>CM036312.1:37773359-39008040 GCA_020567845.1 Rhododendron henanense subsp. lingbaoense
TGGCTACCTCCTTGAGCTATGAGTAATCCCCAGATGGATGTGTCGGCAGGAAACTCCCTTTCTCTTTCCTCATTGATTGCGCGGTCATCAGCTATTTCCTCCTGATTGAATAGTGATGCCAAGGAGGTTTCGTCGAGCGGATCATTGCACTCTTCTTCCATTTCATCAAAGTCGCTTTCCCCTGTTTTATAGGGTTCTGTATACATGAAATCCAGATCTTCTCTTTCCTCTATCCATTGACTATAGTCGCACTCATCATAAGGGTTGACCCACGGTTGCATTTGGAACTCCTCTACTTTCTCAATGAGATTGACGGTCTCCCAAACAATGGGCGATGTTGGAATCTTGGGACGGTTGATACGTACCACTATTTGGGCAGGCTCGAAGCGAGCGTGCCTTCTCATCATGATGACCCTTTTTTTTTCCTTCTTCCTATTCTCAAACCAGATACGAAGCCATTCGTCATCTTCTACAAATGGAATGTCTGGATCCTCCAAATTGTGTTTCGCCCAAGAGTGTTCCTTCCACTTCCTTAGCTTTTCCTCCTCTGCCTGATCTTTGCTGCTTATGTCGGACATATCAATGTCGATTACTTCTGACTGATCAGAATTATCATCCTCCTCCTCCTCCATCATGAAACATTCGTCCTCCTCGGGGAAGGTTAAGGTAGGTTTGGTTTGGTTGTCTTGGACAATGTATTGGCTGGGATTGTATGTGGGGTTGTGAGAGAGATTTATGAGATTGATGCTTCGAGGTGGTGGTTGGGCATTATGAGTAGGGAGTGGGTTAGCTTGCCCATCAGGTTTTGGTGGTTTTATGGTTCGACTATCAATAAGATCTTGAATGTCGTGACGAAGACGCATACAATTGTCTGTTTCGTGCCCAGGATGTTGGTGGTAGGCGCATTGCTTGTTTGGATCATGGTTTGGACCATAGGGCGGCGGAGGAAGTGGCTTGTTTAGAGGTTTAAGATGCCCTTGACGGCTAAGGATGGCCAAGGCTTGGGATAAGGTCATATAGAGAGGATCAAAGTTGCGACGAGGTCGATTTGAGCTTCGGGATGGGCTAGTTTGGAAAGGGTTTTGAGACAAGGAGCCAAGGGCATTTACGGAGGCGTGAGATGTACGGCTAGAGAAGGTTTTCTTAGGTGGAGGAGTGGCCTCTTCTTTCCCAATGAGTCCTAGTTTGATTCCATCTTCGATTTGCAACCCAGTGGCATGCAAGCGCTTGAAATCGGTGATAGCCTGTGTGTAAATATGCCTGAGATACTTGGGTTGCAAATTTTTGACAACTATTCTCACTTGGTCTTCCTCGGAGGGACGGTTCTTCATCTTGGCGGCCTTTTCCCTCCATCTTGCCACGAAGGTAGCAAAGTCCTCATTGGAATCCTGTTTGGTCATTTCCAAGTCTCGAGTTGTTAGTTCAATTTGGACGTTATATGCATATTGCTTGACGAAAGCATTGGCAATTTCTGGCCAAGTTTGATAATGTACAAACTCCAAAGTAAGGAACCAGTCGAGAGCACTTCCGGTGAGAGTTCGTTGGAACAACTGAGCGATGAGCTCGTCATTCAAGCCCATCGGCTTCAAGGTGTTGATAACATGGCGAACATGACTGGTAGGGTTGCCAGTTCCATTGAACTTCTCAATGTTGGGCATCTTGAAATTCTCAGGCAGCTTGGATTCTGGGAAGAGGCAAAGTCCCTCGAAATCCAGAATTTGATCCCCTTGCGAACGAGCCAAGGCTTGTTTGATTTCCTTGACTTGTTTGGTCAACTCAGGACTTTCTGCCAATATCACTTTATGGGGATTCTCGTCTTCCATTAATTTTTCCTCATCTTCAGCATCTCTAGCTGCCTTTTCTGCTAGTAGTGCAGTGATTTGAGCTTGGAGGTCGGCAATAGTGGCGTCGTTGTCTGCCATGAAGGTAGAAGGGTTGCTTGACGAAGCTTGAGATTTAGTGAATGACGGGGTCCGTTGAGGGGATGACCGGGAAGTTTCTGAGAGCGGTCGGAACTGTTGTAGTGAGGGTGTTTTGTCAGATGAGGACGAAAGACGGGAGGGTTGCAGAGACCTTTGTTTGGCGTAGCTTCGGGTGTTATAAGAGTACAAAGTTGGCTGTGGTTGCTTCTTTGATTTACCTATTGTGCCTGCTTGAAAAGTAGAATACCTGGAAGTCAGTACTTTGCCTGTGTAGGGTTAGGATTTGGGCTGAAAATCCCAACCCTTTGCACAGAAAGAGTTAATTACAACAACAAATGATACAAGGTGTGAGGAAGAACTTTTGCAAGTAGAATGCAAGTAGGTTCCTAGCCTGTAGGTTCCTGTCTTAATTTGATAAGTTCTATGGCTTTCTAAAGCATGCAAGGTTTTGGTAGTTTCAGGGTGCTCCGTTGTCAAAGGGCACCAATCCTTTCACCAGCCCATCATAGGCGGTGATTGGGCGATTTCCTTTTTGATATACCACTAGGTACGAGTGACTGTGGAGTTTGCTGGAACCCCCAACATAGCCCGTGTCATGCCGGGATATCAGGTGAACTCAACGGGTTGCCCGCTCGATGCATATGATAAATGAATTAGACAAGGCATGTATTAGTCTTATGTTGAACTTTTTGGTTATGGCTCTCACATCCCCAGCGGAGTCGCCAAAAACTGTAGACACCTCCCAAACGGGGCATCGCCATACAGATTGATCACGTTGTGTTTGCTCGAT
Organism: Rhododendron henanense subsp. lingbaoense; assembly: GCA_020567845.1. Lineage (NCBI taxonomy): Eukaryota > Viridiplantae > Streptophyta > Magnoliopsida > Ericales > Ericaceae > Rhododendron > Rhododendron henanense. Next base: position 37,776,072 of record CM036312.1, read on the forward strand.
TGGTTGCTCACTTCATAAACCAAAATCATGGACATTCCCATGGCTAGGAATATCGCCACATGATAACGGTTATCATCAAATAGAGTCGCCACCCAGTTTATTAAAACTGGGAAAACAGATAGAGATTCTGGATACGGGAGCCAAAAGTACAATAAGAGGAAGGTGTTAGGCACCCCTCTTTGCCCAGTCGTGAGACTGACCCATAATCATTCAACATAAGACGTATAGATGCTTTGTTTAATTCTAACACATAGTCTGTTTATTTATTCCTTTAAACAGTAAGCAAGGTGAGCCAGTGCGATAAATAAGCATGCATCAGAAAGCAGATAAAGCAAACATAATGTCCCAGGGAGATAGATCTCGCGGCCGGTGAATGGATGTCACGACCGAGGGATCTTCCTGGTTTGATATACCGGCCGAGGGATCGAAGCCCCGGTCGGTGTTCTTCCTCACACCAGACAAAAAGATTAACGGATAATCAAAACACTACGGTTAGTCAAGAATGCAGTAAATTAAGACAAACCAGAGGCCGTTGGGCCTCACCACCTTGATCCCTCAGTTGCTTGATTGCTTTGGATTGGGCGTGATTGATTGATTGCTTGATTGAGAACCCTAGAGTTAGGGTTTGAATTTCGGGGTTTGATCGCCAAATTGACGGCTGCCTTCGGAAGGTTAGGGCTTTCGGAGTATGGGATTGAGAGAGTATTTGTGCAGAGCTTTGAGGCTTGATTGAGTGTGTAGGTATGTTAATTTCGGAGCCCAAAGGCTCCTTTATATAGGCATAGGGATGACTCACTCCGGCCAATCAAATCATGAGATGGCAATTGCAATTGCAATGCATCTCTAACTCTACGTCGTAATCTCTGAACGTAGCCCGAACGCATCGGGAAGGTAGTGTAGTTGGATCAAACCAAACGTCTGACAGAACGTTCTAGAGTCTGGAAAAAGGTCGATCTGGCGGCCGAGTAAAGGATGTCGCGGCCGTGGAATGGATGTCTCGGCCGAAGGATAGATCTTGCGACCGAGGAATTGATCTCTCAGGGAGATTTTGCTGGCAACAGGTTGCTCGGGTGAGGGATTGATGTTGTGGCCGTTAGATCGATGTTACGGCCGTCAGATGGATTCTCCTAGGCTTCTGTATTTCTGTCTGAAAGGCTGTATGGCTTTGAATTGGGTCCTCTAAATGGTTCAAAGTTCTCACCGAAAGTCCTAAGGTCCTCAAGGAAGCAATCAGCAATCAATGTATCCATTTCATCATCGGGATTGTCCCAAGGTGGGATTTGAAATAATCGTTAGGCCAAATTGGGGTGTCTACACTGATGATGGTCTGCGAATGCAAATGGAGCTCCGGCGAGTGGGTATGAGGTGCGGTGAGGGCTGTTGGAGGTCACCACCAAGACCACCCACTACCGAACCCATCACCTCCGGCCCGGGCCCGTACCCGCCACCACCGGGCACATGCCCTTGGGAGAGCACACGGCGAGGCTAAAAATATTTTTTTTCTTTTTTTCCTTTTCTCGGTTTTATGGAGAGAGAGAGAGAGGAGAAGAAGGAGGAGGAGGAGGGGAATAGACAAATATGCTCTTGGGAGAGCACATGTGCTGGGCACATGCCCATTTTCCGTTCAAATTAGTAACGGCATCCAACAGATGGATGACATTGGAACAAAATTGCAAATCGAAGGTTTAGTTGGGTGAAATTGAAACTGGAAGGACTAAGTTGAACTTTTCGGATAAGGCGAAGGGATATAAAAGCAAATCACTCTTATAATTTTAATAATTTTTCCTAAACCCTCCCAACGGCGCTCCCACACTTCCATGCTAATCCGTTCCACCGGCCCCCCCTCCCGCTTCGTGCAACTAAGGCTCATACTTGTTGGCCTTTGTTTGCCTTCTCTTCATCATGTGACATGTATTTTACTCCTTCCGTCCCTTTTTAAATGTCCTGCTTCGTAACTCCAACTTATTAAAAAGACATCATTATTATACCTTTCATATCAACTTTTTCCTCCACTCTCCCTACTTACCCATCATCATTACACTTTTACTCACTAACTTTTCAAAATGGAATCTACTTTTAGGGACAAAATAGACAATTTACCAACTTTTACCCACTAACTTTACAAAATGGACACTTATTAAGGGACAGCCCAAAATGGAATACTGGACTGTAATAAAGGGACGGAGGGAGTAGCTGTTTATCCTAATTCTGGACTTCGTAATGAACACTATAGATAAGAGTCGGAGGTTTTCCTTTTCTTTTTTGTGCCATGGAAAATGAGAGAGGTTGGATGTTGTCTTCCATTTCTAGTTTAAAACCTCTGTGGACACATGGTTGGTCGTTCAAATGCTACCGCAGGAGTATGTTCTGATCTCATTTCATATGGTATCCCTATCTATGCAGTTCTTTCTGCATGCGTGTTTATTTTGTGTTACTTGTTCATCATTGCATATATGTCTTTTCCATATCTTTTTTCCAGATATTACTGTATTCCAGTTACCCTGTTGCTCAATATATAGTAATGCAAAAATCTGATTTCTTAAACTTTGCTGCTTATTCATATTGGCTTTATCCAAGCCCAGGATTAGCCACGGTTAAACACAAAATTGTGTCGTTTGTCAAGCCTTCATGTGGTTAAAATTGGAGCTTCAGCTAAACAAGTTGAACAAGCATGTAACACTTAAACTCCTTTTAACACCCAATGCGCCCAAGCTAAGATGCCAAAGCCTAATGCATAACTGCTTGGGCTTTATAAACTATGTACATCAAACTGCTGAAATTTAAATTGAAAAACACTCGTTTTGGTCAGCCTGAGTTGCAAGATTTTGCTTCACTATTTCAGTATATGAACCAGCAAAAACTGCTGAATTTTGCAGTTCAGCGGCATGAAATGAATTTACATGTCAATTGTCAAAAGAAGAATGCAGGAAGTTAGTTTTCTTAATATTGATGCCTCCATTCTTTTCATTTTCATTTACTGGTGGATTGTTTTGTGTATGTTCCTGCTCCTTTGAGTAGGATCTTGAGATTGAGGTTTTGTTAGAGTTATTTGTTTTGTAGGCTTATGATGCTAAACTTGTCAAACAGATGGGCGTTGCTGTAATAGTCCACCTATATGTTTTTCCAGCAGTACCTTTCAAGCGTGGAGAAAGATGTGTGTGTAATGTCGCTGTGGAGAAAGATGTGTGTGTAATGTCGCTGTGATGACAGATTATGCATCCTTAGGCACACCCCCAGATCCAGAAGAGGTTCAAGACTGTAAGAGATCCACTAGAATAAGCCTTGCTCGTTGTAGGATAGGTCCGAAATCTGAGTGGACAAATACTCCTTAGGAATAGATGTGCCGGAGAGGTTAGAATAGCTTATGGAAAGGAATGGAAGGAGTGATCTAGAAGGGTGAAGAAGAAGAGCAGGGGTGAACAGGAAGGGTAGGCAGTGGAGACCCAAACCCAAAGATCCCTAGGAGGAAAGACAATAGAGCCCCTGAAAGAGGATAAGACCTCCTTTAAAATCAGTGCTCACCAACTTTCTCTCTCTAGGAAATGTTCACAAGGCTCTGTGTATCTGGGATCTGGTGAAGAAACGTTCATATTTATAGACCACACGAGCTAATGCTCGGGCGCCAAGTGGCGCGCTAATAAAATGACACGTGTCCCCCCTGTACCCCCTGACCGCCGAGGTGTCGCGACCCTCGCGATGACCCGCGAGTATGACGGTCGGCGTATCCTCTTATTCGCGGAGATCCTCTTCTTCTTTTACAGCCACCAAACCACTAGATCCCCCTTCATTCCCGTAAGGGCAAGGTCGTGACCTTAATCGATCGCGCCTATACCGCTGCCAAGCCTCAAGGGGCCCCTCGGGTCCTGCCTAAAGGCCGGAGCAGGCATAAGAGCCTGGACAAATCACTGGTGTCTTGGTTGAACCGCGTTATCGTCTCTATTAGATTGGGACCGTGCCAAGTGTTCACCTGAATAAATGTAATTTTCTCCTTAATGGAGGAACAGAAGCTCGCGACCCTTACATGGTCGCTGCGGAGCGATGGGTAGCGCGAGGCTCCCACGCGCAAAGGGCCACGTGTCGCGCGACTGAGGCGCCACGTGGCGAGCTAGGGTTCGTTGGTCAAATCGTCAACCCCGCGAGGACGAGTACACGTGTCACATGCCCATTGGCTAGTCAAACGGTCAACGGTCGCGCCTATTGACCTTTCCTACAATTGCCCCCCACGCGCGTATGACCCACGCGCTGTCATTCGCGTGTGCAACGGTCGAGACTGTTCAAGTCTGCAGAGTTTATCACACCCCTTCATTTGCTGTGTCCCTTTCTCGAGATTTGGGGGTCCTCTCTCTGAGTATAAGTACCCACACTTAGCCAAGAACTCTTCACTTTTCAAAAGACTCGACTTTTTCTTCTCTCTCTCCATCAAAACCCCATCTTCCTTCTTCTTCTTCCTTCCTTCACCGACTGCAACTTTCTCTCTCTCTTCTCCCTCACAAACCCACTTCTTGGTTCATGATGGTGAGAGACGACGTAGAGCAAGGGAGCAAGGCCATATTGCAGACTTCCATCCGAGCACTCCCCGCGGATGAGTGGCTTCGGGCGCCGTACCTCGGCGGCTCGAGTGACTCGTTCTGGCAGAAGGCGGAGGCTTTCGTGCCGGAGAGAGAGATCCCGGAGGAACCCCTCTCCTTAGTTCCCGAGGTACCACATGAGGAGGCTGATTTGATCCCTCCTTCTTCCGTTTTGAGATTCCGAGTGGAGAGAGGGGATACCCCCTGTTGCTTCGTTAATTACGAGGCCGTATCTCAGGCGCCGGCTCATTGGGGCGACTGGGTGGAGTCGGTTTTGGAAGATCCGCCCTCCGTGCATGCGCTCACGGCTGCCCGTGTTCTCGAGCCTGTCCGCCTCTCGACGAAGTTGAGTATTCGAAGGAACAACAACAACATTGACTTCATGGTCTCTCGGTGGAGCAGGGATACTCACACTTTCGTGTTCCCCTGGGGGGACTGCGGTCCGACGCTTCAGGATACGGCTGTGATGATGAGGCTAAGCACGAGGGGTTCAGTGGCCTTCGACCCCTCGAACCTCTCTTCGGCGGATGCGAGACTGGTTGATCGGCTGAGGAGGGCATACACGGCGGCGAGCAAGTGCGGGTCCCGTTTTGACAGAGAGGGACGCGTGCGGGCCCCTTCGAAGTCGGGTAAGACGTCCTGGGGCTGTTGGTTAAGGTACTTCTTCAAGGACTTGCCTCCTTCGGGGAGCGTGCCTCCTGTTGGGCAAGCGACTGAGTTTCACGGGAAGATGTTTGATTCCGATCTCCATCTTACAGGTTTCCTCGTCTACTGGCTTTCTTTCTTTGTGATTCCTGATTACCCTTATGAGGGGCCGAATCATACTGTTTTCCCCCTCGCGGTAAGCCTCGCGCGGGGGGATTTCATCCCGCTTGGCCCTCTATTCCTTGGCTCGTTATTTCACCGTCTGGATCAAGTCCATGCTGATACTGAGAGATCTTTGGGGCGCTATGATACGGTGTCGGTGGTGCACACACAGTTTCTGATGGCTTTCTGCTTCGAGCATTTCTCGAGTCTCGCGCCTTCCCCTGTGGACCTTAGCTGGAGTGAAGAACCTTGCCCCCGAATCATGAGATGGAGTGGGGTGAGTTCGACGAAGCCTTGGGGGAGACGGATCGATGATGTTGGCACATTCCTTCCGCGACCCTATGCTGAGCCGGTCGAAGGTGTTCTCCCAACCAGCTTTTTCTCGGAGGACGACCGCATTGTTGACTTTCAAACTGACGGTGTTGCTGTCCCCTCTTCTGCTCTCGCTGCATTCGCTGCCGCTTGCCCGTGCTCCCTTCCCGCATTATGCGCGGAGGGGACGCATTCTGTGTTGTATCGTCCGGATAGGGTAGCACGGCAGTTCGGCTACGATCAAGGTGCGCCGGGTCCAGCGCCACCGCTGAAAAGTTATGCCGAGAGTCTGCGTCGCTTTACCAGGGCTCATGTGGAGGAATTGGCTGAGGGTTATGATATTGTGGTACTTCCGAGGAATGACAGGGAGGCTTTCTTTACTGCTAACGGCCGCTTGGCCTGGCGTCGCAATCTCGACTCCTTCATTAATTATGTACGCGGTGCCCCTGAGGTTCCAGCCCTTCCAGACGTTTACCATCGCGACGTGTCTCTGAGGTCCCCGAAGGCGAGGCAAATTGGTTGGCGAGGTAAGAGAAGTCGTTGGGCCCCACCAAGCGCTGCTTCCGCGGCCAGCCGCGGCATCACCATCGCGGAGCCAATTTCAACTGTCATCCCGTCGAGAATGACTCGTGCGAAGGCAAGGGAGCAATCCTCCTCGCAACAGCAAGGTCTCCAGCTGAAACGACTACGGAAGGTACGCCTTCTTTTGAAATGGCATTTCCTCATCTTATTCGTAGTAGTGCTCGCTGTTCCTATTTCTTGCGACTTCTGAGTTCGTTTCTTTTCTAGGGTGCCCCTATCCGCTCCTCAAGAACTTCTCGCTTTGAAGAGACCCCTGCGAGCGTTGTGTCTGCAGGTGAGATTTGTCTCCTGCCTTGAGCTTATCCCGTTAGTTCTCGCTTCGTTTTGTTACTGCTTTCTCACATATCCCTTATCGCTTTGTAGGCTTCTCGTTCAGATACAAAGGGGGGGGGAGCACATCCCTTTGAGCAAGTTGAAGAGAAAGAGGGAAGGCGAGGAGGCTCGCGAGGAGGGTTCCGATAGCAGCATTGATGATACCGCCCCGATCAGTCAGTCTTTCAAACTGCTTCGCACTACACATCTCAGCCCTGGCGGCACGTCTGCTGCCGCAGGTAAGAAAGTGGTCATCACCCTCGATGAGGGGGAACCTGATGGTGATGAGAGCGACGCTAATAGTAGCGATGGTCGCAATGATGAGGAGGAGGATGATAGCAGTGCGGGTGGTAGCGAGGGCAACCAAAGTGATGATGACGAGGATTATAGTGGTGATGGTAATGGTGGTGAGGACCTTGTTCATAATGAGGATGAAAATCTGGGCAGCGGTGGTGGTAATGATGATGATGGCGACGAAGGTCGCGGTGGTAGCGGAGGTGATGACGGTAATCTTGGTGGTGATGTGATGCCACCAGTGATTGATGAGGATGAAGAGGACGCCAATATTCCGGGCTTGGTTCCTCGTCGGAGGGTTCTGACTGAGGGGATCCTTTCTGTTCCTGATATTAATCAGTTGGCCCCGGAAGCCGACATTCCGCCACCATCTTCCCAAGAGGCAGTAAGGACTGCCCTTCATCTCCTTGACAAACGCATTAACATTCCGCCCACCGGTGATCTCACCTCACACTTCCAGGCGCACGACGCAGCAGTGGCACTCACGAATCTGACTACCGCTAAGGTCTTCGCGGACCTGCAGGATGACTCCCTTGTATCCCTTGGGCTTTCGCAGACGGGGTACGCCGTTGGGCACGTGGGTGACGGTACTTCTTTGCAAGCTAGCGAGTCTGTTTCGCAGCAACAGGATGAAGCCAGTACTAGCCGCGAGCATGCGGCAGTTGATGATGATGCTGAGGTGCAAGTGGTGGACCCGCCAGTGGTCAACGAGGTGGAGGAGCCTTCAAACGAGGACTTCTTCGGGTATTATGGCTTTACTCCTGAGTCGACCTCTTTCCTCTCCTTTGTCCGGGATCTTTTCCCTTACACATTTTTCAAGGTTCGCGGCCTTTACAGCCGGACCATGGGACGGATGCAGCTGGAGTGCCTTTACACTTTCTTGTGGAGTATCAAAGGCCTAAAGGTGTGCGAGTTGGGTCCTCAACAGATTGAGGAGGTCGGGCTTACTGTCCAAAACTTTGACAAGTTGGGGTTTGACATTTGGTGGGTGTACAAGGAGCTGGAGGCCGCGAAGATCATGCGCGAGAATGAGAAACTGCGGATGGACTGCAAGGGGGCTAAAGTGGCCCTAGAGAAGGCTCGCGTGGCTCTCACCGAAGCGCAAAGTGCAGTAACTGCGGCGGAGGCCGCGGTAGAAGAACGCAGGTTGGCCTACGAGCGCTTGGCTGAGGAGGTTCGCCTTGGCGACAGACTTGTTGATGCGCCCCTTCGCGATACTAACCCTTTTCCTGAGGAACATCTTTGGTGTTTGATTCTGCTTACTCTTTTGTGTTGTAACACAATGACTTTGATGGCTTGTTTGTAGTAAACTTTTATGGTGGTGCAATGACAACTTCGGATATTTGCAGTAGTTTTATGCGTAATATGCCTATGTTTTAGGAACATAGTTAGATGATATTACAACTGCTGCTTTACTTTCCGTTCATTGCCCATCACATAATACTTGCCACCTTACATATGACAGCTACTCATAAATGAACCAAGGATAGAATGGCCTGACGCCTTCTTAAAAAACTGAAAATATAGGAAATACCCTTACATCATGGGTAGTACATCTTAATGAACTTAACATTGATAGGGCCAGTTTTAAAGCCATCACTGACCCTTGCTAGCTCATAATGGCCGCTGCTACTGGCCTTGATTACTTCATATGGACCTTCCCACCTTGGAGTGAACTTTGGCTGCTCCAGGTCCCTCATGACTGCGGTGGTGGACTTCCACACTAAGTCCCCGACTTGAAACGCTCGCGGCACCACACCTTTGTTGTAATACTTGGCTACTGACTGCCAATACCTTTCCTGATTTCTTGCTGCAGCATTCCTTCTTTCCTCTATGGCCTCCAGGTCTGCCCTTCTTTCTTCTTGTGTCACCTCGGCCGCGAGGGCCAGTCTCGCGGATGGCACGCTTAGCTCCGCGGGGAGGACAGTTTCAGCCCCGTAAACCAAACTGAAAGGACTCGCGCGCGTAGATTTGCGATGAGAGGTCCTGTATGCCCACAGTGCCACCGCAAGATGATCAGCCCATGTTCCTCCCTTTTCATCCAACAGTTTGCTGATGATGCGGATGAGAGTCTTGTTGGTTGCCTCGGCTTGACCGTTGCCTTGAGGATAGTATGGAGTCGACGTGAGGTGACTCGCTGAATAGGACTTTAAGAGTTCCTTCACGTTCCTATTGATGAAAGGGGTGCCATTGTCCGAAAGGATGACTTTGGGTATGCCGAAACGACAAATGATGTTCTCCTTAATGAAGTTCGCTACCGCCGCGCCGGTCGCCTTACTCAAGCTAACGGCCTCAACCCATTTCGTGCTTATCTCGGTAGCAACTAGGATCCACTGGCTTCCTCTGGACGTAGGATGTATGGGCCCAATCAAATCCATCGCCCAAGTATGGAACGGATAGGGGGCGCGGATGGAATGTAGTTCCACGGATGGTGCATGGACCAAGTTCCCAAACTTTTGACAGGCTGCACACCTGCGCACGTGTCGTTTTGAATCTGCTTCCATCGTAGGCCAGAAGTACCTGAGATGGATCAAGTGTTCGTATAGCTTCCTCCAACCCTGATGTTCCACTTCATGAACTTTCTGTAGAACCTCTTCGGCTTTCTCGCGAGACAGGCAGCGCAGGAGTATCCCATCTAGAGCGCGCCGATAGAGTTGCCCCCCTTCCAGAAAGTAACGTTGGGAGCAGCGCTGAATTCTTCGAGCCTCCTTCGGGTCCAGAGGCAGTGCTCCTTCGCGAAGGAAATCAATGTATTCCTATCTCCAGTCTAGCTCTTCCATGAGGCAACATTCTGCCTCCACTGCGTACAACATACACTTTTGGCAAGTGCGGAGGACCTTCGCGGCATCTTCTTTCATGTTGGGCCAGTAATAACCCTGCCTTTGAACTCTGCGATACAGGGAAATCTCGTTCTCGCCACAAGTTTTGTCATGGATCTGACGCAACTTGGTCTTCGCCTCGCCGGGGCCTACGCATCTCGCTAGCCACCCTTGAGGTCCGCGGTAGTAAAGCTCACCGCGAAGGACAGTAAACTGAGCCACCTCCGCGATAGGCAAGGTCCCTTTTCCAGAAACCAACTGCTTCAAGACGGGGTCGCGCCAGTCTTCCTCACATCGTGCCCCGAGCTCATCTATGATCGACGGCTCTGTCTTTTTAATGATCTCAATCGTCACCTTTTCTTCGTCAAATTCTATCTTTGCCCCCAGCGTCGCGAGGGCATCCGGGAATCTGTTATCTGACCTTGGCCTATGGATTATGTCCACTGCCTCGAATCTTTCCATTAGCCTTTGTACCGTCGCCCTATAAGGCGCGAGGGTGGGCTCCTTTAGCGCGTATTCCCCTGATGTTTGGAGGATGATAAGTTTTGAATCCCCCACTATTTTCAGTCGTGAAATTCCTCTGAAATTTGCTGCCAAGAGCCCCAGGATTAGGGCCTCATATTCTGCTTCGTTGTTGGAGCATGCAAAGCCTAGCTTGTAAGACAAGTATTCCCTTTCTCCTTCATCACTTTGAAGGACAATTCCTGCGCCGCCATGTGCTCCTCCTGCTGCCCCGTCGAAGCTCAGCGTCCAGGACGCCTCACTTGGACTGGCCGCATGGGCTTCGAAACCATCTCCCAGTAGCGCCTCTTCCAATGGTTCCACTGTCCACTCGGAAATTGTGCAAGGAGATCTGCTAGAGCTTGACACTTGATAGCCCGCGGAGTAACACATGTGATCTCGAATTCTGCCAATGCTAAGAGCCATCTCGCGATCCTCCCTGAAAGGGCTGGTCGCGACAGTAAGTACCTCACTGGGTCACTTTTGGTGACGAGCTGTACCGAGAATGACAGGAAATAGTGCCTCAACTTCTGAGCAGTGAACACAAGGGCCAAGCAATGTCGCTCCACTGGAGTATACCTCTCCTCCGCTCCTTGGATCTTCCGGCTTATGTAGTACACCGGTCGCTCTACTCCCTCTATCTCCTGGACAAGGAGTGCTCCGATAGATTTCGCCGTTGACGTTAGGTACAGAATGAGTGGTTTCCCTGGTTGTGGCGCGATCATGGTTTGAGGTGAGGCTAAAGCAGCCTTGACACTGTCGAAGGCCTTCTGATACTCGCTACTCCATCTGAATTCGGTCTTCCCCTTCAACAGGTCACTGAATGGTGCGGTGATCTCTGCTAGTGCTGGAATGAACCTCCGCAAGTACGAGACCTTTCCGAGAAAACGCTTGAAGGACCGTTGCGAGTGTGGCGCGGGCATCTCCGCGATGGACCTTATCTTTGTCTCATCCGCGTCGATCCCGTGCCTGTGCACCAAGAATCCCAAAAATTTCCCTGCTGTCACACCAAAGGCACATTTCAGCGGGTTCATCTTCATGTTAAACTTTCTGCATCTTTCGAACACCTCTTCCAAGTGCTTCAAATGGTCACAGCTTTCCTTTGACTTGACTACTAGATCGTCCACGTAGTCTTCCACTATGTGATGCATTAGGTCGTGAAAAATTGCCGTCATGACACGCTGGTAAGTGGCGCCTATATTTTTCAGACCAAAGGGCATCACCACATAGTAGAAATTCCCTAGCGGCGTGCGAAAGGCAGTCTTCTCCGCATCCTCGGGGGCCATCTTTATCTGGTTGTATCCGCTGAAACCGTCCATGAATGAGAACATTTGGTGACCTGCGGTAGCGTCGACCAAAGTGTCAACATGCGGTAATAGGAACTCATCTTTAGGGCACGCCTTGTTAAGGTCGCGAAAATCCACGCAGACCCTAATCTGCCCATTCTTTTTCTTCACTGGGACTATGTTGGCCAGCCATGAGGGATATTGAATCGGCCGTATGAAACCGGCCTTCCTCAACTTCTCGACTTCTTCCTTGATTTTCTCTTCCAACTCAGGGTTGTACTTCCGTTGCCCTTGTTTCACAGCCTTGGAGTTGGGGAACACATCCAAGTGGTGCGAAACTAGGCCTTCATCCAGCCCGGGCATTTCCTCGTAGTGCCACGCGAAGACATCCGCGTGCTTCCGCAACAGTTGTATCAGCTTCTCTCTGGTTTCCGCCCCTAGCGCCTTGCTTATGAACACAGGCCGCGGGGTTCCTTCGCCTTCTCTCAGGTTTATCTCTTCCAGGGCCTCTTGCTGGGGCTTAGGACTGTCCTGCATGCATTCCGGAGCTGGTTTCGGCTTGTCCACCAAGTCTGGCTCGACTTCTGCTGCTATCACAATGTGGGGGTTAGCGACCCCGGGAGGGACTGCTACCCCCGCGCACCGTCATAAGCAGTACACCGTTTTTCCACCCTCTTGGACCTTAGTAACTTTCCTCGGGACTGTTGACACCACCTTCGCGGCGGGTCGCTTGCTCGCGACCCCCTCTTCCCTGTTCCTGATGTTCTCCCACCTTGGGACCTTGATGCCTATGGGTTTTGCTGACACCACATCCATTTCTTCCTCCATCTCGGAGAAGTAGACCGCATCGGGCAGGTGCGCCTCATCCATGTCGAAAGGCTTTTCTGACGCGGCTACCGTGACTTTCTTTCCTGCCCAGATTCCCTTCATGCACTGATGATAGCTCGACGGGACTACAGCATACTTGTGCATCCAGCTCCTCCCCAGAATGATATGGTAGTTTGTCTGTGCTTCGATGATGTGGAACTTCGTCGCGGCGCGAATGGCGCCTATCGCGAGGTCCACCACCACGTAGCCCAAGGATCCCTTCTTATCTCCTCCAAATCCCGTGATCGCGACGGAGGACTTTATGATTCGGTTTTCTGGTATTCCAAGCTTCCTGAAGGTAGCGAGTGGCATGATGTTGATGGATGCTCCCCCATCTAAGAAAGCTCGCCTCAACTCAACCCCCTTGATGTGAGCTGTTACATAGAGTGGCCTGTTGTGGGAGAATGTGACGCGACGGTCAGCGTCAGAGAAGGTGATAGTGTTGGCTCCTTCTCGGATGGTTCGCGGCACTGAGCCATCCATAGCCATGCACGCCTGCTGGTGCGCCTCCGCGATGCTCACAATGGACTTAGTGATTTCTGTTCTAGCCGCGGCTGTGAAGCCTAGCGCGTCGTAGAACGCCTTGAACTTAGTACTTCCTTGCAACACCTTGACTGCAGCGTCAGGGTCAAGAGTGACCCTTGGCTGCTCATGAGAAGCAATTTCATCCAAGTGATCGTAATAGGAAGTCATGCAGACCTCCTCATCCGTGTATTCGTCTTCATCAGCAAAGAAATTGTAACAGGCAGCCATGTGGACAGCTCGCTCGTGCTCAGGGTAAGGATGTTCGCGCACGTCGTTAGGGCGGCCAGTTCCAACCCTCAATTGGTTGGTTTCTTGCTTTCTTTTGAAGATCCTCCTCAAGGTCCAACAATCGCTTGTTGGATGCTTCATGTGCCTATGGTACATGCAGTACCTCGGACTCTCGCGATCCTGCCGCGATGGTTCACGCTCAACTTCAGGCAGCCTGAGTACGCCATCGGTGACCCATTGTTCCACCAATGCCTTCACTTCTTCCATACTGCATGGGTATTCTGGGACCTCGGCTGGTTCTTTGTCCCTTCGCTTCTTATGACCGCCACCGTCACTACCACCCCCCTGCCTCTTATGCGACTATTAAGCGGAAGAGGCAGAAGCGACTGTGATAGAGCGGTTGGACTTCCAGTTGTCTTTGGAAGGGGGTTTCACAGTATACCGCAGGTTGTAAGCGGCCTCAAGGAGAGCTGAGAAGGTTGGGATCTTAATGTTCACCAGGAATACGCGATACTCACGCAGGATTCCGTCAATGCATATTTCGACCAAGTGTGACTCGCCCACTGGCTCATGGCAGTCCACAGCTTTGTCCTGAAAACGTTTGATGTAATCGATGATATCCTCACCATTACGTTGGGTTTCCTTTACGAGGGACAAGGTAGTGACCTTCTCGCGGACTTGGAAGAACTTAGTGTAAAACTTGTTTACCATTTCTTCCCAAGTTTCGATCGAATAAGGTTTAAGATTCACATACCAAGTGTATGCTCGCGAGGTAAGGGATTTTGAGAACTCACGAAGGCGGAGGTTATGGTCACCAGAATGGGCCCCAAGTGTTTCGGTAAACCGAACCACATGTTCTTGGGCGCTGCCTTCTTTTCCGTCGAACTTGATGAACTTGGGTGGGGTATATCCCTCTGGATAAGGTAGAGAGAGGATGGATATGGGATAAGGGGGTTGTATATCGGGATTGGGTAGGGAGGGAAGTGTGGCTTTGGTTTTCTCTTTGAGTAAGAAGGCTTGAACATCTGCTACAGTGAGGAACTGATTCTGAGATTGGCCGTTGTTCCCGGCCGGGAGAGGTTGTTGGTGGACTGAACCGGTACCCGTAAGAGGGGCCGGTCCACCGGTTTGGGGATTTTGAACCGGGTTTTGAAGAGGATTTTGAAGAGGGTTTTGAAGGGGGTTTGCAGCTGCTGCTGCTGCTGCGGGAGGAGGAGGTGGTATTACTGGTGGTACCACCGGCGCTACTGGCAGAGCTGCAGTAATAGCCTCTGTGAGAGCAGCCATGGCAGCAATCATCCGATTCTGACCATCTCGAACAGCTTGAAGAACCTCTATGGTGGCGTCTCCTCCATGGGTGGAAGATCCATCGCCCTCGGCCAAGATCGGCCCGGTATTGAGCAGATTTTCCGCCATGGCCGGAGTATGAGTCGGAGGAGGAAGAAGAGCTGGAGTTTCTAAACCACTTCTTAAGCTAACCATAAACTAAACAACCTCCCCAGCAGAGTCGCCAATGTAGGATAGGTCCGAAATCTGAGTGGACAAATACTCCTTAAGAATAGATGTGCCGGAGAGGTTAGAATAGCTTATGGAAAGGAATGGAAGGAGTGATCTAGAAGGGTGAAGAAGAAGAGCAGGGGTGAACAGGAAGGGTAGGCAGTGGAGACCCAAACCCAAAGATCCCTAGGAGGAAAGACAATAGAGCCCCTGAAAGAGGATAAGACCTCCTTTAAAATCAGTGCTCACCAACTTTCTCTCTCTAGGAAATGTTCACAAGGCTCTGTGTATCTGGGATCTGGTGAAGAAACGTTCATATTTATAGACCACACGAGCTAATGCTCGGGCGCCAAGTGGCGCGCTAATAAAATGACACGTGTCCCCCCTGTACCCCCTGACCGCCGAGGTGTCGCGACCCTCACGATGACTCGCGAGTATGATGGTCGGCGTATCCTCTTATTCGCGGAGATCCTCTTCTTCTTTTACAGCCACCAAACCACTAGATCCCCCTTCATTCCCGTAAGGGCAAGGTCGTGACCTTAATCGATCGCGTCTATACCGCTACCAAGCCTCAAGGGGCCCCTCGGGTCCTGCCTAAAGGCCGGAGCAGGCATAAGAGCCTGGGCAAATCACTGGTGTCTTGGTTGAACCGCGTTATCGTCTCTATTAGATTGGGACCGCGCCAAGTGTTCACCTGAATAAATGTAATTCTCTCCTTAATGGAGGAACAGAAGCTCGCGACCCTTACATGGTCGCTGCGGAGCGATGGGTAGCGCGAGGCTCCCACGCGCAAAGGGCCACGTGTCGCGCGACTGAGGCGCCACGTGGCGAGCTAGGGTTCGTTGGTCAAATCGTCAACCCCGCGAGGACGAGTACACGTGTCACATGCCCATTGGCTAGTCAAACGGTCAACGGTCGCGCCTATTGACCTTTCCTACACTCGTCATGCTGAGAGAGAGAGAAGCATTTGAATTTCCCCCAGAGTGTTCGTGATGGGGTCGTCGGAAGTGGTGAAATAGTGAGATTCATCTTGTGTGATTTCTTTTAGTTACTGATTTTTGAACTTCTTTCTAATTTCTGATCACTCTTGCTACAAGTCTTCTGCTGTTTAGATTGTAGATGACATGAAGTTCACGGTTTCACATGTTGTCGAACCAGTTGCAAGGGGGATTGCCAATAAACAAAACTTTTCTTCATATATCTGAAAATGTCAAAACGGTTCGAAGAGCGAAGATAGAACTCTTAAGGATGATAGTTATGTTATCCCCTTGAATACATGGACAAAGGAATTTTCTGAAGTACGACACGATAACCTTGTCGAAGGGTCTGTTAGCGACAGTGGTTTACCGAGGGGAAGAGACCACATCACCACACCAGAGCTACATCATCTCGGTTTAGATAAAGTTTGTCTTCTTCTTTAGTCAAATACAGAAGTTAAATAGAAGTAAGACTTTGAATAGGGCTACCTGGTGATTTCAATATTCTTTGGCAAGTATGCTTGATCTCTGTTCTTTCAATGGTTTGCCATTTGCTTTGGTATATATAGCTGAGTGCATGAGACAATGCAGAATTACGCGTAGTTCTTTATAGGCATACTTCTAAGGATACAATTCCACTGGGAAGATGTGTGCATAATCTGAGAGTAGAAGCTTTGATGTTGGCTTCTGATTAGGGATTTTCCTGTAGAGCCCGAAAATATACGAAAGAATTGCTACTGAAGCAGGTAATGGTTTGGACTTCATACCTACAAGACGCATGCATGGCAGAGACTTCAGTGCCTCAGTTGTAAATCCTAAAATACATACACAAGGATTAACCTCACATGGCAATTCTAGAGTTTGTATTTGCATTAAGATTCCATTTTATCTGCAAGCTTACATAGCTATTACTGGTCTAAATTTTCTATACTTGCAGTCTAAGCAGCATGGGCACGTCTGCCTCCCTTTTGTATTCATATCGCAGACGTGTTGGACAGCGGCATGCTCGAACCCGTTCCCGACACGTGAAAATGTGTCTAAGTATTTAATTATGTTTTTCTAAGTTGGACCCACTTCAAAACACATATCGGGCATGTACGAGATATGTATGGGATACATACCGGATACATACCGGATGTGTGTCAGACATGCGCGGGACACGTTTTGGGTTGTAATGTAAATTTTAAAACTTGAAACTGCGTAAAAAAAAATGTAATATATGAAATGTGAATCGAATTAAAAACTAATATTAACGACTTTAAGAAGGAAAAGCCTTATTCTATGTTAAAATTAAGAAGAATTCTAGCTGAAATTAAAAGATAAGATAGTTATAATCTATGTTAAGAAGAAAACACAATTATAATCTATGTTAAGAAGAAAACACAATCAGCCATTCTCATTTCTTTTCATTGGATTTGTTTCTCTTTAATGTGAAAAAGTTATACTCCTCTTTATAGGGTATGTGAATTTTATTTGTTTATATATCCATTCTAGTTTTTTTTTAAATCACGTGTTCGTGTATCTATGTCATGTCTTTTCAGTCTTTGTGTCCTGTATTCATATATGTGCTTTGAAAAATCCTAGCTCCTCTAGGTTTAAAGATTTGCTATGTTTTAATCGCAATCAACACTTCACCAAGCGATAAACAAAATAAATCTCACAAACGGAAAACAAACAAATAACGAACACCAAGATATACGTGGAAAACCAAAACGGGAAAAAACCACGGGAATGAATCAAACACTACTAAACACGAGGTTACAAGAACTCTTACGATAAGTTTGAACTCCACAAACCTAAACCTAGACGCTCTTGCCGAATCCACGTACGCCTCTCTAAATGTTTGACCGCCGCTGGCTTGAATCCTCAAGTCTTCCGAAATACTTTCAGAAATCCACTGAAAGTCGACTCATGTAGATGAATCAAGGTTTGTGATAACTTCTTGGAGTTGTATTTGACGCACACCGATCAACTGATCTTCTTCGGACTCCAAGAATCAATCAAAACGAACCACTGGAAAGTTTCTCCTCACAAAACTATGTCTTTGGCTACTCTCCCATATATCGTTACGTCTGACAATGAATAGATGCGTGTATTTTATACATCCTTTTCACACAATCGGTCGATTGACTTTCCAAATTCAAGCGAGCCAATTTTGGACAGGGTTTCGATGGAAATTGCCTTTCCAATTCTGAACAGTAGGTTGACCAACTTTACTCTTGTAACTTGCCTTTCCAAAACACCTAACACCAATACAACTCTCAATTACAAATATGACTCCTTCCACTCTAGCCCTATACAGATTCGCTACTTAGAGAATTGAAAAAAAATTACAACTCAATAAATAATGGGATACACATAAATGTGTGATTTGTCAATGGAATTGCCAACCGAAAAGGGAGCGCGGCTTTTTGGAGCTAACATGCTTGTTTGTTATCTTGCAATGGGCGTCTTCACTTGAGGCTTCCAAAGTGGATTACTAAGCTCTAGTCAATCCAGTTATGCGCCATCAATTCTTCTGCCCTCATAAAGAACTTGACTTTGACGATTGGGAGCTTCCACATACAACACCTTCTTAAAAAATAAGTACATATTTCACATTTTTAAACTCAAAAATAATGTAAATGAAAAATAAATTTTGACTTTTTTTTTGCACCGTGTAAAAGATCTCAATGATATCTATCAAATAAGATCCATATTTCTAAAAAAAATATTTGTTTAAACACATGATTTTTTAGCTTGAAATTGCATTCTTAAAAAATAAGTACTTATTTGGGTTTCTGGAACGGGTTGGCCCAGGATCCAGGGGCTCTACTGCGCCTCTTGGGCAGCAGCCCCTGCCCAGTACCAAAAACGGCGCCGTTTTGAGGGAAAAAAAAATCGTTACCATCCATTTGCAATCCTATAGAGCAGAAACGTGATTATGAGAGCTTTCGAGATAAAATTTGATTATGTCTCTTTAGAATAATATGATCAGAACAATAAGATCTTCACACCCATTCAAACGGATTAAAAATTGGAGCACTTAATTTTTGAACCGTATTTTTTAATATATAAACAGTCTCAAAAAATAATTGCTCAAGTTTTCACTCCGTTTAAATCAGTGCAAAGATCTTGTTATTCTGATCATATTATTCTAAAAGGTCGTAATTTATTTTTATCTCTAAGGTTCTCATATTAAGTATATGCTTTTTATTTAGGACCCTGAGGAGCAGAAATGTGATTATTAGAGCCATATAAACAAAAATAAATTACGACCCTTTAGAATAATATGATCAGAATAACAAGATCTTTGCACTGATTTAAACGGAGTGAAAATTTGAGCAATTAATTTTTTGAGACGGTTTATATATTAAAAAATACGGTTAAAAAATTAAGTGCTCCAATTTTTAATCCGTTTGAATGGGTGTGAAGATCTTATTGTTCTGATCATATTATTCTAAAGAGACATAATCAAATTTTATCTCTAAAGCTCTCATAATTACGTTTCTGCTCCATAGGATTGCAAATGGAAGGCAATGATTTTTTTTTTTCCTCAAAACGGCGCCGTTTTTGGTACTGGGGAGGGGCTGCTGCCCAAGAGGCGCAGTAGAGCCCCCGGGTCCGGTTGGCTCATTCCAAATTCTCTTCTTAAAAAATAAATACTTATTCTTGTTTTATGAGTAGGTCATTCTCTCACAATACATCACATTTAATTCAAAAAATAAGTACTTATTCCCAAATAATTACTTATTTGGGGAAACTGGAACACATGACCCCGTTTCACTTTCTCAAATAAGTACTTAAAAAATAAGGACCTATTTTCAAGCTTAAAAATAATGGGCTTACGAAAATAATTTTTCAATTTTTTTTTGCAGGGTATCGAGATTTATCAAATAAGATCCATATTAAATATTTTTTATTTCAATAAATCTATTATTTTTTATCTTGAAAATTGCAAATAAGTATTTATCTTTTAAAGGGGTAAATTGGAAAAATAAGTACTTATTTGTAATTTTCAAGCTTAAAAATAATAGATTTACTGAAATAAAAAAATATGCATGTAGACACCCCAATTTGGCCTAACGATTATTTCAAGTCCCACCTTGGGACAATCCCGATGATGAAATGGATACATTGATTGCTGATTGCTTCCTTGAGGACCTTAGGACTTTCGGTGAGAACTTTAAACCACTTAGAGGACCCAATTCAAAGCCATACAGCATTTCAGACAGAAATACAGAAGCCTAGGAGAATCCATCTGACGGCCGTAACATCGATCTAACGGCCACAACATCAATCCCTTACCCGAGCAACCTGTTGCCAGCAAAATCTCCCTGAGAGATCAATTCCTCGGCCGCAAGATCTATCCTTCGGCCGAGACATCCATTCCACGGCCGCGACATCCTTTACTCGGCCGCCAGATCGACCTTTTTCCAGACTCTGGAACGTTCTGTCAGACGTTTGGTTTGATCCAACTACACTACCTTCCCGATGCGTTCGGGCTACGTTCAGAGATTACGACGTAGAGTTAGAGATGCATTGCAATTGCAATTGCCATCTCATGATTTGATTGGCCGGAGTGAGTCATCCCTATGCCTATATAAAGGAGCCTTTGGGCTCCGAAATTAACATACCTACACACTCAATCAAGCCTCAAAGCTCTGCACAAATACTCTCTCAATCCCATACTCCGAAAGCCCTAACCTTCCGAAGGCAACCGTCAATCCGGCAATCAAACCCCGAAATTCAAACTCTAACTCTAGGGTTCTCAATCAAGCAATCAATCAATCACGCCCAATCCAAAGCAATCAAGCAACTGAGGGATCAAGGTGGTGAGGCCCAACGGCCTCTGGTTTGTCTTAATTTACTGCATTCTTGACTAACCATAGTGTTTTGATTATCCGTTAATCTTTTTGTCTGGTGTGAGGAAGAACACCGACCGGGGCTTCGATCCCTCGGCCGGTATATCAAACCAGGAAGATCCCTCGATCGTGACATCCATTCACCGGCCGCGAGATCTATCTCCCTGGGACATTATGTTTGCTTTATCTGCTTTCTGATGCATGCTTATTTATCGCACTGGCTCACCTTGCTTACTGTTTAAAGGAATAAATAAACAGACTATGTGTTAGAATTAAACAAAGCATCTATACGTCTTATGTTGAATGATTATGGGCCAGTCTCACGACTGGACAAAGAGGGGTGCCTAACACCTTCCCCTTATTGTACTTTTGGCTCCCGTATCCAGAATCTCTATCTGTTTTCCCAGTTTTAATAAACTGGGTGGCGACTCTATTTGATGATAACCGTTATCATGTGGCGATGTTCCTAGCCATGGGAATGTCCATGATTTTGGTTTATGAAGTGAGCAACCAATCGAGCAAACACAACGTGATCAATCTGTATGGCGATGCCCCGTTTGGGAGGTGTCTACAGTTTTTGGCGACTCCGCTGGGGATGTGAGAGCCATAACCAAAAAGTTCAACATAAGACTAATACATGCCTTGTCTAATTCATTTATCATATGCATCGAGCGGGCAACCCGTTGAGTTCACCTGATATCCCGGCATGACACGGGCTATGTTGGGGGTTCCAGCAAACTCCACAGTCACTCGTACCTAGTGGTATATCAAAAAGGAAATCGCCCAATCACCGCCTATGATGGGCTGGTGAAAGGATTGGTGCCCTTTGACAACGGAGCACCCTGAAACTACCAAAACCTTGCATGCTTTAGAAAGCCATAGAACTTATCAAATTAAGACAGGAACCTACAGGCTAGGAACCTACTTGCATTCTACTTGCAAAAGTTCTTCCTCACACCTTGTATCATTTGTTGTTGTAATTAACTCTTTCTGTGCAGAAGGGTTGGGATTTTCAGCCCAAATCCTAACCCTACACAGGCAAAGTACTGACTTCCAGGTATTCTACTTTTCAAGCAGGCACAATAGGTAAATCAAAGAAGCAACCACAGCCAACTTTGTACTCTTATAACACCCGAAACTACGCCAAACAAAGGTCTCTGCAACCCTCCCGTCTATCGTCCTCATCTGACAAAACACCCTCACCACAACAGTTCCGACCGCTCTCAGAAACTTCCCGGTCATCCCCTCAACGGACCCCGTCATTCACTAAATCTCAAGCTTCGTCAAGCAACCCTTCTACCTTCATGGCAGACAACGACGCCACTATTGCCGACCTCCAAGCTCAAATCACTGCACTACTAGCAGAAAAGGCAGCTAGAGATGCTGAAGATGAGGAAAAATCAATGGAAGACGAGAATCCCCATAAAGTGATGTTGGCAGAAAGTCCTGAGTTGACCAAACAAGTCAAGGAAATCAAACAAGCCTTGGCTCGTTCGCAAGGGGATCAAATTCTGGATTTCGAGGGACTTTGCCTCTTCCCAGAATCCAAGCTGCCTGAGAATTTCAAGATGCCCAACATTGAGAAGTTCAATGGAACTGGCAACCCTACCAGTCATGTTCGCCATGTTATCAACACCCTGAAGCCAATGGGCTTGAACGACGAGCTCATCGCCCAGTTGTTCCAGCGAACCCTCACTGGAAGTGCTCTCGACTGGTTCCTTACTTTGGAGTTTGTACATTATCAAACTTGGCCAGAAATTGCCAATGCTTTCGTCAAACAATATGCGTATAACGTCAAAATTGAACTAACAACTCGAGACTTGGAAATGACCAAACAGGATTCCAATGAGGACTTTGCTACCTTTGTGGCAAGATGGAGGGAAAAGGCCGCCAAGATGAAGAACCGTCCCTCCGAGGAAGACCAAGTGAGAATAGTTGTCAAAAATTTACAACCAAAGTATCTCAGGCATATTTACACACAGGCTATCACCGATTTCAAGCGCTTGCATGCCACTGGGTTGCAAATCGAAGATGGAATCAAGCTAGGACTCATTGGGAAAGAAGAGGCCACTCCTCCACCTAAGAAAACCTTCTCTAGCCGTACATCTCACGCCTCCGTAAATGCCCTTGGCTCCTTGTCTCAAGACCCTTTCCAAACTAGCCCATCCCGAAGCTCAAATCGACCTCGTCGCAACTTTGATCCTCTCTATATGACCTTATCCCAAGCCTTGGCCATCCTTAGCCGTCAAGGGCATCTTAAACCTCTAAACAAACCACTTCCTCCGCCGCCCTACGGTCCAAACCATGATCCAAACAAGCAATGCGCCTACCACCAACATCCTGGGCACGAAACAGACAATTGTATGCGTCTTCGTCACGACATTCAAAATCTTATTGAAAGTCAAACCATAAAACTACCAAAACCTGATGGGCAAGCTAACTCACTCCCTACTCATAATGCCGAACCACCACCTCGAAGCATCAATCTCATAAATCTCTCTCACAACCCCACATACAATCCCAGCCAATACATTGTCCAAGACAACCAAACCAAACCTACCTTAACCTTCCCCGAGGAGGACGAATGTTTCATGATGGAGGAGGATGATAATTCTGATCAGTCAGAAGTAATCGACATTGATATGTCCGACATAAGCAGCAAAGATCAGGCAGAAGAGGAAAAGTTAAGGAAGTGGAAGGAACACTCTTGGGCGAAACACAATTTGGAGGATCCAGACATTCCATTTGTAGAAGATGACGAATGGCTTCGTATCTGGTTTGAGAATAGGAAGAAGGAAAAAGAAAGGGTCATCATGATGAGAAGGCACGCTCGCTTCGAGCCTGCCCAAATAATGGTACGTATCAACCGTCCCAAGATTCCAACACCGCCCATTGTTTGGGAGACCGTCAATCTCATTGAGAAAGTAGAGGAGTTCCAAATGCAACCGTGGGTCAACCCTTATGATGAGTGCGACTATAGTCAATGGATAGAGGAAAGAGAAGATCTGGATTTCATGTATACAGAACCCTATAAAACAGGGGAAAGCGACTTTGATGAAATGGAAGAAGAGTGCAATGATCCGCTCGACGAAACCTCCTTGGCATCACTATTCAATCAGGAGGAAATAGCTGATGACCGCGCAATCAATGAGGAAAGAGAAAGGGAGTTTCCTGCCGACACATCCATCTGGGGATTACTCATAGCTCAAGGAGGTAGCCATCGTGCAAAAGATGAACCCGGTTCAAAGGCTCTGTTTGGCAAGGAAGATGGTGGGAAAGAGTACAAAGTTGCAAAAGACAAGGGAAATGACCCCGACATGCTGCAGTAGCTGAGAAGTCACAACATGGCAAATAAGAAACGTTAAAACATTATTTTTTTTGCTTTAAACAAACTAGAACGAGTTTTGGGCCCCTGTTTGGGCATTTTATTTCCGCTAAGAGAATTCCTTTTTCATCTTCCAGATTATGCTTATCTAAATCCAAATTTCTAAATTGCAATTGCCATGCACTATACTCTCATTGCCAAAACAAAGGAAGAATTCGAAGGGATCAAAATCTTTGTGTCCCCGACAAAAGGGAAGGAAAGGATGAACTCTAATTACTTAGAACTAGGTTTTTATCAAAACTCAGGAAGAAGACGCTATCTCCGTGAGAACACTTAGGGTTAGCTTGCCCATTGTGAAAGTACAAACGCAACAAGGAGATTCATAAAAACATCTCCATCAGATTCCTCTCCAAAACACAAACCCTCTTGAGAGAAGAATGCTCGTTGGGCAACCTATACACCCAAGCAAAAGTAAGAGCAGAGCCTGCTAAGAAAAGAAAAAGCGAAAAACGCGGCCTGGGCAAAAGTTAAGGCATTTGAAGGAAAGCTCGCTAGGGACTCAACCTCTATCAGGTAACCTAGGCAAAACTTAGAGCATGAGAGAAAGAAAAACCAAGAGTGAAAACCCAACCCCCAAAGGTGGTGATCTTGGAATTACGTAAAAGGCCTGATTCCCTGATTGGGATACGTAGGCAATCTTGCGTCGAGATGCGGCCCAAACATTTGGAGAGAAGAAAGATGATACCAAAAGGTTTGTACTCAATGATAGGCATAGCTAACCCTGCGTATTGAGCTCACAAAAGATGAGTTAGTCATTTTTCCAAGGAATTGGCAAAAACAAAGACACGTAAGGATTACAGTTCATCCCCTCTAACCCAAAAGTCGTCAACGCAATGGGTATGATCCTTCAAAAGACTCTTAAGTTTGGCAATCAAGCTGTAAAGCATGGCAAAAGCAAGAGACAGCAAATCAAAGACTAAGCATAGGAAAGGATGTAAAACAGGATGCCACTTGGCTGAAGCAAAACCTATCTTCCTTAGGAAAGTAGACACAAACGGCCGGATAATCGATACCTCGGCCGCAACAATAATCCTTCGGCCGAGTGATCGATTCTTCGGTCAAATATTTTCGCACAAGTTAACTATGTATCAGCAAAAACTTGTTCAAAAAGTCATATTCTAACTATCGCATGCAAACTCAAGATATCTAGGGGCATGAAAGGCATTTCTCATTTCCCAAACAAAAACTTGTTTACAAAACCGTTGCTGTGATTGCTTTTACGATACAAATATAGTTTCTGCCTATCATCCACTAACTATGAACAGGGAAAAGAAAAGCCCTAAAAACTAGGCGATCTCTGAGAAGAAGGCAAAGGCTGCTCACTGGTCCCCACATTCCCCTCAGCAGCCGGTACTCTCTCAGCCTCAAGCTGCAGCCAAGGAAGATATAAACATTCAGACTCAAGGGATAATACATAGCAGATAAAACTCATAAAGAAAGTCATACCTCGAGGATCCTACGGCGCTGTCTCCGAACCAAAACCTCTGTGCTCTGATAGGCGCGAAGCCATTCCTGCGCTATCTCGGCAGGCACCTGTAGAACAGCCAAGCATTACAAACATCTAAAGCAAGGATACAATGCGAAGTAATGAAAGCTAACATAGGAAGCTAAAAATACCTGTGAAGCTCCGACTGGCAAAGTGTAGAGCGGGGTCGTGCAAGGAGTCAGCGTCAGGCGCTCCTCCTCCCCATCGTCTGAGTGGAAGGAGATATACGAAGGAGCCCGTGGCCAAACGGGAGCAACGGGAGGAGCCGCAACAGAGGAGGTCAAGGAAAGACGGCAGTACTCTGTATAGTCACCTGCCTGGAGAAGTAAACCTGCCCAATCTCTGATCCGGGCATTCTTCAGATCTTCCTTCGACATCAAGGAAGTGGACCTCATAGATACTGGAGGAGAAGGGGGGACAAACCGAAGAGCCTCAATGCGTGGCCGCCACTGACTGGCCACTCGATCGCCTAAGTACCAAGCTCGACAAAATGGACCCTCGAGCAAGCTACGGATCCAATCTAGGACTCTACAACGTGCAAAAGGGGCATCCTCTGGTACACCACCCCAAGGGTCAAACCGTACCTATAAGAGCAAGGACAAATCAGTCTCGACACAAGAATATGGAAGTCTAAAGGACAAGAGGTACAAAAGAAAAGGTACCTGATCGACCGTCAGTCGGTCCAAAACTCGCCGCCACTCGGGAAGGCTCAAAACTGGTGACCGTGGCCTCCGTTGCCCCATCAACCATCGCTCGTAACGAGGTATGCAGTTCGCATCACCGTGCCTAGTCTCAGGAGGAAACCGGAGAAGGTGCTCAAAAGCCCAGAGCTGAAAAGCAGGTTAACCAAAGCAAGTTCGGAATTAGGAAAAGGCCAAAGTGAAAACAGAAGTACAAAGGAATGATACGTACCTCAAGCACTCGAAAGTGGCCACAAAGAATGGGACTCTTGTCCCGCGAACAAGCTCCAAGACTGCCGTACAAAGTGGCCAAAGCAGACGAGCCCCAGTCAAACTCCCGAATAGCTCCCAAGTGCTGCAAAGGAGCCAAAAACTGCGTATGTACCGAACCATCCTTGTTGGCAAACAACGTTTGCCCAAGGAGGTAAAGAAGGAAGGCCCGCGTCAACTGCTCAGCACTCACCTGGGTCAGAATATCAGCCACCATGAAGGTCTTGCTTAGCCAAGCAAGATCAATGTGACCCCGAGAACGAACAGGGGGCACCTTGCCCAGAAACCACCTCAAAGCACCGTCTCGCTCCCAAAGCCGGGGGTCAACTCGAAGAGCAACTTCACCTATCCGCAGGCCAGTCAGCAAAGAAAAATCACCCGGAGTGATAGTCATCTCGCCAGCAGCAGGGAAGTGGAAGGTATTGGTGGTATCCCACCACCTCTCAACCAGCGAGGTCATCAGTGACCAATCCATCTTCGGAAGATCGAGGCCCAGAATGAACGTCTCGAAACTTGCAGCACGTACTAATTCCCGAGCCTGCTCTGGCAGCTTCAAGAACCATCTATGCACCTCCTTGCCTCCACCACGAGCTTCCAGCCTCCTGTTTCTCTGCCAAAGACAAACGGGAGTTAATCTCATGATTGCATAAACAAAAAGAAATGTTAAGGGGCGTCAAAATTAACATCTAAAAAGCATGCATTGCCTAGACAGGGGGTACAGTTATTTTAGCTTCCTTAAACAAAAATAAATTCAACCCAAACATGGGTTCCTCACATTTATGCACCTAGCCAAAAGGGATTTTCGTCCCGCAAGCAAAAAAATTTTATTCTAAATACAAGGATTTCCAAAACTCCGAACTAAAGTAAAACTTTTTGTTTTTCAGGAGACTCACCGGTACGTTCAGAACGCTCAGGTGAAACTCAGGCTCTCGACGAACCACCTCGGCCTCTGGGCCACCAACAGGAGGGCGGTACTGCAGGAAACCGCCATAACCCAGCCTACGCGAAGGACGAACGTAGGTAGCAGCATCAAACAAACCGGGCTCCTCAATCGCCTCCTCATCGGAAGACGAATACTCGCACCTACATGGAGGATGCGAGGATGAACCCGCAGCACCCGAAGATGACGTGGCCATCACGTCCAAGCCAAGAAAACCAACGGTTTCAAAAAAAAAAACCGAAGCCAGCAGCGACGGTAACAGCAGCGGTAGCCGGAAAAGATGGTCGCCGGAGATGATGGTGGCCGACGGTAGTGGAAGGCGGCGACGTACGGTGGTCGTCAGGCGAGAGGAACGGAGGAGAATGAGAAAGGAGGAGAAGAAAGGATTAAATGGGCCGTGAGATCGATTTAACTGAACTTAAATCGATTTGCTGGCTTTTGGCGTTCTCACGGCCGAGACATCAATTTCTCGGCCGAGACATCAATTCTTCGGCCGAGAGATCGACCTCCTGGCCCCTTAATCAACAGCAGATTTTGCTCAGTGCACTAACTCAAGCCACTACAGACTTCTAAATCCTCAACCAACCAAGTAGCCTTGGGGGCACCCCCGAGCCAACACAACGTAATCAAAACTAGCCTTGGGGGCATGCCCAAGCATCGAAGATCTCTCTCCACAAACTGCTGGCCAAAGCGAGTTGAAGCATCCAGCAACTTTACGCCCATATCCATTATCAATTCATTCAGCGGCTCGAAGCCTATATTAATTCAGCGGTCCTGTACCCATCATCTCTATACGACTCAGCAACTCTACGCCTTCACCTGCCAATTCAGCGGCTCCAAGCACACTATTTCAACAGGCTTGAAACCATTACGACCAATCTCAGTGGCTCGAAGCCCACTACCTCAACAGGCTCGAAGCCTATATCTGCCATCTAAACTGGCTCGACGCCCATAACAATCAACTCAGCGGCTCGAAGCCCATTACTCCAATAGGCTCGAAGCCTGTATCTATCGTCTCAGCGGCTCTAAGCCCTCAACACAGCAGGCTCTACGCCCGTTATCTCACCAAAGCGGCTCTACGCCTTCTACTCAGCGGCTCGAAGCCCATTACCTTAACAGGCTCGAAGCCTTCGTCTACTATCACCCAGCGGCTCGAAGCCCTCGAATCAGCAGCTCTATGCTCACTATCACAGCAACAGACTCTACGCCTGTTATAGCAATCTCAGCGGCTCAAAGCCCATTATCTCAAATGGCTCCAAGCCATCTCCTCAACAGGCTCGAAGCCTATGTTTATTATCTCAGCAGCTCTATGCTCGCTATCACAGCAACAGACTCTACGCCTGTTATCACAAACTCTAAACGGCTCAAAGCCCACTATCTCAACTGGCTCGAAGCCATAAACAAGCAACAGGCTCTAAGCCGCCCCAACAATCAAGACATTTATTCTCAGGCTCTACGCTTGAATGCTCAAAAATCTAACATTTTTGAATGCTCAAGCTCTACGCTTGGATGCCCAACCACTGTGTACTGGATGCTCAAGTCATATACTTGAATGCTCAAGCTCTATGCTTGGATGCCCAACCACTGAGTACTGGACGCTCAAAGCCTGTACTTTGAATGCTCGGATTCTGCCGTCCGAATGCTCGAGCTCTACGCTCTGAATGCTCAAGTCCGGAACTTGATAGACGCTCTAAGCTTAAAACAAACATACACGCACGGGCCCGTGCACATTTGCATCAACACTTTCACATCGAGTCTGCATCATCATATCTATTCACATCTAACAACCATAATCACGCATATACACTCTGCATATCTCTCATGAAACAGGTCAACCCTGCAATCAACCGGCACTATGCCTCGGTTTTATTGATCGGTTCAGCGCCTCGATCCTTTGGCTCCACGCCAACACTTATGATGAGAAAGCTCCGTGCACAGACCATCAGAATACAACCAGCTCTACGCTTCGGTTTATATCACGTCAAGCTCTAAGCTCCGACAACTCAGGCCCTCGCCTCAAGACTGCATGCAGGCTCCACGCCTCAATCACTTCGGGCTCCATGCCTCAGTTCCTTCACCTCAGGCCCTTGCCTTATACCAGCTCCGCGCTTCGGTTTATCACGTCAAGCTCAAAGCTCTGACACCACAGACTCTCATCCTGATCAATACCAGCTCCGCGCTTCGGTCCCATCAAGCTCTAAGCTCACCTCAGGCCTCCGCCTCATAAACCACAGCAGGCTCCACGCCTCAATCTAGTCACCTCAGGCTCTCGCTTTATGATCAACATCAGCTCCGCGCTTCGGTCCTATCAAGCTCAAAAGGCTCTCGCCTTATGATCAACACCAGCTCCGCGCTTCGGTCCTATCAAAGCTCAAAAGGCTCTCGCCTTATGATCAACACCAGCTCCGCGCTTCGGTCCTATCCAATCTCCTCAGGCCTTCGCCTCAAGATTGCAACAGGCTCCACGCCTCGAGGCTCTACACCTCGATTCTGTCACACCTCAGGCTCTCGCCTCATGACTACAACCGGCTCCGTGCCTCGGTTTCCTCATCTCCAAAAGCTCTGTGCTCCAGCTACTGGCCCTGCGCCTCCCCTACATCTCAGAAACAAGCCGGCGTCCAACTCATCTCCAGCAGATGGTTTGGATTCTACCCCATTACATCAAACCCTTCCAGCTCATTCGCAAGGATAGGCTACTCTACCGAGCTCTTTTCAGTCAAAGTAAGGATGATCAAGAAAAGCAAACGCACCTGCAGTGTACTGATCTACCCCAAAATAACTAAGGAAGTTCTCCGCAAAAACTCCCCCGGCAGCCCCGCGCTCCTTCAACTATCTTCCGCCAAAACCCTGACTTAGTCTAGGTACGTCACACTACGGCTTTTTAAGCCCTAAGGTACGTCTTCTATCTCTAACCCTCCAAACTTTTTACTTTTCTTTATTGCCCGAACTACGATTGGTCTGAATTTCCCTTGTGGAATACGTAGGCAGCCTCCCGGCCCGACCATAACAAAACCTTTTTCGAAAACCCCTTGGAATAGTGGTTGGACCAAATTGAGTTGCTTTTTACAGCTTTGACTCTTACTCAAACATGTCTCGCGATCCGTCTGAGTTCAGTCAAAGAGGGGCATCTGTAGACACCCCAATTTGGCCTAACGATTATTTCAAGTCCCACCTTGGGACAATCCCGATGATGAAATGGATACATTGATTGCTGATTGCTTCCTTGAGGACCTTAGGACTTTCGGTGAGAACTTTGAACCACTTAGAGGACCCAATTCAAAGCCATACAGCCTTTCAGACAGAAATATAGAAGCCTAGGAGAATCCATCTGACGGTCGTAACATCGATCTAACGGCCACAACATCATTCCCTCACCCGAGCAACCTGTTGCCAGCAAAATCTCCCTGAGAGATCAATTCATCGGCCGCAAGATCTATCCTTCGGCCGAGACATCCATTCCACGGCCGCGACATCCTTTACTCGGCCGCCAGATCGACCTTTTTCCAGATTCTGGAACGTTCTGTCAGACGTTTGGTTTGATCCAACTACACTACCTTCCCGATGCGTTCGGGCTACGTTCAGAGAATACGACGTAGAGTTAGAGATGCATTGCAATTGCAATTGCCATCTCATGATTTGATTGGCCGGAGTGAGTCATCCCTATGCCTATATAAAGGAGCCTTTGGGCTCCGAAATTAAGATACCTACACACTCAATCAAGCCTCAAAGCTCTGCACAAATACTCTCTCAATCCCATACTCCGAAAGCCCTAACCTTCCGAAGGCAGCCGTCAATCCGGCGATCAAACCCCGAAGTTCAAACCCTAACTCTAGGGTTCTCAATCAATCAATCAATCACGCCCAATCCAAAGCAATCAAGCAACTGAGGGATCAAGGTGGTGAGGCCCAACGGCCTCTGGTTTGTCTTAATTTACTGCATTCTTGACTAACCGTAGTGTTTTGATTATCCGTTAATCTTTTTGTCTGGTGTGAGGAAGAACACCGACCGGGGCTTCGATCCCTCGGCCGGTATATCAAACCAGGAAGATCCCTCGGCCGTGACATCCATTCACCGGCCGCGAGATCTATCTCCCTGGGACATTATGTTTGCTTTATCTGCTTTCTAATGCATGCTTATTTATCGCAATGGCTCACCTTGCTTACTGTTTAAAGGAATAAATAAACAGACTATGTGTTAGAATTAAACAAAGCATCTATATGTCTTATATTGAATGATTATGGGCCAGTCTCACGACTGGGCAAAGAGGGGTGCCTAACACCTTCCCCTTATTGTACTTTTGGCTCCCGTATCCAGAATCTCTATCTGTTTTCCCAGTTTTAATAAACTGGGTGGCGACTCTATTTGATGATAACCGTTATCATGTGGCGATGTTCCTAGCCATGGGAATGTCCATGATTTTGGTTTATGAAGTGAGCAACCAATCGAGCAAACACAACGTGATCAATCTGCATGGCGATGCCCCGTTTGGGAGGTGTCTACAATGCAACATGGATCTTGTTTAAAAATTATTTTTATAAGTTCATTATTTTTAAAATTGAAAATAGGTCCTTATTTTTTATGTACTTATTTGAAAAGACGGAACAAGGTTAACATATAGAATTAGTCCTCTACGTAACTACCACGTGCCACTGAATTACTCCTCTACTTGACTACCATATGCTCCATGTCGCTGTCCAAGATCCATGTGTGGCCTGAGAGAATGGCAAAGTTTAAAAGGAAAAACATCACATTTCTCTTTGATAAGCAAAAGTCCGTTATGTTAGAAAAGTTAGATTAACTCCTTGGATGCAGAATTGAACTCCAGACTTTCTTTCTCTTTGCATCTAAGTACACTTCTGATGCCGTTAGGCCAAAAGTTTCTTGGCAAAACACATTAGTGTCTCTTAGCTGGCCAATGTTGAATATCACGAGCCATTGCCTGTCCTCTGGATCGTTCGGGCACGTTGTTCTCCGGAGAACCGGGCAACACTGCATCGGGAAACCTGGAGGCTTGGGCACCTTTGGGGGCTGTGTTCCGGCAGGTTCTGAGAGCTAGCTTGGACACGCTCGGTGGCTCATGCCTCAGGAGCAGCCCGAATCCTTCTCTGTCGGGCCACTACATACACCCAACTATTCTAACAATATGTAGGAAAAAAATGCTCCTTTTTTTTCTTCTCATCGACTGTTGTTAAATTGTTTCTAGCAATGAATCGTCCTACTTTCTTCTATAGGTTTTGATCAGTCAAACATATCCCAAAAATAGCTTGATAAATAACGTGACGTTTGGAGATCGAAGATGTAACTTGTTTCACTCACAGTGTACAACCTGAAAGCTCCTTCAATATCCCACCCCTCCAAACTTCTTTCTGTGGGCCTCATTCCGAGCTCGTTTGGATAATCTGAACGGTTAATTTTGTACTTCTCGTATTGAAGAACATATCTGAAAAAGATTAGTTCGGTTGGAGGTCGGTTGATACGAGAACACTACTTTGTATCTATAGAAACGGTAAACAAAAATACGAGCTGTGTGCGTATCTATCAAAATCTGATCAAGTTTTATTTTTTGCAGTGATTTTCTAAATAGAGTTTGAAGAAATTTAGAGATGCCCACGAGGAATAAGGGCCGGAGGTATCTTTTCTTGCATGCACCTCGACTCTTTCCCTTTAATCTTGTCCTAATTTTCAAATGTGAGTTTCGTTTTTTAAGTAATTTACCATTTTTCTCAAAGAAAGGAAAGAAATTTACAATCATTTTGAATTTCAAGATCTAATTAAGCTGTTCAAGTTGTAGAATCATTTTAAAATTTACTAATCAAATGATGAATTATCAAAAAGTTATCATTTAAAAAAAAAACAAGAAATTGTGACATTTTGTTCGGATTATATTTAGTCAGAAAAGAGAAGAAAAAGAGACAAAAAAAAAAAAAAGAGAAGAGAAAACGAAAGAGACTGCTAATGTTTTCATGTATTATGTCTCTAATATTGCATTTTTTTAAGATTATCCTTCTTATTCTTTTTAAAAGAGGAAATATAAGATCTATCCTGGACTCCTAATGAATAACATAATTTTACAGAATATAAATGTACTAAACTAGTATTTATTTACAGGATGAGAAGTGTAACAACTCCGATTTTCAGTAAATAAAAATCTCGTTGATTATTATATTGACTCTATAAATTCCTTATTTTCAAATAATCCGTCATAATTAGATTCATTCGATTCAAACCTAATTTCATTTCGCCTTGCGATTTAGTCATTTTCTAAAGACAAGTGAGATAGTAAACCCTAAGTCGTCCTATTTAGCAAGCCTAGCTAGCTTCCGACTAATCGTTAGAGTAGCCTAATCGAACCTTTGAAACGTTTGAACCCTAAGTGAGACCTTGACCAAAAGTCAACCTTTGATCTATTACCCATTGGACGATAGATACTAGGATAATCTTTATCCATTGGACCATAGGTTTACACCTTGGATATTGTGACAAGATTGCTAGGTACACTTTATAAGATTATATATTACTTACCATCTTTACCCATTGGACGATAGAAGTTAGGAGAATTATTAACCATTGGACGATAGGTTAACCTTTCTACCTAGTACAAGGTCCATTAGTTTAATTAGATTCACCATGAGTCATTGTACTATTATAGATAGATTATATAAGTTTAGTACTTTCATCCTTTAACCATTGGTTAATAAATGTTAGGGGATTTATAATCCATTGGTCCATAAAACCATATTAAGCTATAGTACTAGGTTAAATTAGTTAATTCTTTCCTAGATATGATATGTACTTATTTAATTAAAGTATATGATATGTTTACATCATCCTAGGATACTATGTATTAGTATATAGTATATAAGTACATAGGTGGCATTTTGACATAGTTTAATAGGAAATTTTGACTTAAAAGTCCAAGATGAGATCATGTAGTACATTGTCCTTTTATTAGTCTTTCTTATATATGTATATATATTAACCTAGGAGAGAGAGAGAGAGAGAGAATTTGGAGAGAGAGAGGAGAGAGAGGCCGAGAGAGAGAGAGAGATAGTGTTGTACCTTCTTGATCTTCTTCTACCAAAACCCTGATTCTATATATATAAGTACTTGTACTTTGAAAGATGAAGGATAGGATGACCTAAGATATAATCAAGTACTAGATTTTCTTACAAAATCTTCTTACAAACCATTAGTTTACTCTTACTCTTCCAACCCTTGTCCTTTCTTGATTAGGTGTCCAAGAGAGAGAGAGAGAGAGTGGCCGGTTGAGAGAGGGAGAGAGAGAGTGAGGTGTGTGACTAGTGTACTCACCATATCTCCTACATCATCCTATTGCATCACCTTGTACCACCATATCTAGGGTTTCTTATTCTTTCAACCCTAAAGGACTACCATATCTTATTTTCTATTCTAGACTAGACACAAACCCCATTAAAGAAACTTAAACCTTGTCCTAGGTTAGAAGAAAGAACAAGGAAAATCCATTGGTCTTTCAACCTTTGTACCTTCTTTGGACCAAAGGGAGGGAGAGAGAGAGAGAGAGAGAGAGCCGAGAGAGATGGGAGAGAGAGAGGCCGGGAGAGAGGGAGAGAGAGTTTTGTGGTGTGTGCAAGTGTACAATAAGCCTAGTCATGTCCTTTTGCTCAACACCTCATCCAATCTAAGGACAATCAAATCTAGTCAATTCTTTAACCATTGGATAACAAATGTTAGGGGAAATATTGCCTCTTGGATAATAGACCAACTTGGCCTATAAATAGCAAGCCATTTCAAGCCTTTGAACTCACACCTTCAAGCATTACTCCAACTTCTCTCTAGAAAGTCTAGTGTTCTTGATGTTCTTGTTGTTCTTGCTTAGTTCATAGCTTGTTCTTGAAGTTCTTCATAGTTCTTCAAGAAACTCTTCTAATGCCGCTACTAAGCCGCCACTCCACCACCCTACCGATCCAAAAGTATTAGTAGTATTAGTCAAGATCAAGTTTCGAGAGAAACCTTTCTCTTTCGAAGCTAGCGAAGCCATTCCTAAGCCGTTACTCCGTCCGACGTACTATTTTCCTAATCCGTAGCCGACTACCGCCAAGAAGATCGGTAGATATTCTATATCTACTTTTCTCTACGTATATGTAGAATACTCTTTAAGTTTAGTATAATTTTCCTATACTTTCAAAGATCTAAGTATAGCGTATTGCATGCGTATTTCGAAATGATAGTGAATTATTCTAAACCTTTGAAATCTTGAGCATACGTAGATTATACGAGCTACTTTCCCTAAGCATGATTACAAATGTTTAGAAGTTGTTATCTTGATTAACCATGGCATGAATAGCTTAACATTAGAACACTCAATAAACATATGATGTTTCGAACTTAAGAAAGCATGATTTAGGATTAAGCTGTTTTAATCTTAGAATGAATGTGAGCATGATTATGTGATTACTTGACTACTTGTTGTTGATAAAGCATAAGTGATTTATCACTCCAAAGGTGTCCGTCCATGTGGCACTATGCTTAACCTTGTGTGATTAAATATGAGTATGATGATGTGACAAAATGAGCATGCTATCTAATATAGAGTTGAATGATCTTGCTAGTTTAGTTTCAAGATTTCCTAAAGTCTGAAAGAATTACCGCGGAGTCATTGCATGCAACGAGACACGAAAACCGAGAAATTAGAAACATGACACCTAGGGTGTGGTTGATATGGATAAAAGGAAAGATGGGATTAACCTGCAGAAAATATTTTGAAATTACATAATGACCGGACTTGATAGTCATTGTGTAAGTGTTTTCGAAAACCGTAATGTAGCCGGACTTGGTAGCTCATTGCGAAGATTTCCAATGGGGCCGGACATGGTAGTCTCATGTGGAAATATGGCTTGATCCTCCGCGAAAAGGGATCAATGCAAGATTGAAATGGATTTTGTAAACCATGATTGGCCGGACTTGGTAGCCATTGTGAGTGTTGCTAATGGAGCCGGACTTGGTAGCCTCATTAGTAACAATTTGTGAAAGAAACGTGGAAAATGTGATTTTTGGTAAAGGTGAAAACGTGACACAGTCTACGATGAGTCGCGTAGGAGAAACACGAAAAGACATGACACCAACGCTAAAAGATATCGAATATGGATGTATCATTGTTTAACTATGTTGCCGAATGAGCATGTGTAATTGTTTATATGCTTCATTGCTATAAGTTAAGAGTTAGTGGGTATAGTTTATTCTATTGAGCTTGTAGCTCATGGTGTTACCTTTTTGGTGACCCTGACATATTATACAGGGGGCGACGCTGGTATAATGTGTCAGAGTTAATTGATGAGCAAGGTGAACAGTATGCATTGGAGGCTTTTGGAGCCGAAGAGCTTGCTAGGATGGAGGAAGAAGCGGAGTAGTAGAATACCCTAGAATTTCCATCCTGGTGTAATAAAAAGTACTCTAGTAAGACTTATGTCGTAATAATGAG
This sequence comes from Rhododendron henanense subsp. lingbaoense, assembly GCA_020567845.1. Lineage (NCBI taxonomy): Eukaryota > Viridiplantae > Streptophyta > Magnoliopsida > Ericales > Ericaceae > Rhododendron > Rhododendron henanense. The sequence goes on from CM036312.1 coordinate 37,812,712, forward strand.
CTTGACTCTTAGCCTTTTTATTCAATAAAATGTTTAATTAACGAACCCAAAAATGGGGGCGTTACAACTTGGTATCAGAGCTTTAGGTTCAAAACCTCGGCCATGGGTAGAATGGGTAGAACCACGAGATAGATTGACCGTTGCACAAACGTGAATTGAGTTTAAGTTTACCGTCCCAAATTGGGTGGAATTCTGTCGAAACAATCTCCGGATTGAAGCAAGGTGTGGAAATTGGCAATACCACCGAGCTGGGAATTCCCGAACAATTGGATGATGACTTAAATCAAGAATCGAACGTGGAACTTAAAAACTTGAAAATTTTCTAGTTCGAGTGAAGCCTTGCCTTAAAAACTTTTCTATATTAAACCTGTCAAACTCTTCTTACTAATTGAGGTTTAACCTTTCCTTGTAGATGGAACCACCGGACTTTTATCAAATCAACCTACTAGCCGAAGCTCGACAACTTAGAAGCACCATAAGAGCCATGACTCATCAACTCGTAGAAGATCCCTACTTTCCTTACACCTTTCCCTACATACACGACTTTTACCACGAGCACGGTGCCGTTCCACTTCCCGAAATTGAGGAGGAGGATGACGCCGCAGCAGCACCTGTCCTAGTTCACATAGCACCCCCCGACGATGTGGAAATTATAGTCGAGGAGGAACCGGAAGAGGATCCCGAGGAAGATCCCGAAGAATTTAACGACCCACCGGAAAACGAAGCCGATTGGCAACACTTGATGAATGGACCAAACCCGGACTTACCATCTGATGATGAGGAACCATTAGACGATGAAGAGATATCCGATGATGAGGAGGAGGATTTTATGGATTTCAACACCGACCCCGGTGACGTGTCACCGCCACCCTTTGAGACCGACATAGGTGCCTACAAGGCTCACTTTCCACCTATCTTCTAGATCCATGGGTAGAGCATGTCACAATTAGGCCTTTTGCTGTAATATAACCCAATAGAATGACATGTCGTAAGTAGGACTTCTTTTGTAAATCCTTTGGGACGTAGGACGTAAGGAGTAATTGAACTCTTGGTGTAAATAGCGTAGGAAGTTTAGGCTGTTATAGGCCATCTATGATGTACTTGTTTCGTTTATGTAATGAAAAAATTATGTGTTTCCTTTCTATCTTGTGATCACTGTTTACATGCATACTTGTGCGCGACTACCACTTTCACACCGTTAAGTCTAATATATAATTTTTCTTATTGTAGATATGGATAACCGTACCTTTGCTACCCCGACCAATGTTGCGGACCTGATACTTATCAAGGCCATACTAGCACCTGAGAGCCTTATCCCGATACCCCACTTGGGTATATGTGACCCCGAGACTCGCTACCAAATATACCAGTCTATCGTGATGGCACCCCTCACCAACAAGGACCAACTCATGGAGATAAAGGAGTTAGCCGAAGAGATCCGTCGAAAGGGAGAACATTGGCTCGAGAGAAGGGAGAAGGAGTGGAAGGAGCAATTGAGAGAGTACTTCGGACTTATTCCTCCTAGTTAGTAGTTTAGTAGTGCTAGAATAAGGTTCGGTAGTTGTGATTGCACTTATGGCGCTCGTGGACTAACCAAACCATGTAATCGGAACTAGTAGGATCATTCCAACTTGTAATAGGAAATCTGTCTTGTGTTTCTCTTTTAGAACTCTATGCTTCGTTGTAATCCTTTGCTTATCTATGAAAAGTTGCCTTATTTTATGATATGATATTGCACCTTGTTTTAAATTCTATCGTTAATCTTAGGGAGAAAAACGAATTTCTAAAAAGAAATTGTTCAATAGGCTAAACCTCCCCCTTTACAATTTTTACTCGTAGATGGTGAATCGACGCAGTGGATTAGGATACGAAACCGGAGAGTCCTCCAACGCAAACCCTAGCCTAGCCCAAGTCATGCAGGCATTCGTAGCCGCCTTGAATGCCAACCGCCAAAACCCTAACCGCGATGACGGACCTATGACTCGAACCCGAGCCATGAATGAGTTCTGCAAACGCCGACCCCCGACCTTCCACGGAGATACCAATCCCACTGTGGCCGAAGCATGGCTGAAGGAAACTAAGGTGATCCTGGACACCTTGGAGATTACCCGCGATGGAGATCGTGTAGCCTTAGCCACGTACCAACTGAAGGGAGAAGCCCGCTATTGGTGGGAACTGATGGAAGCAACCCATACCATAGCCACCATGACCTTCGCTGAGTTTGAAACCTTGTTTCTTGACAAGTACTTTCCTACACCCATTCGCCTAGCTAAGGAACAAGAATTCATGAACCTGAAGCAAGGAACGATGACCGTGACCCAGTACGTGGCCAAGTTCGAGGAGCTGTCCCGTTACGCCACGGACGCCGTGTCAACTGAAGACAAGAAGGCAAGAAGATTCGAGTGGGGGCTGACGACCGCTCGCAGAGCCGTGGTAGCACAAACTTTCCCCACCTACTCTGGTGTGGTGAAATGTGCCCTTCGATTGGAGAATGAGGAGACTGACTTCAAGAATCGATGGAGGAAGGTAACCGGCGGACCAATCCGAAACCAAGTAACCATCAACAACCGCGGACCCTACCTCACCAAACCCTTTGCTTCATCTCAGAACAACCAAGCTTGGAAAACCACTGCGCCAACTCGTGACAAACCGCAGAGTGATGGCAGAGATATGTCGACAGTTAAGTGTTACAACTGTCAGACTATGGGCCATTACAGCCGCCAATGCCCACAAACCCAGAAGAGGGGAAATGGGAATTTTGGAAACCAAGGAGCTCAATCTGGACAAGCCGGATTTGTGAAGCCAACTTTTGGAAATTCATCTCATCAGCTGAACGGGTAGAACAAGGGAAAGCAGCCCGTGGGAAACCAACAAAACACTGGAGGGCGTATCTTTGCGCTGCAGACTGAGGAACAGGAGCAGGATCCCTCTGTGATCCAAGGTACGCTACTGTTATATAGTACCTGCGTGCAAGCCTTGTTTGACTCTGGTGCATCTCATTCATTTATATCTACTGCCTGCGTAGCTACTCTAGCGCTAGAAACAGAACCCCTTAGTGCAAGTACGAAAGTAGCATCACCATTGGGGGGGAGTATAACTGTTAGTCTAGTGTGTAGAGGGTGCGAATTAGAGGTAGCCAACTTGCGCTTAACCTGCGACCTCAGAGTGATCGACATGGCGGATTTCGACGTAATCTTGGGAATGGACTGGCTATCGGCTCACCGAGCAATCATAGATTGTCATCAGAAGACCGTAACGGCCTGTACCCCTGATGGGACTCGTTTCCATTTTAAGGGGGATAGACAAGTGGCTAGTTTAACGGTGAAAAGATCTAGGTGGCAGAATCAACTATTTGGATGGCTAGCTAGTCTCCAAATGGAAGAAACTGACAGGATGGAGATGGGATTACCACACATCGTTTGCGAATACGCCGATGTGTTCCCTGAAGAACTTCCTAGTTTACCACCTCCTAGAGAGATAGATTTCTCTATCGAACTCCAATCGGGGACAGCCCCAATTTCTATGGCACCATACCGTATGGCCCCTGCGGAACTAAAGGAGCTCAAGACCCAATTGCAAGAGCTGTTGGAAAATGGATTTATCCGACCAAGCACGTCACCATGGGGAGCACCTGCCTTGTTCGTGAAGAAGAAAGAAGGGACACTCCGACTGTGCATCGATTACCGGAAGCTAAACCAAGTCACCATCAAAAACCGGTACCCCCTGCCTAGGATCGATGATCTATTTGATCAATTGAGAGGAGCAACCTGTTTTTCAAAAATCGACCTCCGATCGGGATACCATCAACTCAGAATCCGAGATGAGGACATCTCCAAGACAGCCTTCCGTACCAGATATGGACATTACGAGTTCATAGTAATGCCATTTGGGCTGACTAACGCTCCGGCAGTTTTCATGTATCTCATGAACAAGATCTTCCAACCCTACTTAGATAAGTTTGTAGTGGTGTTCATTGATGACATTTTGATATACTCCGCCAATAAGGAGGAGCACGAGGGACACCTCCGGATAGCACTACAAGTACTCCGGGATAACCAACTCTATGCCAAGGCGAGTAAATGCGAGTTTTGGCTAGAAGTGGTTAAGTTCTTGGGGCATGTAGTATCCAAAGATGGAATAGCCGTGGACGAAAGTAAAGTTAAAGCCGTGATGAATTGGAAGCAACCAACCTTTGTGTTCGAAATCAGAAGTTTCCTAGGATTGGCTGGATACTACCGAAGATTCATACCCGACTTCTCAAGTCTCGCCAAACCAATGACGAGACTAACTCAGAAAGGAGTGAAGCTGGATTGGACTGAAGCCTGTGAGAAATCTTTTCAGGAGATGAAAAGAAGGCTGACCAGTGCGCCGGTACTTATCATCCCCGAGCGAGGCGTGGATTATACCGTCTATTGCGACGCGTCAAGGGATGGCTTGGGATGCGTGCTAATGCAGAATGGAAAGGTCGTAGCTTACGGATCGCGACAACTCTGACCACATGAGAAGAATTACCCTACTCATGACTTAGAATTGGCTGCAGTAGTGTTCGCCCTCAAAACCTGGCGCTACTACCTGTGGGGAGAACAATTCGAGGTCTTCACCGACCACGAGAGCCTCAAATACCTTTTCACCCAGAAGGAGTTGTACATGAGGCAGCGTCGATGGATGGAGTATTTGGAAGATTACAAGTTTACAATGCAGTACCATCCTGGCAAGGCCAACGTGGTGGCTGACGCCCTGAGTCGAAAGGACAGGGCACAGAAAGTCAAAACTGCCATCAAGGAGTGGGAAATGGTGGACACTCTCAACGAATTCAACCTGAAACCTTCATCAGAAAGTGGGGATATCCGACTATATGCACTTGTTGCAGAACCAGCACTTCACCAGGAGATCCTGCTAGCCCAAACCACTGAACAAGAATGCGAGTTCATTCGGTATCGAATCCGAGAAGGAAAGGCGATACCAGGATGGACGATCGAGGGAGACAGTAACCTGAGATTCAAAGGAAGGGTCTTCGTACCTAATATTGGAACTCTTCGAGAAGCTGTACTCCAAGAAGCACACCATTCGAACTTCGCAGTCCACCCCGGAGGTACAAAGATGTACCATGATTTGCGAAGGACGTACTGGTGGGAAGGAATGAAGAAGGACGTAGCTCGCTTTGTATCAACCTGTCTTGTGTGTCAACAAGTCAAAGCCGAGCATCAGAAACCAGGAGGCGACCTTCAACCTTTGCCAATCCCGACTTGGAAGTGGGAGCACATCTCAATGGACTTCGTAACCGGACTACCAAGAACTGCCAAAACCAACACTGCCATCTGGGTGATCGTGGACAGACTCACCAAATCCGCGCATTTTCTGCCTGTGAAGATGACAGAAAACGTGGAACAACTGAGCCTGTTGTACATTCGGGAAATTGTACGACTACACGGTGTACCCGTCTCAATTGTGTCAGACAGAGACCCACGGTTTGTGTCACATTTCTAGAAAGGATTACAGAAAGCTTTGGGAACAGATGTTAGGCTTAGCACAGCCTTCCACCTGCAAACCGATGGCCAAACGGAGAGAACGATACAGACCTTGGAGGATATGCTGAGAGCCTGCGCTTTGGATTTCTCTGGAAACTGGGAACAGCATTTACCATTGGTAGAGTTTGCCTACAACAACAGTTATCAAGCAAGTATCGGAATGGCACCCTATGAAGCTTTATACGGTCGACCTTGCCGATCCCCAGTCTGCTGGATAGACGCGGGAGAAACAGGATTAATTGGACCTGATATAGTACGTGACACCACGGAGAAGGTCAAAACCATCAGGCAAAGGATCCAAACCGCTCAGAGCCGACAGAAGAGTTATGCGATAAAAGAAGCCGACCCTTAGCCTTTGCTGTAGGAGACCACGTGTTTCTGAAGATAAGACCGAAGAAAGGAGTCATCAGATTTGGGAAAAAGGGAAAACTGTCCCCACGTTACATCGGACCTTTTGACATCATGGAGAAGATCGGAAGAGTCGCATATCGACTAGCCCTACCGCCACAGCTGGATCGAGTGCATGACGTGTTCCATGTTTCAATGCTCCGCAAGTACCTCGCCTTACCCACGCATGTTCTCAAATGGGAAGACGTTACCATCGAAGAAGATGCGACATATGAGGAGGAACCAATTGAGATTCAAGACCGAAGCAAGAAGACAATCCGAAACAAGACAATCAAACTAGTACGAGTCCTGTGGAAACACCGAGGAACTGGAGAGACCACTTGGGAAAGAGAGGAGACTATGAAGGCAACTCACCCTCACCTGTTTGAATCCGAGCGTCCGTCTAATTTCGGGGACGAAATTGTTTAAGGGGGATAGGTTGTAACAACTCCGATTTTCAGTAAATAAAAATCTCGTTGATTATTATATTGACTCTATAAATTCCTTATTTTCAAATAATCCGTCATAATTAGATTCATTCGATTCAAACCTAATTTCATTTCGCCTTGCGATTTAGTCATTTTCTAAAGACAAGTGAGATAGTAAACCCTAAGTCGTCCTATTTAGCAAGCCTAGCTAGCTTTCGACTAATCGTTAGAGTAGCCTAATCGAACCTTTGAAACGTTTGAACCCTAAGTGAGACCTTGACCAAAAGTCAACCTTTGATCTATTACCCATTGGACGATAGATACTAGGATAATCTTTATCCATTGGACCATAGGTTTACACCTTGGATATTGTGACAAGATTGCTAGGTACACTTTATAAGATTATATATTACTTACCATCTTTACCCATTGGACGATAGAAGTTAGGAGAATTATTAACCATTGGATGATAGGTTAACCTTTCTACCTAGTACAAGGTCCATTAGTTTAATTAGATTCACCATGAGTCATTGTACTATTATAGATAGATTATATAAGTTTAGTACTTTCATCCTTTAACCATTGGTTAATAAATGTTAGGGGATTTATAATCCATTGGTCCATAAAACCATATTAAGCTATAGTACTAGGTTAAATTAGTTAATTCTTTCCTAGATATGATATGTACTTATTTAATTAAAGTATATGATATGTTTACATCATCCTAGGATACTATGTATTAGTATATAGTATATAAGTACATAGGTGGCATTTTGACATAGTTTAATAGGAAATTTTGACTTAAAAGTCCAAGATGAGATCATGTAGTACATTGTCCTTTTATTAGTCTTTCTTATATATGTATATATATTAACCTAGGAGAGAGAGAGAGAGAGAGAGAGAGAGAGAGAATTTGGAGAGAGAGAGGAGAGAGAGGCCGAGAGAGAGAGAGAGATAGTGTTGTACCTTCTTGATCTTCTTCTACCAAAACCCTGATTCTATATATATAAGTACTTGTACTTTGAAAGATGAAGGATAGGATGACCTAAGATATAATCAAGTACTAGATTTTCTTACAAAATCTTCTTACAAACCATTAGTTTACTCTTACTCTTCCAACCCTTGTCCTTTCTTGATTAGGTGTCCAAGAGAGAGAGAGAGAGAGTGGCCGAGAGAGAGAGAGAGAGTGGCCGGTTGAGAGAGGGAGAGAGAGAGTGAGGTGTGTGACTAGTGTACTCACCATATCTCCTACATCATCCTATTGCATCACCTTGTACCACCATATCTAGGGTTTCTTATTCTTTCAACCCTAAAGGACTACCATATCTTATTTTCTATTCTAGACTAGACACAAACCCCATTAAAGAAACTTAAACCTTGTCCTAGGTTAGAAGAAAGAACAAGGAAAATCCATTGGTCTTTCAACCTTTGTACCTTCTTTGGACCAAATGGAGAGAGAGAGAGAGAGAAAGAGCCGAGAGAGATGGGAGAGAGAGAGGCCGGGAGAGAGGGAGAGAGAGTTTTGTGATGTGTGCAAGTGTACAATAAGCCTAGTCATGTCCTTTTGCTCAACACCTCATCCAATCTAAGGACAATCAAATCTAGTCAATTCTTTAACCATTGGATAACAAATGTTAGGGGAAATATTGCCTCTTGGATAATAGACCAACTTGGCCTATAAATAGCAAGCCATTTCAAGCCTTTGAACTCACACCTTCAAGCATTGCTCCAACTTCTCTCTAGAAAGTCTAGTGTTCTTGATGTTCTTGTTGTTCTTGCTTAATTCATAGCTTGTTCTTGAAGTTCTTCATAGTTCTTCAAGAAACTCTTCTAGTGCCGCCACTAAGCCGCCACTCCACCACCCTACCGATCCAAAAGTATTAGTAGTATTAGTCAAGATCAAGTTTCGAGAGAAACCTTTCTCTTTCGAAGCTAGCGAAGCCATTCCTAAGCCGTTACTCCGTCCGACGTACTATTTTCCTAATCCGTAGCCGACTACCGCCAAGAAGAACGGTAGATATTCTATATCTACTTTTCTCTATGTATATGTAGAATACTCTTTAAGTTTAGTATAATTTTCCTATACTTTCAAAGATCTAAGTATAGCGTATTGCATGCGTATTTCGAAATGATAGTAAATTATTCTAAACCTTTGAAATCTCGAGCATACGTAGATTATACGAGCTACTTTCCCTAAGCATGATTAGAAATGTTTAGAAGTTGTTATCTTGATTAACCATGGCATGAATAGCTTAACGTTAGAACACTCAATAAACATATGTTGTTTCGAACTTAAGAAAGCATGATTATGTGATTACTTGACTACTTGTTGTTGATAAAGCATAAGTGATTTATCACTCCAAAGGTGTCCGTCCATGTGGCACTATGCTTAACCTTGTGTGATTAAATATGAGTATGATGATGTGACAAAATGAGCATGCTATCTAATATAGAGTTGAATGATCTTACTAGTTTAGTTTCAAGATTTCCTAAAGTCTGAAAGAATTACCGCGGAGTCATTGCATGCAACGAGACACGAAAACCGAGAAAGTAGAAACATGACACCTAGGGTGTGGTTGATATGGATAAAAGGAAAGATGGGATTAACCTGCAGAAAATATTTTGAAATTACATAATGACCGGACTTGATAGTCATTGTGTAAGTGTTTTCGAAAACCGTAATGTAGCCAGACTTGGTAGCTCATTGCGAAGATTTCCAATGGGGCCGGACATGGTAGTCTCATGTGGAAATATGGCTTGATCCTCCGCGAAAAGGGATCAATGCAAGATTGAAATGGATTTTGTAAACCATGATTGGCCGGACTTGGTAGCCATTGTGAGTGTTGCTAATGGAGCCGAACTTGGTAGCCTCATTAGTAACAATTTGTGAAAGAAACGTGGAAAATGTGATTTTTGGTAAAGGTGAAAACGTGACACAGTCTACGATGAGTCGCGTAGGAGAAACACGAAAAGACATGACACCAACGCTAAAAGATATCGAATATGGATGTATCATTGTTTAACTATGTTGCCGAATGAGCATGTGTAATTGTTTATATGCTTCCTTGCTATAAGTTAAGAGTTAGTGGGTATAGTTTATTCTATTGAGCTTGTAGCTCATGATGTTACCTTTTTGGTGACCCTGACATATTATACAGGGGGCGACGCTGGTATAATGTGTCAGAGTTAATTGATGAGCAAGGTGAACAGTACGCATTGGAGGCTTTTGGAGCCGAAGAGCTTGCTAGGATGGAGGAAGAAGCGGAGTAGTAGAATACCCTAGAATTTCCATCCTGGTGTAATAAAAAGTACTCTAGTAAGACTTATGTTGTAATAATGAGCTTGACTCTTAGCCTTTTTATTCAATAAAATGTTTAATTAACGAACCCGAAAATGGGGGCGTTACAAGAAGAACCAGGCATGGATCTAGAAATCTAGTCCAGTGGGGGCACTTTATTAATTATAATCATAAAAATTTTATTTTCCTGATCAATCACAATTTCTTTGCCTAACAATTAAACCACGATAAGGTCTTACTACATTAAAACATGCATTACTTATAATTACAGAAATCAAGGAGTAATCTTGACATTTATAAATTAAGATAGGCGGCGACGTCAGCAAAAAATCTGTTAAGTAAACTAATGAACTTTAACAGAAGGGGCAATCTGAACAATAGTTGTAAAAGTAAGGGAGTTAATAGTAATGTTTAGAATCAGAGAGGAGGCCAGCATATTTGTAGAAAACCTCAAGGGAGATCAGTATCCCGTCCATTTGATACCGACCTCCATTTGGTGCATCCGGACTGATTTAAAGAGGGTGTTTTTTATTTTTATTTTCCTTCCGCTTTTGGACGGCTCATATTTAAAGAGGGTGCTTTTGATTTATTTTTTTTTCCTTCTAAAACACATCTTTAAAAGTTGCACCGTCCAAAATACTTTTAGACGACTTGGATGCACCAAATGAACCAAACTGATTGATAGCCAAATTGACGGGTTCCGCCCCCAACTAAAGGAGAGAATGGGTAAGATGGAAAGTTTATAAGAGCTCGCAGATTAGAAGGTTTGATTGGATCTAAAATACATGAATTTTATACTACTTGTAAGAGATTGGTGTGTCCGTGAAATGCAAATTCAAATTTCAGCGAGGGAAAAGATCATTTCTCACAGGTCAAAGGAGAATCTGTCTGTCTATAAAGCAAATCTCTCAGGTTGAGTTCCGCTATTAGTATTATTTTTCGACTCTTTTTTTGTTGTCTTTAATTAAATTTTTTTATGTGTATGTTAGTTTTGTGCTTTCATTTATTTATTTTTTCCGATTTGTCTCTTCAAGACGTATCGGAGAAGCAAAAAATTATAACTTTTACCAAAATATGGGCTTTATCTTTGATATTTTAAAAAATATTTTGATAAAAGTCATAAGTTTTTACTTTTCCGATTCGTCTTGATGAGATTAGTGGCGTAGCCAGAAATTTATGTAAGTGGGGGCATTTTTTAAACACATTTCAACCAAAAAAAATTGTACTAAGCAACGTTAAAATGTTTGTGCTAAGAATTGAAAAACCTAACATATTTATTAATATAGTAAATTACATAGATTTTAAAAACAATCGAATTGCTTGAATTGTCTCAGCAGATCAAGTCTAAGAGCAATTCACTACACAATATTTAGCAATATTGCTCCCATTGTTATTAATTGCTAAAGTATAAAACGAATAGGCCATGGGTTAGGCATTTTTGAATTTTTGGACATTATGCATTAGAGAGTTCCAAATACTAAGTGGCGGCTATTTTTCACGTTAGACATCTCATTTCGTCAGTGTAATGACAATGTTCAAATATGTGAAACAAAAAATTGAGAATGAAATGATATTTGACATGTCTTAGGAAGATTAAAAGTAAATTTATGAAATACAATATTAAAAACAAAATATATTTTTAAAATCTTAAATTTTAAAAGAATTTGAGCGGGGGCGTGCCATGCTCCCTCCGCCACTGGATGAGATGAATTGGAAAACTAAAATAGTGAGATGCAAAACTAACAAATGCAAAAAAAAAATTTAAATAAAGACAAAACCAGAAGAAGTTCAAAAAGTTCTTAGCGGAGCTTTACCTCAATGAAACTTGTTCAAAGAAACAAAAACGATGATCAAAATGGGAGAAGGGGAAAAAAAATTACTCCTATTATAAAAACGAAAATGCTAGGGACAAAGAAAATTTATCCCGAAAGTGTTCAAAAAGAGCAATTAGTAGTTGAGATTCACTTTGGTATATGGGAACCAATCATCAAAGTGAATCTCAACTACTGATTGCTTTTTTCGGGGCACTTTCGGAATAAGTTTTCTTTATACCTAACATTACTCTTTTATAAGATATAAAAACCAAAAAATAAAAGAAGGAAAAGGCGACAAAAAATAATCCCCACACGCTCCACGCATTATTTGGGGGGAATGGATACCGAGAAGAAAGAAAGAGGGCCCCATTTGCGAATCTCATCAGCCCACCACCGCTAACGTGCGCCGCTGTCCCACCCTTTGCCAAATTCTCCCGCCATCCCCAACCCCCACCAAAAAAGGAGAAAACTCCTTTTCTTTTTTTCCTGAAATCAAACTAAACTTCTCCTCTCTCTCTCTCTCTCTCTCTCTCTCTAAAAATCTGAGAAATCCTATCCGATGGAGCTGCCGGTGATAGATCTAGCTCCGTATTTGGAAGTCTCCTCTAAATCCAGCGGCAATTGCAGGGATGAGGAAGAGGAGGATTTGGAGTTGGATCCGGAGCTGAAGACGCTGTGCTGTGAGGTGAGTCGAACCCTAAGAGAGACAGGAGCTCTGCTTGTGAAGGATCCCAGATGCTCCGCAAACGACAACGATCGATTCATCGACATGATGGAGAATTACTTCGAGCGCCCTCAAGACTTCAAGCGCCGTCAAGAGCGTCCCCACCTGCATTACCAGGTCTACTTTCTAACTTCCCTTTTCACCCGATATAATCTCATTTGATCAGTGATTTGCATGTGTCTTTAATTTATGAGTATGTATGTACCTGCGTATGTTTTCTGGTTTTGCCGTTTTGGGGGAATTTGTGAAATTGAACTTAATTAAAGCCCTGATCAAAGATATATAAAAATTAGGGCAAAGTACGAATTACCTCCCTGAGGTTTGGACGTTTGGCAGATAACCTCCCTGACGTTAACTAATGACCAAATAACCCCCTATGTTTTGGAGTAAACTGCAACCGTTAGTTTTTCCATCCAAACTAACGGAAGTTGTAACACACACCCCTATTGTGAGAGTTAGAATGGGAAAAAAAATTAAATAAAGTAACAAAAAAAAATCAATTCCAGTAATTTTTTTTTGCTAAGCAATTCTAGTATTTTTTCGGTGTGATTTTTAATTTTTTTTCCCATTCTCACCCTCACAATAGGGGAGTGTGTTACACCTTCCGTTAGTTTGGATGGAAAACCTAACGGTTGCAGTTTACTCCAAAACCATAAGGGGGTTATGTGGTCATTAGTTAACGTCAGGGAGGTTATCTGCCAAACGTTCAAACCTCAGGGAGGTAATCCGTACTTTGCTCTAAAAATTAATAAAAGCCAGAAGTGGTCTTAGAGAGGCCCTTAATGTTGACGAATTTAAGATCTAATTGTTTCATGAAGTGTGGTGTATTTTATTATCGGAGTTCAACCCCTTTGGATGGTGAGAAAGGGTGAGATATGAAAGGGGACCAATAAAAAAAACTTCATTTTGTACTTTTCTCTCCGTTTCTTTCTCAAATAGTCAATCCAAGTGAGTGATTTGGCTCGAAACCATAATCCTTTTTTTTTCTTTTATCTTATGAAATCCCTCAATCAAAAGGGGCTTAGTGTTGGGGCCTTTTGTGGAGGCGGGGGCCAAGGCCATGGCTCCGAGAAAATGAAGATGTCTTATATTTTCGAGCAGCATTTACCAAATCAAAGAGGTTGAGGGAAAGTTAAGTATTGTAATCCCTGTTCACAGTGGATTGCCACTGGCACACTGTGTAACCAAGTAGATATTATATCCGTTTGTTATGTGATTCTGTTCTTTATTGTTTGTGTAGATCGGTTCGTCCTGTCATTGCAAATTTGAGATTGCTTTCTTTTTTTCCCCACACTATCCAAGGGGCTAATTAAATCATCATACTTGAAATCAGGAGTCGTTGATAGCTTACATTTTCCTTTCACAAAGTGTTCTCCGTTTTGCTTTTATTTTGCCGTGGATCTTTTTCCTTCTTTTTTTTTTTTTTTTGGTTTTGCTGGGAGCAAAGTTGCGTCAAGGGTTTTGTTTTGTTGATATTGGATTAATATTGACCGTCAAAATTTTAATGGTGCCAATGATGGATCAAGGGGGCCTTTTGGGGGGATCGCCTTACATGCTGACAAACCCTTACCTATCTTGCATTGTGTAAGATAATTGTAAACCTACAAGGATTACACCCTGCCAAGTTGTAGTAATTCGCCCCCCAAAGTTGACCTAATGGTGGAAGGCTCAAGGGGTCCTTGTAGTGCGGTGATGCACTACCGGGATGTAATGCGCCTTGGTAGGTTCCACCAAGATATCGCTGTGTTCTTAATTGTTTATTTTCACTGAGTAGTTTATTCAGGAAAAAAGTTTGAATTGAACGGTTTAGATCAATGCATATGTAGTGTCTCGCAACCTCCTATAAAATGAATGGTTCCAATCATGGAGATGAAATATTGGTGGCACCTTCTGAGCTGCAGTTCCACAAAGTGCACTATTGTACCTCTTGTCCATGGTGGAACATTTTTTCATTGATCGCTGAAAAGTTTGTATCGCTTGTGATTCGCTGAAAAGTTTGTATCCTTAATAGCACTTATTGGAAATTTCTTAGCAGCTATAATCGTTAAACTGGAAATGCCGAACGGGAATGATGAATTTTTTTTTATTAAAAACGTTTTGTTCAATGGGTTCAAGTCTAAGAATTGAATCAGATAGGAAAGGACATTTGACCATACAAACTTGGTCATTTTGAGCTGCTATTTATTTTGAAAAGACGATCTTCTTGGCAGTCTGCACCAATTTTGCCATTCGTGTGTGTGTGTGTGTGTGTATTGAGTGAGATCGCAGAAGGCAAATGACAATACATATTTAAACATTTTGAGCTGCTTTTTATTTTGAAAAGATGATCTTCTTGGCTCTGCACTGATTTTTCAAGGGATGTAAATTCGTGTGTGTGTGTGAGTGCGCGCGCATACGCACCCAATGCACGTAGATAGGTAAAACCCACCATGACCAGATAACCTTTTATCTTTAACCAAAGCTGACTTCATTGGTAGAAAACAGAATTCGTGGTGTCTAGTGGAACCTGATGATTTGGTGCAACTCTTGCAAGATCATGTGCTATTATTAATACATAGCATTTGTAATTTTAGCTTCTATATCAAATTGGAAGAAGTTTGAGCTGTGATGTGTCCACATACTCACGGCCTTGTCAGCCATGTGGCACCCCCCTTTGCTTTCAAACTTGATCACACCCCATTGTTGAGTTGTTTGACTAAGAAGGAAAGAAAAAGAAAAAAGAAGACATGTCCTGATCCATCTCCTGAACCAGATATTTTTTCAAATGTTCCCAGGAATGTGATAGCTTTACTTGCATGAGAATTAAGGTGATTGATGTTTTTTTTTTTTTTTGAAAAAATCTTCTTATTCCGTCCATTTCCAATTTCCGTGTTCTTGGAATACTGTATAGTGTATACTATTACAGTTGCCATGAGAAAGAAGGACAAGGGCAATTTATAAATGAAAGGTGGGGACAATTTTATGTCTTTTGGTGGTGCTTATGTTGTAAGGTTGCATTTGTTGTTTGGGAAGGAGTTATTCTTTAAAAATAGTTCTGTGTAAATGAAAATAACAGGTTGGAGTGACACCTGAAGGGGTTGAAGTTCCCCGTAGCCTGGTTGATGAGGAAATGCATGAGAAGTTAAGAGCAATGCCCAAAGAATCCCAACCATCCACTCCCTCAGGACCAGATCCAAAGTGGCGGTACATGTGGAGAGTTGGTCCTCGGCCATCAAATACCCGCTTTCAGGTATGACATCCTTGGTTTGCTCTCAAAGTTGCATAGTTTTTACTACTATTACTACATCCATGCTTCCTGTATGTAGGAACTCAATGCGGAGCCAGTCATACCTGAGGGATTTCCTGAATGGAAAGAAACCATGGACTCATGGGGGTACAAAATGATATCCGCTATAGAGGTGAATCATCAGTGAGGTTTTTCACTTGTTGCTTTCTGCTCTTTATGCATATCTTCTGCAACATTATTATTTTTTTGTTATTTTATTTGGTTGGCCAGGCTGTTGCACAAATGGCAGCAATCGGGTTTGGGCTGCCTAAGGATGCATTCACTTCTCTCATGAAGCAGGTGAACGTTTTTCCTTGTCTTAACACCTCTGCATTGGATTCGTAGCCAAGTCATTTCCCTATTTTTGTGAGGAATCTAATCAGACTGTATTGAAGAATTCAGTTTTTCCGATTCCAAGATTCGATATCTATAATGTGTTATTTTTTTGTTAGTCGTTTAAATTGGTGCTTCCTTCGCTGGGGACATGCAAACCCATGCTTGTTGACCAATTTGCAAGTATTAATTCCTGCTGGATATGCTTACCATTATCTACCTAATAAAACACAAGGGTGTGGGGACCACACAAACACAAGTTGAAATAAGGGCTGAGATTCATTTGATCCAAGGGCTAATGTGTGCTCTCCAACTCTCTTAAAAAAACACCCACACTCTTACAAATATATTTTACCAACTGTTTAGCTTCTGACGTTGGCATAAAAAATATATATATATTACAAAAATGCCCGTACCTACGGCATTATCGGGGTGCGTAGTGCCGTAGGCACGGGCAAGCACTAGTCTTCTCATAGTGCACTAAAGTTTCATTTGATTTATGTTTTGTTTGATACTTAACAACTCAAAGATAAGTTGAACATGACCTTACGTCTACTTCGTTCAAGGTTAATTTCCCTATTCTCGTTGCACGTAAATCACTAGTTCCAGTTTCATTATGTAAGGATAATTTTTTATTATACATTTGATTACTGTGTGTGGTCGTAAGTCCCTGATTGAGCTTTGTAATGTTAAGGTTAAGGCATCCATCCATTCTTACCCAATCCTCCTGCCCCCCTACAAAGGATATGGACAACAAAGCGTGTATGCCTGTTGTTCTCAGCTGTTGGTCCTTGTATGTGATTTGGTATTGGCACTGTAACTGATTTGCAGCAATGACTCCTGAGTAATAGAAACCTCTAAAGTCTAAACTTATTGGTCATGGAAAATGGTTTTTTTTTGTTCAACCTGTGTGGTGAATACATGATCAATATTTGTGTTTTACAGCTGTTCTTCTCATGTATATTCTGTGCTATCTCATGTTCTTTGCTAGTAATTGTTTTGTTTTGTTAAAAATGAGAGAATAGATAATTTATTGAATTCGATAAATAACATCTACATAGGATCTTGTTTTTATACAAGAGTGGAATGCTAAACTATAGAAACAAAATCAAATCCTATACTATGGAAAGGTAATCAAATCCTTGATCCTAATCAACTATAATCAATCACAACATTTTTATTATTCTAACATGTTTCAAAAGGACTTTTTTTTCCCCTTCGTATTGGCACCATTTAACATGTGCCATTTCTCTTGAAATCAGGGACCACATCTTCTTGCTCCTACTGGGAGTGACCTTCAGCGTTATGGCAAGGAGGGCACCGTGTTTGCAGGATATCATTATGACCTTAACTTTCTAACAATTCATGGCAGAAGTAGATATCCGGGTCTAAACATTTGGCTCAGAAATGGGCAAAAGATGGAAGTGAAAGTTCCTATAGGATGTCTCCTCATTCAGACAGGAAAGCAGGTTGGATCATAAATCAGTACCTGTCTTTATTTGCTTTATAATGAGCTAGTTGAGAAATTGATGTGTTGGTTTTGAAGTTGATCGTAAAAGCATGGCATGGAAACTCTCAAAGTTGAATTTATAAGCAAGACGCCCTGGAATTTTTTCCATGAAAATGGTTCATTCTAAATTGCACTGTCACGTTTTCTGTCTGCTAAGCATATATGTGAGGTAGTATGAAATCAAACAGTATTTCTGGTTCTACAATTTTCTTCAACTTTCTCTACAATATAGTTTTTTTTTGAAACGGCAAAATATTAATAAGAAACTTGATTGGGTACATCAAGTGGGGGGAGAGGGGAGGGGATCCAACCAAAAGGTTGACAAAGCACCTGAGGAGGGCCAAGCCCTACAACACCTGAGGGCATAAGCCCGAACTCCTAAGGGCCTAACAATACCCAGATCAAACCAATACATCTCAGATAAGGAGCAAAGGGCCTAAATATGCCCAGATATTAAAATAAAAGCCCAAAACAGCCAAGCCCAAACAAAGTATGAGAAAAGGCCCAAACCCAAAAGCCCAAGCCTAACCCTAACACTAATCAACAGTCACCCGAAACTCCACACTGCCGACCAAAAACCAGCCGAGCACCACCACCAAGAAACCAACCAGATCGCACAAAACGCAACCGCCAGATGACGAAGCCACCAGCCTGCTCTGCCGCCAACCTCTGCAACAACGGAACCCAGAAAACAGACGCCAAGGAATTGCAAATCCAACCCTCACAAACGTCTAATAATTTAACTGCTCCTCAATGTTATTGTGGGCTGGCTATGATGCATGCATCTGGAATGTGTAAATTTATGTTTCATTTTTTTTTCACGTGCAGATAGAATGGTTGACAGCAGGCGATTGCATAGCAGGTATGCATGAAGTTGTAGTGACTAATAGGACACTTGACGCAATTAACCGAGCATCACAGCAAAATCGCAGTCTCTGGAGAGTATCCTCAACAGTGAGTGAAGCCAATAATATGATCCGGTGTTAGCTTTTTTAATACTGCAACTTCTCATTTTTGAATGCTATGCTTGTTTTTTTGACTTCATCTTTCTTCTTTTCTATTTAGTTGTTTGCACACATAGCATCTGATGCTGTACTGAAGCCTTTGGGCCACTTCGCTGAATCCCCAATCGCCAGAAACTATCCACCCATTTGCACAGGAGAATTTGTAGAACAAGAGCTTTCTGTAATTAATCTCAAAGGGAGCAACGGAGAACTTTGATAAGTGATCATCTGAGAAAGCACGTATTGTTATCGGTTTACGATCTGACGCCCGTGGGAATAACAGTGACCATTGTTATTGTGCAAGGAAATAAGAATCAGCTGGCCTGATAATTGGGCCGTTGTGCGTGTTTATTTATGATATCTTTTGTGGGTTTGAACTTGTTAGTGAATTTGTGGATTTACTTTTGTACTAATTTTTATGCCAACGTCACTTGATATCTTCATTTATGAATGCCACATTTTTTTTGTGTATTTTATTTTTTGACACTGAAAATAACAACTGACAAAAAGTCACAAAATAAGCTTTGAGGGATTGAGTTTTCATTCCCATTGATTACACCGGCGGGGAAGGTGATCAATAGCTTGAAAGAGTCATTTGTTCCCGTTCGTACTTGGCACCTTTGCTTAACCAACTTTCTTGAATAAAACACGTAATTATTGCCTTCTGTTCTTAACTGATAACTAGCAAGAAGTAACTTAGGTTGAAAGAAAGGCCGGATTTTGCCCTACTGTTTCAAATTGTTTATAGAATCATATTAGGTTTTTTCTTGAAAAGTACCAAAATTCTGTAAGTTGGCTTGTCGAACGTTTTTTAAATAACTCTAATACAACTTGAAGAGTTTTTTTTTTTTTTTTTTGGAAAACTCCTTATCATCCCCTAAGATTGTATGCAGCTATGAAAAACTTTAACGCTATGTTCTATATGGTAGTATACTTTTTAGTAGTTCCACTTACCACCCCCAAAAAAAAAGTTCCAAACTGTTACTCCGTATATTTGGCAATTGTCATACTCCTATTAGATTCTAAAGGCATTGCCGCATAGACTTTTTATCCCTTTCAATCCCGCACCTGTCTAAAATCTGTTTATAGGTAACTCGAGAGAGAGAAAAGGTCCTTTTTTTTTCGGGAGAGAGAAAAGGTCTCAAATCAGTTAATTTTGATCCTTCGCCATTTTAGAGTGAAACAGTTTTTTTTTTTCCCACTGTTCTTTCTGGTTATAAAAGTCATAAAATGCCCTGGTTCTAAAAGTCATAAATTGCCCTTTATTTTTTACTTGCACTATTTTTTGAAGAATCTGGCTTGTCTACAGTCCAGTTTTGGACTAGGTGCGGTCCAAGTGATCCATATTTGTTTGAAGAATCTGGCTTGCAACAAGAATATACTTTCAATGGTCCATATTTGTTTTCATATTCTTACCGGCAAGAATATACTTTTACTGGTAAAAGTTTAAGCAAATCTGAACCATTGATTATCAAGATGAACGGTTCAGATTCAACCGCACACGCTCAACTACAGAGAAGCCAGATCCTTTTTGAACTACATTTTGAACTTGTACTTGCTCCTTATGCAATTCCGAAGCTTCTAATGTGTGGCATTGAGAGAGAGAGAGAGAGAGAGAGAGAGAGAGAGCCAAATATCAAGAACTTCTCAAATGGCGGAAAGGAATTGTCTAGTTAGCTAATTGATTTAGGTAAGTCAGAATCGAATCTCCGCATTGCAACTCGACCACAAGTCTGGGATTCCACATTTGCCCAAGTACTGTGTTGCTAAATTAATGGAACAAAGTTAAAAGCATGGTTAAGAGCTGTTTCAACATTTGCAAATCAAGTTCAGAGCCTGCAACGTTGAGAAACAGCAACCACAAAGCCAGACAAATCCTAACAAGATCTTTATTGAACCCGAGGAAAATATTGATCAACGATCACATCATTTTGTTGTACAAGAAAAATACCCAGACAAAAACTCTCTTTTTTTATTTTATTTAAAAAACACGGAAGGGTAAGAGAGTAATTCCACTTACCACCCCCACTAGGCAATTGCTGACTAGGGAGATAGAAACTCTTACCAACTGATGTTTCGACAAGTGACTGCAGGAAATATATACCTGATATGAAAGTTGGAGTCATATCAGCAAACAAAACTAGCCAGGATCATCTGGTGCAACATATCTTATACTAGTATTGTTCTTTATGCATCTCATATAATACCAAAATCTTCAAAATACAAAAATAAAAATCCCTCGAGGCTGCTGCTGTCTCTCACAGCCAATCAACGTCCAAATATTTTGTGGTTTGAATTTGTGAAATACAAAACATTAAAAACAAATTTCCTTGTTTCAGCAATTTACCGAGGCTAAATTACGTTCATTGTCAAATAATCTACAGCCTCAACAGTAATTTTCCCATGTAACGTCGCGAAACTCATTGGTCTGATCTGTCGATAATCTACACCATCAACCAATTAGCAGTTTCTACAAAAGGAGACATGACCATTTGATATACCAATCGGTGTCCTCCCATAATCTCCTGAAAGAAGAAACATCATAACCATGTCAAGCATAAAGAGAAGCAGCACTAAGGGTGCGTTTGATCCATAGATTTTGGAAGTATAGGGAGGGAAACGATAAAGTCAATGAAAAGACGAGAAGATGATGAAGCAAATCCATGATCCAAAAATAGCCTAAGGTGGTGTATGGGTCATTGATTCCAATAGCGCGATCAACGGAGGGGAAGGTTAAAAACTAAAGAAAAATATAAGAATATAATTAAGAATATGATTCGTATATATATGAATATGGGTGATGCTAATGCCAAAACTGTTTTTTTTAATGTCAAAAGTTTTAGCACATAAAAGACTTGCATCATGTGCAGGGTACAAGGCTTTATGCACTGAAATTTTGGCATTAACAAAAATTGTTTTGGCATTATCCGTTCCTATGAATACATAAATCCATCCCCAAATCCATGAGAAAGAATACAACCTAAAGGAAAGGGCAAAAGACAAGGGGAAAAGATCGAGGAAAAGATAAGAAACTACATTTATTGGTATACTTTTTGCATCACTTGACTTTCCGTTGGTATCGTGATCAACACAAACGGGGAATATTTAAGGATCTATGCAGGGAAAAAAAATTAGAAAAGGAACTCAAAGAATTAATGACGATTTTCTTTTACCAGCCATAATTCCCTCATCAGATCCATGATCTAAACGCAACCAAAATCAATGGACGAAAGAAAAGAGGAACCAAGAAAAATAAGAATGGATTACCTTAAGTTACAAACAGCGATACTCCAGTGTACAAGGTTAGAAGGCCTAGGAATACGAACAACAACTGAACTTGCTCCCTCCTGAAACTGGCTCCTGTCCAGGGACAACAATCTTGGTTCCCTTAAGAAGTGCAGAACTCCCAGCAGATTCAGCTTCCTCATTGGCAACAAGGGATTTTTTACTGACGATTCGGTAGATCTCTGTTAGAACTGTTTGGAATGCTATTTCCACATTAGTCGCTTCAAGGGCTGATGTTTCCATGAAGAAAAGGTTCTCCCTCTGGGCAAAGTCTTTGGCGTCTTCAGTGGGGACATCGCGGAGCGTCCCTAGGTCGGACTTATTGCCTACAAGCATTATTACAATGTTATTATCTGCATGGGCCCGCAATTCCTCTAACCACTTTGCCACATGATCAAAGGTCTGGCGCTTGGTTATGTCATAAACTAGCATTGCCCCCACTGCACCTCTGTAGTACGCGGTTGTTACTGCCCGGTATCTGAAAATGTACTGTTAATTAGTATTTCTATATCTCGGAACTTACATCATAACAATTTTCTTGGCACACTTGAATCTGTTATTGGAAATCAGACTTTCAAACTTCACTGCAACTCTAATAGGTAAATTTGCACCTATGACTTGCCAAATTCAATCGAAGAATCATTTTATGCATACGTAAATTTGAACACACAGAGCTGCAAGAAAAAGTAGGGAAAAAACCTTAAGAAAGATAGCAACCCATGACTCAACATATGATGTGATAGGGGAAAAAAACACCTTCTGCGACTTTTTGAAGTAATGGATCTCTCTCTCTCTCTCTCTCTCTCCATAAAAATAATTCTTACGCATCTACATTTCTATCTTTGTAGGGAGTTGGTGTGTGTCAGGCCTGGCCCTAGGAGCAGGCCAACAAGGCAGCCCATGACTCCCAATTTTTTGGCCCAAAATAGGACCCCCAATCAGAAAACGTAATATACATAAACTAGTTCAGTTTTCTTCACAAATTTGATGTTGTATACACGCTAAAACGTCCATCTTTCATACAAAAGGTCCCGAGTTTGATTTTGCATGCTTCCTCGTACCCTTTTTTCCTTTTTTATAACTCAGACGTCCGGGCCAGCTTATGCACACCTCAACTAATCTTGGGGGAGGGGACCAATCCCACTGGCCACTTGTCATGGTCCCAATTGAATTCAGAGCAAAGCTCGGTATGGACTGGCCTCAAAGGAGTTGATAGCACGTGAGAAGTTTTGAACTTGAGATCTTAGGAGGGAGCAAACCCCCAAGTACCCGGCCTTGACCGCTAGGCCAACCCCTTGGGGTTACTTGCTCGTTCCTTTTTAGAAGTTAAAATTATTACAAAAATATTCTCCCTAAATCAAAGTTACCAAGTCTCGAACTAAGACAATGTAGGCCAATCTATTGTTCTTACCACTGCACTAGTGCATGTAATCTATGTGCAATTGCACCCTCAATATTACAGGCATTTCATTCATTTTCCAACTTTTTATTTTTAAAATTCCTTTTATATTTTCATACAAGCTCAATTTAACCAAAACATATTGCCTTTTGTCTTCGTATTCAGCGACTTCTTTTAGTCTGACAATAAAATATATAGGACCCCTTGCATGTAGTCTGCCTAGCCCCAAAATGCTTAGGACCGGCCCTGGTGTGCGTATGTGTGCCCATGCCTAGATATCAGGATTCATGATCCACTCAACCAAAGATGCTACCTTAACAAACTAACTATATGAGAAATCGACACCAACAACACAATTTTTAACTGTTTCTTCCTTCATGATTGGTAACATGAATCCTATTTCACGTAATAAGGTTCACCTCAAACTGATAACTTGCAGAAGATAATGGCAATGGTAGAAGACAGGACAGAACGAAGTGGTTAAGACAGGTTGTACATAGCAAAGTGAAGCACCTTTCACTCATGGAACTAGGCCTGTCAATGGATCGCATTCAATCCGGACCCGACAGAATCCGATCTGATCCGAATCTGCAATAATTCAAATCCGATCCGAATCCGACTTGTCCAAATCCGTGACGTAATCCAATCCAAAAAGTGAGATATCCGATCCAAAAATCCGATTCCAAACAATTAAATTTCATATGTTAAAAAAATTAAGCATATACCTTAAAAAAAATTAGAAATACAAAATTCTCCAAACCTAATTCACCAAGAGTAGTTTCTTTATCATTATCGGATCAGATTGGTTGTATCCGAATCCCATCAGTTAATTTTTGAATTTTCAGATTTTCGGATTCAAATTAAACGGATTATCGGATCGTATACTGGATTTGGATTAAGTCGGATCAGATTCAGACCGGATCCATTGACAGGCCTACATGGACCTATCCACCAATCCTTTTGTTTAGACGCTCCTGCACAAAAGTGTCGCACTAATAGTAAACACAGCCATCTTCATACTATGAGGTGGCTCCTTCTTTCTTCCTCAGTTCCTTCTATATTCAGGGGAGAAGCTATGATCACTGCAGCATATCTTTTGAATCACATGCCAACCCCTCTTTTCTCAGGCTCTGCAGGGGTTGACTCCGATGGCTTTTAGCAAATATGGGTGTCACTCTTCTCCCTTCCATGCCTCTTTATTCAGATTGCCCACAATTTGGTTTTTCATAAGCGCACGAAACATATTGAGATTGATTGTCATTTTGTTCGCTACCATCTTCAATCCAACACTAGTGATTCGTTCAGGGTTGGCCGCTTTAGGCCTCCGAAATTTAAGCAAAAACAAGGGCCCCATTTTCCATATAAGAGATTGATATAGTATACATATATATTAGTTGTTCCGCTTTTTAGCTCTAAGTCCAGTTCTCGCATCAATGGTCTGTTGTCTATGTGATTCCTTAAATACCAGGAGTCCCTGGTTCAACTCCTCAGGATGGCACCCTTTTGGTAAAGTAAATTTTTTTTCTTATTTTTCTCTTGAATAGGTGTAGATAATATACAACTCTTACACCTCTGATACTATAAATTAATCATACATGGGGACTACATGGGTTTTGTTGTTGTTGTTGTTTTAGTGGTTGTAGGTCTTACTTAAGACAGATCATTCTCTCACAATACTTATTTTAGTAAGTGGAACACACCCTAAAATAAATAGTTTTGTTATCGTTAGAAATAGTATTCTTACAATTAAAGTTAATGACATAATTAGTAAGAGAAATTGCAGTGTATAAAGTATATTAAAACTTTATTTTAGTTAAATTATGAAGCTAAATATCACGTTTAATCTTTTTACCCTATATTTTAGCCACTTATATTATTTTTTTGTTAAAAAAACCCTAGGCCCCATCTTTTAAATTCACATTAGGCCTCCAAGATGTTAGGGCTGGCCCTAGATTCGTTGTTTATGTCGTCTTCACTTGCGGGTGGATGTTTATTCACTAAGGCCCCGTTCCGCTAAGGTTCTTATTTTTTTAGTACTTATTTTCCGCTTTACGAGACAGGTCATTCTCTCACAATACATCACCTTTAATTCAAAAAATAAGTACTTATTTTAGTTAGTGGAACACACCCTAAGACTCGCACTGCTTCTTGCTTTCATTTTCTTCTAGCCAAACTCTCGATACTTTTCTGCCCTTGCATCTTGTGTTTGAGGGAGGTGTTTAGGGATGGCAATTTCTTCGTACCATTGGTTACCTAAACCGTGCCGAATCAATCGGTGCGGTAGTAAACTATGGATGTGGATTTTGATTTCAAAAACTTGCCAGTTTGGTTCCGATTTTGGTTTCATGTGATAACCGCACCGAAAAATTGAACTGAACCATAATCGAACCAAACCGCAAGATAATTACACAAATACGCCTATATAGACATACATAACTATAACATTAGAAGTACTCTGTTAGAGTTTGTAAAAGTCTTGCGCCTCTCTCCTTTTCTCTCTCTCTCTGATACTCTCCCTCTCTCTCTTCTCTGAAGATTGAGAATTGAAAGTGGCATTGGAAGCTGGAATTTGATAGATATATTAGTTTGTTGGAAATTTTATGTTATTTTGTTGTTGGATAATAGATATTTAGTGTTTTTGAACCAATGGTTTATTAGTTTGTTGGCTTTTTTGGATATTTTATAGTTGGATCTTTAGTGTCTTTAAACTCTATTAAAAATGTTGACCACCGGTTTTGGTGAAAAACCAAACTGAACTGGTAACCGTGGTTTTGGTTATGGTTCAGATAAAATGGGGTTTTTGGTTATGGTTTGGGTTTTAGGTATCCATTACGGTTTTGGTCTTGGTTTGCCAATAACCGAACCGCACTATTGCCATCCCTAGAGGTGTTAGCGTAGGAGTATTTTTGGTGTTAGTGTCATTTACCTTTTTTCCTAAGGGTAGTTTAGACTTTATTGTACCTAGCATTTATTGGTGTAGCTTTTCTAACACTACAGGTTAGGCCTGTATTGGATATCACATATTGATTAGGAATATACAACTATTTTTGTCTTCTCTCTTTTGTATTCTACCCGTTGCCACATCACACTTCAACATTGCGACATCACTTTTCGAACCTACAACACCTTCTTGAGTAGCTTGAAGGTCTTTGCAAAGGGCTTTATAACCTAGAAACTTAGTTCGTTATTCGTCACCATTGTTAGGATGTAAGATTAACTGATGTAGGACAATTTTAGAAAACCTGAGGTATCGCCATCTACAATACGAATCACGGTGGTTTTACATAGGAAACAAGAACAGAACTTGGGTTATGTAAGTAAAGAAGAATAAAGGAAACAACAAGAAGGAGAAGAGACAGAAAGAGGAGCTTCACCCTTGCAAGGGTTAGGCAATTTCTGCGAGGACCGCAAACCCAATCACGATGACCGCAACCTTACTACATAAATTCAATAATCAACTCTATTTTCTTGAAATGAAATATTACCTCAATATCTACAAACCATGAAAAAGGCTATTCTAATCACTAAAAGTCTAAGCAGAATGAACCTAAATATGGTTCAGTGAATCTAATAATAGACACATACCCTGAACAAGACTTGTGAATGAACCTAGTTATAAATGCATACATTGAATGAGCTATGTGAATGAAACTAGTTGTAAATGCATACGTTGAACTTAACCATAACTCCATGCAATGATGTACCGCGATAATTTTCTGTAAATCACAATTCATGTAACTTGTAAATCCATGAGATGACCCTTGAATGACCGATGCTACCCCTAATTAGGATCTCCGCCATGGCCGAAGTACCGTCGACCACTTGTTGTTGATTCCATCAATGACTCTTCTTCCATTGGGACCAGGCCATTGGTCCGGAGGTTTTGTGGTGTAGAATTTGTATTTGGGGTACGGCATCTGGAACACAGAACTGTAGAAGCAGGTGAAACTTGAGCCTTGGATTTCTTATTTCATATAGGGTATTGTCCTTCCTCTTTGCCATGGCCGTGGCACACTGTTGAACCAATTAGATCTTGCATCATTATCCTTGCATGATGTGATTTTCTTTTTTTAAATATTTCTTGCTTGTGCGGGCCAAACCACCAAAATATTGTTTTCTAATTCAATTTCTACATTTTTCGGTTCCTGCTCATCTGATTGAGTCTTCCAAAGTATATAGATCGCAATAGCAATCAGCCAAAACATAAACACAAACAGAATCAAGTGAAAAAAAACTCATCAATTACTTTACTAAAAAACATGGAACTACCAATTTCCTCAACATAAAAGAGACTAGTAACTAAACAAACAAGTAGTCAACAGCAAAAGAAAAGAAAAGAAAAGGAGTACCTTTCTTGTCCAGCAGTGTCCCAAATCTGAGCCTTGACCGTCTTGTGGTCGATGACGAGCGTCTTGGTCTGGAACTCAACCCCAATCGTGGCCCTGGAATCCAGGCTGAAGTCGTTCCTGGCGAAACGCGACAGGAGCTGCGATTTCCCGACTGCCGAGTCTCCAATCAGTACGATCTTGAACACGTAATCGATCTTCTGATTGAAATCTCCGTACAAATTCGACATCTCTCTCTCTCTCTCTCTCTCTCTCTCTCTCTCTCTCTCTCTCTCTCTCTCTCTCGGTGACTACTAAATACTCTCCGTAGAAGGAGTATCAAAATTTGAACAAAAGAAAGAAATGAGAAGAGAAGAGAAGAGAAGAGAAAGTCAAAACACCCGATCAGGGTCGCGCAGGCTCCGGGCTGATCGGGTGGTGAATCCCTGAATCTCCGATCCTGTATTAGATTCGTGCTTTTGACAGGGTCCACTGTAGTTCCGCCTCCGTTGTATGACTGACAGGTCGAGAAGAGAGAAACCCGCTTTAAATAAGAATGTGAACAACGGCTCGGGGAAGCAACCCCGCTTGTTGCATGCTTGACGGTGGGAATTTAACACACGACACGAAGGTAGCGGGTTAGGTGGGTTAGAATTGAGAGAATTCTAACACAAACATGAGATGACACGACATGAACACGATGCCCACCCCTATTAGTAGACCCCGTTCCGCTTATATTTTACTCCCTCTGTCCCTTTTCAAGTATTCACTACGATTCTGCTCGTCATTTTTAATAATTTATATCTCTCGACGTATATTATAATTGATATTTTTAAAATCGTTATCTTATAGAAATAATTAAGATGTATTAAACAAAATCCGTATTGTATATTTTTAGCAAGGATCCGGCTAACCGGTGCTATATAGCCCTCCTTAAGCAATTACTCCAATAGTCCGATATGAAGCCACGTGTTTCTAATTTTACCTTTTTACTTTATCTGACAAGATGTGTTGCCAGAATCTGGTCTTTGACAAGCCGTAATGATGGGAGGAGGGTAAAAATACAATTTTAGCCTTTTGCCTTTCATTTTGCTTTTATCAAATCCCTTTCTCTCTCTCACATCCAACAAATACAGCAAAGCAAAGTTCCCACCCTATGCCAAATCCCACTTCGTTTTAGTGTACTAAGGGCATCCCCAATGGGGATGTATTTTGGAACCGGATGGATAGTTATTTTAGATGAAAAAAGTAGTTAAAAGTTAGTTGGATGTAAAATAGAACCCACCCCTCTCCAATGGTGAGATGTAAAAAAAGATGGATAATTAACTAAATTTCCCTCGTCCTTAATTTTTTCCAACTTTCTTAACCCTAATTCAAGTACTACTTCAATTCCGTTGAAAAATAATTTTGGCATCCGATAATCGAGGACTTTAAAAAAAATTATTCTGCAAAAAAAAAAAAAAATTACTTCCGTCCTAATTTTTTTTTACTTCTCATCCACTTCAATTAAGATTTAAAAAAAAAAACTCCAACGGGCAGCCCGGCCCACCCCCAATGCCTATTCATCCCTATTCTCTCTCTCTCTCTCTCTCTCTCTCTCTCTCTCTCTCTCTCTCTCTCTCTCTCTCTCTCTCTCTCTCTCTCTCTCTCTCTCTCTCTCTCTCTCTCTCTCTCTCTCTCTCTCTCAGAGAAGAAACGTAGAAACAAGGGGTTTTGATCGGAAACCCAACTCACTCCAGGCACCCCACCCCCACGATCTCTCTCTCGATCATCCATCCCCTGCCGATCCTAAACCTCATCCAAACCCTTGCATCCCGATCGGAAATCACCTCCAGATTCGACCCCAACTCCTGCCGGCGTCATCCACCTCACGGACCCCCTCATCTCCTGCTTCCTCACCCCCAGATTCAAGATTTGCAGATTACGGCGAAGTTCAAGTTTTTCCGGTCATTTTCCGGCGTCTCAGGTATACTCCGACCGTCCATTGTTCTGGTAAATTAGTTGATTTGCTGACCTGGAGGGGATGGAAAGATGCATCTAGGGATGGATATCCATCTCCTTTTCCATCTCTGCCATTTTACCACCTGATTTGTTCCATTTTACATCCCCATTGGAGGGGGTTTTTTTGGCATCCGGTGCTATTATAAGTATAGAACCCAGTTTTACATCCCCATTGGGGATGCTCTAAGGCTGCATTTTTTTAAACTCATAAGTTAGGAATATATTTCGGTATTTTTGAACTTTTGTAACCTTTTTTTTTTTAGTTTTTCAACGTAATTTTAGAGGGAATCGTTCGTCGAGACGAGACGAATCAAAAAAAATATAAAAATATGGATCGATATTGAATAATTCAAATAAGAGGACACTTAAACTCCAAAAGACAGTTGTTTGATACTTTTCATCTTTAGTGAATTTTTTTGGGCAAATTTTCGTAATCGTCTCTCTAGTTTTACGGTTATCTCAATTTCGTCCCTCCAGTTTCAATTGCAACCAAATAAACCCTCTAATTTGTTTTATGTTCCAAATTCGTAAAATCGTTCACACCGTGAATGAAACTAACGGAAAAATTGGTTTTAGTTTCAGGGCTCTCTTAAGGGTGCCCATTGAAAGGCCTTAGAGTCAAAAATTCATTATGACCATTTAAGATAAAATGATCAGAAAAATAAGATCTTGGCACCGGTTCAAACAGATTGAAAATTGAAACACTTAATTTTTTAACTGTATTTTTTAATATATAAACGTTGTAAACATTGCCCAATGGAAGGATCAAATTCATTTCTCCCTGAATCACTTTTGGTTTGCCCACATTCGACAAATGTTGCATCTTCATCTGTTGGAAGCTCATTTAAATCAAAAGAAAACAATTGTCCATTCCTACAAATCAGAGATATAAATATGTCAATAATAAAAACACAACAAGTATATACCTGAATCACACAGTTCACCATTATCCTACAAATTAGAGATCTACCATTTTTTTTTAAAGAAGAGAAACACATATATACACAGGTATATACATACACATCCGCACACAACAATAATCGAATTCAAGAAATTGATACTACCAAGGTTGCACCAAATCGATCAACACCCATTCATCTAGAAAAAAAAAAAAAAAAACGGAGGCAAATATGTATCCAAAGGGAAGCAAATCAAGCAGAGATTATTACCTAATCAGACAACAAATCGATCAGTCTTAGAGAAATAGATGCCCATTATCGAATCCACAAGTCTGAACTCCAAACCCTAGCCACCAGCCACTGTCTCGCCCTTAAATGCCTAAACCAGTTCGCCGTGACGGAACCCTCGCCGGAGAATCACAACCGAACTATTCTTCTTCCATTGATTAAGCTCTTTCGAATTTTTTATTTATAGGTATCTAAATAAAAAGGAAATGGAGGGGGATGGACAAAACGAGCTAGGGAAAAGGACCCATGTAGGAGGGGTTAATCAACAGTTTTTGAAGCACCTCAAGTGTAATATAGAGAGCTCTCCAACCTTCCAGTCAATCAAAACAAGTTTAGGAGATGGGAGAAACAGAGAGTTTAGAAGAAGAAAAGGTGAAAAAGAAATGCAGGGGAAATGGCGTCTAAAGGGAAAAAAAAAAGGAGGGGAGGGGGGGGGGGGGGGGGGGGGGAAATGCTTGCGAAATGAGTCAAATGACGCTCACATTACTTTTTCTGATTGGGTTATTGGTTATTTTGTTATTAGTTACTCCAAAACTAAGGGTAAATTTATAAAATATGTTAGAAGTGTTTTGTGATGTCATTGTCCACAATGTTCAGTAGGGAGAGAATTGGAAAGCTGGCCAATTGGACCCACATATCCGGTGCTATAGTGCACCTTTTAGCATTTGCCTTTTTAGCAATATACATTAATAGATATATGCAATTAAAAATGGCACGCAGAATCGTAGTAGACATTTAAAAGGGACAAAGGAAATACGACTTTTTGAATGTTTTGTCTTTATTCAAAAAAAATTGAAAAATTATTTAATTACGAATAAATACTTACTATTTTTTAAGAATCTTATAGGAACAAAGCCTAATATTAATGTGCGAAGTTATAGAGATGCCATTGAGTTATTGGATAAAGTTGAAAACTATAATTAGATATGGGATTTTTTTCAAATGATTTATCTACTCCAAACTGTTCTTTTATCTTCTAAAAACTGTTCTATTACATCGGAAAGAGAAGCTATTATGGTATTAATAATTCTTTCTTTAATCTCTTTGCCATTTTAATTTCTTTAATTTGATGCAATCTTTCTTTTTCTTTCTCATGTGTTTCTTTCTTCTTATTTTTATCTAATTTTCTATCTCACTTTTCTTTTTACTCCATACTTGCTCACTAATGAATTTATGCATATTGATTTTTATTTCTTTTAGTAGCAAACAAAAATTTAAATAGGAGAGCAATAATTATGGACTTTATATTGCATAGGAGAGCAACATTTGACTGATTATCAAGCAACATCTGACTGCTTAATGATAGAAGAGGTACTTAAATTTAATGAGACTTCCACTTCCTCAAATGCTTCTTTGTCCATTCTTCAGATTTTCCTTTAGTCTTTGTATTCTTTAATTTTGCAAAAGATTAATAAATTCCTTCTTTGCTTTTCAAAAAAAAAATAAAAAGCTAAAGTACAATGATCTCAACTCCCAAGGTGCATTTAATGGAAGTATTATTATTACGGAGTATTATTATTATTATTTTGGCATAAAAAAGAACTTCATAGATCAATAGAGAGTCATTACAGCGCAAAGTTTAATAATACAAAACAACAAGATTACACAATCAATAAATACATTAAGCTTAACTAAGAGATACAACTTCCAAAGCAAAAAGAACCATTGAAAACTGTATCCATTGTCGAATAGATAAGATATATCAGCTGAATGCTGGAATGAATTTGTGTTGTTCTTCCTCTTTGGCGCATGCTCCTTTCTAATTGGAAACAAAAAATCTCAAGGTAATCGATCTAGGTCATAGTTTATCGTTATCCTAACAATGAGTGGGTAAGTTGAAAAAGACAATCACTTGCATGTTGAAATAATCATGATACTCTTTTGAACGAAAGAACAAGTTAACTTAATTGGAAAAGTAGCATGCCGTGTAAGAAGTTGGCATTTTAAAACATAATTAACAATTACTTTTGAGCAAGTGTAGTGGAGTGCAGTTAATGCCTCTCTTATACCTCCATGCACATGGGCGATTTCCGTAAGGACCCATTCCCGTTCCCAAGTCTTTCAGGATAGAGTAGATTAGGTTTAACGAATGGTAAAAAAAAAAAAAAATACTATTACTCTTGATTATTTATCTTCTTAAAAGTTCGGAAAGTTTTTTTTTTTTTTTTCTCTTCATAATTTGTATTTGCTTGCTTACCATAAGAAATGGCTCTCTTGGTCTATCTATTTATAGGAAAATTATTCCAACAGTTTATAGTATGTTCTATACCTTCACTGATCTATTTTTCAACAACTTGTGTGATGCTCTGAAAACTCAAGCATTGTCAAGTGTCTTATAGTGTTTGATGTTTTTTTACTAATAGTTCCATGTACCTTTTTACAATTGGCGATTGAACATATCTACGCAAATTTATGTACGTAAAGATTTAATTGAGATTTATCATGAATATAATCTACCTCACGGAAAATTTTAAAAATTGTTGATCATAAAATCAATTTTAAATTAACAAATCTTTATCACAGCATATTCACATTTTATTTCAAATCTACATAATAAGGGAGAACGGTTTTTGAATCTTATCTCTCTATAAATCCTAACCATTGATTTGCTCTATAAGTCCTACGGCTCTCTCTCTCTCTCTCTCTCTCTCTCTCTCTCTCTCTCTCTCTCTCTCAAACAATAGTAATTGCACAAATCAATTGCCACTAATTAGAGCTCACGTTCAAAATTCATATCTTACTCTCTCCTCATCTATCTATCTCTCTCTCTCACACACACACACACATCTTCTTCTAGCTCTCCGCTCCCAAAGCTGACGCCCACCTATGATTTACATTGAGACCGAACACCCTGTGTGTGTGTGTGTGTGCTATTTTGAAATTTTGAACGATCCCTCGGTGTTACATGAACAGGTTGATACTTTGTTCACGGTTACAGTGTTGATTTGCATGTGCGCTGATTGTTTGATCCACGTCTTTGGGCACGAGCATGCACTAAAAGAACTCTGTTTGAACCTAATTTACAAAAAAAGTATTCCCGTATAAATCAGTTTCGTTGGCGGGGGTGATCAATAGTTTCATAATTTATTTTAGTTGTGTTCAAAATGCGTTGCGCCGTGCCTTCAGGCACGGGCAAATCCTAGTTTATGTATAAGGTGCTTAGACAAAAATCGTTGATTGCAAGGTACGTATGAGTAGTGTACTAGTGTCCAATGATAGCCAACTCATTTTGTTTTATTAATTTTCTTTGCTTTTACTCAAAAAATGTATCTTAGCTAATTGATCCTTCATCAAATAGCGTCTTCAATTCAGCTAAAATTCTCAGTCCCACCAACTATATATATAATGTACAAAGTAGCCACCAGGAAAAGAGTTCATGTTATCAACCCAAGCTGAACATGGGATCCGTCTTGATCCCATGCATGGCACGGGCTATTGCTAGTTTTTATTGATGGAATTGGAGTATTTTCAAATAGAAAAATAGGCTGGAAATTGGTTTTAATTGTTTATCTTTTTTATTTGCAGTTCAACTGTTTCTTTTTCCTACCCCTTCCAAAGGAAAGTTTGACAATATAATCCAGCACATAAAATTTGAAACCCACAAATTCTATATTGCAATAATTATTGGAGAATCCGCATACAATCCAATCCATCACAGGACCATCTGTCAGGGTGAGAGAGGAGAATTATGTACCAAAAGAGTAAAACTTCTTTACGAAGGGTATTGTAAATACGGAGTAAATTTTATGGAGGTGTATCGCAACCATTTAAAAGTGTTTTGGACGGTTCGGATGTTAATGAAATTTTTCCGGATAAGAGTTAAGCTCTTTCCCAAAAAAAGTTTCATTTTTAGACGGTCGCGATTCATTTCCTCCGTAAAGAACTTATTCACCGCCAGAATTGAATTGGAAATAGTTTGTCATAATACACTGGATTCAGAGAGTAAAATATCGTATTCATCGAGCATGAAGTAAATTAGCAATTGGTGGTCTGAATAATTTAATTAGAACTAAAGTTATAGAAGCCACTGGTAGACTAGAATTGTCAGTAGACTTTCTTCAATTTTGTTCACTGCCTCTATCTTAGAGATAAAAATGAAACAGTGGATCAAGACTCATCTTTTCATAAAATTGTAACAGTGGATCAAGGCTCATCTTTTCTCAATATAGATGTTCAGAAAGAATATCAAACGATATTTGACCAACATGATTTCTCATCGGGCTAATGTTCTCGACGAGCTCTGAAAAAATGAACAATTCCAATTCCAATTACCAAATGAACATGGGAAGGCCCTCCAAGAACCTCAACCGTTCATTTGACTTGGATAAAATTGTAAAATTGAACCTGGACCGTTCGGAGTGCTTCGGGGTAGCCAAGTATTGCCACAAAACTGACAAACATTTGACAAACACAAGTCATCAACTCCAAGATCAGGTTTCTACCACTAGTCAACATAGCCTCCCATACCTTAACATTTTTGGTCTATATCACAAGTACTTGGAAGTTGGAAGTAAATCATCTTAAGTTAGTTGAACCTGTCAACTAAAGACAACAATTCCCAAAAAGTAGGGTACAACAATAACATAAAGCTATACAATCACAGTTTCAACCAACTTGATCCAGCTTAAATGGTGAACATTAAACCAGCTTCTCCTACAGGCCTATTTTTTTTACCGTTTCTCCGGCATTAAGATAGGTTAGTTTGCTTTGCAATCTTCTTGTTTAACATCTCCATGTTTGCATTCTACTTCCTGTACAAGAGCAAGTCACAAGGTTGGATTTGGAACCTGTTTTCCCTCACCAGAACATGTGCACTTTGACCCCTTATCCGTGAGTGTCTGCGACAAAAGCATGAATTCTGATTTAAGAAAAGTACAAGTCGGTTGGAGATTCACATGGTTCACAAAAAGGTTGATGCGTTTCTGGTATACCTTAACCTCTTTTTGGAGGTCTTTAATGTATTCAACAGCCCAATCTAGCATATCTGCCGTGCTTGTTTGCTGCCAATAGACAACAGATAAACTTGAGTTTGTGACTAGACATTTTAACTCAGAAGTGCAATGACTCTCGAATCTAAAAAGTACTTGCCTTGTCCATTTTTGGGAAAAGCTCTTGCAGTTTCCTCATTCTTTCACTAATTCGTGTTCTTCTCGTCTGGAATCAAAACCCAAAAGGCATACAAAACAAATACTCATGGCTTGATTGGAGTGGAAACAGACACCCAAAAGACGATAAGAACCCCAGGAGAAACTAATCACTTTAGAAATTAATAGCTGAAGAATTTACTCTCTCTGCAATGCTTCGCGGGTGTGTTGCACAACCTCTTTTAGCACGGATCTTACAAGGGACGGAAACTTGTTGAAACTGCAAAAACTTTTCTACAGCATCCATCTCAGCAGAATTTTTTGGCAAGCTCAAGTGGTGAGTCAAACCCGTAGCATAACTGCTAGAGTCCCCATTCTGATAAGGAAAACAAACATTAGTGATGAATAAGCACATATGGAACAAATGAGAATTACATACGATCTGGAAATGCGACCAGACTCACCAAAGCGTTGAAACCAAAAAGTTGACTCTCGTTGTCATCTCTGTTTCTTTTTAGGCCAGTAACAGTCCAAGAATCATTTTGAAATCTAGTCTGTGGACTACTTGCCTCTGTGGTTTCATTTCCATTTCCACTTTCAGTTATCTTAGGCATGAACCTCGAGGAAGAAGATGGTCCAGATGAGAAGTTTATAATCCCGTTAAACCTATTGCTTGTGCTAGCTTTTCCATTGGTTCCATTTCCCGCTCTAAAACTTCCCACATCTTTCATATCTCCAAAGCCTGCAAATTTATTCAAGTTCTTCAGCAACCAATTATACAAGATAGGAGCACGATCAATTGTATATAGCACTCAACTTTGCTTTCACCAACCAATGTGGGACTAATGACTAAGGTCACCACAGCTTTTACTAGGGTACATATTTGGCAAAATGCGTGAAAATGTACAGTGTGTGAGTGAGTCTAGAGAGATGGAACAAAATTGCTTGCGGGCAACAAATACACACAGTAACCATTATAAAAACAATGTTCTACAACCACAAACATTTATTACACAAACCCACTCACATAATAATTGTTAGAAAAGATAGAACCCCGTCGAATCAGCTTCCAACCACCTACCAACCTACATGTCTTCTCTCCCCAGTGCATTCTTCCTTTTCGTTTCTCTCCTAGCCTTGAGTCTCCCTTCCGTCTCAGGCTATCGAATGATTTGGCGCAGCGTACCACCACTTCCGCCGCCTACTACCTCACTCCCTCCACTTGCGACCACGTTCGCTCCACCTCTGCCGTCGTCGGCCTCCGGGACCTCTTCTCCTTCTCCTCCAGCCGTTAGGACCCATCATTCTCGTCCGGCTGTCGAGAATCCAATCATCTGGCTCAAATATGTTGGGGCGGGTCTTTGTTTGGACGGACTCATCCTCTTCTTGCGAGCATGGTGCGGCGGGCACCTCGGCCAATAGGCCGAGCACTTCGACCGAAGGGCAAATGCAATTAAAGATGTTGCAAAAGCTTTAGGGGCTTTGGGTGAGGTACTCCAAAACTAAGATCTCAGAAAACCAGCGAGAAAAACGGCAAAAATAAGGACCCAGCAGCCTCAAGAGGGAGGTTCGTCATTTCCACTGCAGACTTTTTCATTCACTTTGTGTGGCAAGGTTTTTGGCCTTACTTCGCTTCTCTCTCTCTCTGTGCTACAGCTCTATACCTCATTGGCGTCGGCGTCTCATCGTCAACGACGACAACGGCGAGGGCAAGGTTTTGTTTTCCGATTTCACTAAGAGACTCCAACTGGGTTTTTCAATTTTATAGAGGGAGAGAGGAGATTTGCTTTGCGATTTTTGGGTTTCCATTTCAGAGAGAACGGGTTTGGTAATTTGGGGTCATTTTTGGAGTACTCTAATTTGTGACTGTCATTGTGATTTCACCGCCGTTGTCGTTGACGATGACACGCCAATGCCAACGAGGTATAGAGCTCTATGGGGGGGGGGGGGGGGGGGGGGGGGGGAGACAGAGAGAGAGAGAAGCGAAGCGAGGCCAAAAATATCACCACACAAAGTGAGTGAAAAAGTCGGCAGTGGAAATGGCGACATCCCTCTTGAGGCTGTTAGGTCCTTGTTTTTGTCATTTTTCTCGATCATTTTCCAAGATCTCAATTTTGGTGTACCTTACCCAAAGCCCCTAAAGCTTCTGCAACATCTTTAAGCGTATCTGCCCATCGGCCGAGGTACCCACCACCCCATGCTCGCAAGAAAAGGATGAGTCCAACCAAACAAAGACCCGCCCCAACATATTTGAGCCAAAGGATTGGATTCTCGAGAGGCCGGACGAGAATGATGGGTCCCGGAGACCGGAGGAGAAGGAGAAGAGGTCCCGGAGGCCAACGGTGGCGGAGGTGGAGGGAGTGAGGTAGTAGGCGGCGGAGGTGGACATAGTGAGGTCGACGGCGGCGGTGGAGGTGCTGGTACACTTTACCACAATGGTTGGCAGCCTGAGACGGAAGGGAGACTCAAGACCAGGAGAGAAACGAAAAGGAAGAATGCACCGGGGAGAGAAGACATGCAGGTTGGTATGTGGTTGGGAGGAAGCTGTTTGGACGGGAAAGAGGGAGGGTTCTATCTTTTCTAATAATTATTATGTGAGTGGGTTTGTGTAATAAATATTTGTGGTTGTAGAACATTGTTTTTCTAATGGCTACTGTGTGTAAATTTTGTTGCCCAAGGCAAGCAATTTTGTTCCATCTCTCTCAGACTCACTTCACTCACACACTGTACAATTTCACGCGTTTTGCCAAATATACACCACGCACTCTCCATGTTAGGAGTGTATTAATCACGGATAGGAAGAGAATTTGTTGAAATATATTTGGAAATTGCAGAGATAGTGAATTTCTTTCAAGGTTATACATGGCACGGTGGCAGGATATTATTTGCCGCACATAATTTCCTTATTTCCAAAGAAAGAACCAAAAGACCATCCAAGTAGGCTGTTAACAAAAACTTGTGAAACAAAACATGCTTCATGAATTCTAGAAAAATTGGTAGAGGCAATTCATCGGGGTGTGTAGTGTATACGTTCGGGTCCTGTAGGAGGTCGGAATATAATCTACAGCCCGACTACCCAAATGGGCCCAAAGCAGATCGGCCCATCACTCTTAATGGAAAGAGGGTCCGCCAAGCTGCTCCGCCCGACCGAGAAGCGGTCAGTCCGAGATGGTGCATCGGGGTCACGGTAAAAAACTGTAGTGGCAATCAGGTGCTCCAGTACGGAATGATTCGGTTCGGCCACGTGGCATCCCTCCACATGGCACGGCCATGTAGCATACGACAAGCATGGCACACAATGAGCGTACGGTCCAGCCACGTGGCACCCTTTAGTGCTGCCCCGTGCCCCCCCCGGTATTCACTAATTGTTGGTATAGGTGCACGGGGACAACCCGGTGCGTCCAAGTGGCATGACAATGCGCTGGCCGACAAGGTCGAGGCCGTTCCATGATTTGGGTAGCGTCCAGGCAAGGTAGTGGTGGTCGGTGACGTCACCTCCACACGTCAGTGGCACGCGCGTCATCTTGGCCTCCAAGGCAAGGCACTCCTATAATTACTACAGTGATAAACCCCCAAGAGGTATGCCTTCTTCTCCCTCACTAAGTCTAGCGTTTCCTTCTCTCAGGCAAACACTAACTTAGTCATCAAAGTGCCCTCTAGCCACCTACGGCCTATATGCACTAACGTGTTACTCATCTTCCAACGACTAAGGGGAAGAGGAGGGCAAGCTCAACCCATTAAGACGGAAGGGGACCGAGAAAGAGAGGATTAGACCCGGAGAGTGAACACCACCCCACAGGTCCAATTATCAATCTTGCCTGATCATACAAGCCAAATGGACCAATCCAGTTCCTAAGATATTACTTTTACTCTTCTCCCTTACTTCTTCTTCTAGCTAATGCCATATCCATTTTCTTTACTTAGCCTTCATTTCCCCAATATACTTTTTTTTGAAATCACCATTCCCCCTCTTGACCAATCCAACGGAAAAATAAACGTAAAAGAAAAGGCTTTTTAGGGCATGCTTAACAAGCATTCTTGTTCAGTAATTTCCTTTCCTCATATCCAACCATAAACTTAACATGAAATCTTCCTGCCAAAGAATAAAGTGCAAAGGTTCTACCTATGTAGCACGGACACGCATACGGATATGGACACGCATACGGACACGGACACGGGACACGGCAATTCCAAAAAAATGGGGATACGGACACGGCAGGGGACACGCCACGTGTATAAATAAATAAAAAATAAACATATGTACATATATATATAAAAAATTATGAACCATTATATATGAATAATTTCACAAATTGTATAAAAAAATTTCAAAGGGAAAATTACAGTTTAACCCAATGTTTTGAATAATTTCATATTAACCCCCCAAAATTTTAAAAATATTACATTTTGACCCCTAGCAAAAATAATAAAAACTATTGGACACGCCACGTGGCGTATCCAATACGTATTTGGGCGTGTCCCCGTGTCCAATACGTGGACATGGCGCCCTTTTGGAGTGTCGGTGCTACATAGGGTTCTACACACTTCAAGCTTAATTAAAACTGTTTTGAATTACTCCACCTTAAGCTCGACAGAAACATCCAAGAGCACACAAATACGCAACATAGAATTCACATAAAACTTGCTCAAATCTTGAAACTCAAGTAAAGAAATTTCCAAACCCTTCACTTTTAGTCAACCAATCAAGAAAGGCTCTTTTATCTTGCTCAAAAGTCAACCAATCAAAGAAGACTCTTATCTTGCTCAAAATTGTTACTCCACTCATTGCATCAATTCTATATCAAACTGAGTTTTACTCAAAATTGTTACTCGGGCCAAGATAAACCCAAATGTTTGCTCAAATTTAAGCTCGTATATTTGATTTCGCCAATTGGGTTCTTCATTTCAGATCAAAGTTTACTCAAACTTGTGTAAAATTCAGCAAGAAAAGGAAGAAGAAATAGAAGATGAAGGGCAATACCAGTATCAGCAGTCAACGCGGAGAAAAACACGGCCGGAGAGCTGCTCTGCCTGATAAGATTGGAGCAATTACTACTACCACCACCAACAGCACCACCACCACTCTTCTTTCCATGCTCCATAATACTATTATTCTCCATTGCCACATCATCCTTGAAGTAAAAACCCTGTAGATCACCACCACCACATGTACTGGTCACCCAAGATTCATTTTGATTAACCAAATCACGGCGGTCAAGTGAAGTTTCGTAAATCGAAGAATACTGCTGCTTTTCTGCTGTTGTCTCGAAAATTGATTCGGATCCACTGGAGGATTGGCGATTCAGAAGATCCTCCTCCTCCTCCCCTCCGTCGTTGATAAGGCTGGCGAAGAAGGAGCTCGGCGCCGAACGGTACCTTACTAGGGTAGATCCCTGCTGTTGATTTTGATATTGATTGTACAGGTCATCTGCATTCATGGATTCTCTACCCTTCATATTTTGTACATCTGGATGCTTGGAATTAGACGAAAACAGACCCGTGTTCATTTGTGAGCTTTGAAAACCGTCCATCGCTCAAATTTCTTCACGAAATTGCTTTGCTTGCGCTTGGCTTTCAGGTTTTGGAAACAACTCAACTCAAACTATAATTCGTGGTGTGACAACAACACAGTGACGAGTTTAGCACTGAGTTGAACATCAACTTAGGATTGAAATCCAGCTTAAATTAAATAGGCAATATCAGAAATTTCGAGCACAAATGAAGAATAATAGCTCAGAGACTCGGGTTTGGACAACTGAGGTACCTCTCAGCTTACAGTTTCAGAGTGCGAATTGGAATCTCTCTCTCTCTCTCTCTCTCTCTCTCTCTCTCCAAAACGCTGGAATCAAGTGTACAGACAGATGCGATTAGAAAAGGAGAAAAGGCGATCAGAGAGAAAAGGAGGAGGTAGTGGATTCACCTTTTTGCAAGCGATTGGATTAGTGTTGTCCGCCATTTCTCTTCTATACGCCGCTATTTAGGGGGGAAGGAAGGAAGGAAATGGCGTTGCGAGTTGCGATGTTAATGTGGTCCATGATGACGGGGAATCGACATTTTGTTGAGGGACCCAATTCCACGAACAAAGGGGAAGGAAGGGAAACAACGCTCGGAGAAATTACTCCACATTTCAGCCCCAGTAGTGCCCAATCTAAACCCGTCCAAAAGTGTTTTTAACTATCCAGATATCAAATATGATCTTACATATAAAATAATTTGTACCATTGATTAGCGAACGGACGGTTTCAAAGTGAGTTTTTACTTAAATTTTGACTTAAATTTGGGGGAAAGTCAAATTTGGGGGAAAAAATGGGTGAAGACTAAAGATACTCTTAATTACTATTTTCTCTGTTCCAAAATGTTAGACCTTTTCGGGATAACATATCATTTAATTACTATTTTCTCTGTTCCAAAATGTTAGACCTTTTCGGGATAACATATCATTTTCAGTTGAATATATCTGTGTCACGATGTATGTTAAGAAATATATAATATGAATCTTGTTTAATATATTGTAATCAGTTCTATTAAATAAAATTTTTAAAATCTCATAAAACTTTATAAATCGAGAGATATAAGCAATCTAAAATAACACGCAATCCAAAAAAGGTGTAACATTTTGGGACGGATGGATTAGTACTTATAATTAAAGTAAAATGGCGTGGCGGTTGGGAATCACGGCTGTCCTGGTAAGTGGTAAGAACTGAAGCAATTACAAAAAAGACATGGAATGATATTTTCGATGGGACAATTGCACCACCAGCTCCGGACTCCGACGTACTCGGGGAGCAAGGCAACTTACGATTCTAGTCATTTTTCCGAGCACGACTAAAAGGGTGCAAGGTATACGTATGTCTCGGAAATGATTTTTTATGCGATTGTAAAGGTGCAAGTCGGGGTCAACACATGGATAGTGAGAGTAAGTAGAGTACTAAGCAAATAAAGGAAAAGTGTGGGTACTGAGAAAATAAGGCGGTGTCGACTGGGGGAATACACAAAAAGAAGTTAAGCCAAAGGAACCCTTAGAGCATCCGCAATGGTAATAATCAAAATCAATAACCAAAATGTGTCACGTCAACATTTGATTATCCATTTAGTTCATAATCAAAATTAACAACATATACCTCCACATTGGTTATTTTTGTATCCTTAACAAAAAAAAAATCCCACAATATACAATGCACATTTGTCCAATCGCAAACGAGTTCCAATCACGCACCCGACCACACCAAATTATTCGTCTCAATGCGACGATTCCAATTTGGGGTGTTTTTGAGTCATTGAGTTTGGTTATTGAGTTTTGGTTATTGGTAAAAGTTGTTAAGTTTGGTTATGGAATGGATGAAATTTGGTTATTTGCTAAAAGACTTGTAACTTTGCTTATTACAATGTGGGGTGTTTTTTGAGTATTGTTGTTAAATTTGCTTATTCACACCCATTTGCTTATTACAATAGGGATGCTCTTTGCTCTAAGGCCTTTCAATGGGCACCCTAAGGCCATCCACAGTGGTATAATCAAAAGCCAATTGTTTTTAAAGTTAACAATGTTGATGCAAAAAATGGCTCACAATGGTATAATCAAACTTAGCAACATTCTTAAAAATAATCAAATTTTAGGCTTTGGATAACCAAAACTAGCAACCTTTTTCAATAATCAAAATTTCTGGACTTCACACCACATAAGCTAACTAGTTCCAAAATTTGAATACACGCGTGTTTTAACTGGTATTTTCTTCTTCTCTTCTTCGCCTACTCTATATCTTATTCAC
This sequence comes from Rhododendron henanense subsp. lingbaoense, assembly GCA_020567845.1. Taxonomy (NCBI): domain Eukaryota; kingdom Viridiplantae; phylum Streptophyta; class Magnoliopsida; order Ericales; family Ericaceae; genus Rhododendron; species Rhododendron henanense. The sequence goes on from CM036312.1 coordinate 37,856,050, forward strand.
TTCACCGAATTTCTCTTTCTTTCCCTCCAAAAGTGAAACTCATATCTCTCGATCATCTACAATCTAACCTATCGTCGCCGGATTAAGATATTTCACTCTTCTTTCTCGTTTTTATTCCCCCCCTCCGAAAAAAAAAAATTCATAATAAGAGGGAATAAAGTCACCGATTTTTTCCTAAAATTAAAAGAGGAAATCAATATATTTTTGCCCCAAAAAACATAAATGGAGGGAAGTGAATGCGCGCGCGCGCGAGAGAGAGAGAAATTGTAGTGGACCCCTTATTTTGGTTATGAACTAGAAGTGACCATTGTGAAGTTTAACATTGTTAAACTTAGCAACCTCTTAAGTGAATAATCAAAAGCTGATGTGTCAACTTTTGGTTATCCTTTTTTGATTATACCACTGTGGATGGCCTTAATGCTTAAAGCTATCTCAGTAAATTTTTACAGGGTTTTTGATCGATATAGGACCACGTTTTTTAAAACAATTTCGAGAAATATACCACTTCCCAAATGTATTTTAAAAATAGACTTTCGCGCGTTCCTAACGCACCTTTGAAATGCGTTAGGGCTAGTGCAAAACGCACTTCATATATGTTGTATTAGTGTGTTCGTTTTGGGTTTCTAGACCCAACCCTTTCTTTTGCGCACGGTCCCCAATAAGTTTTCTTCCTTATTATTTTTTTATTTCTCTCTCCACTCATTATCCCAAAAACCTTCTTCAAAACCCAAACCAAACAAAGTCGACACTGAAATGCGGAAAAAAATGCCAGTACTGCAAAATTGTATTTTTCCAAGCAACTACAATATGTATTTGTGAGAAATGATATAGTTAAGGTCAATGAGAAAATTAAATGAATTGATCAGACAACATTTGTCTATTGGTCGTTCTATCTTTGACAACATTTTATTGACGCAGTAAGTTGTTAAGAGGTTATCATCGTGATCATGGTCCTCCTAGTCCTAGATGTGCTCTTAAGTTAGATATCATGAAAGCTTACGATAGCGTTGACTGGGATTTTGTGCTTGATATCATGAGTTTTATGGAATTTCCGGAGCCATACATTCTGTGGGTTAAAGCTTGTATTACCTCCCCTAGCTTCTCTGTCATCATTAATGGGGAGCTTATGGGTTATTTCTCTGGAAAAAAGAGGGCTTAGGCAAGGGGATCCCATCTCCCCTTACCTTTTTCTTTTGGTTATGGAAGCTTTTTCAAGTATCCTTAGGCTTCGAATCAGCCAAGAAGGGTTCTCTTTCCACCCTCGATGTGCTGCCATCAATCTTTCTCACTTGGTGTTTGCTGATGACATGTTTATTCTTTGTGGGGCTGATGTTGATTCTTTTAGGGTCATCAATGGACAATGGTGTTCTCAAGGAGTTCCATTTTTTCTCAGGTCTGCAGCCTAACTTGGGGAAAAGTGCTTGTTTCTTTGCTGGTATTGATCCAGGGGCTAAACTAGCCTTAAGGGCTATCCTAGACATCCCAGAGGCTTCCCTTCCTGTAAAATATTTGGGTGTGCCTCTGATTTCTACCAAACTAAGATACCTAGACTGTTTAGTTCTCAAAGACAGAATGCTGTAGCGAATGCAGTCCTGGTCAAACAAGTTTCTATCTTATGGAGGTAGATGCCAGTTAATCAGTTCAGTTCTTTTCAGTATTCAAGTCTATTGGTCTTCTATTTTCATCATTCCTACAAAGATGATGAAGGAAATTGAAGCCATGCTTAGTGCTTTTCTCTGGAATGGTGTGGCTCTTAAGTCAGTTGGTGTAAAAGTTGCTTGGCAATCTGTTTGTGTTCCTAAAATAGAAGGAGGGTTAGGTTTAAAGAGGCTTCCAGACTGGAACAAAGCTTCAATGCTCAGACACCTTTGGGCTTTGTGCAAGAAAGAAGATATTCTATGGGTTAAATGGGTGCATTCTTATATTATTAAGTCTCAATGTATATGGAACATGCATCTTCCTATTGATTCTTCATGGACCTTGAGGAAGATCTTTGGTTTGAGAGAAATGGGTCTGAGATTCATCAAATCAGTTGTTGGGAATGGTAAGAACACTTTCTTATGGTTGGATAACTGGCACACGTTGGGGCCTTTGTTTCTGCGATTTGGAAATAGGGTTGTGTTCAATCTTGGTAGGTCACTTGGGGCTAAGGTGGATTCCATTATTGCAAATGGCAGGTGGAAATGGCCTCACGGCAGAAATGCATCTATTATTGAGATTAAGGCAGGCACCGCAAGTGATCTTGTTCCAGCTATGGATAGAGATGACAAGGTTGTCTGGATCTTAACCCCTAATGGATCTTATAGTGCTAAGTCAGCATGGCAAGCCATCAGATTTTCCAAACCTGAAGTGGAAGGGTCTGGTATGGTAAACATGTGCCAAGGTGGTCTTTCATCTTGAGGGTGACTATTTTGGGGAGATTACGTACTAAGGACAGATTGAGGTCTTGGGGAATTGCTATGGACTCCAATTGTGTCCTTTGTCATGGTGGTATGGAGGACCATAACCATTTGTTTTTTGTTTGCTCCTTTGCTAATCTAGTTTGGAAGGCTGTGAAGATTTGGTGTGATTGGAGGCATGTATCCAGGTCTTTAGAGGCTGAGCTTCATTGCTCTGGGCAGTCCATGAAATCTACGGTTTATAAGCTTAGTCTTGCTACTTGTGTTTATCATCTTTGGAGGGAGCGTAATTTTCGGATTTTTCAACAAAAAAGGTATGGATCAAAAAGCTGTTTGTAAAAGGGTTTTGGAGGAAGTCAGATTCTGTATCTTCTCTTGGAAGAATTTATAGAAAATTAGTCTTAGGTCCATTATGTGAACTTCATAAGCCCACAAGTCCATCTATTAATTTTGTAAGGTCTCAAGTCTATTTTAGGGTACCCTAGGGTTTAGGCACTTTCATAAGATTTTATAGTGCACTTTTTATTATAGGATAGGGTACCCTAGGGTAAGGTAGATTACCCTAGCGTAGGGTACCTTAGGATTTAGGTACTTTTATAAGATTTTAGGGTGCACTTTCCTATTACAGGGTTTTAGTGGTTTAGGCACTTTCATAGGGTACCCTAGGATTTAGGTTGTGTAGACTTGTGGCTTTACAAAACTATTAGGTGGACTTGTGGGCTTATGAAATGTCTATAGTAGACCTATGAGGGTGCTCAAACAAGCCTAGTCTTGTCCTTTGCTTGGTTTCTGTTTGTTTCTGCTAGTAGCATGTAGTTACGATTTCTGTGTAATCCTGTTTTGTTGCTTGTTTGTAGTTCAGCTGTTAGGATGTTGGTAGGATGTAGTTGTGTCCAAGGAAATCCCCTGGCTTTTTTTTGGGCTCATCCCTTTTATAAAAGGGAAATTGTTCCAAAAAAAAAACCATTAGGAATATTAAAATGAATGGTTAATATTATACTTAAACTATAGTATAAAATAAATTTATCTCGATCATATGAATTTTAATGTCCAATTAACTTTATTTTGAGGACAAATAGAATTTGCAAGGAACTTCACAAAACTGAACGTTTCCAATCCTAATAATGAAATTAGGCTTGAGCACACCGACACAAACTGCATCCTTATAATGCATTAGCTCATTAAAAGTTGGTCAATAATTCTGAATCTCATAACTTATCCAACTCGGCTCTAATTCGACCCTGTAAAGAATATGCATACTTTCAAACTAAAGAAAAATCTTCACTTCAGCCACACACAAAAAAAAAAAAAAAACTAAAGAGAAATCAAGCTCCAAGAAATAAAAGCTAGGTCAAGATCGGATCAGAAGACAAGTCAAAAAGTTTAACACAATTTGGCCGTCTCCAATAAGAATTTTTCTATGATGCTCCAGTGTGGTATTGGGGCATTGATGCCCCAATACAGTTGTTTAGGTTGGTGGTCCTAGCACAGTTGTTTCAAAAAATATAAAATCATCACATTTTCTGAATCCAAGGAGTTCGCTTGAACCCTCTCAACTAATGGTGGAGCCGCCCATGCTCCAAAGCGCCATAAACAAGTACATATGCAAGTCCTTAACCATTGACAACGGCACAAATATCACAAACCAATGAATTGACAATTTCGGCAATAAACCATTTAATCCAAGACAAGACAACTAAGTATATTATTCTGTTCGCACACACCAATACCATTTCTCGATCAGCCGATACAATAGTACATTCAACTTGACCATACCCACAAACAAATAAAAAATCGGACGACAAAATGAAAGTAGTTCTTAAAGGATAACCAGCTACCAGATGGTTTGCATTAGTAATTCCCTTAGTAGTATGATTTCCGAGGATTGCCCTGTGAGGAGAAATCAAAAGAGCACGTTAGAAATACAAGTCATGGATTCATAGTCGCATACTGATTCTCAACCAAGAACATATCCAGGACAAGATATAAAAAGTACTCCAGTAGATCTAGAATCAGCCAATTAGCAATGTCGTACCAGGGGGTTTGGTCTGAATTTGTAACCAAGCATCATACGCTTCTTATACTGCTCATATATATCGTCCTCTGGAGTCACCTCTCCGGGTTGGTGAGCACCAACCCCCAAGTGGTCCTTTTTCACATTACCGGCCATAATCGGATCTGCAATGCCGCTTTTGGAGCTCCCCAAACCCTCGCCTGCAATACCGAACCAAAGTTACAGACCTCACCAAGTTACAGATTTCACCAAACATGACGAACTCCAAGGTTACTCGAGGTAAAAGATGCGCAAACAGGTAAACGATGGAGCCATGACTATACCGAGTCCATTAAAATAGGTTTTCCCCAAAACACACAACAAACCAAAGACCTAAAAAAAAACTAAAACTGTAAAATGAATCTACATGAAACCATGCAATTATTCTAAGCTGCAATCCGTCATTTCCTCATTAATCCAAAGATCAACCTCCGACAATTTGATCGATCTCGGACAACCCTCTCGTTTTCTACCAGCATTCGAACAAATCAAAGGTCTTTCAGTGGGTATGGAAGATTTCAGGCTCACTCATGTTTGCTTCATCTTTTTGCTGAAATGGGTCTAGATACAACGGACTTTAATCTTTGATCCAAACATTAAAGGGATTTATAGTCATTTGGTCGTCCTATGTACGCTTTATCTTCTTTTTGGACTAAAAGCCCGAACCAAAGGGAAGAGTCAACAAGCAAACGTTTTAAGGGTCTAAAGCGATACACGATAGGGATACCAAACAATCCAAACGCATAAAAAGAGAAATTCACACAACCTACTATGTAGCACCGAAACTTTGCCAGAAGCAACGTACAAGTGCCACACAATCTCCAGACACAGACACACCGCTTTGGACATGCTCTGGACACGTGTCACTTGATTTCAAAGTGTCTGAATTCTTTTGCAATATTTTCGGTTGGACACTCACTCTCGGACAACCCAAGGACACGAACAAGACACCTTTCGGGCAATTTGGGAGACACAGAGGACAATTTCGGACACCTTGAGAACTAATGCAGTTATAAATTTAGAAATTCAGTAGTCCTATTAAAACATTTATTTGATTATGATAAGATTAAACTTGTGTCTTGTCTTGAGGATTCCGTTCACTTTATTGTTTTTTTTCCCAATTCCTATTAAACAATAAACATATAACAAAGATAAAAATTAACGCGTCCCACCAGCACATCGTGGGAGGGAGAAAGGTTCTGAGAACCCAAGAGAAAAAACCCAAATGATCCAAACGCAAGAAAAAGACAAATTCAGATGACCACGATACATATATTGAGTATCATAGCACTATATGCTCAGGCATTCATAAATGTGTGTTTATATATGTAGTAATGTAGAGCATACTTGCGAGCCGTACGAATATACATATGCTGATATGCACCTATAAGCATTAAAATATCCCTAGGACCATGGCTTGATTACCAGAAAACAATCATTTTATCAAATACTTGAATCTATTTGAAAATAGTAAAATGTACACGAGAAAGTCGAGAACCCCCATGCATGGAGATGAACTTTGAACCAAATCCAACATGCTTGACCTTTTATAATTCTTCTTGAAAGAGACACATAGTCCAAGTATTTGAAACTTTCGTCATGCATTCAATAGCAAAAACCATCTGTAGTGCAAATGTCAAATCTCATTGTTCAATTGACTGTGTCCCTACGAACTACAGAAGCATCAGTTACGTCTTGCTCTCCAAAACATGATACTCCCTCCGTCCCTTTTTTAGAGTCCAATATTCCATTTTGGATTGTCCCTTAAGTATCCATTTTGTAAAGTTAGTGGGTAAAAGTTGGTACATTTTTCATTTTACCCCTAAGAGTAGATTCCAATTTGAAAAGTTAGTAAGTAAAAGTGCAATGATGATGTCTCCATAGATGTAAGTAGGGAAAGTTATAACTTTTAGAGTGTAATAATGTCTTCATAAAAAGTTGGGTTTACGAAGTGGGATTCTTAAAAAGGGACAAAGGGAGTATTAAGTTAGTAATGATTATAAACGAAGTATAGAGTATGGAGTACCAGTACCAAGACAATACGACAGAGAACACTGTAGAGACAATAGTTTAGCAGGCAACTAAATTCTTTTGGCAATTGTACCACATATAGCAACGGAACTGCCAATGGGAAGCCGACTGCAATTACTCAGAAACATGTTTGCAAACAAAACTACAGAAAATTGAACAAGGAGAAAGAGAGAGAACCTTCTTTCCAGCCCATTTTTGACAGAAGTTTGTGCCCAACATTGTCAGCTTGGATTTTAGCCTTTTCTGCAGTCTCTTTAGAGGCTTTCAGAGCAGCTGCATCATTGCAGCTAGCCAAGAACTTCTCAAGTTCTTCCTGAGGGATATAATCACCCATGTGATGCCCTTTCTTCAGAGAAGCAGCTATGATACCAAAAGAAGAGATTTTTTGGAAACATTGGACACAACCAATCAGTGAGATGCAAAAGAAACATGCTTCTCAGAAACGCCAGGATGCATGAGGTCACAATCAGATATAGATATGAACCTTGAAGGGAAGCAGGTGGAGGCATTTCATCTTTCGACTGTTTAGGCTGTCTCCTCTTCTCCTCCCGTGCAGCCTTCTTCATGTAAAACTCCATCATTGCTATAGGATCTGCACCTGTTGGGCCGCTAGATTCACCTGTAAGTGAAGGACAAACGAAAGAATGACATCGCCACCATTAGACAAAGGAGGACATACTTGTCAATCCAATGCTTTCCTAAGACAAGTGGACTTAAGGTAAGGTTTGTTCAAAGATAAGTTGACTAATCACTAAAGGCAATCGGGACAAGTGGACTTAAGGAAAGAGAGAAAAGTAGAAGGTTTAGTGAGATGCTCGTGAAACATAAAAAAGCAGATTTGACCGTTCCCATACTAGGATACGTATAGTGCGGAAGCTACAACAAGAATTCCACTGTCACAAAACCCTTACGAGTTGTCAAAAACTGTTTCTCCAAAAAGATCCACTCAAAAGGGAATTGGTGACCACAATATGCAGCACAAAAAACCAAGTCTTTTTACTATATGTCACCTAGTTTTCTTTTTCTTTTTCCCCCATAAACCATTATCAAATTGCACAAGTTTTTAGATGAGATTTAAATAGGAATCCTCAAGTTGTCTTATATACAAAAGCAGGTGTGGCTATCAATATAAACAAAGCTATCATCCAGTCTCATTTCTTATCCTCTGGAGTACTCTTGGAGATGATTTCCTACAGACTGGAGAAATAATGTATAATTAATTGCATAGGAACTAGAAGTAAAATAATTTTCAAAGAAATTTTTGAATCTACTTTTTTCACCTAGCAAGACAACAAATTTTTTTGTGTGTGTGTTGCAAATTTCAGGAAATGATACACATGTTTAACTTTTACTTCAAGGTTTTTTAACACCAAAGCATAATTGATCACCTAGGACGAAGACCACCGTATGCAACAACTAGGGAGAGATGGCATTGTCCATAGTGAAGGTAACAAGCCGCAATGTTTTTCAGCCTTTTGGCCAGTTTCACATGCCTTTCGCAATTGGAGAATCAGATTTGGTACCATACTGACAGGAACTTCCAAGCCATTTTCGTTAATACTGAGAATCAGATTTATCAACTGAATCTGATGGCCGATGCTCAAAGTGAAATGCCATGAAACTGACACCAACTAGTAGGAACAAGACTGTTGAGTTCTATCATGCACTGGTTTGTTCGAATAACATCTTACACGTAACCAACTGGATGCAAATAGGCAGACACATGCTGCACAATTATCCTAACATCTATGAACTTCAAACCGACAATTACTTGGCTGAAATGCATGATTGTCACATCTCAACTGCCACAATGCCAAGTCGACATAATGCTGAATCTGAGTGAACAGTGCCAGTTTGACGAAATTTGGAATCTTAGTCAAACAAAGATGAACAAGATGCTGGAAAAGAAAGGAATGAACTTTGAACTGAAGATATGGAAGCTCATGTATCCTCACTTGAATCATATAACGCTGAAGCAGGAGTCTGATAGTTCGAATGCTGCTGAACGGACTTTTGAGACCCACTTGTAGGCACAGGAGCTGCAGTGCTTGCACCACCTACACAGAGACAAATGTCCATGATTAACAAATATTATTCAAACTTGAAGGGATTATTTCAACAAGAAACCAATCATGATAAGTTAAATGGCATGGAAATCAAATTGAAAAGCAAAAAACCAAAAAGCTAGTTCTTCTATTAGAATTGCTTTCAATCAGAACTATGTACCAAGACGGCATTGCCACAGACTCTGAAGTCAAACTGTCTCGAAATACATGAAGACTGGGATCCAAAATGGACGACACAGAAAACATTTCGATCAATCTACACTCGTTGATGAAATGCAACACATAAGAATTGCCCTTTGTTACCTCCTGTGTCACTTTAAAGTAAGCAAGAATTGCCCTTTGTTACCTCCCTTGTCACTTAAAAGTAAGCAAGAGTTATGGATTGCATGCCACAATAAATAAATCAACACTCACAAAAAGCGTTTCCTGAGCATGAATGCAACTTGAATCTAATGTAACTTCAATCAACTAAATTTGTGCTGCACATCTACCTTACTGTGCTTCAGTAATTACTCTTGAGAAATTGTATAAAAATATTCATGAGGATACGACAATGAGAAAATCAAGAGCAACGAAAGCAGCAAAATCGTAAAGGGATTATCCTCCCAAAAATATCATTTCCTGACAATCATTATGTTCAAACAGAAGTGAACCAGAATGAAGAAATCCTAGTTCTGTGCATTGACTTTCTACAATTAGGCAGACCTACATGTTTTTGGATGGATCTACAATAAAAAGAATAGCAAAACTACAGTTCCAGCCCACTCTAACAGGAAAATTTTACAGTAAGGAAGCTCCATGTTGGTTCTTCTGCCAACTTGCAGGTCAGTATATCCATTTACAAGGATACAAAAAAACAATCATTGACCACTTCTACGAAATATATATATATATATATATATATATGTATGTATGTATGTATGTATGCATGTATATATGTATGTGCACGAACCACTTTGTGATGCCTGGGATTCCCTGGACTCTGACAGAGCCTTTTCTTCTTGACCAAGTTGATATTCGTAATACTTGTAATCAGCACAGCTTTCATCAAAGAGAAACCTGAAATTAACAAATTTATGAGAGCGCCAAAATAAGGAAAAATCATAAAACACCAGATATAAGAAGAGCACGTGAATATCCATGAAAAAAATCTACAAAAGTCAAGACAAACAGATAGAACCTCATGAGACAGTCAATGCATGAGCTGTTACATCATTTCATCTTTTTTATGAAAAGGCATCCGGGATTAAGTCCTAAACCAGTGAAGGGATCACATGAAATGGTAATGCTTGCCTCGGATTAAGAGAAAGATGCTAATTTTACCTCAGAACATGAAAATTAGTCAGTTGCTATCACAGGTAGATCTAGATGTTGAACCCACCATAAGCGACTTACACATCATAGACACGATATTACAACTCAAATGTTATTTTGCAATGTCTCTTAAGTGAGATCCCTACAATCTTTAAGTACTGAGGAAGAATTCCAAATAGAGTACAGAAAGTTTCTACCTTTAAGCACCAACTTTCAACCCAGAAGGGTAAGAGTACCCAAATGTGTTTAAGCTTACCTCAATAGACTTTCATAGGCATTTCATCAAATTTAAAGAATCTAAGATTATTGTCTACTTTCAACTTTCAAGGTAATCATGTCAACTTGTAGAGATCAGGAAATGCCTCAAAACATATCGCCAAGAAAAGACACAGATAAATCAAACATCCAAATTAACTGTGTTCAGATGATAGGATGGTCTCCCTATAAAAGCTTCAATGTTTGCATCTATTGCAATTATATTATCTGCCCACAACCATTACACAGAAACAAATAAGATGAAGAAGAAAAGGGCATGCTGGATTTATGTAACTCAGCTTCAGGGAGGAATAGCAGGTGATAAAGAAAGACATTCTAAAGGGTACGTACTTGAAAGGAGTATCTCCTGGATTCTTTTGCCGTGTAATATGCTCAATAGACCTTCCATGTTTAGCCACAAAATTTGCCAACCTGTCTGCAACTTCCTTCACTGTAGAGTCACTTGGGGGAGGTGGTGCTGCATGTCACTTAAAGAACTGATTAATACCAAGAGGATGACCTAGAGAATGCAAATTTTCTTGTAGCAGCGTTCCACATTTTCCAAATCTTTGATTGAACATCTCTTTCCACCAATGTTGAAAGGGACTTAAGCTATAAGCTGCATTCATGAGACAAACAATTCAAGAATGTTTGTCCTCTTCATCTTCCAAACGAAGAGTAGAGAAGCACCACTCCAATATGATCTCCTCAAAATCAGTGCACTTACTGAAAAAGTGAAATCTCGGTTTTACACAATACTTAAATAGGAAATAGAAGCCTCATCAGGGATTCTGTTGGACAACAAAACTGGTACAAGTGGGGTTAATGGTGCACATCCCTTAGACAATGGCAGTAAGTTAACAGGCTAATCAGGACTTTGAACACAGTAACAGCCCCTTTGGCTAGCTAGGTGAGAAAAGAAAAGAAAGGGGTGTGGTTTCCCTTATTAGTGAGTAAAGAAAAGAAAGGAGTGTGGTTTTTCACCATCTCATTTGGATGGACACAATAAACATGAGAAAAGAAAAGAAAGGAGTGCGGCGGCGAGGGGAGCGGCGTTTTATGACGGTGCGGTGGCGATGGTGGGTTGCAGAGGTGTGGCAGCGGCGAAGTGGGGTTGCATTGGTGTTTCAAGGGGGTTGAACTCCTGCAGCTCTCTTTCTCACAGAATCTCACCAAAAATGGTGAGAAACAAAATGGGGGTTTTAAGGGGTTCTGCTCACCCACGATCTCTCACCCTCTGCCGCCGTTTCTCACCTTTTTGGTCATCCAAACGAGAGAGAGAGAGAGAGAGAGAGTCCCCTCTCTCAGTTTCTTTTCTTTTCCGAACGAGCTCTATGTGCTAAGTTAACAAGCTAACGAAGACAGATCAAATGACATTTGATAATGAGCGACAGAGCCAAGGTAAGTGTCTGAGGAGAAGTAAAACAACGAGCAACAACCGCTAAACCCTAAAGGGCCCAATGCCCATAGAAATATCTCACACAATCTGAGTTCCTTGCAGATTCAAGCTGATAATAGATTCATGAAGACATCGTAGTCGACTGTTAAAGACAAAAAAAAAAGAAAAAAGAAGGCCTTGGGCAGAAAATGCTTACAACGCACCTTCTTCCCCCAAAAACTTGTATCAGGATGTAGCAAAGAGATGAAAATGGGGAAAACACACTATTACTGAACAACAGTAACCAACTAATTAAAGGAAAAAACCGCATGGAATGATTATAAATTCAACTCAAATTGCTCACAGCTATTGACAAAAACCCATCCGAGTTAAGAAAAGTGGCAAACCATAATAGCTATTCAATCAATCAGTTTCCTGAAATTCTTCCCTGAGAATCCAAGACCATATCCAACTGTGGGTCTAGAGCCTGAGACAGTCATCTCTCTAACATGTAATACCAAGTGTGTGCACAGGAAATTGCTACTGCTCGCATGTGGATGAGGTAGTACTGTAATCAAAGAAACATGCCATCTTTGAAGTGTAAGCAACATTTAATTAACTAAGCAACTTTGGAGCTCTTACTCCTTAGTCCTTACTCGACCCTCAAGGAGGAAAAATCAACTGATCAAATTATACACCAGAACGTCAATTTCAGTTCAAACAAATAATCAAAACAATGGATAAGATACTTATATGAGAACATAAGAAATAATTACCAACGTCTGCTTGTTTTTGAGATTGCTGAGAAGCATCAGGCTGACCCAACTTCTGCCGTTTTGCCAGCCCATTACCTGATGCATTTCCAGTATACTTATCTTCTTCTTCTTCATCGTCACTTAACTTAAGAGCGGGTGCCACAAGCTTTGACTTCTGTTTCAAGCTGAATGCAAGTTTGCCACTTGCAGAAACTGGGTTTGTTTTACGTGAATCATTAGCTTTAGATCCAAAGCTGGTTTTATTGATGAGTGGTTTAGGAGTAGAAGTATCTGATCCTGTTTGGCCCTGCTTAGATCCCTCTAATGCAGCACCCTTCTCCTGCTCGAGCTGTTTGAACCGCTCCATGAATGAACCATCATTAGCAAATAGGCTAGAAGATTTTCCTTTCTCCATTGGCAAAGAGCCAATATTATTCTGGCTGTTTATAAGAACCCACTGACAAGCAAGCTTACAAGCTATTTAGCCAATGCAATGAAACAGGTCTGATCATTGTAATCGTGAATAAATAGCATCTCAATGCATTTGCAAATCAATAAAAAAAAGAAATCTGACAAGAAGCTCTGGTCATCAAAGTGTAAAATGCATTGAAAAAGAAAACCTCAGAATCACAAAATGAAAAGTCCTTAGTGGTAAACATCTTAAGAACTTATGATTTGTAGGCTTAATTGCTTCGAAAAATTTACTGCTTCAGTTCTTAAGTAGCAAAGGATTCAAATTCTATAGATCTCACTAACTCAGTAGGTTAGTTTCTTATTAGCCAGGAAAACCGAACTGGATTTGGCTGAATCAAATTTCTCACACTCCGGGAAAACAAAAAATAGCAAAGCAATGAGGGTTAAGAATGTAACAATCAATAGAATGCCAAGTTTGGACAAGCTTCAAAATTATCATTCATAACCCGATGCAATAAACTAAACCAGGTCACAGCAATAGAAAAAACAAGGCAATGATATCACCAGCCTAACTACACGCAAATAAAATCCCCATCACACCCTTGCCTGCCAAAAGACAGAACCAAACAAACCTCATGCCCCTTCCCTTTGGCTCGGTTATATGAACATTTCTTCGCCACTCTACTCTGTTAAAGGCTGTATAACCAATAAGGTTTAAAACAATCCATTTCCTATTTGACAATAGCATCCTTGTCAAACTAGGAAGTTCAAAACTAAATCTAAACCATTTCGTCTTACAATTACACTCTAAAATACTTTGGAAATTGCTAATAGTTTACCGGTTGAGTTGTAGCATTTAATATAAGCTCAATTCATTACCAACAAGCGTAGAATCCAAAATTGTAACTATAAAACAAATTTAAACCCATTCACACCATGTAATTAACAACACAGACACTAGATCCAGTCAATGAAAGACCAACAGACATTCAACCTCGTAACCCTAAATCTGAATCTTAAGGCAATGATAACACTTGCCCAACTACCCCCAACTCAGTTTCAGTTGTCCCATAAAACCTACACCCAACTCAATTCCCAACATTCCACAGCCACCGAAAGACATAGGAGCATAAGAATCATAAGCCCACCTGTCGACAAGACACGATTAATGTTCTTTTTGACAAATAAAAAGCACCCAAACCTAAAATACTTCGCATCTCAAAATTAACAAAGAAAACACCAATTGTCCAATCGAGTTCGTAAATGCAAATGCTATCAGATTCAGCTCAAACCCTAGCATCTTAATAACCTAATTTAAAACTTGCAATCAACAACACATGCACATAATCACACCCTTGAACTATCAGAAACAACAGTCATCCAATTTAGAACAAGAAACACACAAATTCACCCGCATAACCCTAAAGACGAACCTTCAGCATGATGAAAACGATACAGTTACGCTAATTCATGTGATCCTTTTTACCTGATCGTGATTCAGTTATGCTAAAATGAGATCACGAATCTGAGGTTGAATCTTTGATTTTATCTGAAACATGATTAGGTAAAAAGGACCACATGAATTAGCATAATTGTATGTATTTTATCATGCTTAAGGTTTGGGTTTAGGGTTACGCGGGCGAATTTGCGTGCTTCTTGCTGTAAATTGGTTGGATGACTGTCGCGTCTGAGTACTTGAAGGATGTGATTATTTAAGTGCATATGTTGTTGATTGCAAGTTGTGAATTAAGTTATTGAGATGCTAGGGTTTGAACTAATTCTCATAGCATTTAAATCTACGATTTTGGTTATTGGTAACATTTCATTAAGCCTAAGTTGAATTCTTGAACTCGGTTGAACAATTAGCGTTTGGCTAGTTGGTTTTGAGATGCGAAGTATTACCCATACACGAACTTCCATAACAGCATTGCTTTCCATCTCTTACTTTTGTTAACAAAAAAACAAATGGTAGATATCGAACAAAATGCATATACAATGTAGTTGATCAACAACTAAAGTTCATTTTGGTAGCAATGAGTATAAGCAACTAGATACTTTTGGATTACATCCTAAACTAAGGAAACATTGTATATTCCGTAATAGTAACGTATAGACCGCTTGTGTACAAGACAAATACATTCATAGATAGATTCGGTACATCTGTAATTGCATATCATCCAATAAAAAGGATTATATCTGTAAAAGCATAGTTCCACAATTTCCGGGAAAGATAGATGAAAACAAAACAGGTTTAGCTTGCAAAATTGTCGCTATACAGACCATTACAATACCCATATGTGATAACAACAATGTTAGTTACAGGAAAGGCCATATGAATCACTTACCAAAAAAAAAGGGCCAATATGAATCCTTAAGAATTGCTTCTGAAGTAGAGAATGGAAGGTACTTAAGAGTTCTACAATTAACAGGAACATTGATTGATGTAGTTTGGGTGAGGGAAGGAGGAGATCCACGCTCTATTTAACAATTTCTACACACTTTTCACTCAGTTACAAATTGACCACATTGGTGATGAAATCATGCGAGTAAAACAAAGCATCTTTCCTAGAACTAATTCACCACCAACGCTAACATAGAACATCTAGCTCGCCTTTTGGTGGCAAAAAGGGATAATATACTCCTAAGATAAACAAAACATTCACTAAGAAGAAGTATTTAAGACCCCATGAAACAGATGTCTGGCACAGATTACACTCTTATACAGAGTTCCACAATTTCAGGGAAATAGATAGCCCAAACCTAATTGTAGGCCCAAAATACATACCTTCTTCTCAAAAGGCTTGAATAAGCTCGTATTCTTCAATTAATCTACAAGGAGAACATAGATTAGACATACACAAGTGGAGAATTTGAGTTTCAGAAAAAAATGAACGAATATATAAACGGACTAAAAATACAAACCAAAGAGATGAAGAATATCTAGGGTTTTGCCGGCGACGAGAGAGAAAGGAAGAAGGAGAGAGACGAGAGAGAGTTATGGAGAGAGAGAGAGAGAGAGAGAGAGAGTTTTGGAGAGGGAGAGAGGATCGTACCTGTACTGGATGCCATCAAGAGAAGGAAACGATCGGGATGACATGAAAACAGTGAGACTTGTGTTTCTAAAACGAGAGGGTAAAACACCTATTTATAAACGTTTTACTCTATGATATGAAGAACAAAATAAAAAAATATTAGTACCAGTTTTCTTTCTTTATTATAGTTTCCAAAATAAAAAATAAAAGCATAACCAAAAAACTGAAAACAAAAATGTTACTCCACTACAACTTTTTTTTTTTTTTTGGGCAGCGGAAATTAACAAAATGTTACCAAATGCACCTAAATAATTCTTATATTCCTATTACAATGTTTATTTTCATCTTCTCAAATAAAGTTGATTTTGGGTTAGACTATTGGTACCGAATATTAGGTAGTGAAAAATGTCATATTTTATGCGGAGTTCACTTTCTGAGTTTCAAACGAATGATTCCAATTGTTCATTAATTTTAAAATAATTTCTCGAGTGGTCCGTTTCATTTAGAATGACCGAAGTACTTGTGTGGAACCAAAAAATAAGCAAAAATCATATGGCTACTGATCGTGGGATTATCGATCTCGCATCGACGGCGATGCGGAGCCCGCTACGGGTCTTGCACGGAAAATCCGATATGTATAAGTACTCGATCCAATCTTCTCATTATTCATTTAATTTTTGGGACAGTTTTTAAAAAAATTATTGAACAGCTCGGATTTTTTGCACAGGACTTGTAGTGGGCCTTGCGTCACCGTCGGTGCGGGATCAGTCCCCCGGTCGGTGGCTGTAGAATGGTTGAAAAATAAGGACGGCCCCGTTCCACAAACCTTCTTAAAAAATACTAGCTTATTTCATATTCTTAAACTCAAAAATAATGTAAATGAAAATTAAATTTTTGATTTTTTTTTTACTGTTCAAAAGATTTCAATGAGACCTATAAAATAAGATCCATATTGCTAAAAAAATTACTCGTAATTACATAAACACATTAGTTTTAAGTTTAAAATCGCCTTCTTAACTTATTTTGGATTCTATAACAGGTGTGGATGTACTTTTTCGGTCGGTACACCTATATTCGGTACCGGTACCCCCTAGCATTTTCTGGTAGATCTGCTGCATCAGTGTTGCCTCATGCCTGGGTCTGTCAGTGTCATCTCGTCCATGAGTAATGCTACACATACATCAAAGGGAAATTCTACAATACACACCCCTTATTTGGGTGTGTATCATATGCACCCCCAAAAATGTTACGAATTGATAGAAAAAAGTTATGATTTTTTGTATAAAAGTTACGAATCGACAAAAAAGTTACGAATCATAGAGAAAATGTTACGAATCGCACAAAAATGTTACGAATCATAAAGAAAATGTTACGAATCATATTCCTGAAAAGTTACGAAACTCTAAAAAATGTTACGATTTGCTATGAGGTGGCACAATATAGACCACACAACGGGTGCATATGGTACACCCCAAACAAGGGTGTGTATTGTAGCCCTTCCCTACATCAAAAAGCAAAAATGAATTGATTTTTTATGGGGGCCATTATGAATTCCACAAAAATAATTCGAGTCATTCATTGCTGCGCAGCATGTTGTGCGGGGCAAATCGATGCCGCTCCAGTCTTGCTCCGATGATCGGAAACGTTCACTTCGTAGAGCTCGTCGAGAATAACAATTGTATCAAAAATTAACTTAATCAGATATCATTAAGTGCCTCATCCAAACATTATTATCTTGAAATTATCTAGTGTACCAAAAAACAGTGGATTTTAATCTAGTGTTTCGGATCCATTCGTTTCAAAATAATAATGTTTGGATGAGGCACTTAATGATATCCGATCGAGCTGATTTTTGGTACACTTATTCTACTCGATCGACGAGTTCTACGAAGTGAACGTTTTTTATCATCGGAGCAAGACTGAAGTAGTGGCGATTTACTCTGCACAGCACGCTGCGCAACACAGTCCCTCGATCCTTAAATGTAAAACATTTTTTCAAGGGCCCCCAAAAAATCAGCTCAATCTGATACTTATAGGTGCTCAATTTAACCATCTAATTTTTCATTCAGATTTCAGGATAATGAAAAATTAGATGATTGAATTGAGCACCTATAGGTATCGGATTGAGCTGATTTTTCGCAGGAACCTTTGAAAAAATGTTTTACATTAAATGAACGGCTCGAATCATTTGCGTGAGACCTAAAGTGGGCCTCATACATGGATCTGTGCATATGAACGGCTTGAATTGTTAGTGTGAGGATGAACCCCACGTGATCTGTGTGGGAGAAATATGAGTTCAGATCCTCTGTCCGACCCCCTTTCGGACAGGCACCTGTCTCACCCTCCTCGATCATTGATCTCGCAAATCAACGGCTGAGATGGGCCAAACACTTTTTGCAAACGAAGTCGTTTTGGAGCAAAAAGTGTTCGCCCATCTTAACGGTTGATTTAGGAGAGGGGGTCGTCGGACAGTGGATCTTGTGGCGATAAATCTAGTGAACATACTTACTGCTCATGAGGCATGAGCTTTGCCCCCATCCAATCCAGGAGGAGAGGCAACATTTTGAGCGTTGAACAGAGCCAGCCGGCTTTGAATGGACCCATCAGCTGCTCTCAAAACCCTAAACATTATAACCACAACACCCCTCCATTTCCGCTCCAGATCTTCTTCCCTCTTCCGACCCCTCCAATTCCCACAATTCAATACCAACTTCACCTCTTCTCTCTCCTCTCCTTCCCGCTTCTCTCCTCTCTGCTCTCTCTGTATACTCTCTCTCTCTCTCTCTCCTCGATGTAGGTATGTATCGTGCTGCATAAGATTTCTTACTCAATCAGCGATTTTGCTTTTGCAGCTGAAAGAGGGAGCTGCAGTTCTGTGATTAATGGGGTGGGCGAGGCAGTCAGCGAAGGCTCACAGAACAAGGTTCTTCAAGTGGTATTAGTTTCTCCTCAGGTACTACTCACAGCATCTCCGACACTAAATAAATAGGCATTTTGACTACTGGAAGTGCATGGAAAAGCAGTGGCGGCTCCAGAAATTTTTCCCAAGGGTGTTCATAAAAATACTCGCGCCCTTCTAACGCAAACAAAAATTCATCTATTAAAATCAACAACGCAGTCCAAAAACAAGAAAAGTACAAGTGACATGAATGGCTATCAATGGTATATTTTTCGGTGCTGAATAACCTCATTAGCAACGGTATCAAATACTATATCTTGTAATCAAGCAATCATTCATCCACTACTTAAATTTCTATCGCTGGAAGCCTTATCAATACCTACTGTATAACCTATAATAACTCCAATGGGTTGGTCTAGCGGACCTAGCGGTCAAGGCAAACTTAGGAGTTTGCTCCCTCTCAGATGCTATCTGACTTCTTTGCGGCAAGTCCATACCAAGTTTTGTCCAGCTTCATTTGGGCCCTCAGGATTAGTCGAGGTGCGCCTAAGTTGGCCCGAACACCTGAGAAATAATAAGAATTACCTATAACCTATGTTTATGGATGGAGGCACTACGGTAGAGACAAGAGAGATGCTGGTGGAGACGCAAAAAAAAAAAAAACCCCTAAATTATTACCTTTCCCTTCTATGTTGCCATTTGTCTTAACTTTCCTCAATGAATTTGCAATGTAATTGGGTTATTGGGTGTTCAAATTGAGTTGATACGTGTACTGATTTTGGGTTGCTGGGTGTTCAAAACCTTGTGGCTGGGTATTCAAAGGAAGTGTATACATCAATTTTTTGATATTGGAACACGACTCTTCTTTAATCATCAAGTCGTTCTCCTTTTGCGGTCTAATTCTTGTACCACTTAGGTGAAACCTGAGGCTGAGGATAATGACGATGGCAGCTGTCATGCTTTGTTATTTGTGCCATAATGACGATAATTTGAGAGCAGTTAATGGATTGGCTGTGCAAATTGTCTCCACCTTGCCTTGGTTAACAAGGTGAAGTGCACACCAGTTTTCTGTTGCAGTCCTCTGTTATTCCCGTGTTTCCTAAAGAGAAGTGCTTCTTGTTTATTAACATGTTGGAAATATTCCAGCATTGTTAGGGCAGTCAAACCAACTCATGCAAGCTCCCAATGGTTCATTCATTTTACTGTAAACTAGAGCCACTTTTGATTCTGCAATATTTTGTCCATTTATAACTCCTGTTATCTTTTGTTTTCTTGTAAAGATTGTTTCCTTCACGGGTTCGCTTACCTACTCCTCCATATATTTTTGGGTGTGGCCTGTTACCTTCTTTTTTTTTCCTCCAAAATCACAGGCTTCAGTGTTTACTTTTGGGTTGCAGACAACCTCAATATCCCAGGGCTGGCTCTGAGAATTCTTTTGTCCTTGGCAGATTCCTGGTAACACTGGATGCATTGCAAGAACTTGTGCAGCATCAGCCGTTGGACTGCACCTAGTTGGGGTATATGCCATCTGAGAATTGGGTTCTACCTGTCTGTTTGTTAGTAAAGCAGAAAATGTGTATAGTTATTAGGTTACAGCCATCAGCTTAAGAACTGGAATTGACTTTGCTATTCAAACGTTTGTTCTGTCTTCAGCCACTAGGGTTTCAGGTGGATGATGCAAAGCTAAAGCGCGCTGGATTGGATTATTGGCCGTATCCTGGAAATACGTTTGTGGCTTTGAGATTTTTCAGAGACTTTTTTTAGTATAGTTCATCTCTGTGATGTTTTGATTATGCAAACCCGAAGTGAGGGGAAAAAGATCTTGCAGTGCATTTTTTGTCCTCATTTCTTAAGACTATAAGATCTAAATGTCATGCTATATTTATGGTTTCGTTATCTAGTCTTGACTGCTCTTTCGTGCTTTTTGATTGAATCCCTTCATATTAAAGTTTTGTGGATTAACATTTTCAAATAGATATGTAGTTGTCAAAGTGCATGATTCATGGGCAGAGTTTCGAAATCATTTCAGTCAACAGGTTATTCTTCTTGTCTGAGTCAAAGACCCTCTCTCTCTCTCTCTCTCTCACTTCATGTTTGTTCTTTACAGAATGGGGAAAAACGACTATTAGCTTTTACTAAGAGAGGAAGTACTATTCATTCAGTAAGTGCTTGTCCTTTCTACCTTCATGTTGCTAGCTTTGTCATTCTGATAAGAAGTGTAGATGCAACGCCAATTGTAACTGTGTTTTTGCCTCCTGGCATTTGTTGAGAAAACCATATAGCTCTTCCAAGTAATAAAGTACTTGTCATTGATTGTGCCATACTTTGTGCTACACGAGTTGAATTATTTGGATTACTTCTTTGTGCTTTGTAACTTCCGTTCCAATTCATACTAAGGAAGCGGGGAGAGAGAGATCCTAGTTTAGTAGTATGGGAAGAGGGAAAGCTTAAGAGATGTAAACGGTATTATCCTTGCTTTGAAAATGGAAATGCGATACTCAGATGGTGTACTTCCTATGTTAGTTTCATTTGCCAATCTCTTCTCTAATCTTACTACCCAACGGGCTTCCATCACTCTCCTTGATATTTTATGCGAAACCCCCGTAAACTTCATATAGTCCCTTCCGGTTGGAGTGTGCAACTATGCAAGATATGTGAATACACTTGGAACCACTTAACTAGGAATCTGGTGTACCATTTTGTCAACTCTTTTCTGATCTTAGTACTTACAGATTTCCAGTGTCGTACTAACTGCGTGTGAAACTTGTTGTGAATATAAGCCTATGGGTGGGTAGTGTGAAGTTCATTTTAAGCGAAATCCAGAGAGTGGGACTGTGGGAGAGGGGGGAAACACAGAGAGAGAGAGAGAGAGAAAGAGAGAGAGAGGTGAGAAAGATTTCTAAATGAGAGAGAGGGAGAGGGAGAGTGAATGTGCAAATGTTGTTGAAAGATGGAATAAAGTTGAGTTGTGTGTTATGTGATTTCTCTTTGCGCATCACATTTTGAAGAACTTCCACCACCATCTGGTATCAGGCATGGGTGAAGCTTTGCTCAAAAGAACTGAGCACTCTCACCTACTGCTCCTAGTTGAAAGTCGGCGGAAACAACTTTTCAGACTTCAGTTGCATTTGGCTAGGGAAAATAACCAGACCCCCACTGATCACACATCAGTTCGACCACTAGAGCATCCGGCGCCATCTGAACAGTCTGCTCATAGACTGATGTGCGGCACGTAACTCACGTCTTCTTTAGCCATTAGACGAGATTCCAGGCGATGATATCATATCAAAGCCGTAACCAGTTGAGAAGTAAACCAAGCCTTGTGATATTCAGAATATCACAAGATATAGCCGATTGGTGACGATATGAAACTGGTCAGACCAGAAAAAGCTGCCACCCACGATTTTTTTGCGATACAAATTGAGATTATAGGAGACCGAGCCGTTTAGCGCGAGTGTTTTATGGATCAAAAGAGAAAGTGACTGACACGTGTGAGATAATATGAGAAATGCTCGATATTTTGATGATATGGTCTACTAAAGATCATGACATTTTCTAATTGGAAGCTAAATAAGCCGAGAAATAGACAATTTGATATGATATAAGTGAAAGAAGACAAGGTAGAGATGATATGAAGCAGATGGGCATTACAAATTGACAGGACCAGATGAGACTATTGATTCCAGACGCTAAATTGGGCATGACAAATTGACAGGACCGGATGAGAATATTTATTCCGGACATTATATTGAAACACCAGACGAGATATTGGTTTATTGGCACGAGACATTGGTGAGATAGAAGAGACATGACCGATATTTTGATATTCTTACCCAACTTCTTTTTTTTTATGATAATATTATTATCCAACTAATTGCGTGGTGATTGTTGCACTTCCATTGTTGATTGTTTCGGACCCATCTGCGTGGTCAAATTTCCTAAGTGTGTTGAAGCCTCAGATGTGAAGTAGTCCACCATGAGTGGAAAAGGTCCTAGGAGAGAAGGTAGAGAACATCAAGAGGTTGTTTGGTGATCCAGAGGCCGATAATAACCTGTGGTTTTTTGGTGAGGCGCAGAGAGACACAACAGGTTGTTGTCCAGTGCAACAGAGAACAAAGACAAATGATGAGTCTCAGGAAGACAATTAAGCTTGGGGAGGAGTTTGTGAACGTAAGCTTAATTGGTGGATAGTGTGAACTGGGAAGTGTGGTGAGGGAGCAAAGGGATAGTTAGAATCGAAGAAAATGGGGTGTCCAACTAGCAACTTGCAACTTAGAGAGCTGGAAATTGGGCGGAAGTTCTGAAGGTTTAATTGTGTTGGCTAAGAGTTCCTGTGTGGTAATTTCTTGTGATCTCGTATTGGTATTTCATATCTATGTATGTATCTCATATAAGTGGAACTCATTCGAAGAGGGTTGTTCGATGCTCGTATTGCCCTGGAAATTGGTGTTCTTTGCTTCTAAATGTTGATTTATTTAATCTGAATAAGCTTTATTCGGGATCCTTTTGCGCAGGAGTATTCCTACAGAAGAGGTGATTGGCTCGTATTTGGCTCAGAAACCAGCGGTCTACCGCATGAGGCCCTGCTCGACTGCGCTGATGGGATTCGGATTCCGATGGTTGAAACATATGTGAGGTGTCTTAATCTCTCAGTGAGTGTTGGCATAGCTTTGTACGAGGCTTCTCGACAGTTAAACTATGAGCAGCTACAAATTCCTACTGAAACTTGTATGGATGGTGATAAATCTTTTATTGCTGAAGATATTTTTGCTTGATAACATGGTGTACTGCGTTAGCTTCATTCAGCAGGGACTGTAATTAAGATTGAATTTAGATTTTCACATTGATCAAAATTCTCGTGGTTGGTCTGCTCTTACAATAAAGAAAAGAAATTGAAAGCCGAAAACTATTGAATTGGGTGACCCTGATGTGCACAGCATGTGTGTTGTGCACCATCTCGGCCGTCCGTTCGGTCGTCCGACAGTCCAGATCTCATCTCGTGGACCGTCGGATGGCCGAACAGACGGCCCAAATTGTGCACAACCATGCATGCTTTGTGCACAGTAGGCCCCCCAAGTTCAAAACTATTGCACCAAAAGCCTGGACTTCATTATATACCTGACATTTTTTATCGGCAACGCTTGTCATTTTTTCGGCATATTTTTTGGGGTTTTTTTTTCTTGTTCATTGTTTTGTCAATTCTTTTAAGAGGTTTCTAGACCAGAAGATGGCCCTGAAATTCTATCAAATTGAAGCAGTTGTCTTCCGTTACGCTCTTTTCTTTCAAGGTTCCATCTATGGATAAGCAGAAAAATAACTGCTTTCCTTTCTTTTCAACTTTTTCTCAACTTCCAAACAAACAAAAGTTCTGTCTACTACTCGATTCATAAAGGCAGACCCCATAATCGAACCCACAAAAAGGAAACTTCTGAGGAGTGAAAACGAAACGTAGTTTATCCAAGTAGAGAACTTTTGTATATCACGGGGATAAGGAGGGGTGGTGGTGTCCCCCTTCGTTTCGTTTTTAATTTTTCGGCCATTTCTCAAGCACACTTTGATGATATGCGCGTCATTTCATTCCCAGCTTTTCACCAATCCCCGATTGGTTCCAGACCATTGGCGCATCTCTCTTCTTCGCAAAAGGCGGCCAAAATCGAACAACTAAGGTCAAATATGTACTTGGTCGCCTTTTGCGAAGAAGAGAGACCGTACCCCCTCTTTTTGGGTTCTAACTTCCGCTTCTGTGCATTGAGATGGCGAAGAAAATCAATTCCCAGTCTCCCTCTCCTGACCGATCTTCTTTTCCTTTCTACGAGTATGGCCTCGACCTCTTTCTCTTTTTTCGCAAGGATTGCCTTATACTGGCTTCAAAGGGACCGATTACCTTAAGTGTTCTTAGCAGACTTCGACCAAGATTGTCCTCCTATCCTATAGACTCGTTCACTGAAAGTGTCCAATTTCTTCATGTAGTGTTGGATTTGTACGAGTGCATTAAGTACTGTACGTGACCCTGGTCCTGGTCCAGCAAGGGGACTAATGCGCTTCTTATAGAGATCGATTCTCGTTCTTCTTCTGATGAGTCCGACCTAGAATTATGCAATTTAAGCATCTTAATGTCTGACAAGATGATGTCTGGAGCCATCAACCTTGATGGGGCTGCGTCTTAAAAAAATGAGGCCATATGTTGTTTTGTGAAGCTTATAAGATTCCCGACACGATTGGGATTCGAGTTCCTGAGCCGAATTAGTGCTCCTGCCGATATTATGCGATTGAGGCTTGCATGTACAAGCCTGCTTTCCAGGGGGTTTCAGATTCCACATTCCCCCTTTTATTCGGGAACTCTTAAATTTTAAAGGTTTAGCTCTTGGACATTCCAAACGCTTGGAGTGTTGTTTCTGCTATGCTCGTGCTCTAGGATCACAACAACAACTCTCGTAGATTAACCATTGCTGAGTTCTTGTAAATGGTCATCATTTCAATTTCGTCCTTGTAAATTTTTTTTGTTTCAATTATACCCTTACACTTTGTGACGAAAGTCAGTGTTACCCTTTCAGTCCATTTTTGGACGGAAATCTCACAAGTGGCTAACGGTTGTCTTTCCGCCCTATGTGGGGCGCCACGTCCTCGCTGGGTCCCATCACCAGTTTGCAGGATTTTTTTTTTTGAAAATTAAAAAATGGGGGCCTCCCCCTGTTTAGATTAGTTTCAAGTTGTTAAAATAATTTTAAGGGAAATTTATAGAAATGGTACTCCTAGTTTCATCTGAGTCTCATTTTTATCCTTCAAGTATCAATTTCAACACTCTTGACCTTCAAGTTTGGTTTTCGTACAAAGTTAGTCCAATTGATAACATTTCTCAGCCAAACTAGACAGAAAAAATTAAATTGAGGGCAAACGTCATCAATTGGACTAACTTGGTATGATCTGCAACGTTCAACTGCCATCAATCTGATTTTTTTCCGTCCAGTTTAGTTGACAGAAGTTTTCAACTGGACCAATTTAGTACGAAAACCAAACTTGAAGGTCAAAAGTATTGAAATTGATACTTGAAGGATGAAAATGAGACTCGGATGAAACTAGGAGGGTCATTTATATAAATTTCTCTAATTTTAATTAGGCTTCATGATCCATGATTGTTACATGGTTCACGACCGGTCATGTTTCCAAATTTGGGGCGTGACACGTTAAAATCAGAATCTTAAAAAAGCATTAAATTTTTTTGGTAAGTTAATTTTCATTGAAAAAACCAACAAATACAAGATCAATGGAGTTACGGAGGCTCATACCCCTGAACATAAAACAATCAGCTATCTGAGCAATTTTTGAAGACCGTTCTTCGAAAGCAGGAGCTGTGGCGAATTGGCTATAACACTAACACGACTTCCCTTAAATTACAGAATTCACGTTCCAAAAATTACCTGTGAATACACGGCCATAGAAATATTTATGAGGCCTGAGGGAAAACTTCGACCATTTCTTATTTATTTATCAAGAATGGCTCTGTTTCAATACAGAACAAGGTTTAGCTTTTAAAATATTCATCACCTTGTTAATAAAATTGCCATGGCTGTTTTTTACTCAATTTAATTTTTGAAACGAAACGTTGTTCATCCTTTGTCCTTTATTTAGCTTAACACCTTTGCCTTGGGGGAAAAGGTCGCATGTGTCCTAAACTCCTTATACCACCGCTCTTGTGCGTCCATAGCCGTTGCATTGCATCTCAATATTTTCATGTAACAATTTCAGAGATTAATGAAATTTTTTGCCTTTCAAAAAAAAAATGTATTGAAATTTATATGGGTTTCATTAACGTATGCCCATAGGCATATGATAGAGACTATATCATTTATGTTTGTTTGTATGTGATCCGCACCCAAGATTGTATAATCTTGGGGGCTTTTAGCTTGTTATTTGTAGCGTTTCATTCCCATTTATTCCTTTTTACCCCATTTTGCTTGTAAGGTGTGTTTTTAGTGTTTTCAGGTAAAACGTGCTAATAAGGCGGTTTTGAACGCCAAGGAATGCTCCGGATGCAACCAAGTGCTCAAGGCCACGTGCCACCATGTTGTGGTGCCCGAGGAGTCATGAAGAGGTGGTTTGGAGGTTGCTCGGGTTGCCCAAGGGTCAAGGGAATCGAAGGAGAAGTGATAATTTTACCAAAGCTACTCATCTTCCGACCAGCTGAGGGTAGAATTGTCATAACTTTTGATGTACAAATGATATTGGATCCAAACCACTTGGGTTAGAAAGTAGACTCGACGAGCTTTCCAACGGTCCAAAGAACACCCATTTTCGAGTTCGGGAGTGTCCGGAGCGAGCCCGCGAAGTTGGCCCAGAAATCTGCCAGCCATGAACCGGTACGGGTAAATCATCAACCGGTTCATGCTTGGCAGAAACTGAAGATTGAACCTTGGTCGAGGGCATGAACCGGTACGACCAAATCACCAACCGGTTCATGCCTGGAACCCGAATTCTGCTTTTTGCTTTTGGGATATTTTGTTTGTCTCACCTTTTGGGATATTTCTTGGGATATTTTGAGAGAGAATGGCACCTTGTATATTTAGTTCTCTCTCTCTCTCTCTCTCTCTAATAGATAATTAGTTTAGGTTAGTTTCCTCCATGGATGTCTTCCAAGCTTCCTAGTTTATTTCCTTAAGAACTCTAGTAAGTTGTTCTCGTTTATTGTTTTTCCGTTTATTAATGTTGTAGTCGTGGATTAGATCTTTCATAATCTTAAGTTTGTTTTTGATTTCATCGGTTAAATATTATGTTTCGTTTTTATGCTTTGTCTAGTCTTTTAGTTATGTGTGAGTAGTTATTTGGCTAAGTCTCGGGATAATCTTTCCCGAGGACTTGGGTTGTTATTTGGTTCTCGAGCCATCGGGCTTTTAAATCATGATTTTCCGGAATAGAGCTTTACTTGCATTTTCGGTCTAAACTAGGGGTGTTAACCCCTTGGTAAGGAGCTTAGTCAAGCGGTCTTGGCAAGTGACTCACCGAGGCCTAGTGGCCTCCTTTGTGTTCGATAAACATTAAAAACAAGTTGGTTCGCCTTCGGAAAATCACATCTTTTGTTAAACGTAGTCATTAAAGTGAAATTCTCCGGGCGTGAGCACGCGGTCGTGACTCTCGCTTGAGTTATAATCGAGAACCAGTAATGGCCTTTGTCAAGGGTTAGAAGACCCCGAGACTTGCCTCGTTAAGTTTATCAAGCGTTAATCTAGTTTTCATTTTAAGTCATTCCGTTTAAAGCAAAACCAAGTTGGCCGACTTAAAGGCTACAATCCGTTACTTACAAACCTACAATCCGAATCAAGCTATAATCGAATTCTCTGTGGGAACGATTCCGGACTTCCGGATACTATGCGTACATCGACTTAGCCCTACGCTTCGGGTGTTTCAACCTCTTATTGGAAGGCGAGGTTCGATCGTAAGCATTTTTGGCGCCGTTGCCGGGGAATTCTTTATAGCTTATTTGGAGGTTCGACAAACCACTGTAAGTATCCCGCTTTATTTTGTTTTGTGCAATTTATACATAGTCTAGCGGAAACCTCTAACCGATCTTCATATCAAATTTGAGGTGTAACGAAGCTAGAGTACGTATCAATTGCCTTTTCTTTTATTGTTTGTATAACGTGACGGTGGCATAACCCCACGGAACTGTTTTGAGAGAGAGGTGGCGGCATAGCCCCTCCAGCCTGTTTACTTCATGTCTTATCTATCTAGTAGAATGGAGGCGGCAAATGGGGAAATAGCCCCCATGCCTATGTGGGAATACTCTTATCCCAATCATGCTTATCCCAAGACTTTGCGGGACTACCTTTGTCCCACTCCAATTATCACACGCCCCAAGACTTTGCGGGAGTACCTTTGTCCGAATCAAACTTTCGCACCCCCTTGCATAGCCACTTGTGATGCCAATGTTTTTAAAAGTTGTATGACCATTTCCAATTGGCTTGATCTTAAGAACCAAATTCAAACTTTTGCTGAAAGAGTGAATGAGTCGTTTTGTGCATGCTGGGAACGATACAAGGACTTACTCATTGCGGTCCCAAATCATGGCTTTGAAAATTTTCAAATTGCTAACTATTTTTATGATGGACTTTCTCCAACGAGTCAACGATTCTTAGACAAGATGTGTGATGGCAAACTTTTTGAAAAAGAGCCCGCTCAAGCCTTAGATTTCTTTGATCGTTTGGCCGGAATTTTACATTCTCGGGTGTATGCTCAATATTGTCAAGAGTCCAACACAAATGCCATTGATGAGGAAATGAGCCGCATATCTTTGTTGAAGATGTTAGTATCGATTCTGACACCTCCTCGGAGTATGTTTGGAGTGATGAGCCAGATGTTGAGCCTGATGTCCAGTGTTCTCCCCCTTTGGATCCCTCTCTGTGTGACGATCCGGGGGAGAAATTTCTCATTGTTGAGGAAACGAATGTGGAGGTCGACTTTTTGTATGCTCTACTGAATGAGCAGGATGGGAAGAATGTGAATAGACCTGAGAGTTTGTCTCCTTCCTTTGAGGAGATACCATCCATAGAACTTTTGAA
This sequence comes from Rhododendron henanense subsp. lingbaoense, assembly GCA_020567845.1. Taxonomy (NCBI): domain Eukaryota; kingdom Viridiplantae; phylum Streptophyta; class Magnoliopsida; order Ericales; family Ericaceae; genus Rhododendron; species Rhododendron henanense. The sequence goes on from CM036312.1 coordinate 37,885,199, forward strand.
CCATCCTATAGTTTCGGCTTTTGATGATGCCACCCCTCCTACCGAGTTGCCACTTTCGCAAGAGTTTTTAAAAGTCGAATTGATTGATTTTGTTGGTGTTGATAAATTTGATTTGGTTTACCATCCTTATATTATGGATTTTGTCAACTCTTTGAAAATCAATCTAGTTTTGTATGCGCACTTGGTTGAACTTAAATGTATGAAACGAATTCGGCAAATGCGCTACTCAAAGTATCTTTTCTGGTTGCATGGTCGGATTCAATTTTTGAAGCAAAGTGTGGAGTGGAGTGCCATGTTCATTTTATTAGCTCTAATTGGCATGATCAATGTTCGAAGCCCGCGTTTGGCTGAACGTACATAAACTTTTTCTTTCTTTGTCTCTTTTCTTTTTCTCTTTTGATGGTCTGGTATAGCCACCCGTTTCTTGCTTGGGAAATGGGGAGAAAAGTAGTACCCGTGTAATCGCGTGAAGATTTGGTTGTGTTTTACTTTCGGTTACTTTTGAGCCCGAATAACACGAGCCGGGTGGTTCTAATGTCATTTGCTTCTTAGTAGGTAGTTGGTTCTTAAGTCTTTTGCAGGGTAAGCATGCTACCACACCAGCCTTGGTGGTTTAGGTCTAAAAGCTAGAGTGAGTGAGGCATTCATGAGCCCTAAGCATGGGTGCGGCTATGTGTCGCGGTTGTTAGTCCAAGAAAGCTCCGGCGATGACCTTGTGTGACTAGCTGTGGTTCCGATGGAGGAGCTGAAAGAGTGAGCCTTGGAAGCAGTTCCAATGACGAAGGGAAGTAATGACAAGAAAGCCTCCAACTTGGTCGAGGTATACGGGGGTTGACATTCCCCCGGAGGTACAATCTTTTGTTCTTTCCTCTCAATATTGTTGTTCTTCATGCTATGAGGACATAGCATCGTTTAAATTGGGGGGAGGGATATATATGTTATATATATGTTTATGAGGCTTGTCTCATTGGTAAATTTTTCAATTTTGTGTGCAATCTTCTCTTGTTAGTAGTGATTTCGCATGCTAGATACTTTAATTATGCTCAATTGTGTCAATATGGCAAGAGTCATGTATCCCGTCGAATTCGGTTGTATGTTTTAATCCATGTCACATGCATATACATGAATTTTGTTGAACAAGTTGAGCCTAAAAGTCAAGTCAAGTAGTGTGCATCGCTAGAGTTGAGATTCGTTTCTTAAGCATCCCATGCCTTTTGTTTTCATTTTCCGCACTTGCGTAAATAATATCTTTTGTTCATGCTTGAATAGTATATATATCTTTCTTGCATCTTGTTGGAGTTGTTGGCGTACTTAGGAAATGATTCAAGGCATTTTTGTTTGATTACACCACATAAGAGTCACCTCGTCCTTATTTTGAACCATAGTCCGAGTCTCTTCCGTTGTTCAAACCTAGGTAACCGGATGTTCGGAGGGTTGTGTGTCTATAGTTTTCAATGTTTCAAGGAGGTTAGGGGGTGGTGTGAATGTGATAGAAGTGGTTGGAATGTAAAAAGAAGAAAAATTGGTATGTGATTCCTTATTTCTCCTCTCCCACTACAAAAGCTAAAATTCCAAATTTTCATCTCCCTCTCCAAAGCCCTCAAAATTTGGCTCAAGTCTCTCTCACTACAAATCTCAATTCAAATAACCCTATTCCTCAAAGAAAATCAAAGAAATGCTATAAAGAGCAAAAGCATATTCGAAAGAGGGTTGAATACTATGATGAGAGGATTGATTAGACCTCCGGGCTAGCTTACATTCCGGATGAGAAAGAGTCCGATGGAAAGGGGGAGCTCGATGCTCAATACCAAGAGGAGCCGGATGAGGATGTTGACTACGTGTGGTGGAGTCGGTGGTAGTAGTTTTTCTTTATTCTTCGTATTTTGTTTGGTGTTTGGCCGTTATGTGGCCATGCCTTGGGTAGTTTAGGGTCGGTAATGGCCAAGGGTAGATGAACCGTGCTAGCATATGGCCACTACATTTTTGTAGTCCCTTTCTTCTTTGTATCCAAGGTCGTTATAAGCTAATAAAGTCCTCCGTTGATCTTTTGTACGCTAATTAACTCCGTTTGATGCATGGTTGATATCTATTATTACTTAAGTTGTGATATTCCTAATCTTTCCATACTTGTCAATAATTAGCTTTCCTTTCATTCTAAGCGCTCTTTTGATAGCATGCGTAGCTTTTTGTCTATGGCTATTGCATTTACTCGCTAGCGCTTGTCATGGGATGTATCTTGTATCTCATTGTGTGAAAAGTCGAATAAGAGCGTATCCTTGTGAGTTTTGGAGTCGAAACTCGTTGTGGTGCATGCATGCTTGACTACTTTAATATGGCATAGTTTGTTCATCCTAGTTCATGGCATGTTTGTGCGGGGATTACACGTGATCGATTTTGAAGGGGTGTTTTTGGACTCTTGCCTAGTTGTAGTAGTTGAGCATAACTTTTGTATCTTAAATCTCGAGAAGGTTGCATAGCTTAGTTTAATATGTTTTGTTTTTGTTTGCTAGGGACTAGCAAAGCTTAAGTTGGGGGGCGTGATCCGCACCCAAGATTGTATAATCTTGGGGGCTTTTAGCTTGTTATTTGTAGCGTTTCATTCCCATTTATCCCTTTTTACCCCATTTTGCTTGTAAGGTGTGTTTTTAGTGTTTTCAGGTAAAACGTGCTAATAAGGCGGTTTTGAACGCCAAGGAATGCTCCGGATGCAACCAAGTGCTCAAGGCCACGTGCCACCATGTTGTGGTGCCCGAGGAGTCATGAAGAGGTGGTTTGGAGGTTGCTCGGGTTGCCCAAGGGTCAAGGGAATTGAAGGAGAATTGATAATTTTACCAAAGCTACTCATCTTCCGACCAGCTGAGGGTAGAATTGTCATAACTTTTGATGTACAAATGATATTGGATCCAAACCACTTGGGTTAGAAAGTAGACTCGACGAGCTTTCCAACGGTCCAAAGAACACCCATTTTCGAGTTCGGGAGTGTCCGGAGCGAGCCCGCGAAGTTGGCCCAGAAATCTGCCAGCCATGAACCGGTACGGGTAAATCATCAACCGGTTCATGCTTGGCAGAAACTGAAGATTGAACCTTGGTCGAGGGCATGAACCGGTACGACCAAATCACCAACCGGTTCATGCCTGGAACCCGAATTCTGCTTTTTGCTTTTGGGATATTTTGTTTGTCTCACCTTTTGGGATATTTCTTGGGATATTTTGAGAGAGAATGGCACCTTGTATATTTAGTTCTCTCTCTCTCTCTCTCTCTCTAATAGATAATTAGTTTAGGTTAGTTTCCTCCATGGATGTCTTCCAAGCTTCCTAGTTTATTTCCTTAAGAACTCTAGTAAGTTGTTCTCGTTTATTGTTTTTCCGTTTATTAATGTTGTAGTCGTGGATTAGATCTTTCATAATCTTAAGTTTGTTTTTGATTTCATCGGTTAAATATTATGTCTCGTTTTTATGCTTTGTCTAGTCTTTTAGTTATGTGTGAGTAGTTATTTGGCTAAGTCTCGGGATAATCTTTCCCGAGGACTTGGGTTGTTATTTGGTTCTCGAGCCATCGGGCTTTTAAATCATGATTTTCCGGAATAGAGCTTTACTTGCATTTTCGGTCTAAACTAGGGGTGTTAACCCCTTGGTAAGGAGCTTAGTCAAGCGGTCTTGGCAAGTGACTCACCGAGGCCTAGTGGCCTCCTTTGTGTTCGATAAACATTAAAAACAAGTTGGTTCGCCTTCGGAAAATCACATCTTTTGTTAAACGTAGTCATTAAAGTGAAATTCTCCGGGCGTGAGCACGCGGTCGTGACTCTCGCCTGAGTTATAATCGAGAACCAGTAATGGCCTTTGTCAAGGGTTAGAAGACCCCGAGACTTGCCTCGTTAAGTTTATCAAGCGTTAATCTAGTTTTCATTTTAAGTCATTCCGTTTAAAGCAAAACCAAGTTGGCCGACTTAAAGGCTACAATCCGTTACTTACAAACCTACAATCCGAATCAAGCTATAATCGAATTCTCTGTGGGAACGATTCCGGACTTCCGGATACTATGCGTACATCGACTTAGCCCTACGCTTCGGGTGTTTCAACCTCTTATTGGAAGGCGAGGTTCGATCGTAAGCAGTATGGAAAATCTAAGTTTGAAACACTAGCCATAAACTCTTCATTAATTGTTTTTGAAATGACCAACTTTTCCGTTTTTGACAGAAATACCCCAAATCAAATCAACGTCCAATGGGTGAAGGTCTTTTATTAACGGAAATTAGGATCTCAAGTATTTCAAGTTCATGTTTGGGCCATTGAAGGGACTATCTCAGTGATCTAACCTTCTAATGTAAGCACCAAATCAGGGTTATTGAATAAATCTTATACGAGTTTATAATGCCTTGTTCTCTTTGCAATTCAAAAAGAATTTTTCAAAAAATTCTCCCTAGATTCCCCATAGATTCTCCCACTTCTAACATTTCTCTCTCTATCTCTCTCCACTTATTACCCCTATTATTTTTCAAAAAACTTTTCAAAATCCAATCCAAACACAGATTTTTCAGAAAAAATTCGATACTGCTCATGGGTCCATGGAAGGTGAAAAAGGCCAAAAAAAATGGAGGTGGCAAACGCACTAGTAGTATAAAAGATGTTTGACCCAATTTGCGCATACCTCAAATTTGCCGATCACATAAAGATGCACCTGATTAAATAAAAAATATCCACTGATATCCTATTTTTATAAGGCTAATTACTCTTTACAGTGTCCTTTAAACAATTTGTTTTTGTGAATTTCTGAACACATTCTAGAGAGAGATCTATATTAAAGGAGAGAAACGGTTGTGCATGACTTTAATGCACAGCACGTGAAAAATCATTTGTGAATCTAACGAATCTGTTGAAAGTATGTTTGGGAAAATACTTACTTTTTTTTCCCAACGGTAAAGTAAAGTGCACAAAAATACAAAATACAATTACGGAGTGCTTATTAGTATAAAATTAGGGATTTTCCTTCTCATACACGTTTTTTGTTCCGGAGCCGTTTGTTTCCAATTTCAAAATCCCTCTCTCTCTCTCTCTCCTTGTATAATTTTTCATCTTTCCGACTTCTCTCTCTCACTCCCTGACTTGTCTCTTTCTCTCTCTTCGATCTGGTGTGATCTCGATTTGGGCGAAGGAGGAGAGGAGGGTTGTGGCGGCGGAGAAGAGCTTGACGGGTCGGCCGTAGAAGCCGTGGTAGGTGCTGTAGGTGATGGCGGCGGCGGCAGCAGCGGAGGGAGAGGAGGAGGGGTGGGGTGGTTTGATTGAGTGGGTGGGGGGATTGGGTGTGGCGGAGGAGGGTTTGGCGGTGGTGGGGGGAGTGGGGGGAGAGGACAGAGGAGGGTGGGGAAGATGATGAGAGAGAAGGAGAGGGGGAGGAGGAAGTGGACGGAGAGGGCGAGGAAGTGGCGGGAGTGGGCCTTGATGATGCGCTTGGTTTCGGAGAGGGCGCCTCAGAGGTTGAGGGCGCGGCCGATGGTCGCCATGGGAAAGCAGGGCTGATTAATTTCTAGAGAGAGAGAGAGAGATGGGGAGTTGGAGTGTAGTAGTGGAGTATTGGGATGGGATTGGTTGCAGTTTTCAGAGGTGTGGCGTCAGGCAAGGGTAAAGGAGGAAGGGACAAGCTCTCATGGAAACTCAATCAATCTACTCTCTCTAAAAACTTGATGATCGACGTGATCCACGTACACAACGCAAAGGAAAAAAAACGGAAAGGAAGTCTGATTTTGAAAATAATTGGTAAGCCTATATATCTGTATACTTATATGCATGCTAGGGTTTCGATTCCACCGATGTAACCTGTGAACGACAGAAGTAGTGATTAGGTATTTTTTGTTGTTGTTAATTTCACGAAGGAAGCTCTGTTATATTGTACGACTAGATAACTGGACTCTAGGTGTTCGACTGATTTCAGTACTGAATTTTCAGGACTGAGCATTCCTGGGTTGTAAGTTGTGGGAATGCAGTCTATGAGGGTTTCAGTATAAGGTTGGATTTACAGTTTGGTTGTTTGAGTAACGATCGGGGCGGAACGTAAAATTAATTCAGGAGGAGCCAGATAGAAGAAAGAAAATTTGACAACCTAGTAGAGCTATCCAAATAAACTTTGTTCTGTTATTACTCACGATGGTTTAACTATTTCTCTCTAGGTTTTTTCTTCAAGTGAACTTTGGTTAGACTTGCAAAAAAACTAAAAGCATTAAAATCAATTGAGGAGAGGCCAAGCAATGAGAAATTAATTGGGTTAGGATTACCGATTACCTCAAACACAAATATATATGCAGCTACCTCTAGAAGCAAAAGTGGTTGGGGATGTGGCCCGGTCCTGCAATGAGTAGTTCCACCCTCGATTCCAGAAACTGCGAACAGCGCTTAAGAGCCTGCAGCCTGGGTATGGTTCCATAAGCAAAGCGAAATGTTTGTGGTGAAATTAGTATCCGAGAACATCGAAAAATGATACTACTATTTGCTTGGGGGAAAACGAAATAGATCCTTAAACTGGATTTGCCCTTCATGTTTTGTATAACCTTTTAAGTCGTTATACGTAGTTTTTCATGCTTATTATGGATATGGAGACTGCATGTTTTTTACTTGTATGCCATTATACTGTTTCCATCAGATAACCAATGTCAAACAACATTTTTTGGGGAATTTTGATCTATTCAATTATCGATTGGATTGTGCATGCAGTACATTGTCCACTAAGAACATCTGTACACTTGCATGGTTACCTTCAGCATTTTGTCTGCGATAGTATTATAGTAATGATATCAGTCAACTGGATTTTTGTGTTGTTTCGTACTGGGTGTAAGAAGAGTGTTATGTCATGCCTCCCATTTATGTACCATTGCCAACTTAACCTGATTGCAAATGCCATATCCTTTTGAACCCTTGTGCAGTTTACCTGATCCCATGGAGACAGACGAGAGCATATTGGATGCCATATTCGATGAGGATAGCTTGGAAGATGCTCAAGAAGTCGAGATGATGGATGTGGAGGAAGGAGAGTTGGTAGAACAGGATTCACAGTCTGATTTATGACAGAACGTTGGTAGGGATCGTCGTTGCAGAAAAACAAGAGTCTTGCGAGACTATTGGTGTTCATGCAGTGGAAAAACAAGAATCTTGCATTAAGAGTCGCAGGCGTAGGAGTAAGAAGAAGAAGAATAGAGGAAAGAAGGCCAGTTCAGGGCAAAAAGTGTCAGATATTAACAGGTACTTGTGTTAGGAAGCATTTTCTTTGTTAATTAAGGTACAAGAAGTAATTTGGTTTTTTTCCTAAATATGTCTACTCCCTGGTCCTTCAATCCTATCCTTAGAACAAGCTTGCTTACAAATTAGGGAAATTTCGACCTCAAAGCTCAAGATATCTTATACTTGGATTTTTTTTAATGAGAGAATTCTACTGTTTGTTTTTTATTCCAGAAATTAACAAATCCAGGTGTGGGTGTGAATTGTTGAAATTTGTCTCTGCTCAACAAATCTTTTGAACAACTTTTTGGGGCTGTTTTCGGTCTTTGTATTCTAGCATTTACTGCCAAATCATATATCTTGTTTGAGAGCTGCGTTGTCTTCTCTAGGCCTTCCATGCATTATAGCATCTTCATTAATGTCATTTCTTTCCTAACTGGTACAGGCAATTGCTCTTTGCTGCGAATTTGTAAACTGTCTTGGCAAGCCTTCTCTTTAGTGTTTACTGTAGGTGTCACTTCCAGCTTCCATCAGAAAATGACTTTCATTTTACTCCAGCACTTGGATTTTGACTCAGATTTTGTTTCAAATATTCTGTTGTTTTTTTTTTGTTTGCTGCAGACTGCATTTTGAAATAAAGTATCAATTTTTGGCTTTTACTCCGTCCCCTCATTCCTATGTCGGAATGTGAAGGTGACATTTGTTGAAGGGGTAATGCGTATATGTTCGGAGACTAACTGTATGCATTTCTATGTTATTTGCAGGTTTGTTTTAGATACAGGTAGACGCTTGCAAGAGAAAAAAACATATCTGGTGCACACTGCTGTTGGATGTTTGGGTATATCTGCTTGGGTTGATCTCATCAAAGAGGTAAATTGCATTCCTGTAATAGTTGTAATGTTAGGGATTAGTGGTTGTTTGAGAGGAAGTCCCTATTGGATATGCTGGAAAAATGGGCTGTATGTGACATATAAGCATAAGTGTGACTTTGACTAGTAAAATTCTAGAATTGTGCAGTTTGTGCATGAAATAGCACATAAGCCACCTATCATTGCTGAATAGTATTTATAACTAAGTTTGTAGTAAATCATGCTGTCTTGGGTGAGAGCTAGCAAAAGGTTCACATGATAGCTTTCCTGTAACTCAACCATTGTACCAACATAATGGAGGTAATGCATACCAAGTCCAGCCAATTTGTTAGCTGTTATGTTGTATTTTTGCTACAGAAAATTGTGGATTTCAAGTGTAATGGTGCAGTAGTTTATTCTGCATATAGCATCAGGACTTCTCTACGATCCTACTTGTGTACGTAATCCCAAGTACTTGGGTTTTCAGTCCCTTTGGCAGCTCAATTTCTGTACAAGGGATGATATTTGAGCTAATTCTTATGGTGAAAGCTACTGAGGAAGCAAGCCTGCCTGATGTCAACTTGCTTGTATGTGCATTGAAACTATGAACATAATCCTTGATTCCTTATCCTTATGAAGACTATTTTTCAATCTGCATGATGCTTTATTTCCTGTTAATATATCCCAGAGCCTCCACGGCATACAATTGAATGGTTTCAACTGTGGAATTATGTTTTGTCTATGTTAGGCCACTTTGGTTGCCATTGTGTACTAGCTATTCCATTGTGTGGTGTCTTCTTTTTGCTTCTGTTGGCTGTGTTTTACTTTTAAGGTTAATTTTTGTGTTCTGCAAACTTTTTCTTCATCATACTTCAGCCTTTTCATTTCTTTCCCAAAAGTTATTTCTACTGTCATCTTTTTCTTAGTAAACATCCTTAGGTTGTTGCTTTTGACAGTCCTACCTAGTGAGTTGTTCAGCTGAATAGTCTTAAAGTTTCTCGTGTACACTCCAAAAGATGGATTACCTAGGTGATTATTTTCTTCTTTCTGTCACTGCCTTGTTTGGTAGTCTTACTTTTTACGTACCTTTGATTCGGTTGATACCAGAGATTCAGCTGGTTACACTTAAAGGTGGGAGATTACAAATCCAATTGTTGATTGAGGAAAGGCCTAGAGCTTATAGTGCCTATTCATTCTATTTAAAAATCCAGTAACTAATTCCTTATTTTCTGATGCTCAATTGTTGCCTTACCCTCGCAAATGTATCTTCCAGAAGCCATTTATAAGTAGAGCGAGAAACCAATTTCAGTGGCTTCCTCTTTTTGGTCATGAATTTTCCAATTGAGCTCCCTGGTTAGGGGAGGCTATGCTTTGGGTTGGGGTTTTTTGGTCATTTCATGGCTTATGGGTGGTGGGCCGCAGGTAATATTTATGTATTGTAGTTGGGTTTTAATTTTTGCTTTAATGGGTTTTTGGACTTCCTGGGATTTCCCGCTATGTTCTGTTTTTGCTTCTTCGACCCTTGCTTTTTTGTCCTTAGCGTGGGGGGCTTTGGTAAAATCAGTTGTTACTTCTGTGGTTTTGGATGGAAACAAGTCTTAATTGGGGAATCTTTTAGGGGGATTTTGTTTGCTGTTTCTTCTTCTTTTTTTTGCACTTCTTTTTCTTATTTTTGTTTTCTGTTTACCAAAGCTTTGTTTTTGTTGATTTTTGGGCTCCTCATTATACTTTGGGAGGTTTTTGAACCGAGACCTATGAAGAAGAGGAAAACGCAAAGTATGAGGCATTGATCGTGAGGCCAATCCCTTTCGGGTTTTGCCGCGATAGCTATAAGGCTGTGAGGATCAGTTGAGCAGAATTTCAGAGACCAGGATCAGTTGCTGCTTGGAGGTGTTGCTGCTGCTGATGCTGTGTTTTCAGGTTCACAATGGAAGGATTAATTTTATTCCTTCACCACTTGACTGCTATCTGTTGATTCAAAATGGAAATATGGATTTTTGCTCAGAGGCTAACTTAGATTGAATTGCCGTTTATGTCTGTAATATTCCATTCTCCAGCACACTAAAACTTCTAATCTTTGTAAATATTGACTTCTTGCAAGATTTTTAGGTTCCCGCATATTGCAGACATAGTGGACAAACGGCCCAATAAATATTAGCAATCCAATTTATATATTCAAAACAACGGCATGACAATCGTGCATAGCACATAGCAATGTCACTAATTAGCATAAAACGTTACAAGAAATAAAAAATTAGAATCATATCACTGATTGGATGATTGAAAGGTGAGAAATGATAAGAAATGAAGAGCATTGTTGATTTTTCTTGGTCTATATTTGTTTTTTCTCAAATCTCACCCAAATAGTTAGATTTGGTGAGACCTTTCTTTTGTTACCATTTCTCGCAAGCAAGGGGCTTTAGGGAAATGACAAATCCTTTAATTTCGTGCTGTTGTTTGCAAGTACTCTTCTTTTAGTTTCCGTATTACCTATATGAATTAGTTTTTTGATATAATAAACTAATGCTTTAGAGCTCTAGGAAGACATAAAGTGACGAAGACGGTAAATTTTTTAGGACACCATAGATCATAACTTGCTGAAGTTGGGGATGAAAGAGGGTGATCTGTGAGTAGATTTCGTACTTTTATTTGGATTGTCGTTAAACTCTGCCAATCAACTTTATATTGTGGTTAAACTGAATGTTATTCTTGAACTATGCTAGGGATATATGAATGTCAAGTTTGTGCCATCACTTCAATCTGGATAGGCTTAGTTTTCAGGCTGGGCATTCGCTAGAGAATATGCTATTATGCAGAAGATGTGTTTTCTTTTATCGTTTAGAGACATTAACTTGTTGAGACAACATGATGTCACGAAATCCTATATTCAACTAATTGCCCGGTTTTACCAGCATAGATAGTGTGTTGAATGGTAATGAATCTTGGAAGCCCTTGGAGCTTTGTAATGTAATTGCAATCAAGTCATTCCTTTCGAGGCCATGATTAATAGCATGATTGTTCATCCTTACCATTTTTTTTGCTGCAACCATGAGGCTCGTACCTATTCAATATCTCTCATTTGTTATCAAGTTGTCATATTTATTCGCATATGTTTGTTTCACAAGTATGCAGTTTATTCTTTAAATTTGAATACCACAAGTCCTGCTTACATAGATGGCTGTGTTTGACAGCTGGTGGCGGTTTCCGAATTGCTCCATTGGAAGGCCTTGGTAGATTTACTTAGGGTTCAAATAACTTAAAGAGCTAACCACCTTCTCTTTCCATGTAGGTCAACTCATCTTGCTGCTGTAGAGGTTTCCACGTGGTCCTACCATTTCTCTCTGCATAATAATTGCAACAAACTTTACGCCTTGGCGTTCTTGATCTGGTATGAGTTTGATCTACTTAATCTTTGCTGTATAGATATTTACAAATTTACTCATAGTGTGCTGATAGCCTGATACTATAAGTTTACTTTGTTAATGTGCTTTGATGCTAGATTTTGCATGCAATAGAAAATCGTCATGACTAAAAAAAATACATAGTATAGATTTTAGTGTTGGAGTGTATTTTCTTTTGCTACAGATATTGGTCTCGTAATTCTAAAACAATTTTGTATTTTGAAACAACTTTTGTCAATTTTTAAATGGCTGAGAAAAATATTCTCCTCGTTCTGCTTCTACGTTCCTTACTTCTTTTCTTTGAATTTGACATGGCGTGTTGGTTCTTTTCGGACTTGTTTCAGTGATTTTTTAGTGTTTTGTTGAGTGATCGAATATTTCCAATCAGGATGATTTGAGTTGAGAAATGAGTTGAGTTGTGGTTATAGTTAAATGGGGGTAGGGGTTGTTCAAGTGTAAAACTCAACATAAGTGGTTAGGGCCTTGGGGGAGGAGCTTTTGCAAATTGCATTCCCAGGGTTATTTTTGTTATCTACTCAACAAGATGCAATGATTGCTGACATGGTGGATAATGAAAATCAAGGCCAATGGAAGTTTCAGTTTAGAAGAAGACTATATGATTGGGAGGTGGACCAACTCAACATCGTGGGCCAGCTTTTGAGTATAGTGCAGTTGCAGGAGTCCCAGGAGGATTGCCTTTAATAGAAATGGAGCAAGGACTTATCTTTCTCAGTTAATTCTGCATATTCTAAATGGAAAGACCAAAAATTCACTGAGGATAAGGAGATGTTTGCTGTTTGGAAAAATATTTGTCCTCCAAAGGTAGAGCTTTTTGTTTGGATGGCCATTCAAGGGTGCATAGCTTCCAAGTCAGTTCTGGTGAATAGAGGTATCCTAAATAGCAACATTGGTCAATGCCTTTTCTGCAATGCAGCTGAAGAAACACCAAACCACTTGCTTCTATTATGTGATGTGGCTAGAAGGGTATGGGAAAGCGTAATTTCTTGGTGGAATATGGTTTGGGTATGCCCCCTAATTTGAAATCTCTCCTTGCTTTTTCGGTACAGCTTCAAGTTTAGCAATTTGGAGAAGCTTTGCTGGCAGGCTTCCTTTTAGTCTGGGGTATGGACAATTTGGACATGTAGAAATGAACTAGTTTCCAGGAACAAAGTGTGGGAAGTGGAGAAAATATCTGACTTGGTTAAAACGAGAATGGTGATTTGGATCAAAGGCAAGTATAATATCAGAGAATACTCTATTGAAGACTTAAAATGGAATCTAGCTGGGATAAGGTCAGTAAAGATATGACGGTGTCTGTTCCTTTGGGTTTTTGTCTATGGGTATTTTTGGGTAGGTTCTAAGGTGGTTTTGGTCTCTTCTTGGCTTTGTGTCCTTTTGGTTTTGGGGTTGTTTGAGCTTCGTGTCTTGTCGGATTTTTTTTTGTCTGTTCTTGTGTTTGGCTTTTGGGTCTTTTTTGTCTTTGTCTTAGTCTGTTGGTCTGCTACTTAGTGTCTTGTGTCTGGTCTCAGTGGTCTGGGTGTTTGTGAGTTTTTAGGTTTTCTTGGTCCTGTGTCTATTGTGTCAGTCCTTGTCTTATTTTGAGTCTGTCTTTGTGTTCTAGTATTGTGTCAGTTTTATTGTAGCGGTTGCTCTTTCAACTCCTATCCTTTGGAGGGCTAAGAGCAGTTTATGATTCTTTTGCTGCTGCTGAGTTTAAGATCTTCATGGTCTCTTTCCAATCCAATGTTTGGGGGGCTAAGAGGCTGAAATTGGATGGTTTTTCTTCCTCTTTCCAACTCCAACTCTTGGGGGGCTAAGAGAATTAAGGTTATATGCTGGCCACATTTAGAAACTGCTAGATGGTTTTTCTTCCTCTTTCCAACTCCAACTCTTGGGGGCTAAGAGAATTAAGGTTATTTGATGTCCACATTTGGAAACTGCTGCACTTTGTTCTCAAATTTGCTTCTGCTCATGTAATAGTTGCTGTTTGGAGGGTGCTGTCAGTTTCTTGAAGTTTCCTGCTCTTGAATTGCTGAATGGTTAGGTTGTCATATCTCTTACCAACTCTATTGATTAGAGGGCTAAGAGGCAGCCATTGGATGCTTTCTCCCCTCTTTCCAACTCCAAGTCTTGGGGGGCTAAGAGTTTAAGGCTAACTGCTATCTTAGAGTTATTCTACCTTTATGCCCTCTTTTGTGGGCTTTGGTTGCTGCCACTGAAGATTATGTGTTAACTTTGTTGCATGGATCGCCTACTTGGAAGGTGTTCCTCGATCTGCGTTTCTTCCGCGATGGGAGCTCGTTCCCATTGAGATGGGATCGCGCTCCTATGAGAGAGAGAGGTTTTCTGACTGTTGAAGTTGAAGACAACGAAGCATCGCATCAGCTGCTGCTCTGACTGCTGAGATAACTTTAGGGTTTTACTCTATATTTTGCTTTGGGCCATGTGCAAGCTTGGGCCAACATTTTTACTATGAAGCCCACTTGTCTAAAGCTTTGCATATCTCAACTTGTGGGTTATAAAGACATCTCCTTTACTAATGGGCCATAAAACCATATGCTCAACCTCTTCTATTTCTAATACTTTTGCGTGAAAATATATATATTTCTGTATAAAATAAATATAATTAAAACATATGGGAAGTGGAGGAAATATCTGACTTGGTTAAAACGAGAATGGTGATTTGGATCAAAGGCGAGTATAATATCAGAGAATACTCTATTGAAGACTTTACATGGAATCTAGCTGGGATAAGGTCAGTAAGATTTGACGGTGTCTGTTCCTTTGGGTCTTTGTCTATGAGTATTTTTGGGTAGGTTCTTAGGTGGTATTGGTATCTTCTTGGCTTTGTGTCCTTTTGGTTTTGGGGTTGTTTGAGCTCTGTGTCTTGTCGGGTTTTTTTTGTCTGTTCTTGTGTTTGGCTTGTGGGTCTTTTTTGTCTCAGTCTTAGTCTGTTGGTTTGCTACTTAGTGTCTTGTGTCTGGTCTCAGTGGTCTGGGTGTTTGTGAGTTTTTAGGTTTTCTTGGTCCTGTGTCTATTGTGTCAGTCATTGTCTTATTTTGAGTCTGTCTTTGTGTTCTAGTAATGTGTCAGTTTTATTGTAGCTGTTGCTCTTTCAACTCCTATCCTTTGGAGGGCTAAGAGCAGTTTATGATTCTTTTGCTGCTGCTGAGTTTAAGATCTTCATGGTCTCTTTCCAACCCAATGTTTGGGGGGCTAAGAGGCTGAAATTGGAAGGTTTTTCTTCCTCTTTCCAACTCCAACTCTTGGGGGGCTAAGAGAATTAAGGTTATATGCTGGCCACATTTAGAAACTGCTGGATGGTTTTTCTTCCTCTTTCCAACTCCAACTCTTGGGGGGCTAAGAGAATTAAGGTTATTTGATGTCCACTGCTGCACTTTGTTCTCAAATTTGCTTCTGCTCATGTAATAGTTGCTGTTTGGAGGGTGCTGTCAGTTTCTTAAAGTTTCCTGCTCTTGAATTGTATGCTGAATGGTTAGGTTGTCATATCTCTTACCAACCCCATTGATTAGAGGGCTAAGAGGCAGCCATTGGATGCTTTCTCCTCTTTCCAACTCCAAGTCTTGGGGGGCTAAGAGGTTAAGGCTAACTGCTATCTTAGAGTTATTCTACCTTTTTGCCCTCTTTTGTGGGTTTTGGTTGTTGCTACGGAAGATTATGTGTGAACTTAGCTGCAGGAATCGCCTACTTGGAAGGTGCTCCTCGATTCGCGTTTCTTCCGAGACGGGAGCTCGTTCCCATTGAGACTGGATCGCGCTCCTATGAGAGAGAGAGAGGTTCTGATTGTTGAAGTCGAAGACGACGAAGCATCGCAGCAGCTGCTGCTCGACTTCTAAGATAACTTTAGGGTTTTACTCTATATTTTGCTTTGGGCCATGTGTAGGCTTGGGTAAGCTTTTTTACCATGTAGCCCACTTGTCTAAAGCTTTGCATATCTCAACTTGTGGGTTATAAAGACATCTCTTTCACTAATGGGCCATAAAAACATATGCTCAACCTCTTCTATTTCTAATACTTGTGCGTGAATATTTATATATATATATATATATTTGTATAATAAAAATATAATATATGGGAAGTGGAGGAAATATCTGACTTGGTTAAAACGAGAATGGTGATTTGGATCGAAGGCAAGTATAATATCAAAGAATACTCTATTGTAGACTTCAAATGGAATTTAGCTGGGATATGGTCTGTAAAGATTTGACGGTGTCTGTTCCTTTGGGTCTCTGTCTATGGGTATTTTTGGGTAGGTTCTTAGGTGGTCTTGGTCTCTTCTTGGCTTTGTGTCCTTTTGGTGTTGGGGTTGTTTGAGCTCTGTGTCTTGTCGGGTTTTTTTTGTCTGTTCTTGTGTTTGGCTCTTGGGTCTTTTTTGCCTCAGTCTTAGTCTTAGTCTGTTGGTCTGCTAGACTGCTACTTAGTGTATTGTGTCTGGTCTGGGTGTTTGTGAGTTTTTTGGTTTTCTTGGTCCTGTGTCTATTGTGTCAGTCCTTGTCTTATTTTGAGTCCGTCTTTGTGTTCTAGTATTGTGTCAGTTTTATTGTAGCTGTTGCTCTTTCAACTCCTATCCTTTGGAGGGCTAAGAGCAGTTTATGATTCTTTTGCTGCTGCTGAGTTTAAGATCTTCATGGTCTCTTTCCAACCCAATGTTTGGGGGGGCTAAGAGGCTGAAATTGGATGGTTTTTCTTCCTCTTTCCAACTCCAACTCTTGGGGGGCTAAGAGAATTAAGGTTATATGCTGGCCACATTTAGAAACTGCTGGATGGTTTTTCTTCCTCTTTCCAACTCCAACTCTTGGGGGCTTAGAGAATTATGGTTATTTGATGTCCACATTTGGAAACTGCTGCACTTTGTTCTCAAATTTGCTTCTGCTCATGTAATAGTTGCTGTTTGGAGGGTGCTGTCAGTTTCTTGAAGTTTCTTGCCCTTGAATTGCTGAATGGTTAGGTTGTCATATCTCTTACCAACCCCATTGATTAGAGGGCTAAGAGGCAGCCATTGGATGCTTTCTCCTCTTTCCAACTCCAAGTCTTGGGGGGCTAAGAGGTTAAGGCTAACTGCTATCTTAGAGTTATTCTACCTTTTTGCCCTCTTTTGTAGGCTTTAGTTGCTGCTACTGAAGATTATGTGTGAACTTCGTTGCCGGAATCGCCTACTTGGAAGGCGCTCCTCGATCCACGTTTCTTAGGGAAGAAACGCGACGGGAGCGCGTTCCCATTGAGACAGGATCGCGCTCCTATGAGAGAGAGAGAGAGGTTCTGACTGTTGAAGTCGAAGACGACGAAGCATCGCAGCAGCTGCTGCTCGACTTCTGAGATAACTTTAGGGTTTTACTCTATATTTTGCTTTGGGCCATGTAGGCTTGGGTAAGCTTTTTTACTATGTAGCCCACTTGTCTAAAGCTTTGCATATCTCAACTTGTGGGTTATAAAGACATCTCCTTTACTAAAGGGCCATTAAAACATATGCTCAACCTCTTCTATTTCTAATACTTGTGCGTGAAAATATATATTTTTCTGTATAATATAAATAAAACATATGGGAAGTGGAGTAAATATCTGACTTGGTTAAAATGAGAATGGTGATTTGGATCAAAGGCAAGTATAATATCAGAGAATACTCTATTGAAGACTTCAAATGGAATCTAGCTGGGATAAGGTCAGTAAAGATTTGACGGTGTCTGTTCTTTTGGGTCTTTGTCTATGGGTATTTTTGGGTAGGTTCTTAGGTGGTATTGGTATCTTCTTGGCTTTGTGTCCTTTTGGTTTTGGGGTTGTTTGAGCTCTGTGTCTTGTCGGGTTTTTTTTGTTTGTTCTTGCGTTTGGTATGTGGGTCTTTTTTGTCTCAGTCTTAGTCTGTTGGTCTGCTACTTAGTGTCTTGTATCTGGTCTGGGTGTTTGTGAGTTTTTTTGGTTTTCTTGGTCCTGTGTCTATTGTGTCAGTCTTTGTCTTATTTTGAGTCTGTCTTTGTGTTCTAGTAATGTGTCAGTTTTATTGTTGCTGTTGCTCTTTCAACTCCTATCCTTTGGAGGGCTAAGAGCAGTTTATGATTCTTTTGCTGCTGCTGAGTTTAAGATCTTCATGGTCTCTTTCCAACCCAATGTTTGGGGGGCTAAGAGGCTGAAATTGGATGGGTTTTTTTCCTCTTTCCAACTCCAACTCTTGGGGGCTAAGAGAATTAAGGTTATATGCTGGCCACATTTGGAAACTGCTGATTGGTTTTTCTTCCTCTTTCCAACTCCAACTCTTGGGGGCTAAGAGAATTAAGGTTATTTGATGTCCATATTTGGAAACTGCTGCACTTTGTTCTCAAATTTTCTTCTGCTCAAGTAATAGTTGCTGTTTGGAGGGTGCTGTCAGTTTCTTAAAGTTTCCTGCTCTTGAATTGTATGTTAAATGGTTAGGTTGTCATGATCTTTTACCAACTCTATTGATTAGAGGGCTAAGAGGCAACCATTGGATGCTTTCTCCCCTTTTTCCAACTCCAAGTCTTGGGGGGCTAAGAGTTTAAGGCTAACTGCTATCTTAGAGTTATTCTACCTTTATGCCCTCTTTTGTGGGCTTTGGTTGCTGCCACTGAAGATTATGTGTTAACTTTGTTGCATGGATCGCCTACTTGGAAGGTGTTCCTCGATCTGCGTTTCTTCCGCGATGGGAGCTCGTTCCCATTAAGACGGGATTGCGCTCCTATGAGAGAGAGAGAGGTTTTCTGACCGTTGAAGTCGAAGACGACGAAGCATCGCATCAGCTGCTGCTCTGACTGCTGAGATAACTTTAGGGTTTTACTCTATATTTTGCTTTGGGCCATGTGCAGGCTTGGGCCAACCTTCTTACTATGAAGCCCACTTGTCTAAAGCTTTGCATATCTCAACTTGTGGGTTATAAAGACATCTCCTTTACTAATGGGCCATAAAACCATATGCTCAACCTCTTCTATTTCTAATACTTTTGTGTGAAAATATATATTTTTCTGTATAATATAAATATAAATAAAACATATGGGAAGTGGAGGAAATATCTGACTTGGTTAAAACGAGAAAGGTGATTTGGATCAAAGGCGAGTATAATATCAGAGAATACTCTATTGAAGACTTTACATGGAATCTAGCTGGGATAAGGTCAGTAAGATTTGACGGTGTCTGTTCCTTTGGGTAGGTTCTTAGGTGGTCTTGGTCTCTTCTTGGCTTTGTGTCCTTTTGGTTTTGGGGTTGTTTGAGCTCTGTGTCTTGTCGGGTTTTTTTTGTCTGTTCTTGTGTTTGGCTTGTGGGTCTTTTTTGTCTCGGTCTTAGTCTGTTGGTCTGCTACTTAGTGTCTTGTGTCTGGTCTCAGTGGTCTGGGTGTTTGTGAGTTTTTTTGGTTTTCTTGGTCCTATGTCTATTGTGTCAGTCCTTGTCTTATTTTGAGTCTGTCTTTGTGTTCTAGTAATGTGTCAGTTTTATTGTAGCTGTTGCTCTTTCAACTCCTATCCTTTGGAGGGCTAAGTGCAGTTTATGATTTTTTTTGCTGCTGCTGAGTTTAAGATTTCATGGTCTCTTTCCAACCCAATGTTTGGGGGGCTAAGAGGCTGAAATTGGAAGGTTTTTCTTCCTCTTTCCAACTCCAACTCTTGGGGGGCTAAGAGAATTAAGGTTATATGCTGGCCACATTTAGAAACTGCTAGATGGTTTTTCTTCCTCTTTCCAACTCCAACTCTTGGGGGGCTAAGAGAATTAAGGTTATTTGATGTCCACTGCTACACTTTGTTCTCAAATTTGCTTCTGCTCATGTAATAGTTGCTGTTTGGAGGGTGCTGTCAGTTTCTTAAAGTTTCCTGCTCTTGAATTGTATGCTGAATGGTTAGGTTGTCATATCTCTTACCAACCCCATTGATTAGAGGGCTAAGAGGCAGCCATTGGATGCTTTCTCCTCTTTCCAACTCCAAGTCTTGGGGGGCTAAGAGGTTAAGGCTAACTGCTATCTTAGAGTTATTCTACCTTTTTGCCCTTTTTTGTGGGTTTTGGTTGTTGCTACTGAAGATTATGTGTGAACTTTGCTGCAGGAATCGCCTACTTGGAAGGCGCTCCTCAATTCGCGTTTCTTCCGCGACGGGAGCTCGTTCCCATTGAGACGGGATCGCGCTCCTATGAGAGAGAGAGAGAGAGGTTCTGACTGTTGAAGTCGAAGACGACGAAGCATCGCAGCAGCTGCTGCTCGACTTCTGAGATAACTTTAGGGTTTTACTCTATATTTTGCTTTGGGCCATGTAGGCTTGGGTAAGCTTTTTTACTATGTAGCCCACTTGTCTAAAGCTTTGCATATCTCAACTTGTGGGTTATAAAGACATCTCCTTTACTAATGGGCCATAAAAACATATGCTCAACCTCTTCTATTTCTAATACTTGTGCGTGAAAATATAAAATAAAAAAAATACATAGGCGCTCCTATACTTATGAGCTTTTCAGTACCTCCGCTCCCCCGCTCCTGCACCCCCTGGCACCCTCTTCTTGCAACTAAGTGTGTGAAGCCTGTCTCAGTGGGCTTTGCTACTGTGCTGATTCTGCTGTTTTCTTATTATGCTGTTCTGTTACTTTTATGCTACTATGGGGGATGCTTCTTATTTCGCTGGTCATGATGCTAATCCCCTATTCATAATGTTGTGGTTCTGATGCTGAGTTTCAATCTGTTTTACTGCTGTACCTGGCTTTTTATGCTTTGGTCGTGGCTCCACCATTCCATGCCATGCCACACACCTTTGAAACATGGTTGTGTTGCTGCTGGTTCTGTGCTTCTCTGCTGATGTTATTGCTGATGTGATGCTGGAATGTTTCTTTGCTTCTGATTCAATTACTCTCAAATTGGATCCCTTTTGTTGGTTGGCTGATTACTCTGAAGATTTCGGGTTCAATTCTGATGTCTCTATGGATCTGCGTTTGAACACTGGTTTATGGGGATATTCTTTTGAGTGGAAGTTGCTTAACTGCTTAGCTTTTGGATAATTCCATTTCCCCTCTTGTGGCTTCATTCATCACCTTGTTGGATGTATTTTTCTTTCCTTTTTCCTTTTCTTTTGGCCTTCTCTATGTTTCAAGTGCTTGCAACTAGAGTTTCGGCCGCCTCGATGTACCCTTTGTCGAGTTCTAATAAAATCTTGTTGCCTATAAAAAAAAAAAAAACCTCGAGATCACCTTTCTTCATTTCATTAGTCTACAACTATGTAGCACGGTCACAGACACGAGAGTGAGGGATATAGTGTCATGAAAGCTCCTTTCATACCTAGTCAATAATGCTGTTAAAGTTCCAGTTTCTCAAATGTTCTTGCAATACCCAGCTCAGGCATATTTTCGACAATGGAGATCTCTCAACCCTTTGCAACTTGAACATAGGGCAGCAATGTAGAGAAAATGTGAAGTTTAAGTGTTATGTCCACATAAGTTGTAATATTCTAGCTTACTCCTTTATAATATTCCTGTTTGCAGATAGAAGAATTCAAAAATTTTGCCTCAGATAGCAATGCATATCAGAATATATGCTCCAAGATTGCTCCATCAATTTTTGGCCACGATGATGTGAAAAAGGCTGTGGCTTGTCTTTTGTTTGGAGGATCAAGGAAGGTATAATCATGTACGCCTTCAAAATGACGCAGTATATCTAATAGCTCCATGAATTTTCCTACCTGTACAGTTTTTGCCGGACAGCGTGAAGCTAATAGGTGATATAAATGTTTTGCTTTTGGGAGATCCGTGAACTGCTAAATCACAGGTCTGATAAATATCTCTTAGGCTTCTTGTCCGTCAGGTCTTTTCTATCACTATTTTCATGTAAAGATTGTTGTTTTGGCTGGAAGAACCATATTATTCTCTGTTTTATTGGCTGGCACCATGTTATTTCCTTTGTTGAAAGAAAAAACTAGTGTGCTCAACATGGTTCATGCTCTTGTTTTCAATCCATCACAAATAAGTTACCAAGTTCTTGTCATTTTGCTGTGAAGTTCCTCAAGTTCGTTGAAAGGACAGCTCCAATAGCTGTATATATTTCAGGAAAAGGCTCATCGACTGCTGGTCTTACTGCTTCTGTAATTTGAGACAACAGCTCTGTAAGTTCACGAACATGTTTGGTACTTATGTACTCATTATTGGTGACCTATAATGTGGAGATAGTTTGTTGTTTCGTTGGAAACATTTTCCGTTTCCTTAGATGCAAATAAATCTGACTTGCAAATCCATTTCCCCCTTACTCAGCGTGAATTTTACTTGGAAGGAGGAGCTATGGTTTTGGCAGATGGAGGTGTTGTCTGCATTGATGAATTCGACAAAATGAGACCAGAGGACAAGGTAATATAACTAATATTTGGTGTTAATGAGCAGCTTTTTCAACTCTTTATTTCTTAATTTTGATGGGTTTACATATGTGTGATCTAGAGTTGCTATTCATGAAGCCATGGAGCAGCAAACCATTTCCATTGCCAAAGCAGGAATAACGACTGTTCTAAACTCTAGAACCTCTGTGCTGGCAGCAGCTAATCCTCCATCTGGACGTTATGATGATCTCAAGGTCAGTAACGTTCTTCTTGTTTTTATTTTAATTTTTATTTCTTCATCTTTTTACAATTTTTATACAGTTAACTGAGCAACTAACGAGATGATTTACCTCCCAGACTGCTCAAGACAATATTGATTTGCAGACTACTATGCTTTCGAGATTTGATTTAATCTTCATTGTGAAAGATATCAGGCTGTATAGTCAAGACAAGGTACTGAAAAACTAGTTAACTCTATGGACCTATGGTCAGGTCTTAGCTAGCTACAGCGGCTACTAGCATATTATTGAAACAATATAGCTTACAGTCTGTTTTTTTTTTGGGTTATTTCCTCCTTCTGTTTGATTTGTTTGATTAAAATCTAGTGAAATTTGGTACTTACTGATTTCCTTGGGCACCATGATATAGGTGTCATGTTGCTAATGACAAACATGTCGATGAAGCTATCAGGCTTTTCAACAATGCCACAATGGATGCAGCAAGGTCAGGAATCAATCAGCATATTAATCGTACTCCTGAGATGGCAAAGGAGATAATGGTTCGAGTTGAACAAGACTTGTTTTATGCATCCATTTTCAATGCTTTCTAGCTCGTAGTGGCTTTACAATTCAAACCTCCCTTTTCATGAACAACAAGCAGAAACCCAAATAAAGAGAAGAATGGGCATTGGAAGCCACTTATCAGAGAGACGGCTGATTGACGAGCTTGGCAGGATGGGAATGAATGAATCCATTGTAAGGGTCAAATGCCTTAAACTCATGAATGAATATATTCAAACAGCCAGTTTAAATCTTTTACAGAGAGACCGGAAAAGTAAAATGTGGACCAAATTTGAAAAAAGCCCATTGAGGACAAATAAGCCGAAATTCCTAGCTTATTAAAGTCCTTGGTGGATTCCCCCCCCTCCCCCCACCAACTTTTGTCCATGTTTTGAAAGTACGGCCATGAAAGTTAAACCAATGACCAAAAGGGGGAACAAAATTAATGAGGAAAGATTCCGGAAAGTTGTCTTTCTCTGATTTTCTGAAGGAAATGCAAGTTCTTACCTGCTCTGAATAATTATTGCTGCTAAAGGAATATCACTAGGAAGACAATAGCATACTTGAAGCTACTGCCCTTTCTTAGCTTCCAAGAACATATTGGCGAACACAGTTGTTTGTATTGACGTGGTTTTCACATTTGGCAGGTTAGAAGAGCTCTGTTAATCATGCATCAAAGAGATGAAGTTGAATAAAAGCGAGAAAGGCGTGTGGTTGTTCGGAAAGCTTAATCCCTAACAATGATTAGTTTGTTAGGATGTTTACATTGGGTTGGATCAAGCTGATCTTCATTTTTCATTCTGCGGAAGCCAATCAACAGTGCACAGGGGATAACTTCAGAGCAATTCGTGTTGCAAGTTTCTAATTTATTGGGCACTGAAGGTGGTTTGATGATTAGAGATTTCGAAAGTAAAAGTTTGTATAACTAGGAAATTTCTCCTGTGTACCTGTCAAGGAGCCATTCCCTGATTGATACCGCCTCCTCCTCTCGCTCTCTTCTCGATGCCGCTGCACGCATCTTCCCGAACGCTGCAGCAGCTCAAGGACCTCGGCGCCGTCAAATCAGCTCTCTCAACACCCTCAAAACGTCGTTAAATCAGGATACCCACTTTGATTCTCAGGAAACTTGCTTCTCAAACTGGACTCTATTCAGGTAATTATCATCTTTTTATAATCCATTGCGTGCAGTTTATATAAATCGATCTATTAGTAAAAGAACCGATCGAAGATTTTTGCAGTTTTCTTATAGTCTTGTTGAACAATTTTGAAGTGTGGTCCATAATAGCCCCTTTGGATTGAGGGATTTTAAGAAAAGAAAAGAAAGGAAAGGATTAGAGTTCTTGCCAAAATCACTCTTTTCGATTGAGTACATTAGATGAGAAATGGAGAGAATGGCACCAAAATGATAGTTTTTGATTGGCTCCTTCTCCTTTCTTATCACACCATTTCTCCCGATCCAAAGGGGCTAAGTTGTGTTACCTTATGGGAGATCTGAGATAGGTTTAATTGCAGGGTGGTGATCTTATGATTAGGGACGGGTAAAGATTGCAGGTATGTAACATTTCAATGATCACCCGATTCCCCTACGGCAGAGAGAGACGGAAACCCTCGCCGCCCTAATCCTTCCACGAGTTCACCACCGAGCCACCCGATTCCCCCGCCGAGTCCCTTGCCGTGCTCCGTCATCCCATCGTCTTCGGTTGGTCCTGCTAGTTACCAGGTTTCTCGTCGTAATTCTTTCTCCTTTTCCATGGCGATCCTTGTTTTCTAGTTCGTTTTTGTTTCTGTTCTAGTGATGGCGTTAGTTGATCACTTTCCTATTTTGTCTTCTCTAGATAAAAACCCTAAAAATGCAAAAAATTCAAAAAACCCTAACTCATCGTCTGTGATGAATGTAATCCCCTCTATCTCTGGTTTGGCTGTTACTGGCATTCACTCTCTGAAATTGTTGGATCGTTTGGAAGTGGTTTCTTCCCCTGAGGTTCCAATTCTGACTCCAAAGGGTAGTCCTCGTCATGAATCCGTTACACCTAAATGGGCGGAGATTGTGGCTCCTCTTTCAAGTACTTCTAGCTCGTCTCGCATGAACCTGTCTTACTATCCTCCCCAGCTTCGTGATGCGAAAATGGTGGTCTGCCCCCCTCAAGAAGTGATTGATCTTGGATCTGAACTCTGGACTGATTGTGTAGTTGGGTATTTTCTTGATAAAAAGGTTCCCTTTCCTATTGTTAAGAACATTATTATGAGGATATGGGAAAAATTTGGCATTTCTGATGTCTTAGCTAATGATCAAGGGTTTTTCTTCTTCAAATTCTCTAAGGCTGATGCTTATCGTACTGTTATGAAGGCTGGACCTTGGCTTATTGCTGGGAAATTGTTGATTCTCAAACCATGGGAGCCTCAAATGGTATTAACTAAGGAGAAACTGAGTACTATTCCTATTTGGGTGCACTTTTATAATATCCCATTGGAATTTTGGACTGGACAAGGGCTTAGCTACATTACTAGTGCCATAGGTAAACCCCTTCATGCAGATGATTTGACAGAGAAGGGGAAAAGGCTCAGCTTTGCAAAGATCTGTGTTGAAATTAGTGTTGATTCTCCATTACTGGATGTGGTTGAAGTGGAGTATGCTAATGGCGCCTCTGCTTTTATAAATGTTAAATATCCGTGGAAACCCTCTCACTGTTCTGAATGTCATGTCTTTGGGCACATTGAGGCTAGTCATAAGGTAAAAGTTGCTGAGGATGGTGGCCCTAAGACGGCTCCTGCTACCTTCAGGCAGGTCGTTGGCCTTCCTTCTGAAGAATCTGTTGAGCAAGCTATGTTGGATCCTGTTGGGACTGTGTTGAATGGTTCTGGATCTCTTGGGCAGGCTCGTCTTTCCCCAAAGAAGACATTTAGGTCACCTGCTGTTGATCTTCTGATGCCTCAAGGAAACATAGTAGTTATGACTGATGGTGTTACTTCAGATTTGGTTGTCAAGGGCAGGGGTATGGCTCCAAGTCCTTCCCCCACTAAGGTAACCTCTTCTAATACTTTTGCTATTCTGGACTCTACTACGCTTGAGGATGGGATCTCTGTTCCTGCCATAGAACTAGAAATGGGTCTGGAATCTACTGCACTTGAGGATGGGATCTCTGTTCTTGCCATAGAAAAGGCTCCTATTTCTCCTTTGTTAGAAGAATGTTCTGCTTCCTCTGACCTTGTTCCTTTGGTCACTAAAATGGCCAAGGGGAAAGGTAAGGGTAAAGGAGGTGGTGGGGGTGGTGGTCTTCCCAAAACTAAGGGGAGGAGATAACTCTTGCCTTTTTTAAATGTTGAAAATTGCTGCTTGGAACATTCGAGGGCTTAATAACCCTCTTAAACAAAAAGAATTTTTTTCTTTTGTTCAGTCTCAACGACTCAGTTTGTTTGGTATTCTTGAAACTAAGATTAGGCGAGAGCACTTGGCTTCTACCGTTAGTCATTGTTTTCCCCCTCATTGGCTCCATTACTCTAATATAGATGTCATGGGGTCTACTGCTCGTATTATCTTGGCTTGGGATTCTTTAGTTCTGAGTGTCAACATTCTTGCTTTCTCTCCTCATATGGTTTTGGCCAAAGTGACTAGTGTGGAATGGAAAAAAGACTTCTTTGTTTCTGTAATATATGGAGCGAATGGCATCCGAGATAGGAGACAGCTTTGGGCTGAGCTTAGGACTGCTAAATTTTCCATTGGTAATGCTGCATGGGTCCAACTCGGTGATTTTAATATTGTTAGAAAACCTACTGAACGATTGGTGGGGTTTGATTCTGCTGCTACTTCTGAGTTTAATACCTGTCTTTATGATGTGGAGATGGATGATCTGCCTGCTACTGGATATTGGTATACCTGGTCTAATAAACGTGGGGGTGCAGGGGATAACAAGAGTAAATTGGATAGGGTTCTTGTGAACACAAGTTGGCTGGATGAATTCCCAGATTCTGAAGCTTGCTTCCTTGCTCCCGGAGTGTCTGATCATTGCAGAATCCTGGTAACTGTTCTTACCTCCCCTCCTATGAGGAGACCTTTTAAATTCTTCTGTTTTTGGATGCTTCATGCCTCTTTTAAGACTGTGTTAGTTCAATCTTGGGCTGAACCTGTGGCTGTTCAATCTCATATGTTGCAACTTAGTCTTAAATTGAAACGTCTTAAGCCTGTTTTGAGGACTTTGAACAAGGAGCATTACTCTAATATCAGTTTAAGGGTTGAACAAGCGAGGCTCAGATTACACCAAGCCCAGGAGGCCTTTTTTACTCATCCCTTTGATGCTGATCTTTGTGAAGCTGAGAAAGTGGCCTTGAGTAATTACATGGAGATAAGCCTGGCTGAAGAAGGTTTTAAAAAGCAGAAATCTAGAGTTAATTGGCTTTCCCTTGGAGACCAAAACACTAGATTTTTTCACCAAAAAATGTCCTCTCATAGGATTAAAAGTAAGATTCTAAGTCTGGTCAATGAATCTGGCACAAGACTAGAGAACCCTCAAGACATTCAGGATGAAATCTTGGGTTACTTTCAGGGCTTGCTAGGCTCTTCTTTCAATGCTAGGAGTGACTTGGATACTGAGTTGCGACAGGCGGTGGGATCTAGAGTCTCTGATGATATGTGTAATACCTTGATTCAACCCATTTCTGATCTCAAAATTAAGAATGCTATGTTTTCTATAAATGGGGATAAAGCTCCAGGACCTAATGGTTATAGCTCTTCTTTTTTCCACAAAAATTGGGAGATAGTGGGTCCTGATGTCATCCTGGCAGTGCAGCAATTCTTTAGTACTGGTTTTCTACTTAGAGAATGGAATCTACTGCCATTTCTCTTGTTCCTAAAGTTCCTACCCCTTCTACTGTCAAAGAGTACAGGCCTATCGCCTGTTGCAATGTCATCTATAAATGTATTTCCAAGGTACTGGTATCTAGACTCCAGCCTTTATTACCATCTCTTATTCAGCCCAACCAATCTGCTTTCATTAAAGGCAGATCTATTGTGGATAATATTTTACTCATGCAAGAATTGGTTCGAGATTATCATAAGAATGTAGGGTGGCGAGGTGTGCTCTCAAACTGGATCTCATGAAGGCTTATGATTCAGTTTCTTGGGATTATCTCTTTGCTATCATGCAGTTTATGGGCTTTCCCTCTTTGTTTATCAGATGGGCGCATCAGTGTGTCACCACAGCCATGTATTCCATTGTCATCAATGGGGGTTTGGTTGGTTATTTTCCAGGGAAAAGGGGTCTTAGGCAGGGGGATCCTTTGTCTCCTTACCTATTCCTATTAGTCATGGAAGGATTCTCTTCTTTGCTGCAGTATAGGATTTCCCAAGGGGGTTTCTCCTATCATCCAAGGTGCAAGGATCTCCATCTCTCCCATTTAATATTTGCTGATGATCTGTTCATAATGTGTGGGGCAGATCCTTCTTCCTTTCAAATTGTTAGTTCCATACTACATGATTTCTACTCAGTTTCTGGGTTAAAACCTAATCTTCAGAAGAGTTGTGCCTATTTTGCTGGGGTCTCTCATGAGAGTAAAAATACTCTTAGACAAATTTTAGCTATTTCAGAAGGAAGCCTGCCTGTCAAGTACCTTGGAGTCCCTCTCATTACCTCTAGACTTCGTGCTTCAGATTGTAAAATTCTGTTGGATAAAATTACTTCCAGAATTCAGTCCTGGATTAACAAATCATTATCTTATGGAGGTCGTGCTCAACTCATTCAATCTGTTCTGTTCAGTATCCAAATTTATTGGAGCTCCATTTTTATGCTTCCTCAGAAAATTCTCGATCAAATTGAAGCCTTGTTGAGATCCTTTTTCTGGATTGGAATTCAAATGAAGGCTAGTGGTGCTAAAGTAGCTTGGAATGATGTCTGTTGTACCAAAGATGAAGGTGGATTGGGCTTTAGAGTTCTTAAAGATTGGACAAGGCTACCATGACCAAGCACTTATGGGCTATTGCTTTGAAAGCCGATACTTTGTGGGTTAAATGGATCCACACCTACATAATCAGAGATCATTGCCTTTGGCATATCCCTATTCCTGCTTCAGCCTCTTGGACTATCAGGAAATTGTTAAAATTGAGATCCCTAGTTCACCCCTGGATAACTCATGTGGTGGGTAATGGAAAGAATACTTTTTTGTGGTTGGATAACTGGCATCCACTTGGTCCTCTTTTTGCCAGGTTTGGATCCATAGTAGTATATAATTTGGGCAGAAATCTCCATGCCAAAGTTGATACCATAATTGCTGACCACTCTTGGCATTGGCCAAGATGTAGAAATGCTGTGACCCAGGATATATTGAGGGCCACCCCGGCTAATTTTGTCCCTCACCCATCTCAAGAAGATGCAGTTATTTGGAAGCTTACCTCAAATAATCAATTCTCTATCAAGTCTGCCTGGAATGCAATAAGAAGAGAGCATCCCAAGGTTACCTGGTACAAAATTATCTGGTTTAAACATTGTGTCCCTCGCTGGTCCATCATTCAGTGGCTAGCTAATCAAAGGAGGCTTGCTACGAAGGATAGACTTCTTAAGTGGGGTTTGGCTATGGATGATCAATGTGTCCTGTGCTCTGCTGCAGTGGAAACCCATGAGCATCTTTTCTTTCAATGCTCTTTTTCTGTTCAACTTTGGAAACATTTGCAAAGGGACTTGCAACCTCAATGCCCCTTCGATAGATTACTCCAAATTATGGAATGGATGATTCAAGTTGATAGGGGTTCTCAGTTTTCTTGCTTGTTATCAAAAGTTGCTTTGGCTGCTCTCGTATACCATGTTTGGGGAGAAAGGAATTGTAGGATTTTTAAAAGCCATGGGTGTAATGTTCAACAGTTGGAGTCTAAGGTGAGAACTGATATCCGAGCTTGTGTGAGCTCCTGGAGAAGTCTTAAGAAGTCAGGATCTAATATAGCTCTGTGTTCCTTGTGGAATATCCCAGTTAGGGTCTTTGAGAGTATGTAATTGTGTTGTTTAGTCTCTTTTAGTTTTGTATTTGTGTTGTTTTTGTTTACAGCCTTGCTTGTTGCTGGGTTGTTTGGTTTTGTTTGACTGAGGTATGCCTCAGAATTGTGTAATGTGGGTTCGTTTATAAATTTTTTACCTTACCCAAAAAAAAGAGATCGATTATCAGAGGGAATTAATTGACGAGGTTACAATTAAAAGAAGTGGAATTTCGAGTCTATCATTGAAGAATGACGAGGTTAGGTTTGCGAGCGATTTATGCACTACCTCCTGTTGATTTATACTAAAGTGCTTCTCCTTTTCATTTGATTTGGTTCTGTCTCTAATTAGTCGTTCTTTTTTATTTTTTGGGTACCAGCATCTTCAATATGGTGATCTAGGCTGTTAGAAGGCTCTTCTGGATCTAAAGGTAATTGTTTGTTCATTTTTAGTTTTAAACTTCTAATTTTTTTTAGTTTCCTTTTGTTTGAATTTGTTGGGGCTTTTGAAAAACCCTAACTAGCTATTCCATCTTCCCAATTGAAACCCTAACATCAAATTGGTATGCAAGTTTGATCAATCCCATTAACTGTCAATTCGATCAAACTTAGTTGGTATGTATTTAACTAAAATCGACACGGACACACAGCTGGCCAATCATATTTGGACATGCAAATTTTCAGAATTGGGAGGACACGACACAACACTTTGGCTCAAGTTAAGTAGTATTGCCCTAACAAAGAGAACAGGACTAGGTGGCTCTATAGCTGAATTTGTTTTTCAAATGATTAACAAATCTTGCTTAGTTTTATCACTCGCCCTTTTTATAAGATCAATTTAATATTACAGTTTGTTTAGTTCTACTCCCTCCGTTCCGATTTGAGAGTCCCGCTTTGGGATTCCAAATTTTTAAGGAAGTATAATTATTATTTGTACAGATTTTGAACTTTTCAATTTTGCCCCTAATTTTTTGAATAGCTTTTGAAATGGAAACTGGTTGTTTCCAGGCGGCAAAGTGGGTAAAAGTCAGTTCAAGTATTCAAAATTGAACAAGTACAACTCTCTCTCTCTCTCTCACACACACACACAACTTTGTCTTTTTTTAATAAGGGTAAAAAGGGAAAGTTGGACCCATTTTTGTGTTGACTTGTCAAATTGGGCCTTCATTTTGGAACACCCAAAAAAGGAAAGGTGGACTCTTATTTTAGAACGGAGGGAGTATCTTCTTTCTCTTTATTTTAGAAAACACCTGAAGTCGAATGTGATCCAGGTGGTTGTAATTTATTTATCCCTAAGTTGATCCAATACAAAAGGCCACCTTGCTAATTCGTTCTTTTCTTCCTATTTTTTATGTCAAGGAGAGGGTAATTTGTGCAGCGATACCACCGGTAAGAGGCTTCTATTTTCTTCACAAAGGACAAAAAGGATTTGTACCCCAATCCCAATTTGAACAGGCCAATCAGATAGTTAAAGTAGGTTAACCTTATCCTCAAGCTTGATATATTGGCTTTGTTGGTTAAAAACTAAATGGAATTATCTGTGATTCTATAACTTTTAAAATAGGTTTGACTTTGTTGGCTTTAAAAACCGGCCAATCAGCCACATGATATGTTGGCTTTGTTGGTTAAAACTAAATGGAATTATTTTGATCTAATAAACAGATTTTTGTCGAAGAAGATCCGGAAGAAGATGGGACGAGAAGTTAGGGGTCTGGATTCTACTTTCAAGGTTGAGTCTGGATTCTCTTCTACGAGAGGTTAGCTGCTTTTTCCAAATATTGCATGATTTTGTGTGCTAAAAATTGGATGTTTCACAGGGGCGGATTTAGCCTTACCATAGGAGGGTCTCATGACCATCCTGGAATTATCGATTTTTTTTTTTTGAAAAACTAGTGTAAGTAATATATACTTAAACTAAATGAAACATAGCAGAGATTGCTGCTTGTAGCAACGGTAAGTGTTTGGTCCTCCACGCAGGAGGCTAGTGTTCGAGTCCTTGTAGTGTCGTTTGAGTCTCTTTTTTGTTTATGATGCTTAAATGGTTTTAAAATAAAAAAATCTTCCATTTTTTCAGATAATGAGAGTTGAACCATGCCCAATAAGTACTTATACAGTTATACTTAGTAGTAGAACCGGAAAACCTAGAGTACCTTTGTATGCATTACACAACTAAATGTAATATATAATGTACTACAAATACACAAACACTAATATTCCATTAATTTTATTCACTATCCTTCATTTAAGTATTTTTACTAAGGTTGTGCTTCAAAAGTGGCCCCTGTACATGAGATTTCTAGATCCGCCACTGTGCATATCATACAGTTTATAGTTTGATCTATTGTTGTGGGCTAAATATTGGATAGAATTATTGGCGTGGTGCCTCTAAATTTGTCTTTCTTTTTTAGCGTCTTTGATATGGTGATCTAGGCCGAGAGAAGGCTCTTCGAGATCCTAAGGTAATTTTTATTATTTCAATTTATGTCATGCAGTTCGTTTGGAACACGTTAGATGGCCTAAGACGTGTCATTTGATGGCCTAAGACGTGTCATTTTGCATCCTAAATGCATTTTTTTTTCTTCATATATGCAATCAATTTTTAGCACACATTAGCCCAACATAGTTTATTATTTGTTTTCTTGGATAACTAAAATACCCATGTACTTTTTCCCTAAGTATAAAAAAGCTAAGAAAATTTGATACAACTCTGTGCATGTATTTCAATTTTTACTAAATTAAGTAATAAATTATGAGATTATTATGTACATGCTAACTATATGAACAAGTAATGAAAATCATATTTACTTCAAGTTGCAACATAGACATTTTGGGTGAGGCCTGAGACAGTATTCAATGCTGTCCTTATTGCGCATTATCTTATTTGCATAGTTTGATAACTTTTTTTTTTGGGTAAGTAAAAAATTTGGACCATTTCTCGATTTGTGTGTGTCGTCCTTGCGTAGGGGCCATGCGCAAATAAATAAATAAAAGAAAAAAAGAAAAATGCAAAGCCATCCTTATTCAATGTTTTTTAAATATTTTCTTCATAGGGTGGATAGAGAATTTAAGCCTCTAATACTTAATCTTTTGGAACACATTAGATGGCCTAGGACGTGTGATTTTGCAACCTAGATGTTTTTTTTTTTTTTTTCATATAATGATGGAGTTTTAGCACACATGAGCCTGACTTGGTTTATTTATTATTACGTTTTTGCAGAAATACCACTTAAATACGTCGAATCGTGAGGCTTCAGATCCGTAAGTATTCACTGATTATGCAGAGCACTGGCTTGTGTGCTTAGATTTTCTCTTATGTTGTTAAATGCAGAGCACTGGCTTTTGTGCTTAGTTTTTCTTACTGATTTAGAGCACTGGCTGGTGTGCTTAAATTTTATAATTTTGGTTCCTACAATCTTACTTTTTAGTTTTAAATTATAATGGAACAACAAAAAAAGCGAAGAAAAACTCTTTTGTCATTCTTCAAATCAAGAATACGTCACGCCGTAGAAAAACCCGGCCTTAGCCTTGTAAGAAAACTCGGCCTTAGTTTCTTTTAGGAGAAGTTGGGTTCATTGGTAGAGGTGGTTAATAATAGAGAAGGGTATTGCACTTAAGTTGGGTTCAGAATACGTTGCGCTGTGTCTTTAGGCACGGGCAAATTCCTAGTCTTCTTACGCTTTGTATCTGTTTTTGTTTTGCCATTTCTTGGAAGTCCTGTAAGCCCATAGCGCTATGGCAAGGTGATCCGCCCACATTCCTCCTTTTTCATCCAGTAGCCTTACTGAGGATGTGAATAAGAGTTTTGTTGGTCCATTACCTTGAGAATAATATGGAGTTGACGTGAGGTGACTTACTGAGTTGGAGTTAAGAAGCTTCTTCACGTTTCGGTTATGAAGGGTGTGCCATTATCGGAGAGGATGACTTTGGGTATCCCAAAGCGGCAAATGATATTCTCTTTGATGAAGTTTGTGACTGCCACGCCAGTTGCCTTGCCCAAGCTAACAGCTTCCACCCACTTTGTACTTATCTCGGTTGCGACCAGGATCCATTGGTTTCCCCTAGAGGTGGGGTGTATGGGCCCAATTAATTCCATTGCCCAAGTATGAAACGGTTATGGGGCGCGTACAGAGTGTAGATCCACATAAGGGGCGTGCACCAAATTTCCAAACTTTTGGCAGGCCCCACACTTGCTCACATGTCGTTTCGAATCTGCTTCCATAGTAGGCCAAAAGTATCCAAGGTGGACCAAGTGCTCATACAGTTTTCTCCAACCCTGGTGTTCTAACTTGTGAGCTTTCTGCAAAACCTCTTCGGCGTCTTCGCGAGACAAGCAGCGTAGGGGAATCACGTTCAGAGCGCGGTGGAAGAGTTGCCCCCTTTCTAAAAAGAAGCGTTGAGAGCATCACTGGACCCTTCGAGCCTCTTTTGGATCCAGTGGTAGTGCCCCTTCGCGAGGTTGTCGATGTACTCTTGCCTCCAATATTGTTCCTCCATGACGCTACACTCTGCCTCCACTGCGTACAACATGCAGTTTTGGCAAGCCCGAAGGGCTTTGGCGGCGTCTTCCTTCATGTTGGGCCAATAGTAACCCTGTTTCTAAATTCTGCGATAGAGAGAGATCTCGTTCTCTCCACAAGTCTTGTCATGGATCTGATGCAACTTCTTCTCGGCCTCGCTGGGGCCTATGCATCTCGTGAGCCACGCCTTAGGCCCGCGGTAATATAATTCACTGCGGAGGATAGTGAACTGAGCCCCTTCTGCAATAGGCAAGGGTCCAACTCCTGAGACCAACTGCTTTAGGATTGGGTCATGCCAATCTTCTTTCCGACGTGCCTCGAGCTTGTCTAAGATCGACGACTCTGTCTTCTTTATGATCTTGATTGTCACCTTTTCCTTGTCAAACTCTATCTATGCCCCCAGTGTAGCGAGAGCATTCGGGAACCTATTGTCCGACCTTGGCCTGTGGATTATGTCCACCATCTCAAACCTTCCCATTAATTTCTGAACTGTAGCTCTGTATGGCGCAAGGGTGGGCTTTTTTAATGCGTACTCCCCGGAGGTTTGGAGTATGATAAGTTTTGAATCCCCCACTACTTTCAGCTGTGAAATTCCTCTGGAGTTTACCGTCAAAAGCCCCAAGATTAGGGTCTCGTATTCTACCTCATTGTTAGAGCATGAGAAACCTGGCTTATAGGTCAAGTATTCTCTTTCTCCTTGATTGTTCTGGAGGACAATCCCCGCACCACCATGTGCTCCTCCTGCTGCCCCATCGAAGCTTAACGTCCAGGACGCCTTGCTTGAACTGGTTGCGAGGGCTTCGAAACCATCTCCTGGTAACGCTTCTTCAACGGCTTGCACTGTCCACTTGGAAATTGCGCGAGGAGATCTGCTAGGGCCTGGCAATTAATGGCCCGTGGCGTGACACATAATTTCAAACTCGGCCAAAGCCAAAAGCCATCTCGCGATCCTCCCGGTTAGGGCGGGCTGCGATAGTAGATATCTCACAGGGTCACTTCTAGTGACAAACTGTATGGTAAATGACAAGAAGTAATG
The DNA here is from genome assembly GCA_020567845.1 of Rhododendron henanense subsp. lingbaoense. Classification (NCBI taxonomy): domain Eukaryota; kingdom Viridiplantae; phylum Streptophyta; class Magnoliopsida; order Ericales; family Ericaceae; genus Rhododendron; species Rhododendron henanense. Next base: position 37,920,238 of record CM036312.1, read on the forward strand.
CCTTAGCTTTTGCGCTGTGAAGACCAGGGCCAAGCAATTCCGCTCAACTGGGTGTACCTTTCCTCCGCTCCTTGAATCTTTCGGTTTATGTAGTAGATCGACCGCTCTACTCCTTCTGCTTCTTGAACTAGGAGTGCCCCGATGGATCTCGAGGTTGACGTTAGGTATAGGATGAGGGGTTTCCCTGCCTGTGGCGCGATATTCGTCTGAGGGGATGCTTGCGCGGCCTTGACTTTGTTGAAGGCCTCATAGGGTTCATCTTTCCATCCGAACACTGCTTTTCCTTTCAATAGATCACTGAACGGCGCGGTTATTTCTGCGAACGCGGGTATGAACCGCCACAGGTGAGAGACCTTTTCGAGGAAACGCTTCAGGGTCCGCTGCGAGTGAGGCGCGGGCATCTCCACGATGGACTTTCTCTTTGTCTCATCCGCGTCAATTCTGTGCTTGAGAACTAGGAATCCCACGAACTTCCCAGCTGTGACACAGAAAGCGCACTTCAGCGGATTCATTCTCATGTTGAACTTACTGCACCTCTTAAATACATCTTCCAAATGTTTTAAGGGATCGCGACCCTCCCTCGACTTGACCACCAGATCGTCCACATAGTCTTCCACCGTGTGGTGCATCATGTGATGAAATATCGTGGTCATAGCACGCTGGTATGTAGCACCTGCGTTCTTGAGCCCGAAAGGCATCACGGTGTAATGGAAGTTTCCGAGTGATGTTCGGTCTCCGCATCTTGTGGGGCCATCTTTATGTGATTGTATCCGCTGAAATCATCCATGAAGGAAAACATTTGGTGACCGGAGGTGGCGTTGACCAACGTGTCTATGTGCGGCAGGGGAAACTCATCTTTTGGGCATGCTTTGTTGATGTCACAAAAGTCCATGCAGACCCTGATCTATCCATTCTTTTTCTTTACTAGCACGATGTTGGCCAACCACGAAGGGTACTGGATCGGTCGTATAAAGCCGGTCTTCCTCAGCTTCTCAACTTCCTCTTTTATCTTCTCTTTCAGCTCGGGATGGTACTACTGAGCCTGTTTCACAACCTTGGTGTTAGGAAACACATCCAAGTGGTGTGAAACCAGGCTCTCGTCCACTAGGCATTTCCTCATAATGCCATGCGAAGACATCCGCGTATTCCCGAAACAGCTTCATGATTTTTTCTCGAACTTCCTTCCCGAAAGCCTTGCTTATGAACACAGGCTGCGAGGTTCCCTCGCCTTCCCTTCGGTTTATCTCTTCCAAAGCCTCTGCCTAAGGCTTGGGACCGTCTTGCATACGTTCCGGTGTTGGTTCCGGCATCTCCACCAAGTATGGCTTGACTTTTGCTATTGCCATGGCGTGGGGGCTGGCGACCCCGCGAGGAACCGCTGCCCCCGCGTACCGTCATATGCAGTATACCGTCTTGCCACCCTCTTTGACTTTGGTGACTTTCCTCGGGGTTGCTGATGTTGCCTTCACGGCAGGTCGCTTGCTCGCAACCCCCTCTTCCCTGTCTCTTATGTTTTCTCCCACCTTGGGATTTGATGCCTATGGGCTTGGCTGACACCGCCTCAACTTTTTTCGCCAACTCGAAGAAGTAAACCGCATCGGGCAGGTGCGCCTCGTGAGTATCGAAGGGCTTTTTCGAGGTGGCTACAGTAACTTTCTTTCCTGTCCAGATCCCTTCCAAGCATTGATGATAACTTGATGGGACCACAACATATTTGTGCATCTAGCTCCTTCCCAGGATGATATGATAGTTCGTATGTGCGTCGATGATATGGAACTTCGTCACGGCGCGGATGGCCCCTACCGTGAGGTCCACGACAACGTAGCCCATAGATTCCTTTTAGTCACCTCCAAATCCTCTGATAGTGATGGAGGATTTTATGATCCACTTTTCCGGTATTCCAAGTTTCTTGAAGGTGGAGAGCGGCATGATGTTGATCGATGCCCCCCCCCCATCTAAGAAGGCCCATTTTAGCTCGACTTAATTGACATGGGCCGTAACATAGAGCGGCCTGTTGTGGGAGAATGTGGCGCGACGATCCGCGTCAAAGGAGGTGATGGAGTTGGCCCCATCACAAATAGTTCGCGGTACAGAGCCGTCCACGGGCCCGCTTGCTGATGTGCTTCAGCAATGTTTATGATGGACTTAGTGATTTCGGTCCTAGCCAGGACCGTAAATCCCAGCGCGTCATAGAAAACCTTGAACTTAGTGCTTCCTTGTAACATCTTGATTGCAGCGTCAGGGTCAGGAGTGACCTTTGGTTGCTCATGACAAGCGATCTCCTCCAAGTGATCATAGTAGGAAGGTGTTTGCTCCAAAAACGTGATGTACCCTGCGGTTAGGGAGTCGTGGTACCCTGATCTGACTTCTTTTTGCAAGCGATTGCTCCACAAGCTTTTGGGAAAGGCCGTGAATGTTGGTTTGGATTTGCCTTACTCGTGAAGGACTTAATATTTAGTGAATAACAAAATGGGACAAGAAACAAACGAAACCACTTGTATTACCGTAAATAAATAGGAGGATTATGATCGTGTCGTTTCCGTATCAAAAATAATAAAATAGAATAATTACTACTACCAAAAAGATAGCGGCAAGTACTCCGAGTATCGTCTTCAGGGATTACGAAGGCTAAGTTGTGATTGCTTCAATTGATTTCTAAATTAATTCAATAAAGAGATTTGATTGTTTGATTTCTAAAATTATGAAAACTAAATTAACGTAAAGCAATTAAAAGTAAAGAGAGTTTATGAGAGAAAAGATCTAGGGTTTCGAATCCACTCGACCCGCTGTAACAATATTTATGCGATGACAAAGGTTAATTACTCAAATCAATCCAGATATCGTTAGGGTTCGCGGGCCCTCACGGTATCGCCAAAAGATTTCTATGAATCACCGAATAGCATGGGGTATCGCCGCCTAGCACGAACCGTCTTACTAGTACGATCCGTCTCTATGGCACGAATCGTCTAATAGCACGACGCGTCTTACGGAGCATAACCCATCTTACTCAGTTATCACAAACAATTAAGAACCGTTGTATGAACGTGCATAAAAATCTAGAAAATCATACACAAGATTTGATAGAGAAAATTAATATCGCAAATAAATCCTCAAGTCATACAACCACGATTCGAATAATAAAACACTAAATCAAAACATAAATATTGTTACTCAAAGTTCAAGCTTCATCTATACCCTAGAAAGGAGTTTAGCCGAACATGGAGAAAATATAAACAATTACAAAATAATAAAACTCCATGCAAGAGAATAAAGGTTTCGGTCACCAATTGTTGGTTCTGACGCGTTGAAACTTATGCGGAGCTCTCTGTCTCGGCTTTTCCCTCTCTTATAGCGTGCCTCCTCCGTTCTGTCGTGGCTCTCCTTTTATATATCGCTGATGCAATGCCTCTTAAAACCCCTATTTTCCAAACATTGTGGGCCATGCCCACTGCCGAGAATTGGCATGGGTCAATTCATATTTTTTCTTTTCTTTTCTTAGTCCAGCTGACTTACACTTGATTGCAAGCCCAAGTCCACGTGCTGGCCTGGTAGGCCATATATCACCCCAATGGAGTTGACCGGTTGACCCAATTTTGCAATAATAAAGCCCATTAGAATGGTAAGTCTCCAAACACCTAAAACACAAAAATCAAGCATAAAATTTCAAGTAATAATATAAATGGACTTAGCAATGATAAATTAAGGGGCGCGTATGTGAACATTTACGCGCTTATCACACCCCTCAACTTACACTTTGCTAGTCCCGAGCAAAGAAAATAAAATGAAACGACTAAAGAAATTAAATTAAAAACGATTATTCTTTTAAACCCCCAGGCAGCCCTGGTAGGACGAGTGAAGTCTCGTGAGGGTTTTCAGCAGTGATCACCCACAAAACACCGTGAATCCTCTTACATGGAACCCACAACCTGCAAGTAACTCATCAATCTTTCAAGCCAAGGCACAAAGTCATTGCACAAGTATATTAGGCAACACTAGTTCAAAATGCTATCAAGACATGCATATAAACTATGGCACCTAATTTAGTGTGTGTGAACACTTGGACTTAGTCACCGATGAAATGCCACTCAAAGTTCTCTCCGGACCGAGCTTCGACTTCAATTCTCACAGTGTCATGCACTCACAAATAAAATTGCTCGAAACAAGGTGCATTATGAACTCTCAAGTGTGCGGTTTGGAAGTTATATAATTGAAAGCAAAATACTTCGCACACTATGACACGAAAAGAACGCTTTATATGGTGGACACACGGTCCCATGAATGGAACACCAAGCATTGGAACTCACTCTCTCATCCATCAATCTTCTCTCCAACACCCCTAGGATCAAATAGGAATTCATTCAAGGTTATAGCATCGGGTAAATGGTCATGTTTCATGGATAGGATAAATCGAATCCTCCTTTTCAACTGTATCGGTGCCCTTTTCTTTTTCTGTCTTTTTCCTTTCTTTCTTTTTTTTTAATTTTGTTTTGTTTCCTTTTTTTTTTTAAGGGACACCACCAATTCAAGCACAAAATTTTACAATCTACCCAAAAATTTCACCTTCATATTTTTGCCTTTCTCCAAACACGATATGGAAGGTGGAGCTAACCAAAAAAAGCTAAGTATAAAAGGCTCAAAGTGGCTTGCAAAGGATAAATGTGAAAACAAAGGAACGAACCGGCCCAAGCATCAACAAAATGCCTAAAATCCTCTCCCAGGGGTGTAACATCCATATGGCAAACCAAAACCAAGAGATATTATCATGCTTTCAAGTTCCAACACTCAGTAATCAAGAATAATGAGACCATCAACAAATATATTCTTTTCATTGACAAACTGGGAAGTTATGTGACACCACTCCAACAAAAAGGTAAGGCACGAAAGCTCACTAGGGCATAAGTCTCCACTAATCTAGCCATCGAGAACGTTCAAACGACACTCACAGGCAAACTAAGTCCAAATAGACGTGAAATGCCGAGATGCAAGTGCCATAGCTACATGCATTAACAAGATAGCATAAAGAACTAATAGTCCACAAAACAAAACACCCAAACAATGCCAACATGCCTCAACTCAAGCAACCAATAAATACCTCGCAAATTTAAAGTTCCATGCAAGAAAGAACCCACTATTTTTAGATTTTTTCAATTCTTTTTTGTTTTTGAATCTAACAATGCAAAAAGAATAAAGTGATCCCTCCCCCCAACTTGAACTATTCAATGTCCGCATTGAAAGCATAAAAATAAAAAGATAGGACAGAAACGTAAAAGAGAGGAAAGGTATCACCTCGAAAAGGAGGAACATAGCAAACTAATATATAGCAAGAGGGAGACCCCCCAACTTGGATTGAACAACCTGCAAAATGTTAGCCTCCAAAACAACAAAATATATACAAGGAAAACAACTAAAGAACATAAACAAAGGCAAGAAGTAAAAATAAAATAAAATAAATCCATCCACTTTCTTCACGCGAAAGACACGGGTACTACTTTTCTCCCTGATCAAAGACTGTGGTTCCCTATTTGTTGGAAGAACAGTATGCATAGGATTCAACGATATCTTGAGAAGTGGTGCCATCGTCTAATAGGCTGTCACTCCCTCTGGGGCTGCCAGATCCCTTACCCACCACTCTGTTTGTGAAGCAATCTCCACAGAGTTGGACACTAAAGTCAGATGGTTCAGGCAGAATTCTCGCTGCTAACTACGCGCCTGCCGCCAGACCCAACCTCCTAGGTACTACATACATAGCTTTGACCAGGTGGCTATACCAGACCGTTGGAAACCGTTCGAGCATGGCAAACACTGGAGGTATCACAAACTCCATGGATTTTAAGTCTCCTAGACTTCCAATGAAAGCACTAATCTATATAAATTGGGTCCATCAAAGTAATGGACTCCACCGTGGCACCATCCACCACGCTATCACCAATTCCTTCCACGTAAGGTTTAAGCCTTTGGCCATTGACCTTGAAAACATTACCAACACATGGATCCTTAATCTCTACAGCTCCGTGGGGGAAAACACGAATGACAACATATGGACCATCCCACCGTGACCTCAACTTGCCCGGGAAAAGCTTAAGTCTAGAATTGAAGAGCCACACTTTTTGACCGACTTCAAAGGACTTTCTAATAATGTGTTTATCATGAAATGCCTTAGTCCTATCCTTATAAATTCGTGCACTCTCATATGCTTCATTGCGCAACTCTTCCAATTCAGCAAGCTGGAGCTTACGATTTAACCCGGCAGCGGCCATATCGAAGTTAAACTTCTTAATGGCCCACATAGCTCTATGCTCCAACTCAACGGGCAAATGACACGCCTTACCAAAAACTAACCTGTAAGGAGACATGCCAATAGGAGTCTTATAAGCTGTACGGTAGGCCCATAAAGCATCATCAAGCCTTAAAGACCAATCTTTTCGATCAGGCCTAACCGTCTTTTCAAGTATGCGTTTAATCTCCCTATTTTTTTTTTTTTTGATCCGCAATTTAATCTCCCTATTTGACACTTCAACCTGCCCACTAGTCTGAGGATGATAAGGTGTCGCCACCTTATGAGTGATAGAATACTTTCGCACAAGGGCGGCGAAGTGTTTATTGAGAAAATGGGTGCCCTCATCACTAATAATCACTCGCGGATAGCCAAAACGAGTAAAAATATTACTTTGAAGAAACTTGACCACAACTTTGTGGTCATTGATCTTGGTGGCTACCGCTTCCACCCACTTGGACACGTAGTCCACTGCCACAAGAATATACTCGTTCCCATGCGAACAAGGAAACGGACCCATGAAATCTATCCCCCAAACATCAAACATCTCCACAACAAGGATGGAGGACAATGGCATCATATCACGGCGCGAAATATTGCCGGTTTTCTGGCACTTAAGGCATGCCTTGCAAAATACATATGCATCCTTAAATAGAGTGGGCCAGAAAAAACCGCTTTGTAAAACCTTTTCCGCCGTCTTCTTCCCACTAAAATGCCTTCCACTCTCGAGCGAGTGACAGAAGGTGAGAATGCTATGGTGCTCAGTCTCAGGAACGCACCTCCTAATCACCTGGTCCGAACACAACTTAAAGAGTTCCGGATCCTCCCAAAAATAGTGCCTAACCTGCGCAAAGAATCGGTCCTTGTCCTGCTTGGACCAATGAGAGGGAAGCACGCCTATGGCTAGGTAGTTGACGATGTGTGCATACCATGGGGGTCACACTTGTGACACCTCAAAGAGTTGCTCATCGGGGAATGAGTCCTTGAGGGGCAAGGTGTCACCAGAGGCATCCACTAGGATCCTCGATAAGTGGTCTGCTACAGAATTTTCAGATCCTTTCTTGTCTCGAATTTCCACATCAAACTCTTGGAGGAGCAGAATCCACCTAATCAACCTTGGTTTGGTCTCCTTCTTAGAAAGCAAATGCCGCAGAGCGGCATGATCAGTGTATACTATGACCTTCGACCCTAAAAGGTAGGACCGGAACTTGTCAAAGGAGACCACAGCGAGTAATTCCTTCTCCGTAGTGGTATAGTTCAACTGCGCATCGGAGAGGGTCTTACTCGCATAATAAATGGCATGAGGGACCTTGTCAACCCGCTGGCCCAAAACAGTACCGACTGCGTAGTCGGATGCATCACACATTATTTCAAAGGGTAGAGACCAGTTGGGGGACTGCATGATAGGTGCTGTGGACAACACCTCACGGAGCTTCACAAAAGCTCTCATACAAGCCTCATCAAAAACGAAGGGGGCGTCCTTAGCCAAAAGATCACACAAGGGCTTGGCAATTTTAGAAAAATCCTTAATGAAACGCCTATAAAACCCTGCATGTCCCAAGAAAGAGCGAATTTGCTTGACTGATGAGGGGGGAGGAAGTCGAGAAATTAAGTCAACTTTTGCCTTGTCAACTTCAATCCCCCTTTTGGACACTATGTGGCCCAAAACAATCCCCTCCTGGACCATGAAGTGGCTCTTTTCCCAACTTAGGACCAGGTTAGTCTCCTTGCAGCGTTTAAGCACCTTTGCAAGATTTTGGAGACATGAATCAAAGGAGGCCCCAAAGACCGAGAAGTCATCCATGAATACTTCTAGAACGTCCTCCACTATATCAAAGAAGATAGCCATCATGCACCTTTGAAAGGTCGCGGGCGCATTGCACAAGCCAAAAGGCATGCGCCGATAAGCATAAGTACCATAAGGGCAAGTGAAGGTAGTCTTCTCTTGATCCGCTGGGTCGACAGCCACTTGGTTATATCCGGAATAGCCATCCAGAAAACAATAATAGCTCTGGCCTGCCAACCTCTCTAGGATTTGATCAATAAATGGAAGTGGAAAATGATCTTTCCTAGTCATAGAATTGAGATTCCTATAATCGATACACACACGCCAACCAGTCGTCATGCGTGTGGGCACAAGCTCACCCTTATCATTCTCAACAACAGTAATGCCTGACTTCTTGGGCACTACTTGAGTGGGACTCACCCACTTGCTATCAGAGATGGGGTATATGATACCCGCATCAAGCAATTTGACTACCTCCTTCATAACGACCTCCTTCATGTTAGGGTTCAACCTCCTTTGCATCTCTCTTGACGGTTTTGCATTTTCCTCGCAATGAATACGGTGCATGCAAACGGAGGGATCAATACCCTTAAGGTCTGCCACTGACCACCCTATTGCACCCTGGTGCTCTTTAAGCACCTCAAGTAATTGACCCTCTTGCTCGGAAGAAAGGTCAGAGGCAATGATCACGGGCAATGTGTCATCGTGGCCAAGAAAAACATACTTCAGAGAAGCCGGGAGAGGCTTCAACTCAAGCTTCGGTGGGGCTTCTATGGAGGGAAGAGCTGGAGTGCTAGACAAAGCAGGTAAAGGCTCGAAAGGAGTTTGCCAGGTAGGTTTGGCCATACAAGGTGCGAGGTCTAACAAAGAATTGACCTCAGCAATGGATTGGTCAATATCGAACTCCTCATAGCCAAAATGGGCAAGACATGCCTCAAGAGGATCATTGGCCAAAATGTACGGCGTCGCCTCTTCTACTAACTCGTGAACAACATCGACTGCAAAGCAGTCTTCCTCCTCATGAGGCTGTCGAGAGGCCGAATACATATTTAGACTCAGTTTCATATTGCCGAATGATACCTCCATCACTCCACTCCTCACGGAAATCTGTGCATTGGCCGTGGCTAGAAAGGGACGACCCAAGATGACAGGCGTTTGAGATTTAAGGGCTGTGGGGTGGACTGGCTCTGTGTCAAGGACAATGAAATCTGCAGGAAAGTAGAAATTATTCACCTTGACAAGGACATCCTCTAACATGCCCCGTGGGACTTTCACAGAACGATCGGCCAACTGCAGAGTAACCGATGTGGGCTTCAACTCACCAAGCCCCAACTCCTCGTACACAGAGTATGGTAAAAGATTGACACTTGCCCCTAAATCTAAGAGTGCCCTACTAATAAAGTGATTGCCTATGACACAAGAGATTGTGGGCACACCAGGATCAGCAAGCTTGGGGGCAGTGTTAGATTGAAGAACAGAGCTAACTTGGTGAGGAATGGGGATGGGCTCTAAAAACTTGGCTCAAGCTTTCCGCTTGTGAGTGCACAAGTCCTTGAGGAACTTGGCATAAGAAGGGATCTGCTCAATGGCATCGAGCAATGGGATGTTCATCTTAACTTGCTTGAACACCTCCATGATATTATCAGTGGATACTCCCTTCTTGCGAAAGGGTGAAGGTGCATTCAGGCAAATCGGGAAAGGTGCCTTAGGAATATAAGATGGGGTCTCAGATGACCCCGGAACAACTGTGGACACTGGATCGGTCTCCTTTTCCTTAGACCTCTTATCAACCTTAGACCTCTTAGCGACAGGTGGAGACACTTTCTCCTTCGCTTTGACCTCCTCCGGTCGGGTCTCTACTTCTCTCCCATTTCTGAGGGTGACAACTAATTTCGCTTGTTCGTGACCTTGCGAATTGTCAATGTGGTGCATCCCTCGTGGGTTAGCCACTGGCTGACTCGGTAATCTACCCTCATCCCGACGGTTAAGAGCATTAGCTAGCTGACCTACTTGGGTTTCCATCTTGGCAATGGATTGAGAGTGGGAGTGAAGCAATTGGGAGTCTGCTTTCATTTGTTGGCAATCGGCTCTCATTTCAGCCATGGCCTTCAACATTTGCTCCTCAAAATTTGGTGTCCTTTGGGAGGACGCAGGAGGTTGTTGGTACTGGGGTGGTGTAGGTGGTGGACAATAGGCCTGTGTGTTGGAAGTATTAGGAAATGAAGGCCTCATAGGTTGGGCAAATGGTTGCCCTTGGTCTGGTTGTCGCCATCCAAAGTTGGGATGCTTCTTCCAGCCGGGGTTGTAAGTATGAGAATAGGGGTCATTCGCTGGCCTACCAAACCCCTGGGCTGAGTTCACGTGCTCTTGAAGAAATTCTGGAAATTGAGATGCCATGTGGCACTCATTTATTTGATGGCACGGACTGGAGCACAACTGACAAACCTCCGCAACAGCTGCAGGAGGTGAAGAATGTGAAGGACCATGACCCAAAGATAAGAAAGTGTCTAGCTTGCGGGTCAATGCATCTACCTTATAGGAAAGATCGTCAGAGTGGCCCACCTCATAAAGGCCACTCTGTCTTGAAGAAGTAGAAGTTGTCCTATTTGTGCGGGATGATGTGGCTCGGTGCCGTGAATTCTCTGCTAACTGCCCAAACAAGTCCCACCCCTGATTCTCGTTCTTAAGCATAAATGTGCCTCCACATGAGGCATCCACCATATAACGGTGTTGTTCGCATAGTCCATCGTAGAAACATTGGACTAACTGCCATTTAGGAACTTGGTGGTGTGGACAACTCCTAATGATATCATTAAGTCTCTCCCATGCTTGGTGAAATTGTTCGCCTTCTTTTTGATAGAAACTAGTGAGTTCTTGGCGAATTTCTTTTGTTTTGCCTATGGAAAAGTACTTTTTTAAAAACTCATTTTTCATTTGATCCCAAGAGGTGATGCTATTCGGTGTCAAAGTATTAAGCCAGTATTTGGCTTTATCTTTAAGTGAGAACGGGAATAACTTCAACCTAAGGGCATTATCAGTGAAGTGCTGAATTTTAACAGTGGAGCAAATCTCTTCAAAGTCCCCTAAATGCCGATATGGGTCCTCGTTATCAAGTCCATAGAATGATGGGAGTGATTGTAACAAACTGGACTTGATTTCAAATTGTGTTGAGGCAGTGGTAGGCAATGTTATGCATGATGGTGAGGTGTAGGCAGATGGGAGAAAGTACTCCCCGATCGCAGGTGGATCCTGAGCCTCTATTCTTTCAGTCATTTTAACAAGTGAAGTGGGTGAAGGCCAAGGGTTACGAGAGGCTGCTCGATTAGTTCTAAGGGTCCGTTCGATCTCTGGGTCAAAATTATCAAGTAATGGGTCCAATGATCGACGACCAAACATACAATGCAAAATGTCCCTAACTCAAATAAAAACAAAAACAAACGAACGAAACACTAAAAACCAGAAAAATATGAAGACTCACAGCACCAGGAAAAGCCAATTGACTTTATTGCACTGTTAAGCTGCAGTGTTGCCGCTTACTTCTTGCTCCTGTGCGCTACAATTTCTCGATTCCTGTGCTTGACACAATAAAATGCTAACAAAGAAAGAATGCAATTAAACAAATATGAGGAATAATATAAAAACAAAAAACAAAAAAAACAAAAAAAAAAACAAAAAATACCTAAACTAGGAATTAAAATAAAAATCAACTAAAACAACGCAACCGTGCTTGTAATCCCCGGCAACGGCGCCAAAATTTGATCGTGTCATTTCCGTATAAAAAATAATTAATAAAACAGAATAATTACTACTACCAAAAAGATAGCGGCAAGTACTCCGAGTATCGTCTTCAGGGATTACGAAGGCTAAGTTGCGATTGCTTCAATTGATTTCTAAATTAATTCAATAAAGAGATTTGATTGTTTGATTTCTAAAATTATGAAAACTAAATTAACGTAAAGCAATTAAAAGTAAAGAGAGTTTATGAGAGAAAAGATCTAGGGTTTCGAATCCACTCGACCCGCTGTAACAATATTTATGCGATGACAAAGGTTAATTACTCAAATCAATCCAGATATCGTTAGGGTTCGCGGGCCCTCACGGTATCGCCAAAAGATTTCTATGAATCACCGAATAGCATGGAGTATCGCCGCCTAGCACGAACCGTCTTACTAGTACGATCCGTCTCTATGGCACGGATCGTCTAATAGCACGACGCGTCTTACGGAGCATAACCCATCTTACTCAGTTATCACAAACAATTAAGAACCGTTGTATGAACGTGCATAAAAATCTAGAAAATCATACACAAGATTTGATAGAGAAAATTAATATCGCAAATAAATCCTCAAGTCATACAACCACGATTCGAATAATAAAACACTAAATCAAAACATAAATATCGTTACTCAAAGTTCAAGCTTCATCTATACCCTAGAAACGAGTTTAGCCGGACATGGAGAAAATATAAACGATTACAAAATAATAAAACTCCATGCAAGAGAATAAAGGTTTCGGTCACCAATTGTTGGTTCTGACGCGTTGAAACTTATGCGGAGCTCTCTGTCTCGGCTTTTCCCTCTCTTATAGCGTGCCTCCTCCGTTTTGTCGTGGCTCTCCTTTTATATATCGCTGATGCAATGCCTCTGAAAACCCCTATTTTCCAAACATTGTGGGCCATGCCCACTGCCGAGAATTGGCATGGGTCAATTCATATTTTTTCTTTTCTTTTCTTAGTCCAGCTGACTAACACTTGATTGCAAGCCCAAGTCCACGTGCTGGCCTGGTAGGCCATATATCACCCCAATGGAGTTGACCGGTTGACCCAATTTTGCAATAATAAAGCCTATTAGAATGGTAAGCCTCCAAACACCTAAAACACAAAAATCAAGCATAAAATTTCAAGTAATAATATAAATGGACTTAGCAATGATAAATTAAGGGGCGCATATGTGAACATTTACGCGCTTATCAGATTACATGAAAAGTAAAGAAAAGAAAATATAAGATAGAGACTTAGTAATATCGGAATTACAAGTCTTAAGTGAAAATGCTGAAAAAAGATAAAGTGCTGAGAAGCAAAAAGACTGGTATTGAAATGACGAGGCGAGAGCCTTGAGCCTGCCCTCTCTTCTTCTATTTATATCAACTGGTTCCCTTGAAGATAGTCCCATGACCCTGAGCATGTCCCATGTTTTTGTCCAGCTAACTGGTCCTCTTTATTTGCGAATTAAAAATAGTAATTATGGCCGTTGATTGCTCTAAAGTGCTTCCTGATTGATGCCACGTGCATGGATGTTGACTTGGTTCTTTTTGACGGTTGCAATTTTCCCTTGAACTCAACTTCATTCCCCACTAAACATGTAGCAAGATTTTTGGATTAGTGAGTCATGTCCTGGCTGAACTCTATTGCTAACCGTTTACCCACGTCCCACGCACGGAATATTCGCCTTGGACCCTCCTATTGCTGCCATGTGTCTTGTGCAAAGATCCATCACTTCTGGGCCAAAACTGCCCGGCTTTCACGGCCTTTTAAGTTGACGAGCTCGGATCAATAAAATTGGTTCAATAACCCAATTTTGAATAAAAATATAACTAGGCCTCATGCGATGTGGCCCAATTACTTAGCTCCTCAAAGTCTTCTAATTTTTGGGTCGAAAATGGGTGTAAACAGAAGTCATGTACACTTCCTCATCAGTGTACTCATCCTCGTCCACAAAGAAGCTGTAGCAAGAAGCCATGTTGAAAGCACGCATTTGCTCGGGGTAAGGATGTTCGCGCACATCGTTAGGTCGTCCGGTCCCGACCCTCAGCTGGTTGGAGGCTTGTTTTCTTTTGAAAATTCTCCTTAGGGTCCAACAATCGCTTGTTGGATGTTTTGTGTGCCTGTGATAAACACAGTACCTTGGGCTTTCGCGATCTTCTCGCAACGGCTCGCGATCTACGTCAGGTAGTCTAAGCACGCCATCTGTGACCCATTCTTCCACCAGCACCTTTACTTCGTCGATGCTACATGGTTATTCTGGGATCTCAGCTGACTCCTTGTCCTTCCTTTTCTTTGATTTGCCATTATTGCCGTTACCCCCTGCCCCTTCTGCGAGTAAGGAGCAAAAGTGGCAGCAGTGACGGTCTGAGAGCGACTGGCTTTCCAATGCTCTTTAGATGGTAACTTGACAGGATATCTCAAATTATAAGCTGCCTCGAGGAGGGCGGAGAAGGTTGGGATCTTGATGTTTACCATGTGCACGCGATAATCTCGTAGAATTCCATCGACGCATATTCCGACCAAGTGTGACTCGTCCACTGGCTTGTGCTAGTTCACAACTTTGTCTTGAAAGCGTTAGACACAATCTATGATATCCTCGCCGGGTCGCTGGGTTTCTTTCACGAGAGTCAAGGTAGTGACCTCGCGGACCTTGAAGAACTTAGTGTAAAACTTGTTTACCATTTCTTCCCAAGTGGCGATCGAGTAAGGCTTATGATTCACATACCAAGTGTATGCTCGCGATGTAAAAGACTTGGAGAATTCGTGTAAGCGAAGGTTATGGTCGGTGGAGTGGGCGCCCAATCTTTCTATGAAACGCACCACATGCTCTTGGGCTCTGCCTTCCTTTCCATCGAACTTGATGAGCTTTGGGGAAACATGGCCTTCTAGATAAGGGAAAGAGAGAATAGCCAGGGGGTGTATATCTCGGTTGGGTAGGGAGGGAAGTATAGCTTTGGTTTTTTCTTTTTGGAGTAGGGACTACACATCAGCTACAGTAAGAAAATGGTTTTGGGACTGAGCGTTGTTCTCAGCCAGGCGAGGTTACTAATCAACCAAGCCGGTACCTGTGATGAGAGCCAGTCCGGCTGCCGGCTGATTTTGGGCGAGATTTGCTACGGCAATGTTCGGTGCTTCCCCAGCAGCGGCCTGCTGGGGGTACCACTGGCAGTACCATTGGTGCTCTCGGCAGAGCCGTAGTGATAACTTCTGTGACGGCTGCGATAGCAAGAATCATCTGGTTCTGGCCGTCTCAAACAGCATGAAGAACCTCTAAGGTAGCATCTCCTCCCTGAGTAGAAGAGGCCTCACCATCTCCTAATATTGGCCCCGTATTTTTGAATAGGTTCTCTGCCATAACTTGTATACTGACCGAAGCTTGTAAACCAGCTGAGGTTGTAGGCCAATCCTCAGACTAACCATCAACTAGACAACCTCCCCAGCAGAGTCGCCAATGTAGGATAGGTCCGAACCTGATTTGGACAAATATCCCTTAAGAATAAATGTGCCGGAGAGGTTAGAATAATCAATGGAAAGGGGATGAGATGAGTGATCTAGAAGGGTAAAGAAGAGAGCAAGAGTGAACAAAGAGGAATAAGGCAGTGGAGACCTTAGCCCAAGAACCCTAGGAGGAAAGACAATAGAGCCCTGAAAGGAGGATGAAATCCCCTTTAGAATCAGTGCTCACCAACTTTCTCTCTCTAAGGAATGTTCACTATGAGCTCGTTATCTGGGATTTCTATGAAGAGACGTTTCATATTTATAGACCACGCGAGCCAATGCTTGGGCGCCAAGTGGCGCGCTGATAAAATGACACGTGACCCTTCTGTACCCCTTGATTGCCAAGGTGTCGCCACCCTCGCGATGACCGCGAGTATTAAGGCGTGCATATCCTCTTATTTGCGGAGATCCTCTTCTTCTTTTGTAGCCTCCAAACCACTAGATCCCCTTCATTCTCGTAAGGGCAAGGTCGTGACCTGTTCAGTCACGCCAGTACCGCTGCCAAGCCTCAAGGGGCCTCTCGGGTCCTGCCTAAAGGCCGGAGCAGACGTTAGAGTCTAGGCAATGTGTTCATGTATCTTGGTTAGACCGCGTCATCGTCTCCATTACATCGGGACCGCGCCAAACATTTATCTGATAAGGGTAGTCTCCCTATCTGAGGAGACTCATAGGCTTGCGACCCTTATACGGGTGTAGCATATAGCGACTGGCTCCCAAATGCAGAGCCACGTGTCGCGTGAGTGAGGCGCCACGTGGTGAGCTAGGGTTTGTCGATCAAACCATCAACCCCGCAAAGGATGAGTACATGTGTCATCCACTCATAGGCTGGTCAACCGGTCAACAGTCGCGTCCATTGACCCTTCCTACAGTCTGTAAACAAGACAGCCAGCCCAGCGTATGGGGAGAATTCCGCAAAGAAAAAATCAGAAGAAGAAAACTAAACCCATATTGCCTTAAATCTACCACACACCCCTAGCCATAACCGAAATGATGAAGCCTTTCTTCAAAAAGACAAGACTTTCTTCCTAAACATGATAGCTGCAACCAAAATCCAAGTTGTAGCAAGGTACATCTTCATTTTCCTCTCTCCAGCCTTGCTTTTTGCAAGCTCTATCTCTAGTTTGTTGGTCTTCCTAAGCAGCCCTGGGATTATTTGAACGGCCCTTCAACACATGGGGGGATCCACCCAACCAAAGCCCTTGCACCCAGTCTTTGTGCAGCCCATAAACCTTGTACCTAGGCTCTTATCAATTCAAGAAGTGCGAAGAACCCTCTGGGTTCCATAGAGGATGCACACATTGTCATCCACTGGGATTGGGGTCTCGTCGAATCTCATGTTCGTGCTATCGCTGCTATTCATTGTGAGTTTTAAGGGTTAATGATGTGTGGAGATATGGAGAAGGGATTAGGACTGGATATGTGTTGACTGTATTTAATGTATTGAATGTAATTAGGAAGATACTCAATTAGGTAGAATCAATTAGGGATTTGATTAGGTAGAATCAATTAGGGATTTGATTTGATTTTATTCTCTTTCCTTATTTTACCTTGTATCCAGTCTATATATATTGTACCTCATTGTGAGAAGAATAACAGATTAATCAACTATTTCGTCATGGTATCAGAGCAGGTTCCAAGAACCTGATTTCTTCTTTCTCTTTTTTTTTTTCTTGGTCTCTCGACCAAGTATCGTCTTTATCCTCTCTTTTTTCAGAGCCGGGGAGCCTGTTTCTATTCTCTCTCGAACGATCTCTGTTTCTCAGACCTATCTGAGAAACCCATCTTGTCTGACGAAGTACTCTCAGTTCTCAGTAACACTGAGACTGCCTTCTCTGACCTTCTACAGACTCCGCTGCCCACTCAGTCGAAATCCGGTGATCTTGCCTGAACCCCAGCAGCTACGTCAGACCCTCATCTAAACCATATCAACTCCGAGTATCTCTGTTGCATCCCCACCAGATCTGGTAATATTTGGTTTATTCCTATTTTTTGGTTTGCTCTCATATTATGGGTGATAAGGATAAGAAAACCGAAACATCAGGCTCTAAGGACACTGTTAGGGATCCATTTCATCGTCGTTCTCTCACCTCAATTAAATTAAATGGGGCCAATTATTTGCCATGGTCACGTGCTGTGACTGTTTCTTTGCGAGCAAGTGGTGAGACTTCCTATATCACTGATGCCCCATCTGAAGATTCTGTTTGGATTCAAAATGATTCGTATATTATGACTTTGCTTTGGAATAGTCTTGAACCTGATATTTTTAATAATGTTGCATGCCTTGACACATCCAAAGAAGTATGGGATACTTTACATGAGTTATATTCATCCGAACAGAATCTCTCTCGCATTTATCAGATTTATCAGAATATTTTCTCTTTCCAACAAGGAGATCGATCGGTTGATGAGTACTTTTCCACCTTAAAAGGGATGTGGGATGAGTTAAATGTTTATCAACCTTTAACCACAGATTTAAAGGTTCAGCAGAAGTACAGAGATGAATTTCGAGTTACCAAATTCTTGTCTGGGCTGAATTCAGAACTTGCTCCTCTCAGTCCCCAAATTCTTTCCGGCAAGGAAGTTCCTACTGTTGGTGAGGCTTTTGCTCGTGTTCGAAGGGCTGCTCCTCAGTCTTCTATTTTAGAGCATCCAACTCCATCTGCCCTAGTTGCTCCTGCCACTGGTCCTATTCCATCTTCTGGGAATTTTAGCCACTCTAATCCTCCCCACAGTCATAGTGGTTCTTATGAACGTGGTGGTCGACGTGGCGGCCGTGGGGGGCGTGGTGGTCGTGGCACCAAGAAGTGTACACATTGCAATGCAACCAATCACACTGTTGAGTTCTGTTGGAAGCTTCATGGCAAGCCGGCTTGGGCTAATCAGGCTACATTTGAGGGGGAGCCGTCTGGGCTGGCTCCTCCGGATCAGATTACTATCTCTAGGTCTGAGTATGATTCCATGTTTCACAAGGCTAATGCATCTTCGACTTCCATTGCGACTCATGTCTCATCAGGTAATACTTGCCTTCACTCATCTTCTCGTACTGGCAGTACTCCATGGATTCTCGATTCTGGCGCATCTGATCATATGACAGGTGATTTGTCTCTTCTTATTGATGTTGTTACACCTTCCGTTCCTTCTTATGTTACTATTGCAGATGGTACTAAAATTCGTGTACATGGCATTGGTACTTATCGTGCCTCTGGCCTTATTTTTACTTCTGTTTTGTACTTACCACAATTTCCTTTTAATCTACTTTCCATTCATAAACTTTCCCAAACTCACAATTGTTCTGTCCTCTTCTTTCCCTCTCATTGTGAATTTCAGGATCTCAAGACGCAGAGGATGATTGGTGGGGGGTATGAGAAGAATGGTCTGTACTACCTTCAGCCGTCCAATCCTTCCAAGTTATCTGCCTTCCACTCCACTACCACACCTTACCAGTGGCATTGTCGTCTTGGACACCCATCTTCTGCCAATCTTCGCAAGATAGTCCCTAATTTACCTAGTTTTTCTCCTTCTAATTGTGACACCTGTGAACTCAGTAAACATCGTAGGGTTTCTTTTCCTGTACGAGTTGAGTCACCTAGTTTAGAACCGTTTGCTTTAGTTCATTCGGATATTTGGGGACCATCTCGTACCACGAGTTTATGTGGTGCTCGCTATTTTGTTACGTTTATTGATGATTTTTCTCGTTTAACTTGGGTATATCTTCTCAAAGATCGGTCTCAATTATTTTCTGTGTTTTCTATTTTTTATGCTGAAATTGTCACTCAATTTAATGCCAAATTACGTATTTTGCGGACTGATAATGCCCAAGAATATATTTCTCATCAATTTACGCATTTTATTGAAACTCATGGCATTATTCATCAAACTGCTTGTGTAACCACCCCTCAACAAAATGGGGTTGCTGAGCGGAAAAATGGACCGGTTTTAGCAGTCGCCCGAGCTCTTAGGCTTCACATGCATGTTCCAAAACATTTTTGGGGGTATGCAGTTCTTACAGCTAATTATCTTATAAATAGAACGCCATCTCGGGCTTTGAATGGCAAAACTCCTTACCAGGTTCTCTTTCCTGACAAGGATCTTTTTTCTCTTCCCCCAAAACTTTTTGGTTGTGTTTCATTCGTATATAATTTCTCTCCAGGTCGTGATAAGCTTGATCCTCGTTCTTATAAATGTATATTTCTTGGTTACTCTCGGACACAGAAAGGATACAGGTGTTATAGTCCCTTGCTACGTAAGCACTTTGTAAGTGCTGACGTGACATTCTTTGAGACTGTCCCATATTATTCCCCAGCAGGTGCACAGTTACAGCCACCCATGTTGGCTGATCTTGGTCTGTCACCTTGTCTTCCTGAGATTGCTCCTCGACCATCCATTACACCGGTCCGTCCTCCCAAGATTGCTCCTCGACCACCCATAAAACAGGTCTATGTTCGTCTTCGTCGCTCATCCGCCGCCGCACCACCCATTGCTCCTGCAGACCCAACTTCTTTACCCACATCATCTCCTTCACCGTCTGAGGATCCGGATCTTGACTTGCCTATTGCCGTTCGTAAGGGTACGCGTTCTTGCACTTTCCATCCTATTTCTCAGTTTGTGTCCTATGATCGTTTATCTCCATCTTTTCGCGCTTTTTCTGTGTCTCTATCTTCTGTTGTTGTTCCTAAGTCTTATTTGGAGGCTCTTTCTCATCCTGGATGGCGCTCCGCTATGAAAGAAGAGATGCGTGCCTTGTCCATAAATCATACTTGGACCCTTGTTTCCAAGCCTATTGGAGCACATATTGTTGGTTGTCGTTGGGTGTTTACTGTCAAACAAAATCCTGATGGTACTCTTGATCGATTGAAAGCTCGTCTTGTGGCCAAAGGTTTCACCCAAACCTATGGGCTTGATTATACTGAGACTTTTTCTCCAGTGGCCAAACTTAATTCTGTACGGATTGTTATCTCTCTTGCGGCAAATCTTGATTGGCCTCTCCACCAACTTGATGTCAAGAATGCCTTTCTACATGGGGATCTATCTGAGACTGTCTATATGGCACAACCACCTGGTTTTGAGTCCAAGGGGGAGTGTGTGTGTCGTCTTCACAAATCTATATATGGCCTCAAACAGTCTCCCCGGGCTTGGTTCGATAAGTTCAGCAATACTATTATTTCTCATGGTATGACTCGAAGTCAGGCTGATCACTCCGTGTTCTTTAAAAAGACCACTTGTGGTATTGTGATTCTCGTGGTTTATGTGGATGATATCGTCATCACGGGTAGTGATAGCTGTTCAGTTTTAGGGTAATCGTAATAGGGAGAAAACCCATTAGAGTTGATTTCATTCAACGTAAAATATATATACAAGATGTATAATAATTGCACTACGGTCCTAGATACTTAAACTAATTACATGATAAGACACATATTTATATTAGATACAAATAGACCCATAATCTAACACTCCCCCTCAAGTTGGTGCAAAGATATCAATCAAGCCCAACTTGAATACAATAGTATGAAAACTCTTGCTACCCAACCCCTTTGTGAATATATCAGCCAACTGATCTCCAGATCTCACAAACGGCATACATATCAAACCCTCGTTCAACTTTTCCTTGATGAAGTGTCGATCAATCTCTATGTGCTTCGTTCTATCATGTTGAACGGGATTATGAGCAATGTTGATGGCAGCTTTGTTGTCGCAATAGAGTTTCATAGGAACACTATTAGTAAACCCCAAATCACGTAACAAAGTTTGGAGCCACAAGAGCTCGCAAACACCATGAGCCATAGCTCTATACTCAGCTTCTGCACTAGACCTGGCGACTACCGATTGCTTCTTACTTCGCCAGGTAATCAGATTACCCCCAAGAAAAGTGCAATAACCAGAAGTAGAGCGTCTATCATCCACAGAACCAGCCCAGTCAGCATCAGTGAATGCCTCCAATCGCAAATGGCCATGATTAGAGAACAAAATTCCTTTTCCTGGAGCTGATTTCAGATACCTCAGAATACGATAAACCGCATCTAGATGTGAAGTACGAGGATCATGCATAAACTGACTAACAACACCGACTGCATAAGTAACATCTGGTCGGGTGTGGGCCAAGTATATTAGTCGACCCACAAGTCGCTGATACCTCTCCTTATCAGTATGCTCCCCCACATCTCCACTAAGATGATGATTCGCCTCAATAGGGGAATCTGCAGGTCTACAGCCCAACATACCTGTTTCTTCCAAAAGATCAAGTATATACTTGCGTTGGGAAATAAAAATACCTCTATCAGACCTCGCTACTTCCATTCCAAGGAAATATCTCAATGATCCCAAGTCCTTAATCTCGAACTCTTGAGCTAAACGAGACTTAAGATTATGAATCTCACTCACATCATTGCCTGTCATTATTATGTCATCAACATAAACAATAAGGACAGCAATCTTACCATTACTTTGTCGGGTGAACATCGTATGATCTGCATGGCTCTGCTTGTAACCAAAACTCAACATAACCTTAGAAAACCTGCCAAACCAGGCTCTAGGGGACTGTTTCAGCCCATAAAGTGCCTTCTTCAATCTACACACTTTTCCCTTACTTGCAGGAGAAGAGAAACCTGGTGGAATATCCATATAAACTTCCTCCTCTAAATCACCATGGAGGAATGCATTTTTCACATCAAACTGTTGAAGAGGCCAATTCAAGTGGGCAGCACACGAGAGGAGAGCTCGGACCGAATTCATCTTCGCTACCGGAGCAAATGTCTCCTCATAGTCAATACCATAAGTTTGAGTAAAACCTCTGGCAACAAGCCTTGCCTTGTATCTCTCAACTGTACCATCAGCCTTTTGCTTAATAGTGAACACCCACTTGCAGCCCACTGGCTTCTTCCCTTCTGGAAGTGACACTAGATCCCAGGTGTCATTCTTTTTCAAAGCTGTCATCTCTTCCACCATAGCTCCTTTCCACTTAGGTATCCTGAATGCATCCTGCCAATTCTGTGGAATAGATATAGAGGAAAGAGAAGAGACAAAGGCATAGTACGAAGGAGACAAACGGTCATAAGAGACAAACTGTGAGATAGGATGTTGAGTACAAGATCTAACACCTTTTCGAATAGCAATAGGAAGATTGTCAGGATCCATAGGAGGATGTTCAATAAGAGGAGAATCATTACCAGAAGAGTCAGCTGAGGAATCCGGAACTGGAGTGGGTGATTGTGATTGACAAAGTGGTAACGCACATGAAGACTTTCTACGTCTAGCATACCTCTGTAAGTTAGCTCCCTGCAGTCGTGCAGGTAGTTGTTCCTCAATGTCACCACCAATATCATGTGTTTCCCTTTCCCTTTCAACAGATACCGGTTCCTCTCCCGTGTTTTCCTTCTCCCCCTCACTATGATCATAGAACAATTGCTCCCCCTCACTATGATTATAAAAGGTAAGCATCTCTTCCTCTTGCTGATGCTCCCCCTGAAGAGATGGTTTGGAGGGAGAATAAAAAAACTCTGTTTCCCAAAAAATAACATCCATAGAGACAAACATCTTCCTAGAATAAGGGTCATAACACTTATAACCTTTCTGGGTAGGAGAGTACCCAACAAAAATACACTTATGGGCTTTATGGCCGAACTTGCCCCCAGAAGGTTTGGGGGCATGAACAAAACATACACAACCAAACACCCTAGGTGGAAGAGTCGTAACTCGACAACTGCTTGGCAGACACTCAATGGGTGTTTTAAAATTGAGGACACTGGATGGCATACGGTTGATAAGATATGTGGCAGTTAAAACAGCTTCTCCCCATAAGTATTTGGGAACATTCATAGTGAACAAAAGGGATCGAGCTACCTCAGCAAGATGACGATTTTTGCGTTCAGCGACTCCATTTTGTTGTGGAGTGTCAACGCAAGTCGTCTGAAAAATAATACCATTATCAGCTAGATATGTCCGAAAAATCTTGTCAATATACTCAGTCCCATTATCACTCCGAAGAATTTTAATATGTGTATCAAACTGAGTGCACACCATCTTATGAAAAGATTTGAAACAGGAAAATACTTCATTCTTTGACTTGAGTAAGTACACCCATGTGGCACGAGAATAACAATCAATAAAGGTAACAAACCAACGATAGCCCTTTAAAGAAGTAATGGGAGAAGGACCCCAAACATCAGAATGAATAACCATAAATGGAGAATCACTTCGTTTATTAATAGGGGCATAAAAAGAGCGTTTATGTTTCCCAAACTCACAAGCTTCACAAAAAAACTGATCCCTAGGACAATGTTTAACTAAAGTAGGAAAAAGTTTCTCTAATATCCCAAAAGAGGGATGACCCAATCTACGGTGCCACCGATGTAACAAAGAAAGAGTGGAACTCATATCTGCATGTAGAGCTTTTCCACATGATAAAGATGGCAAAGATGGATGAGGTGCATGCTCCAGATAATAGATACCACCATGTGCTTTACCACTGCCAATCACCTTCCCCGTTTTCAGTTCCTGAAAGACACAGTGAGTAGGAAAAAATGTCACAGAACAGTTTGCAGAATGGGTAAAACTACTAACTGAAAGAAGGTTAGTGGCAAAGTTTGGAATATGGAGAACTGAAGAGAGTGAGATAGAGGGAGAATAGCGAACGGAACCTTTCCCTGAAATAGCAGAGAATGACCCATCGGCAATTCGGACCTTATCCTTACCAGAACAAGTAGAATAGGAATCAAAAACAGAGGAACAACCTGTCATATGATCTGAAGCACCAGAATCAATAATCCAAGGGATTTCGGAGGAGGCAGTAAATGCACTAGCTGGAATACCTGAATGAGCAAAATAGGATGCAGTAGGAGCTGTTGTGGCAGTAGGAGCTATAGTAGAGGAAGAATCAGCCCGAGCCATAAGACGCCTGAGAGCTTGCATCTCCGCTTGAGAGAAACCACCAATAGAATCAGAAGGTGACTGAACTCCTGTACTGTACCCAGAATCGGACAAGGTAGCAAACTCTGAAACATGTGCCTGGGCCTGAGAACGCCCAGGACCACGACCTCGACCTCCACGCCCACTGCCTCGCCCACGAGAAGGACGACCATGTAACTTCCAACAAAAATCCTTAGTATGTCCAGTGTTGTGGCAATGATCACACTGGAGTGACATGCGGTCTATAATCCCACTGCTAGTACCAGGCTGAGATTTTCCACTGCCAGACCCAAACTGTCCTTGCGGAATAGCAACCAAGGCAGAACGATCAGAAGTAGGAGCTTGCAACATAGCACCCCTCCTGCTCTCCTCCTGTTGAACAATGGCATAGGCCTCTCCCAAAGATGGAAACGGGACACGACCCAACACTTGCACTCTAATTGGATCATACTCCACATCAAGACCAGCAAGAAAGTCATACACACGCTCTTTCTCTATTCTTTTTAACCAAGCACCAGCATCAACGGAGCAGACTGCCTGAAACCCCTGATAATAATCAAATTCTTGCCAGGCCCCACTAAGCTCAGCAAAGTAAACAGCAACAGATCGATTGTGTTGATCCATAGTACGAAGTCTCTTTCGCAACTCAAAACATTGAGCATCATTGCCCTGCTGAGAATAAGTCTGTTTGGCAATAGTCCAAATCTGATATGGAGTGTCAAGAAGCAAGAAAGGACTACGAATATCAGCCTTCATAGAATTAAACAACCAGGTCATGGCTAAAGATCGATGAGACTTAAACTTCTTGAGTTCAACATCAGTAGTAGGCTCAGTAACAGGGCCTTCAATGAACTCAGACATTCCTTTAGCTTCAATAGCTAATGTAAAAGTACGAGACCAAAGTAAATAATTTGTGCCATCCAATTTGATGGGACAAATATCCAGCGGAGAGTTATCCAGAGTCCCTACACGACTCAACTCATCCTTGCCACTAGCGGAAGCCTGTTTTTTCTCTTCTGACATCTTGAAAGCAGAACAATAATGCCAAATAAATAATAAACAATGTTCCCAGCAGCTTTAGAACTCCAAAAACAATAAGTAAAGGTTCCAATAGCCCTAGAACCTAAAAAAAACCACCGAATACCTTCAGATCTGATTGAAATAGTGCTGAAATTTCGTGAGAGAAGGAAAAAACAGATCTGATCGGCGAGCAAATCGTGATCGACGGCGATGGTAAACCCTAACTGATCGAAGCACTGTTCACGCGAGTACTGTTCACACAAAACTGTTCACGCGAGTACTGTTCACACAAACTGTTCATGCGGTACTGTTCACGATGAGCACTGTTCACGAGCACTGTTCACGCAGTACTGTTCACGCGGTGCTGATCGACGAGAAGAATGTAGTAGGTCGCCAAGTTCTATCGCTCTGATACCATGTTCAGTTTTAGGGTAATCGTAATAGGGAGAAAACCCATTAGAGTTGATTTCATTCAACGTAAAATATATATACAAGATGTATAATAATTGCACTACGGTCCTAGATACTTAAACTAATTACATGATAAGACACATATTTATATTAGATACAAATAGACCCATAATCTAACAATAGCATTGGGATTCAAACACTAATTCGCCATCTTGGTTCTAGCTTTCTTACCAAAGATCTAGGCAAGCTTCGATATTTCCTTGGCATTGAAGTGGCTCGTTCCAAAGCGGGTATCAGTTTATCACAAAGGAAGTACACTCTCGATCTCTTGAAAGATACAGGTTATATTGGGTCTAAACCTGTAGCTACTCCCATGGAAACTAATCTTAAGTTAATGCCTGAAGATGGTGAGCTGATTGACGACCCTGAGATGTATCGGAGACTTGTGGGAAAACTTATTTATCTAACTATTACTCGACCCGATATCTCTTATGCAGTTAGTGTTGTCAGTCAATTTATGATTCGTCCTCGAGTTCCTCATATGGAGGCAGTTGTTCGTATCTTGAAGTATCTCAAAAATGCTCCCGGACGTGGACTTCTCTACAAATCATCTGGACATCTTCGTATTGAAGGATATACAGATGCTGACTGGGCAGGATCTCCTGCTGATCGTCGTTCTACTACTGGCTATTGCACCTTTATAGGAGGCAATCTTGTGACATGGAGAAGTAAGAAACAGTCAGTTGTAGCACGTTCTAGTGCTGAGGCAGAGTATAGAGCAATGGCTCATACCGCTGGCGAGTTGACTTGGTTGCGCACACTTCTACAAGAGTTTGGGATCCAGGAACATGGTCCTACTCCTCTATATTGTGATAATCAAGCTGCAATCCACATTGCTAATAATCCAGTATTCCATGAGAGGACCAAACACATTGAAGTTGATTGTCATTTCATTCGGTCAAAGGTGGAATCTAAAGATATTAGCACTCCTTTTGTTCCTTCAGGCTCTCAACTAGCTGATATTTTCACCAAGGCACTTCCCAAGACTTCCATTGATACTATTTGTCGCAAGCTGGGAGTACACGATGTTTATGCTCCAGCTTGAGGGGGAGTGTTGACTGTATTTAATGTATTGAATGTAATTAGGAAGATACTCAATTAGGTAGAATCAATTAGGGATTTGATTTTATTTTATTCTCTTTCCTTATTTTACCTTGTATCCAGTCTATATATATTGTACCTCATTGTGAGAAGAATAACAGATTAATCAACTATTTCGTCAATATGCTTGGATGAAGGGGGTGGTTTATGCTTGTTTTTTACACTGCAGCTAGGGAACATGAATTGGTGAAAATGAAACTTAGGGTTTTATTGATTTTCCCTCCAAAAGTGGAGGAGTCATCAACAACTTAATCCATGTCACCTGCCAAAGTACCCTCTTAACGTTTTTCTCCACTGTTAGGGTCCATGTTAGCAAGTCCCACTAGCCATTTGACAGATTGGGACGGAAGGGGGAAGTTTGAATAATGGAAAGTAAAATTGATTTTTTAAAAGTTTGTGAGTCTATTAGACATTGAGTGTAAAGTTTTGAGGGTATTTTGAAAATTTTCCTTTCATTTTTACCTTTTTTTGCTTTTGGCTGTTTGGGAGACTCCACCCGTAATACATTCCATAAATGTGCATTTTATTTTTAATGTTAGAGAGCAAATGCAAAAGTAGGGGGAGATCGAGGAGCTTTTTGACTTGTCATTTTTTCACTTTTCTCATTTTTGTCACATAAATAACCTACAAAATGTATTTTGCACATATCTCCCATACACTATGGGGGTGTTGGGGAGCCTTATTTTTAGCTTTTCATTTTCAACTTTTTGGCTTTTTAGATTATGGTCAGAATGTATTTTGAATCTTGTATAGTGTTTGGTATAAATTTGCAGAATGCATTTTCAAACAGTAGTGGTTGGGAGATAATGATGAAAATGAACTATGGGTTGATTTTATACCATGTTGCCCTTGGTTGTTTATTATGGTATTATAATGTGTATTAATAGTTTTTGATCAATTTTGTTAAACTTGTTCCAACACATGAGCTTATTAAATGTACATATTACTATTAAAAGAAAAAAGAAATAGAAAAACCTACACATTACAATTACAATGTTACGAACGTCCAAATTACGAACTTATTAAAAAAATTACACAAATAACAAATACAAATGTACAAATTACAAGTACAAGACAAAAGATTAATTTTGCTAAATCAGATTCAGAGCTTGTTGTGAGTCCTAACATTAATCTGGTAGATGCGGAAAAATTAAAAGATATCTTTGGTGTTAAGTGTGTGGATAAACCGGGTACTTATTTGGGTGCTAATTTGGATTTTACAAGTAACATGGGGAGTCTTTATAATCGTGCGCTTGAGCGAATACAGTATAGATTAAGTAGTTGGAAGTCCCGTTGTTGCCTTATGCTGAGAGATTGGTTTTAGCAAAGCCTGTGATGTTGACAATCCCCTACAACCCTACTATTTGCTTTCAGTGTTTAAAGCCCCTTTGTGTTTTCTAAACAAAGTCAAGAGTATGGTGGCCAGATTTCTTTGGTATGATGAGAAGGAGAAAGGGTTGGTTTGAGAAGTTGGAGGGTGTAGAGGTCTAGGGTTGCGTGATCTTGCTTGCCTGAATCAAGCTTTGCTTGCTAAGGTGGCTTGAAGAATTTTTAAGAATCCTGATGGTCTGCTGGCAGTATAATGAGATACGACAGTTTTGACACAGAAGGGAGGGGATTTTATCTAACACGGTGAATTCTCCTCAAAGGGAAAGAGCCCCTCCAAAAACAGACTTATTGGGCAAATATTGTTATAGGACTAAGTTTTTGGATGTAGAGGCAGTGTCTACTTTGTCGTGGGGATGGCGTAGTATTTTACGGGGTAAAGAGTTGTTGGTGAAGGGTCTGAAATGGAAGATTGGTTACGGGTTGGGCACTAATGTTTTTAAAAGATGAGTGGATTCCTAGAATTTCCAATCCTTATAAAGGTAGAAATATGGAGAATTGCTTTGGGAGTTTTAAGGTGGGAGATTTGTTTGATTGTCGCTCAAAACAACTGAGAGATCCTCTAATCTCTATGCTTTTTCCGGGAGATGTAGCTCAGAGGATTAGGAGCTTGTATTTGCCTATGCGTCATGTGGAAGATGAAGTGTTTTGGGAGTTTACTAGAAATGGGGTGTTTTTGGTAAAATCTGCATACTTGCTCCAGTGGTCTTTGATTTCGGATCAAGATCTTGGTGAGAACCAAGCTCGGTTTGATAAATGGGGGAAGGTTTGGGGTTTGGGTCTTCCGCCTAAGGTTCAATTGCTCATCTGGAAAGTTTTAAACTGAATTCTGGCAGTTAAAGATGCTCTTTTGAGGTGGATTCATTGTTAATGTGGAACTGGGGTGTCTGTTATGTGGGAAGGAAGTGGAGACAATGGAGCATTTGTTCTTTCAGTGTGCTTTTGCTAAAAGATTGTAGAGGGCGACGACCCATTTGGGTTTTGATTTTGATGTGGGTGTTCCTATCCTTTTGGGGAATGGATTGCAGAGGCGCCTGGTAAAGAGTTAATGTGTCGCGCCGCAATTTTTACAAGCGGTCGCCCAACCCACTTTAAGAGGCAACACTTCCAAAATCATGACTTTTAAATGCGACGATTCTGAATTTTGAGTTTGATAGCTTTGATTAGGACTGTTGTTTGAAAATTGGAGTTGCCACCTAACATTAAGTTTGGGTATGTTAAGTCACCCGCTAAAGATATTTTTATTTATTAAGAAAATAGCTTTAACTCTGCTTTTAAAAGTAATTCCGTTTGAGCAAATTCTTCTTTCAAACGTGGCTTATAATTGACTCCCATTCGAGGGTTTGTGAAAACATAGATGAATTTTGGAATTTATTGTTACGTGTGGGAAATGTGTTAGGCACCCCCACATCGTCCTCTTGGTACTTTTTTTTTCAAAGTTGGCATTTTTTAAGTAATTATCCTTGGCATATAAATAACATAAAATGCATGTAATAGAGCTGGTTATGGATAACATCACCATTAGTCCTCTTTTCGCGTTTAAGGCATGGGAACCCTGGAATCGCCGAATTCGAATGTGGCTACTTTATCACCGACAAATGGTCACTGGGTACTTTTAGGTTTCAACGCCATCCTTATCTACTTTATCACCGACAAATGGTGACTGGGTGCTTTTTGGTTTTAAGTGAAAAGAACATCGTTGTGATATTAATCTAAGTAAATTTTTTTTTTTTTAGTTGAACTGAAAATTTGAATTGAAAGGGGTGAAATACCCCCTGCGTAGGATTACATCTTCCTCACCTTGTGCAGTGGATTTTTACAGAGGTGTGCTCAGAAATTAAACTAGACAAAAATATAACTAAAAATAGCACAGAATTCGATCTGTACTTATTTTTAACTATATAATTGTTGTGGTATAATTCTGGCTTACAATGAACTTGTGAGGATCAGGAATTTTTTCTCGAACATAAACTAAAAGGGCTTTGGCCTTGGGGATTTTGGACAGAAGTATTTTTGGGATTTTGGAGAGTGAAAGAGTTTCTTTTTTTTTTTTTGGAGGAAAGGGATTTTCCCTGGTTTGGTTTTTGGGGGCAGAAGGTTTTTTTTTTTTTTGGGTTTGTTTTGAGATAGGAGAGAGAGTGCTCTTGCACTTTTGGCTTGGAATGGTGAGAAGTATTTTTTTTTGGTTTTGGACTGAGGGAGAGGCAGAGCTTTGGCTTCCTTTCTTTTCGGATCCTCCTCCAGGCATGCAGCAAGGGCTGCATTTATATAGTATCCGATGTGGCGCGCACATGAGATGTTGAGAAGTGAGTCCACGGCTGAGATTAAACAAGAGCCCAATCGGATGGCCTGGTTTTCACCATGTGGCCTGACCCACCTACTGCCGAAACTGCCTTCTTCCCATGATTCCAAGTTTTCAAATATACAAGGGGGGCCCATGGCAATGAATTGCCGTTTGTGGTTGCTGCCACTGCTGATGGATTTTCACTTTGGTGGCAAACCAATTATAGATATTGCACTGCGCTATGATCTGGACTAATTTTTTAACTGTGTCCGATTGGGGCCCAAACATCGTAAAAAAATTTGTTGCGATGCGGAGATCAAATATGGTATAGTTGGCGCAATGCAATGTTGTTCTGAACTTGAATTTGCGAGTGATGGGGCAAAATTAGGTGTCAACAGTATGTGATTCATTTTTAGTTTTATGGTTTATTTGGTGCATTCGTAATGAAGCTTTATTTCAGCATAATGTTGGTTGCGTGAATAATCCGTTGGCTCAATTTTCAGGACTCAGAAGTTTATGCAGGTCCGGTATGATAGGCGGCAATCAGATTGGGCATGGTATTAATAGGTTTTGTGGAGCTGGTGGGCGTGAAGGGAGGGTCCAGTTGGTGTTGAAGAAGAGGGATTGTGAGTTCAATGAGTATCGAGTTTTTGTTACAGATGGAGCTTGCAGGGCTGGCGCGGGAGGTGGTGCGGCGGTATGGGTTCTGTTGAATGGAACAGGTCAAGAGGTGGATGGTCAAGTGATCGCTTTGCAACGCGTCTTCAGCAGCAATGGTAGAGATTCGTGCAGGGTTGCTAGTTCTTCAATTGGCGTGTGCACAAGGACTTCTTGATGTTTTTATTTAGACAGATTGCATTACTTTTGTTCAGGGTCTTTGTAATCCGAGCGGTGCTGATATTAGTCTATAGGATGCTCTTATGGACTTTGTAATCCGAGCGGTGCTGATATCAGTTGTAAAGGTAGATACGTATGTCGTCAAGGCTACTCATTTTAAAGCTAGAGCTGCTTTGGCTGGCTTGTAACTCGGTTATGATTTTGGTTCATTAATGGGATTAGTTTGTTTGTCAAAAAAAATTACAAATACTAAGGAGCCGTGAAAACATGCTATTCGAGGTCGTGTTTGTTATAGCGAAATGTACGTCGACCAACAGTGATTACCCTGTTGGATTCGTGGTCGTCTGGGTCTATTAGTGATCAATTGTCATTTCTCATCCGAGGAAGCTGCAAAAGAAGTACAGCTTCAACACGTGTCGTAGTTGGGGTACGACCCCTAGCCGCCGTGCCGGGGAGGCTCTTTAGGAAGTCCCATAGCAGTGAGGGTTAACAGAAAAATAAAACGGTGGATACTTCCACTAGTTGGGTAGAAGGTGACGCCCCTAATGAATCGACTATGAAGGTGGTTGTTAGCTACATCAGCGCTAACAGAAAAATTCCTTCATTGTTATTGCCCTGGCTTTGATGATGAACCCCTAGCACATTTAGGTTTTGATCTTCGGCCATCCTGGTCCTCAGGACCCAACACCATATTATTCTTATCTTTTGTCTTTTCATTTCAAATATGCAAAAGGTGTTGACACGTCCTATCCACATAGAAAGCTTGCCCCTTTTCACACATTATCAGTGGGTGCTATAGCCGCCATCACTTTGGCTGCAGGAGGGTAATGGTGTTGTGACACTCTCGACGTCTTGTTTGATAAATTGGATGTTTACCGAGGTGTTCTTCACGAACTTATTAAAAAAAGGTACTTAAACGGGAGGTTTTCTGGGCATTATTAGGGTTCTTCAAGGGTTTTTTGGCCTTAAGAGAAAATAGGTAGAAAATGTGAAAAGTAGAAAAATGGAAAAGTAAAAAAACAAAAAAGGGATACTGTTGCAAAATGCATTCCGTACATATCTTCCAAACATTTTACAAATTCAATACTCTCATTCTCACTATAATTTAAAAAGCCAAAAACACAAAATGCAAAAACTAAAAAAAATGGCACTGCCAAACACCGCTGTATTGGTCTAATAACAAGTTATATGACTTGTCGGGACAAGTATCATTTCCTTGCTTAGCCTGGTCCAAGTAAACAGCAATAGCATATTCGCCATATTGAAAGAAATGTGTTCGCCAATTTATGGGAAGCAAAGAATCAAATAAAAGGGTACAAATCCTTTCTAGTAATTGTCTCGAACAGTCCAAACTCTTACAAAAGGCATTAGTATCTCTCTGGAAAGATATTACTTTTCGTGGGACTCACACTCATGAGATAACTCTGTTTGTCAACTGTTCCAGGCAATATCGGAGAGAAACCATTTCTCAAATAAAATGGGAGTAAAGTGTAAATTACGAAGAGTAATATTCAGTGCTCCAACAGAAATTACTCATGTCATGCCTATTAAAGAAAGGGAAATAATATTGGCACTCCAAAAAACGAAGGAAAGTGGCTTTGGAGTTGAATTGATTTTGGAGTGCCTGCTTCAATTTTTGAAGTGCCAATATCATTTCCCTAAAGAAAATTTCATAAAAATCACTTTCCTGAGCCACCGTGATTTAAGTTGGCAATTTTTTGCTCCTCTAGTTTTTTTCCCCCTTCCAGATTTCTTGTGAGTATTTTTTATTTCTTTTTCCAAAACAATAACGGGTGCTATTATTGCTCTCTCTTTTTGAAAGGCGGGTGCTATTATTACTCTAAGAAATAGTATAGCAAGAGAAAATTGCATCCCTAAATAAGGGATCAAGAAGCCAAACAGGAGGAGATCCAGTCCAACCATTATACCCCATGGCAAATAAGAGATTAAATTCTTTCCATTGGCGGTCGAAAACCCCACTTTTCCATCACCACCTTTTTTGGTTCTACCGTGTGTTTATTGTTGATTTAAATCGTTCATCTTGTAAACCCTACATAATAGTTTATCCATGCAAAAAATAAACTTGATCAGACATCGATAGGAGTATCAAAAAAATTGAATTTTGCTTTGTAAAATGGACATTTTATCTTTATTATTATTGACAGAATTAGATCGTCCATTTTATAAATCAAAATTCAAATTTTGATATATCTATCGACTTTCGATGAAGCTGATTTTTTGCATGGCAATATTATACTGCGGGTCTTATAATATGAACGGTTCAGATTACAATAATAGACGCTCGGTGGGGCCTATAATGGACAGTGATGGAAAAATGGAGTTTTACACCGGCGGTGGATAGAATTTATTCTCGCCAAATAAACCCTTACCAGCCATAAGATGCGTGACTGAAGTTGGGTAGGCTATCCAGTGCAGAAATACCCACAGAGGAGAGAGAAGGTTCCACGTAGGCCTGTCAATTGGCTGGATACGAAAAATCTGAATCCGATAGTGGTAATCCGAATCCGATCTAAAATTTTTGTACTTCAAAGATTTTGGCCAAAAAAAAAATTATATTTTTCAAAAAAATACAATTTTTTTTGGGGAAATTGCATTTCAGTGGGAGTTGGGGCAAATAATGTCCAATTCATGGAGAGGTTTTTTCGAAATTACATAAATATGAAACGGAGGAAAAATTATTCCCCATACATGGAGTTGGTTGTAATCGAATCTGGGTTTCCTAAGTTGCCATTTCTATGAATTTAAGTTGCTCCTTCTATGAATTTAAATTGCCCCTTATATGGACCTAAGTTGCCCCTTCTATGAACTTATTGAGTATTCAATTTCTTGAGCATTTCTTCAATCTCCTTACCATTTCCTATTATTTTCTTGAGCATTTCACCAACGACGGTGGCGCCACCATCACCAACGACGCCCTCCCGCCTGTCACCAACGACGACGACAAATCCTCTCCACCGCCCTTCCCGGATCGAGGTCCTTCAGCCCGCCGCCAGGATCCTCATTGAGTTGTCCCATCGGCGCTGCCGTCAAGCTCAACCGTCATCACCGGCTCATCCCCGCCGCCCGACTCCTCTGCGGGAGTGGTTGGAGACCGGTCCGACATCGTCGTTGTCTCTGGATTCGTCGACGGGACTGAGCAGGACGATGATCGAATTGGAAGATATGTTTGGGTATTAAATTTTATGTTAATTGTGTTTTTAGATTAAAAGTAACACTATTAATTATGATGTGAATTTAGATAGAAATTAACACTGTTAATTAATATTGCAATTAACACTGTTAATTGTGGTGTAAATTTTGATGAAAATTAACATTGTTAATTTTTGATAGAAATTAACACTGTTAATTGTGGTGTAAATTTTGATGAAAATTAACATTGTTAATTTTTGATAGAAATTAACACTGTTAATTGTGGTGGTGAAGTGGTGGCGGTGACGACATAGTGGTGGTCATTGTGGTGGTGGCGTGGTGGCGATGGTGGTGGTGGAATGGAGGTGGTGGTCATTGTGATTGCGGTGATGGTGGCGGCGGCGTTGTGGTGGTGGTGTAGGAGGTTGTAATATTCCTATCGTTTGACCCAAAAAAATCCCTTAATTAATTACTTGTCACTTAATATATGCAATTTTTAAGTGCTGAATTGAGTTATCAAAGGGTTACTGTGTCTCTAGATGTTGAACACAAGCACAAAGGGTTAGTATCCATCACGTTACATAAACCTATGGTTCAAGATTTGGAGGAGAAAAAGGTTGATTGCACCATTTCTTTTAAAATTCCCATGGTTATGGGTTCAGTCTAGACCATTACAAGCATCAAGAATAATATCACAATTAAATTTAACTGAAGTTTCACTACATCAAACTCCAACGTAAAGGAACTCACATTTCAGATTCAAACCCAATATTCCAGAACCCTTCAGGTGTCAAAGGAGGTGCAAACCGATATCGATGCCTCGAAACTCCATCATGGTGTTCGCAACGTAGCTGCTGCTTATTACCTCCTTCATCAGGAAGAACCGCATCGAAAAATTTCTTGCATTGCTTGCATTCAATTCCTTTCAGATTTTCCCTATCTGCTTTCTTTCTCACTGGTTCAATGTACTTAAAACCCCTCGTGCCATCTGGCATCTGCGGCTTCTGTCGGCCAGGGTCTCCGTTCACATCCTGTGTTTCATCATCTGAGCTGTCAATATTCATGTCCTTTGGAAGTGGACACGGTAAATTGACTTCTTCTTCCTTCATGGGCTTTTTCATGTTTCCTCTGATATTCTCCAAGGGAGTATCAAGGAAATCATCATGTGGGTCCAGCCCACCTCGTTTTTGGTGGGACCTAGTCTCTCTCCAAGAAGAGCCTGGACGCTTTGTGCCAGCTAGTGTGCCAGGTTTCGCATCACTGGACGTACAGGGGGAGTCCGCGCTTGATCTTTGAATTAATCCCCTTCCTTTGTCATCCTCCAAATTTTCTTTCTCTTTGGTGATTTCACAGGAAACCATCACAGCATTTGGCGCTATGTTCCCCTTATCTGGGACAACACCTGAGAAGACTCGGTGGTGTAAGGAGAAATTCATTTTCCTGTTCTTACAAAACAGTGAGCTTGCTATATTCCATTATCTGTGGCAATATGTTTACACAGAAAATAACTCAACTTTTTTGTAGTTTTATCTGATTTAAAAAATATATATGTGCCGTGCATGTTCTTTTATACTGGTGAAGAGAATCATCAGAATACATCATGAAGCGGAAACTTAATTAGAGGCAACATAGCTTACCAGGTGAAGTTACTGGATTGGAATTACGCCTTAATGAATCACTTCCATCTTCTATATTGCTCAAGGGAAGCATAATTTCTGGGGTAAGGCCACATTTTGCAAGCAGAAAGTTGTATTGGGATTTCAGACTTTTATAAGAAGCAATTACATCCCTTCTTTTCTTCTTCTCAGAAAGCAACTCGGAGTCTTTTGTTTCAATCTGCTGGAGTAATTTACCATGCAATTCCATTCCTTCAGATGTCTCATCATTTTTCAGTCTGAGATCCACATGGAGCTTATCAACTTTCTCCTCTAAACCTTTTGTTTTGGCCAAAAGCAATGTTTTCTCTTTCTCAAGCACTTCCAACTGCTGTCCAATCTTCAACATTTCCAAATTATTCGAATCTATCTGCTGGAGTAACTGTTTTTGCGATTTTCTTCCCCCTACTAGTTCTTCAGCTCTCATCCTGAGCTCCTTCTGAAGCCCATCCAGACTTTCCTCCAATTTTTGCACCTTGACCATGAGTGATTTATTCTCTGTAATGTAAGTGTTCAACAGCTGTTCATTAGTAACACTACTTAAGAGGTGTGATTCATTTTCTTTGAGCAACTTCTCACACAACTCCTTTTCCTTCTCTACTTCGTCAGTTTTTGCACTAAGCTTCTCTTGAATCACATAAAAATCTTTCTCTAAACTTTCAAGTTTGGCAAGAAGCACATTTGTTTTTTCTTCCTGCTCTTTCAATTGTTTTTCTTTTTGCACTATCAAAGTTGCCCTTGATTGAACCAATTGAAGCAATTTATTCTGCAATTCCATTCCCTCATCAACTTCCCTGAACTTTCTCAAGAGCTCTCCTCGGACTTCCTGATTTTCAAGCTCTAAACCTCTTTGTTTCTTCAAAAGCAGGTTGTTTTTCTCTTCAAGCTCCTCCACAATCTTTTCCATGTTTATTCGGACAGCAGCTTTTGGTTCAGGAGCTTCAAGTAAATTTACTTGCATTTTCCCACCATTGGCTACTTCTACAGTCTTCTGTTGTAGATCTTCTTCTTTTTGGAACGGCTGTTTTAGCTCTTCTTGGAGCTCATAAATCTTCTTTGAGAATAAATCTTCATGGTTTACAAACTTTGACTTCTCCAACTTCAGGGAGCGATTTTCTTCTAGGATCAGTTTATTTTCATGCTGAAGATTTTCTATTGCCAGTAATAGATCATTTTCCTTCTTTTTCCATGCATCTTCTGCAGCTTTTCTAGCCTCGGAATAAATTTTCTGCAAGCTTTTAGATTGTGATTGAAAATTTGAGAAGAGCTGGCTGCAGAAAATATATTCTATCTGAGAAATCCTGTCTTTTGCTTCCTGAATTGTGGCAACCAGTATAGTACTAAGCCCGGATACATACTTTGTGTCATCAATGTCAAGGGGATGACCCAGCTGTGGCGATTTTTGGAGATTCTGTTCCATCACTGGGACCAAGTTGGAAGACAGAAACTGCAAAAAAAAAAAAAAACTAAGCATCATCGGACGAATGTGAAATGCTACTCAGTGTACTAAATGTTTCAAACTCAAAAGCTTAAAATAGATAAGTTCTCTGCAGAATTGGTTGCGACTCTCGTGACAAAATTTGGGGACCAACATTAGACAACAGCTCAAATTAATAATTTTGGGTATCACAGTTGTGCAACAAGACTGTAGCTAAGGTCGAAAATTGATTGGTTTACGTTTATTACTCGTATTATTTCGCACAGGTCCCTCATCAACTCCTTCAGTTCAAACCAAACACTTTGCCTCTTCGTAAAGTTTTTTTGGGTTGTAAAGTTAAAACCCCACTTGCTTTCGTGAAAAATATGGAGGAGAACCTAATTGACAGTTCCCCATGGCAGATTTCGTTTTTGCAGTTGTGAAGACACAAAATTATTCAGTAGTCTTACCACAAAGGGGAAAAGTTGTCATTTATTTTCAGACACTACAAATTTGGTCAGCTTATGCTCCTTAGTGTGCTTACTCGTACCCCAGTATTAGTTTCAGCATGTTTCTGCAAATAAATCTTTTGTTTCTCACACATACTATTCTGCCGTCATTAATACTTTGCATTGATATCTGATACACAAATGTACTCACAACCTAGAAAAGAATAATTTGAGATACTTGCGGCCAAAAATAAGACTAGATATTGCTGGACCGCTGGGTTTGTGTGTTTCCAGTCAAGGAACAGTTGGTTGTAGAAGAGAACAAAAACGAAGGATTGACATGGCATATTCTGGAAAACAAGATGTGTTCATCAGTATTGTGATGAGGTAACTAACATTGTCAAAAATCTAAAGGCAGGTACACTATATGCAGTAACTACACCAAAACCTCATAGTCTCAGACCAAAAGCATAAGCTATTATAAGCATCATATCTAGCCTCAGCACCCATTCCCTCTCTCTCTTTTGGTGAGTCTCATGACATTATTCACAAGTTCATATGAACATTAACTCAGATTATTTAACTGTGCATGTTAAGCAATACGCGACATAATATCAATTAAACGATTGAGATTCTCATCATCGGATGAATGAATTAGGATCACATAAACTTGACTCTCTTCTTTACTAAAATAAGCCACAGGTAAACAGACAACTCCCTCCCTCACTGCCTTTAATGTTGTTCAACGCCTGGTTTCTTTTCTATTTCAACACTGAGGTTCACATGGCTTTCATCCCAGTGATGCCACCCAGTAGGTAAGGTTTCTTTGAAATGAGTATCAAATACAATACATTGCTGTCATGAATGCATTTGTACGTATGGAACAGTGTTCTAACTTCTAAAACAAGGAATTAATCTCGGATTAATCGCTAGCAGGGCCTATCCGATTAGGTCCGACTAACGATTAATTGCCAATTACTAATTAATATGCACCGATTAATCCGATTAATCGCTCGAAGGTGGTCGACCACTCGACTAGCGCCTAGCGATTTTTAGAACATTGGTACGGAATCCAGAAGAAAGCAGAAAAAATAGTTGTTTCCTTCTTCGAAACACATACTAAACATTATGCGATGAAAACTTTTGGGGGAAAATCGAGAATAACAAAAAACTTTTGTGAATGGTCTATCTAGATTCCAGTGATTGGGCAGATTAAGCTGAAAAGTTGGAAGGGATCCAAACCATGTCAACAATCTAGTTAGCCTGCGATTGGACATCTGAATATACCACCAAACTGGGCAATTAGCACTCATCCAGTGCAGGGCAGAAGTTATTAAAATGGACACCTAACATTTTCCCAAGAGAACCAGGCTAATTTCTAACAT
Source organism: Rhododendron henanense subsp. lingbaoense (assembly GCA_020567845.1). Classification (NCBI taxonomy): domain Eukaryota; kingdom Viridiplantae; phylum Streptophyta; class Magnoliopsida; order Ericales; family Ericaceae; genus Rhododendron; species Rhododendron henanense. The sequence goes on from CM036312.1 coordinate 37,959,618, forward strand.
CAAACAATCGTTTTTTTTTTTTGGTAAGTATCAAACAATCGTATTATTAGCATTAGAACACAAAAGGCAACCACAACATACATCTAGCACAAATTAGATATATGCAAAATAAATTAAGCAAATATATGCAAGTGACAAAAAAGAGAAAACCTAAGCAAACCTTAATCTTATACAGTGCCGCTCCAATGGAGTAATCGAAAACAGCAAACAGAGAGAGAGAGAGAGAGAGCGAGCGAGCGAGCTCGCACCTGTTCTTTTTGGCCCGAGAGAAGTACTACCTGTTCGATTTGAGAATTTGGGCGGGTTCTAGTTCTGATCGTGAAGAAATTATTAGATAATTGCGATAAATACAAACCAACCCCTGAAGTTACTCCCGTTAGTTGTACTTTATTCAGTTTAACATATTTTTACATCTAAGTACAGAAAAATGACACTTAATTCTCATTCAGGAGAAATGAAATACTTAATTACTATTAGATCCATTTTTACAAAAATACATTTACTATTAATGGAAGTGTCACCCTAGGATTTTAGGATATGCTAGGATTTTAGGGTACCCTAGTACCCTTGGGTGACTTAAAATCTTAGGATACCCTATTGTTTTAGGGTTTTAGGTACCCTAGCATTTTAGGGTACTTTCGGGTTTTAGGATATCCTGAGGTTTAGGGTACCCTAGGGTTAGGTTTAGGCGCTTACATAGAGCCCTAGGGTTTAGTTTTAGGCATTTTCATAAGGGTTTTAGGGTGCATTTTCCTATTATATGGTTTTAGCGGTTTAGGCACTTTTATAGGGTATCCTAGGGGTTTGGGCATTTTTATAGGGTGCCTTAGGGGTTAGACACTTTCAGGGTTTAGGGTTTTAGGCACTTTCATAGGATTTTAGTGTTTCATTAATTAGAGAAGATTTGGTGGGAATTACTTTCTATTTTCTGGACCTAGAGGTAAAAAGCCCTTAGTTTAAACCCATGACTTCTACTTAACACCAATGTCAACCCTCTATATCCTATTTTAACATGCCTATCATTTGGCCATTTTCATTACAATCATTCTACAACCACAAATATTTACATAAATAATAAATTCACTCACATTCACATTAGGGCCCACACACTACCTAAAGATGTGAGTATATGTGTAAAGTGTGTGCAAGTGTTTGTGGTTAAATAATAATTATTTTCATTATGGATTCTAATTAACATATCATGTCACAATCGTACAATATTTACTACACTGAGTCTAGATTGCACATCATAATAATTTCATGCGGTGGCAGGGTGGTGAAGGTTGTAGTAGAAATGTGGGTGGTGGTGGTGGAAGGAGGTCATCCTAGTGGTGGCGTTAGCAAGTAGTGCATAGTCATGGTAGTGAAGAGGTGGTTTAATGGTAATGGTAAAATGTGGTGGAGAGGTGGAGATATGAAGGTGGTTCAAGCAGTGGGTGAGGGTGGTGAGAGATGGTGGCAATGCAATGGAGGAGTAGTGGTGAAGTTATAGCGAAGTGGAGGTTGTAAGAGGATGGTGGTGGTGGTGTAGGGATGGCATTCGGGGCGGAAATTAGGTTTTCCGTCCCCGATCCCCGAACCCGAAGTTCTGCCCATATCCGCCCCGATCCCCGAACGGGGAGGGAAGAATGAAACCATTTCCCAGCCATTCGGTTTTCGGGAAATCCCCGAACCGAATGGGTAACCAAAATCAAGAATGAAACCAAACAAGAGCCAGCAAAACTGAAGCTCAACTGCGTATGATAGATTGGTATTCAAACAGATCAAACGGTGACAAAAGCATTCATTTCTCAACCAACAAACAAAAAAATTCAACCAAGTAGTTAGACAACCACCAATGAATGTAGAAAATAAGAGTGGACAGGAAATGGGTTCTGAATGTATATCTCTGCGTGTAAATGAGAGAGAGAGAGAGAAAGATTAACTTGGAAAAATGGAGGGTCTCGAACAGATTTGATCTGGGTTTCTTGAATGATCGAGCATCAGAGAGCTGTTTGACGCAAAGAATAACAGGGGAAAGAGAGAGAGAGAGAGAGACCTCAGGTCCTCAGATCTAAAAATCGCCGCCTCCCTCACTGAGAAGTGAGAAGTGAGAAATGAAGTTAGGACTAGAAAACCCTAAACGTATATGTATATATATAGGCAGGGGTAATTTTGTAATTTACTAATTCGGTTCAGGTCGGTTCGGGTATTGGCTGAACAAGAACCGAACCGAAACCCGTTCGGTTATCTTGTGTGCCAACCATACCCGTACCCACGGGGAAAATTTCGGTTATGGTTCGGGGATAATTTCGGTTATCGGTTCGGGTACCTATCGGTTTGGTTCAAATTGTCATCCCTATGGTGGTGGTAGAGATATTGCGATGGCGAGGTGGTGTTAGTGATGAGGGTATCAAGTGGTGGTGTCGTCGTGGTAAAAAGGTGAGTGATTTTAACGGTGGAAGGTGGTGAAGATTTGGAGGTGGTTGGGGCAATGATAGCTGTGGTAGAAATGGTGGTACTCGCAGTACACCGGTGGTGGTAATGCCAGTGGAGGTGGAATGGTGAATTTAGTAGTGGTGGTGGTAGTATCAAAGTGACGTTGGTGTGAACAGCGATGGTGTGGTGATGGTGGTGTTGGTGGTGGAGTGGTGATGATGGCACTGAAATGGTGGTTTATAATGGTAGTAGAGGTTGGATGGTGGCTACAATCATGGATGGCGATGTGGCATTTTTATTTTTTTTAAGAAACACAAACATAATTATATATATATAGAACTTTTAAAGTCTTACAGATTTAACCAAAAGTACAGGCAGCCTTGACCTCAATTCTCTGAACCTTGGATACAACAACATACACAAAATTACAAGCTAACTTTAAAATATCAACCAACACTAGCCTAACTAAGACATGAACTTGATCAAGATGCCGTAGTCCATGCGACGATGGTGGCAATGGAAGGAGTGGTAACATGTACTCATAAATTTAGCTAAAGTTAAGTAAGCAACAAATTACTTAATTTTTATGAGTTCCCTTAGTCTACGTTTTAAAAGGCACTTAAAAATTTTAGCATATAAAATGTAATTATAAAACCTACTTGCCAAGAGACAAGAGACCAAAGGTCCAATGACATTAAGGGTGCATTTTGGGTGCTAGGATAAAGGAGGATAGGAGTTTGAACTCCTCTTTCAAGGCGCTAATCTAACTATTCTAATAATACTGACTTTTGCTGATAAAAAATTGTTAAACTACTTAATTAAATATTACTTAGTACGTTTAGTTTTAAATATTAGAATTGAGTAAACAACCCCTAGGCCTTGGGGTATGTACTTTAAATTAGTTATAATATGAAATTGCTCTAATAACACTAAGGTCTCGTTTCGCTAAGGTTATTATTTTTAACTATTTATTTTCCGTTTTACGAAATCGGTCATTCTCTCATAATACATCATCTTTAATTTAAAAAATAAGTACTTGTTTAATAAATAATCACTTATTTGAATTAGCGAAACGGGACCTAAGTTGGTTTTCAATTCAAATAATCTTATGTTACTAAATATTATACTTTTCTTTATAAATTCTTTGATGAATCATGACTAAATATAAGTATTTGAGTGTTATAATGAAAGAAAAGAAACATAACAAATATGTGAGTATTTTATGGGACAATACTGAAGGAAAAAAACATACTAGGAATCATGTGCATTTTCTTGACAAAATTTTAATCACTCTTATTTCAACCCTCTCAAAAATTGGTGCTTCTTTTGTCGTAAATCACGGTGCTTGTGCACGATGAAATTCACTTTGTTCTGTTAATTTATAGCAAAAGCCTAATTATATTTTTCTCTCCAAAAGAATCCTAAAAAAGGTAAGACAACAACAATTATCTTTTCACTATGGATCAAAAGTGACCCCCAAATTATAATTTATATAAGTCCAATAATAGCCCTATGCTGTATCAAAACCTCTCACAATACCTTAGAACGTCTTTAACGAGGATCAATTTGGGAGAAAGCCATAGATTGGGGTGCGACTATTTGCAGCCACGTATTTTCTCCCTTAGCCCATTAAAAATTTTCAATTACCGAAATATGTTTCGACAGACATTTTCGACAGTTAGTTACTGAAATTGAGATACATTTTCAGCATCCAATTACCGAAATATATGTTTTTTGTGCATTTCCGACATGTAGTTACCGAAATATAATCTTATTTTCAACAGCTATTTACCGAAATGTATGTTCGACAGTTGTTTACCGAAGGTTGAACATATTTTCGACATATAGTTACCGAAATATAATTTTCGAAATTTTTTAACGGGCTATGGAAGAAAATATGCAGTTGCGAATAGTCGCCCCCATAGATTGGCTTGAAGACTAAAATGATCTCATCCAACGGTGAGCCATTTTGAGAGCTAAAAAAATGGCTTGGCCGTTTATTTGGCCAAATTTGACTATGAAAATGGCTTTAGCACCAAAGGTTGTGTGAGCAATCTAATAGATATAATATATGGCTGGTGTGTAACCCATGTGATAGTTGGCCAAATAATGACATTAGCACTATTATAGCACTTTTGCCAACTTTTAAACAAATAACACCGTAGCAAGCCAAAAAATAGCCATAACCACCCGAGCCGGAACGTAATCGGGTGGACCATTTAAAAAGCAAAATAGATATATTAGGGATAAAGTCGGTAAAATCGGTACTTTGGGGACTTAATCGACAGAAGATACATCCTTCGGAGACCATTAACATATTTCACCCTCAAATTTACGCACGGTTTACATGTACGTAGGGTTCGTAAAATGCCCCTTCTGATTTCCATCCCCTGGAAAATCTTTGGGGGATTTTCTCTCTCTTCTGCAATGAAACCGAACCCTCAATTCCTTCTCGCTTAAGCAATTCATCATTTTCGCACGCATCACCGCCTTCGTTTAGCACCAGATCGCCCTCCAAACGACTTCACTCGTGCTCTTGTATTTGACCATATTCATCCACGCTTCGACGTATCGACAGGCCAGCTAGGGCTTTTCTTTCCAGCCGACGTATACTTATCGAGTGGTTGATTGGATTGCGTTCGTTTTGAAGGGTGCAGCAATCATCTGCGGGAAAACCTGTCTAGGGTTTTGTGATCGCTTTGGGTAGTAGCGAAGATGGACGGTGCGGATCAAGTTGATGGCCTGACATTCGGGGCTAACTTCACGGTTGACGGCGTGGCGAGGCTGCGAGAGAGAGTGAACGAGAAACTCAAGGAGTTAATGGGGGATTACACCGACGACACTCTCGTGGTATGGTTCTAGGGTTTAATCGTCTGTGCATCAGCATTTGGTTGAAACTCTTGGAAGTTTGATAATTAGTGTAAATGTGATTACTATCGGAGTGGATAATTAAAGCTTTTCTGGGTTACGCTATTTTCACCCTGAAGTTTGCAAGTCATATGATACTGCTTTCGCAAGTGTCCTGGGAAAATGTATTACTTTGGGTTTAATGGGGGTGGATATTTTTACTCCTAGTGAACATTGAAAGTGTTTGTACTGAACAATGCTCCACATTTCTGTGTATCTTAGGTATTTTTCCCCTTCCCACCAAAAAAAAGAGGTAAAGATAAAACAATGTACGGTGATTAAGAAGCTTGGATTTGAGGAGTCAATGATTGAGATTGGGTGCTACACCATAAGAATTTAAAAGGAACAAGATTTGATCAGCGAAGGGAGAGTAAATTACCAATTCGCCCTTCACTATTATTGTAGAACATTAATGATTTATTTTTCGTAGATTGCATTATTTTGTCCTTCAAAATTTAGCTTAACAAATGAGAAGTTGCATCGCCTGGTGACATTGTGTCCCACAAAGAAGGTAGAATCTTCTTTAAAATAGAGTAAAAATGAACTTTGGCCTTGTTATGTTTCTTTAACCGCATTACATCTAGTCATGCTTTAGCTTGATTCGGTAGCATTAAACATCTATGTTAAAAGATTCATTGGTTGGTCTTTTCTAGAAGATTGACTTGAGAGTTCATTCTAGCTTAAGGTTGGTTCAATTGTCTTTTGGGTTACTTCAAGAATGTTTAAGGAGTCTGAATTCTGAACCGGGTTGATGTGGTTGTAGTTTCTAAATAATGTGTTTAAGCCTATTTTGTATTGAGGTTTGACTTATCTGGTATATGTACATTGTGATTCTAGTGAATGTGTAAAGCCTATTTGGTATGAGCTTCTCTTGTAAAATAATTCACTGTAATGTCAGGCATATTGACTGAGGTTAACAAAGTGAAAAAGAAACAAAAGAATATGTATGTCATCTCTATCAAATTTCTACATTAATAGGTAACTGTTCATTTTCCCCTCGTATTAAGGAATTATATGCAGCTTGAACGTTGTGATTTTGATTCTGTACTTAACCTTGAATTTCTGGAAGTTGCAAATATTTGGGGTACACTAGGTGGAATTTTGGTGATTGATCTTCTAGTCTACTAGTGCTCGTAGTTCTTAAGTTTCCACTTCCCACTTATTAAGCTCTATCGAGCTTATATAAATTTTATACATAGCTTTCCGTGTTGGATTTTGTTGTCTTGCAACTTGGTGAAAAATAGTGTTAAGTTCCCACTCAAGCTACATTTAAGCTTACATAAGTTCCATACTTGGAAATTTCTGTGTAGGATTTGCTTGTTGCATGACTTGATGGATGTATAGCGGAATGAAAGAAGTACAATTTGACTAGAAAAATGCCTAATGCGTGGAGAAAGAGTATCTTAGTACACCTACATAAGAACAAAGGTGCTATTTAAAGTTGCAAAAATTATAGAGGTATTGAATTGATGAATTATACATAGAAGTTGTGGGAGCATGGCCTAAGAATGATGATAGCGGGGTGGGAGAATCAGCTTGGGTTTTATGCTTGGTAGTCAACCATGGACTGATGGAAGCAATCTAATTGTTAAGGAGATTAGTCGAAAAATATAGAGAGAGAAAGAAAGACCTTCACATGGCTTTTAAAACATGTGCTTAGGTGCCTACAAGGTTTTATGGTCGGTATTTGAGAGAAAGGGTATGGCAAATGGGGATTTGATGTAGTTAAAGACATTTATGAAGGTGCTGTGACTACTATTAGATCTGAGGAAACAAGCGAATTCCAAATTACAATAGAACTACAGTCAGGGTCCACTTTGAGACCTTAACTCTTTGCCTTAGTTATGGAAGAATTGACTAGACATATTCAGGATATCCCATGCTGAATGTTGTTTGTGGATGGTTTTGGCTTAGTAGATGAAACCGCAAGAGGACTTTGAGACCTTAACTCTTTGCCTTAGTTATGGAAGAATTGACTAGACATATTCATGATATCCCATGCTGAATGTTGTTTGTGGATGGTTTTGGCTTAGTAGATGAAACCGCAAGAGGCGTTAATGCCAAATTATAAATTTAGAGAGAAGCATTAGAGGAAAAAAGATTTAGGATCTGTAGGAGTAAAACTGGTTACTTGGAATGTAGGTCTAGGGGTAGTCAAAGTGCGAGTGTTGACAGAGTGACCTTGCAAAGCCAAGAATTACCATAAAGTGAGCATTTTAAGTATATTGGCTCAATTTTTAGTAAGGATGGAGAGATTGGGGATGCTGCAACATAGAGTATTCGTTGGATGGATCAAGTGGCTGAGTGCTTCGAGAGTATTGTGTGACTGCAAGATATCCACAAAGTTGAGGGGGAAATTCTACTGTTGTAAGGCATGCCATGTTAGACAGCACAGAGTGTTGGGCTACTAAAGAAACAACATGCGAGAGGATGATGAGTGTAGCTGAAATGAGAATGTTGAGATGGATACGTGGTAAGACTTTGCGAGAGAGAATTAGAAAATACCACTAGAAGATAAGATGAGAGAAGATAGATTAATGTGCTTGAACATGTCTATTGTAGATTGGCTTATGTGGTTAGGAGGAGTGATATGGTTATGGTTCTGGGTAATACTAACTACTAAGGGAAGGGGTAGACCAAAATTGACATTAGAGGTTGTAGTTCAGAAAACCCTAGGTTTTTTGAATATCATGGAATATGATGACTTTGACATAGGATAAAAAGGATTCATATAGCCGATCCCAGTTGATTGAGATTTAAGGCTCTATTTGGTTTTTATCGACCTGGCGATATTCTTGACTATGCTACTTTTTTTTTTAATGATCCAACCCTACATTTTTTGTTTTTGAGGCCCGTTGGAAGTTAAGAATTTGGAACTTTTGGGAGCTATTTGTTCTTGTTTTAACCCAATATTTGATTTCTTTGTTTACTTTCATAAGCTACAAACAATTCCTATTTAAAATGCACTAAGTTTCGTCTTTAGAGTCATGTGTTTCCTTATGGAGTTTCAAAACGAATCAAAATGTTGTTAGGTAAGAGAGTAGAGATTTCTGGAGTTTTAGAGTGGAGTGGAGAGTACAGGGGTTTTGCTTAGATCGATTTTTAGGCTTCTTGATGAGTATGGCCTTTTTCTTGGGCCTTCTTTTGTACATGGCTGGTATCCCCTTCATGCATTTCCTATAAAATCTGCCGATTATGAAAAGGAAAAGGTATAAGAAGAAAAGTTCTTAGGTGCTTGGTTTTATCCATCAACTGTTTTGGATATCAATTATAGTCATCATATCAGTCGTTTTTGTGTATTTTTCAGTTGCTCCTTCCTTTCTCTTCAATATATGCAAATTGGTGAGATGCGAGACTTTATCCCTTGCATGCGCATCTGGTGGCCTGTAGTTCTTTTAGAGCAGATGTGATGGTTCTGCACTCTTCACCATGAACTAGCTAGTTTGCTTCTCCATTCGGAAATATATGGGATTCTTTTTATGCCAGATGCAATAAGGCAGCTTTTAGCTTTGCAATTTTGCCTTATTCCTCAATATGCATTTGCAGGAGTATGTGATCGTCTTGCTAAAAAACGGCAGGCGCAAAGAAGAAGCAAGGAATGAGTTGAATGTCTTTTTGGGTGATGATGATAGTGATTCTTTTGTGTCTTGGTAATTTATTTCTGTTTAATTCCTTGAACATGGTGGTTTCATATCTTAGTCTATGGTTATTCTCACTTCTGATACTGCTGTTTTTTACAGGCTGTGGGATCATCTAGGATCAAATCTTCATCTGTATGTGCTGCAGCCTCAGGAGTCCCATCCAGATGAAGCTGCCGAAGCAAAAACCAAAAGTGGGGATCAACGCCGAAGAAATGAATCTCGCCACTTGGATTCCGATTCTGAAAGAGGAAAGTCTAGTAAATTATCCAGAAGTCGGCACAATAGGGAGTGGAAAAGTTTAGTAAGGGATGCAGATGAACCTCCCCCTTTTCAAAGCTCTGGTACGGATAGCGTTGGCACACATGAGAGAGCTCAACTCAAAATGAGTCAATCAAAGCGATCTCCTCCTCCGCAGCCCTTGAGTCAGAAGAAGAGAAGTCGGCCCGATGAACGACAAGAGACCAAGGTTTGCAATGTTTTACCCCTCTTAGTTCTCACTTTATCCTTTTTTTTTGGTAAGTCACTTTTATTGAAGGAACACCAAAACTAGAGGCAAGAGGATGTCCTTGAAAACCCCAAAAACTATGACACACCCAAGAAAACTTAACTGTACGTCAACTGAACATTCTTTAGTTAGTTCTTGCAGGATACACATTGTTCTGTTCGGTATATCTATTCAGGCATTTTTGCGCTTTGGCCTTCAGGCTATTGTTTAGAAAATGAGCTATTGCAAGGCTTTGGGGAAAAAAGAACTTGTGGGTATTTTTTACTAGGATTACCATGTCATTTACAACCTCAGCTTATAGTGGGTAATTGAATGGCCCATACATAGACTACTGATCATGGATTATTTTTGGTCGTTCAGGTTTTAGACTTATTGATAGTTATATACTTCGTTGACTTTTTTAAAAGAAAATTCTGTACCACCCGGTCCACCCCTGTTTGAAAAGGTTCACTTTGAAAACTGTGAATTGGTGTTTGATACATTTACATTCCTACTTCCTATTGCATTAGTGCACTTTAGTCATTTATAGTTGACTACACAAAAGTGAGAAGTTTGTGACTAATATTTGAGACAGATGAAAAAGAACACGTGGACTATCCTTTAGAGACAGGACTGCCTTGTATTTCCATTTTATACTGCTTAAATATCTCACATTGGAATGCAATTGAGTGGAACATGATAGCGTTATTGGTAGTTTTGGACAATTGACAGCTGGGTGCCTGGGTGGATAATTTTTCGATTCCTATATTTTTTATAGGGATGATGTATTGGATAATTTTGGATCAGTGAGCATGTTAGATACAATGTGCATTGTTTTTTCAGGTACCTTATGGATAACAAACATGCGAAAATAGTCGCTGTGTATAAGATTCTAGTTCTAGTCAAACCAATAGAAGTACTTCGCATAAAGTTTATTTTTTTGGTCAGCAAACAAAATACCGTTAGTGTTATAGTATAGAGAATGTGGTGTTGGATAACTCTAGGATACATGGTTTGATGCTGTCTATAATAGGAACTATGGTGGGGTTTGCAAGTGGCAGCTTGATGGTTTTCAGAATCATGTGGTATAATGGTCTAAAGGGAAGGAATTCAGGTTGATTTGGGCATAATTTGGTTAGGTTTTGGGACAAAGTAAAATTCCAAGCTGTGTGCTCACTGATCTGTAACTAGGAATAGTTAACCTTAGGTGTTGTTCTCCTTAGCTTTTTGGGCTTTTTGAGTTGTCTTTATTCAATCTTTTTTTGGGTTTTTTAGTCTTGTGTCAAAATTTGGTGGATTATTGATTCGTCTAAAAGTATAAAATTATGACTTTTACCCAAATTTTTTTTGGAAATATCCAAGAAAAAGCCTAGGCTTTTTGGGCTTTATTGGATATTTTTAAAAATATGGGTAAAAGTAATTTTTTTTTGCTTTTCCGATTCCTCTCGTCGAGATGAATCAATAAACCACGAAAGTTTGGCGCAAAAACTAATTAACGCAAATTTTTTTATTAAGGACAAAAAGCCCAAAAAGCTAAGGAGAACAACACCTTAGTTTTGTCTAGTCCTTGCGAGAGTGAAACTCCTCTTCCTTCTCTTCTCCTTCTTGACTATGGAAGCAACAAATTTTTGCTTTTCCGATTCCTCTCGTCGAGATGAATCAATAAACCATGAAAGTTTGGTGCAAAAACTAATTAACGCAAATTTTTTTCATAGGGACAAAAAGCCCAAAAAGCTAAGGAGAACAACACCTTAGTTTTGTTGCTTCCGTAGTCAAGAAGGAGAAGAGAAGAAAGAGGTGTTTCACTCTTGCAAGGGCTAGACAAATTCAACAATACTAATCAAGTTCTCGTAGTATCATTATATATATAATTTTTGTAGGCTGCTAGAATTTCCCAGTCCTAGTGCGATCATCTCATAATTGGAGGTTGTGAAACTTTGGCTAAATATAGTATTCTTGGCATGATAAAGATTTCATAAAAGACCTAATAATGTAATTTGGCCCATAAGCTTGTAGTATGTCCAGCAGCATGGTAAATTAAAACAAACACAAATCAAGAATAAATTTCCACAACTTTACTCCGCGATGCCCTAAACGTGCTCCATTTAATTTATTCCTTTCCATTTGTCTTCTTTCTATGCTCTTCATAATAACTTGCATAATCAAATAAAAGAAAGAAAGGGAGAAAAGGTACAAACTGAAGTTACTGAACAGTCTAAATAGAAGTCAAGTACAGACTTGTAATATCTTTCTCTAAATAATTTTGTTGGCTGCTAGACTTTTCCTAGTAACTTAGGCCCACTAGAGTATTATAAAACTGATAATGACTTCATAAAACACCCAATAATGTAACTTGACCCACAACGAGATCCATGGTCATCCCCCTAATATCATGACTTGAAGGTCTGTAACATGTCCAGCAGCGTGGTAAATTAAATAAACGCATGTCAACAATAATAATTCCAAAACTTTGTTGCATGACGCCCTAAACGTGCTCCTTTTAATATTTTCCTCTACATTTTTCTTCTTTTTGCTCTCCAAAAGTACGTGCACAATCAAATGAAAGAAAAAACCCAGAAAAAGTACCGGTTCAGCACCCGAAATACAAGCTATAAAAAAAATCCATGCCGTACTAAAATGCTTCAATACTTTGCCTCTTCACAAATTTCGACATTGATTTCCATTTCGCCACTAGCCGTTACAGTAACCTGACCAGTTTTAAAATCTTTTTTCTTATCCTTGACTTCTGCTTACGATTGTTAGTATGTTGTGCAATAGTCTTTTGAAAGTGATCAAGTCCCTCCAGTGTCAGTAGTCTTCTTCAATACTTTGGAAGACATCTTCTGCTCTTCAGTTCACTTTTCAAAGCCAAATACCTGGCTTATCCTTCTCAATGCACTGCCCCTCATGAACCCTCTCCTCTTTTGTCCATCATAATTAACTGCTGAGTGCTGTCTTTAAAGCTCCCTTTCCTTGCTTGACTCATTTTTTTGTTATTTGCCCAGTTTTTGTCAGTAATAGTATGATCATCACCCGTTCCTCCCATCTTGTGTTAATTACCAGCAGCTTACTATAAAAGAGGGAGGGCTGCTCAGTGCTCAACCTTTCCGAAGAATTTGTGAACCTTCTTGAGAGTTATAACTCATTTGCGTCAAAATCAAATGAAAATAGAAACTGACAGGAATCTTTTTAAGTGTGACCCTTCCAATTGCCATCCCCACTCAATGCTCTGATTATCCTTTGCTCCTGTGAATCTGCTGAATTCGCCACCGACAACATTACCACTGTGACACTGGTCCAAATCCCCTAACCTGTTGCTTGCTAGTTCCGTCAAACCCCAACTGTTGCCCTTCTGAGCCATCCTCTTTGTTTTGTCTCTCCCTCACCTATATTTTCATGAGTCTTCTTAGTTCTCAAATTGTGGTCTGTTGAGCATCATTTTAGGACGTGTGTTACGCTTTCAGTGATGGTGGGCCTGACTACTTAGATTTATACTGTTCTTTTCAAAGGTTTCCAAGTATGTTAATCATGAAGTACGATACTTGTTTGCACGTGTTTATGTTTGATGAATATTCATGGAAACCCTGTGAAGTACTGACACACCTAGGAGTTACTGTATCCATTTCGGACACGCCGGGGAGAAGCCAAACGTGGTGTATCCATTGAGTTCTAAAATTTCTTATAAGGAGACATGCCGTGGACACCCATGAGACACGGGGACGGTGGGGACACACATGGGGACACGACGGGGTCGCTTTTGTAAATCTTAAAAGCTTTTCCAGAATTTAATTTTTATAACTTCACAAGAATTAGGCCAAAAGTATAATGTAAAACATATTTGGATGAATTCGGCACACCATCGGTGGATAACACATTTGATAGGAGCCCTAACCTAAATATGTAGTGGTGGTAATGTAGGTATGCATAGCCAGAAATTACACAAAAAAGTTGCCTTGTCTCCCGCCATGTCTGTGTCCCCATTTTTAAGGATTGCCGTGTCTCGTGGTCGTGTCTGTGCCATGTTCGTGTCTGTATGCATGCTACATAGTTGAATAGAAACCTGTGTTAAATTATAGTTCTAGATGCATAGGCTGCCAAACATAGACTAGTGGCATTCTCTGCTACGACGAGAAACAGAATTTTCACATGTCTGATATTTTGTAGAGCTTTGTTGTTTTTCGTGGGTTGGAGCCATTGGACCACCATTACTATTCTGAAAATCTTGTCTAAAGGAAGGGCATAATATATGTAAAAACATTTGATAGTAGTTGGAGTGTTGGATTCAATGATAAATTAGGATTTCTCTTCTGGTATGGAATATTTTGTTGTGCTTGCTTCACTCCATTTCACTTGTCAATATAGAATAACATTTTCTGTGGTTTTCAAAACTATCTTACTCTGGAGTTTGAGGCGAATATGCTGCTAATAAGACGACGCCATGTAGTTATTAGAGTGAAAAGAAACTTCCTCATTGTTTTCTTGAGATGCTGTTTAATTGTGGCAGAAGGGAGTAGCTTCTCAAGCAACCGTTGGTGCACCTCGAAGGCTGCTTCAATTTGCAGTTCGGGATGCTGTGGGCACTTCAAGGCCATCCAGTTCAGCATCAGAGCCTGCACTAAAGCGCCTACGTTCTGTGGTTTCTACATCATCTGGAGACCCATCAGTTGAAGGCCATCCTCGTAGAATTCGGTCTGTTGCGAGAGTGCCTAATGCCATCATGGCAACTGCTATTAAAGCTGTTGAAGAGGCTGCCAAGGATGTCGCGAAAAGCAGATCTTCAGGAAATGTGTTTGATAGACTTGGTGGGGGTATGCATGTATCACAGGTCCGTGACGAACTAGCAGAATTTGAAGAAGCTGCAGTAGAAGATGGGGAATATGGAGATTTTAACCAAGTTTCGGATGGGACCCGCTCAACTTATCTCCAAAGAAGCAAGTATGCTGCAGAATATGTGGGGGATATGACTATGTTGGAAACTGAAACTGGAATGGCTTCTGATTCAGCTTCTGATAACGAAGTATACGATGATGTCAACGTTATGGGCCGTACGTTTATGGATGTTTCTCAGACTGGCACGTCTGGTGGAAATAAAGGCCAGGACTCCTTGATGGTGCAATACAGTGTGGCTGAAAAGAGTGGTGAAAGTACACTGAAACCACGGAAAGATCAGGACCAACCTGCTCCTGTAGCTAGCAATTCTCGTAAGATAGTGAATATATCTGTAAATGTAAATACATGGAAACCACCTCATTATCAAGAGCCAAGAGAGGTCTCAGAACTGGATAGTCGGAAATCTGTACCGGAGAATGAGGCAGGACTTGGCAAATCTGGTGCTTGGTTGATGAAAGAGAACAACAATATTGTCTCTGCTGGTAATGGAAATGTAAGATGCATATCTGAGTCATGCATAGTTTGTGTGTAATGTGCATAAATCTCTTCTGTTTCTTCTGCTTTATACCTTGTTCTTGATTCCATTTTCCCCCTTGAATGGATAGGCAAAACCTGCTGCAGATTCTCAGAAAGAGTCTCAGAAGATACTTCCTACCACCCCTGGTGCGTTATTAAATCTTTGAAGTGCACAAATTAAGCATTTTTGGTCTTACTTTTCTTGTTCTTGTGCCCCAGCTATAAAAGGCATCTTCATAGTTTAAATAAGAAGGTCATGGACTCATGGGGCATAGCCCCCGTGCACAGCAGATAAACAAATAAAAAAGCATCACTGGATGTTCAAAAGCATCCCCAAAAAGAAAACAATGTTTATGCGTCTTCATTCCTTTCTAAGAATTATTCATGGTGAAAGCTTTTGAAGCTTTTGTATCACAATCTGCTTAAAGATATGATGGTTTTGGATAATTTCTCGCTCTGAACGTTGTTTCTAACGTTTATTAAATCTGCTTATGTTTTTATGCAGGTTTATATTCTACTGGTCGGCCAACAGAAGATCCCGACTCCCGAACCATTTTTGTTAACAATGTAAGTTATAGTCCTGAGGTTTGACTTACCATCTTTTATAGGGTTTTCTTTGTTCCTTACATCAGTTTTGTCTTCACAGGTTCATTTTGCGGCTACTAAGGATAGTCTATCTCGGCATTTTAACAAGTTTGGGGATGTGCTCAAAGTAGTAATTGTGACTGATGCAGCAACAGGGCAACCAAAAGGGTGAGCCATTTCATTTGAATTTTCTGAGTTGCTTTATCATGTTGAAATTATCTACATCCACTTTGAGGTACTACAGTTATTCTTTGCGAAATTATGTTTGATTAATCAGGTCAGCGTATGTGGAGTTTATGAGGAAAGAAGCCGCAGAGAATGCTTTGTCTCTGGATGGTACCTCCTTTATGTCGCGTATCCTCAAGGTATGTAGCTGTTGTTTCTATAATTGCGTACTAGTCGTTAAGGTGGTTTTCTTGTTCACAGTGAAGAATCCATTTTCTTGTTTTAGCTCAAAGCTCTTACTTTTTCAGTAAATTGCCGAAACTGTCATAAGTTCTTGTGTGTTCTAATAGTGTTCTTACTCTTTTTTGAGAGTTCTGATGCTTGCCTTTGCGCGATACTCTGAAACAGTTTCAGTAGACTGAATGCCTGAAACTGCCAAAGTTCTGAGCCTGCCAATTATAGGGTAGCATTGTGGTCGAGGGTAGTTGCATTCATATTCATATGGTTACCATTGCAGGAAATTGTTATACAATGCTGTTGGAATTGGGGAAAATCTATTGAAGACAAATTACAAGAAATGTGTAACTTATCATGCGTGCTAGATTATTTTATTTAGCAAGGGCTCTGTTTCTGTGAGGGGCCAAAAATTACCATTTTGAAACTAGTCAATATATTTTTAAGCATGAGCTACTTTGAAAAGTCAAAAGCAACGTATTAGTGTCCACGCACGCTTACATCGAAAAATATTAGAGACGTTCACAAGAGCTATTAATGGTCAAATACAAAATTCATTAATAAAAGGGGGATCTTTACAGCCGAATAAAAAAAAATAGGACTTACAGGAATTATAACAAACAAAGCGCACGCAACGAGAAACTGCAAAGCCCTGATATCGATCCCTCCCCGATTTGCACAACGGCGATGAAACGGTCGTCATCTGGGAAATCTTTGTGGCAACGGCTGCTTAATTTCCTCGGGTCCCATCTTGAGCTGCAGGCCGAGCCTGAAACAGTGAAGCTCCATCCGAGGGGGGCACGCATCACTGGGGAAGCCGTCCAGGACGGTCTCAGGGGAAACCCAAGCCGGAAGGGTCCAGAAACGACCAACCCACCACCAGAATGGCTGGCAGCGAGAGGTCATATCCTCACAACTTGGGGGCTGACTGGGGAAGCGTCCTGCTGCGTGCCAGTCGGCCGGTAGGGTGATAGCCAAGCCTGTCAAGGAACAAACAGGGATGATGCATGTCCTCTCTCCTTGTGACCTTGTTTGAGAGGCCCAGCTCACCCCATGACCTTGTTTAACAGACCCAGACTTTTAATATCCCAAAACTCCCCATATCAAGAAGAGATGGACTTAGTTGTAGCTCGTCTTCATCCGTGGAGAAGAAGTCCGCCCTTTGATACCACAGGCAAACAGAAGTCCGACCCATACTGTATGTCTTTTTTTTTTTTTTTTAAAGAGATAAGGACCTGGGCGTATCTATTTAGAGGCACGGCAAGCGAGGGGGAAGGAAAGTCTAACATCTGTACGAAAAGCAAAGACTTGATGGGACGGAAGTTAATGTGAATCAGAATGACGGCTTCTCATCGCAGCACGTGAAAAGCCTGCGCAAGGATGATGGAATACTGAGAGCAGAGTGCCAGGTGACAGGACAACTCGGAACCCATTAATGAATAGTTGGGAGAAGGGGGATTTAACCCTGAGTAAACTCCCCGAGGAGACACCCAAGTAAGGCACCAAGCAGTTGGACAAGCAGCGTTATCTGAACCTTTGATATCCTCTTCAGAATCGCCAAGATAGAAGCAAGAACTGAGTGAGAAGTGGGGGCATGACAATTACCGTCCACGTGTCCCCATACAGGGAACTCGGCAGAAAAGCATGGAAGGCGGGAAAAGCCTTCTATAAATAGAGAAGAAACCCAAGAAGCAGGGGGCAGTAGGAAAAAATGAATACGAAAAAGAGGAACACTACTGTTTTATGATAAGTTTGAGTTTTTAGCATCATATTCAGGATTCTGACTTGATCGTCGGAGGGCATTGCCAGTCAACCAACCCGACCGGAGTGTCTCTAACGAGTTCATTACTGTGCAGTTCTATCCAAGATCAAAGCTGACCGTCATCGATCCGAGTGGAAGAGAGTTGATGTCAATCCTCAAACAAAAAGTGGAACTCGATAAAAAGGGGTTCCACAGTTTGGTCCATGCTCTTTAGTTCTTGAACATTCTTTTTGATAAGTAAATAAATATATTAGAAAGAAGGCATTAAGGAAATGCGGTAGACAAAAAGAGGCCCCACGACAAAAAGGCCCTATGCACTTCCATGCAAAAGGAAAGCTCAAACCAATCTAAGAATTGGTCAAGAGAAGGATTACAATCTCTCTTATCCCAACTATACAAGTTATTCACCAAAAAACTTTTGATACTTAACAACGATTTTTTGACCCCTTCGAAGCATCTTGAATTTCTTTCCCGCCATATGATCCACATCAAACAAAGAGGGATCAAAGTCCAAACTCGCTTCTGCTTCTTTCCCACTTTAGCACCTTTCCAAGCAATTAGGAGTTCCATCACATTTCTTGACAATGCCCACCGAATACCAAACCAAGAAATAACCATGGTCCAAAGCTCCCATGCCACCGGGCAATGAATAAGGGGATGATCAACCGTCTCCATGCCACCGGGCAATGAATAAGGAGATGATCAACCGTCTCTGCATCCCTTTTGCACATACAACTCCAATTGACAATGATTCTCCGCCTCTGAATCAAATTATCAATAGTGAGAATTTTTCCTTGAAACGCACACCAAACAAAAAAGCTCACCTTTAACGACGCCATTGTCTTCCAAATTGCTTGCCAAGGAAGAATTACCCCTCCCGCAAAGAGAACGATAGTAGGATTTCACATGAAACACACCATCTTTTGATAAATTCCACCTCATCTCATCTTCCCCTTCTCCTAGAGGCTTTGATGGCTTTGCTTTCTAGAGTGTATAATATCTTGAGCATTCTTGTAGTCTTTGTTTTTTGTGGTAATCCAAAACTTTATTAAAAAACAGAAAATGCCAAGAACTAGAAAGGCATACCTTCCGGCTCACAACAGAAAACTACAAAAAAAACTAATTGAGTGCAGGTTGTCACAGTTAGAGGTATTTACCTACATTCATGCCACATAAAGGCGTTTCATCTTCGATAATGTGCTTAACAAAGGGCCTGGCCATCGGTCTGAGATTAAGGAGCTTCCAAGTCCATAAGCAGTTAGATGGATTTTTCAAGTTCCAAAAGCAGTTGTCTTTAAATAGGTACTTGTAGTACCATTGAACAAAATGAGATGCCTAGAGCAAATGAACCAAGTTTGCCTGAGAAAAGATGCATAATTCCAATTTTTTATCCGTCTTAGGCAAAGGCCACCTTTTTTTGGTAAAAAGATAGCTTCTCAGCCAACTTTGCTAGAATGAGTAGAATTCTGTGCAAGTAAATTGGAAATTTAGAGTTTCTCAATGGCAAAATTCAATGTTCTAAAAGTTGTTAGGCGCTAGTCGGGCGGTCGGCCACCTTCGAGCGATTAATCGGTGCATATTAATTAGTAATCTGCCATTAATCGTTAGTCAGATCTTATCGGATAGGCCCCGCCAGCGATTTATCGTTGATTAATCACCGATTAATTCCTTGTTTTAGAACACTGGCAAAATTACAGGGATAGGAAGTATAAAGCGGCCACCGGCCAGTAGACTTGTATGATGAACAATACTGATTTGATAAGCTAGAGTCTTCCAGCATTCGATAAGAACTTATTTTCTCATCCATTAATTATGGTAACAAACTGTCATAAGGCCATTACTGTTTCTAAAGGTACACACTGGAAATGTGGTATTTTCTGTTTGAAGGCTTTTGCTTGACTCAAGAATGAATAAGTGAAAAAAGCAGAGAAACACAAAATCGTGTCATTAGTTTGTTTGATAATGTACATGTCCTTTGTTTGATGAAGTAAATGTCCACTAGTTGAGAGAAAGTATACGACGTATTTTTTAGTAGATGTAGATTTATATGCTCAGCTTAGATTTCCAGACATACTCTGCTGGATGAATTTCAGCTGCTGGATACATCTATCCCTATGCCAGATGTTGAGTATCTGACACGGGCTTTTGAGTATATTATTTTTTGCTTGTTTGGCCTATCTGTTAAGGTGACTCTTTTTTTGGCATACTTTCGTCTTTTCTGAATTTGTTTTCAGTTTTGTTCTCGGTTGTATCATTATCCAATTTGTCTTGATAAGAGGAACTATAATTTGTGACTTATTTTTGTCTTTTCTGAATGTTAATACAAAATTTGGTCCATACTTTTGAATTTTTGTTTTGTTTTCTCCACATTGAAAGATCTGATAGTATTTCGATTGCAGGTTATTAGGAAAAGCTCCGCCCATCAAGAAGCTGCACCTGTGATGACATGGCCACGAGTTATGCGTGGATCAATGTTTGCTCCCCCAAGATTTGGGAGAGTTGCTTTTCCAAGAGGGGTTCCTAGCATATATAGAGGTCGGCCCCCAATCAAACCTGGTGCTAGGAGTTTGCAGTGGAAGAGGGATGAGAGTGGTGCCACCGCCTCCATTAGCAGTAGCGTTCCCTCTCCTACCGCCAGAAGTCTCACCTATGTCCGGCCAGAGCCTAAAGCAAATGGAAGTTCTGCCGCTTCCTAATTCACTAAATTATCCTTTTTTGCCAGTCTCCCAACTACAACTGCACAAATTGCAAGTCATTCAAAGAGAGAGCTGAAATTGAATGGATCATCAATTGTCTTTGGGGTATTGTTCTTCTTTGCATTGTTGGTGGGGATGTTATCTATAGGCGTATGAGAGCTGCTCAAAAGAAGGATTGATCTTTAAGGGTTTCTCACTCTTTCAGTTCTTTCTTTCTTTCTTTCTTTTCTTTTGGTTTGTTTTTCTTTGGTCTTTTTAGAGCGATTGGAAAGGGGACACTGTCAGTTATTTGGATCAAGTGGTTTCAGGTATTTTCTGCTGTCTGAAAGATGTGAATAGGGGATGGACAAATTATTTATGTTTCATGTATCTTTTAAATAATTAAAAAATGCAAAAAAGCATAAAATGAGAAAGAAATCAAAATAGTTTTGGTAGATGTATTTCGCCGGGTATCTTTTAACATGTTTGTGTACAGAGTATTATTTGCGTATATTGTCATGTTGTTTGTACTAGTTTATATACTCAATTTACTGCATTTCGGTCCGATAATTTGTACTTCGATCCATTCTGTATTTGCACTTGTGATATTGTCTTCTTGGGGACTCTGGCCGGGTTTCCCTTTTACCTGGTTTTAAACCATGGTTGGAATCACCCATAGTCTGGTCTATACAATTTGTCTTTGTTGCATCTTTTTATAGTTTTTGTAAACAATGGGAGATTCAACATTTACGGACAGATTGTGAATGCAATGGACATAAGATCTCTCTCACTGCCCTTAATGCCTCTTATCACAAAATTGGTGGATCCTCTCATCCGCCACTCACTACATTGGTGATATCTCCGGTGTCGGTTTTAAGAGAACAAACTGATGCAGCTATATTTTTTAAGAGAACAAACTGATGCAGCTATATTGATAAAAGGCAGATAAAAATTACATTATGCTGATGCAGCTTATGAATTTATACTGTTTTAGTTTCAAGTTTTGCGATTTGAGACGAGCTTGTGTAATGTGTCGTACCACTTCTTTAAAATTATTTCAAGAAAAATGGGGATCTTTTATGTGAGGTACTCATTTCTCAAGTCATCCTGAAGAGGCTGTGAATAAAAGATCATGTGCATTTTTTCTAAGAGATTAATGAGAAGTTGAAATCATCCAGAGCCAACACCAATTAAGCTCAAATATTCAAGTCTTCTCCATCATCATCATCTCCTTATAATGTAGTAGATACGACCTAGAAATAGGGCTTGAAGTGAGCCCAAAACAGAAAACTCGGTTTCTGTCGAAACTACCAAACCCACAACACATTGCAGCTGCAAAACAAGCTCGTATTTTGGAATTATTGATCATATTATGACAGTGGATGATATTCTCCACACTCGGCTAAGGAAAAAATTAGAAAAATGATCAATCCTATAGGTTGACGCCACAAATTCCATCCCCAAAAACCATATTTTGATTGCACTTTACCAAAATGGGAAGGGTTTCAAGAATGCATCCATCTATTTCCTATGGGGGGACGCAACCTTCGAATCTTTCAAGGTAAATCAAGGTCTGAGGCTGAGTGTGCTGGGGTGATCTTGGAAGCTATAAGGGTCAAGTTGAGTTACTTGGACCTCTGTGAAGCTCACGGCGGAAAATAGAGGATTATGCAACAGTTGGCTCCTTAGCTCAAAAATATTCCTCTTGACAAATTGTGCATAGTTTTTTAGATTTCCTTTCTTTTCTCGAGCGTTTTGCTGTTAGCTCTTGTACAAATTGTGCATAGTTTTTAGATTTCCTTTCTTTTCTCGAGCGTTTTGCTGTTAGCTCTTTTTTGTATAAGTTGTTACCGGGGTATGCCTCTGAGATGTTGTAGCTTCATGCCTTTTGGTGTTATATAAAATTTACTTACCAAAAAAAAAATTTCAAACCGTTTTTGAGTTGTGTACTGTAAGATTCTTCATATAAGTATGTCAAAGATTTCAAAACGAACCGTAAATGAATTTTACAATCAGACTCCACAATTCATAACATGCAATGCCACAATTGAGAGCATCTTGAATAATTTTAGTCAAATTACCACAGCCAACTTAATTTTTTTTGGCCTGCAGTGCCATTTTATCATTTTCCCCCTGCTACAGTGATTTTTGGCACTTTTTGATAAACATTGTCCTCTTACTAAGCCCTTTTTTTTTTTTTTTGCTCAATTATCATTCTAGCCATCAAAATTAATTCTTGATCACAGCCATTCTTGATGATGTGCGAAAAAATGGACTTCATCAAACTTTGAGCCAATGGCCAAATTAGTATGGCTAGCAACTTGGCAACCCATTGGTGCACAACTTTAAAACCTGAAAGCAAACAAATGACCTTGGCAAAATATTTCGCTGACCACTGGGAATGCTTTTCAGAGCCCAGATTGATGCTAGAGTATGACTGAAGTTGGTGAGGCTTCAACATTAATAATATCCAGTGTTAAGATAGTATATTTCTTGCACATAGAGCATGGCTTCAAATTTCTCTGTTCCTTCAATTTTGTATGGCAGAAGCTGAAGGTTTTGGACATCAAAGCTTCGCACTATGATAAATGCTTTCTACTTCCTACATAGCACAGTATGTTTCTGCGAAATGTCTTTTTCTCAAACAGTAACAAATTTGTTCTATTAGAACCCCTAAATTTGAAGGTCTTAGTGGCTATTGTAGTGATGGTGGTAGGTAGTAGCGGCAGTGGTGGCATATTAATTTTTCGGCACACTAAAGACTCAAAAGTACACAAAATAATTTTCAGGGAACATTATCCGCCGAATCAAGCGGAGCATGAGTTCGTAATTTTGTACGTCACTTGCTTGCAGGTGTTTCTATCTCACGGGGGCGATTCAAGAAAATCCCTAGTCCTGGCCCTCAGACACAACTACAAAAAACCAAAGTGGTATAGAGGAGAATATCTAGAACAGGGTGGTAAGAGAGACAAGCTTCATCTGTGATGCTAGGTTAATTTAGGAGGCAAGGCCAGAGGCTGCAACTTGAGGTTGTGAAGTAACAAAAAAGAGTCGGAACGTTAATGTGAACTTCAACAGATACTTGCATGGATATAAATTATAAACATGATACAGATCACATTGGCCCAATTCTCGAGCCAGGAATCTAAAAAAAGTTAAGGCATACATGAAATTGAGCTGCAGACAATCCCATGGCATCGTGATGCCATTGACCGGACACGGGTTGCTCGTAGGCACACCAAACAGCACCTAAGAATGTACTTTGAGACTGCATCGCCATTGGCCAAAGTACTATCTAAGGCCAACCTAAACTGAAAGCATCGACGAAGTCCATCCTCATGCATTCCTTAAGCGAGATGAAAGTGTAGTGGTAATAATATTTTCTATGCAATACGAGGGCGGATCAAGCTATCAGGGTTTCAAATTCATATAGGTTCAATAATTGGATTGATGCACTAAGCCAAAAAATTTGTCCGCAATCTCAAACAGTGATAGCCAAACAAATATTAATGGTATTTTGACTTCAGATCAAAGATCCAATATAACAGACAAGACTGGTAGATGAAAGGAAGTAGTTGATGTTAAACATCTGCAGCTGATATGTAAAGGTACTACCAGAAAGGCCTCCACAAGGAAAAAGCGCCAAGCCACAATGACTGATACAGTTATTTCTATTTGCTATAGCACTGATAATCCAAGTAATTAAAAGAAAAGGACTGAACCACACAGAGGTGAAAAAAACTACAGCCTACCGATTCTACTGAAACTATTTGGGCCTTCATGATTGTTGCTGGCAGCATGCCATACCATACATGAAAGCAATGTCAAAGAGTTAAGAAGGATCATTAACAGAATTTAACGGCAGTAATATATGGCTATTGGTTTTGTGACTTTTGTCTACTCTCACCCTCTAAACTGAACAGTATTGTTGTATGGGGCATCTCATATCATACGTTGCAGAGCTAAAATGCATTAGTAGCATTACAATTGCCGCTTCACAACCAAACTCTGGTTGAAACCGCAGCCTCTCCTTTCGAACAAACAACATTATAAAATCTAACCAAAGACTCACTCTAGCCATCTTACGTCGACTAAAGTATGAGCACCGGGTGCAGGTCTGTCTCCATTGGTCTAAGAACACCTAACTGTTAAGTATAGGACATAGTGATATGCATCCAATGGTTGGATATGGGTATGTAGATTCGCTATTATATGTGTCATATCTCGTAAAATACTTCGATATTGACAATTGCTATTAACAAAGTCTACAAAATGGCAATTATAGTCTATCCTGTGTTGGGAGAGAATGATTTTCATTTTCCATAGGAGAGGGACAACAGAATTTTTCTTTTAGCTTATTCGAACGTGAGTTTTTTCTTAAAATATTGTAGCAAAATAAAGCACCTGCCTCTAACTTGAGTCTGCAGGTCGGAGATATATCCCATATATGTGCATTTGCTATATCCGGTAGGTGCATGTTTGACAGAGAATTGAGGAGTCCGTGAAATACTAGACCCCATTAATATTCACGAATCACAACAAAAACATACGGTAATGGATTAACCTAATCAGATGGTCTATCGTAATTGATAGAGTCATCTTATACTTCCCATGTGATAATATAGCAGAGCTAAACACACTACCTCTTCAACCACCGACCTCAGCTTGCAGTCACAGTCTGTCTGTCCGTCTCGCTTACAGAAGTTGGTAAACCGAAATTCAAGTAACAACTCATTCAACTAAAGAAAGTAGCCATTAAGATAGGCAGTAGGCACCAATGGGGTGATTGCCAAAATGTTAACCGGAACACAAAGACCAATAGGATCTTGTCTAATTAATGGAGACATCGTTTTGTTCCAAACAAAACTAGAGTAAAAGAATTATGCGTGTAAGCAAGAGATTGAAAACGCTTTCTCCCAATACAAATTGCCGCATTAAGTTCAGCCCGAAAGCTTCCACCTCATATTTTGTCCCACTACTACATATCAGATGGTTCTCCACTAGAAGAAATTCATATGAAAACACTTCAACAATACTATCCTTCCATATGACTTATGAATATAGATAGATAACATGTAAACAAACAAAATCCCACCAAAATACCAAATTAAACAAAAATGCGACAGGGAAAAAGGGTGTGATCTAAGTTAACCTTGCCAATGCGCTGTATACCAACCCAATAGAAGCTCCAGCAATACACAAGTACGAGACGCCGCGAACCCTTACGAAAAGCACATTCAAGTTCTTGGCAATCTGAAGGGTCAGGGTGAGAATCTGCAACCTACCCAGCTCCTCCATCTTCTTGAAGAAGTACATGTGCTTCAGCGACTGCCTCAACAAAAACGCCACCGAAAAAGGGAACCCAAACGCCAAGAAACCTTGAACCGAAACCTCCGTGAACGGAGAAGACTTCGTAACGTACGAAATCCAAGCCCCCAAACCAAGCTGGACCAGACCCAGAACAGCTAACGCCTTGCTCAAGCTAGAGATGGTCTTCATCATCGATTGGAGAACATCTCTCGTTTCATTGGCCAGAGTTGACACGTCTCGCTCTACCGTGGGACCCTCTATTTCTTGGTGCTTGAATTCAGGGTTTTGACTTGGGTATGGACTGGGGCTTGTGGGTTTTTCGTCACTTGATGAATCAGAGGTCGAGAAATGCTTTCTGGGGTTTATAGGGTTTTGTTGGGTTGGGGATGTGGGACTTGAAATTGTGTAGGATCTGATCGGGAGATGATTGAGGTTGATGGGTTTTGGATGTTGTGAGGATTGGGATCTGACAAAGGTGAAGGGGAAGAGATTTGAAGTGGGGGTAGAGAGGTTTTGTTGTGGGGGTTTGTGTGAGATTGGGCTGGGGTTTAGAGGTTGAGAGGTATGGGAGATGTAGGCGGAGGGGGAGGAGAGAGGGGAAGAGTGACGGGGTTTGAGGAGCTTTGAGGTGAGTCTGCGAGAGATGGTGGCCGCCATTCTGTTGATCAACGCAGAGAGAGAGAGAGAGAACTCCAAAGTATTTACACTGCTCGTTTGGAAGGTGAGAGGGGAGAGATGATAAATGGCCTATTTCTTACCAAATCTCATCATTTTTTGTCAGATTTGGTAAGAAAGGAAAATTGTCAATCAAAATATCTTTGTATTTTTTTATTCATTTTTCACCAAAATGTTCAATCCAAAAGAAATATTTCACAAAAAATCATAACTTTTTCCTTTCTTTTTTCATGAAATCCCTCCATCTAACGGGACTGTTATTGAACTCTAAGGGCTTGTTTGGACGAGGGTTTATGAGGCGGTTTAACTTCCCCTCCCCCACCTAAGCATGAGGGCCCATGGTTATTCCCTGGTTTGGGAACCGAAATTTGGAGGGGTTTTCGTTTATCTCTCTCTTCTGTAGTACCGTCGAAGATCGCTTGAGGGGGGATAATTTTCGGCTAGGGTTTGAGGTGTCCAAAACTTATCCCCTTAATCCCCCTTGAAATCTGTCGATTTCACCCCTGGTAATCCCCCTTCCCCCACCCCAGCTTCCATGTCAGTCGCTACCACTAGTTTTGGTTCATTTTCGAGCAGAGAACTGAAGTTTTGTGGCGATTTGGAGGGTGCAATCGATTTGTTCTTCGATTAACTGAGGTATGGCTTCGAATCACTGGTTTTGGTTGATTTTCGAGTCCATTGATGCTTGGATTTTCATTATCTCCCTCCTACACGCGATTTGGTTGTGTTAACTCCATGGATGTCACGACCCTAGCCCGTCCCTAAAGGTGTTAGTCATAACAAAGCGCTATCACTAAGGCCATTTCAATAATAATCACCTCGTTAGCAATGACTAAAGGGACTCAAATAATGACAAGCGGAAGCAAAATCCATTTCATTATATAACCACAAAACTAGTTGTTCTTACAAAAGGATCCTTACATGACAAACCACCCAGAGCTGTGCAAATTTACAAGTCAAAGTGTTCACAAAGTACAACCCCCTATCTACAAGTCCACATTTACACAGTATGTCCAAAAGAAAGGCTCCACGTCACCACTCTACTCTCCGCTGCCTGAAAGGTGGAAAAATAACATAAGCCGAAACTCGTATGAATGACCAATACATAAGCTACATGCTTTCCATGGACAATGATAAAAATATTTCACAGAGATTCAATCATTGAAAATAGCCTTGATATAAAGCACATTTCACTAGTTGTGTGGCTACCAGACGTCCCCGGTAGCGAATAAGCTTCGACGTCTTGGCATTATCCCTAGCGTTTTATGTGTCACATTGTAGGAATGTCTGTACTAGAGAGAAAAATGTATCCACCTTTCATTGATGTTCCATGCTTAGCCAATAACCTTGCCTACAAATAAGGTCGAAAACCCCAAGCGTAGGGCTAGATTGTCGATAGCATAATAACCGGTAAGACCGGGATCGTACCCACAGGGAATCGGTAATAGCTTGCTTGGATTGTAGGTTTTAAGTAAGGCTTGTGGCGTTTAAGACGGCCAACTTTCGGTTTTGCTTTTAAAGTGAAAATACTAAGGCAAAAGACTATAAAAGAGTTTAATTAACTTAAAGAGGCAAGCCTAGAGATCATCCATCCCTTGACAAAAGCCGTTATCAGTTCTCGATTATAACTCAAGCGAGAGTCACGACCGCGTGCTCACATTCGGAAGATTTAGCTTTAAAGATTACATTTATCGAAAGATGTGATTTATTGGAACTAAACCAACTTATATTTTGCTAATTAATCTAACACGTAGGAGGCCACGAGCCCTCGGCATGCCGCTTGCCAAGACCGCTTGGCTAAATGACATATCAAGGAGTTAACACCCCTCGTTTAGACCAAAAATGGCAAGGTTAATCCAATTCCAAAAATCATGATTTTAAGCCCGAGGGTTTGAGAACTAAATAACAATCTAAGTCTTTGGGAAAGATTAACCCAAAACTTAGCCAATCAACTACTCAACCATACTACGAAGATTAAGTATAAAGCTAAACATGACAAATATATTTAACTGACGAAAACGAAAATAAACTTGATATTAAGGAGAATCTAGTCCGTAGCTACAATATTAACAAACGTGAAATTAACAAACAACAAAGACTTACTAGAGTTTTTGAAGGATTTAACTTGAAACACACTTAAGCAACAATGGAGTTTTTTCTCTTCTAGGGAAAGAAAGATTAAGGCATAAAGTAGTTATTCACTAAGGGGGAGAGAGAGGGATATATATACATCTCACCCTCTCCCTCCACAAAATATCCCAAAACTTGCCAAAAGTGGCAAGTATTCCATAAATGGAAAGTCCAAAAAGCAGCAAAAATCTGCAGAAAAAGGTCACCGTATCGATACAGAATTCTTTTGACGCTTCCTTCAATCACTCTGTCTTGCATCGGTATCGATATGGCAGAAACGCCTGTATCGATACAGCCTTGATTCCTCCAGAATCCCAGGTTTTGGCCCTCTTCTCGGCACCTGATAATCCCCCGGCACCCTGACGGTCCTCCGAATGCCTCAAAAGCCTTGCCGGCCGCATCTCACATTGCCTCCGGCGCTTGGGCACACTCATGGGTTGATGTTGGTGTCACAAAGTGGCTTATTCCGCTGGTTCACCTGAAACACTTGAGAAAACACCTTACGTGCACAATCACGTACTATAAAAACTAAAGAAAACGCGAAATAAAGCAACATAAATCGGAACTAGACGCACCAAATATCTACAATATTGGGTGCTTATCATTCCATGGAGTTCATATCATGGTGCAAAAACATGTACGATAAAGCTTTGCAATGGAAAACTTGTATAAAATCATGTAATTTAGGTATTAGGTTACTCACCTCGATTCACGTGTCACTCAAACCTCCTATAACAGTTAGGCAATAAAAACATGATTAGAAGATGCTAAACAAGCCTATCTTTAATGAACATAAGGTCCTAGTGTAAAAATATGAAGTTAGATAGCTAGCCTCAAGAAGATAATCACAGAATCTACAGCTTCATCCACTTCAACGCAAAAACTGACTTTGCACAAGAATAATTAAGGCACAAACTCTACATATTTTTTAAGGTCTATGAATCTAGTTTCAAAATAAGAAAACGGTTCGCAATCTCATCACTCGAGTTAGAAATTATGGTCGTTTCCCCAACATGTGTCAGCGTTGTCAGCACAGTTCCGAAATTGTGTGATGCTAGGTTAAGAATTTCTATAGAACTCAATACTTGGAATTTGATTCAGAAATTTTTACCATAGACAAAGACTCAAAGAGGAACTCTCAGTAAAATCCCCAAAAATTTCAAAGTTTTAGAACTATCTCAATAAAATTCCCCAAAATCAGTTGAACATAGGTTTTTCAATACTGCAGAATTCCAAAACTCCTTCCTCACTTAAATTTCACACCAAAACCTCACTAATCATGCTCAAACTCAGATATATTAAAGAGCTACTTCAAGAACATCAAATTCATGCATCAAAACAAGTTCTAAACATGAAATTCAAGAGGTTCAATTAGGGTTCTTGAGCTTCTTTAAGATTTCAACCCAAAACCCAAATCCTACTTGAACTCAATTATCTAAAGCATGTATTCAGCAATTAGAACATAGAATTTAACATAAGAAACATGAAATTAAGTATAAGAGAGGCTTGAATTACCAGATTAGCACTTCAATTTAACTCAAATAGAACAAACCCTAGGTTTCTCTCCTTTTTCCCCTTTCTTCCTCTTCCCTTCTTCTTCTCTCTCTTCCATCGTTCTCTCTCTCTCTTCTTCTTTTTCCTCTTGTTGTCTCTCTCTCGTTTGTTCCCAGGGGAATGAAGCGGTGAATTAACAGAAAGACTACATGTACCTTTTATTTTTGTCTTCTTAGGAAAATTATCCTATGTACCCAAGTCTTTGTGTCCCACCTATTAAGTTTTGGCCAATTGGTGATATCCTAAACATATATATGTGATCTGTTCTGTACAACTAGAATAACTACGCTATTTAACCACAAGATTAACTTAAAGCATGCCAAGTATTCACGTATTATGCATAATTAAAATCAGGGTTGTTACAATGGATCTGTGAGTTTTTCACTATTTTGTGAGATTTTTTGTTCAAGACTACGAAACCCTACTGAAAACTGTGATTGTGCGATTATGGATCATGATTATGAAACCCTACTTAAAAACTCCATGGATCTGTATTTTTTTTAATGTTTTGTGCATTTTTTGTGTCAATTTTTGGACTGTTTTCTGCGAGTCCATTGGCATTTTTTGGCACCAAAATACCGCCTGCTGAGTTCACGAATTTGTGTTAATTTTTCTTCATTTTTTGTTGATTTTTATGTGTGCTTCGAGTCCATTGTTTTCTGTTGATTCTGTTCACTAAGGACGCTTGCCTATGCATACATATCCCGAATTTGAAAATTTTTACATTTCACATTACATTTGGTTAATTCATTTGATGAACAAAGTTGAATCGATGAAACCCTTGTTAGTGTTTTTTAGGATGCCAAGATTAAACAGAAAACAAATAAGGAGAAGAGAAGAGCAGGAGGGCGTCATGGCATTACATGCCTTTATTAACGTTGCATTGGGTATTTTTCGCCTCTCCTTATTTATCACGTCCACGGCTTGCCATCCTCGTCCCAAGTTGTCTCCGAATCCTAACTTTTTCCAGACGCATGTAAACAAAATCAATAGGCTTATTAAGGGTAATGACGTCGACTGCCACGACCAATTGAGGGTGAATAGGCATACTTTTTTGAGATTATGTTGTTTAGTCCGAGGTGTTGGGTTAGCGGACTCACGCAACGTATGTCTTGAGGAGAGGGTAGCAATATTCTTGTGGGTCCTCTCTCACCATACCAAGCAGAGGCGTACCAAATTTGAGTTTTGGAGATCTACCGAGACAATAAGTAGGCATTTCAATGCTGTACTCCAAGCTGTCTTGCGCCTTTACAACATGCTCCTATTAACGCCCGAGCCTGTACTTGCTAACTACCAAGACAGTAGATGAAGTTGGTTTCAGGTACACTTGTGCTTAATTGTTCCTACTTCTTCCATTGTAAAGATTTCCTGTAGTCGCCCATATTTACTTACCTTCAATACTCTTCTCCACATTTGTTAGAATCGTCTTGGGGCATTGGATGGGATATACGTGCCAGTTAATCCTCCGGCCATTGACAGGCCCCGATATAGGTTAAGGAAGGATGAGATTGCTACAAATGTTTTAGAGGTTTGTATTTGAGACCTTAAATTTGTCTATGTCCTTTCTGGTTGGGAAAGGTCGGCCACTGACTTTAGAATCCTTCGGAACGCCATGGATAGACCTACTAGTGTCAAAGTCCCCCATTGTATGTTCCATATTCAAAGTTAATGTTTTATTTCACTCCATTACAATTATCCACCCATAGTGAATGTGTCTGTAGTGAATGTGTTATCTTCCATTGGTTACAGGACATTATTACCTTGTTGATGTTGGTTACACAAATGGGAACTGTTTTCTAGCACCATACCGTGGCCAATGGTATCACATTAACATTTGGAGGCAATGTCATACACCAACAAGCAAAGAGGAGTACTTCAACATGAAGCACTCCGTCGCTAGGAATGTCATTGAGAGAAGTTTTGGGGTTCTCAAGATGCAGTTTGCAATTTTGAGATCTGCTTTCCATTACCCCATAAGGACTCAATGTCGTATTGTGTTAGCCTGTTGTCTTCTCCATAACCTAATTAAGAGAGAGATGCCCAGCGATCCCATTGAACAAGAGTACGACGCGTGAGAATGAGAACACGTGAACGATGTCCCTGTTGATGATCACATTGCTACCGTAGAGACTTCCAAATGAGTGGACCGTGGGGAGGGATGCTCTAGCTACCACCATGTATAACCATTGGTTAGCTACTGGTGGGGGACCAGAGCTAAATATTTGACCTTGAAAAACTTAGTTTTACGAATTTGTGTTGACATTGTAATTGTACTATTTGTAACTTCTTGGTAACATTTGTGTTTGAATAACTTATAATGTACCATTGTATTTTCCGGTGTATTACTTAAAGTTTGCGGTCTTACTTTTTACATTCCTTGCACAACTTAAATGCATTTGCAGCAATGGATACTAACGAATTGGAAGTAGTGGAAGGGCCTACGTAGCAAAAACGTAGGACTTGGTGTAGACACCCTATTTTGGACTTCCCAAATTAGTTTACTTGTGGTATTTGATTCCCTGATGATGAAACATATCAAGAACACCCCGAAAATGTTAGTGTGTTTGAGCTTTGAGTGTTTAAACCCCATTAAACCCTTTGAACTTAACCCAAAAAGTCTCAGCCAAAATCCTACCTGCATACGCCGGTCCAAAACCAGCGTGCGCCGGTCCATTTGCCACGTGTCAGTCATCGGTCAACTTTGACTGTTGACTAGGGCAGGGCAGTTTGGATCTGAGTACGCAGGTCAACTACCTGCGTACGCTAGTCAACCCTTCTCTTTGACCCGCATACGCTAGTTTAGAAACCTGCGTACGCTAGTCAAACCTCTGGTCATACTTGTTTTTTTCAACATCCAGAAGCCATGGTTAGGGGTCTACAACACATGGGAACCTTCCAAACCGTCGAAAAAGCAGTCTTCACCAGGGGACATCTCGTACACCAATCCCATCACCTTTTCCCTCTCATTGGATGAGAGGGAAGCCTTTGAGGCAAAGTTACCAGCCCCTTTGACTGGTTTTAACCCCTCTCTCTCCCTCATCTCCTATAAATACCCCATTCATTGTTCTGCCAAAGGGTTCACCAAGTTCCAAGTGTTACCAAGTTGGTTCATCAAGCAAGGTGACCAAGTTATCCCCCCTCTCCATTGTTGTCTTTCTCTTGCAAGAAAACAACATAACCTCCATACTTGCTCTACATAACCATACACACCATTCATCATCCAAACCACTACTCAAAACTCAAACATCTTTCAAACCTACAAGCCAAAGGTATAACACCTTTGTGCTGCTTTCTGTTCTGATCCCTGAGGGGGCTGGCAGGGCCAAGGCTGGTAATCACTAAGTCTTGGACATAAAGCTAGCAAGGTTTCAAAAACCACGTGTACAGGAGACTAGCGTGCGCCACTTTGTGGCTGCGTACGCAGATCTTGCGTGGGTCTGGGACCTGTCTAAGATCTGTTTGGGACGAACCCGCGTATGCAAGTTCCGAACCCGCATACGCATGTTCAAACCCACGCGCCCCCCACTTTTGGACTAGCGTGCAGATCCAGTGTGGGGTCAGAATCCCTGTTTTATGCTTTATTTCTTGTCTTTTCATTATCGTGAGCATGCTTAATAACCAATTTACTACTTTTCCATGATAAAACTGCTAGTTTTAGTTTTCAATATTCATACCTGCTGTCGTGGAATACCTCTGGGGTCCTTCTGAACATGTCTCAGAACCCATAAAGTACAAAGCCAAGCACTGGTCAAGTGATTACAACTGGCGTACCGCAGTGGTCTACCTGCGTACGCCAGTCTAACCCTGACCATTGCACGGTAACTAGGCCTTGGCTTCTATTTTTATCCCCACATTGTTTATGGGGTGTTCTATTCTTTATTTATTTATTTATGGCTTTGTAGCCCTTTTAAACTGCCTATAATTGTATATAAACTGTATATAAAACTGCTTGTTTTGTCCTGGGTGTGCACTGGTCATTTCCAGAGCCCAGAGGGTTGAAAATAAGAGTTGTGGTCTTGAACTTACTAGCGTACGCAGGTAGGGATAGCATGCAGTGACTTGATCATGCATGCTGATTCTTTTCTGCGTATTTCGTTCCAAGGCAGTGTCTTCCAGTCTGTTTTCATCCTATACTAACTGTTTCAATAAAGCGAGCATGTCATTTATCACATCTTGCCAACATGTTACAGTTTTAATCCCTTTAAACTGTTCCCCTGCCCTAACTGGCTAAAAAATGATTAATGAGAGAGAATCCAAATGTTTTTCAAATGCTCGAGTAGAGACCGATCTTCGGATTGGGTGAGAGGGATGCCTTAAAACCCTTCCCTTCTCGTAACCTGGCTCCCGAACCTTGGATATCAAAGGTGACGACGGACCAGTCTACAAACCTTTTCCAATCAAAACAACGTAGCAAGCGTTTCAAGTTCGGTTCATTGGGTGGCATACCACAAAAACCCAAGTGGCGACTCTGAATTGAGCGTTTCGCCGCGCTTTCCAAAGGGGCGCACCCGATTTTATACCAAAATTTTAGATGCGTGTGCCCACACTTGCATGGGTAAGGAAGATGATGCACTAAGGAAGTGCATGCTCAATGACATGGGGGACAAGTGGAGGGCCGAGAATGGGTTCAAAATAGGTTTTTTCACCCACTTGGAGAAAGAGTTAGAAAAGGTGCTACCGGGGAGCAACCTTAAGGCTCACCCCCACATTGACTCCAAGGTCAAGTATTGAAAACAAACATGGGCTAAAATTGTTGACATTGTTGGCCTTAGTGGCTTTGGGTGGGATGATGTGAACAAATGCATCACTGTGGCCAAAGACGTGTGGGACGAGTATGAAAAGGTAACTTCCAATTGTGAATTCCAATGCTTTAATTCAATATTAAGGCATGAGAATTCCTACTAAGTTCTAATGTTTGTGTAGGCCCATCCTACAAAGGCTTCTGGCATGTACGGGAAGTCCTTTCCGTACTTTGATGAGTGGCAAATCATATTTGGAAAGGATAGGGCTACGGGTCAAGGAGCGGAAGATTTGTCGGAAATGGTGCGCCCGGATATTGTCCCGCCAACTTTGGGAAATCAGTCAAATGATTTCTATGATGCTCTATTCGGTGAAGACTACGGTGCACAACTCCCCACAACTCCTGTAACTCCCACAACTTCCACACCTCAGACATTCACATCTCATAGCTCACTCCCCGTAGCTCAACGCCGCAGGCCAATGTTGGAGTTAAAAAAGGGAGGAAGAGGATAAGAATGAGTGAAAAGGAGTCGTCCATCCATGCGAGCATGGAGAATTGGATGAAGATGAGCTCGAGCCATATGAAAAGATGGTCAATTAGTTTGGGTATGACAAAGAGCTATCTGCCCAACGCACGATGGTGCAAGATGAGTTATCAAAGCTTGATATTACCTTGACAGAGAAGTTCAAGTTAAGTGTCGTAATCTGTCAAGAGGAATATTCTATGGCACGAAGCCTGAGGAGAGACAACTATATATGGAGGCCATCCTTAGCGGTCTTGTATATGGTCCCATTTAATGGGATACGTAGTGCCTTTTGAAGTGGATTAAGTACCATTATAAGCAAGAGTCTTTACCCACTTTTTTTGAAGTGGCAGAACTTTCTCGTCGTATATTTGTAGACACCCCAATCTGGGTCTCCCAATCGTTTTACTTTATTTTACGATTTTCTTGTTTCCCCGATGATGAAATCGGATGAAACAGAGCTTGGATCGGGAATGGATTAGGCTTGGAACGCTTAGAACCCTACTCGAAACCCTTTGAACCTTCCAGAACCTTCAGTCAAACCCTAGAGCCAGAGTTGACCCTCGCGCGAGCCTTTGTGTCCCTCGTGCGACACTTAGCTTGCCACGTGTAGTCAAAGTCAAACTGTTGACTGTTTGACCATCGCGCGACACTTCAGAACCCTCGCGCGACGGTTCCCTCCTGTCCCTATCACAGAATCCAGCTGGACTTGTGATGATTGCTTGGCACATGGGTTCCCATGGGCTGGAACCCCGTTCTCCTCAGCTGAACGGCGTGCTGGCAGGTTCTAACCCCATGCAATCTCCTAACCACTCTCTCACCTTGTTGGCTAGCCTCACAACCAAGTTGTGACCAGCCTTGGTGGCTGGTCCTAAGGTCTTGTTTGGCCCCTAACTAGCCCTTACATTCCCCCTATAAATATCCCCCTTCATCCTCCATGTTAAGGGTTCCAAAAAATTGCTTAAGAGATTCATTAGTCATTTCACAAATCCTACACTAGCTAGCACAAAGTTACTAACCCCCAAACCATTTCCTAAGCTTCTGAACTTAGTGTGTTCATACACTCTTGGTAGCAAGGTCACACCAATCAATCCAATCTACTCCCAAACCCTTTCCAAGCAAAGGTATAATGTTTAGCCTGTTTCTGTTTTGATCCCTGAGGGGGGCTGACAGGACCAAGGCTGGTAATCAATACCATGTCCTGGTCCTAAAGCCAGCAAAGTTACAAGAATTCGTGGCAGACACACCCTCGCGCGACGGTCCCCTATGCTCGCGCGACACTTGTGTCAGCAAGAGAATGGACCTCGTGGGGAAGGGAAGCTAGCCCTTTTCTGTTTTTCAGTATTTTCATGCCTGTTGTACTTTACTTTGATTTTTTAGATCACTGTTATGCATGCAAAAACAAAATACAGTAGCTAGTTTATTTGCTTTAAACAGTTTGGAATGCCCTTGGGATCCCCTGAATCTGTCTCAGGACCCCAAGCATGCAAAGCAATTCCTGGAAGTCCAGTCAGGAGTGTCGCGCGAGATTCACTCTCTGTCGCGCGACAGTTCTCTGATTTCCATGGATAGCCCTTGCATGGGTAACTAGGCCCTTGGCCTCTGTTTTGATACCCCCACTGTTTAGGGGTTGTATTTTAACTCATTTGGCTTCTGCTTGGAGTATTGTGTAATAATTAGTATTTTACAGTCTTGCAATAAACTGCTTGGTTTGCTTCCTGGGTGTGCACTGGTCCTTCCAGAGCCCAGAAGGGGATGATTTTGGGACTGTGGTGAGATGAAAATGCTCGCGCGAGGGTCAGTGTGTCTCGCGCGATGGTCGACTTGCATGCAGATCTATTCAGGCATGCAAGTTGGTCATCGCGCAGGGCAAATCTGCCCCGAGCCTGGTTTTGGCATCTGATCGCTGTTTCAAGATCATTCCGTTTATTGTTCATCATACTATCCATCCATGCCATTATTTGAACACATCCTGCAAATTGTTACAGTTTTAATCCCCGATTAACTGTTCCCCCACCCTAATTGGCTAAAATCGATTAAAAGAGGAAGAATCACAAAGGTTTTCATAAAAATGCCTAAGTAGAGACCGATCTCCGGATTGGGCGAGAGGGGTGCCATTAAACCCTTCCCCTCTCGTAACCTGGCTCCCGAACCCAGATATGGTTATGACGGACTGGTTTTCTTCACTTTTTCAAATAAAGCGCGGCAGGTGCTTCGAAATACGGTTCCTTGAGTGTCGGACCTTCAAAACTCAAGTGGCGACTCTGTATTTTCGAGCGTTTGCCACCGGCGCTAGCGCTCCCTCGATTTTCAAAAAGGGCCGCAATGGCGAAAGGAACGGAATCCTTTTTCCAAGGGCACGCTGCCCACAGTGGCGACTCTGCTGGGGATAATCGAACCAATATTAATTCACACTTAGGATTTAATACGCTTGGGAACAATCCCTTAAAAGCTTGTCAAAACGGTGAGCTTCGCGCTGCCGAAGGTTGGAACGGTGATTTAACAGGACCGCGTGTCCGGCCATTCTAATCTGGGGCTTTTTCGATTGTTCGCTTGCGTAGTTTCTTCTAAAGATGGACTAAATAAAGTGAGCCAAATTTGAAAAGGCGTTTTTACGACTTTGTGATTCTTCTTCTTTTAACCAAATTTTAGCATCTCATTTGCATCGATGTGGGAAAAGCCTCGTTGGATCGTTTTGGCAATCCAGCACGGTTTACCGGAGCCCGGGGACCCCGAATGACCGACAACCTTCGACGATGATGGGACATGCTACCGTTCGACTGTTATTCTGCGAAAAACGCGGGTAACGGGAGGTATATCTGTGGCCCTAGTCCGAGGAACCTGTTACGAACCAAAACTGGCCTTTTGCATATACAAAGCATTAGAACTCCCCAGATTAGGACAGGTACCCACAGGTTAAGATCTACTTGCATCTAACCCTCTAAATGCCTACGTGTTACTGCTTTCCTTATCGCATGAACTGTACATACATCTCGTTCAGCGTAGAAGCATGTCTAGGAAGGCTCCTAGGTTCTCAATCTGTTCCGAGTCTGTCTTCAGGCTTAGTAGGACATTGTTATGGCCCGATGAGGAGTCGTGCACCTTAATGGTGCGCGTTATCATCTTTTAAGTCCTTTTACGGTGGGACTTTAGGAAATCAGAAGCTTTTCTACACCTTTGCCCGTGTACCTGTTTAGGGTTTCGAACAAAAAATGAAGAACCATGGAGTAAAATACCATGATGCTTACACCAAAAGGTAACAAGTGCCTCGTCACTTACACCGCCCGGCTAATAGCACAGTGCTGCTTACGCCAACCTGGTCATGGCATCATGATATTCATGCCGAGTCGTTCTGGCTTCAAAAAAACTTGAAACCCCGAACATCGAAACGAACAAAGGTTTAGAATCCTTTTTGGCATCCTTCAGGACCGCTCGTTCCGAACAAGGATACATCTTCGAAAAGAATTCTGAGGGCCTAAAACAGTGTCCAAAGCGTCGTGAGACAGACTTGTCTTCCGGTTCTAGAGTCTAGGGTGACACTCTCGACGTTGGCTGCATCCGCTTTAGTCTTTTATTTAGATTAAAGTTACTGCAGGACCCTTATTAAACCTCCTTTTCCCTTGCAAGTAAAGATCTGAATCATTGCACCACCAAGGAAAGTATCGAGGCCAGTTGCCAAACCCACTTGGGAACGTCTGCATCTGAGTCCGGTTCAAAGGCTTGTCAGGTTACGGTCCCAGTCAGTCATCACGGAAGACTCTCTGCGCTCACCTCCGGCAGCACAACACTCAGAGTCTCAGTCAGGTTCACCACCGGTTTTTCAGGAAGGACGTTCGACTACCCCGGTATCCTCGTCAAGCAGCTCTGAACCACCCGTCACGATGGAACGGCCACAACCAGAACCTCTTACTTTGGAGACCATGCTCATGAACCTTCAGGACAGCATCACCGCTATGCAACAAAGGGCAGCTCAGACCGACACTAACATTGCTCGCCTGAACGACCTCATCCACACTCGCCTTCCACCCCCTCTCGAGGAAGAAGGTGAGGACGATGAGTCTGACCAGGAGTAGCCCGTCTTGGTTCCAGATCCGCTTCACGCAGGACGTCTCATCGTCCTGAACCCGAGGGAAGCTCGCAGGCCCGCTGCAAACCTTGCAGGTGTTAGATTGCCTCCAAACCCAGAAGGACCAGCTCAGAATCCAGAAATGGTTGCGATCATGGCCAAGATGGCCAAACTGGAAGAATCCATTGCCAAGACAGAAAAGATCAGTGCCGGAGGGATTGATCTGGATCGCCTTTGCCTGTATCCCAACGCCAAGCTTCCTGAAAAGTTCAAAATGCCGGACTTGGTTAAGTTCGATGGGAGCGGTGACCCCAGGACTCATCTCTACAGCTACCACGCCGCCATGAAACTTCTTTCTGTTGAGCCAGAGGCCATGTCACAGCTCTTTCCTCAGACCCTCTCGGGCCCTGCTTTCCATTGGTTTTTGTCACTCGACATTGCCAAAAGGAGAACTTGGGAAGACATTGGGACTGCGTTTATTTCGCAGTACAATTACAACTCCCAGCTGAAAATGACTACTAGGGAACTTGAATCTACCAAGATGGAGCCTAAGGAGACCTTCGCAGACTTTGTCAAAAGGTGGAGA
Source organism: Rhododendron henanense subsp. lingbaoense (assembly GCA_020567845.1). NCBI lineage: Eukaryota > Viridiplantae > Streptophyta > Magnoliopsida > Ericales > Ericaceae > Rhododendron > Rhododendron henanense. The sequence goes on from CM036312.1 coordinate 37,999,480, forward strand.
GCTATAGCCGCACAGATGACTGATCGCCCAAGCGAGAAGGACCAGCTCCGCATCATCTCCCGCAACCTCCAACCAGACTATGCTAGGCACCTGGTTCTAGCTCAGGCATCCGCCAACTTCGAAACCTTCTTCGACTCTGGCCTGGCCATTGAAGATGCTCTGCAGAGTGGAATTCTATCAAAAGGGGAATCCTCGCATGCCCCCAAGTCAAAACCTCGGGCTTATTCTGGAAACGCCAATGCATTGTTCGGAACGGGGACTTACTCCAACACGGCGACCGCCGGTACCAATGCCGCTTCCTCCAGCACTACTAATCACATCGCGGACGTCAACCAAGTTCAGAATCCACAGAACAACCGGCCTCGGAACCAACCCCGCAGCTTTTCCGCTATCGAGACACCTCTATCCTCGGTCTTGGAAAAGTTGGTCAAATCAGGGCATCTGAAACCCCTGGATCCAACTCCTCTACCCAAGAACCCTTCACCCGGCTTCAAAGCCAACCTCTACTGCGCTTACCATCAAGGAGCGGGTCATCTCAATGACTCCTGTTTTCGCCTCCGTCATGCGATCCAGGATCTCATCGACGATGGCACGCTGGAGACTCCTCCGCCACCTCAGAAACCCAATGTCATCGCCAACTCTCTCCCTAAGCACAACGCTGTACCCCACATCAGCCAGATATCTCTCAGCTCCACTTATATCAACCCTAGCTCCACCATATTTAACCCCACTGACTATATAACCTCAACCAATCAACCCAGGCCTGTCGTGCCTTTCCCGATCGAACCATCCACCGAGGTTTCTTATATACAATTGGTTGAAGGCCAAGTTGTGGACGCCGATGCACCTTCGGAACTTTCACAAGCTGCTTCACCTGTCTCCGAAGGATCTGTCAGCTCTCTCTTCCATCAGTCAATCCCTGCTGTGCAAATCAACTCTGTCTCGTCGCTTGACAGCCCGTACGCCACCGTCGCTGGCCCATTTCCTGATCCCTATCAGCCTTGGGTGCCTCCCTCAGATAATAACATGCAAGCCACTGGCTGGGCCATAGCGGACCATTGGGACTATGCCGCTCCTCTCCTCAACGAGTGGTCAAGCCTTGGAATGGACGGGATTCCTCCACAGCCCGGAAATGTCCCATTCGATCAAGCCTGGTATGATGGTTGGTTGGCCGGTTATGAAGCAGCCTTGCTTGACCCTTTGGACGGTTTCTCCTTGAACATGCTATTCAACCCGATCGAGCCCCCAGTTCCCGAAGCAGAATATTGCTGGGACCCTGAGCCAACCTGGTTTGCTCCCATGGACGTTGACCTTAAACCCTCTTCAAGGCTGTGCCACGCCAGACTACATGCTTCACTACGCAGAGGATGAGCTTGTCCAGGATGATCCACGGGCTTTGGGAGACCACATTTCCCTCTTTGGTTCGGTCTTTAATTCGGTTTGTGATACTAACCCCGACACTGACCATGACCCCTGTTCCTACATCGTCGACGAAGAAAATCCGCGCCCTCAGGTGCCTTACCCCAACAACAGGGATTGCAGTATCATGGTCACGGACCGCGCTCCGCCCGCTAATCTGTGGGAAGTTAACGACATAGTGGACGTCCAAGTTGGGAATGAAGTCTGGGCTGTCAATTGTACCCTGGCTGACACTGGTCTCTGGGATGTCCCTTTCATCGCCAATCCAGAGCCTGTTGTTGAAGTGGCTGCTGTGAAAGACTCAAGCTTCTGGGACTCCCTATTGATGAAAGATCTGGCCGAAGATCTGGGCTTAGACATGGAAGTGCCCGTCTCTGCATCGACTACTGACAAGGGAAAGCGCAAACTGGGAGATGTCCCTGCTGATCTCTGGGATGTGAAGGAAAACCCTCAAGTCGTGCCCTCTTTGGGGAACGTTCACAATGTTACAAGGAGTGGACGGATTTTTCAGCCTGCTAATCTGCAGGCTGGGAATTCTTCCAATCCTGCTAATCAAAGGAACGAACCTATTTCTTTCCCAAGGTCTGCACCTCTTGAGGTATCAGCTGGCAATCCGGTTCCTGACTTAGTTCAACGGCAACTTGAGCGGATTCCTGCTGCAATTTCTATCTGGGGACTGATCTGTTCATCCAAGGAGCATCGTCAGAGGCTGTGTCACGCCCTATCCCGCCTTGAAGTCCAGGCCGACGTCACGCCAGAGGCGATGATATCTCTCATCCTCCCTCCAACCTCCAAGCATACAGTGATCTTCACGGACAAGGATCTGCCAGTCGAAGGTGTCGACCATAACCGCCCTTTGCACATCACCGTCAAGTGTCGAGGACTCTGGGTCCCGACCGTCCTTATTGACAACGGCTCCACCATCAATGTCTGCCCTCTGAGGGTCGCTTATCGTCTGGGGCTCACCAAGAAGGATCTGGCACCTTCCAATCTGGCTGTCAAGGCATATGACGGCACCCGTCGCGTGGTCGAAGGTGTCTTGAAGCTCAAACTCGATGCTGAGGGTTTTGAGATGGACGTGGAGTTCCATGTCGTGGATATTCCTGCAACTTTCAATCTTCTGTTGGGCAGACCATGGCTTCATCGATCTGACATCATGGCTGTGCCATCTACCCTCCACCAAAAGGTCATTCTGGGACTACCCACTGGCACTCTAACCATCTGCGGGGATTCAGGCATCCGCCCGCTCAAGAAGGACGGGACTCCTGTTCTGGGAATTCAACACGGCGAGGAAGACGTCGATCTCGGAGGTTTCTCTTTCGATACTTCAGGCGTAGTAATGGCCATCAATGTAGACGGGAATTTCCTCATAAGCTCTGTCGCGCTGGACATTATGAGAAGGATGTCTCACTTTCCAGGCATTGGTTTAGGCTCTCGCCGTCAAGGGGTCCTGGAGTTCCCTACTTTTCCTTTCAACGAGGGCCGCTTTGGTTTGGGGTATATCGCCTCTACCAAAGATGCCAAACGGAGGAAATATATGGGAAAACCTCGGACCCTCTGCAGCGGTCCCAAATTCGTGCGTGAAGTCGGAAATGCCGCTTACACTGGGCAGGCTGAGCCCTTCGTTCATTCCGAAACCGGGGAGCTGTTGCCTGGGTTTGAGATTTTCGCTTATGACACCTGGTCAAGCAGCGATGATGAGCCAGCAAAGGAAGAATTCAAGAGGAAGCTTAATCAGGTGAAGACCAAGACTGACTGGCTGGGGTCCATCGATCAGGGAAATCTGGAGCTGCTATTCCAGGAATTCTCCCAAGTGGGTTTGGCTGGGGAAATTGAAGAGGCCGAAGTGCTCATGCTCGGGCCCGACGCCCTCGAGGATCCCACCTCTCTCATTGTGAAAGCCGAGGGCTCTTTGAATAATTGCATTTTTAGGCCACGCCTGACTTGTATTGACGACACGTCTGAGTCTGAGTCTGAGTCTGAGTCAGTCCCCTCCTCTAAGTCTAGCTCTGAGTCGGAGTTTGTGCCTCTAGGCCCTCCACGTCATAGCTTTTATTTCGAATTAGACTCTCTTGTACTTGGTGACCCTTCAGGGGCTTGTGAAATGAACGAAGCATCTTCTGACTATTTCAATGATCTTTATATAAACTGTGTCGACCCTGACGATGAGGGGATAGATTTCGATGGGGACATTCCCAAGGAAATCCGTGCCTTCATCGAAAGGGAAGACGAAAGGCATGCTCAGCCATTAAAAGAAGAAATAGTTTCTATAAATTTGAAAGATGAAAATGATCCCCGAATGGTTCAAGTGGGCTCCACACTTTCACTGGAGGAACATCGTGATTTCAAAGAGCTGCTCACCGAGTTCAGTGACGTTTTTGCATGGTCCCATCGAGATATGCCCGGAATAGATCCCGAGATCGTGGAGCATCACATTCCTTTATTCCCGGATGCCAAGCCTGTGAACCAGAAACTCCGACGGATGAGGCCAGATTGGGTTCAGAAGATTAAGGAGGAGGTTACTAAGCAGATTGACGCTGGCTTTCTCATGGTCTCTCAGTATCCCACGTGGGTTGCCAACATTGTCCCTGTTCCTAAGAAGAATGGCCAAATTCGAGTTTGCGTTGATTTTCGGGACTTGAACAAAGCGAGCCCCAAAGACGATTTTCCCTTGCCACACATCGATGTGCTTGTGGACAACACTGCGGGGCACGCTTTGCTCTCGTTCATGGATGGCTTCTCTGGCTACAACCAAATTCTCATGGCGCCCGAGGACCGCGAGAAAACCACATTCATCACTGAATGGGGGACTTATTGCTACCTGGTCATGCCTTTTGGATTGAAGAACGCTGGGCCCACTTATCAGCGAGCTGCTACCACTATCCTACACGATATGATGCACAAAGAAGTCGAGGTCTACGTCGATGACATGATCGCCAAGTCCAAAACTCGAGAAGGTCATATTCCTGTACTTAGGAAGTTCTTCGGGAGATTACGGAAGTTCCGTATGCGTCTAAATCCTCAGAAATGCACCTTTGGGGTTACAGCTGGTAAGATGCTCGGTTTCATGATCACTTCCCGTGGAATTGAGGTTGACCCGTCTAAAATCAAAGCAGTCCTCGAGATGAAGCCACCAGATTCTTAAAAGGGAGTGCGAAGCTTTTTGGGAAAGGTACAGTTCATCAGCAGATTCATCGCCAAGTTGACACTAACTTGCGAGCCGATGTTTCGTCTATTGAAGAAGAATACTCCATTCGTTTGGACAGACAAGTGCCAGGCAGCTTTCACCTCCATTCAAACCTATCTACAGAACCCTCCGGTTTTAATGCCACCGATGCCAGGGAAACCCTTGATACTTTACTTGTCTGTGAATCTTTCGTCTATGGGATGTTTGCTGGCTCAAGAGGGAGAAAAGGGAGTCGAAAAGGCCATTTACTACCTGAGTAAGAAGATGGTTGGCGCTGAAGAACGCTACACCGCCCTCGAGAAGACGTGTTGGGCTCTTGTTTGGGCATCCAAGAAATTAAGACACTACATGCTGGCTTACCCAGTGAAGTTGATTTCTCGAATGGATCCTCTCAAGTATCTGTTTGAGAAACCTGCGCTTACTGGTAAGCTAGCACGTTGGTTGCTGTTGCTCGCAGAGTTTGACCTCGAATATGTCACTAGGAAATCTGTCAAAGGGCGCGCGGTCGCCGAATTTCTGGCTGATCATCCCGTCGATGGGCCAGAGGACTCAGATTTTGCATTTCCGGATGAAGGAGTGATGGCAGTTGTCGAAGACACCTGGACTCTTTACTTTGATAGGGCAGCCAATCAGAAGGGATACGGGATTGGGGTTTTGCTTATAACCCCCGATGGTGCTCATATTCCGCTCGCATTCAAACTCAATTTCGATGTCACGAACAACCAAGCTGAATATGAGGCCTACATTGTTGGCATGGAAGCTGCTCTTACACTCGGTGTTGAAAAGCTTGAGGTTATTGGTGACTCCAACCTTGTCGTTTCTCAGGCTAACGGGGACTGGAAAGTCCGGGAGGACAGATTAAAGCCTTATCACCAAGACCTGGGGGACCTCATTCCTCGTTTCAACAAAGTCACGTTCACGCACATCCCTCGGATGAAGAACCAGTTCGCTGATGCTCTAGCAACTCTGGCTTCCATGATCGAGCTTCCGATTGGTATCAAGCTTCGTCCTATTCTAATTGAACAGCGGGACTTGCCTGCTTATCAGTATGTCAACGCCGTCGATGATGTCGATGACGGCCTACCATGGTATCACGATATCTGGAACTTCGTCGAAAGTGGTCAGTTTCCGGCCGACGCCACCAAGAAGGATCGGGCGGCACTGCGGAGAATGGCCGCTCAATACATTATCTGTGGTGGGAGACTGTATCGGAGATCTCACTGCGGAATGCACAAACTCTGCATCAACGGCGCTGAGGCCATCAAAATCATGGAGGAAATTCACGAGGGAATTTGTGGCCCTCACATGAGTGGGGTCATGATCGCCAGGAAAATCCTGCGACAGGGTTACTTTTGGTCTACCATGGAATCTTAGTGCGTGGATTATGTGCGCCGCTGCCATAGGTGTCAAATCCATGCCAATCTCATGCATGTCCCTCCTTCTAAACTGTTTGGCATGACATCGCCTTGGCCCTTTTCTGTTTGGGGTATTGACGTTATTGGCATGATCAGGCCTTCTGCTTCGAACGGGCACCGGTTCATTTTGGTGGCAATAGACTATTTCACCAAGTGGGTCGAAGCCGAATCTTACAAGACCCTGACAGCGGTTCAGGTTGCTCAGTTTATCCGAAAGAACATCATCTATCGATATGGGGTTCCACAGGCGTTTGTTTCTGACAATGGGGTCCACTTCAAAGGCAGGGTGTTGGAGCTTTTCGAGGAATTCCAGATCCAAGTTCATCACTCAACGGTCTATCGCCCTCAGACGAATGGGGCAGTTGAAGCAGCCAACAAGAACATCGAGACTATCATTAAGAAGTCCGCAGAGTCCGCCAGGGACTGGCACGAGCAGCTGCCTCTAGCTCTTTGGGGGTACCGCACGTCAATTCGAACATCAACGGGGGCCACCCCTTTTTCCCTGGTTTACGGGATGGAAGCTGTCCTTCCCATTGAGCTAGAAGTGCCGACTTTGAGGATCATGGCTGAATGCGAACTCGCGGAGTCCGAATGGCTTAGCGGGAGGTTTGTTGAACTCATGCTCTTTGACGAGAGAAGGCTCTGTGCCTTGTATCACGTTCAGGGGTATCAGCGCAGGATTGCTCGGGCATTCAACAAGAAAGTGAAGCCTCGTGACTTGGCTGAAGGGGACATGGTTACAAAGGAAATCCGGGCTCCCATCTTCGATCTACGTGGCAAGTTCCGCCCAAAGCGCGCGGGACCTTACATTATCAAGACCATCCTCTCGGGTGGGGCAGCTCAGCTTATCGATCTGGACGGCAACGAGTTCAACACCCTGGTCAACCTGGATCAACTTAAACGTTACTACCCTTGAGAGAAGCTCGTTGGGCCGAAAACCACAAGGGTGGGCGGTCCCAAGCAAAAATTAGAGCAAGCCTGCTAGACTGAAAACCCAAGGGGGCAGTTTAGGCAAAAATAAATAGGCATTCAATCAAAGCTCGCTAGGCTGGAAACCTGCAAGGGCAGCCCTAGGCAAAATTTAGAGCGCAAAAAGGAGAGCCAAAACACACGAGCGGACCTTAGCCTGAACTACGTTTTGACCTGATTCCCTAGCTTGGGATACGTAGGCAGTCTCTCTTTGAGACTCGGTCATACTCTGTCGAGCCGTAGCCTGAACTACGTTTTGACCTGATTCCCTAGCTCGGGATACGTAGGCAATCTCTCTGTGAGATTCGGTCACAATCAATCAGCTCGATCCAGGTTTTTCACTCCGGAGCGCACCTCAACTTTCAAACGGCGTGGTGTTCAACACTTGGACCAAAAAAAAAAGGGAAAATCCTTAATCTTTCACTTTTATTCAAAACTATTATTTCTATTACATAGGCTGAGCAGAGCCCCAAGAAAAACAGTAAAGCTTCAAAAACAGGACAAAATGCTAAGAGGCCCTGACGGGCTCACAGTTTATTCTAGATCATTGGAGTTGAGTCAGGAGTCAGTCTGCGTTTTGTCTGCTTTCGACCTCTTCTCTTAACCATGCTACATAGCGGCGTTTGAGTCTTGTGCTGAAGTCGTCTTCTGCTCCTCCGAGTTCTCTCAAACCCCAGTTGTGCTCATACCCTGCTAGATGTTGGGCTGCAAAAGCGGGAGTCTGGAAATCTTCTATCCCAGCTCGATGAAAGCCTTGGCTCATGCCCAGTTGCCACAGGATACGACCTGGAATGTAGAACGTAAAACTGGACAGTCCAGCAATCACCATTCTCTCGAAACCTGCAGAGTGCAGAGCCATATCCGGGATGTTTAGGGCTCTATGCCGCCAGACGATCTCGCGCAGAGACATCTCTCTCATGAAGGTGTACCACTCCTCCTCAGACATTTCGGGGTACAGCATCCCCCTTTGGTGCATTCGCCCGGGCAGACGAGGCCAGTCCGTTTCAGGAGCCGAGATTAGTCCAAGTTTGTCACATAGCCACAACTGCATGAGCGAAAAGACAAGTGAGGAGCCACATAAGCTCGAGCGAAAGAAAACAAGTAAGGAGCTACCATACAGCCTTAGCCGAGAGTCGAGGTAAAAACAGACTGTGTGAAAACCGGAAAAAGGTGAGCTGAGTGAGATTTTACCTGTAACAGGATTGGACTGCCACCAAATGTATTCGTCTGACCTGTGGCTACCAAATCCAAACCAATGAGTGTCTCAGCGAGTACCAGGGGCACCACGTTCTTCCGAGCGCCCATCTCCGCAGCCGCGTGTACCAACGAGGGGTCGGGCCGTCCATACGGAGACACCAACAGGTATGCGGCCAGTATGCTGACTGACATGGCGAATCGACGTCGAGCCTGCAGAACCGTATCTGCTGGATCGCCGTCGGGCCCGTACCATTCCATTAGGCGCGTGATGTTTATTTGTCCGCCAATCAACAGGCCTTCCGCTGCACCTCCGGAAATGTTCAGACACGTCTTCAACAGCTTTGACATGCTTTGCCTGTAAGGCGGCACGACAATCACGCTCGAAGCAAAGCCTTGGAGATACGCTTGGAATTCTTCAACGGTCGGACACAACTCGTTGTCCCCAAATCGGAACACATGGACGTCCCGGTCCCAAAATTGCAGGGCTGCTCTCAGAATTTCGGGGCGGAGCCTTACGCTTTTTAAGAAGCGAAACGCCGCCAACCCATGGGAACGAAAGCATAGCCAATCGCTCGCGACAAATTCTTCGAGCCACGAGCCGATTAAGGTGGGGAGATGATTTGCCATTTGGGGAACAGTGCTAGAGATTTCCCACGGAAGCACACCCTTCATTCAGGGACTCACCCCTCTTTATAAGCCAAGGAAGGAGGCATGCCTTTCCTATTGAATGATGTGGCCTTGCAAGGTGTCCCTCCACTTGCTAAAGATCAAGGGAACACCTCTGGGGAAAGCCAGGAGCCCCTGCACGCCCAGACCTGCTGACAAGGCCTGCCACCCTTTTTGTCCGAATGAGTCAAGGCTGGCCACTATAACAGGGATTCTCCATCGCGCGACGGTCCTGGAGTGTCGCGCGATGGTTTCGTTTGCTCGCGCGAGAGTTCAGTTTAATTCGGCACAGTAGGGCAGGCTACTGCCTTTTTGGGGTTATTTTCCGGATTTTGACTCGGGCCAGATTTTGAAATTCCGATGCTTCCAGTAGGTCATTATGAGTGTTTATGACTACGTCGAAGCGTTGTTTGTTCAAATTACACGTTCAATGACAAGTTCGGTTCCTCGAAGGAATAACGGCAGATAATTCAAAGTTGTTATTTAGCCGGTCAAGCCGGGCAAAGTGGCATACAGTCTACAAAGCAAGTGCTGAAAAAACGAAGCCAGAAGCTCAGCCTAATGGCCTTACTAATTACAACTCTTTTTCCCACGGGATTCAGAAATATCCCCTCAGTCTTGTTTCAACTTCGACACGGAGCCACCTTACGTAACGATTTTCCAGCCACGTCCTGAACTCTGGAACTGATTCCTTCAACGTCCTATCACCCCAGTTGTCTCTATGGCAGCGCAAATCCCAGGAAGTGAACGCGGGGAGGTCGAAGTCTTCCACTCCGTATCGCTTGTATCCTTGGCTCCTTCCGAGCTGGCGGAGCGTACGCCCAGGGACGTAAAATGTGAAGCTTGACAGGCCGGCAATTATTACTCTTTTGTATCCCGCTGATTTGAGCGTCATCGCTGGAAGGTTTAACCAGAGGCACCTCCAGACTATGTCCTCGGAGTGCAAGTCGTTCAGAAATGCAAACCATATGTCCACCGGCAAGTCGGGGAATATCATCGGTCTCGCGACCAACAATCTGGGAAACTCTTCAAAGCCAGCCTGTGGCTCTTCCAAAACCCCAACTTTGTCTGCCAGCCAGAGCTGCATGAGAACGGAGGACAGGTCAGAAATCGAATACGGCCCAAGCGTTTGGAGTGAACTTGAAAATGCGAGAAAGTATGTCGAACAGGAATTTACCTGGAGAAAGATAGGACATCCGCTGAAAGAGTCGGCTTGCCCAAGTTTCAGCACGTCCAAACCCAGGAGCGTCTCCGCTAAGACCACGGGCATAATGTTTTTCCCGTTATCCATTTGCAAGGCAATGCTCACCAGCTTGGGATTTACCCCTCCATCAATGGGAACCAGCATGTACGCGGCCAGTGAGCATATAGACAAAACGAAGCGTCTGTGAGCTTCCCCAACATAGTCACCCAGTCCACTCTCGGGGCCATACAGTTCGATTAGGCGAAGGATGTTGAGCTCGCCGTTTCGAATGATGCTGGCTGTCACCGCCGCCGGAATGTTGAGTTTTTCCCGTAGAATTTGCTCCATGTCTTCATGGACGGGCGGCACGGCAAGAACGTCTAGATTGGCGAACCCCGGGGCGTATACCTGGAACTCTTCTATTGTGGGACACATTTCATCTTCACGGAATCGGAAGACGTGTACAATGGGGTCCCAGAAAGGCAATGCGGCTTGGATGATTTCGACGCACGGTCGAGCGAACCGGAGATCCCGAATCGAGGATAAATAGCGAGACCGGGGACTCGCCCAATTTATGGTTTCCTCTCTCATTAGCCAAGGATCCAGGGCTTCCACTAGTGAATCTCCCATTTTAGATAAGTTGGAGGGGTGTACACTTCATTAAGTCCTAAAACCCTTCTTCAAATAGCCAAGGAGTTGGTGAAATCAAGGCTTAGGTGTCCTACCACCTTGCATGGAAGAACAGCCTTCCTTCTGCAAGCCCAGAATGACTTTCAAGACGTGGAACAATGAACAGGTCCATGGCAATAATTTGGTCAAACAAAGGCAGCTTAGCAGGAGTTGACTCTCGCGCGACACTCTCAAAGAATCGCGCGACAGATATAAGTCCGGGACATAATCAAGTCATCTTTCAATCTTTTATACCATTTTTGTGTTATTTTGAGCATTCTTTGGTATAAGTCCATTCTTGGGGCGTTTTGTTCAAATCCGTCAATTGGCACAGGTCATGTTGGCCACTGTTGATCGTTTAAGAGCGTCGTTTTCACCTTTTTCAAGGTATTGTGAGTTTTGGTGTATTAATACCCAAAATTTCATTGTTTCCCGTGTCCCTGTATCCTGATTGTGTCTTAGGGTATATTGCCTTTTTTCTTTCAGAGCTAGGCTGATTTATGCACTCATACGTGTCTGTGTGTGGTCTCGATGTGTTGTCAATACAAGTTTGGTATTAGTCGCAGGTTTTACTGGTTCTTATGCACAATGAGAAGCTAAAACTTCAGGATGCAACTTTTATATACTAAACCGTGATCTATCCATGTCAAAAGCGAAAGAACTACTGTATCTATGGCCCTCGGCCGATCAAAGCTACTAAGTCGAATCAGGGCACAGGCGCCCGCCAATCAAAAAGAGGCACGCAGGCCCCCAAAATGTCTATCTGTCAAAAGCTATCTACTTGGGCACGCAGGCCCAGAATCAAAAGCAAAAAGGGTAACGGAGGCCTCGTCAGCGCCCCTCAAGTCCGTCATCGCTGTCTGAAGTATCATGCAGCTCCCGGGGATCATCTCTATACCTCGGATCATCAATGGAGTCGTCAGAGCCACTGCTGGTGGACGAGTGCTCCACACCCTCTTCTTCTGCCGCTTCTTCTTCTCCCTCTTCCTCCTCATCCTCGGAATTTGGACTCATGATCAATTTCAGCCTGCGAGTCGGACCCGGCTTCTCCAACGTCGGCTTCTCGCGCTTCTTCAGTTGGTACCGAAGCTCAGCTTGCCTCGCGGCTTGCTTGGCTTCCTCCTCGCGTGCATGCGCTGTCTGTGAGCCCCTCGTCTGTCGCCGTGGGGTGGTAACCGGAGGCGCGGATTTCTGTGCCACCACTTTCTTCGGTGGCGGATCTCGCGCACTCTTCCGCCTAGGGTTCCTCTTCCCCTCCACCTGCATTATCATGGCATTTCAAAACATGAGTATCTATTGTGCATATTGTATTTCTGTATTGAAAACAGGTACAGTCTATCAAGCTATCAAAGCAGGAATGTATCGAAAGCAGGAGTGTATCGAAAGCTGGAATGTATCGTTTTCATACCTGGGTCCTCTGAACAACGGCTGGCTGAGTCGGCTGTGGTGTCGGCGCCTGGTACTGCAACTCCAATGGCGTGCCGCTCGCCGCCTTTCGCACCACATTCTCTAACGCCAGCATGCGTCGAACGGCTTCGTTCACCCACTCAATTGGCACCTGCATGCAATTCAGGTTCATCAGGCTATTCAGCAGATGGTTCAAGCATTTGAAATTCAAAAGCAATATTGGAAGCTAGGTCTTACCGAAACAGTCACGGGAGCAGGCTCCGCTTTCGCAGGCACTAACTGAAACTCTGCAGGATTCCCCTGACTGTCAACCACAGGAATCCTCCAAAGCAGCGCAGGAAGTCCGCCAACTGCCGGCCCGCTCGGGGCTCGCCTGGTCCGGCTCTCACCTCCTCTCCGTCCCTCTCCGGCTGCTCTCCTCTCCTCAGCGGCCCCCGCGGCCTGGCCTTGCGCCTCTCTCCGGCCACGGACCCCCAGTGGGCCCGCCAGGAAGTCTCGCTGGTAGACTGCATAGTCCCTACCAGGACGCAAGTATCGCTCAAGCTCAGTATCCGGCCTCGTGTACCTTTCCAGCTCAGCTCGCGTGTACTCTCCCATGTGTGAAGCTCGAGGTGGGAGCGGCCCTGGCACCCAGAACTCAGGGTAACCAAGCGACTGGCGCGTCACTCGATCCCCTAGGTACCACTGCCAACCGAAGGCAGACTCTAATAGCACCCTGCTGGCCGTGACAGCCCTACTCCGGGCCAAGTACTCAGGCTCTAGCCCTGCTCTCCTCCAAGGATCCCAATTGACCTGCGATTCAAAGTAAACGGGCAATGCATGCAATTGATCAGCGACAGCATTAAAGCAAGGGAAGGAATGCATATCTAAAGCTTACAGTTACGTGTTCATACCTGTGAGGTCCTAAGCTCGTCCAGGTACAGCCTGAAGGTGTTGAGCTCGCCTCTCTCTTCCTTCTTCCCGGTGCTCGCTCTGCTCCACTTCAGCGCACGAGGGAGAGTGCTCAAGTCCGGATGCTTGCACTCCGGCGGATACATCCGCAAAACCTCGTAAGCCCAAAGCTGCAAGGTTTAGACAGGTTCAAACGTTAGTCAGGGCATACAGCATTTGAAATCGAAACAGTCAAGCAAACTAAACAATGGACAAGCATAGTCGAATTGTGCTTAAAAGGGTTAGAATCGTACCTCCCAGACCCTCCAGTAGCCGGCCGTGCTCTTACCCGTCCTCGACGAGTCGCCAAAGAAGAGGTAGGCCGTCCCAAGAGCCGCTCCACCCCAGTCAAAGCGCGAGGCCATCCTCAAGTCCCTCAACGCCGGCAAGTAAGAAAGGTGGACGTTGCTTCGCCTGTTTGGGTACAGCGTGGCACCAAACAGGTATAGCAGAAATGCCCGGGCCATCTGCTCCGCCTCCTGATCGCTCGACACCTCCTTCTTCAGGTAGCCCTTGAACTGGTCATACCTCGCCATTCCTCCCTCTATCTTGGGCACTCTGCCCAGAAACCACTCCAGAGCAGCCCGATCCTCCTGGATCCCTGAGTCAAACGGGATGGGCTCACTCCCAACCCTCAGCCCTGTGATCGTTGCAAAGTCAGCAGGCATCACTGTCATCTCCCCGGGAGGTAGGTGGAAGGTATTGGTGGTATCCCTCCACCTCTCAGCAAGTGCAACAAGGACGGCGTGGTCAATCCTCGCTGGGGTCAAAGTCCGCACGAACTCCCCAAAGCCTGCCTCGTCTACCAGCCGCCTCACTCTCTCCGGCAACCCCTCGTACAGCCGCAAGGACATGCACGCGCCCCCGAAGCCGCGAAGGTCCCTCTGTTCAGCTCCAGCCTGTTTCAGATACAAAGACAAGCAGCAAATGGTCCGTCAGTATGCGAGAAGTTCGTTCTCAAGTTCTAGGTAATCAATGAAGCCTACGACGGATGGTTGGTTCAAGTTATTAAGTATTGGGCCTATACTACAGAAATACGTGGCTTTAGCATGCTTTGGTTCGCAAGATCATCCATGCAATTCTAAAGTTCAAGCATGTTCTAAGCAAGCATCGAATGTGAACTATCAAAGCAAGAATATCGAAATCAAATTACAAAGGGTGTTTTCTGGGAATATACCTCCATCCATGTCGCTGCAATGTGGGCCCGGGGATCCCTCAACACTAACTCGTCGTCGTAGTCTCTCTGCGACGATGCGCGGGCCGCAATGCCCGACGGCACAAAAAGGTGCGGCGTGGGAAGCACGTATGCCTCCGCTGAAAAGCCCGGCCGACTCGTGTTCTTCGCCTCCTCCACGGCCGTCACTCTAGGCCCCTGTGCCTCAACTCTGGCTCTCTCCTCAGCCTCTGCGTCTCTCAGAAACTCCTCTCTCTCCTGTCTCTCTCTCTCGGCCTTCTCAACGGCCTCCGACGCCTCAATGGCCCGGGCACGGTCCTCTCTAGCCTTTAGGACCAATTCCCCAACCAGGGGATTGTCCTCAAGAAGCCTCGCCAGTGCCTCGTCGGTCAAGTACTCGGCGACGTCGTGTCTAGTAATCGGCCTATGACTCGACGATGTCACCGCGGGCCGGAACAATATGTCTTTTTCCCGGATTGGCATCTCCGTGGTCTCTTCCTCAACAACAGCCCCTTTACCTTTCGCCGAATCCCTCGACGGGGACCCGGACGGCTCGACATTATCACCTCCTGCCCCACTACTACTGCCTCCTCCAGTTTCAAGCCTCGCGCGAGGCTCCTCCTCTGTCGCGCGAGGGTTTTCTCCAGTGCCAGTTCGTTCTGCATCCCCTGGACTTACCCCGGCCACCACTGAGCCTTCCACGGCTGTGCTCGAGTCCAATGGCTGCACGATATGGCCCACGGCCCCTGTGTCAACAGTCGCGCGAGCCCTTGGCTCTGTCGCGCGACTCCCATCGCCGCTACCAACCTCCTGTTCGCGGACTCCTTCGCCGTCGACTCTCGTTGCCGCCACTGCATCGGCCTCTGCGATGGCCTCTACTGGTGGCTGATCTCTTGTTTCGACGACCATTGGATCTCCTCGGTCCTCTAGTCGATCAATGACTCCTCCTCCACCATCTCCAATGCCGTGGTCTGCCATGGTCGATTGTGTGAGCGTGGGTTTGTTGATTTGGTGGTCAAAACCAGGGATTTGGGAGAGATTTGAGAGAGGCTTTGAGAGTTGAGAGAGTTCTGAACTTTTGAAACTGTCTGAGTACTGTTGCTGTAACGTCCCCGCGACGTTTAAACGATTGGAACGGGTTTGGGCCGGGTCTGGGTTTGTCCAGGCCCAAGCCCTAACTTATGACCATCGCGCGATGGTTCGTGAGTGTCGCGCGACACTGCACCTTGGGCCTCAGGCCTAATACAGATTCTGAATCTGGCCCGATCTCAATTACACTCCTTTTGGGGTCCACGACATGTTGATATGTTGCCAATAAATTTGAGGGTCATTTTGGGAGCTTTGCCTTCAGACCTGAAGAATTTGGTATCCCCGGCAGTGGCCCGCCCGCAAATAAACAGCGACGATCTATCCGTCCGACCAATCATCAGCGACGATCTATCTGTCCGACCAATAATCAGCGACGATCTATCCGTCCGATCAATAAACAGGGACGATCTATCCGCCCGATCAATCATCAGCGACGATCTATCCGTCCGATCAATCATCAGCGACGATCTATCCGTCCGATCAATCAACAGGGACGATCTATCCGTCCGATCAATCATCAGCGACGATCTATCCGTTTGATCAATCAGTGACGATCTATCCGTCCGATCAACGAATCAGTAACGATCTATCCGTCCGATCAATAAACAGGGACGATCTATCCGCCCGATCAATCATCAGCGACGATCTATCCGTCCGATCAATCATCAGCGACGATCTATCCGTTCGATCAATAAATAGGGACGATCTATCCGCCCGATCAATCATCAGCGACGATCTATCCGTCCGATCAATCAACAGGGACGATCTATCCGTCCGATCAATCATCAGTGACGATCTATCCGTTCGATCAATCAGTGACGATCTATCCGTCCGATCATCGATCAGCGACGATCTATCCGTCCAACTTCCAATCTCTCCCCTTGGTGCACGGTATTTTTATATACTCGTCTGCATTTTCCATTTAATCGGCTTTTGGGCGGATTTGGTGGGTGTCTAGAAATCTTTGACGTTACCCGTACCAGTCAATGGTGCTCCGCGTGCCGTCAAAGAGGGACTACTGTAGACACCCCAATCTGGGTCTCCCAATCGTTTTACTTTATTTTACGATTTTCTTGTTTCCCCGATGATGAAATCGGATCAAACAGAGCTTGGATCGGGAATGGATTAGGCTTGGAACGCTTGAAACCCTACTCGAAACCCTTTGAACCTTCCAGAACCTTCAGTTAAACCCTAGAGCCAGAGTTGACCCTCGCGCGAGCCTTTGTGTCCCTCGTGCGACACTTAGCTTGCCACGTGTAGTCAAAGTCAAACTGTTGACTGTTTGACCATCGTGCGACACTTCAGAACCCTCGCGCGACGGTTCCCTCCTGTCCCTATCACAGAATCCAGCTGGACTTGTGATGATTGCTTGGCACATGGGTTCCCATGGGCTGGAACCCCGTTCTCCTCAGCTGAACGGCGTGCTGGCAGGTTCTAACCCCATGCAATCTCCTAACCACTCTCTCACCTTGTTGGCTAGCCTCACAACCAAGTTGTGACCAGCCTTGGTGGCTGGTCCTAAGGTCTTGTTTGGCCCCTAACTAGCCCTTACATTCCCCCTATAAATATCCCCTTTCATCCTCCATGTTAAGGGTTCCAAAAAATTGCTTAAGAGATTCATTAGTCATTTCACAAATCCTACACTAGCTAGCACAAAGTTACTAACCCCCAAACCATTTCCTAAGCTTCTGAACTTAGTGTGTTCATACACTCTTGGTAGCAAGGTCACACCAATCAATCCAATCTACTCCCAAACCCTTTCCAAGCAAAGGTATAATGTTTAGCCTGTTTCTGTTTTGATCCCTGAGGGGGGCTGACAGGACCAAGGCTGGTAATCAATACCATGTCCTGGTCCTAAAGCCAGCAAAGTTACAAGAATTCGTGGCAGACACACCCTCGCGCGACGGTCCCCTATGCTCGCGCGACACTTGTGTCAGCAAGAGAATGGACCTCGTGGGGAAGGGAAGCTAGCCCTTTTCTGTTTTTCAGTATTTTCATGCCTGTTGTACTTTACTTTGATTTTTTAGATCACTGTTATGCATGCAAAAACAAAATACAGTAGCTAGTTTATATGCTTTAAACAGTTTGGAATGCCCTTGGGATCCCCTGAATCTGTCTCAGGACCCCAAGCATGCAAAGCAATTCCTGGAAGTCCAGTCAGGAGTGTCGCGCGAGATTCACTCTCTGTCGCGCGACAGTTCTCTGATTTCCATGGATAGCCCTTGCATGGGTAACTAGGCCCTTGGCCTCTGTTTTGATACTCCCACTGTTTAGGGGTTGTATTTTAACTCATTTGGCTCCTGCTTGGAGTATTGTGTAATAATTAGTATTTTACAGTCTTGCAATAAACTGCTTGGTTTGCTTCCTGGGTGTGCACTGGTCCTTCCAGAGCCCAGAAGGGGATGATTTTGGGACTGTGGTGAGATGAAAATGCTCGCGCGAGGGTCAGTGTGTCTCGCGCGATGGTCGACTTGCATGCAGATCTATTCAGGCATGCAAGTTGGTCATCGCGCAGGGCAAATCTGCCCCGAGCCTGGTTTTGGCATCTGATCGCTGTTTCAAGATCATTCCGTTTATTGTTCATCATACTATCCATCCATGCCATTATTTGAACACATCCTGCAAATTGTTACAATTTTAATCCCCGATTAACTGTTCCCCCGCCCTAATTGGCTAAAATCGATTAAAAGAGGAAGAATCACAAAGATTTTCATAAAAATGCCTAAGTAGAGACCGATCTCCGGATTGGGCGAGAGGGGTGCCATAAAACCCTTCCCCTCTCGTAACCTGGCTCCCGAACCCAGATATGGTTATGACGGACTGGTTTTCTTCACTTTTTCAAATAAAGCGCGGCAGGTGCTTCGAAATACGGTTCCTTGAGTGTCGGACCTTCAAAACTCAAGTGGCGACTCTGTATTTTCGAGCGCTTGCCACCGGCGCTAGCGCTCCCTCGATTTTCAAAAAGGGCCGCAATGGCGAAAGGAACGGAATCCTTTTTCCAAGGGCACGCTGCCCACAATATTATAGGCCATTTGTTAATGTGTAATGAACAATGGAGCAATATTTTTAAAACTGGACCGGACCGACCGGTTGAACCGTCGACCGGCCCTTGCTCCGGTCTGGACAAACCAGAGAACCGTCTTTTTTTTCAAAATCGTTTTCTTTTGTGAAAACCGCTTGGCTGAACCGGTTCGATCGGCAAACAGTTTGACCCGTTGACGGGCCAATTGAACCGAACCGCTCTGTTCAAAATTTAAACTAACATAATGTTTCGCTTTTAAAGGCAACTAATAACATTTGGCATGTGGGCAGCACTAGTTCCACCCTCGAGGGCAGCTGTAACTGCAGTACGCTTTAGAATCCTTCTTTTAACCTTAAATAGATGCTTTAGCATGCCTCTGCCTTTCATATTTTCGATGTGGGACTACTCCATCTTATACAAATTTCATCTCTTTTCACTAGTACTTCTAGTAGCCTAAATCCTCCTCTTTCACTTCGAATATTGTGAAATACAAATTCTCTTCCAATCATTTTTTTTTCACTCGTGTATTGTTTTATATTATTATTATTATTATAGTTATTTCTATATTATGAATATATTTTTTATATAATTATGATGTCGCGGTTCAACCGCGGTTGAACTAGTAACCCGTCCGCCCGATCCCTTCTCCAGGTCGTCGACCGGTCCGGGTTTCAAAACATTGCAATTGAGGATGAACTACGAACTATGGTGGGTCTATTGTGACTACCCGAATCCTCAAGCTCCACAATGCAAAGTAACGAATTCCTAATCATTTACTCCAAAAAGAATATCTTTTACAACATTGTTTAAAATAATTTAAACAATCTATTGAGCCTAAACTCCAAACGCTCATCCCGCGCTGCCGTCCACGCGCCAGCAGCCAACCTACAACACAAACCCCAAGGAAGTATACAATACGACAAGAATAGATATACTCACAATAAATGAGACCAACCAATTAGCGACACAGAGTCAATAACAAGCCGCATAATACGACCTCACATCAGATCCTCCCCAGTATATGACCAGTGACCGGCCTCACTTGCCACACCCAGCCTATAATGAGGCTTCTCGGGCTGTTAGCACAGTAGGCAACCTCACTCGATCACATACTAAACAGTTCCACGGCACCCAACCCCAATATACAACACATAACTCAGCTCCAACAATGAATTAAGATGATTCAATAAATAGCATAACGATCGGGCAAAATACAAAACAGGCCAAAGGAATACTCCGGAGATTTAGAGCATACTATATACTTCCTGGCTTGGGTACCTTTGGAGATTCAGAGTGTTCATGCCACGGCCGAACACCACCCCTTCGAAAAGCCATTGCCACCAAGGAAACCCACCACTTAATTCATAAGAATAAGTTCTTGCCTCACGTCTCTCTCTCTCTAGTCCTTCACATTTCTATTGTTTTGTCCTCTTATTAAAGTGCATAGAACCATATTATATATTTCCAATTTCCTAATTTGGTATTTTTGATTAGAATAATGCTTTGATTATTTTATTACAAACACTTTAATTATTTAAGTAACAATATATGATACGTGTAACTATTGTATCATTAGTTTAATATATATATATATATATATGTGATACATACAAAATAATACTATATATAGCATAGTAATCATTGTATGTTTTCATTACTATTAAAGTAGCAATTCGTTGGAATGCAAAGCAATATAATGATATACTTTTGTTATTTGGGAAATGATAATGCCAAAACCATTTTTGTTGGTGCCAAAATTCTAGTGCACTAAAGGCTTGTACCATTTTGCAATGTACAAGACTTTTATGCACTCAAGTTTTGGCACCAACAAAAATGATTTTGGCATTATCATTTCCCTTGTTATTATATCATTATATAATAACAAAATTTGGCAATTGCCAAATTGACTATTATATTTTTTATAATGACTAGTGCTTTGTTTTTTTCTATTCTAGCATCATACTAGTCATCTGCAGTATTTTCACTTTCCCCTTTAAGTAATCTACGAAATTAAATACTCTGTTTCCCATGTTCTTCTATTAAAGTATTGATATGCTTTTGTTATTATATTGATTTGCATTCCAACAAACATAGCAATTGCCAAATTGATTATTATATTGTTTATAATGACTAGTGCTTTGCTTTTTCCTATTCTAGCATCATACTAGTCATCTGCAGTATTTTCACTTTCCCCTTTAAGTAATCTACGAAATTAAATACTCTGTTCCCATGTTCTTCTATATTGTGTCTGTGCTTCCGCCCCCTCATGGTATCAGAGCCAAGTATGATATAGTTGAAGAAGTAAACACTAAGTAATCTGTAAGTTGTTTTTATTCCTATTGAATTTTCAATTAGTATTTTAATTCTGCTATCATCATTTGAGCATTCTGTCAATGGCCACCCAAGTTGTTATCTATCCGTATGTGTAAGTCCTAGTGTGAGGCAGTCCAGAAGGGTAGGATGTAGGATTAAGACTAGGGTATGCGTGTATACAGATTAGGTCTTAAACATACTAACTATATATATCATAGTAATCATTGTATGTTTTCATTACTATTAAAGTATTGATACACTTTTGTTATTATATTGCTTTGAATTCCAATGAACATAGCAATTGCATTTATATATACAGTCCCCATCTACTAAGGGCGCCCTTAACTTGCTAAGTTACGGACCTCATAAGTTTGACATTGTTTCCGATCAAATTTTAATGATCTGAACCGTTCAATGTGTTTAAAACGTGATTTTAAGGGTACACACGAGAAATTGGCAAAACATATGATCGAGAAGGGCTTGATCTGAACAGTTTTTCATAAAAAAGCATTTATAGTGTTTTTATGAAAAAACTGCTCGGATCAAGCCCTTTCTGGTCATATTTTTTGTCGATATTTCGCATATACCCTTAAAATCACGTTCTGCACATATTGAACAGTTCGGATCATCAAAATTTGATCAAAAAAGGGGAAGTTCTTAACTTAACAATTTGATTATTATAATCATAGTGCTTTATGCTTTGTTCTTTCCTTTGAATTCTTTAAGTAGTGCTTCAATTAGATTATCAGTCACTCTTCCAAATTAGTAATACTCTGCCCCATGTTCTTTTATACACACACACACACACAATGCTGTTCAGGTCCGGTATCTCGAATTTTGGTTAAAATCCGGACTTCTCCCACAGCTGTTGGATTATGTTTTCAATGGTCCAAATTTGTAGCCAATTTATGACTGGTCATAATTGGCCGCAGATCTGGACCATTGAAAACACAATCCAACGGCTGTGGGAGAAGTCCAGATTTTACCCAAAGCCAAGAGCTATATATATATAGCCAAAGCCATGCAAAGGATTGCACAATGCTCACAGCTCATCCTTTTAAGTCATACTCACCCTAACTAAGACAACCCATCCATGCATGCATATCCAAATATTCAATCCATTACTTTTTGTGCTTAAAACTTAATGCTAAAAGACAAACCCAATTTTCAAAATGAGAAAGTAACTTTGTTAATAGTCTTTTTTTTAAATACGGGGTATTACATCTCTGAACTATGAACTTAAACTCATGGATTTGGCACATTTGATGCATACTTTTTGGTCAATGTGGAAATGTAATTTGAAATTTCTTTGCATGATAGGTTTTGGCAACTAATGTGAGTGTTACGAGGGCAATGATGAATCGATTCAATTCTTAATTAAGATAGATACCTTGGCGGGGTAACATTAGTTGCAGCCATGAGTACCCTTATAATTCCTTTGTATTGTCTGAGCCTAATCAAGTCTTAAGTTGTGCTTAATAATACTGTAGCAGGTGAAATGGGATGTGTGTGTGGAAATTACAGTAAACAGCATGTGAAATCCTTAAAATTAAATTGGTTGTTGGTTTCTGTTATGGAAATTGGCTAGTACTTGCAGTTGTGCTTGATATTACTATGCCATGCCTATGTGTGTGTGTTGGTTTCTGTAGTGCAGGTTCTAAAGTGTTGGTTTGTGCATTTTTCTGTTACACTTCACTGTAGCACTTTTCTAAAGTTTTTGTGGTTTGGCATAAGCAAACCTCTTGGCACCATATTTTCTGCCATTGACTTGCTATTTTATGCAATTTCCATGGTTTCTTGGCTGTTATTAGCATGCAATATAATAGTTTCTGGTGTTGAACCATGTTGGTTTCTGTTGTACCTAGGTTTGGCAATGCAGGTGTTGGTTTCTGCTTTTCTGTAGTGCAGGTGTGTGTGTGTTGTGTTATGTTGTGCTGCAACTGCTGCTAGTGCAGGGTATGCTGTTTTACTATTGTTTTGGGGGCTGTTTTATTCTATTTTTGGGGCTGGTTTATTGTAGTATTCTGGGGTGTTTTGGTTGTAGTATTCTGAGCTGTTTTAATGTAATTTTTTGGGATATTTTGGACCACTTTGGAGGTAGTTTTGTGGGCTATTTTATTCCATTTTCTGGGCTGCTTTATTGTAGTATTCTAGGTTGTATTGGTTGATATTTTTTGAGCTATTTTATTGTAGTATTCTGGGCTGTTTTGGACCACTTTGGAGGCAGTTTTGTGGGTCGTTTTATTTCATTTTTTTGGCTGGTTTATTGTAGTATTTTGGGTTGTTTTGGTTTCTGTTTTCTGAGGTGTTTTATTGCAATTTTCTGGGCTATTTTGGACCACATTTGGGGGCAGTTTTGCGGGCTATTTTATTGTAATTTTCTAGGCTGGTTTTTGTGGGCTATGATGATAGTTTTCTGAGCCAAATGACATAAGTTTGTTGTGGATACAACCAAAGCAACCCAGAATACTATAATAAAACAGCCCCAAAAATGGAATAAAACAGCCCACAAAATTGTCTCTAAAGGGGTCCAAAATAGCCCAACGCAGTTCAATATGTGTGTGAGTTTGAAGTACAATTTTGTGACTGAAAATGTGCAAGCGCAGGTGTGTGTGCCAGTGTTGAATTGCAGCATCCAATCGGGCCTTTTATGTACCTATACTTTGCTAATTAATGTTCTTGGCTGTGATGAAAATTATGTATAAGGCACGTTGGGGACTTATGCGGGGCAACATTAGACGGTCAATTGGCAACTAATGATGCAGCCTACTAGTCCCTTAAAAAAGTGTCAATCTGAGCCAATTGTTAACTACTGTATTGACATTAATTATGCTTTTCTGGTTATTATTAAATTATTTTGTGATTTAAAATGGCAGGAAAGAAAAACTACTACGTCGTTTTTGTGGGGAGAAACCCCGGTATTTATGAAACTTGGGAGGCCGCGGAACTGTAGGTTAATAGATACTCGGGGAACTTGAAGAAAAGGTACAACACGTTGGACGAAGCAGAAGGAGCATTGTTACAGTTTCATGAGGAAAAATACTGGTTCATTCAAATGCAGTCAGCCCAAACTGAACATCAATCAAGTGATGGTACTTCCACATCCACAAGTGCTTTGGAAGTTGAACATCAAAAAAGTCTAATAACATACCTTGTTGTTATATTTTTCTTAGGTTTCATAGGTTGTATTTTGTTGGCACATCTATTCGATTCGTAATGAAGTTGTAACTTTAATTTCAAGAATTTAGTTGGAAAAACTGCATTATGTACACAAACAGTAGTAATCTCAAATAAATATAAATACTTAAGATACATTAGGAGCGGTACAAATTTATTCCTCAAGCATTTATTATCACAACTACGATTTTATTCTTCGAACACTTGCCTTCAACTTCGAAATTCTAGTTTTCCTCACGACCAAAAATACGGCCCCATCGATTGAAGTTGGGAAATTGCATATACCGATAACATCTCAACGTGTGGCCAATCCTACAAAAAGTTAGGAAAACCATATCAAAACTTTAGTAAACAAGGTTTTATATAAAATTAAATTTACTAAATAAGATTTTATATAATATTTACTTACTTGGACAAATTCATTCCAAACTTCATGTTCAACCACCAATTTGTTTTCATTTGCATTCCACCCAAACCTAGGACGGCGAAAAATTTCGGCTAGATAGTAATAATCCCACTTCCATTTTTCTTCATCTTCCCTACAATATGATTTCCTTGGATACCTACTTGGGAAAAGAAGCTCGCACCTGATTTTTAAGATATCCCAAGTAGGCGGGATGCCACTCACCACCCTCGCCTTGCCAAACCCCCATCATCTACAAGGGTCGTAATTAAGGTTTGTTAACGTCCTCCTCCTCCACCTCCGTCAAGCCCGGTGTGCCATTGAAATGATTCAAAAATAAAAATACAAACTAATTTGTGAATAAAGATGAGATGTGAGATGAGAAGAAGAGATACCTTGCTATTTATAAATAAATTCACAAAACAAATTTGTTGGACACATTTTCCCCTAACATATTTTCACCAAACAAATTTGTTGGACACATTTTCAACCACCAAACAATGTATTTTTCAATTACCAAAAAAAATATTGATTTGTCATTTTTTTACAAAAAATTGATTTTTATTTGTTATTATTATTAAATTAGTTAATTTATTTGTAAACTAAATATTTATGGCTTACAATGTGAAAAATTAATTAATTTATAATAAAAATTATAATAAAACACTTAATGAAATGTTAATATTTTAATTATTTTATATTTATTATATTAGTTAAATAATTAAAGTTGAATTTCGTAATTATATATTTAATTTAATGAATAATCTAATTTAATACTGCACAAGGACAAGAGTCATTTAACAGCTTTTTACATCATCCACCCTTCCTTATACCCCCTACTTATCCTCCAGCCAAACCAAATACTCCCTCCATCCCAAAATGGATGGCAATTTTTGGGAAACTCAAAATTTATCTTGACACAATCATTGCACCATTTCTAATTAAACTTTCCCAACTACCCTTCCATTTTTAAAAACAATTTGGAGTACTACTATTCCCACAAAAATTGGCAACTAACTGAGGAGTAGTACGGGTAAAAAACAACTGAGGAGTAGTATACTCTAGAAACCAAGGAGTAATCCCGAAAATCTAGGCGCCAATTTGATTGATTACCAATTTTGAACTGCTCTAAATAGGGCGCCTAAAAGAATATTCTGAGCCAATTTTAAACTTTCCTTCTCAATTCAAAATTTCCTTTATCAAAAAGAAGTTCACTTCCCCCCAAACTCAAACTCTTTCCAATACGGATAATTATCCTTCCCTTTTCTACTCCAACTGCATAATGTAGTTTTGGGAATTCATGAAAATTAATGTTGAAAGGCAGTGTATGTAAAGAAAGTGTAAATGCACGTGTTGTGATCTTCCTCATTTTGTTTTTCGTAATTGCTCTACTGATGTAAATGTGCACTTAAGCGAACACATGATGAAGTTGGCAATTGTGAATGAATTGTACTGAAGTTGGTTTTTGTGAATGAATTGTACTGAAGTTTCTTTTTGCCTTTTTTTAAGAATAATTTGAATAGTTAGAGACAAGGGCAAAATGGAAAGATCAAGTGTTTTCTGCTTTTACTTTTGAAAATGGACATCCATTTTGGGACGAAAAAAGCGTAAAAAATGACATCCATTTTGGGACAGAGTGAGCACTATTTTATCCTCCCTTTCTAATACCACATCCAAACTAAGTACTATTTAATCCTTCCTCCATAAACATCACATCAATGTGGGTCATCCATTATTAACCAATACCCTCTACTATTTTGTCTCCCATTTATAAATAATACTCCCAATCCTTATCCCGCATCCAAACGAGCCCTAAAACTCCAGCCAATACCGGTGAATTTTTCTGTCTGACTCAATTGAAAATTATTAATCGCTTCTTTAGTACTACATGGTTCGCCTTTATCGGACATTGGTGTGGGCTCCAATCTTTGCCGAGTAGCTGCTGTAATACTGTGTTAGAGAAATTCCTTAAAGTACCACGTGGCAGTGCTCCTATTAGGAATTTATACTAAAAGCCAATATAGCGGATGGCAAATGATTCTGGTATGTAGGATTCGGCTTCCATAAGAAAGATCGTATCATCAGTTCTCGTTAAGAATGGCAAAGTGAACCGAATTGATGGGTACCCGAATTGTAACCAAAAAATTTCCCCGAACAATAACCGAAAAATTCCCCGTGGGTATGGGTATGGTTGAGGCCTTTGTAGACACCCCATTCTGGACTATCCAGATTAGTTTACTTACGGTCTTTGATTCCCCAATGATGAGTAAGGTCAAGAACATCCTGAGTTTGTTGGTGCGTTTGAGCTTCGAGCGTCCCAAACCTCGTTCAAATCCTTTTCGAACCTCCTTTCGAACCCTTCAAGCCAGAACCAAATGGCCACAGCAAAACCCTACTTGCTTACGCTGGTTCTATGCTGGCGTGCGCCGGTAAACTGCCACGTGTCAGTCATCGACCGTTGACTCAGTATCTACTGGCGCACGCAGGTAAACTATTGGCGTACACAGGTCCATCCCTGTTAAATCAACTTCATTCAGCAACGTGCGCGGGACTTTTGTGCCACCTTGACGTGGGCTACAGCTCCCCTGATGATTACTTCGTCCAGAACCATTTCCCCCTCTCTCCTACAAGATCCATCAACTAGTCCCATGCATTTAATGCATGGGAGGCTCCCTCCCTTAACCAAACCAGCCAAACCAGCCCCCAAACCAGAGTGGTTGCCCTCTTTCTCAGCTCATCTCTCCTCTATGAATACCCCCCTTGCATTTATTTGTAAGGGGTTAGCACCATTAAGGAGCCCAAGTCTTGTTCTTCTTATTTTCTCTTGTTTTTCTTTCATTCATTGAAAGACTAAGCAAGGGAGCAATACTCCACAGTCCATAACACCCTCACACTCACCATTCAACCTTCAAGCTTCAAGCTCAATCTCAAACTCATTTCCATACTCACAAACAAAGGTATACCACCTTTGTTACTATTATCTGTTCTGATCCCTGAGGGGGGCTGGCAGGGTCAAGGCTGGTAATCTATACCAGTCCTGGCCCTAAAGCTAGCAAAGCTTCAAAGATCGTTATGGTGGGAGGTGGCGCACGCCAGTACATTAATGCCGTACGCCAGTCATGGCAGTATGTGCACTGCTGGCGTGGGGATCACCGATCATCTGTTTTCTGCTTTCTTGTGTCTTTGATCACCTTGTTGCATGTTAGTAACCAGTTTACAGCTTTCTGTATTTAGAACTGTGTAGCCATCTGTTTGTTTTTCCTGCTTAGTATGGCCTCTGGGGTCATTCTGGTCATGTTCCAGAGCCCAGATGGTGTAAAGCCAAAGCATTGGACAAGAGATCAACTGGCGTACGGCCCCTTACAACTGGCGTACGGTAGTTAGATCAACATCCAGTGGCTTGGCCCTTGCATGGATCTCTGATCCAGGCCTCTTCTACTTCCCCACACTGTTTATGGGGTATTCATTCCTTTTATTTCTTTAGATCCTTTCTCCTGCTGTCTGTAACTGAATATTATGGATGATATAACTGCGTGGTTTGTCCTGGGTGTGCACTGGTCCATTCCAGAGCCCAGAGGGTTGGTTACAAGAGCTATGAGCTTAGATTTACCGGCGCACGCCAGTACTGGTGTGGCGCACGCAGGTCATCTCTGTATGCAGTGGCTTGGCCAGTGCATACAGGTTCGTTCCTGCGTGCATCACTCTAAGTCAGTGTGTTCCAGTTTATCTAAGACACTCACAGGAGCTTGTTCTCAATCTATTATATTTGCTTAGATCAAACATCCATCACATTTTGTCACATAATACAAACTTGTTACAGCTTTAATCCCCTTTAACTGTTCCCCCGCCCTAACTTGCTAAAAATGATTAATGAGAGAAAAATGCAAACGTTTTACAAAATGCCCGAGTAGAGACCGATCTCCGGATTGGGCGAGAGGGGTGCCATAAAACTAGGGGTGTCCACGGTCCGGATCGGATCGGATTCGTATGAATCCAATCCTAATCCGTATCTCACGGTTTTTAGAAAATACAATCCAATCCTAATCCAAAAGTCTTACGGTTCGGTTTGGATTTCGAACCGTGAGTCACGGTTCGGTCCCGGTTTTATCCACGGATTTCCTTCTATAAACATTAAACTCTAAAAAACGCAAAATTACTTCAACTACTGTAT
Organism: Rhododendron henanense subsp. lingbaoense; assembly: GCA_020567845.1. Taxonomy (NCBI): domain Eukaryota; kingdom Viridiplantae; phylum Streptophyta; class Magnoliopsida; order Ericales; family Ericaceae; genus Rhododendron; species Rhododendron henanense. Next base: position 38,027,871 of record CM036312.1, read on the forward strand.
TACATATCATTCCAAATTTCTAGTTCAAAATTCAGTCCAGGTTTCATCAGCCATTGTTACATCCACGGAGCAGCAAGATGTTCTATTTGCACAGTAGTAGTAGCTGACTACAAGTTATAAATCAGAGGGGGAAGGCAGATGAAGTAAAAGTAAGGAATTTCATATAAGGAGCAGATTTCCTTCGATCATTGTTATGAACTTAAAATTGTTAAAAAAAATTCATAACAAGTAGTAGAATTATAATTATTTATAAATATTACACACACACACATATATATTTTTTAATTTTTTAAATATTTCACGGTTCGGTTCGGTTAATCCAAGGATTTGAAATAAAAATCCAATCCTAATCCGTATCTCACGGTTTTTTAATTTTCAAATCCGTGTCCGAACCATTAATCCACGAACAAAATCCAAAAGGCACGGATCGGTTCGGTCCGGACCGGTTTCACGGTTCTCGGTTTTTCTTGGACAGCCCTACATAAAACCCTTCCCCTCTCGTAACCTGGCTCCCGAACCTCAGATATCGAAAGTGACGACGGCCCAGTTTACAAGCCTTTTTCAAAAATCAAACAACGTAGCAAACGTTTTTCAAGTTCGGTTCCTTGGGTATTTTCCGCGAAACCCGAGTGGCGACTCTGAATTGCAAAGCGTTTCGCCGCGCTTTCCGCAAAAAGGGCGCACCCGTTTTATATGCAAAAATGTAAAATTTTGGGGCGTGTGCCCAGAGTGGCGACTCTGCTGGGGATCATTGCATTAATCCACATTTAGAAATTAATACATGAATGAACAATCTTCAAAAGTCTGTCAAAACAGTACGCTCTGCGCTGCTGAAGAACGGAATGGTAACGTAACAGGATTCTACATCCGACCACTCCGAACTGGGGCTTTTACTATTGTTCGCTTGTATAGTTTTTTCCAAGTGTCGATTAATAAAAGTGAGCCAAGCTTCAAAAGGCATTTTTCAAAACGTTGCGTTTTTCTCTCACTCGATCGTTCTTTGGCATTCTCCATTCGCATCGATGTTGGTCAGCCCCGTTGAGGCGTTTTGGGTAACCGGCACAGTTTACTGGAGATCGGGGTCCTTGAATGCCCAGCTACCTTGGACGATGATGAGTCATATTACCGTTCGACCGTTGCTTTGCTATACGCGTTGCAGCGAGAGGTATGACGCGGCTCTAGTCAGAGGAACCCCTTCAAACCAAAACCGGCCTCTACATGTGTACAAAGCACTATAACCTTTCAAACTAAGACAGGAACCCACAGGGTAGGATTACTTACATCTAACCCCCATAACTGTCTATGTGTTACTGTTTTCCCTATCGCATGCCTGTACATACATACATACCGTTTTGCGTAGGAGCATGCTAGGGCGGCTTTTAGGATGTCTCTCTTTCAAGCCCGTCTTATGTCTACGAGGACGCTGCTTGGACCGATGAAGAGTCGTGCATTTTTTTGATGCACGTTATCAACTTTCAAAATTCCTTGGGTCGACAAAACTTTGGGAAATCGAGACTTTCTAAGTCTTGGTTTAAACCTAATCAAGGTTTCAAACAGAAAACCAAGAACAACAAGGAACATGCCATGATACTTACACCGCCCAGGTTAAAAGTGCCAAACACTTACATCACTCAAGGCTCCGGCACAGTGCTGCTTACGTTCTCTTGGTTATAGTATCATGTCATTATCACTAAGTTGTTCCATTCCAAAAATTGAAACTTTGAGAAAAGGGATAGTCAAAGACTTAGGCTATTTTGAAATCTCTTGGTGATAGTCGATTCAATCAAGGATACACGGTCGAAAAAAAATCTGAGGACCTGGGCAGCGTCCGAATGTCATAAAACGGTTTTGTCTGCTAGTTCTAGAGTCTAGGAGGACACCGACGACGCTCATGCAGGCATTTTCCATTGTTTCATTTCCCTTCAAAATAAAATTGTTGCAGGCTATCACTGAGCTCTTATACTTTACTGTTTAGCCATTGCACCGTCCAGATCAGATTCAAGAGCCAAACCTACTTGGGAACGTCAGCTGGGCCTGTCTGTAAGAAGATTTGGGTGGGTCTGCTTGTTAGTCTACCAAGACGGAAGCTCCGGGTTGCATTTTGTTAAGGGAGGATTCGCCACCGTCTCCTTTCTCTCGGCTTCCTGTGTCTCCGAAACTCGTTCAGGTCAAGACATAAGCTCTCATCATGACCGATACTCCACCTCCGAACCTTGCTACCGTTCTGGCCGATATTCAACGCAACATGGCCATCATGCAGGAGAGGGCCGATCAGGCTGATACATCTATGGCTAATATCCGCGCCCTAATTGAGGAACGACTCCCGACAGGAGGGAGAGGCGGCGGTGAATGCGAGCTGGCTGCCGAGGACATTCCCCGACTCGAAAACCCTGCTCTAAACCCAGAAATGGCCGCTCTGATCGCCAAGATGGCCAAGCTTGAGGAATCTGTCTCTAAATCCGAAAAGTTGGGTGCTGGTGCCTTGGATATGGATCGTCTCTGCCCGTTCCCAAATGCCAGACTGCGTGAAAGATTCAAGATGCCCGATTTCGCAAAGTTTGACGGCACTGGGGATCCAAAAACCCATCTGCTAGCTTATCACGGTGCTATGAAACTACATGGGGTAGAAGAGGAAGCCATGGCTCAATTGTTCCCTCAGACCCTCTCTAGTCCTGCTTTTCAGTTGTTCCTGTCCCTGGACATTTCTAAGCAAAGAACATGGGAAGATATTGGGTCCGCTTTCAATGCCCAGTACAGTTACAATGCCCAACTCAAGATGACCACGCGAGAGTTGGAATCAACCAAGATGAACGCAAAGGAGTCCTTCGCAGATTTTATCCAAAGGTGGAGGGTGAAGGCAGCCCTTATGACCGATCGGCAGAGCGAAAAGGATCAGATCCGCATCATCTCTAGCAATTTGCAGCCAGACTTCGCCAAGAACCTTGTACTAGTCCAGGGCGCAAATTTTGAGACTTTCTTTGACTCTGGCCTCGCCATTGAAGAGGCTCTGCAAACTGGTGTCCTGCCAAGGAGTGACACTTCCTCCTCTGCTTCAGCGTCAAAGTCAAAGCCCCGTGCTTACATCGGAAAGAACACTGCTCTCTTTGGCGGCAACAACTACGCCAACGCAGCTGCTGCCAGCAACAATGCCACAACCCAAAGCTCCAACCACATCCCCGATGTCAATCAAGTTCAAACCCCTCAAAAACCCCGAAATCGCAACCAACCCCGAAAATTTGCCAACTTCGAGGCGCCTCTCTCCTCGGTGTTGGAGAAGTTAGTCAAGACTGGCCACCTCAGGCCCTTGACTCCGATCCCACTCCCTCAAAATCCACCACCTAGCCATAACCCTAACCTTTTCTGCGCTTACCATCAGATGCCTGGTCATCATACCGACTCTTGCTATCGCCTCCGACATGCAATTCAAGATTTGATGGACAACGGTACTCTTCCTACCAAACCCAACGTCATCTCCAATTCCTTGCCGAATCATAACAACCAAGTAAACCAGATTCCCTTAGCTCCACTAAAATCTCCCATACCTCCACCATATTTAACCCCACTGACCATATTACCTCAGAAGAACGCCTGAGACCTGTTGTGGCATTCCTGACCGATTTTGACATCAACATGCTGTCAGTTGGCTGGGAAATGGAAGACAAGATGAGAGAATGGATGGAACTCAGCAACGACTGGAATGAGCGATACCATTTGGGTTTCCCTGCACCTCCACAGATTGATCAGGCATGGATTGACCAACTGGAAGAAGAGTGGAATGCAGCGCAGTCCGATCCGCTCGATGGCCTCTCCTTGTTCATGCTTTACTATCAGGCCGAGCCAGTCAATCCCGAGGAGGAAGAATACGTTTGGGACCCTCAGCCCGATGCTGCACAGCTAGTTTGGAATCAGAACTTTCACTTGGAATGGGCCAGTACCAATGAAGACATAGATGAGAAGTACTTAGATTACTACACCGAAGGGGAAATCATTGCTGAGGAACGCCGTCAGCTTGGGGTTTACTTTCCTTTAGTGGACAGAATCACGGGTGCCTTTCACCTGGACATGGGCCTTGAATGTGATCCAACTGTAAACATTGTACCAGTCGAACAGTCGCGCCCTTATGCGGCCCCAAGTGAGGATTGCTCTATCATGGTGTTGGATGCGCCGCCCACTGATCTATGGGACGTTGATGAGATCGTCGACCTTAACAAAACTCCGCCGCCTGTTGACCTTTGGGATGCCGATAAGGTTGTCGACATAGATATGGGAAATGAAGTCTGGACCGTCAACTCTGCTCTGGTCGACGAAGGTTTTTGGGACGTGCCGTTCGTCACCAATCCAGGAGCACCGTTTGAGGAAGCTGCCGCACAGGATCCTGCTTTCTGGGAAGGATTAGTGATGGAAGATTTGAATTGGGGAGTAACACCGGAACATGACTCGCCTGCAAAGGTAGCATCTGCAGACAAAGGGAAGCGGAAGATGGAGTAACTGCCCGCTGACTTCTGGAACTCTATCGATACATCTTCTTGGTGGGACGTGGCCAATGTGATGAGGAGCGGCCGAGTCTTTCAACCGCCAAACCTTCAGGCTGGGGACTCGTCCAATCCTCCAAGGCCCACCGCTCCTGCTACCTCAAGGAACGTTCCAATGGTTCTTAGTGGGGTCCCAAAAGGGGACGTGATTCAGAAGCAACTCGAAAGGATCCCTGCCACTGTATCAATCTGGGGTTTAATCGCGTCACCAAAGGAGCATCGAGACAAGTTATCTGCAGCTCTGGCCCAACTTAAGGTACCAACCGACAGCACTCCTGAAGCCATGATTGCCCTCATCCTGCCTCTGCTCTCTAAGCACTCCGTTACTTTCACCGAGAGGGACCTGCCTGTCGAGGGAGCCGATCATAACCGCCCGTTGCACATCACCGTCAAATGCAAGGGACTTTGGATTCTGACTGTGCTCATCGACAATGGCTCCGCCATAAATGTCTGTCCATTAAGGGTCGCTTACCGCCTCGGGATCGCGAAGAAGGATTTCGCGCCATCTAATCTGGCTGTCAAAGCCTATGATAGCACCCGCCGTATTGTGGAGGGGACCATCGTACTCAAGCTTGATGCTGAGGGCTTTGAGATGGATGTGGAATTTCATGTGGTCAACATCCCTGCCACCTTCAATCTACTGCTGGGCAGACCATGGCTGCTTAGGCCAGACATTATGGCAGTACCTTCAACTCTGCATCAGAAGGTCATGCTGGGGCTTCCGACTGGGACTCTGACCATTTGCGGGGACTCTGGGATCCGCCCGCTCAAGGATGATGAACCTGTCCTGGGAATCACGCACGGGGAAAAAGTCTCAGATTTTGGAGGATTTTCATTCGATACTTCAGGCTCAGTCCTTGCCATTGCCGTGGATGACGACTTTATCATCTGCTCAGCTGCCTTCGAGATTATGAGAAGGATGTCGTTCATGCCTGGTTTGGGGCTTGGGATCAACCAACAAGGGATCGCTGAGTTCCCCATCTTTCCCTTCACCGAAGGTCAATTTGGTTTGGGGTACACTCCCCCTGCCAAAAAGGCCAAAAAGGGGAAAGGTGCGGGAAAACCTCGAACCCTTTATGGTAACCCTGACAGCTACTTCGTCCGCGAGGGAGGGAGCATTGCTTATTTGGGACAGCCTGAACCATTCTGGGATCTGGAGACTGGCACTTGGTTACCGGGATTTGAGATCTTCGCTGCAGACACCTGGTCCGACAGTGAAGAGGAAATAGCAAGGGAAGAGCTGGCTGAGAAAGAGTTCAAGAAGCAGCTGGCCCGGGTCAAGGAAGAGGCTGACTAGCTACAGGCTATTGATCAAGAGGATTTAGGGATGCTGTTCTCCCAGGTAGGTTTGGTTGGCAAGACAGAGGAGGCTGAAGTACTGATGCTTGGGCCCGACTCTCTGGACATTCTCGAAGATCCAACCTCCCTCATCGTGGAAGCCAAGGGTAGTATTAACAACTGCATTTTCACTCCACGCTTAACATGCATTGATGATGTCACGCCCTCGATTTTCAACATAAATAATAATAACATTTGATAATTAAAATCCTCGCATTAATACATATATTACCCCAAAAGACAATTCTTCCTTATAATCACAAGTAAATTTTCAATATTTCATCTCCAGCTCGAAGGCCCCAAAACTGTAATGGTACTTGTACTGAAAAAGAGGATTAAGAGTTTACAAGATTCCATAATCAAAATGGTTTCAACGATAATCAAAATTATAATTACATCTTCAAAAGAGTTTACTACAATGCCAAGTAGTTTCCCCTCGTTAGCTTTCAAAATGATGTAGTCAAGCATGCACACCAAGCACTTCATGTCGATGACCTGCATTGTACCTGAAAATGATAGGTTGAGCTACACTAGCCTAGTAGAGAAAACTATACACAAGTTATAAGAAAACATGCCGGGTTATGCATCAAGAGTGAACGAGAAAAGACAGATATGCCCAAGGTACGTATGATGACCAACAGACTGCATGCTATAGTCAAAGGGTTCTAGACTTCACATAAATGTTGCTAACCGTTTACCTCTCAGACTAGATATATCAATAAACTCACATCAATCCACATTAGTCTATAACCAATTCTAAATCATCTTGTTATTCTTCATACGATACGACGATCCTTCTCGTGTCCATGTTTATCATCATCAAATCCCTTTACGACAAACCTTTCCTTTCTTTAAAACATGTGTTTCTCCTCAACCATAACTTGGGTCACCTCGGGTCTATTTCCCTCGAGCGTAGGGTCACCCCGAGTCTATTCCCTCAATAAGAATAATCATTTGGGTCACCTCGGGTCTATTCCCTCGAGCGTAGGGTCACCCCGAGTCTTTTCCCTCAATAATAATAATCATTTGGGTCACCTCGGGTCTATTCCCTCGAGCGTAGGGTCACCCCGAGTTTTTTCCCTCAATAACGATCGCTTCGGTCACCTCTCACATTTTTCATAAACGACATCATTTCATAATCAACTTCATCATCAACCTATCGGTCATTACTTAACTCTACAGATGTACGTGCTCGTGCCTTTTCATTAGTTTGCAGATCCGCAACCTACATAACGTATTAAGCCTATATGTATAATCCTACAATACTCTACTCTTTTGTTTTCTACGCTTGAACCTCATAGGACGAGTGCCCAAAGAATTGAAAGATTCGACGAGTCGCGAGGACACAAGTTATTATATCATCCCAAACAGTTCTCCACAACCTCGATTTTACTTTAAGCATCCTAAACGATCTACCAACCCACCACATTGGTTACATCTCAAAACGTTCCAAACCGTTAACCATAATACGACTTCGACTAATAAAGTAATACACACCATTCCCTTTTATTTGTATCACAATATCGTAAGTAACGTACGAACCCATCACTACCCAACGGTATACATCTAGCTAAGATTGACATCTAGACCTCATGGAAAGAACCAAAGGAAATTAAAGGAAATTACAAGACGGATCATGAGGACATGGATTTCGATCTTACCTTTCAAATCACTAGACGAACACTCATCCACCCAATCGTACTCACCACAATGCCTCACATAACCTACGACTTCCCTAGACAATCTTACGATACATCCTTCGTTACAACGATACTAAGATTACGTTTTACGAGGGTCTTGGATACAGAAACATCAATGAGTCAAGAGAGATCGAACAATCGAGTTTATAGAAGGTTTATGGACGTTTAAGAGGTGCTAGAAGTGATCGGGGGTCAGAACAATGGAATTTGAAGCAAAGCAGCAAAACCTGTCACTAAGCTCACTGTATCGATACGGCTCAAATCCGTATCGATACGGAAAGGCTTCGAGGCAGTCCAGAGAGTGTTGTATCGATACGGATTTTGAGCCGTATCAATACAACGGGCTTTCGAGCAGATTCACAGCAGATTTTCAGGAAAACGAAACCCCAACAACAACCAACAATCTAAGGCACGATCTAGGTGCAAAATCAACACATAAACATATAACAAGTGCAAGAAATCCCTACCTCGATTATCAAAGCCGAACCCAAGAGATTCTCCGAGCCCTAGACTCCAAAATTGACATCGAGAGCAATACACCTCCTCCGAGCTCTAGCCAACGAAGCACGAGCCCCAAAACACGCATAGATGATGGATTGGAGGTTGATTGATATGGGTTTTGAAGTTGGAGGTTGAGTTTTGGTGGAAGAACAAGAGAAAGGGAGAAGAGCCGAGGGAGAAAGGGAGGCCGGGAGATGAGAGAGAGGATTTGGGATTTTTAATCCCCTACACTCACACCCCTCCTATATATACTCACATATACACAAAATAAACTTGTCTCCCTCTAATTGCAATTTTATCATTCAAACCCCAAATCAATTAAACTTAACAAATCTCATATTTTCCTTCAATTTCTAATATTAATAAACCTTTGAATAATTTCGAAATTACGGGTCCTTACAGATGACGCGTCTGAGTCTGACACTGAGTCTATTGAGTCTAAGTCTAGCTCAGAGTCGGAGTTTGTGCCTCTTGGCCCTCCACGTCATAGCTTTTACTTCGAGTTTGAGTCTACTGTACTTGGCAACCCGTCTGGGTTTTATGAAATGAATGATCCTACTTCTGACTACTTTGCGAACTTATATATAAATTGTGTTGACCCGGACGATGAAGGAACAGACTTTGACGGGACCATCCCGGCTAAGTTGCGTTCCCTCATCGAAAAGGAAGACGAAAGGCATGCTCAGCCTCTAAAAGAAGACGTAATTTCTGTAAATTTGAAAGACGAGGATGACCCCCGTATGATGCAGATTGGTTCAACTCTGTCCCCCGAGGATCGTACCGCACTGATTGATCTGCTCAAGGATTATTTCGAGGTTTTCGCATGGTCTCACAAAGACATGCCCGATATCGATCCTGAAATCGTACAACACCGAATTCCGTTAGCACCTGGGGCTATACCGGTCAAACAGAAGCTCCGTAGGATGAGACCGGACTGGGTTGAAAAGATCAAAGAGGAAGTCACCAAGCAGATTGACGCTGGGTTCTTAAGGGTAGCTGAATATCCGAAATGGGTAGCTAACATCGTGCCAGTTCCTAAGAAAGAGGGAAGAATCCGAGTCTGCGTCGATTTCAGGGACTTAAACAAAGCAAGCCCCGAAGACAGTTTTTCCTTGTCTCACATCTATGTGCTTGTGGACAACACGGCGGGGCATGCTATGCTCTCCTTTGTCGATGGATTCTCAGGGTACAACCATATCTTTGTGGCGCCCGAGGATCAAGAAAAGACGACTTTTGTCACCGAGTGGGGTACCTACTGCTATGTGATGATGCCGTTTGGACTGAAAAACGCTGGCTGCACTTTCCAGCTGGCCCAGACCACTTTGTTACATGATTTTATCCACGAGACGGTTGAGGTATACGTCGACGACATGATTGTCAAGGCAAAAGAGAAGGAGGATTTCATCCCGGCACTTAGGCAGTTTCTCGAGAGGCTCCTCAAGTACAACGTGTGTCTTAATCCACAGAAGTGCACATTTGGGGTCACAGCAGGCAAGATGTTAGGGTTCCTAATCACGACAAGAGGAATCGAGGTCAATCCATCTAAGATCAAGGCAATTCTCGAAATGGAGCCACCACGATCAGAAAAGGGAGTGCGGAGCTTTCTGGGAAAGGTTCAATTCATCAGCCGATTCATCGCCAAGTTAACTCTGACTTGTGAACCACTGTTTCGTCTGCTAAAAAAGGATGTCCGCTTCGAGTGGACGGAGAAGTGCCAAGCTGCTTTTGAGTCTATCCAGGCGTATCTGAGGAATCCACCAGTCTTGATGCCACCTGCGCTTGGACGACCTTTGATCCTGTACTTGTCCGTCGCCCCGACAGCCATGGGATGTTTGCTAGCACAGGAAGGGGATAAGGGAGTTGAGAAGGCCATTTACTATCTAAGCAAGAAGATGGCAGGAAGTGAGGAGCACTATACCCCTCTAGAGAAGACATGTTGGGCGTTAGTTTGGGCAACCAAAAAGCTTAGACACTACATGCTAGCCGATTCGGTGAAGCTGATTTCTTGGATGGATCTTATTAAGTATCTGTTCGAGAAGCCAGCGCTCACCCATAAGCTAGCATGTTGGTTGCTTCTGCTCGCTGAGTTCGATCTCCAATATGTCACAAGGAAGTCTGTGAAAGGCTGTGCTGTGGCGGAATTTTTGGCCGACCACCCAATCGAAGGACCTGAGGATGTGGATTTTAATTTCCCGGACGAAGACGTGTTAACAGTTGTCGAAGAAGTATGGATGCTCTATTTCGATGGGGCCGCTAATCAAAGAGGATTCAGAATTGGGATATTGCTTATTACGCCTGCTGGGGCTCATATCCCCCTCGCTTTCAAGTTAAACTTCGATGTCACCAACAATCAAGCTGAGTATGAAGCCTGCATCGTCGGGATGGAAGCTGTTATTGCACTCGGAGTCGAGATGCTCGAGATAATTGGAGATTCAAACCTGGTAATCTCTCAAGCCAATGGAGATTGGAGGGTTCGTGAGGAAAAGCTGAAGCCTTATCACCAAGATTTGGAAGAACTGATTCCTCGCTTTAATAAGGTGACCTTCACCCATATTCCACGCTTGAAGAATCAGTTCGCCGATGCTTTGGCGACTTTGGCTTCAATGATCAAACTTCCAATAGGGGTCAGGATGCGGCCAATAGTGATCGAACAGAGGGACTTGCCCGCTTACGAGTACATCAACGCCGTTGATGATGTTGATGACGGCCTGCCCTGGTATCACGACATCTGGAACTTTGTGGAACGTGGAGAGTTTCCTGCCGGAGCTTCAAAAAAGGATCGGGTTGCTCTGCAAAGGCTGGCTGCTCAGTACATCATTTGTGGAGGGAAATTGTACCGAAGGTTTCACTACGGGATGCACAAACTATGTGTCAACGGTACCGAAGCAACAAGGATAATGGAGGAAATTCACGAGGGAGTCTGTGGTCCCCACATGAGCGGTGTTAGGAAGATCCTCAGGCAGGGTTACTACTGGTCTACGATGGAGTCTCAGTGCATTGACTACGTGCGACGCTGCTACAAATGCCAAATCCATGCCAACCTGCAGCACGTTCCCCCATCTAAACTATATGGCATGACTTTGCCATGGTCTTTCTCTGTGTGGGGAATCGATGTTATCGGGATGATCACGCCCCTGCCTCAAATGGTCACAGGTTCATACTGGTGGCGATAGATTATTTCACTAAGTGGGTCGAAGCTGAATCCTACAAAGTCCTGACAGCAGTTCAGGTAGCTCAGTTCATCCGAAAGAACATCATTTATCGGTATGGCATCCCCCAAGCATTTGTGTCGGATAACGGAAGTCACTTTAAGGGTAGAGTCTTGGAGCTCTTCGAAGAGTTCGGCATTGAGATCCACCGGTCAACCACCTATCGTCCACAAACAAATGGAGCAGTTGAGGCCGCAAACAAGAACATTGAGGTCGCAAACAAGAACATTGAGGTGATCATCAAGAAGGCTGTTGAGTCCGCAAGGGATTGGCACGAGCAACTACCGTTGGCGCTATGGGGATATAGGACGTCAATTCGAACTTCAACTGGTGCAACTCCTTTCTCCTTGGTCTACGGAATGGAAGCAGTACTTCCCATCGAGCTTGAGGTACCCTCTTTGAGAATCATGGTGGAGAGTGGTCTGGAGGAATCTGAGTGGCTCAGCGGGAGGTTTGTCGAACTAATGTTATTTGATGAAAGGAGGCTCCGCGCTCTGTATCATGTTCAGGGTTATCAGCGTCGAATCGCCCGGGCGTTTGACAAGAAGGTGAAGTCCAGGGGTTTAGTCAAAGGAGATATGGTCACAAAGGAAATACGAGCCCCAGTGTTTGATGCTCGCGGGAAGTTCCGACCAAAGCGATCCGGGCCGTTCATTATCAAGACTATCCTGTCTGGGGGTGCTGCTCAGCTCATCGATCTCGACGGCAATGAATTCAGCACTCTGGTCAACCTAGATCAACTCAAACGTTTCTATCCTTGAGAGATGCTCGTTGGGCCGAAAACCACAAGGGTGGGCGGTTCCAAGCAAAAATTAGAGCAGCCTGCTAGACCGAAAACCTAAGGAGGCGGTCTAGGCAAAAATAAATAGGCAAAAGTCGAAAGCTCGCTAGGCCGAAAACCTGGGAAGGCGGCACTAGGCAAAAGTTAGAGCGTAAAAGGAGAGGTAAAACACACGAGTGAACCTTAGCCTGAACTACGTTCTGACCTGATTCCTTGAAAAGGGATACGTAGGCAGTCTCACCTTGAGACCCGGTCATATTCTATCAAGTTGATCCATGGTTTGACGTTCCAGTTCCATATCAAAGGCCGAAGGAAATTGAGGGACGAATCAAAGTTTCGTTGGAGAATCAGAAGGGGGAAACCCTCCGTCTTTCAACTTTATTTCAAAACTACTATTTCTAATACATCAGCTAAGCATAAAAGCCTTAAAACAGTTAAGCATGAAAAATAGAACAAAATGCTTGAGAAGCCTAACGGCTCACAGCTTATTCTAAGTACAGCAAAGTGGTCCGGAGTCAGTCGATATTTTCTCTTGCAAATACATCTGCTCTTAGCCATTGCCTGTAGCGGCTTCTCAGCTTGGTGGTGAAATTCGGCATTTCTGCCTGAAGGACCCTCAAACCCCAGCGCCTCTTGTACCCATTGAGCGTCCGAGCATTGAAGTTGGGAATGCGGAAATCCCCGACACTGATGCGGTTGTTCTCCTGAGATACACCTAGCTGTCGAAGAATACGGCTGGGGATGTAGAAGGTGAAGCTCGTCAGCCCTGCAATCACCACCCTGTCAAACCCGTCAGAATGGACAATCATATTCGTCAGCTCTAGCCACGGGCACCTCCAGACAATTTCATCTGGCTGCATTTGCTGCATGAAAAAGTACCATTCTTCGATGTCCATCTCGAGGTACCTCATCTCTCTCTGATGGATCCTCTTCGGAAAAAGGTTCCAGCCGTTCGCCGGTGGGTGGAGCAGATTCAGCTTATCCGACAGCCATAACTGCATGAGCGAAAAGACATGTAAGAAGCCAGATAAAGCCTGAGCGGAAAAACAAGAGAGAAGCTAGGAGTAGCCTAAACTGAGTGTCAAGGTAAAATGAGAAAGTGCGAAAAACCAGAAAAAGGTGGGATGAGTGAGTTTACCTGAAGCAGAAGCGAGCTATCACTGAAAGTGTTCGATTGGCCCGTATACACCAGGTCCAAGCCTCCGCCAAAACCAAAGGGATCACATTGTGCTGTCCTCCTATTTGAGCAGCAATGCTCACCAGCAAGGGGCTGACCCACCCGTCAGCAGGAACGAGCAGATAAGCGGCAAACAGACAGATCACCAGAGCAAAGCGACATCGAGCCTGCCATGTCATGTCATCCAGATCTCCATCTGGACTGTACAACTCAATCAGCCGCATAATGTTTACCTGGCCGCCTGCAAGGATAGTGTTGGCCAAACCCACTGAAATGCCTAGTGAGGTCGCTAACAGGCCAGGCATGCTTTCTTGGTAAGGGGGAACGACGATCGTCGGGGACATGAAGGTACGGAGATACGCCTGGAATTCCTCCACGGTCGGGCATATCTCGTCATCACCAAAACGGAAGACATGGACGTCAGGATCCCAGAACCTGAGAGCAGCTCTCAGAAGGGCCGGCCGGAGCGTCACATGGCGGAGGTACCGGAACGAAGAAAGGCCGTGATATTAGAAATTTAGCCAGTCAACACCTAGGAATCGTACTAGCCAAGGCCTGAGCAGAGTGGGAATTGGGTTTTCCATCGCAAGTGCTAAAATATGCTGAATATGAGAAGTGGGGTGTATCAGTGTAGCTCCACAATGCATGCAGCATCCAGCTTTATACCAAATTATGCACGATTCTTTCCTATTCCATATGCAAAACCAAGGGCTACCCTCCAAAATGGCCTTACACTTAAGGACTCTGCCCCTGAAAGCCAGAACCGTGTGCAAACCGTGTGAGGGTGAAGACAAGAAGCCCTAGGGAAAAGGACAGTCTTTCAGACAAGTGGATCTGCGTCACACTTTTCTGGCGCACGCCAGTAACTTACCAGCGTGCGCACGTTCTCCACGATTACTGGCGTACGACATCCAATAACTGGCGCACGCTAGTTAGGTCTGCACCCGAAACCAGTCTGCAGCAGCTGCTGTCATCAAGAGCCCGATTTCAATTCCGAGGCCTGTTTTGCAAGTTTGGTGATTCCTACAAGTCATGAATGATACTTGGGACTATGTCGAAGCATCGGTTTCCAAACGTCGCGCTTAATGAAGATTTCGGACCCCCGGCGGCCCGTGTCGGGTTGAAATTGAGGATACGGAAGGCCAAAATCCATTCCGGGGACTTTTGCCAAGTTTTGTCATACCGTACACGTTATATGGACCTAATGTGACTGTACGGGGGTGTCGGTTTCAGTCCGGGACTATATCGAGTCATCTTTGGCGTCTTATGTCCATTTTGTGACATTTTAGCATTTTTTTGGTTTATTTCTCGTATCGGATCGTTTTTCTCGAGTCTATCCACTCATACAGGTCGTTGTACATACATACAGTCCTACGGAAGTGTTGTTTTCCCTCTCTGGGGAGAATTTGATGTTTTGGCCCGCTAATGCCCAAAATTTCATTATTTTCCGCGTGTCTTAAGGATACGCCCCGTATCCTAAGGCTTTCCTTCCGTTCCATGCGAGCTAGGTCGAGTTTGTACATATCCGAGTGATTGTTTTTCAATTCAGGTTCGTCATCAATGCATTTTAGGTATTAGTGGATGGCTTATTCTTTTCCTTTATCAATCGCATTAAAAAGGGATTAATAAACAGAAAATGCAGTTATTATATCATCCAAAGCAAATATCTCTAAAACAAAAGGTGGAAATGTACGTGACCGGCACAACGGCCCGAGCAAAACAAGAAGCTATCATGTACTGGGCACATCCGCCCGAAAGTCAAAAGGGCACGCAAGCCCCCATCTCAAAATGGTCAAGTATCAAGTATCAAAACAGGTGACAAAAAAAAGGGGCAGTAAAGTATCTGAGGCTCGGTGATAGCCCTCAGTCCGCGAAGTCCTCGGCCTCATTGTCGTCCTCCTCGCTCCCGTCTAACTCTCCTAGGGTGATCCAGAACCTGGGGTCGCTGGCAGAGTCAGAGCCACTGCTGAGGGACGTGGACTCTTCCTCCCCCTCCTTTTCCTCTTCCTCCTCCTCCTCTCTCCTCCTCTTCTTCTGTGCAGGCCCTTCAGCTGGCCTCTTCCTCAGCTCCCTCTGGGATTGTGGTGCCTTGCCTGCTGGGGCAATCACCACTCCTCTGGTCTCAGGCCGCGTAATGCTCGCCTGTCGCTGGACCACAGCAGGGGCCTTCCCCTTTCCCTTCTGAGGAGCCAGCCTCGCTGTCTTCCGTCTAGGAGCCGCCCTAGCCTGTCCCTGTGTAAACACCCCAATCTGGGCTTCCAGATTAGTTTACTTACGGTATTTGATTCCCCAATGATGAAATGGATCAAGAACACCCCGGGAATGTCGAGTGTTTGAGCTTTGAGTGTTTGAAAAACCCTTGAACCTAACCTAGTCTTAAGCCACTTCCAAAAGCCAAAAACCCTACTGATGTGTGCCAGGATGCAACCATCGCGCGCCAGGGCGCACCGTCGCGCGACGGTTTGACTCCATCGCGCGATGGTCAATCGGAGCATTGACCAGTGCGCCAGGGCGCACCCTCGCGCGCCAGTTTGAAACCCTCGCGCGACGGTTCCAACCTGTCCCCATCACCTTTATCAGCTGGGAAAACTTAACCACGTAGTAATCCCCAGCCAGCCTCGTGGCTGGCTGGCCTCCATTCTTTGGACCAGAGCTACCTTTCCATTAATGGAAGGTGCTCTCCCTATAAATACCCCCCTTTGTTCATCTTTAAAAAGGTTAACAAAAATTGGCATTACAAAGGGTCTTTGCTTTGTACTCTTTTAAGCTAATAAAAGAGATACAAAGACACCCTAAGAACATAGCTTGTTCTTCCACTCAAACACCACAAACAACCTCAACCTCAATTCAAAGCTCAAACACTTTTCAAACCTCAAAATTCAAAGGTATATCTTACCTTTGTTCTGCTCTCTGTTCTGATCCCTGAGGGGGGCTGGCAGGGTCAAGGCTGGTAATCAATACCAGTCCTGGCCCTAAAGCTAGCAAGGTTTCAAAAACTGTTCTAGTAGGAACCAGCGCGCGACGGTCCCACTCTCGCGCGCGACACTTCGTTGCTGTGTGCGATGTACCGCGTGGGGATTGGTGTCCTACTGTTTTATGCTTTACTTCGTATATAGATCACTGTGAAGCATGCTAACAACCAATTTACTGCTTTCCTTTGTTAGAAATGTTAGTTTTACATTTCAATATTTAGTTCTGTTCTGTTGGAGTACCCCTGGAATCATTCTGGACCTGTCTCAGAACCCAGAAATGTGCAAAACCAGACACTGGAAAGTTGGCTCGAACCATCGCGCGCTGCACCCAAACCCTCGCGCGATGGTCAACGCTCTATTTGACTTGCGCGCTAGGGCGCAACCGTCGCGCGCCAGGGCGCACCGTCGCGCGACGGTTTGGAACCCTCGCGCGATTGTTTGTCCCCGATCAGTGGCTGGCCTTGCATGTTTAACTTGGTATTAGGCCTTTATTTTGTCCCCACTGTTTAGGGGTGTATTTCCTTTTATTCCAATCTGTCTGTAATAATTATTTACATTCAGTACATATAAAACTGCTTGGTTTGTCATGGGTGTGCACTGGTCCTTCCAGAGCCCAGAGGGTTTGAGAATAAGAGCTGTGGGCTTAGGCTTACTGGCGCGCGCAGGTCTTGTAGTAGCGTGCGCAGGTTTGGTCAGCATGCATTGACTTGATCAGTGCATACTGGTTTCTTCCTGTGCACGACACTCCAAGACAGGAGCTTTCCAGTCTGTTTAAACTCCCACATGAGTCTGTTCTCATCCTATACTAACTGCTCATCCGTGCCATACTTGATCACATCCTGTAAACATGTTACAGTTTTAATCCCCGATTAACTGTTCCCCCGTCCTAATTGGCTAAAAATCGATTAATAAAAGAAGAATCGCAATATTTTCAAAATGCCTAAGTAGAGACCGATCTCCGGATTGGGCGAGAGGGGTGCCATAAAACCCTTCCCCTCTCGTAACCTGGCTCCCGAACCCAGATATGGTTATGACGGACTGGTTCCTTCACTTTTTCAAATCAAACAGCGCGGCAGGTGCTTCGAAATACGGTTCCTTGGGTGTCGGACCTTCAAAATCCGAGTGGCGACTCTGTATTTTTGAGCGCTTGCCACCTGCGCTCGCGCTCCCTCGATCCGGGCCCATTGCCTTGGGAAAGGAACGGAATCCTTCTCCCACATTTAAGGGCATGCTGCCCACACCCTGCATTGTCATTTCATACAAATACCTCAGTATACATGTTGTGCATATTGTATATCAAATGCTGAAACAGGAATTAAGAGCAGATACATCTAACATGCATTGTAATAGACATGCACAATTGATTTAAGTATCGAATTCGGATTTCTGGACTTATACCCGAAGCTGCACGGTTGGGGCCGGAGTCACTGGTGGGTAGTGCAACTGCAAAGGGGTACTGCCCGCTATCTTGTGAAACTCCTTCTCCATGGCTAGCAGCAAACGAGCGGCCTCCCTCGCTCATTCGAGCGGCACCTGTATTCAGTATGGGAACAACGTCAGCCAATAAGATCAAAATGCAATTCAAGTATGGTACAAAGGAATGATTCAAGCTGAAAATACCACATACCGATCCTGTGATCTCTGCTGGCTTTGTCCTGGCTGGCTCGAGCTGGATGGTGGCTACCTCTCCCTGTGCATCCCGCACCGGTATCGTCCATGGAAGCAAGGGCAGCCCGGTCGCTGCAGCATACGCACTCCTCTCCTCAGAACGGATTGACCTGCCTCTCCTCCGACCCAGTCTCTCCTCGCCAGCCATCACGGCCTCGTTCGCCACAGCCATGTGCTCCAACACCCCTAAGGGCCTCGCCAGGTACTGCCTTCGGTAAACGGCATAGTTGCGATCGGGCCTTGTGAAGGCGGTAAGGTCTACTGGAGCAGTGTAGCGCCGCAGCTCCCCAAGCGTGTACCTCCCAGTGTGTGAAGCGCGAGGCGGAAACGGCTCGGGGACAATGAACTCAGACGAGAGAAGTGACTGTCGCGTCACCCGATCGCCTAAGTACCACTGCCACCCGAAAGCCGACTCCAACAGCACACGGCTCGCAGTCACCACCCTACTCCGTGCCACGTACTCAGGCTCAGGCCCTGCTACTCTCCACGGGTCCCACTCCACCTGAAAGGTGGTCCAAGGTTATCAGCGACAGCATTAAAGAAATTCAAAGTGCAAACTACAAAAGGGAAATTGGCTTTTACCTGAGAACCTGACAAGACATCGAGGAACGCTCTGAAGCCGAGAAGGTCTCCCCGTGATTTCTTCTTGCCCCTGCGCAATGGCCCCCAAATCATGGCCCGAGGAAGCACCCTCATGTCTGGGCACCTGTTCTCTGGAGGATACATCCTCAGCACCTCGTAAGCCCACAGCTGCAAGGTTTTCAAAAAAAACAATCCAAGCATCAGAATGCCACATATATGTTTCAAATAAAGGATGCAAGTATGGAAGTAACTGAACTACAGTGTTTGAAGTCATACCTCCTATATCCTCCAATAGCCAGCCGCTGCCTTCTTCCCCCGGGAAAACTCACCCATAAACCCATAGCACGTACCCAAGGCCGCTCCTCCCCAGTCGTACCGAGAAGCCGTCCTCAGGTCAAAAAGCGCAGGCAGGTAAGACAAGTGAACTGTGGACCGCTTGTTGGGATACAAGGTGGCCCCAAACAAGTACAACAGATAGGCCCTAGCCATCTGCTCCTCCTCCCGCTCTGTCTCCGGTTTCTTCCCCTTCAAGTAGCTCCTGAATTGGTCGTAATGGACTGTCTCTGCTCCACCCTCAGGCACCATGCCCAGAAACCACCTCAGAGCCTCCGTGTCTCTATGGATCCCTAGGTCAAAAGGAATAGGCTCTCCCCCAACCCTCAAACCGGTCAAAGCTGCGAAGTCCACCGGGGTCACTGTCATCTCTCCAATCGGGAAGTGGAAGGTGTTGGAAGTATCGTGCCACCTCTCCGCCAATGCAGTCAGTAGGGCGTGGTCGCTTTTCACCACTGTCAGTATCGGGATAAACAAGCCAAACCCCGCAGCATCTACCAAAGCCCTGACCCGCTCTGGCAAGGCCCTGTACAACTCCAACGAGTACGCGGGACCACCATGCCCCCGAGTACTAGCTACCCCTCTCTGCACATCACAACAGCCAAGGCAAGGAAAAGATTGTCAGTATATGCAGTTTAAATTCAACAGGCAGTCGAATCAAGAGTTTCAAAGTAGTCCTACAGTCATGAAAAGCGTGCTATTTCTCAGTTATTATTTCAAGACATTCAACAGTCGAATCAAGCAACAAGTATATCGGTTCAAGGGTATTCTACCAGTCGATTCAAGTTATCAAGGCATTCTATTGGTCGATTCAAGCAACAGTGTAGTATGTCGATCAAGTTCAAGGTACCAGGCATTCTATTAGTCGATTCAAACATCAAAGGCATCCTATTTCAGTCGAGTATCATTTCAAGGCATTCTATTAGTCGATTCAAGCTATCAAGGCGTTCTACCGATCGATTCAAGCTATCAGGGCGTTCTATTCAATTGATTATTGTTTCTGAGGCATCTTACTAGCCGATTTCAAGTTCCAGAGTTACGTTACAGTCAGTCAAAATTCTATGGTACAAACGGCATGCATTGTTATAAAGGTACAATCTCAAACATACACAGCAAACACGGAATGGAAACCAAGGCGAGTTTGTGAAGTTATACCTGAGTCCAAGTCACAGACAAGTGCCTGTCAGGGTCCCTCAGCACCAGCTCTGCGTCGTAGTCGGCCTGGCGGGGCACGTAGCTCTCAGCCCCTGACGGCAAGAACATGTGTGGCCCCGGCGGTACATAGGTCTCCGTCACGAACCTAGCACGAGGCGATTGCCAGAGAGACTCCGCCAAAGTCACCGCCACCTCGTGCGCCCAAGGTCCCTCCTCCTGAGCCCTCTCGGCCGCCTCTGTCTCTCGCTCTAACTCTCCCTGGGCCCTCTCGGCCGCCTCCTGCTCTTGCTCCCGTCTCAGTCTCTCCTCCTCGTCGGACCGGGCTATCTGCTGTAGCCTCTCCTCGCGGGCCGCCATCACCGCCGCCACCGCTGCCGGATTTTCCCTCATAAGTCGTGCGAGCATGGCCTCACCAACAAACTCCGCTAAGTCGCTACTCATAATCGGCTCATGGCTCAACGTCCCCATGGGCGGCACAAACTCAACCCGTTCCACGTGGGCCGCTCTCGGTACCTCCTCCTCCACTACCGGACACTTCCCCCTTTCCGGATCCCTTGGCGGCGACCCCGGCCGGCCCTCACCACCAACATCACTGCCACTGCCGACATCAACCGAACCCACGCCGGTCACCACCAAACCCTCCACTCCGCTCTGGAAGTTTAGACGCTGCACTCATGGGCCCCCTGCCTCAGCAGTGACCGGCGTACGCCCCAGGTCTACTGGCGCACGCTGGTCTTCACCGCCACCTACCTCCTGTGCATGGCCACCATCGCCTAAAACCTCTACACTCATGCCCGGTGAAGCCCCAACAATCGATTGATCGTCGATTTGAGTGCTTCCCGTCTCGATTTCACCGACCCTTGGCCGGCCACTTTCGTCACCACCATCATCGCCATTACCGCCACTGCTGCCGCCGGATTCTGCCATGGATGTGTGTGGGTAAGTGGGTTATGGAAAAGAAAGGAAGAATAGGAGTGAGATGGAAGGATTTGTGGAAGTTTGAGAGAGAGTTGGGACGTTTCAAAACTGTGAATGGCGGTTTCAAGCGTCGATCAGAAGTTTATTAGGCATTGGGCCGGGTCTGGGTCGGATCTGGGCTCGGGTTTGGCAAGTTTACCAGCGTACGGTGCATCTTTACTGGCGTACGCCCCTGAGTTCTGGGCCTGAGGCCCAACTGGTATTCCAAGGTAAGGGTTCTTTCAAAAGTTGGAATCCATAGTCATTCATCCATGTTGTCACTCGTAAGTGGTTATCTCCCCAAGCAGAGCCCGTCCAATTCCAAATCAACGACGGTCCTCCCGTCCAATTCCAAATCAACGGCGGTCTGTCCGCCCAATTCCAAATCAACGACGGTCCTCCCGTCCAATTTCAAATCAACGACGGTCTGTCCGCCCAATTCCAAATCAACGACGGTCCTCCAGTCCAATTCCAAATCAACGACGATCCTCCCGTCTAATTCCAAATCAATGACGGTCTGTCCGTCCAATTCAAATCAACGACGGTCCTCCCATCCAATTTCAAATCAACGACGATCCTCCCGTCCAATTTCAAATCAACGACGATCCATCCATCCAAATTCAAATCAACGACGGTCCTCCCGTCCAATTCAAATCAACGACGGTCTGTCCGCCCAATTCCAAATCAACGACGGTTCGCTTGTCCACATAACAGAATCTTTCCCCAACAGGAGCCGATTCACCTGTAGTGGCTTATTCCCCAGGAGAGTTCGCCTATTATTATCCCCCAGCTGAGTCAGCCGCCCAAGCTGAGCTGTCAATCTATCCACATTTTGTTATCTCCAACAGCGGCGATCTATCCGTCCAGCCAATCCGACCAATCAGGTTCTTAGATTTACCGGCGCACGCCAGTACTGGTGTGGCGCACGCAGGTCATCTCTGTATGCAGTGGCTTGGCCAGTGCATACAGGTTCGTTCCTGCATGCATCACTCTAAGTCAGTGTGTTCCAGTTTATCTAAGACACTCACAGGAGCTTGTTCTCAATCTATTATATTTGCTTAGATCAAACATCCATCACATTTTGTCACATAATACAAACTTGTTACATCTTTAATCCCCTTTAACTGTTCCCCCGCCCTAATTGGCTAAAAATGATTAATGAGAGAAAAATGCAAACGTTTTACAAAATGCCCGAGTAGAGACCGATCTCTGGATTGGGTGAGAGGGGTGCCATAAAACCCTTCCCCTCTCGTAACCTGGCTCCCGAACCTCAGATATCAAAGGTGACGACGGCCCAGTCTACAAGCCTTTTTCAAAAATCAAACAACGTAGCAAACATTTTTCAAGTTCGGTTCCTTGGGTATTTTCCGCGAAACCCGAGTGGCGACTCTGAATTGCAAAGCGTTTCGCCGCGCTTTCCGCAAAAAGGGCGCACCCGTTTTATATGCAAAAATGTAAAATTTTGGGGCGTGTGCCCACAGCCTTCGATTACCGAACGGTATGGTTTTGTTGATTTTTGAACTGATCCCCGAACCGAATCGAAATTATATAATTACGGAATTACCCCTTCATATTTATTTTATATATATACTACTCTCTCCGTTCGGATTTAATAGTTCTTTTTTGGAGTTCGTGCCATTTTTCAATCGATTATATCTTCCAATTTATAATGTTTTACGTGATTTTGAAAATATTGTATTATGAAACTAATCGAGATCTATCAAACACGATCCATATTCGATATGAAATTCATTACAGATTCAAAGATATAATCCATTTTTTAGCCGGTTAGAATAGAACTAGGGACAATTAAATTCAGACGGAGGGAGTATATATATAGAGGAGTTAAAAGAGACCAGTGGTCAAAGTGCATATGTCCAGAAATTTAGGGACCAGATTGTTGCATGTGTTAAGGTCTAAGGACCTAGAGTGTGATAACCTTTTATTTACTAAAAGAGACCAGCAGCTCACCCCATACAGTCATACCTCAAACCCACCGCCTCCTCTCCTCTACAACCCATAACGGCTCATGGCACAGCCTCACCCTTCATGGTCCTCCACCGTTCGTCGTCGTCTTCGTCTCTCTCTCTTTCTCTCTCTCCCTCTCTCTCAATCACACAGACATGAGACACCCCTACCCTCCTTCTCCCATGGCGTCAAGCAAAATCTTTAATCGAACGATTGGCGGCTCTGGCGACGTCCAAACACAGGTACTCCTCTCTCTCTCTCTCTCTGTTATGAACCCACCCAAAAACTTGAAATCGAACAAATCTTTTCAGATGAAGTTTTCACATCAAAAAAAATAAAAACAAATCTTTTCAGATCCGCCTGTAATCAGTTGTTTGGGTACCCAATCGGTTCGGAGATTATCCGAAACCCGAATGGTTCAGTTATGGTTTCTTCTTGCTCTCCCCTTTCGGGTATCAGGGCGAATATGGGTAGGGCTTCGATTTCGGAGATCGGGTACGAAATTTCTCATATCCGCCCCGATTGCCATCCCTGGTTCTCGTGGACTATTACAGATGGTTCACAATTAGGCTGAACTAGAAACACTATTGGTTAGATTGTGGTACAATATTTCATTAGGTTTGTTTTAATTACGGGGAATGGTACAAGTTCCACATCATTTTGCTAGTACATTTTGTGTGTATTGAATATGACCGCTTAGGGGTAATTGTCGTTGCACACAATTAAGACCTTATAATTATTATGAGTGCTATTGCTCCTAATCCAAAGGTAATTAATAGATATACATACATTTAGTGTTGTTGGCTTTGATTCATACAAGAAAGAGATTCTAAAGTTAATGATGTTTGTGCAAAATATGGCTCACAATGGCATAATTGAACTTTTTTTTTTGAAAGGCAAAAAAGTTTTATAATCTTTGAAATTGTTACAAAGATTAAAGAAAAAGGGATGATGACATCATATCCCTAAATCAAGAAAATAAAATTCCTAAAAATAAGAATAATCCCGTGCCCACCTGATACCCATATTCGAGATTGGCAAAAATCAATCAAGGAAACACCCATTGAGACAAGCCCACTCCTAACATGCCTAAAATGCCCAAATACAAAATTACAGCACAAGTAAAAATAGTCCAAGCCCAGCCCAAAGAAGGCCAAGATCAGAATCACCCCTAACCCTAGATCGAGCAGCTCATCATCGTCACCACACCTCTCGCCGACAGTCACCACCCCAAACATGCAAACCACCACCACCTCAGTACATCACCGCCAAGGTCGTGGCCCAAAATCCACCAGACACTAAGGAGATCGAAGACCCACACTGTCTGATCCCATCCCACTCCCGAGCCCCAAAGCCGCCGAGAAACTGTCACTTCGATCCTCCTAAACGGCCAGCAACCGAGAACCAAGGATCAAGAATGACGCCGATATCCACCGCCTCAACGTCTCCCAAAGAAGCACCGAGCATATCTGCGCTCGAGACCACCGGCCTAACCGAAAGCTTGCTGCAAGATCCCACTTACCGTTAAGCCAAAACTGGCAACACCCAACAGTGTTGCACGATGGAGACCTCGCTAGAAAACAGTTACAGTCAGTCACCACATCGTCCACGCCGTTAGGCATACCAGCATCCCCCAGGAACAGAAGCCAGCGGACAAGCAGGGATGAAGATGAACCGAAGACCAGGGAATCGCGACGGTGGAGAGAAAAGGGACGCTGGAGAACAACCTGCAAAGAATGGAGGTAGAGGATATGAGAGAGGAAAAGAAAAAAAGAAGAAAGAGGAGGCCCGAGGGAGGAGGGAGGGAGGTCCCTCCCTCCCAGCGGTGGCAGCCGGAGATTTGACATAGGTTTAGAGAGAGAGGGGGAACCGAAGAGGTTTAGAGAGATAACTAAATTTAGTGGACCCCATATATTCTCAATCAAATACACTCATCATTACACAAAAACGTTGTCTCTCTTCCCTTTTCCTTTCTCTTCTCTTTCTTTTTCAACAATGTTTTCAAAAAAATAAAACTATTTTTTAAAAAACAATTTTTTCAATATAAGATTTACCAAGAGATATCAAACCATTAGTAATATTAACAAATCTAGCAAACATTTGAGATATAGATTCTTCTGGTTTCATTTTGAAAACTCATAATTATGAATAAAAACATCTATTTTGGATTCCTTGACTTAATTGTTCCCTTCATAAGCTATTTCTAATTTATCCCAAATTTGTATAGCCGTTTCACAAGCAAATATTCTATCATACTTATGAGTATTTAGTGCACAATAAAGAAGATTAATAGCTCTAGCATTCTTTTCAATTTTTTATTTTTCTGAGTCTGTCCATTCATTTTCTACCTTAGGTACCATGAGTTCTCCGGACGTTTTAGTCGGGATAGTTGGACCGTGAATGATGACTTTCCATAAGTCATATAGTCGGTGGATTGAATAAAAATTTTCATTCTATTTATTCAATAACTATAATTTGTTCCTGTAAACAAGGGAGGTCTATGAAATGATTGTCTCTCAATATTAGAAACGCTACTAACGGTTGCCATGGATCGCTCTTAGAATGTTAAGTCACAAGACAAGAGTTAAACTCTGATACCAATTGTTACCCAAAAGGCAACCCAAGAGGGAGGGGTGAATTGGGGTTCCTAACTGAAATACCCAAATAAAAAATTGATTGGCTAAATAAAATAAAACAATTAAGCAACTAAATAATTATGAAGCAATAGACTGAAAGAAAAGAGTTAAGGGAGAGATATATCACACAGAGATGTATAGTGGTTCGGTCCGAGCTTTGTCTACTGCTCAGCCTAGTCCACTGACCTAAGGAGTCGTTGTTTTACTAATCAATTTACTAGCTTCTAGTGCCGATTAAACCTTACAACCGCAACGCTAAATTTTTCGAGGAGTTAGCCGAACCGCTAGAGTTTATTTCTCAAACTCTAAAATCACTCACAAAACAAAACCCAGTTTTGTAACTGAACCACAAACTCACTATCTCAGTACAACCACTGAGAAAAATATGTGAAGTGAAAAACTCTCTCAAAGAGTGAATACAACAATTTTGCTCTCAAACCTTCAAACTAATAATGTGAAAATGAAGTATAAGAGGAGGATAATATTTGCTCTGGATTGCTCTGCGTTTTAACGAATTGTGCTTGGTCAATTTTCGTCTGCTGGACCTTTTCTTTTTATAGCTTGAGAACATTTGGAGCAAAGAATCAATCAAAGTGTTGTGGGCAGCATGCCCTTCGGAGGGGAAAAGGATTCCGTTCCTTCCCCTGCCGTTTGCGGCCCTTTTTCTTTGAAAAATCGAGGGAGCGCGAGCGCCGGTGGCAAGCGCTCAAAAATACAGAGTCGCCACTTGAGTTTTGAAGGTCCGACACTCAAGGAACCGTATTTCGAAGCACCTGCCGCGCTGTTTGTTTTGAAAAAGTGAAGGAAACCAGCCCGTCATAACCATATCTGGGTTCGGGAGCCAGGTTACGAGAGGGGAAGGGTTTTATGGCACCCCTCTCGCCCAATCCGGAGATCGGTCTCTACTTAGGCATTTTTATGAAAACCTTTGTGATTCTTCCTCTTTTAATTAATTTTAGCCAATTAGGGTGGGGGAACAGTTAATCGGGGATTAAAACTGTAACAGTTTGCAGGATGTGATCAAATGATAGCATGGATGGATAGTATGATGAACAATAAATGGAATGAACTCGAAAAAGCGATCAGATGCCAAAACCAGGCTCGGGGCAGATTTGCCCTGCACGATGACCAACTTGCATGCCTGAACAGATCTGCATGCAAGTCAACCATCGCGCGAGACACACTGACTCTCACGCGAGTATTGTCATCTCACCACAGTTCCAAAATCATCCCCTTCTGGGCTCTGGAAGGACCAGTGCACACCCAGGAAGCAAACCAAGCAGTTTATTGAAAGACTGTAAAATACTAATTATTGCACAGTACTCCAAGCAGGAGCCAAATGAAATGAAACACAACCCCTAAACAGTGGGGGTATCAAAACAGAGACCAAAGGCCTAGTTACCCATGCAAGGGCTATTCATGGAAATCACAGGACTGTCGCGCGACAGAGACTGAGTCTCGCGCGACATTCCTGACTGGACTTCCAGGAATTGCTTTGCATGCTTAGGGTCCTGAGACAGATTCAGGGGATCCCAAGGGCATTCCAAACTATTTAAAGCGAATAAACTAGCTACTGTATTTTGTTTTTGCATGCGTAACAGTTATCTAAAAGACAAAGAGAAATACAACAGGAATGAACATATTGCAAAACAGAAAAGGGGTAGCCTCCCTTCCCCACGAGGTCCATTCTCTTGCTGACAAAAGTGTCGCGCGAGTATAGGGGACTGTCGCGCGAGGGTGTAGCTGCCACGAATTCTTGTAACTTTGCTGGCTTTAGGACCAGGGCATGGTATTGATTACCAGCCTTGGTCCTGTCAGCCCCCCTCAGGGATCAAAACAGAAACAGGTTAAACATTATACCTTTGCTTGGAAAGGGTTTGGGAATAGATTGAATTGATTGGTGTGGCCTTGCTACCAAGAGTGTACGAACACACTAAGTTCAGAAGCTTAGGAGGTGGTTTGGGGTTAACAACTTTGTGCTAGCTAGTGTTTGCCTTAGAAAATAACCAATGGAACTTCTTAATTAATTCTTGGAACCCTTAACATGGAAGATGAAGGGGGGTATTTATAGGGGGAGTGTAAGGGCTAGTTAGGGGCCAAACAAGGCCTTGGGACCAGCCACCAAGGCTGGTCACAACTTGGTTGTGAGGCTAGCCAACAAGGTGAGAGAGTGGTTGGGAGATTGCATGGGGTTAGAACCTGCCAGCACGCTGTTCAGCTGAAGAAAACGGGGTTCCAGCCCATGGGGACCCATGTGCCAAGCAATCATCACAAGTCCAGCTGGATCCTGTGATAGGGACAGGAGGGAACCATCGCGCGAGGGTTTGGAAGTGTCGCGCGAGGGTCAACAGTCAACAGTTTGACTTTGACTACACCTGGCAAGCTAAGTGTCGCACGAGGGACACAAAGGCTTGCGCGAGGGTCAACTCTTGCTCTAGGGTTTGACTGAAGGTTCAGAGGGGTTCAAAAGGTTTCAAGCAGGGTTCTAAACGTTCCAAGCCTAATCCATTCCCGATCCAAGCTCTGTTTGATCCGATTTCATCATCGGGGAAACAAGAAAATCGTAAAGTAAAGTAAAAACGATTGGGAGACCCAGATTGGGGTGTCTACAAGTGTCTTTTCTTTTCATCCTAGGTGCAGGGCCTTACATCTTTCTCACCTTATTTTTGTGGATGATCTCTTCATCATGTGTGGTGCTGATCCTTTATCCTTTCAGCTTATAAATGGTATGTTGCAAGATTTCCATTCTATGTCTGGGCTTAAGCCAAATCTCCAAAAGAGTTGTGTCTACTTTGCTGGTGTTTCTGCTGAGAGTAAAGGAGTTTTGTAGCAAATCTTAGCCATCCCAGAGGGTATGCTTCCTGTTCGGTATTTGGGTGTGCCCCTCATCACAACTAGGCTACATGCTTTAGATTATCAAATGTTGTTGGATAAAATTCTTGGTAGAATACAGTCTTGGATCAACAAGTTATTGTCATATGGAGGTAGGGCTGAACTCATTAAATCTGTCTTGTTTAGTACTCAAATTTTCTAGAGCTCCATCTTCATTTTGCCCCAAAAGGTGCTTAAGGGTATTGAGAAATCGCTTCGATCCTTTTTCTGGTTTGGGACTGAGTTGAAGAGTACTGGTGCAAAGGTTTCTTGGGCTGATGTGTGTGCTCCTAAAGTAGAAGGCGGCCTTGGTTTTAGGGTTCTCAAGGACTGGAATAGGGCTGTTATGACAAGCACTTGTGGGCTATTGCTCTTAAGGCTGACACTTTATGGGTAAAATGGATTCACACATACATTATCAAAGATCATTGCTTATGGTCTATGGCTATCCTAGGTTTTTCCTCTTGGACAATTCGAAAATTATTCAATCTTCGATCTCTTGTACAGCCTTGGATCACTTATGTGATTGGAAATGGTAGTAAGACTTTTCTCTGGTCAGACAACTGGCATCCATTAGGCCCTCTTTATACTAAGTTTGGTACCAGAATTGTGTATAACTTGGGCAGGAATTTGTATGCCAAAGTAGCGTCTATAGTTGCCAATCATGATTGGAAGTGGCCCAGATGTAGAAACTCTATTACTAGGAAAATTATTCAGCACACCCCTGCTTCTCTCATCCCCCATATAGATCAAGAGGACACTATACGATGGAATCTCAGTGCCAATGGTCAGTTTTCAATTCAATCTGTGTGGAATGCTATTAGGAGGCAGCGTCCTCATGTCAGTTGGGCAAAGGTGGTGTGGTTTAAACATGTTGTTCCAAGATGGGCTATCATCCAGTGGTTGGCAATTCGGGGCAGGCTCTCCACTTTGGATAGGCTTCAGAAATGGGGAATTGTAGCGAGTGCACAGTGTGTTCTCTATTCAACTACATTGAAAACATGTGAGCATATCTTCTTCCAATGTTCTTACTCTTCTCAGCTTTGGCAGAATATTCAAAGGAGGAACAGGTCTCTTTATCCTCTTCTTGATATGGCTCACATCATTGATTGGTTGGAAAAACATGCTTCTGGATCCTTGTTTGGTGGGTTATTGTCTAAACTCTCTTTTGCTGCTTTATTATACTATGTGTGGGGAGAGAGGAACAGGAGGATCTTTCAACACCATAGTAGTAGTTTGTTGTAGTTGGAAGCCCAAATTTCTACTAACATCAGAGCTTGTGCTAGTTCATGGAGAAGCATTAAGTAGACTGATGTGAATTTGGCTTTATGTGTTGTTTGGAATATTCCTCATAGGGTCTTTGATAGGGCCTGACTTGTTACTACATCTAGTTTCTTTTCCTATTTGTCCAAAGGGTGTTTTCTAGGCTAGAGTTGCTTCTGTTCTTTTGTTGTTAGGGTGGGAGCCTGTTCCTTACCCTTATCCATTTCCTTGTTTGTATGCTTTGTTTCAGGGGTAGCTCCTCTGTTTGGTAATAAAATCTTAACTTACCCACACACACAAAAAAAACATTTGGACCGTTGAAAGTTTTGAGATGAAATCCTCTAGCAGCAAGTTTGATCTTCAATAGGCTCCGTTTGTTTGGGCGTAAAATGTTTTCAGGTAAAATGTTTTACCTATTTTTCGGTGTTTGATTGTGTAAAAAATGAGGAAAATATTTTCCATCAATTGGATAAAATGACTTACCCTTAAATCTTCCGTAAGTTATTTTTCGAAATGAACCCGCTGCCTTCTACTGCAATTCTTACTGCTCAGTTTCCTCGATCGTCAGTCCTGACCTACGTTCAATTTCAATATTCTCAGATCTCTCCACCGTTTAAGCCCCCTCTCTCTTTCTACACTATTTTGTCGATTTCTGAAAATATTTTTCAAGTGCCAACCAAACACCGAAAAATAGAAGTTTGAAGTTTTTTTTTGGAAAAACATTTTGTATTTTTTTGGGTAAATAAAACATTTTATATTGAAACAAACGGAGCCTAAATGCAAGGAGTAATCGTTGGGCCGTAACTCAGAATTTGCAACGTTCATATATCTAAATTGCAAAGGGCAGAAGTAAAAAATGGTGAGTTGAAACAAATCAAAATCAGAATACAAGGAACACTATTGGTTGTTTCAGATTCAAAGGAACAAAACAGGGGAAAATGACGGCTAATGACGTGTTTTGATAATTGATACCAGCCAATGACATATTGAGAACATTTGTTAATACTAAAAATGTCCTTGATGGGTATTAATTATCAAAACACGTCATGGGCCGTCATTTTCCCAATGAACAGTGTGTTGGACACCGCTTGAAAGAATAGAAAATGGATTGGGCCTATGACTTTGTTTTCATTTGACCGAAGTGGCTCAATATGGATATAGCCAATTAATAAAAGTTTTGGGCCAAAGCTATTAATGAAATCATGAGCCGAAGACTTGTTTTTTTGATAAAAGGAGTTCTTTGTTGGCCATGCTTAAAACAAGAAAGGGGCATGAGACTTTCCTAGTAAGTACAGTATAAAACAAGTTTTTACACAACTGTACCCATGTATTTTTTTGCCAAGAGAATGGTTTATTGATGACTCAACACATATCAACGCTTTGTCCATTTCAATAGAGGTTTTAATAACTCGGTTTTAACATTGTATTTAAGAAATCAATTTTTTTGTCGTAACTCATAATCAAAATCAATTATTTCTAACACCTTCCTATGGAGGCTAAAAATTGGGGCCACTGAGAGTTATGCTCGATTGTTACCTTCAGGATCCCGATATCAGTCGAGGTACGCGCAAACTGACTCAGGCATCCAATTATAATAAATAAATAAAAATACATATAATGAAGATTTTAGTGGAAGTTGTTTATGTAAGTAATTTAGGAAATTAAGCCAATAAGGCACTCCATTTCTTTGAAGTGCGTGAGCATTGGACATGAAGGTGTCCTAGAAGGAGGGATTTTGACCACAATTGGTGCTTGCTTTGTCCAATGCATGCACAGTATGGATAAAATGGTTCCACCAAGACTGCACGAGTGTGTCTCTGGGTCCGAGCCATTTTTTTGGCTTCCTCCAAGACTCAACGTTCAAGAATGGTCTTTGTATTTCCCAACGTATCTGCCTCCCCGTTTGGAACTCCCATCAACACCAAATCCGACCACATAAACATGGATGGGGGCACGACTGCGCTAAACACTCCTAAAAAATATAACCCCTCCGTCCCGTCGAACCTGGGGAGGTGTTGTGCGCATCCGAGTCGTCCATTCGGCAATCCAATGGTCCATATTTCATCTCCGTAGTAAACGACTCTGATGCTCGGATGGTAGAGATGAGATTTGAACCATTGGATTGTCGAACGGACGGCTCGGATGTAACACAACACGGTGTTGTGCGACTGATGCACAACACCATTTCCTAGTTCCCGTCTCATACTGTTCCTTTTGAACGAAAATTATATATATAATTAATTAATGTTTTCTTAAAAAATTGGATTAGATTTTCTTCATGATGCGGTATTCTCTATAATCTAATTTTATATATATATATATATTTTTTGAGGACTTATTCGTGAAAAGTTACCTATATTTTTTTACAAAAGAAACAATATGAGATGGAGGGAGTACATGCTTTTGTCTTTTAATTGTCGAGCATTTTAGGAACATCTTAAATAGAAAAGTGGACAAGTAATACGGAAGAGGAAATATTATAAATAAAAAAAAACGAGGAATGCATTTAATTAATTTATTTATTTGCAAAAATTTTAATTTTTGGAGCAGAAAACGCAGGTACCGAAATCGAACAATGCAGTTCAAATTCACAAGTGCGTACAATTCTGAGACCCTAACATTAATTCTTGTTTTTTGACGAAAAACATAACATGAAATTGGCAGGGAGAATATATAATATCCTAAAGTGAGAAAAGCAATTTAAAGATAACATTTCAAGATTTTTTTTTTTTTCCATTTGTTAAACCCAATCTATTATATCCTAAGGGACTTGAAGAGGGGGATGAATGCTTACGGAAATCGAACATTGCCCATGCGCATAGAAGTATAAGGGAGGCACCAACTGCACTTCACTCCACTTGCAAACATTTCAAGAATTCAACAGTGTGAGAATGGATATTTTTAGGCAACGGCCACTGTGCAATTTAAGTCCATGGACTGGACCGTGAAATTTACGCTACTGGCCTATGGGCTTACAGTTGCCCCCACTTCGAGGATCATCTCATTGGGGAGATATTTTCCTATACAAAAAGTCTAAAGAAACCGACGAGGCATACCGACGGGAGTCACCGACGGACACGCGGAGACCACTCAAGCCTGTCGGTGGCTCCTGTCAGTATGTGTAGCAGGGTTGTTTCCTATATATAAAAGTTAAGTACACAAAATAAAATAGATGGTCATTTTTTTGACATCACACTTGTAAACAACTTTTCCCCAAAATAATTGCGGCTACGGATTTGTTGGGGGAGAGAGATGGGGATACTTTCAGAAATCGAACCTAGTTCATGTGCTTGAGAATATAAGAGAGACACTAACTGCACTCTACTCCACCTACCTACGGGGTAAATTCAAAAGTTCAATGGAGTAAGTACAGTATTTTGTTTTAGTTATTATGGGAATAGTTAATGTTATCTCTGCAGTCTAGCTAGCTTTGTACTGATGAGTAGTTACTACTAGTAATAATGTACTGTTTGGGCGACCAAAGCTCGAAGGACACATAAATGTAGGTGTTGGATTGGGGGGGTAAAATCGTTTTGTCTGTGTAGGGGTCCACCCAGTAGCAGCAGCAGAGATTTGCATTAGCTGTACGACTGGAAAGAGATCGTGCTTATTGTGTGCAGTGCAGTGCAGTGTACCAGACAGATTTATACTACACGAGTAGTCCGAACATGCGGCTTTACCTTTACGTTTACCTCCTCAAATTTTACTAACTTACCGGCTTAGGAAACGGCTTTGTCTTTACCCCCCCTCTCTCTCTCTCTCTCTCTCTCTCTCTCTCTCTCTCTCTCTCTCTCTCTCTCAATTCTATTGGCACCCCCCTCTTTTTCTCGGTACCCACACCAAGCTAAAAATCCGTTGTAAATATCAAAATTACCCCTATCTTCGATGAGTATTCATACAATTGAGTCGCGGAACCGGGGTTTAAATTCGGGAGTGACACCATTTAATGAGACTTTAGTAATATTCTGAAGTATTTATTCGTTAAAAATTGAAAAGAAAGATTAAAGTGTGAAGCGAGTACAACTGATCTTTGTCTTTTGTTACGAACGAATATAGACTTGATTCAATTTTCATGTTGGTCTTTCGATGAAAGCTGTGGAAACAATTTTTTCATGATCCAAACCATTCATCTTTTAACTAGCTATTTTTTTTTAATAATTGTATGAAAAATCGAGTTGCTTGAATACGTATAAATGTATAATCTATACGCATAAAATAGCGCTATTTATGAAATCGAATATGGCGCCACTCCCCCCTCTATAAAGTTTTGCTTATGTTCAAATCTCCATCGATCACTTGCCACCATGTCTTGCAACCACCACCGCCATCCTCAACCACTTTTCCTTTTTGTTT
The DNA here is from genome assembly GCA_020567845.1 of Rhododendron henanense subsp. lingbaoense. Taxonomy (NCBI): domain Eukaryota; kingdom Viridiplantae; phylum Streptophyta; class Magnoliopsida; order Ericales; family Ericaceae; genus Rhododendron; species Rhododendron henanense. The sequence continues at coordinate 38,061,867 of CM036312.1, forward strand.
TGTTCTGTCATTCTTTGGTACTGATTCACTTCTCTCAAGTTCGTCGAAAAATTCTTGTAACTTACAAGTACTCCTGTCTACTTCTAAGAAAGATGGAAACGAATAGGAAGTGCAATCTGATTGTACTACTAATCTATTGAAATGTAAACATGTTCTGATAAAAAGTAAAGCTAAGACAAGATAAATATTATAGGTTTGTTATCAAATCTTTTGTGTGGCAAAATAACCGCCATTGCTAACCATTTGTCCCGTAAACGATATCTCTATTGTCTTGTATAGAGAGTTGATTTTTTCGCTCTTAATTTATAAATTCAACCTAACCTTTTATGCCTATGTTATTAAAATCACACAGAGTCCAATTCTCAAACGCACAAAGTGTGTTCATGACCAATTAATTATAGTAACCGAGATGTGATAATCATATTACTCCAAATTCGGAGGGCGGTAAACGTAATTCACCCAGAATATCTACCGTACGCCCCGGTCTTTTATCTCGCGAGACATGGCATATTGAATTCAAATTTATCGTTCTGGTTTTTACGCCAAGCAGGATGGCGTATTGGCGTTTCTATGAAATCAGGAATATAAAGCCCCCGAAGAGAGAGAGAGAGAGAGAGAGAGTGGATGAGAGATAAACTAGAAAGTGCAGCATTATAGAGAGAGAGAGATCGAAACTGCCGGCCCCATTCCGTTTCTCTTCCTCATGCTTGTCTCTTCACAGAAGAAAGAGCTTTTGCTTTGTCCGTTTCTCGCCTTCATTCTCTGCTCACAACTCTTCAATGTCCGTTCCTCTCTCTCTCTCTCTCTCTCTCTCTCTCTCTCTACATATTTTTTATACGTATATAAATTTATATGTCTGTATGAACAAGTTATATTGTGTTTCGTAGTGTATATTTCTTGATTTTCGTCTCTGATATTAGAGGAATCACAAGATTCATGGAAGTCTCAGTGCATCTCTTTTCCGTTTTTCGAAATGTTTGCCGTGAACAGCAACGGAAATCGAGGATGTGATGCATTTTCGAGCCCTAGAATTAGAGGACCAGTTATTGCTATCTACTTTTGTTAATGTATTGCAGTTGTTGAGTTATGATATTTAATTGCTCAATTTGATCTTAGCGTAAGCTACTTTTTTGGTTCGATTTTCAGCTCCTTTCACGGATGTGAGGAGGTCGCGCCTTTCATGAGGTATTGACATTTCTATTTGCTTGACATCTGAATGATTTTTGACTGAAACCTCATCATTCTTTGTTTGGTTGGTGATTAAGGGAAAGCCGAGAAAATATTTTCTGTCTTATTCCAAGGTTCTTTATGCTTCTGGACAATGGAAAACTGAAACTGTTTAAGGGAAAAATTTTATAGTAAAATTTTCTCTTCAATTGCTTGGTTTGGGAGGAGAGAGGGGAGAAAATAGCAAACTACGGAGCACAGTAAAATTTTCCTTGCACTTTTCTTCTTCTTTCCGTCTTAATTATTTTCTCTTTCAAATAGCAGGTTTGCGTTATTAATTATTAGTTGCGTTTCTAAGCTATGAACCACGAACATTTCTAGATGGGGTCATGTCTGTATAGTATACACCAATACTCCGCTATACCCGTGGATCTAGGTCACATATCCGAGCTTTAATGACATTAAGATGGTGACATGTCTTGTGGAGTTTGAAAGGATCCAATTTTGTTGGATATCATGGGACACATTTAATGCTCTTGACGTAGCTCAATTAGGGAAAACAGATTTATGTAGCCGACCCCAATTGATTTAGACGTAAGACTTGGTTTGGTTTGGTTACTATTTGGAAAGAAATACATCTTGAGATAAAAATGCTGAGAAGCGCAATGTGAAGAACGTCGAGAGACACAGGCAAGCATTTCATCCCATGCTTGCATATCCGTTTATGTCAAGTGACACGCCAAGAGGCGATAGGCAAATAATGTCAAGAGACATGGGAAAGCATTTATCTTATGCTAATGAACCATGAATTCATGTCAATTGACATGTCAAGAGGTGATATGCAGATATCATTGAGACACAAAATGCGTCAAAGGACGTGACACCAAGCGACGTAACAAGTCAAGGGACTCATGCATGAAGCCTGAAGGGAGTGTAATCTTTTTTGGTAGTTTTTAGAATTTCTTTTTGTGTCGTACCCTCATTTGATAAAGTTGGAAGTTTGACAATTAGACAAGTAATGGAGTAACCTTGTATACAATAGTTTTGTATAGGAGAACTACAATGGTTTCTTGCCATTCTTTGACTATGTGTGATAACAATACTACTCGTTATACAAGAACTTCTTGATATATGGAAGCTAGCCATGTGCCCATGTCCATATTCTCTTTTTTAACATTTTCTATTATTGCTGTATTTATATGCATGCTTCGTAGTTTCTAATGAACAAAATGGAGGATGAAAGGCCCGATATTATCTCTTAGAACATTTCCAATGGTTAGAGCCAATTATTTTTCAAAGCAAAAACGTTTTTTTGGCATGTTATAGTGCCGAAATGACAATCTTGCTCCATTAGTTAGATATAAGAGAGAGTTTTGGCTTGAGCCATTTTTGTGGAGTCCATGACAAGAAAGAGAGAGAAAAAATTCAGCTGAGTAAAAACCTATACCAAATCCAGCATATCATTTGGCAATGCAATATTTCGTTTTGGATTTAGCATAGGGTTGACAATGGTACTACTTTAGAGTTTTTTTTTTTTCCAAATTATGGTTTTGGCGTAGGAAATTACATAGGGTTGGAGGTCTCTTATTGGTGGAAGCGTCTATTCATGAAGATGTGATATCTTTTTTTCGCTCTATAGTTGCTGAGATTTATGGTGAGTTTGTGCTGTGATGGAATTTCAGTAAAACCAATACTACTGGACTGAGAACTTAAAAGCACTCCAATACCAAGTTTACTTTACGTTAGTCACTAGTACTGTCATACAGAAAGTGCTTGTAAATACCAAGACTACCCCAATAATTTCAAGGATAGATGGTTGATCTTCTGAAAAACGAGATTAATGTAGCAGCAGTTAGTTTAAGTGTTGATTTTGACCCTTCAATATATTAACCGATATATTTCTTCAATGTTGTTTATAATTTGTTAGGTATTTTCTTTGGGTGTATTTTGCAGCTTTTTTTTGCACCCGGGCTGGAATTTATTGTGAAAAATGAATGGGAGTCAACAGATGGATGTGCATTACGTGAATACAGGCTTTCCTTACAACCACCCTTCTGAAACCTTTATGGGCTTTTTTGAAGGTCTTACTCATGCACCAGTACATTATCCACATGTCGAATCTTTTCACGAGCAGGTGATTCTAATCTCCAGTATTAAACTTGTCTTGGATGGAAGGAATTTTAAATGTGAGAATGTATAGAAAACTCGTTTAATTTTGATGCTCATCCTAGTTTTCCTTATTAATTGACGATTGGTGATGCATGAATTTAGACAGAGACAATATATGTTGCTTTTCACATAATGCTTATTTAAAACATGAATATCTTTGACATATGCTCTCCCTGCAGTATCTTATCATAATGCTTATACTTATAATAAGCTCCTAGTCCTCATCCTGTGGCGGTGTCCTGTCTTGGTGCAAATACTGTTAATCACCTGTTGTAGAGCTTTTTACTAGTACAGTTAAGCATATTATGGCTTAGAGAATTACTTGCTTGGGAAGATATATCCGGTTCCTTGTGTGTGCAAATTGACACTAATGTCATTCATGATACGAAAAGTTCTTCTGTGTTGTTTGTCCAGGAAAATGTGTACTGGTTAACGAATGTGAATTCGTACAAATTCGGAGTTCACGGACAAGGAAGTGCTTCTTATTATGATCCTTACGAGGTAAATGATCAGTTCTCAAGAATGGATATCAACAGGAGGGCTTGGGACTACCCTTCAGTGTTGAGCATTGAAGAACCTGCCGCAATAGATCTGGATTCGGGAGGGAATACAGTCATGAATATGCAAGCGATACCTGAAGAAAGTTAGTTTCATATCTTTATCTGTTATATACCCAGCTAATGAAGCATTAATTGCAAACTGGTAATACACGAAGAAATTAGACTGAGTATATTAAATCTTGGTTGTATTTCCTATATCACCCATCCAGTTCGCCAGTTAAAAGTGCTCTAAGATCTGACTAGCAAATTTTTTCTTTATTTTCGTTGGCTTGCCAATCGCCATGCAATATAGTGGAGTCCATTGGGTGTCAATGATTAATATTTTGACTTTTCTAGTCCCATCTCTGGATTTTACTGAAGTTTGTGACATCAATATCCATGGGTTTCTGGCGAAGCTTCAGAGTTGTCTTAGAATCGTATTGTAGGGACGTATTTCCAACATTGAATAGTTACTTATTGCTATGTTGTTTTCCTAAACTTTCAGGCAGTCCAAATCATGAAATGGCCGCTAGTTCTCAGGTATACAGTTCCTTCACTTATGTTGCGTCATCTAATAAATGTTGCATTTGATTGTTCTTCCTTTAACTCCAATAATGAAGTAATACATGTACTCGTTTGAAGTGGCTTTTCATGAGGTAATTGGGAAGATAAATCTTTTGCGTATGTGTTTGTATAGCTATATTCATATATTGCTATCCTCGTTGAAGATATTTTGCTGTGGAATACTATGGTTGGAGGCAAGTTTGTGCAGTATGGCTATGCGTGGTGCTACTTTTGTCTTGCCAATATCAAAATATTGGTTTTCAAAAATATCTTGTATATACTCAATGTTGTTAACATTGGAAGCTAAATCTACTTATACACATTTCATTGCTGATAAAAATGAAAGATGTGCTTTGAAGAATTTTCTCACATCGGGTTAAACGCTGTTTGCCTTTGGGACTCTCATCTGCTTATGCGTGTGGTGGACATTTGGGCTTTGCATACTCAATACAAGTTTCTAGCTAAACCTTTCACTTTCAATTTATTGTGCAGGAGATTTGGCAAGACAATGTTGATCCTGATAACATGACCTATGAGGTTTGTTTTGCTGAATTCATGATGGTTTTCTGTTTTCTTTCTTAACGTGTAGACTTTTTCACGTCTGTCACGACTCACGAGGCATGAACTTCATGGTTCGATTTCTTTTCATGTTCATGTAAGCAGTGAAGGAAGTCAGTTTATTTTGTGCTGGATGTAAAGCACCAAATATATAGCCATAGAACCGGGAATTTAATTAGGGGGGCTTAACTAGTTGTATTAACATTGCTTGGAGGGAACCAATGATGAATTTCTTCCAAGCCATGTATTAGGAAAACATGCATCCAAAACTATTCCTAAAATTGAAATGTTTCATTTCTATGAGAGAATCTTGACAGAATTTACTAGAAAAGAAGTTAGTGCTTATCTAAATCTTAATTTTTGCTGATCTTTTGAAAGTTAAAATTTTAAAACATAGTTAGTAGGAATAGAGATGTTCAATATTAATGATAATGTTATTGCAAATAAATTATATGGCTACTTCTAATGCTCAAAAGTTGAACCTAGTGACTTTGAAGTTGAGCAGCATCTATGTAAAGATATCAAAGAAGACTGCAATTCAATCCAGCATTTTTGCCAAAACTAGTGTTGTCATTATTGTCTCAAGTTTACTATCAAAATTGACAGTTTGAACTTCTATCCAGTTTTCTAATTTGTCTTAGTCCTGCAGGAATTACTTGATTTAGGTGAGGCTGTTGGAACTGAAAGTCGAGGTCTTTCCGAAGAACTTATTAGCATGCTTCCAACTTCAAAGTACAAGTCTGGTGGCTTATTCTCAAGAAAAAAATCAGGAGAGAGGTAAGATTCTTTGTGAAATGCTTTTCTTTTAATTTGTTTCCTCTGCAGCTCATTTTTTTTATATTTTGCCACAGTCGTGCATAAGTGTGTGTGCAGTGTGCGTGCCTGTACGTGCACCGTTCTTCCAACCTTTGACTATAGATTGAATTGCTCATAATATCCAGTATTTATGAAACAGATGTGTGATTTGCCAAATGAGATATAGAAGAGGAGATCGACAAATAAATTTGCCATGCAAGCATGTTTACCATATGGAATGTTGCACCAAATGGCTTGGCATCAACAAGGTAAGTCTATTTCCTCATAGCTATATTCTGCCCAGACATTTTTAACACTTCTGATCAGTTAATCTGCTTTGTTGTCAGGCATGCCCAGTTTGCAACACTGAAGTTTTTGGCGAGGAATCAAAGCGCAAATCAACGAATGTTGACAACTAGAAAGCAATATTATTGTGTTCCTTGCTGCATTGCTTTTTGGCATTTACTGTTCTTACTCAATTTTGCTTCGATTTTCTTTTTTCTTGTTCTTGTATTGTCTATCGGGGGGTAGAGGGATACGTAGGTGTAGTTTAGGTTTGGCTGTTCTTCGTGTTACACGTACTATTTTGTAGAACTGTCTTGGCCTTTCAGAATACAGTAAATATAATGGATATCGAGGACCAACCTTGTTCTGCTCCTTGTTCTTATTTGCTTTTTCTTTCTTTTTCACCTCTAATGCCTTTGGATTTCACTGTAATACATTCAGGTTTCTTGAAGTAAATTGAAGGCTTCTAGTTGTTTGTTAGGCATTACTTGGTGATTTGGCTGCTCATGGAAAATAGTAAAACATCGAAATTGCACATGAAGAACTGATAGTTTCCAATTGGCTAAATCATGAGTTATATACATTATACTTTATTAATTATTTACAATTTTGAAAGTTGTATTATCTTTGTTTATAGACCCACAACGCAAGATGAAGTTAAGGTTAAGGATAAAATTTGAAAAGAAAGTGTATTTTTTTTAATTGAATATTAACATTTAGTTATTTTGTATCTATCTGCTCTTAGACTTGATCCGCTGGAACAATTCAAACAATTGATTTGTTTTGATAGTTTATGGAATTACTACCTTTCTTAGTAAATGTGTTAGCTTTTTCTATTATTTTTAACACAACCGTACTTTTATTATCTTGGCGTTGCTTAATACGAATTTTTCCGCTGAAGTGTGTTTAAAAGGTACCCTCACTATTGTCAATTCCTAGCTACACCACTGAGGGGAGGTCAGTGAAATTTACCCCCGAGAATAAACCTGGAGGGTTTGTTGATATTAGGCCATCCATGATTATTTGATGTCACTCTTATTAGTATAGTATTCCTCCACTTCATTGTCATTGACTTCGTTGATATAAGGCCATCAAAAGTGTACTATTGCAGATTATCAAAAAAAGTGTACTATTGCATAAAATTTACATTTTCCCAAAAAAAGAGAGTACATAATCAACATATTTTTTAAAGTAGATAACCGAAAAAGTATAATGTAGCAAATATTGTAAGAAAAGGGGGCGGGGTCAAGATCTAAGTCCTGGCGGGTGCAGGTGTAGGAGTACAAACATGAAAGCATCTTTCAGAAAGTTCCTAAATAATGAAATTCGTGAATGCATGGATTGAAAGCAAGAGCAAAATTCATTTGAAAAATTATGTGACTAAGGTCAGAACGTCGTGGGTAAAAGCTCCGCCCGCCCTAAGAGAGGGCTAGTTGGACGTTAGAAGATAGAGAGACAGTGTAAAACAAATTTTGTTCAACCTCTGGAGGGTGAACATTACCCTATTTCCTATTAGTTGAAACGGTGTGGATCTCATCACAAAGTGATATTATGCTTACCATGCAATACACTTTTTGGTAAGCATGACATCATTTTGTGGTGAGATCTACATCATTTCAACCAATAGGAAGGAATGTAATGTTCACCCTCTTAAGTGGTAAGTGGAGGGTGAACAAAACTCAACTCAATTTTGTGTGGCAAAGAGAAATCGAATGGCTAGGATGGGAAAGAACATGTTAATGTGTGTGTGGTCGATACGTGTTTAGGGCAGGGGTCTATCGGATGATAAAGATGACCACAATCTAGTGTGGTGATTTCCTTTGTGTATATTGTAAAAATGTTACACATATACAACCACTTAATCCAACAGCAAAATTAATCAACGTTGCTATAGTTACCGACGGTACCAATACTGACTGGTACCGACGGCCACACGAGGCTCACTATGGGTCCCGTACAAAAAATTCTAGCCGTTCAAAATTTAAAAAAAAAATTGAGTGGGCATTGCGAAAAAAACAACTCAATTCGATATGTGTAGGTGCCTGATCTAATCTTCTCATTTTTGCCGATTTTTCAAAAATTGAAAGATTGGATCGAGCACCTATACATATCAGATTGAGTTGATTTCTAGCGATGCGGTTTTTTTAAAAAATTATTGAACGGCTCAGATTTTCCATGCGAAATCTGTAGTGGGTCCCGTGTGGTCGTTGGTACCCTGTCAGTATGGGGACCATTAGTCCCATTAGCTTTCCGTTGAATTAATACTCCCTCCATCCCATAATATATAGTCCACTCCGAAAGTGAGGTGGGGTGCAGTTGGTGCCTCTCTTATATTTCCATGAACATGGGCTGTGTTCGATTCCCGTAAGCACCCATCCCCTTCCTTAAGTCCCTTAGAATAAAGTAGATTAGAATTAATGAATAGCCAACAAAAAAAAATAGTCCACTCCAAAAAGACATGCAATTTTCATATTAAAAAATAAAGTACCTTTGTGCATGATTACCTAAATTTCTTGACACCAAATTAAAAATCTAATTGGGATTTAATTTGATGTCAAGAACTAATAGCGTCTTCTTTTTTTTTTGCCACAACGATAACAGATGATATTATAGATTCAAGAAACAGTACATTAAGAGGAAACTCCATCCCTAAACAAGGGATCAAGAAACCAAACAGGAGGGGACTTAGTCCAAAAACTATACCCAACTCCAACTAAACTCATCGCTCCAAACAGTCGGAGCACTGCAGAAAACACCTAAAAACACCCACACATGGGTGATAGAAGCCCCACAAAATGGGAGAAATCCCACACAGGGGATACCAAAGAAGATAACAAAAAAGAGAAAAACCGGTAATGGAATCGGACGGAGTCTGCCGTACCGGAGCAGACTTCATCCACCAACCTAGATCTCCCACTCCGGCAGGGGAGGATGCCTCCGGCGACCACAATCTGCAAGGCACTAACTCCAAAAGCCATTGGACTGCACGGCGAGAGAGGTGGAGGAGGGGCGGCGGATGGTGATTTGGGGAGGAGGAGGATGGGGGGAAAGAGAGAAAACCTCCGAGATCTAAGATCAAGAGATGAAAAAACCCCACGAGGGGGAGAAATCCCTCCCCTCCCGTCACCCATTGGGGCGTAAAACCCTGGGGGGAGAGAAAGGAGGAGATGCGGGGCGACGGCTTCTTTAGGGTTAGAGAGAGAGAGCGAGCACTCCCCACCCTGTTAACTCCCAAACTAACAGCGTCTTTGAATTGTGTGATTTCGTGAGAAAAGAAAGGGTTGTTGTCTATCATCAAAAATCTCATCATTTTTTTTTTTTTTTAGAAATGATGATAAACAAGATAAGCCTTCCATTTACACACATTCCTTATCATTTATCATCAATTATCCAAATAAGCGGTGAGATTCCCTTCTCTATTCTTTTTTTTTTTTTTCCACCAAATTCCTCAATCCAATGGAGCTGTAAGGCCTCAAAATGTTGGGGGTCAACCCTATATACCCGTTTTTATCGGGTTAAAATTTTAGATAATATCACCTCTACGAGATGTTTGATAAAACTCAAACTAAAAGCTGAATGTTGGAAAAACTATTTGATAAATATATTAAACACTGAATTAAATAAATAATGAAATAACTTTAGTTTTATTAGTTATAGTAATTCTCAATTTTACTGACGGTCACCATGTATATGTGATAGTGGTGGAGTGATGATTGTGGCGGTGGTGGTGGAATGATTATGGTAGTGATGGAGTCCCATGGGAGTGGTGGTGGTGGGGTGGAGTGATAGTGGTAGTGGTGGTTGTGTTGGTGGCGATGGTGGTGGTGGTGGTAGAGGTAGACTGATGGTGGTAATGGTGGTGGTGGTAGTGGTGGGAGTGGGGCTAGGGAGTGGTGATAGTGGCGACGACGACAAAGTGTTGGTGGTGGAGGTGGAGGTGGAGGTGGAGGGGTGATGGTAATGGCAACGACGGTGGGAGTGATAGTGGCGGAGTGGTGGTGGTGGGGGTGAGTGGTGGCGTGGCAGTGGGAGAGGTGGAGATGGTGGTAGAGTGGTGGTGGTGGTGACGCCAATGATAGCAGTTTTGAATTCAGTCAGAATTATGTAGCTCAAAACTACTTAATTTTTATCAACTCTTTAGCTTACATTTTAAGAGGTACTTCGTTCCGCTAACTAAAAATAAGTACTTATTTTATTTTTAAATAAGTACTTATGTTTTGAATTAAAAGTGATGTATTGTGAGAGAATGACCTGTCTCGTAAAACGGAAAATAAGTACTTAAAAAATAAAAACATTAGTGGAACGGGTTAATCATTTTTACTTTTTCTTTTTTTAACACGAAGGGGCCTTAATCTTTTAAGTAATGTAAAATACGGTTATTACTTAATTCATTTAGTTTTAAGTGATGAATTTGAATTATCAAACAATCCCTTGATCATTGAATTGAATCGAGTATCTATGGTATAAATATGAATTTTTTTATAGCCTGGTTAATGGTATAACTTATGATGACATAATTAACAACCCGGCTACGGCAACCAACCGTCACACCCCGACACGTGGTGTCTCACTATGGGTCTCGTACAGGTGATCGAAGCCGTTCAATAATTTCTTTAAAAAAATCGAGTGATGTTGAATTTAAATAAAAAAATTGAAAGATTTGATCGAACACCTACAGATATCCAATTAACCTGATCTTTTATGGGCCCACTTATTTTTTTTAAAATTACTAAACTGCTTGAATCATCCGTGTAGGATCCAGTATAGGTCCGTGTACCATAGTGTGTACCGTCAATGCACACCCGTTGGTGCGCTTAGCATTTTTGCATACTTTAGGTTGCTTTCTTGTAAACTTATTCTGAAACTTATTTCTGTATTTTTTACTTTTCATGACTTTTTGTTTAGTTTTTCGTCGTAATTTTTGGGGTTAATCATTCCTCTCGTCGAGACGAATCAAAAAGTATAAAAATATGAATAGATATTGAAATTTTTTAAATAAGACGGCACTTTAAACAAATAAGACAGTTGTTTGATAGTACTTTTTTGTCTTCGGTGAATTTTTTTTTTTTTTGCTTTCAGTTATAATTTTATACTTTTTAGACTTCTTTCGTCGAGGTGAATAATTAATCGAAAAAAAACATTCGAATATGATAAAAATTCAGAAAAAAACAAACAAAACATAAAAAAACAAAAAAAAATAGTACTGTACTAATTAAGTTTATTCTTGAGGCCTGAAACCCTGGTGAAGGTGCAAAGTCAACTGGCCGAAACACAAATTAAATACTGTAAACAATCTATCGTACGAATAGTAAACAAAAAAGAATTACTCCGTGAATCTCCAACGGTCGAAAAAGTAAATGCTCACTCCCCCGTCACCCCTAATCCCAACGGTTCACTCTCTCTCCACCTCCCCGCCGACGTTACCTCTCTCTCTCTCTCTCTCTCTCTCTCTCTCTGTAATAATTTCCTAATTCGCTCTGGGGTAAAGTGTTCGCGTAAATACGCCAATTCGTTGCAACTTTTCTGGGTTGTTAAAGAACAGTACTCTTATTCAGCTACTCTCTCTCTCTCTCTCTCTAGTAATGGAGCCAGCCAAGATCGACTGGGAAACCATAAACTCTGTGTTTGTAAAGGACGAATTGTTTGAGCACATCAACGCTCCCCAGTGGGTCGACTTCTCTGCTCCTGACGAACCTATTGACGATGACGCTTGGTTCTGCAGACCCGGTAACATATAGGAGTACTACTCTGTATATAAATGTGTTTATCACAGTACAGTACTCAATTATATGCAAATTATATAAATTCTTGGTTGGAATTCTCGGTTTTGATCCCCTATTTCTGCCTTTTCCGTGAGTGCAGATTGCAATCATCCCAAGACCATCGAAGATTTTCTCCAAGGGACATCTCCTTCAAAGGTTCCAATTCTTGAATTTCTTGATTTCTCTACGGTTTTCTTCTGTTTGATTTCCAAGAAATTACATTCATTGTACCCAGATTCAGATTTGCATGTTGTCACAGCTTCAGTTTTCCCAAAGAAACATGGGTTCAAGATTCAATTTTTTTCCTTTTCCAGCATTTTTCTACCTACCGAACAGATGACTAATGGTCTTGTTTTTTGGGGTTTTTTTCTTTCTCGTTTGATGTTCTTTTTTTTACTCACTCCGTTCTAGTATAATGTTTGTCCGGTCTGCAAAACAAAGACTAAAAAACAATGCCTTTCTTTCAAGACAAAATTCTATATTTTTTCATAAATTAATAGAACTCATTGATATCTAGTAAATATCTAGTAAATGATTGAATTTTTTTTGAATTTTTCTTGCAAAAACTTTATTATTTTTACGTCCTCGTTTTGCGGACCAGACAAATGTTTCCGGACGGAGGGAGTATGACTGTTGAATGGTCTTGTAGTATTTATCTGGTTTATCTGATTAGCCTTTCTTTTGCTGTTCTGTGAAGCTTCAGAGGTCACCTACCTTGCCTGAGATCCTTCCGCTAGGTGATCGAAATACAAGGTACTAGTTACACTCTAGCTCTTAAGCATCATTATAAGCTGTGTTTGATCATATATTTGTGGAGAACTTTTAACATGGTAAGGAAAGGATGTTAGAACCAAAGGGAATAAATTCAGATTCTATTTTGCATTACATCTTCGAAAATTGATAGATAGCATTTGTACACCGAATAATGTACCGCATAAAGTACCTTATAATGTACCACACTCATTGTGTCTAATGTCTATTTATTACTGCTCGGCGTATTATAAAGGGTTTATCCATTGCTCTCCTAACTATCCTTTCAGTTACATTTCCCTTGTTTTCTCTTGAATCTTTTTAACAAATCCATGATCCAAACATGGCCTAGTTCAGTTAAGTTGTTTGCCATAGATGCTAAGCTGCCACTCTAATTGTTGCAGAGATGCTAAGTTGAAGAGAAGAGGGCTTGCCCAACCTTTATTTTCATCAGCAAAATACTCGAACGGTGATAGATTTGTTGAAGATGGAGAGAATCAGAACCCTAATTTCCCTACTACTCCAAGTCACCAATACAACAGCTGGAAAGCAGCAATCAAATCAAGTACAGAGAAGAAGCGTATTGATAACTCCTCACAAAAGCAAGAGAGGCCACACCTTAGAAGAACCCCATCAGCGCGAAATTTGTTTGGGGGACGCGATATTCTGAGTCAGATTACGGATTTTTGCAATGATTTGAAGAAATTGGCCACGGGAGCGAAAGAGAGCGAAAATGCAGAGAGGGGCAATGGAAAGAAGAGTCCAGTGGTTGCGAAGAAATGGAAGGGAAAGGAATGTGATGGTGAGAATATAGGGGAATTGGATGTGAGGGAGAAAGAGAGGAAGCCATTGCTTGAGGTGAATAAAGAGAAATGTGAGATAGTGGAGAAGAGCAATGTCAAGGAGAAGTCGAGGAGGAAGAAGTAACTCTCTCTCTCTCTCTCTCTCTCATTATGTAGCATGTGAATGAACACTTCTAACAGCACCTACATGCTAAATTAGACCCAAATAATCCTATTTCAATGATGAAATAGGTAAATAAGGATGCACAGTTTCGACTCCACATACATAAAATTTAAAGACTGTTATGAAACAATACCATTGCAATGATCAGAAAGGCTGACAAAGTTTACGTTTATGCTCTCCAATTTGTTTAATTTCAAGTGCTATATGTCCTAATGGAAAGGCCCAATCCATGTATGTAATCTATATGGTATATGACTGTTCCCAATGTACAGAGCACCTGAATCGACTACTCAACACTTCGACAGGGGTATGTAGATGTGTTGACACAAAGATGAACAGTCACCCAACAACCCATGTTTAGTACTTTCGACTTTTCCGTATAGAAAAGTCATATAATGCATTAAATGCTAACAGGAGAGCCATTATTAGCCAAGTTTTATTTTTGCTCTATAGAACATAAGTGAATAATTTCCCACCGGAGAAAGTGCAGCGGTGATTCAATTTTTTGAGTGTATTGTGTAGGAGAGCCGAAGAGGCAGAAAACATCCCAATCTCTTTGGATGTGAAGAACGTAAACGGCAAAGAAGGTGACGTTTTGTCACAAATTAGAACCTGTCCTCCATCACCTCAATGTTTTTCAGTTGGTCGTGCCCCCAGCAAAGCCACCCCTCTGAAAGCTTCCAGATCCAGGCCTCCGGTAAGTGGTTAATAGGCTCTCTCTTTTGTTCTTATCATCTGTGTCGTGCTTGCGTTGGAATCATGATTAGCTTAAAAAGCGGGAAACAAAGCAGACTATAACAACATGATTCCTGATCAGTTTTTTTGTTTTAACGTTCAAGAAAGATGGGAAATGACATCCAGTTTTGGCTGTTTGCTGTCACAGAATCAGTTTCACTAGATTACCTTGCACACTAAAATGATTAAAGGCCTTTCTTCGTTGTTTTTTCCGTAATGCAGACTGCTATGTAACCGCTTAGGATGAGTGATCCTACCGGATTAGATGTGAGACAATTCCCAATATTCACATCCCCAAAAGATATGATTCAGTCCAATGGCCAATTAAGCAAGCCCTAAGTGATTTAAGTTCCCCACTAGAGGAGAGTTGATAATCTTATCATGCACTCTTTTCCTGGTGAGGACATTTACTTTGTGGGTAGAGATTCTCACACTCCCCCTTTTTATAGTGGCATGCCTTATATCTCATCATGCATGTGAGTAAGGACGCCGTTTTATTTATTTATTTATTTTTTTACATATGAAATAGGAAAGGCAATGTTGTGAATTCACTTGCTTGTCCGGACAAACACTCTTCCTATGAATCTGAGATTCTGAGTGAGTTTTTTGGTTTATTTACAATATGCATCACCGTTGTTTTGAAGTTCTATATACCCACAGAATCGAAACCAAAATGAAAATAGTTTCCAGCTTTTGAAGGTTGTGGTAGAACTAGGAAGATCTTTCAATGATTCTTCTTATGCTTGGCCATTATTTGTAGTATGTATCTGCTTCAACTTTGTTTGCAAAGGACAAACAAACAAAACGTAAATTTTTTCGTGCTTTTGATGGCAGTGTAGATCTGAGGAGAAAGAAAACGCTCATGAGGTGATTCTCCGTAGTGTGGTTATAACAAATTGGATCGGTGATTCTCCGTAATTTGATTCATCGAACTAACACGAAATTGAGCTCCAACTTGATTGATAAGCCAAACTGAGCAAAAGTTTAAGTCGTTAATAGTTGGCATTAATGATCATACAGGAGAGAAGAATCCTTGGAGAGCTGGATCGCTGCAATACAGAGCTGCCAAAGGAGGAAGCTGCGGACAGTAATAATAGCGGGAGAACTGCCTCAATTGTTGCTGAAAGAGAACCAAGAACCTTGGATGTGTTCTGGTTCTTGAAGCCTTGCACACTTTCTAGCTATAGCTAAAACTGTAAGCCTGAATCATCGAAATCATTCTTTCATTCTTTTAATTTTTTTTCCGCCTTCGGAGTTCATAGTTTCTCCTCATCCGGCATCTCGATTATCAATCCAATCTTTGTTGTCCAGTTAGATTTCCTCACCGTTGTTCGTTTTCGATACATCTGGCTTGAGGCGAAAAAAATTTGTAATTAAGAAGGCAATTGTTGAACACTTACACTCAAAACCAAGTTCAGTGAATAAAATTTTCATTTCTGGAATTGTCATTTTTGATCTTGACGTAGCGTCAAATATTCACATGTCATATCTTCATCAGCTGTTGCATGTCAATTAGCATTCCTTTTGTCTGTTTTCCAACTCAGAGCCCTCTGCCCTTGCTTTATCGTCAGCATGATTTCGATAAGGGCGGGGAGCCTTGTTCGTTCTGGGGTTTCAAAACTCCTCGGCATAGTCTCCAATAAATTTTCTCTATCTCTCACCGTTCATTACTCACAAAAATCTCCCTCAAAATCGAGACCGGGAGTTTGTCTTAAATTGACTTTAGTGTCTTTTTATTTGTCTTCTCTAAATTTTCATTTCTGGAATTGTCATTTTTTGATCTTGACGTACACATGTTCTTCATCAGCTGTTGCATTTCAATTAGCATTCCTTTAGTCTGTTTTCTAACTAAGAGCTCTCTGCCCTTGCTTATTGTCAGCATGATTTCGATAAGGGTGGTGAGCCTTGTTCACTTTGGAGTCTCCGAACCCCTGACTGATTATGGTCTCCGTTAAATATTTTCTATCTCTCTTCATTCATTACTCTAAAAAACTTCCCTCAAAATCGAGATTGGGAGTTTATCTAAATTGACTGCAGTGTCTTTTTTATTTTTCTTCTCTAAATTTTTGCTGATTTTGCCTCGAATCTTGTTGTATTCAACATGTGTCTTGACGAGAAATATTTAAATAAATAAGAAATAATGAAAAGACATCACTTTAGTTAGATATAATTTTTGAAGAATGGTTAATAAGTCTCTTTGTTTATTTTTCTAACCTTTTTTTACTTTGGTTCCATAATTTTAAAATTATTTCATTGAAGCAAATGTTTAAGGAAAGTGATTTTGGCACTCCATATTTAGCTATTAGCATTCCACTTTTTGTCTTTATTATATGTGAAATTACCAAACTACCCATTATTTTGTTGATGTTCATCCACTTTAAAGTTAAGATCATAAATATTGGAGTATGAGCAGCAACAACGGTTACGCCAACACAAATTGCCAAAATATCATCACATATTTTATTATCAATCTATACGATAACAAAGTTTAGATCATAAATAATCAAATGCATACAATATTATGTATCCATTTCTATTTCAAAAGGAAAAATATTGAAGCTGGTGTTCCGTCTATACGCAAAAGTAAGGACAAAATTGTGCTCAACGCACATGCACTTTCATCAATTAAATCAACATCAAAGTGCCGAGCAACATCTTTTTCAATGTAAGTGAGCATATATCTCACCAGGAAATCATCCTTCATTCTATTCTGCAATCTGGTCTTCACCTATTTCATCAATAAAAATATTTTCTCTATTGTCGCTGTAGAAGTTGATAAAATTGACACAAGAAGAATCAATCGGGGATAATGATTGACTTTCTTGTTTTCGCAATGCTTGGCACAACTCAGAAATTGTAGACAAATTCTGAAACTCCGAATGTTCCGAAACATCAAGCTCATAAATTTACAACGGGAATTTTAAATGTAGCTTTTCTTGCACGCTAAAGTCCTTGGGGTAGAAAAAATGTTAGAAGGATAATATTGAATCTTTAAATTTTTTTGAATGGGCGGTTAGTAAATGTTGAATACCTCAGCGGGCAAACCTATAAAGTTTTAAGATTTTTGAAAAAAAAAACTATAATAATAAGGAAAATATGAAACTTGGGTAGGGTGATTGTCCAAGCTTATCCGCTTCTCAGTTCATTCTTGTTTGCATAGGAAGATATAAATATATAAACAAAACAAATATATACTCCCTCCGTCCCTTTTTAAGTGTCCTGCTTCGTAACTCTAACTTATTAAAAAGACATCATCATTATACCTTTCACATCAACTTTTTCCTCCACTTTCCCTACTTACCCATCATCATTACACTTTTATTCACTAACTTTTCAAAATTGAATCTACTTTTAGGGACAAAATAAACAATTCATTAATTTTTACCCACTAACTTTACAAAATAGACACTTATTAAGGGACAGCCCAAAATGAAATACTGGACTGTAATAAATGGACGGAGGAAGTACTTTTTTTTTGAATCACAAATATGAAAGTTGAGTAAGATTAACTCAAATTCATTAAAAATATAAAAGATATCAACAGAAAGAACAAACAAACAAACAAAAATAGATAAGTGCAATTCTTATTTATCACTCTTCTAAAAACATCTCTCTCTCTCTCTCTCTCTCTCTCTCTCTCTCAATTTTTCAAAATTAAAACACTAATGAGGGATTGAAATGAAATTTAACAACTTCTTCTTTCCAATCGGTAGGAGAGATCAGTACATTATGTATAAAGTACAAATCACGGGGAGATAATCAAAGCCAATAATTGAACCAACAGGATAAATAAGCTCACTAAAGGGACTACAATCACTATAAGTCCAACTCAACTACAAGCCCCATTAAGGGAGAAATAACCCCAACAAATACAAAGGAAAGAACACCCACATACAGGTGAGAAGACTCGAACTCCTTTCCTCCTAGTGCCCACATGCAGGTGAGAAGATTCGAACTCCTGTCCTCCTAGTGAGTTGCAAGAGTCCCGACCAACCGAGAGCCCCAGTTGGTTAAATTTAAGGAACTTTGACCATCTCCAATCTTGACTCATTTTAAGATCCAAATTCAAAATTTGGGCAAAAATCACAAAAATCTCTCTCCAATTATTTATCCAAACCCTTCCCTATTTTGGGTTTTATCCATCTTTTTTCCCAAATCCGGTACAACCCAAACCCTTTACCCATTTTCCCAACTGCTCTTTTGGGAGAGAGAGATGGGACCTGGCTGGAGCTGCGGAGCTTCATCGGTGCCAGCCGATTGTTGTTGCTAGGGTGAGCTGCCAGCAGTCCACACCGCGGAGCTTTCTTCGCTTGAGTTGCCGCAGCTTTGTTCGTCGGAGCTTTGTTTGTCGAAGCACGGGTCGACACGGGGGAGAAAAACGCGGAGGTTTAAATTTTACCTAGCGGAAAATCACAATTAAGCAAGAAGGAAAAGGAAACATAAGCAAATTAAGAAAACACAACAGATCCATGAATCCTCTTCATCTCCATGAATAACGAACATGTATATTTCTTCTCAAAGGAAAAAAAGTAAAAAAGAATATAGAGAAACTTATGCAAAGCTCAACCGTGAACAAATTTTTTACATTAGCAACCAATCTCGACCGTGCAAAAGTGTTTTGTGCAGCTTGGATTTAATGATTCTTTACCGGAAAAGTTTCATTAACATCAGGACCGTCCGAGGCTTGGCTGTTGAAAAAGATTTTCTCAAAAGAATAATGAAGATATTTCCTGGAAAAAGAAAAACAACTATTCCCAATCTATGACCAGAAATCGTGAGAGAATTACATGGATCTGGTGTTGCCAAACAAACAATCCAAGAGCCTTGAACAAACGAACCGTAGACGCTGGTAGAATCTGGCTGTGTGTAAACTTGAATCCGTAAAAAACTCCCCCATTGCCTCTACGAAAAGAGTCAAATTCCTCAACGGAGGCACGTACAGAGTCAATGGCACTGCAGAGAAAGCCACCACAAGCAACCACTGCAACATCCTAATCTCTAGAGAGAGAGAGAGAGAGAGAGAGAGAGATAAGCAGGGGAGAGAGAGAGATAAGCAGGAGAGAGAGAGAGAGAGAGTTCTGGGTATGTGGAGAAGGTCTTCGTAGTTTTTTTTATCAGTACTATATAAATTAAAATTTCCCAAATAGATGTATAGTTCTAACTAATACAAAACTAATTAGAGTTCCATGCAAATAATCGGAGCAGTTTAATTTGTTTAAAACGTGTTTTTAACAAGAATAGTTATGAAAAATCAACTCAATCGGATATCAGTAATGGTTTGATCGGTTTCAGGATAAAGTATTATCCTGTAAAATTTGATATTGCAGGAAACAACTGAATGAACCGAACAAGCCCTTACTCAGTGCCGGCTACGAGTTAAAACTTGTGCCCCTCTAACTTTTTAACCCCTTATAGAGATCAACAAAAGCATCTCATAGAAGCAGAAATGCTAACCACACAGATAGTATGTGCACAGATCGTGCACATACAGTTCCGTGGGGCCCACTACGGGGTCCCCACAAACAATCCAAACCGTCCGTTATCTTTAAAATAATTTTCTAAGTCATCGTGTAAAAAATCAATTCAATCCAATACCTCTAAATACTTTATCTAATCTTTCAATTTTTTGCTTAGACTTTAGGATTTTGAAATCTAAGAAACATTTAGACGATTGAATCAAACACTTAGAAGTATCTGATTGAGTTGATTTTTATCATGGTGAATTAGAAAATCATTTTATCGTGGGCCCCACAGAGCCGTATGTGCACGATCTGTGTGGTTAGCATTTCTGTTTTTTATTTTCGCTTTAGACTCCTTAAAAGCCAGGTCCACCGGCTCCGTCATTATTAATCATTAGAATGAGTTGATTTTTTTTTGAGAGCTGTGCGGTGGTTGGCCGGCATGTATGGGAATGGCGGATGGGGATGTGATATTGGACCCAGATCAAAACCTGGAGTTTGAACGAAGAACAGTTGCTTTTTAGAGTCAATTTTCAGCCTCCTTCAAGAGTATGACAAGTGGGTTCTTTTTAACCATGCAGTGAGGAGTGAACAAATGTCCAACCTTCTTTAGGTCTGCCCTTTGAATTTGGAAAATGATTTTGTCACTCCCTTTTTTTATTAATGTCATTTCCTTGTAAATATATTTTTGCATAAAAAATACACTTACAGGGGAGTGACATTAACAAAAAAAGAAGTGACAAAATCAGCAGCCTTATAATTTGATGCAATTTCGTGGCCGAATTTAGGATCGAGCAATTCAATGGGGAGAGGAGTGAGCCAGATCGATGACTTGCATCTTTAAATTGCTGTCTGCGTACTGACGGCAGAAAAAGGAAATTGATTGGGCGCTCCATTTTTATCACTCGCATTTTGTTTTATCCTTATTCATGTAATTTTTTTTTTACTTTTCTATGTGAAAAAGTTGAAATGATGAAATGACAGTATCGTAAATTCATATTAACAATAAAGGAAAAAAAAATAGGGCAAATGATAAAAGAAGAGTACGATAGTTACCATCATTTAAAAAAAGGCTAAATGACAATAACCTCCCTTGAATACTTCAGAGATGTATCACTGTCACCCACTCGATTTTTTAAGCAATACCATTGCTTCCCCTTTTAAGCTAATGCTGTTAATAAATTAATATGACTATACTCATCTGTTTGGCCAACTAGTATGGTGTCAATAGGGTTAGAGCCAGGGACGGAACTAGGATTTCTTTAACGCAGGGGCCAAACTACGATCAACAAGATTTTAAAATTTCAAGGTTCGGAAATCCAAAGGATTTAAACGTCTAAATAACGCCAAATACAAAACACAATATCTAAGTGCTCTTAACAAACAAAAAACAACTAGAAGGTGAAAAAATAAAAGTTTCTCAATGCGTTACCTCGACCACGTATCAGAATGGAATGCGACGCTCCTTTAGATCCTTAAAGTCGTCGACGATTGAGTCGGAACTGAATTTTGCCGCAATTTCCTTCTCGATGAATAAAACCAAAGCATCGTTGAGAAACTCATCCTCCATTTTGTTGCGAAGCCTCGTTTTGACAATATTCATAGCTGAAAATGCCCTTTCTGTAGTTGCAGTAGAAACTGGAAGAGTAAGCACAAGTAACACCACTCTATAGACAAGGAAGTAGGTTTCTGATTTTCTAGTCTCAACCAACCATTGACATAGCCTAGAAATACTCCCCAATTGTTTGAATTCTGGATGCTGAACAACATTATGCTCAAAATGTTTAAGCTCCATTCTTATCAATAATTTTTCATGATCGCTAAAGTCTTCCGGATAATACTTCTCCACCAACCGACAAATATCATCAATCCTAAAAAATGCATGTGCATCTCGAGGATCCAAAGCTGAGGCAAAACAAAGCAATTCCATGGCATCCTCATTAAATCGGTGATCTAACTCTTGCAATTGAAAATCTATCGCAGCACAGAAAATTTCTACTTGATAATGATGTTGAAAGGTGAACTCATCTTGTTGATGGTGAGCTCGACCACCTCTTTCAATATAACGAGCATTCATATCAGGCACATCAATATTCCGTGACTCGCAAAATAATATCACATTCAAATTTAAAGCATCCCATCCATCAACTCTAAATTTTCTAAGAAGTTCCTTGGTAGATGAAACAAGATTCATGGCATTTAAAATGTCTTGAGTCTTACACTGTAAAGCTTGGCAAAGAAAATATGTGATCAACATAATCTCTTTCATCAAATGAAGCATAAAGACAAACTCAAATGTGGTCATTTCCTCATACGCCCATTTCGCTTCTCCTCTTTGGGAACTATTTCCTTCAACCTTGACTTTGAGCAAAACAACACATGTGGCACTAAACAACTTTATCATGCTAGAAATTGATCTCAAGTGAGAACTCCAACGAGTATCGGCAGGTCGTTGCAAAGTGCTAAGCTGGTTAAGTCCACTTCCACTCTCAAGCTCATTAATGGATAACAAATATTCAATGTCACTTGCTTGAGCCAATTTCAATTCCTCAAAACGTTTGCACGAAGCACCGGCAATAGTGACAATTTTAGGCAATTTTGCGAAGAAACAATGAACAACACCAACTTCTTTCGATGCTGCCACTAGTGCCAATTGCAATCTATGCGCAAAACAGTGAATATAATAAGCATATGGACAATCGTTCGAAACCAAAGCCTGCAAACCATTCCAGCCACCCCTCATATTACTCGCACCATCATATCCTTGTCCTCGAATATTTTGAATATTGAGACTATGATGAGACAATGTGGAATAAATCTCATTCTTTAAAGTTATTGAGGTAGTGTCAGGAACGTGAGTAACCGCAAAAAAATGTTCTCGCACAAAACCATCTTTGTCAACAAATCTTAAAACAATTGCCATTTGCTCTCTCATTGACTCGTCACGAGCTTCATCAACAATCAAACAAAACTTTGCATCACCGATTTCTTCCCGAATTTCCTTCTGCACTTTGGTTGAAATAACATGTAGAATTTCTTTTTGGATTATTGGGGATGTATAAGTTGCATTCTTGGGAGCATTCTTTATTAAGTCAGCCAATTTCTCGCTGAAAGATGTACCATAATTTAATGTTTTGAGAAAATTTCCACGATTCATTGAACTGGCACTTTCATCTCTCCCTCTAAAAGCAATACCTTGATGTGCGAGCAATCTTACTGTATCAATTGAGGCCTTCAACCGTAGTCTATTGTTTGCAATTTCCTCTGAAGTGAAATTATCAAGCACCTTTTGTATGTGTTGCGATTGATGCATCAAATCCTCGCATGATCTTTCGGCAATTTTGTGGAAAGAGTTCGGATCTTTTCCCACATGACTCAAAAAAGCACCCCTGGCTCCATCCATAGCTTTCTTCCAAGAATTAAATCCCTCAATTGTGAATGCAACTTGCCCATGATAACCAGATTTTCCAGTGGACTTGTTGAAAAGAAAGCACGGAAGGCAAAAAGCTGCATCTTTCTCATTCAAATATTCTAGCCACGATGGAAATACCTTGAACCAAGCACTTTGAAAACTGCGTAGGTGCTTTTCTTTTCCAGATTTTGCGTATTTTGAATGTATAGGTTGGCAAGGGCCTAACTTAATATAAGCTCGTCGAATTTCATCTTGTTGGTTAACATCATAATCACATATCTGCTTACGTAATCCAGGATCACGCTCCAACAAACTCACATCAATTTCCTTAACTTCAATTCTTCGATACTTTGTCGGTGAATTTTCGAATATTGGTATATCAGTAGTAGTAGATGCTAGTAATGAAGTCTCATCAGCATTGACCTCTGGTATGTCAATATTTTCGAATACTGGTATATTAGTCGTAGTAGAAGCTGGTAATGAGGACTCACCAACATTGACATCTGAAATTGAACAATTTGGGGGTTTTTTTTTTGAAATACCCATCAATGGTAGACACCCTTCTCATAACAATAATCTGAAAATACAAAATAAACATATCTTTTTCGGTTAGTAAACAACAAATCATGTGCATTTGAGCCAGGTGTGTGCTCTGATAAAAACAATTGCAAAGATTGAAACTTTATAGTTTATACAACTGATACAAACATATTAAAATCCAAACTAGTCCACACTCCAAAGATAGAGAGAGAGAGAGAGAGAGAGAGAGAGAGAGAGAGAGAGAGAGAGGAAAATTACATGTGGTCCAGAGACCCAAAGCTAGAGGTGAGAGAGAGCCCAGAGGTGAGTGCGCCCTCTTTTTTGCTCCTTTTCAAAGAGAAAACCCAGCCGTCGGGAGAGAGAGCAGTTGTGTGCTGTGCTCCCTAAAAGCCCTAAATTAATTTTTTGATAAAAAAATGTCATGGTAAAGCCGTAAAGTATTGTGGAACACAATTTTTTATTTTAGTGGTGGGACCAGCCATGTGATTTGTTTTGCTGAGTCACAAGAATTGTTTCCAGGTTCTGCCACCACTTGGGGGCCACCATATTGTCCTATATTAAAAAAAAAAAGAAAAAGAAAACAACGGGGTGGCCATGGCCCCCCTATGACCATTAGTGGATCCGTCATTGGTTAGAGCATCTCCAACCCTACTAGTAAAAAAACTACTCAAAAGTACCAAAAAGGTACTCTTTACTTTGCCTACCCATTTTTTCAGCTATATATTACAACACAACTCTTTATTATACCCATGATCGCGTCAGCAATGCCTATCCATTCCTCTTGCCCCGCGCGTGCACCACACGGTGAGAGTAGATCTCACTCGCTAGCATCAATCGGCTCATGTGCGCTTTTCTGGTGGAATTTCGAGGTCGGCCTTTTACCGTCGTAATCGTCTCCTCATTGCGAACACAACCTCGTGGTCAAAAATAATTTTCGACCACTTTGACATACTAGCCAAATTGAACGAAGGCCTGAAACTCCATTTTTTCCGGCGGCCAAACTCAACTCACGGCTATATACAAAAACACTCGCACACGCGCACAGAGAGAGAGAGAGAGAGAGAGAGAGAGAGAGAGAGAGAGAGAGAGAGAGTACCGAGTGGGTTTTCGCTCGGCACTAGTAGCCATCAAAAGTGGAAGAAAACAAAGTACCGTGTGGAGTATTGAGCCGGTTGGAGGGATGAACAGTGCTCTTGGCTCTCTATTTTTCCCAATGGGTTCAATTTGTTGAGCCCCTTGGAAATGCTCTTACACAAGGAGGGGGGAGAGGGCGCAAAACAAAGTGAGGAAGTGGGAGACAAAGACGGCTCTACCGCCACCGCAAGCGGTTTGGAGATGTCGTGACTCATTTTGGTAAATTTTATATACGTGTTTGAAATTCCACTAACAATTACTCCCTCCGTTCCGAATTGAGAGTCTATTATTCTATTTTGGGTTGTTCCAAAATAATGGCCCTTTTCCAAAAATGGAAGAAAAATTTTGGTGATTTTCCAAAAGTGTCCCTCAAAGGTGAATATAAGTGTTATAAAGTAAGTATAATACAGGGGTAATGGTAGAAATAATAGGCATTGTAGATGTAATTATTGCATGTCTCCTTAAATAGTTGAAATCCCCGAAAGAGACTCTCAATTTAGAACGGATGAAGTAATCAAGTGTAGGTTTTTTTTTTCTTTCCAAAATCCACAAATAAATGATGGAAACTACCTCCCCGCTTTTATTATGCAAAAATAATAAGAACCAATTGGGACTATCTCAATTGGCTATATTTTGTTTTACTTCCATAGGAGAGGTCATTGGATCAATCATTGCTAAAAACAAAGATCGATTATTATTTTTTCCTGTCAATGTGAGTTACTTATTTATTTATTTATTTTCCGATTGGGGTTTCATGAATTTACTAGGCCTTGTTTCGCTAAGGAAAATAAGTATTTATTTTTCAAATAAATTCTTATTTTTTGAATTAAAAGTGATGTGTTGTGAGAGAACGACATGTCTTGTAAAACGAAAAAATAAATAATTAAAAAATATGAGCCTTAGCGGAACTGAGCTATTCTATTGCTTGTTACTTCTGGGTGTCAGACCCAAGTAGTTGGGTGATTGGGCTTCCGCCTTTAAGTGCGCTTCGTCCCATATGAGTGTCCTGAATTGGCTTCTTGCCAATTATAGGTCTTGATCTCGGGTTGGACTGATTGTTCTTCTGAACATGACGTTATTTTCTTACTCCTATTAATCTTGTAACAATCTGAAGATTAATGATTTTTTTTTGCCGTTCTTAGAAAGAAAAAAATTAAAAATATATTACTTCCTAAGTACAAACAAAAAAAACCAAATCCCGCTGCTCGTAGATTCGGTGGCAACCCAAGTAGAATCGGACGGGTTTCGTTAAGGAAAGGTCGGGTTGGAGTTCACTCCTTCGACTCGAGCAATGTTCTTCAACTACAACTCACCGTTAGGGTTTCGAAAATGGGAGTTTTTTTTATCAAACTAATCTCTTTTTAAAAACAATTGGTCGAAGTGCTCTAGTTTTCAAACTATTTTTAAAACTACTTGGTAGCGGCTTTTGAAACGGCGCTACCAGAGAAGCGTCAGTTTGACTAACGCTATTGATTGGCTTGAGTGGCAATAATGTCCAGGCAAGCAATTAGCACTTTCTCAGATAGCGCTAGGGCTTTATATACGCTCTTTCAAAAAGACGCTTCATTACTTCTCTCCTCTGCCCCTTGCACTAGGGCTTTGAGATCTCAGCTCTCCTCCCTTCTTTGCGAGCTCACCGTCCGTTGAACGGCCAACGTCCAAACACCGCCACACACCATCGCCTAATCCGGTATCTCTTAGTCACTGTATACCCCTCTCTCTCTCTCCGCTCCTCTCTCCCTCTCTCTCTACGCCTGAACATTAAGCTGCTTGGCGAAATCCCTGAACAAATAGGTTGCTTGGCCTAGTACATGCTATAACAAAATAGCTTGCTGCCTATATGACATTTACTTGGCGCAGTGCATTAGCAATGACCAAAAAGTAAGAAAAGTAATTAACGTTATGATTTTATTTAGGGAAAGAAATATTCTTGAAGAAATTCCCTGATGTAAAATTTGTATTGTTTTTACGTCATGGTTGATTTATATGACTTTGGTATGAGTGATTAGTGATTGTTGTGTTTGTACTATTCCGATTATGAAAATTGTGTTTTGGGTAGATGGTTGGCTGTGTTTGGTGCACTGGGATGCAACTGGAGTTGGAAATTTCTCACTGAATAACAATGTCCCAAGGCATTTTGATAGGCAAGTCTGCTAGTTTGGCTATTGGTGTTGGGTAAGATTTGATATGTATTCTTCTTCCAGGTTTGAGACAGCGCCATAGACCCATAGTTATTGTGTGACTTTAAAGACATAGGAAAACGTACCAAAAAATTCCTTATCAACATGCAATAGAATATGAAAACATTAAATCCTATAAAAATTACCTTTCCTTTGAAACCTTTTGCTGCTTCCTGGAACGCAGATAGAAGATTCTCTGAATCGTTGGAAGTAGCAAAAAGCAAAAACTGAAAAAGGAAAAATATGTACCTAAATCTAGTGATAAGTTAAGAACACCATATTTAAGATAACTGACACTAGTATAAGGTAAAACCTGCATCTTAATTGGATTTTCAAATATTACTGGAGCAACCTCCCTAGTGAAAGTGGTCACTAAAGGAAGCTTGTTCTCTTTAACAAATCCTCATTTTGACAGTTGGTTTTGCGAAGTGTCACTGGAATGAAGCGGGAACTAAATTGTCATGACCCCCGCATTTAAAATATGAGTTCCTCCTAAAAATTTGGGGCTTGCTACATAATTGCCACATGTTTTTCTATATTTAGTGATCTGATGAAATGTGAGGCTTGGGTGTTGAGGTTAGAATGTGGTTTCTTTTGAGTGCTCTACCTAGAGTAACAATGTTGCACTTAAGTATTTGAATTAGTTCTGTTTTGTCCTCTCTTTTTTCTTTTTTTCTTCCAATTGATAATAATTCTGTTTTGTCCTTTTGTTAATCAATTTATGGCTTTGCTAGCAGCTTGACTATGGACTTGGACGTTGACTTGCTTCATAGTGCTGACCCAGGGCCCACAGATGGGTCGATACTTGTTTTACAACAGCAGCATCGCTCCAAGAAAGTTTGGGATGCTGATGTAAGTTAATACATTTACAATTCCAAAATGTAGAGCATGGTTGTACTTCATTTCATTATTTATAATTTATAATTTCATCGATGTAACCTTTAATTACTTTAATTCAGCGCACACGGCCGGATGATTGTGAAAGCATGAGAATTTGTCGGGTCGAGTCACGGATACATAAGAGGAAACAACCGTCACCTGCTGTTATGGACTTGATACACCGTGCCCACCTAGAGGGACTTTGTTCAATGTCTTTCTTGTCCTTGGATTGGGCTCTGATTACGGCCCTTGTTGAGCGATGGCGTCCTGAGACGCACACTTTCCACATGCGTCCAGGTGAGTTGACAATCATGCTACAGGATGTTGAGATTTTGTTAGGCATACCTGTCGACGGGCAACCAGTGACTGGCACTACATTGTTCAATCCTGATGATTTATGCCTTCGTCTTTTGGGTGAAGCTCCTGGGGAAGGTGATAAGAAAGGGGGGAAGGTGAAGTTGAAATGGTTACGTGACAGGTTTAACGGCATTGTAGAGGATGGGGCAGCTGCAGAGGTGGTTACGCGCCAAGCACGGGGTTACTTGTTATTGTTGCTTGGGGGAACAATTTTTGGTGACTTCACGGGGGGTTGTGTGCACTTGTCTTCCTTCAATTATTGGAAAACTTTGATGTAGCTGGGGAGTATAGTTGGGACAATGGTGTACTATTCGTTTTGTACCATAATTTATGTCACGGAGCTAAGATTAAATCGAAACAGATGACAGGACCGTTCGTACTTGTGCAGGTTTGGGCTTGGGAGCGGTTCCCGTATCTTGCCCCTGGACGTAGAGGGAAATGCGCCCCTCAGCCCGGTGCTCTGCTTTTAGGATGGTATGTTCATTTCATTATTAATTGCTTCAAAGACAATGAAAAATGATACAAAATAGACGGGAACATTATGAGAGAAAATTATATTCCCTATGCATCTGCTTGACTTTTCAATTGCTAAAATGGATCTGTAACTTGTAATGTTCAGTTTTTATTTTGTTTCAAGGAAGTTGTTAATGAAGTATTGTTGTTAGAGCTATGTAATGCAATGTTATGATAGTTATTAATTTTTGTAGCGCTTGAGTGTTCGATTGTTAAATTGCCTCTTAAAATAACAAAACAAATATGAAATAAATTAGAGAAACTTAACTATATTTAACAAGTGATAGTTAGAATTCTTTAGTAGCAAAACAAATATACACGATACGTAGAAAATCATAACAATGTGGAATGAAAGGTTAAAATTTTGAACAATACATTTGAAATGTGACAAAAGGACATTAAACAGTGTAATTGGACAAATTAGGAGTGACAATGACTATACAAGTCATTATGAGAAGCAAAAATATGATATAGGTAGTAGGTTTTTTGAACAATGCATTTCAAATGTGACAACAGGCCATTGAACAGTGTATTGCAGAAATGTGAAGTCAGTCACGGGTTTGCATTGATTGGGTAGAAATGAATGTCATTCTGTGGTCCAGATCTTGGCATCTATTGCAGGAGCATTGGATTCCAATAATTTTCCAAGTAATAATTATTTCATTTTTATGTGTATAAAAAGGAGACACAAGAAGCAGTCTTACAACTTCATCTTTTCATTATATGACATATATCTCGCTATGAGGTATACAGTGCGTGATATATTTCAAGCAACGTGTCATCATTGGCATCTTGATGACGATTTTGAATACCCTTTGAACCCAAACATGCGATACACACCCACCGTTGTTGGAGAAATGCAACGCGAGTATCAATGTCGGCTTGAACAATATGAAGCTCTAACATTCGACTGCCGAACTTTGAACATTCCAATTCCACGTCGCCAAGCAATTGGCATGGCAATTGATACTCCTCAATTGTTGCAAAGAGCCCTGCATCGTTTTCGTGAAGAAGTGAATCGCATGCAGATGCGTTTACAACGACATTACTTTCAATTCTTAGCAAATGAACGAAGAGATGAGGGATTAATGGCTGAAGCTCATTTCTATATGGAGGCTAGTATGAACGAAGACGTTCAATCCGACATTGAGATGTCAGACGACGATCAAGAACCATGAATGTGGGACCATTGGAAGATCAAGAACCATGAAACTACCTTACCATTCCAACTCTAAGTTTCTTTAATTCAGTCATCCATTTCGTTTTGTATCTTAGTGTCATTGTTGGAGCTTTTATTTTGTTGCATTACCATCCTGTAGTAACTATTGCAACTACTTTTTAATTCATGTTTTTTCTAGTCAAACCATTGGGCAGTAGTGATTAATTAATAATTATATATATCCATGACGATACACAAATAACTAAATTAAGTGGCATTTATTATCTGCATTGATGGAAATTACAACAAACTTAACGTACTTGACTTAAAACTAAGATATAAAATGGTTCATACTTAACATACTTAATACATATCCAATACATAACTTGAAATACCTAACATAGCATAGTCAGATAGATACTTCTCATTATTCAAAGCGTTGTTACGCTTGTTTTCCGTTAGTACTCGCTGATTTGCCTCAGCCATCTCTGTTGCTAGTTGAAGCATGAAATATCTACTCCTGCGCATCAGCATTCTATTATTCTCCTTTTTGATTTGGGACACATCAAATTCATATTCACGTTTATTTGTTGTTGGCATTTCTAGAGATCGATGACGTGGAATTCTGACTCCCTTGTTACACAAATCATTAACCTATTCCTCCTGCTCTTCAACCCTAAATTTCCATTCTTGTTGAAGACCAACATAGTAATCTTTCGGGCTGCTCCTTTTTTTCTTTCCAATATGGATCCTTGAACTTGGGAAGTATCCAAACCCTGGAACTTTCTCCTTTGTTTGTCATTATGTTGACCTATCTCACGACTAAGGATTATTGCACAAAAATATAGAAGTTGAAAGATAATTTATAGACAGATGCTTTGGGCAATACCTGGTGGATCAAACCCTCAATGGGATCCAATAAGACAAGAGCCACCAGTAAGGGACGACAAAAAGCTGTTTATGAATAAGGCTGTATAAAAGCTTAATAATGTTGTCTACATGGTGGGATAAAGCTGTATAAATGACAAATGGAACAAAGATGATTCAAATTACAAATTTTATTTTGAATGCTGTACGAATTTATTAAGACTGAAAAATGCAATAGGAAATAAAGGCTGAAAAAGGCTATATGAATTGATGATGGTTGAAAAAGCAGGAGTTAAAAAAGACTGCAACTGAAAAAGCTGAATGCCAATAATATGAGGCTGAAAAAGACTATTTCATGAAGGCCGAATGATTTGACTGATTGATCTGTTTGACAGTCTACAAGAGGTAGCGCTAGTTGAGATGATGCTACTTGATTGGGTAGCGCTTGTTCAAAGAGCGCTATCGAATTGGCTAGCGCTTGTTCAAATTGCGCTACCGAATTGGCTAGCGCTAATTAAAATAGCGCTAGTCCAGTCCACCGTGGCACCGGGACAGCGCCACATGGCATATAGCGCCAATTGGAGTAGTGCTACTTGAATAGCGGCATTTGAAGTGGCGTTCAAAAAAAGAAGTGGCGCTACCGACTAGTTACCAATTGTTTATAAAAAGAGACTACTTTCATAAAATAACTCCGAAAATGGCAATGGCTGGGCGTTTGAGATCAACCCTCCCTCTCTTCTCCAGGATTGTGAGATCCAATTCCTTTTCCACAATCCAGCGATCGACCGTCCAACGTTTCTTGTTGTGCCCTAGCTTCGCAGATCCACAGGTAAAGACCTAAATAACCGCCAAAAATTTGAAATCGATTGCTTTCTTTCTTTCTTTCTTTCTTTTTTTGGTAATTTGATTTGCGTTTTCCTATGCTTGGATTGAATTCAATTTGTGTTTAATTCCGTTGCTAAGTGAAGTTGATATATTTGAAATGTTCCGTTTGGTTGATTGGAAAATGTGACGAGACCTTTTTATGTTATGGGATGGAGATGATTTTCTTGGGAATAGAAAATGAAGGAAAATGTGATGAGACGTGTTGTGGCTGAAAAAACTGAAGATTTTAATCAACTTAGATGAGGATGAACAGTCCAATTGGGCATATTTGGAGGAACGCTTTCTGCTTCCTGTAACTTTTTTTGGGTCATCTTATAGGCAACAAAATGAAGAGTTTCAGTTCTACAAAGATAAGCTGATAGTTGTGTAAGTTTGTGCTTATATGTACTCCTAAAGTGGTGCTACTCCCACCTTGGGAGTCTGCTTTTGCGCTCCCAATTAAGGAGCTTGACATGAGCTCGCTCTCATCATGATGGGAATTTTTGTATGTTCTTTGTATAGAAAAGTAGGAATTTGTCGCTCGGCTTTGTTAATTGGTCTTTGATGAACTCATATATACAACCCAATCAGGATGTCATGAAAAGGAAACTATGGATTGTAAACAAGCCCATTTCTTACACTTATGGTCTAAGAAGCATGGACAGATACGAGATATGGACATGACACGACTCAGATACACGCACACGTCATTTTTATCGAAAATTAGGACATGAACACGTTGAATATAAAATGTATTTGTATTATAGAAGTATTTTATGAATTCATATAAAAGTTGAAAACATTATTTCTATCAAATTAAGAACAATACTATGAAGATACATATCAATGCCGCATATAAGTAATTAAGTATACGTGAACTATAAACTTGTGCAAATTTTCACTCTGGTGACCTGGTCCGAGTTTTAAAAATTACAGTTTAACCTTTTAATGTTTTTCGGATGTTCCAAGAGTGTCGCTAATGCGACCTAGAGTACTCACAATGTGTCTTAGTAAAGAAATAAAATAAAAAAATAGACCAATATTTAGCATGTCCAACACATGTCTAGAGAGTGTCGTGTCCATTACCAAAATGTGTCAGACATGGATACGTGAGGTCGGTAGACATGTCCGTGCTTCGTAGCTTATGGTGGTCTTGGCCCATATTTTTACTTCCTAAATTGATTGTACTTTTAAAGTGAATACTCTATGCTACATTATTTCCGTAATATATGTACACGCTCTGTTCATGCTCTCAACTTTGGGAGCTTCTATATTCCTCTGCTCCCCCTCTCCCGCTTCGTGCAACTAAGGTATGTACGTATCTGATACTTCTCATAAATATCCGATAGTTGAGATTACTATTTTTTTATTTATTAAGTATCAGATACTAAGAATGTTGTCGGTATTTATGATTTATTCACATTTAGGAAGTATTAGATGCTTTTCAGATACTCTATGTTAGAGATCCAAACTTTTAGGAAATTGAGAATTTGAGATTCTAATATTTGTACCAGAGAGTAAGGTCTGGATCAACTAAATCAATCTCAATATACAACCACCAAGAAGTAGCTCCATACGGGGAAGAAATAAACTAACAATGGAAGACTCTTATACAGTAAAACTAACAAATAATTATTGCCTTTTGACCCGCTTACCTCTCAATAGACAGTGTTAAATGGTTGCCAGGTTAGCCCTTGTTGGTCATTTACTAATATTTTGGTTGCTTTTTATTGAAGGAGAAAATAGTAAGATCAAAGCAATATTCTACTTTTCTATAATTTGTCCAAATGATGAATCCTTATTATGTCGCATGTAGACTGGCTTATGGCATATTCCTAATTTCTAGTTTGGTTAATCGCTGTTCTTGAACTTCTATATGATCAAACCAAACCAAATCGAGCTTTTAGTCCTAATTACTTAGGGTCGGCTACATGAGATTTCGGAAAACCTAGATCCCCTATCGAATTATCGCCTTTCAAAACAATTTTGGTCTGCCGCTCCCTTAGTGTTACCCTCTACTATAACCATATCACTCCTAACTATCGCATCGGCCGATCTATGACAAACATGTTCAAACCACCTTAATCTATGTTCTCTTATGTTATCTTCTATCAGCCCTACCCCCACCATTCTGCTCTACGAAGGTTTTCGTTTCTAATTTTATTTCGCAAAGTCTTACAACACATCTGTTTCAACATTCTCATTTCACCACACTGGTCTTACTAGCATGTTGTTTCTTAGTAGCCCAACACTACGTACGTGGAAAATTTTCCTTCATTTGCAGGTATCTTGAGGTCGCACAGCACTCCCGAAGCACTCCGACACCTGATCCATCCAACTTGATATGACCCTAAGATTTTAAGACTACTGTAGAAATGTATCCTGGCCATATCTGTATCCTACGTTTTTAGGTTTTTGCATATCGGCGTATAGGTATTGTGTTGTATCTGTATTCCACATTAGCAGCCATGGTTCATAGGCTAGGACTGTTAAGACTGTTGATGAAGAGCAGAGAAATGTTCCACATCACCTCAGCTTTCACCAGTATATAAGTTTCTTTATTCTGGAACAAAGAGTCTTTTTTTTATTAAGAATCATTATTGCCTCCATCACTACCATCATTCGCCACCCCATGTGTTGCAATCCACAACCATTCACAGGTGTTGCAGGGCCATACTTATTGCTAGCCATACCTATTGTTATCAATATAACAATTTACCTACAGAGATGAACGCAAATACGAACGAATAAAGTTTCTAGCATGGAAGACCAAACATGTCCCGAGCTTGTAGACACCTCCCAAACGGGGCATCGCCATACAGATTGATCATTTGTTTGCTCGATTGGTTGCTTGCTTCATAAACCAAGATCGTGGACATTCCCATGGCTAGGAACATCGCCACACGATAGTGGTTATCACAGAGTCGCCACCCAGTTTATTAAAACTAGGAAAATAGATAGAGATTCTGGGTACGGGAGCCAAGAGTACAGTAAGGGGAAGGTGTTAGGCACCCCTTTCTGCCCAGTCGTGAGACTGGCCCATATTTGTTCAACATAAGACATATAGATGCTTTATTTAATTCTAACACGTAGTTTGTTTTTAGCCTTTAAGCAGTTAATGGTGAGCCATGACTGTAATTGAAAGCATGCATAGGAAAGCAGAAAACAAAGTAAAACACAACTGTCCCAGGAAATAGATTACTCGGCCGGTGAATGGATGTCACGGCCGAGTAATCTCACTGGTTTGATATACCGGCCGAGGGATCAAAGCCCCGGTCGGTGTTCTTCCTCACACCAGACAAAAAAGTTAGCAGATAACTAAAACGTTATGATTAAGTATGAAAACGATAAATAAACAAACCAGAGGCCGTTGGGCCTCACCACCTTGATCCCTCAGTTGTTTGATTGCTTCGAATTGATTGTGATTGACTGATTTGCTTCTCGAAAACCCTAGGGTTAGGGTTTGTACTTCAGGGTTTGATCGTTCGGGATGTGGCTGCCTTTGAAAGGTTAGGGCTTCTATAGAGGGAGTATGTGAGATGATTTCTGCAGAGTTTTGAGGTATGAGATGGAGGAATTGAATGTGTAGGTATCTCAATTTCTGTGTGTTAATTTCGGAACCCAAAGGCCCCTTTATATAGGCATAGGGATGACTCACTCCGGCCAATCAAATCACGAGATGGCAATTGCAATTGCAATGCATCTCTAACTCTACGTCGTGATCTCCGAACGTAGCCCGAACGCATCGGAAAGGTAGTGTAGTTGGATCAAACCAAACGTCTGACAGAACGTTCCAGAGTCTGGAAAAAGGTCGATCTGGCGGCCGAGCAAAGGATGTCGCGGCCGTGGAATGGATGTCTCGGCCGAAGGATAGATCTTGCGGCCGAGAGATTGATCTCTCAGGGAGATTTTGCTGGCAACAGGTTGCTCGGGCGAGGGATTGATGTTATGGCCGTTAGATCGATATTACGGCCGTCAGATGGATTCTCCTAGGCTTCTGTATTTCTGTCTGAAAGGCTGTATGGCTTTGAATTGGGTCCTCTAAATGGTCAAAGTTCTCACCGAAAGTCCTAAGGTCCTCAAGGAAGCAATCATCAATCATTGTATCCATTTCATTATCGGGATTGTCCCAAGGTAGGACTTGAAATAATCGTTATGCCAAATTGGGGTGTCTACAGAGCTATATTATCTGGAACGCTGATTGTTCTGGTACAAGCAACTGTAACAAGAGCATGGTACATCACATTACCGAAATTTAGGTAGTAGTAGGCTTCTGTACACTACATTATTAAAAGATTCTTTCTTTTGCTGTTCAAAAACAAAATGAATTTATTAAAACGTGTTTATTTCAAGAGATCAACATACAATGCACTAGAGGATATAACTCTTTTTGCAACTGAAGTTCTTATATATATCCGAGCAAATTTTTTTTTTTACCATTTGAAACATCACATTAGGGCAGGTAATTTGGGAACTTTCTATATGTTGTTCGTTTAGAAGGTCTCCTAAATGTATTTCTTATTAAGTGTGCTAATGCACCAATCCAGTATTATATCGAATATTTATTGACTAGAAGTGTAATAGTTGGTTGTAAAAAAGCGACTATGACCAAAATGAAAGATTGTACACAGTACACTGAAGCTAACGCTCAACCCGCAACTCCCCTAAAGTAACTTTGGTTGCTGGATAAGAATAGTTGGGATTGGATTAGTTATCTGATTGACCCATGTATCCAACATTTGGTTGCGTATTTGACGATGATAGTTTGTTGAACACTATCTCCAATGTGCAATATTTACTCATTCCTGCGGTGAAGTGGGATATAGACTCATCTAGGATTGGATAAAAACTATGGATCACAATATCAAGTATACAATATGTGAGTCAAATCATGGATGAGATATTTGACATTTTCTTTTGTAATGTTCCTTGTCCCATGGAAATGAAAGGATGTATAATCCCTCCGCCCATCCCGAAGACAGTCCTAACCCATCTTATCCTGTCTGTTGTGTCCTACAACCAAACCTGGCCGTAGGGTACGCAAAACCATAAAAGCCCGTCAAAAGCTAAACAAAAATTTTAAAAACTTGCTTTTCTGTAGCAAGCTTGAGATTTTAAATCTTCTGCGCAAGTTTTGTTTTGTTCTTATTCTTATCTGCAAGGCTATTCGCTTTCCATATTCCTCGACTCAGTCTTTTGATGGAGTTGACTCAGCAGCCATTTCAAAAGCCCCCTTTTCTACTCCCACATTAACACCCCTAGTATTTATGTTGACTGGAACTGCTACAACAACGGTTGATGTAAATATCTCCTGCTCGCAATGTGCATATCTCGATTTCTATTTAATTGTGGGTTGGCTTTTTTTGTAGTTCTTGAAGAGTTATGCAAGTGCATCTCCACCAAAGGAACAGAAAGTTAAGGTAACTAGCCTCTTTGAGCTTTAATGAGACATTTGTGGGAGTAATATGGTTCTCCAAATCAATATTCTACAAGAAGCGTAAAATTTTCAAGGCCTATATGATGTGTTAACAACGAGGAGGTGATGGTGTCAACTTTCGATATGGATATGCTAACCACAGCCCAAGGGGTGGATGATAACCTCATTAAATATGTAGAAAGTGTATTGAAATATGTGAAAAAGTGAAAAGTGCCCCGAGATCTAAATATTTAGCATTATATCTTCTTTAGTCTTCACCAACGCCTAGTTCTCAATATCCTAATTATGCCACTGGATCTGCACCAAAGGAACGGAAAGATAACCTAATTTGCTTATTTGAGCTGTGATGACTTATTTGCGGATATATTTTCAACGCTTTCTTAGGGCTTATATATCGCTGTTGGTATATCTTTCTTTCAGTTTCTCACTTCATTGTACATTTCAGGTGCCTCTCACAATGTATGGGGTTTTTGGAAACTATGCCACTGCTCTGTACATTGCTGCAACAAAAGCTAATGCACTGGAAAAGGTTGAATCTGAGCTTCTTGACGTTGTTGAGGCTTCCAATAAGAGTACTACATTTTCAACGTTCATGAAAGATTTGTTAGTCCCTGCCGATACGAGAATAAAGGCAATAACTGAAATTTGTGATGAAGCTAAATTTTCAGATCTTACTCGAAACTTTTTTGGTATGGCAAAGCTGAATATTACTTAGATGGAAATTTTTGAGTTGTTACTTTGTTATTTCCTGTAATCAACTTAAAGAATATCTAGTTCTGTTTGGTAAGTCAAAGAGACATTTAAACTTATTGAGAAGTATTGGCAGCACATTCCAGATGATTTCAGCAACTAATTCAACTTGCATTGACAGAAATGTGTGTCGCATTTTCTGGATGCTTATAGTGTAGTTATGTTCTTGAGCAATGATGGTTATATCCCGAAAATGTTTATTTTATGAGGAATTTGCCATTGATGTTACCTTTATGTGGATGCCTCTGTCTCTAGCTTTGTCGATTAAAACCTTACTATAAGTTGCATGCACAGTAAACTTTATGATTTCCAATGGAGATGATACCTCCAACTGCTGCCGTTATGTCCATGCACACTTAACATACAGTAATCGGTTACGTGGGAGGAGTCCACTTGAGAATCAGTAATAGGTTCTGGTTTCTTCTCTTTAGAACCTGGACATCAAGCAGATCTGTGCTGTTGTCAATCTTTGCCCTTTAAAATACTTTCATTTCCCCTAGTGGATGCCTCAGAGGAGGTACAACGCTTGACAGTAATTGTTTTGGTTTAATAAATGGTCGGTGCAGCTGTCGTATGACATTCCAGATAAAGAAGGAAGTTATGGATGATTTGAACAGGAAGAGGGGAAATGATGTTTATTTACATTCTAAGGACATAAGCAGATTTTCTTATTTGAAAACCTCTCTGATGTTCCAGTTTTGATTTCATCTGGGGGTTGTAGGATTTCCGATGACAACTTGATACTATTTTGGTGGTTTCTTTTGTTGAGTCAGCATTTTGAAATACTGCCAGTAATCTGAATCTTCTATTAGTGGATGTTTGTAACGTTGATGCTTGATGTTTTCTATTCATGTTTGCAAAAGTTTTGATAACTTGTCATGTTTTGAAATACTTTTTGTTTCTAATCAAATGTAAATAGTTTCCAAGATTACTAAATCTTAAGGATCACAAAAATGTGCTTTCCCAAATTTGTAAACTATCTAAAAAACATGTAGTAATTTTGTTTCTACTCAAATGGAAATAGTTTGGGAGATACTAACTTCCAAGAAACACAAACAATTATTTTCTTTGTTTACATTTTTTTTCCCCAGGGCCTCCTCACTCCACTACCCTTGGCCACCATCTCTTGCCACTCCCACGGTCCCACCCCCACTAACCCCCTTGGCTACCACCTCCTGCCACCGCCGCTGGTTACCACCGACAACACATGTTACATGGATGCGGGTATAGGTGTCGGGTATGGGTATGTGTCAAAGTGTCAGAGTCTTAGTTGCATGAAGCGGGAGTGGAAGTGGAACCATGGGCATGAGCGCTGAAGCGAGGGGATATAGGAGCTCCCAAGCTTGGGGGTCTGGAAGGAACGTGTACATATATATGACGAAAATGAAAATAATGTAGCATAGAATATAAATTTCAATCATTTTAGGGAGTAAACTATGTGCCAAGTCCACCATAAGTGCAAGAAATGGGCTAGTGTTACAATATATGGTTTTCTTTCAAGATATCATGACTTGGACTAGATACTTATGTTCATCAAAGACCAATTAATAAAGTCAAGTGATAAATCCCTATTTTTCGATCTTTGTAAGGAGCACGCTCCCATCT
This sequence comes from Rhododendron henanense subsp. lingbaoense, assembly GCA_020567845.1. Taxonomy (NCBI): domain Eukaryota; kingdom Viridiplantae; phylum Streptophyta; class Magnoliopsida; order Ericales; family Ericaceae; genus Rhododendron; species Rhododendron henanense. The sequence goes on from CM036312.1 coordinate 38,101,313, forward strand.
CAATGGGAGCAGAGGCTCCCGTCAAGCTCTTTAGTTGGGAGCGTAGGAGCGCACTTCTAAGGTGGGAGCAACACCACTTTAGAAGCTCCCTGCTACTAAGGTCGGGCCAAGAACTCAAAGTTGTTGGTATATTTGTTTGTTTTCTCGGATATATAGTGTTTATTAAGTGCCTTGGGGATTTTTGATTATAATATAGGAGTTCCAAGCATAGTTCATGGTAAATTCGGATTACATAGTATGCTTGCTAGGTGATTATCCAACTAATTATGTCAGACACAGATACCATACCCTTATCTCAGTGTCAGGCCTCCGTCACGGGTATTTAAGACATTAAGAAGGAACCATGTTGCAATAGCCCACAACCACTACCTCTGGACCCTGTGATGACTTCTGGTCAATGATGGCCACCTCCAGCAACCTGCTCACTTGCTTTAAGAACAAGTTTTTGCAGAACATATGTACATATAGTTGGGTTTTTGCTTTGTTTTTAGAAGCGGCCGGAAAACTTGCTTTGCCCTCCCGGAAAAATCGTGTACAGAGAATAGTTGCTAAGTATTCAGGCGCAACCATCTTTATCAGTCATGATATCAACAGGCGCATTATAGCTTATTTGAAGCGATCTTTTCTTCCTCGGCTTTGACTGTTTATAAGTGTACGTATTGTAACATTGTTTATTGCAAAATTTTCCACTAAATGCATTATAGACTTTCATATTGTTTAGAAAGTTACACTTAAAGGGTGAATGTGGATTTACGTAATTGCCTTTCTTTTTGATGTGTCTGTCTTTAGTTGACCTGGAATACAAATCTGATTGTACTTATTATAACTAAGTTGTGATCTCCAAACATATTCAGCATACTTGTTATGTAGTTGGAATATGCACAATCATACCATCCATATGCCCTTGATTCTAGATACCTTGGTGCTATTGAGGCTTGATATTACAATAATAATCACTAATTTCACCACTGAATTTGTGTACTATAATAATATTTTGATCTCATTTGTTACTAGTTGTTTTGGCTGAGAATGGGCGACTAAAGCACCTGGAAAGTATTGCGAAGAGATTTACAGAGTTGACCATGGCACACGGGAGAAATGAAAGCCATTGTGACAACTGTTATTGTAAGTTCTACTTGGAATGCAAAATTTTGGTTCAACGTACTATATGCAACATATACTTTAAGAATGAGTGGCAAATGTATGGTTTTCTCTCTCTCTCTCTCTCTCTCTCTCTCAATGTTTCTATATTGTTATAGGCCGCCTTTATGATCTTGTCTAGAAATGTGTTGGGTAAGGTCCACAGCGTGGGTGGCTTTCTCATTTGTGGCACCGCATTGAAGTCCTTGTCAGCAATTGAATGAGCTGAACTCTTATGTTGGCAGGAAATGAAGAAAACGTGGACGGCGCGCAAGGAGTTCTTTCCCAGCCGTGAAAAAACCCTACAGTTTTCTTTATGTTCGAAAGCCGTTTCTGTATCTATGAAGTTAGCCTGGGAATTGGATTGAGAAATAGAGCAAAGAAAAGGAAAAATCATAGATTGATCTAATATATGTGTAGCCGAGTGCAAGAGAGGGATGTGTGACATAGAATAGCAAAGTGCTGGGAACTGGGTACAACTTCAGGGGCTCTAGGGTCTTATCAATTTTGTCTCACCTTTTTTTAACTAACTATTTTTAGTGTATTATTTATCTAGAAGTACCCTCTTATATGGTTGCTAGGCAAGTCGAAGAAGTGGAGCATCTGATTATTCAAGTTTGGTTTGAAAACTTAATGAGCTACATGAACATGTTCAAGCTTAACTCGTATATAGGGCAAGTCAATCTCACACGAGCTCTATCAAGCAAAACACAAGCTCACCTCTAGTAGCTTGAACTTTCTATTCATTATAAGCCGAATGAGCCAAGTAATAGCTTGTTTGACCTTAGTTTGAAAGGTTAACAAGCTTTGAAAGAATATTTAGGCTCGGATTGTTTATGTAGTGAATTGATATTGAATGAGCAAACACAAACTTGAACTCAAGTTGTTTGGTTCGTTTATCAACCCTATCCTTTTTAGGTGCTGTTTGGATAAAAAAGAAATCCGGCTTTCCCGCCAATTTGCTGGCTTATTGGCTTTTGTAGTACAGTTCTGACACATACAGTCCAATTTGCACCTTGATTGGCTGGTTGGCTTTTTTTTGCAGAACCACAGTGGTTTTTTGGCTTTTTTTACCGGGAAAGCCACTGGGCTTTTTAATCCGAACAGCCCCTTAATGTGTATGTCTGTCCATTGTATACACAATAGTATTCGTTATGATAAAAGTAATGTAATCATCTGTCTCATTTTTCTCTTTAGCGCGTACATTATTTATTGTTCGCTTTGGTTGTGTCATGGGTCTTGAAAAACCCAAGAAGTGGCACTAGAGGATAGCTATAAAGTTTTCAGTATCGGAGGATAGGTTAGAAAATTAGTTTTTCAAGAAAAAGAGGCAAAAAGATTGTTCGTGTGCTGCTCGGCATTGCAGCAAAAGACGAGACAGACGAGAAAACTTTCGGCGAAGTAGGAGGGAACAACAGTTAATGAACAACCAATAGATGGTGTTGGCTAGTTAATGTAGATTGATGGCAACCAATAGATGGTCTTGGCAAGTTAATGCAGATTGGATGTTGCTGAAGTTTGCCTATCCTCTTGAGAAATTATCCAGTGTGATGCACACTGGAAAATTAGCAGCATCGAGTACTGGACCAAAAAATTGATTGTATAGATTCTCTATGTAGCACGGCCACCGATACGGACACGGACACGGACATAGACATGGGACACGGCAATTCTAAAAAAATGGGGATATGGACACGGCGGGGGACACGCCACATGTATAAATAAAATATATGTATATATACACTATAATTTTTTTATGAACCATTGTATATGAACAAATGAGCATTCAGTGTATACGATCCATTTTCTGTTTTTTCTTGTATATGTATATATATGTGTACATATGTACAGACACGAGAGACTAGACACATACAGAGAGAGACGAGACTAAGATTCTTAGTGCACTTGATGGATGTTGTCTTGCTTGTAGTCTTGTGTTCTTTGATTGACATGGATATGTGATATTTCTTGCGTTAATTTTTAGTATGGGATGTTTTTTCAACGTGGGTTCTCTTGAAGGAGCGGCAGAGAGGGGGTTGTTCCCAGCCGCCGGAAGCCTGTCATCCGTTTTTGAAAGTACCTCAATACCAAGGGGAAAATGATCGATAGTAATGCTTTTGGTTTTTTATTTACTGATAACTGGAATTACATGCATATGTATTATTTTGTAGTTCGCTTGAGGGAGGTGAAATCGAGTAGAAATGCACACTATCATGTTGGAGAATCTGGGGTGGTCTTGTCTTGCTTGCGATTGAGTCCGTTTGTTGTTGCTTGTTTGGGTTTCTGAAGGGTATACCAGTTGCAAGACAGAAATGAAGGTAACAAGAAACCAAAAGAAAATGACAAAAGACATGCTGACTTAGACCCTCGACTGGCTCAGTTTGATAGCTTGATTGTTTACTTCCAAATAGTGAAACTTCGGCGAATTCGGATAAACTGAGAATTGAGTTTTGCAGCCTTTGGGTCTAAACTTTCGATGGATTGTGTCCACTGATTGCAAGTATCCTCTTTACTGTGAAGTTAAAGAAGTCCATGACTGCCTAGAAGGCTTGAGTCAAGGTCCTGAGTCCTGACAATGCCCTATTTTGTAAAATGTCCAAAATAGGTACGACCATGATGACTAAATTGATTGGTGAAGATGTAGGAGAAGTACCCTCTTATAGGATTGCTAGACGAGCCGAACGAGTGGAGCAGTTGATTGTTCAAGCTTGGTTTGAAAAGACAATGAGCTTCTAGAACATGTTCAAGCTTAACTTGTTTATCGGGAGTCAAACTCAAACGAGCTCTAATCAAGTCAAGACCTCGATTAGCTTGAATTTTGTATTCATTATAAGCTGAACGAGCAATGTAATAGCTTGTTTGAGCCTAGTTTGGAAGATTAACGAGCTTTGAAAAAATGTTAAAAGCTTGGTTTGTTTATGTAGCAAATTGATCTTGAACGAGCGAACACAAGCTCACACTTGAGTTGCTTGGTTCGTTTATCAATCCTACCCTTCTCTGTGTACATGTGTGTAGTGGATACACAATAGTAGTCGTTAAGAGTCCGCCGAGAAAATAAAAGTAATGTAATGTTGACTATATCCGTTAGCGGGGATTGTTTGTGTGCTCAAGTGTTCCTTTTAATAAGATTATGCATGTCTTTGTCTCCAATATCCGGGGTTACTGGGTGTTTCGTTATGGAAAAAAAGATGGCAAAATATTTGGGACACCATCCAGGGGTCTACAACATGCCTAAAAAGCGAAACTTCACTTCATCGAGAAACAACAGAACATGATGGGGATCCAATAGGAGTGGAAAGTGATCTAGTTATTAGATTAGAAGTTATCTTCTTTGTTATTTGGAAGTTATCTTGTTCCAGAACTTTAAGAATTATGATTATGGTATCTTTGATTCTCTGCATCTGTAAGATCCTATTTAAAGGACTACAGAATAATGTTTTTATCAGTTGATTGTATGAATTCGATATTAGTTATGGTTTTGGCATAGGGATGCCACTATTTCTCTGGGCATGGGGATCTCTGAGGTCTTTGGGTACGGTGATGCTGTGGGCTGTTTTCCTATATTAATCTTGATGTTCTACTTCTAATTTTGGTTTTGCCAAGAGGGTGCCCACTGTTTCTCTAGGCACGGTGTTGTCTAGGGGTCCTTAGGCATGGGTATGCCGTGGGTCCTTTTCCTATATTAATCTTGATTCCGTACATCACAAGAGACCTGACCTATGCCTGCAAAAGAATAAACAAACCCGTCGGAATGCGAGAGGCTGCACATAGACAAACCTGTCGCAACCATGAGGACAACATTGTAACCTGATTGTTTCTCACCCTCTAAAAACAATTTATCTGTCTTTCTTAACGTATTTTATGCATGTGTTGTGCTTTTATCTTATTTTCTCTAGTATAAATGATCTACCTGTGTAATGACTGGAACATACTAATCAACATAATCTCTTGGTTGGCTAGCTGTTGAGGGTAGATAGGATAGCTCAGTGTTTTAAAAGGCGCCCGCCTAGGAGTTGAGGCAAGGTGAGGCGCAGCCAAATTGCCTTCAACACCAGGAGACGAGGTGCAGTTCGTAAAGCTCACCCGAGGCTCTTGAGGCACCCGCCTTACTCCTTTGCGTGAGCGGCGAGTCACATCTCTTCTATTTTTTCCCCCAAGTCTCTGTTCTTCTTATGCTTTGTTTTCTTTTTCTCGGAGTCTGTGTGCTTCTTTTTATCTACTACTTGTGCTCTGTTTTGTTTTTTGGGAACCGGCAGTTTCTTCTTCTTCTGACACTCTGATTTTTCTTTTTTTTAGCTCCATATTGTTTCTGGATTCATGTAGCCGACCCCAATTGATTGGGACATAAGGCTCAGTTTGGTTTGGTTTGGTATGTTTGTTTATGGGGTTGTGCTCTATTGTTTTTTTATTCTCATGCCTTGTTTGTTTTTGGATTTGTTCTGGCCAGTGCTGTCGTTTTTTCCTGAGCTTGCTGCTTTATGTCGAAGCATAATCTTTAAAGCGTTACTTTTTATAAACGGATCTCACGTTTTTGTTAGTATTTGGTGATAACATCTGGAATGTTACTTACCCCAAAAAAAAAAAATCTGGAATGTTATGTTTAGTGATATTTGGAATTCTAGAAGTATTTTATTCTGTTGGTTATGCATATATTGAAATTTCACTTATTTTCTATAACTTGCACCTTGGTCTCATGAGGTGTGCGCCTCGCCTCGTGGCTAGGTTCCAATGAACCATGGCGCCTCGGGGCACCTAGAGCTTTTTAAAACACTGGATAGCTATGGTGTCAATTACATGTTTTCCTTGTAAATGTGTGAAGTACTTGTGTCAAACACCCAATACCAAGGTTTCATCTCTGTAAATAAGATGTTCCTGTGCAATTGTCTGGAACAGACTCATTGATCTGATCCGTTCATTGGCTGATGTTTGGTTAGGCTGGATAGTTATGGTTATATGATGTGGGTCTCTTGAGTACGTGAAGTACTGTCAAACACTTGACACTGCGGTCATTGTATGTGGGCTCAGCATATCCAGTGCATTACGTTTTGATAGCCCAGTATCCCTGCCCAATTAACCATCAGTATCCAGTGAGGGGACTCGAACTGTTGACCCCTTGAACATAAAGCCAGTGTCTTTACCAGCCGAGCTACCCCTCGTGGTAAACACATCCATTTCATTATCATCCAGTCAGCACGACTCTTGTCGCATTAAACTACGTATATCATATCCTCGTAGCGATACATAATTTTTATATTGGCGGTCGTTGACTAAACTGCTATACAGTCGAAGAAGTATATTATGACATTCCCAGAGAAAAGGTAAAAAGAGGTCTAGAATCTATCAGACCTGACAGTTGAGGGACTAGCAAATTTTAGATTAGAAATTTAGTTGTGTATTGAACGTGAATTGCAAGATTCCTCACCCTTTATATGCGGAAGTAAATGTGTAGATTCAGTTCATCTGAATCATATGTATGCAGTTATCATTTCTGGAATCGTAAGTTGAATCATAGACTGCATTTAGGAGATGTAAGGCTGCCTTTTTTGCATTGAAACACGAATACTCAAGCTAGTTGGGGTTCATCCCAATTCATAAAAATAATGTTGGTTTCAATAGGCTTTAATTAGGTAACGAAATGTTTGATATGTTTACCGATTTTATCGATGTCATTTTGGTTGTTTAGAATACATTTCTGGTTGAGTCTACTTGGTGGAAGCCATTGGGAACTCTATTGTTCGACTATCACAGTTTCTATTTGTTTGCCAGCCTCTTCCCGCTGAAGAAGAGAAAGAGCTGAAAGAAACACTGCAGGATATAATTGGACAGGGGAAGAAGGTTAACCTTGAACAGACGGTAACTAACTTTCCCGCGCAAATATTAAATCACACTGTCTAACACTGAAATGGGCGGCTTGCATGTTTTCTGTGTCTTGTATGAGTTAGTACTCAATGATCCAGATTAAGATGATAATGCGATAAGAATATTCAATTGCGTGCATTTAAGTACTTCAAAGACAAGATGCGTATGAAGGTGGAATACGAGCGGTTGATGAGTTTCTTTTGTTTGTATCCTGTACGAAGATTTTTCAGGTCATCTGTTCGGTTGAAGCTCTGCTTTTATTGATCAGTTTTCCCGTTGCTTCTTGATACAGAGTCCATTCCTGCATGCTAGACTTGCTTGTTTAAGGACTTCATACTGAAACTGTATTTAGATGTTGCCATGTTTTTAGCTTGTGTTTGGATCTTGGATTTGCGGAGGGACTTGTGGGATGGGGTCTCTTTTGGTCACTATGGATTGTGGTCTCAGTTCTCTTACATTTAGGTATAGGTGCTAGCAGTCTTTTTGGACATGGAAAAGTTAGTCGATCATAACTAGTCACTATACCAATTTTTATTAGGTAATATATATTGATAGCTTTTGGTACTTTATTGGATTTCCATTCTTGATGTGGTTTACTGAACAAAAACCTTGAGAAGTTCGATAGACTCCAGTTGTTTGAAATCATTTGTATATTCGTGGTAGCCGCAGGTTGGGGCCGGACATTTAGTAATTTTTTTTTTTTGTTGATTTTCTTCAAGAAGTGTGTTTTTTTTTTTTTTTGTCCAGAAAATTTTACAGAAATAGTTCTTCAAACTGTTGAATTGGTCCATGTCCAAACTGAAAACTGGGAATCCTTCTATTTCTTCAGTCATTCAATCTTTGTTTCAGATATTTTAGGGTTTGTTTGGAAAATAGGAGAAGGAAAGGAAAAGACGAGAAAAAAAAATAAAAAATTCCTCTTCTTTGTTTTCCTCAGTTGGGAGGAGGTTGATGGTAATAATTTGTGAAATGCATGTTATTATTATTATTATTATTTTTTTGAGAAAGAGAAAGAACATCAACAAAACAGTTTACAGGAAAAGAACAACAAAACAAGAGCTACAAATGATAAGATAAATCTGCATTATTGTTATCTTATTATTCTTACTAGTCTCTCTCTAAAATTAGGGTTTCTGATTAAGGATCTCTCTCTCTGTGTGCGTGTTTAGTTTTCGTTCCTTTTTATGGGTTGGTGTTTCCCTTCCACTTTTGGCGTTTGGGGTTTGCATTGGCGTTTTTTATGGTGGGGTGTGCAGCATCGGTGGAGGTGGTTCTTGGCGTCATAGCGGTGGTGCTTCAACGGTGAGGATTTGTAGCAGTTTTTGAGGGGTCATAGTAGCGGTGGCGATTTAAGGCATTTGAGGGCCGAAGTGGTGGTGCGGCAGCGGCGATGTGAGGCATTTGTGGGCAAATGGGGTTGTGCGGCAGCGGCAATTTAAGGAGCTTGAGGGCAGCAGCAGTTGTGGGGTTTTGAAGGGACGATTCGAGGGGTAATGTCCTGCGAGGGATCGATTTGAGGGCTTATGCTAGCGGTTTTGGCTAAAAAGGCGAGAGGCTGAAATATTGGTGTTTGGGGTGGTTTTGGTTGATGGTTGCCGTGGTGAATCGGGTTGCTGCGTTCGAGGGGTTTTTGAGGGGCTGAGATATGGGTGTTCAGAGGCTGCTGGGCAGAAGGCAGGAGCGGTTGATTTCCGGTCGGATACAATGCGGGTTTGCTGGATTCTATGGACTAGTCGGCAATAGATCGATTGATTGGTGGATTTGGAACCATGCGCCGTCGGTAATGGCGATACCGGGGTATCCCGGCGGATTATTCACGGCCAGCACAGAGATCTTAGGAGGCGGATGGGGAACATCAGTCCTTTTGCTTCGGTTGATTTTGTTGTTGCGTTGGCTTCTTGCCAACATGTTTGTGTTTCATTTAGTTTTGTTATTCGGTTTTCCTTTTAAAAACAAAATTCGAGTGGCTTTGAGGTAGGTTTTGTTTTTGCGAGTAGCATTAGTAGGAGGTACATATTTGTACTCCTCGAAGCTCTCTCAATGCATTTTGTTTTCTTATGGTACCGATTTCATCTTTCGATCCTTTGTGGTTAATAAAATCCTTCTTCGTGTTTCAAAAAAAAAAAAAAATGTTGCCCTTTCGTCAACTTAATAAATGTTGACTTATGTAGAGATGAAAGGGATTCATTGTCCATGTGGAGTCTGACTAACCATTTTATTGCCCTAATCTAATCAACTACATCTTGTTCTTGTAATTCTGTTACCTTATAAACTATGAGCCTTGCAATTGATTACACTCAACTTTCACTATTTTCAGAAACAAAAAACAGGCTACTTCGCTACAATTCCTTGGAGGTCTTTTTTCATTTTCTCTTCCTCTATCTCTCAAACCCAGGCCATTGAAGATACTCTCTCTCTCTCTCGCTCCCTCCCTCTTATAGTCAATAAAAGATACTTATCGAATGAGAAAAACCTTATAGTCAATAAAGGACCGACTTTGGAATTAGAAAATTTCACATGTATTTCACCTATATATATATATATACGGGGCGGTTCAAGGAACACCCAAAAAAACACCTAAAAAAACACCCCATGGTTCCCGATCAAATTTTGATGATCCGAGCCGCTCAATGTGATCAGAACGTGATTTTAAAGGTACTAGCGTGAAATCAGCAAAAAAAATGACCGGGAAGGGCTTGATCTGAGCAGTTTTTAACTCAGATTTGATGAACGGTTCAATTAAAAACTATACAAAACAAGCACTTCTTGGTCATTTTTTTTGTTAATTTCTCGCGGGCACCCTTAAAATCACATTCTGCACATATTGAACGGTTCGGATCGTAAAAACTTGATCGGGAACTATGAGATTGAGATTTTGGGTGTTTTTTTAGGTGTTTTTTTTGGTGTCCCTTGAACTACCCCGATATATATATATATATACACTCTCTTAACTTAGAGATGAGAGGAGGCCGGAAGGGATACATTGGGCTTATGAAGCCATCATTTTATGAAAGTTGATACTATAATTTCGGCCTAGGAGAGAAGAACCCAATCACCTGGACTCAGTGCCGGCTCAAAGATATTTGGGCCCGAAGCGAAAGTTGCGCGCAATAGGGGGGCCATTTATCTCATCTTTGAACAAAATTTTGCGAAATGTTGAGGAAAATTAAGGGGTGGAGATTCGAACCCAGTTTTTAAAGCATTCAAAGAGCCTAAGCTGCCACATGACCATAAATATGTTACTCAAAGCAAGGCAATTGAAACTTCTTAATATTTAAACTATATTTTTTGGAGCCCTCTTAGGGCTAAAAAATCGGGGGCCAAAAGCAACGACTTCTTCGGCTTCCTCTCTAAGCCGGCTATGCCTGGTCTATCCACCCGGCCCTTTCTTTCAGAATATCAAGTATGAAATTTGTTTCTACCATGATTGCAAAGGCTTGGATGATTCTCTCTCTCTCTCACCTGTATAGTTTGAGAACTAGTGGAGAAATTGCAAGAAAGACTATTTTAAAAAAAGTAAAAACTAGTTTCAGAAATTGATTTTTTTTTTAAAAACAGGTTAACACAAACATGTTTTCTGTTTTCACTTTTTTTTTAGGAAAAGTAAAAACTGATTTCAGCAAATAGAAAATAGGAAACAGAAAAGTGGTAGTGTTACCAAACATAGCCTATATATATTTGCTTTCTCCTCATAATACAAGAGAAATTAAGTTTGAATTTCATGATAAGAGAAGGATAAAAGGATACAATCATGAACCTTAATCTGTCAATTTTTAACGGAACATTATTTTTGAGAGAAACAAAAATGCAAAATTAGACTAGTAACTGGGGGCGGAGAGGAAGTAATTTTTTTTTTTCTAAGCAAATTTTTTTTATTAATCTTCATAAGGATTACAAAGATTAAAAGGACCAAGGGCATACCGGCAAAAGCCACCCAAGGCCTAATCAGAAGGCAAGACGCCAACTAGACACCAAAAGAGCTACAAAAACAGCAAAAGAAAACCCCCAGCCAACGCCCACAACAGCAAAACCCTCCTACTGCAAAAACTACATCGCTACCTCATCCTAATCAGCAAAAAACCCCAAACCTGCCTAAACTCGACATCAAAAAACCAGAGAGAAAGAGAGGCTCCATCCTCAAGATCATCATTGTCCCCCGAGATAGATTCTTCCTTATAGTCGTCAAGAGTATGGATCCTTTCCCTTAATTCATCCTCTTGTATTTCAACAAATCTCTTCAAATTATAGTTCCTCCCACCTTTTACTTCAATGCCCAACTTTGCACCAATATCTAACATCTTGCGAGCTTCCTTAAAGAACAAAGAGGAATAAGGGCCCTTCTTTTTTCTATGATTCAATTTTATCGAACTTAGCCTCAATTTCCGCAAGATGTTTCTAGGAATAGGGCTTTGTTTTTCCTCTTTGTTTTGTTTTTTCAGGTTTGTGGAGCTGCCAATTCGGGGTCGATTGGGAGGTTTTTCTGAGGTGGTTTGTGGGGGGTGTTTTGGTGGCAGTTGAGATGTTGGGCGGAGGCAGCAGTTTGGTTGTTGGTGGCAGCGGCGGTGATAGGAGGTGTTGATGTCTTGAACCGATCCATGAATCGAAAAGAGACCAATGTACTGGTTCGGCGTGGGTGGCGGCGGCGACGGTCGGAGCTGCTGATGGTGGGTTTGGTTTCAGGTTTTGGGCTGGCTGTTTGGGCCCGGTGGCCCACCAGGGTCCTGCTAGGTTTAGATCTCGCCAGACGAAGGTGCTAATTCATTTCTACTCCTGTTGGTCAATGGTTGGGTTTAGGATTAGGTTTGTACTGAATTGTATTGGTCTGGGCTTTTAGGCCTGTTTAGGTGTGGGCTTGTCCCAATGGGTGTTTTCCTGGTTTAGGTTCAGCTTGTTGGGCCTATTTCAGTTCCTCCGTGTGGTTTGGAGAAGAGGGTCTTGGATGGTCAGGCCGGTGTATCCAAGCTCCTATTATCTCTGTAAACTTCGTGTTTATGAGTTAATGAAATTATTTTTTGCTGATAAAAAAAAAAAACTTCAAAATGGCATCAGAAGACGATCTCCTCTCATCTCTTTTTTGGCGATACTCCTCGAAAGATTGAGTGGTACATCCCCAACTATCTTCCTTTTGGTTCAAGTCGACTATTAAGTTTAATCCCTCCATTTGTGACGCTTTCAGCAAATTTTGAGATTCAAAAATAACCGCCAAGTCAACACAAGAAACCAATCCCCCCTCATTTGCTTGAGAAACTCCGAGTTGAGAGGTCAATTCCGAGTTGAGAGGAAGTAATATTCCCCAAACAAGTTATTATTAAAGTGTTTCAACAGAAGCAATTTATTGTATTTTAAAGGAACACAACATTAAATAATCTAAGAGCATCTCCAATCCAATCTTTCATTTTTACCTCTTTTTCTCTATTTAAGAGTATAATGATAGATTATATACAAAATAAAAAAAATGTTTTGAAGGATACTCTATTTAAGACAACTCAACCCATTGCTCTATTTTTTAATGAGTAAAATTTACTCCCTATCTCAAACATTTAACACTTTACCTCCAAAAGCTAAATTATACTACTCCCTCCGTCCCTTATTTAGAGTCCAGTATTCCATTTTGGGTTGTCCCTTAATAAGTGTTCATTTTGTAAAGTTAGTGGGTAAAAGTTGGTGCATTGTCTATTTTGTCCCTAAAAGTAGATTCCATTTTGAAAAGTTAGTGAATAAAAGTGTAATGATGATGGGTAAGTAGGGAAAGTGGAGGAAAAAGTTGATGTGAAAGATATATATGATGATGTCTTTTTAATAAGTTGGAGTTGCGAAGCAGGACACTTAAAAAGAGACGGAGGGAGTATATGTTAATAAATTTTATTAAAGATATTCAAATAGTGGTCTCGTATGAGAGATATTGGGAATATCTATAAAATGATACACATTCTATTACATGTATGAAACTATTTGAAGATTAAAATATGACTTAAAAAATACGAATAGTGAAATGCCCTAATAAATTAATGGTTGATAAAATAACTAGTTGGTGATGCCTAAAAAGTGGAGAAAACATATCAAAACTGAACATAATTTTTTGTCTTTATTAAAAAGATAGTTTTTAACATAATTTGTATCTTTTTAGATTTCTCTTGTTGAGACAAAATCAATAATCCATAAAAATTGATGCAAAACAAACAAATGCAAACAAAATTTAAATAAAGAAAAATAATAATCCACAAGAATTATTAAGCCAACCACCCCTTAGTCATTACAACAAAGTCGTTCTATTTTTTGGATAAAAAAATGAAACAATTTATATGCTACAAAAGTACGCTGTTAATTTTTTTGTAGAGACCCATATTTTTCGTAAATTGTTTAAAGGTTTATAATTTAAAAAAATGAGGAAAATGTGACAATTTTTTTGAGTTTATTTGATTTGGGGCTTAAATGATAGGATTGTTATTTGAGGAAGTGTGAGTGTGATTAAGTTGAGTGTTAGTATAAAAGATCGAGGTGTGTGTGTGTGGTAGGAGATAAAAATCCCCTTATCTCTCTCTCTCCCCAGCTGGCTCTCCCCCTCTCATTCGGCTCTCTCTCTCTCTTCCACTCCTTCACACAAAAACTCCATCAATCACCCAAAGCATACAAAGATTCACCTCCATTTCACTTCTTGCACGCGATCTCCGGCTTGTATCTCGTTGGGTGGAGCTTGGAGGGAAGTTCTTGGTCGATTTCGGAGCTTTGGAGGTCTAGGGCTCGCTTGGACTTCGATCAATCGCTTGGGTCTCGTCTGAATCATTTGAGGTATGGATTTCTTACTCTCTCTATGTGTTTATGGGTGGATTATGTGTCTTGATCGTGCTTGATTCGTTGTTTGTTGTTGGAATTTCGTTGTTAAAAAGCTGAAAAATTCGCTGAAAAACTCCGTGGTATTGATACCCTCAAAAGGGGTATCAATACCCCACTCTTCTCTGGACCAGATTCTGGCCAGGTATCAATACCTCCAAAAGGGGTATCAATACCCCCTTGATTTCTGGGCAGATTTGACACACTTAGCTCGTTTCATGCTCGTTTGAAATCCAATAACCTCTAGCACCCTCTAAACATCTTTGAATCACTTCTATACTCGATTGTTGGTACCTCGAATGGTTCGTTGATCTCTCAAATTCTTTTGGCCCTCGTTGGAGGATAAGAACATGTTGAACTTAATGAATTTGGTGTCCGTTGGTTGTTCTTGCTTTAGATTGACTTAGAGAACATATTTTGGCATGTCTCAATGATCGATATAGACTTGTTAAGCGCTATAACATGACGGGATGGTTGGTGAATTGAGAAACGTACTATGGAGTAGTTATCGAATATTGTAGGCCGTAAAGTATATCGTAGGGTGCATGGTTGGTTGATAAGGGCCTGTCAAATAGTCTGAACGGTAATAGAGTAATTCGTATCCTCCTCATTCGTCTTGTTGATCTTTCAAACTTCCTTTGGTGCTCGTTCTACGGAATTTTTAGTATAGAACCTAATGGGTGGTGCGTTTTAAAGTCATTAGTGGGTTCGATGCATGGCGTGGGATATCGTGATAGACTTGGAGGAGTAACATGAGCTTAAGGTATTTATTTATGTATAAGGGGACGTGTTTATGAGTTTGTTATACTTTGTATGATGATGAATGAAAGAATGTGACCTTGGGAACGTTGTGTTCTTAGAGCATCAGCAGTGGAATAAGCAAATGTGAATAATCAAAACATGCCACATCAGCTTTTGATTATTCATTTAGAGGTTGCTAAAGTTAGCAATATCAAATCTCACATTGGTTATTTTTTGCCCATAATCAAAATCAATGGGCCCTCCAAACTTTTTCCCTTCATTTCATGCATATTTTTTGAAAAAGCGGTTTTTGAAGGGAAAAAAACAATTTATGTTAGAAACAGTTTTTCAAAAAACACACACTTTGTTCACTTAAAAACTGTAAATACAATTTTGGAAATTTTGAAAGAATTGTATTTACACAAATAGTTTTGAAATTTTAAAAACTATAAATACAGTTTTTTAAAATCAGATTTTGTGTAAAAAATAGTTTTTTGAAACACACACTTTATTTACTTACAGTTTTTAAAATTTTTGAAATTTTTGTTTTCTGTAAAAAAAAAAAGTTTCTGAAAAAAAAATCTAAAAGTTACAGTTTTTTAAAATTATTTTTTGAAAACATTGTTTTGAGAGAGAAAATGGAAGAGAGAGAAGAATTTTGTGTAATGTTGATGTACTTGATTGAGAGATAAAATTTGGTTATTGACAAAACATTGCTAGGTTTGATTATTGAAGAGTCAAAATTTGATGAGTTGTTAAGAGGTTGCTAGGTTTGGTTATTCCAATGTGAGCACTTTTTTGATCCAACATTGCTAACTTTAACAATTTTTTGTTTTGCTCATTCCACTGTGGATGCTCTTATATGTGGATTGGTAATGCGTATGTGTATGTGTAAGTTGATATATGTTGAGCTTGAGGCTATTAACGATTGATTAAGAAATGGTTAACATGAATGAGTACGAAGGAACAATACGAAGAAAGCCACGGATCCTCCAATGGGTGCGATGCCGGAAATGGGATGCACGGGGTCCCGAATGCCCGGACATGAATAAAAGGTTTCTTGTGGACCCCCGAATGCCCGGACATGAATGAAAGGTTTCTTGTGGACGCACGGGGTCCCGAATGCCCGGACATGAATAAAAGGTTTCTTGTGGACGCACGGGGGGGGGGTTTGTGAACGGGTATCACCATTCGGTGAGAAAACCGGACAACGCGCGAAACCTAGCGAAAATAGGGAATGAAAATGTAAGGATTGTTGGGCGATACGAATAAAGAGTAAATGATTGATTCTATCAAAGTTTTGAAAAGAAAGAGTTTGATAATCGATAAATTGAAATTGGGTCCATGTGAGAGGCGATGTCACACCCTCGATTTTCAACATAAATTATAAAGGATTTCCATAAATAAAACCTCACGAATATCCGTACGATACCCCAAAAGAGTTTAACATTCCCATGTCACAGTTACAGTCCCAACATTCGACAGTTCGCAAAATATTACATCCTTGGCTCGGAGGCCCAAATTAACATAAGTAAAGAGTATCGATAAAATTAAGAAATTACATCATTTCATAATCAAAAGATTTACAAATGAAGTTACGAATACATCTCTCAAAAGTTGATTACAAAGATGGATTAATAACTCCTCCACATTAGCTTTCAAAACAACGACCACATCCAGGCAATCCAAGCATGCAACTAATGCCCTGGGTTAGTACCTGAAATGAAGGAAGGTCTGAGCTACACTAGCCTAGTAGAAAGCTCTAATCTAACAATATATGCATACGAAATGTAGGAAGGAAAACAAGATAATCAAAGGCAATAAGGTCCAACGGACGGACAATAATGACGATTCCAACCCAACCTTTCATTTTAAAAAAAAAGAATCAGTCATACATCTCAACGTGTAACTTTTGAAAACACCAAGTGTAAACATGTGTCTCGTACAAGTGTTATGAGCCGTTGCTCCTGCCGGGCCAGTTAAAGGACCCCGATGTCCTCTGCCAGGCACCTTACCCGTAGGGAGGTCCTGAAGTATCAAATATGAGCATATAGCTCCTGCCGGGCCAATTAAAGGATCCCGATGTCCTCTGCCAGATACTCACCCGTCGATGAGTCCTGAATGTTCTCGTCGTGTCCGTAAAGTTCTAATAAAAAAAAAATCATTTATCCGCTACGTTCGTACCGCTCAAGCCAAATTCTAAAATATAAGGTATTTTGGTAAAGCCATACCCAAATGAGAATCATAATTTCTGAGGATGTCAATGAAGTCATTAATAACGAGTAACCAGGTTAATGGTTAATCAGATGGTGTTTAGAATGGATTTCGGGTGATTGGAACGAAAAGGAAAGGAATAGGAATTACAATTGGCGAAGCAGTTCAAATACCAAATGTTATCGATAACATTAACGGAAGGTATCGATAACATAAGCCCGAGATCGGTTAACACATAACGTTATCGATAACAATAGGAGAGGTATCGATAACTTTGGGGTTAAAATAATTCCAGCCGCGAGGGTAGCGATAACAATGACCAAAGGTATCGATAACAATAGAATTTCTGGGTTTCGGAACAAAATGTTATCGATAACAATAAAAATGTTATCGATAACAATGGGTTTCGAGCAGATTTTTGACAGACAGAGATGGGTTTTTCAGCCACAACAACAACAACAACATCGACAACGATCCAAGGCACTAAGTGAGCATCAAGAAACACTTCATAGACATATTTCGATAGTTAGAACCTCCTACCTCAAAATCAAAGAACGAATTTGGAAGATTTCTCAAGCCCTAGCTCCAATCTTTGAGTTCGAACGAAATACGCCTCCACCGAGCTCAAACCCAAGCAATACGGACTGAAATACGCGGAGGAGTGAAGGATTTATGGCTATTTTGAGTGGGCTTTGGGTGATTTTGAGAGAAATAGAGAGAGGGTGCCGAGAGAGTGAGAGGGTCGGGAGAGAGGGAGAGAACGGGGAGTGAGAGAGAGGAAAGGGGAAATTTTATTCCCTAGTCTCACACACCCACACATATATGCATACACTACACACACTTCACACATTTACTCCCCAAATAAAACATTTTAACACATTCACCCCCACACCTCAATTTCAAATCAATTTCCTCCTTTTTATTTCCTTTAAAACCTTTAAATCCATTTTATGAATTTACGGGTCTTTACACTCTACCCTCCTTAAAAAAAAAATTCGTCCTCGAAATTCAAATAGTCATGCTCAACTAAGACATGCTCCACATAGATATGCAACAAGTACAACCATCAATACTATGCAACCAGTCAAATAGCATGAAACTTTGAATTCAAACACTCACATCGATTTATTCCGGAAAAAGGTGCGGATATTTCGTTCTAACTTCATCCTCTCTTTCCCACGTGGATTCCTCGCTACCTTGATTACTCCATAAGACTCGGACCAACGGTATCGTCTTACCCCTCAACACTTGATCGCGCGAATCTAGGATACGTATCGGCTCTTCCCCGTAAGATGCATCGGCTTCAAGTTCTAGTTCGGACCATTCTAACACATGTGACGGATCCAGTTCATACTTCCTCAACATAGATACATGAAACACGTCGTGCACATTCGATAATCTCGGCGGCAAAGCCAAACGGTACGCAACTTCTCCGATTTTCTCAATAATGTCGAACGGACCGATGTAACGCGGTGAAAGCTTTCCCTTCCTTCCGAAACGAGACAAGCCTCGACGTGGCGATACCTTAAGAAACACGTGATCTCCCACTTCGAACGATAACGGACGACGACGTCGATCGGCATAGTTCTTTTGTCGACTTTGAGCGGTTAGCAACCTTCGGCGAATTGTCTTAACTTGTTCGGTCGTTCTCTCTTGAGCCTCTAAAAGTCGTTGACGAATCGATCTCATACTCTCGATAGTTTCTCTAACCATATCCGGTCCCACTAACGTCGCCTCTCCCAATTCGGTCCAACACACGGGTGATCGACACGGTCTCCCATACAAGGCTTCATACGGCGCCATCTCGATACTCGATTGATAACTATTGTTGTACGCAAATTCTACCAACGGCAAATGTTCTTCCCAACTACCTCGGAAATCCATAACGCAAGCCCGAAGCATATCCTCCAAAGTCTGAATCGTTCGTTCGGATTGACCATCGGTTTGTGGATGATAAGCGCTGCTAAACAAAAGATTCGTGCCCAAAGCGGCCTGCAAACTCTGCCAAAAACGTGCGGTGAATCTCGGATCTCGGTCGGATACGATAGATACGGGAATTCCATGAAGTCGAATGATCTCCCGGATATACAAACGGCTAAGCGTCTCTACGGAATCGGTAACATGGATGGGTAAAAAGTGTGCGGTCTTGGTAAAACGGTCCACAATAACCCAAATAGTATCATGGCCCCTCGGCGATCTCGGCAAACCCGAAACAAAGTCCATCGTCACATTCTCCCATTTCCACTCGGCTACCGGTAACGGTTGTAGTTCTCCCGCGGGTCGTTGATGTTCGGCCTTCACTTGTTGACACGTCAAACACTTGGACACAAAGATCACCACATCTCTCTTCATCCCCGGCCACCAAAATTGCCTACGCAAGTCATGATTCATCTTCGTTCCTCCCGGATGAACGGCTAACGGTGAATGGTGAAACTCTCGTAGGATTTCTTCCCGACACGAAACGGGTACGAACAACTTTCCTTGATAACGTAAACTCCGGTCGGCGTGAATCATCCACCCTTCTCGAGCATTTCCGCTAAGGAATTTAGTACGGAGTTCTTCCGCTTCTTCGTCATTTTGTTGAGCTTCCACCACTTGTGCCGATAAGGTCGATTGTACGGTAAGATTGCACAACGTAACCCCTTCTTGAACTTCCTCGAAGTGCGAGGCATAGTGCCCCAAATCGCTCACCATCTTCCACTCACGTACGGCTAAGCTCGCTAAGTACGTCGGTTTTCTACTCAACGCGTCCGCAACAACGTTCGCTTTCCCCGGATGATAATGCAATTCGAAATCATAATCTTCTAAGTGTTCCATCCAACGACGTTGACGTAGGTTAAGCTCCTTTTGAGAAAAGAGATATTTTAGGCTCTTATGATCGGAAAAGACTTCAAATTTCTCACCGTAAAGGTAGTGACGCCAACTCTTCAAAGCAAAGACGACGGCTGCGAGTTCTAAGTCGTGTGTAGGATAGTTTCGCTCGTGAGTCTTTAATTGTCTCGATCCATACGCTACTACTCGTCCCGCTTGCATCAATACGCACCCCAACCCTTCCTTAGACGCATCACAATACACGGAGTAGCCAACTCCACGCTCGGGCACAATCAAGACCGGTGCGGTAGTCAATCGCCTCTTCAATTCCTCAAAAGCCGTTTCACACGAGTCACTCCAAACGAAACGAGTCCCTTTACGAGTTAGTCTAGTCATCGGTGCCGCTAAGAGAGAAAAATCAAGAACGAAGCGACGGTAGTATCCGGCCAACCCCAAAAAGCTTCGGATCTCAAACACGTTTTTCGGTCGTTGCCAGTCCAGAATGGATTCTATCTTCTCCGGATCAACGGACACACCTCCTTTCGAAACCACGTGACCTAGGAATTTTACCTCGGGTAACCAAAACTCGCATTTACTAAGCTTGGCATACAAACGGTGTTCCCTCAGAAGTTCAAGAACAATGGCAAGATGAGTTTGGTGTTCCTCCTCCGTGGGTGAATAGATAAGAATGTCGTCGACGAATACAACTACGAATTGATCGAGGTAAGCACGAAAGATACGGTTCATCAAATCCATGAAAGTAGCTGGAGCGTTTGTCAAACCAAATGGCATCACGATGAATTCATAATGGCCATAACGAGTACGGAAAGCGGTTTTAGGGATATCCTCTCTACGAACTCTCAATTGGTGATAACCGGATCTTAAATCGAT
Source organism: Rhododendron henanense subsp. lingbaoense (assembly GCA_020567845.1). Lineage (NCBI taxonomy): Eukaryota > Viridiplantae > Streptophyta > Magnoliopsida > Ericales > Ericaceae > Rhododendron > Rhododendron henanense. The sequence goes on from CM036312.1 coordinate 38,121,800, forward strand.
TTTGGAAAAACAAGTGGCACCTCGGAGTTGATCAAACAAGTCATCGATTCTAGGCATGGGATATTTATTCTTAATGGTCACACGGTTGAGCTTACGATAATCAATACACAATCGAAGAGAACCATCCTTCTTTTGGGCAAACAAAGCCGGTGCTCCCCACGGTGATGTGCTAGGACGAATGAACCCCAAATTCTCTAACTCTTGCAACTGAACTTTCAACTCTCTAAGTTCGGCGGGTGCAAAACGATAAGGAGGAATCGATATAGGAGCGGTGCCTGGAAGCAAGTCTATCGCGAACTCAACTTCTCTTTCGGGAGGTAAACCGGGTAACTCTTCCGGAAACACATCAGGAAACTCGCAAACTACTAGGGGCAACTCCCCACGTGTAGACAAATCCTCATCTAACGTCAAGCTCGCCAACATAGCATAAACCAACTCTCTTTCCCGAGGCCCACACAGATACGGTGCTAACGGTTCTCGACGCTCCCCATGAAATTCGAAACAAACACCCCCAGGCGGGCATATGCGAACACGACGCTTGAAACAATCGATAGTAGCGTGAAACGTAGACAACCAATCCATCCCAAGAATGAGGTCAAAACCCGACATATTCAGCACGATGAAATCAAAGACAAAGCGATGGTCGCAAATAACTAGCTCACAATCCTTACAGATACGACTCAACGATGATTTTCCTCCTAATGGTGTCTCGACAAACAATGGCGAATCAAGATTTTCAGTGTCCAACTCCAATGCACACACAAAAGACGCGGCAATAAAAGAATGTGATGCTCCAGAGTCAAAAAGTACTATAGCAAAAGAGTTGAATAAAAGGAAAGTACCCCTTACGACCGATGTCTCTGGAGCCTGAGAAACAGAAGGCGAAGCATTGGTGTTGATGTTGAAAACACGCCCCTGGGTGCCCTGACCCTGCACAAAGCCTCCTCTTTGACCAGAACCTTGAGAAGGTGCGGACGAACTCGCTCCCCGGTCACCCCCGGAACTCTGAACTGACAATGTCTGGCGAAAATGAGGCTGCTGCTGCCTCTGAGAACCCCTGAAAGACTGCTGACCAAAACCACGCCTTACCCCTGGCTGCTGCACCGAGCCCGACTCACTACGTGCTCCCGCCCCTTGAGGGCAACTCCAAGCGAGATGATCCGTCTTACCACAATTATAGCACGCCTTTAGAAGCTGTGGACACTGAGTACGAATGTGCCCAGGTTGATTACACTTGTAGCATACGGCTGGAGGCCTAGAAAAAGTACCCCGGGTTCCAGAAGAAGAAGGCACCTTAAAGCTCGATTGGTTAGATGGTTGTTGAGATGGTTCTCTTTGCCTCTTCCGCCCCTGACTTCCAAAACTACCTGAGGATGAGCTAAAATTCCCCACCGGTTGCCTTGGTTCCCAAGCCTTTACGTTCCTCTGAGCTTCCTTTGGAACCTCAATGCTCCTTGCACACTCTATAACTTCAGAAAACTTAGTCCTACGTTGGACCATCACCATCCTCCTTACGGTGCTGTGCAAGCCCTTCTCAAACCGCCTACACCTCCTTTCCTCCGTCGACACCAACTCCGGAGCAAAACGAGACAAGGTTTGAAATTTCTGTACATACTCCGAAATGGTCATATTGCCCTGCTCCAATTTCTCAAATTGTTCCCTCAAGTTATCACGAGAAGTCTCTGGAAAGTACTGCTCCTCAAAGAGCGCTTCAAACTTAGCCCATGTCAAATCCTCCACATCCGGTTCGTTCACTTGAGCTGCGGTCCTTGCCGCCCTCCTAGCATCCTTCCTAATCTCTAGGACCGAATCCCACCATTCGCCAGCCTCCCCAACTAGTTGAACGGCCACGATACCCACTCGAATATTGTCCTCGGTGATGTTTAGAGCTCGAAAGAGCTTGCGAATTTGAGTCAACCAATGGTCAGCTACCAAAGGGTCGGTACTAGTCCCATCGAACACCGGAGGGTTTCTACGGCTAAACTCCCTCATTGCTACCATAGCGCGATCCTCGACGTTCTCCCTAGGAGCTTGGTTCAAAAGATTTGCAGCCGTAAGTGCCGCAACGAGATCCCTAGCGAATTGAGTTTGATTAGGAGGTACCCCTGCACCTCGACCGGCCCCAGCCCCAGATTCCCACCAGGGTTCTCCCCGTGCTGACTAACCTCATCCTCTAGAGGCACCCCACGGCCACGACCACGGCCTCGACCACCCCGGTTTCCAACCCCACCTCGCCTAACACGCGACCTCGGAGGCATCTAGCTACACAATATAAGAAAGGAAAGACTATTAACCACAATACCATAACTATAAGGTCAAGCCACAACGTCCCAACATGGGTAAACAACTCTACACCACTCTACGATAATGAAAATGCAATGTCAAGTAGTCACATAAGTGTTAGTCACACAAGCATGCACAATTTTATGTCAGAGGGCGCGACATTTTGAACCCATGAGGCGAAACGCCTCCCCACGGTCTCTAGGTGTTCTAAACCTACTGCTCTGATACCAAGTTGTCACACCCTCGATTTTCAACATAAATTATAAAGGATTTCCATAAATAAAACCTCACGAATATCCGTACGATACCCCAAAAGAGTTTAACATTCCCATGTCACAGTTACAGTCCCAACATTCAACAGTTCGCAAAATATTACATCCTTGGCTCGGAGGCCCAAATTAACATAAGTAAAGAGTATCGATAAAATTAAAAAATTACATCATTTCATAATCAAAAGATTTACAAATGAAGTTACGAATACATCTCTCAAAAGTTGATTACAAAGATGGATTAATAACTCCTCCACATTAGCTTTCAAAACAACGACCACATCCAGGCAATCCAAGCATGCAACTAATGCCCTGGGTTAGTACCTGAAATGAAGGAAGGTCTGAGCTACAGTAGCCTAGTAGAAAGCTCTAATCTAACAATATATGCATACGAAATGTAGGAAGGAAAACAAGATAATCAAAGGCAATAAGGTCCAACGGACGGACAATAATGACGATTCCAACCCAACCTTTCATTTAAAAAAAAAAGAATCAGTCATGCATCTCAACGTGTAACTTTTGAAAACACCAAGTGTAAACATGTGTCTCATGCAAGTGTTATGAGCCGTTGCTCCTGCCGGGCCAGTTAAAGGACCCCGATATCCTCTGCCAGGCACCTTACCCGTAGGGAGGTCCTGAAGTATCAAATATGAGCATATAGCTCCTGCCGGGCCAATTAAAGGACCCCGATGTCCTCTGCCAGGCACTCACCCGTCGATGAGTCCTGAATGTTCTCGTCGTGTCCGTAAAGTTCTAATAAAAAAAAAAAATCATTTATCCGCTACGTTCGTACCGCTCAAGCCAAATTCTAAAATATAAGGTATTTTGGTAAAGCCATACCCAAATGAGAATCATAATTTCTGAGGATGTCAATGAAGTCATTAATAACAAGTAACCAGGTTAATGGTTAATCAGATGGTGTTTAGAATGGATTTCGGGTGATTGGAACGAAAAGGAAAGGAATAGGAATTACAATTGGCGAAGCAGTTCAAATACCAAATGTTATCGATAACATTAACGGAAGGTATCGATAACATAAGCCCGAGATCGGTTAACACATAACGTTATCGATAACAATAGGAGAGGTATCGATAACTTTGGGGTTAAAATAATTCAAGCCGCGAGGGTAGCGATAACAATGACCAAAGGTATCGATAACAATAGAATTTCTGGGTTTCGGAACAAAATGTTATCGATAACAATAAAAATGTTATCGATAACAATGGGTTTCGAGCAGATTTTTGACAGACAGAGATGGGTTTTTCAGCCACAACAACAACAACAACATCGACAACGATCCAAGGCACTAAGTGAGCATCAAGAAACACTTCATAGACATATTTCGATAGTGTCACGCCCTCGATTTTTTTAACATAAATAAATAACCATTTCAATAAAAGTCCTCGCATTAAGTAAATAATATCCCAAAAGAGAGTTCCCACCTGTTTAATTACATGCCAAGTCTCCAAGTTTCAAAATATACAACAATGACACTCCGGCCCAAGTTAAACTTCGATTCAAGTACAGGTATTAAGAACGTTACAACTTTAAGCAAAAGATCGTTCAAAAATAAATTTAGTTACAAGGCCATCTCAAACCCAAAAGTAAACTAAATACAAAGATGGATGAGTAACAAAGTCAAGTAAGCCTCCAAAAGTCTCCACGTCTCAAGTTCAAGGCATGCACGCTACTGACCGGCGTTTAAACCTGAAAAGAAGGATTTTGTTGAGCTACTAGAGCCCAGTAGGAAATTCTCTACAGATTCTATATGCAATAAGATGATAAGCATGAATGTGGCACATTGAATTTCATGACAAGGTCCTACAACGCAAGTCAATACTATTTCAAGTAACGTACCAATTCTCACACACACACACACATCCTCCAACCCATCTCCACCCCTTGCGAGTTGTGTTTCCACCCCTTGCGTCACAATATAATCCACCCCTTGCGATTCTTGTGTTTCCACCCCTTGCGTCACAATATACTTCACATTCATCTCACAACAACGACTCTATTATCACCACAATCAAGACCGGTGCCTTAACCACATTTAACGCATACGGACATTATCAAATACGTTACAACAAGCTCATAAACCATAACAATCAAGACTATTGTGCCCATTTTCGATGGAATATGCAATCACCAAGCCACATTCACTCAATTCAACTATAAGTAGCATTCAAACACCCAAAACATACTTAATCAACTTAGAACATGTAGAGAATGAGAGAAATCCCTACCGAAGTGGGTTTTGAGCAAAACCCTAAGTCTACCGAGAGCCAAACCCTTGAATCCTTCGAAAATGAGCTTCACCCAAGCTTAGGTACAAGATCTAGAGTGAATACGACCCAAAAACATGATAAACAAACGAGGATCAACAAGTGATTGAGAGGAGAGAGAGAAAAACGTGGGTGAGAGCCCCAATACAAGAGTGAGAACACAAACTTACCTCTTGTTCTCCAAAAGCAAGATTCAAGTGAGATTTGAGGTTGGAAACCCTTGGATCTTGAAGATTTGAACTTGAAATCAAGAGGTTTGGGTGAGATTGGAGTGAGGTGGGTGAGAGGGGGTGTTTAGATCTGTTTTCGTGGCCAAATGGTGTGGGAAATGACAAAAAGGAGTATTTATAGTGGTCCAAAAAGCGTGCTGAAAAAGTGCAGAAAAAAGACCATGTACCGGTACGGGGAAAAGCTGTACCGGTTCATGAACCTTCAAACTGTCAGAAAGCACAACTTCTGGACACCATGTACCGGTACGGGGAAAAGCTGTACCGGTTCATGAAGGGCAGAAAAAGAATTTTTTTCAACGGACACCGAAACGAACCCGACTTGGTACTAACACTTTCAAGCATCAGTACAACATCAAAACTAACATTTTACCAACCTCCAAGAGTCCGGTATACACCCGAATACGTATCTCCGTACACCCCGCAACATACGAGCGATTTTACTAACAATATATTTTCTTAACGGAATAAATGATTTCCGAAATTAAAACAAGTTTGCGAGTCTCTACAATCTATCCTCCTTAAAGAAATTTCGTCCCGAAATTTACAATTCACGTCAAACATACTTATGCATCAAGTAGTCTTGCCTATACCACAACACATGTCATGAAACAATCAAACTAACATTCACACAACCAAAATTCGGGATATACATTGATTCAACTTGAAAATAGATGCGGATACTTCTCCCTAACTTCGTCTTCCCTCTCCCATGTCGACTCTTCCTTCCCGAGATGACTCCATAGGACTCGCACTAACGGAATAGTCTTGCCCCTCAATACTTGGTCACGCGAATCTAGGATACGTATCGGCTCCTCTCCATAAGATGCATCGGCTTCCAATTCCATTTCGGACCACTCTAAGACATGAGACGGATCCGGCTCGTACTTTCGCAACATTGATACATGAAAAACGTCGTGAACTCCCGACAACCTCGGTGGCAAGGCCAATCGGTAGGCAACTTCCCCAATCTTCTCGATAATGTCGAATGGTCCAATGAAACGCGGTGAAAGCTTCCCTTTTTGCCCAAAACGAGATAGCCCCCGACGTGGCGATACCTTAAGAAACACGTGATCCCCCACTTCGAAAGATAACAGTCGGCGACGGCGATCAGCGTAACTCTTTTGCCTACTTTGCGCGGTTAACAATCGTTGACGAATCACTTTGACTTGCTCGGTGGTTCTCTTTTTTGCTTCAAGAAGACGTAGGCGAATCGCTCTCATGCTTTCGGAAGTCTCTTGAATCAATTCCGGCCCGACCAATGTAGCCTCGCCCAACTCGGTCCAACAAACAGGTGATCGACACGGTCTCCCATACAAAGCCTCATACGGTGCCATCTCGATACTAGATTGGTAACTATTATTGTACGCGAATTCGACTAACGGTAGGTGATCTTCCCAACCACCTCGAAAATCCATAACGCAAGCCCGGAGCATATCTTCTAAAATTTGGATCGTTCTCTCGGATTGCCCATCCGTTTGAGGATGATACGCGGTGCTAAATAAAAGATTGGTGCCAAGAGCGGCCTGCAGACTTTGCCAAAAGCGCGCGGTAAACCTTGGATCTCGATCCGACACGATAGAAACGGGAATCCCATGAAGGCGGATAATCTCACGGATATACAAACGGCTAAGCGTCTCAATCGAATCCGAAACCTGAATAGGTAAGAAATGCGCTGACTTGGTCAATCGATCAACTATCACCCATATGGCATCATGCCCCCTCGGCGACCTTGGTAAACCGGTAACAAAATCCATAGTCACGTTCTCCCACTTCCATTCGGCCACTGGCAATGGTTGCAACTCCCCGGCGGGTCGTTGATGTTCAGCTTTGACTTGCTGGCACGTAAGGCATTTGGATACGAAAACGACGACGTCCCTCTTCATTCCCGGCCACCAAAATTGTCTACGCAAGTCATGGTACATTTTCGTTCCCCCCGGATGCACGGCTAAAGGCGAATGGTGAAATTCTCGCAAGATTTCCTCCCGACACGAAACGGGTACGAACAATTTTGCTTGGTATCGCAAACCTTGATCAGCATGAATCATCCACCCCTCTCGAGCGTTTCCACTAAGAAACTTGGTGCGAAACTCTCCCGCTTCTTCATCTTGTTGTTGGGCCTCAATTACTCGAGTCGACAAGGTTGATTGAACGGTTAAGTTACATAAGGTGATTCCCTCTCGAATCTCCTCAAAATGCAATGCATACGAACCTAAGTCGTTCATCGTTTTCCACTCATGGATAGCTATACTAGCAAGGTGCGTCGATTTTCTACTCAATGCGTCCGCTACAACGTTCGCCTTTCCCGGGTGGTATTGCAATTCAAAATCGTAGTCTTCTAAGTGTTCCATCCAACGGCGTTGACGTAGATTGAGTTCCTTTTGAGAGAACAAATACTTAAGACTCTTATGATCGGAAAACACCTCGAATCTCTCACCGTAAAGGTAATGACGCCAACTCTTTAACGCAAAAACAACGGCCGCAAGTTCTAAATCGTGGGTAGGGTAATTCCGCTCGTGAGTCTTCAATTGCCGCGATCCGTACGCTACCACTTGCCCCAGCTGCATCAATACGCACCCTAACCCTTCTTTCGAAGCATCACAGTACACTGAATAACCGACTCCCCGTTCAGGCACAACCAAAACCGGCGCGGTAGTCAACCTCCTCTTCAATTCTTCAAAGGCCTTCTCACACGCGTCGTTCCAAATAAAACGAGTTCCCTTACGAGTCAACTTCGTCATCGGAGCCGCTAAACGGGAGAAATCGAGGACAAAACGACGATAGTACCCGGCCAAGCCCAAGAAGCTACGAATTTCAAAGACACTCTTCGGTCGTTGCCAATTCATCACGGACTCTATCTTTCCCGGATCAACGGACACCCCATCCTTCGATACGATGTGACCCAAAAACTTGACCTCGGACAACCAAAATTCACACTTGCTAAGTTTGGCGTACAATTGGTTCTCTCTCAAGAGTTCAAGAACGATAGAAAGATGAGATTGGTGTTCCTCCTCCGAAGGTGAGTAGATAAGGATATCGTCTACAAAAACGACCACGAAACGATCAAGATAAGCACGAAAGATGCGGTTCATCAAATCCATGAAAGTTGCCGGTGCGTTCGTCAACCCAAAAGGCATAACAACAAATTCGTAATGGCCATAACGAGTACGAAAAGCGGTCTTAGGAATGTCTTCCCTTCGAACCCTCAATTGGTGGTAACCGGACCTCAGATCAATCTTAGAAAAACAAGTCGCGCCTCGAAGTTGGTCAAATAAATCGTCAATTCTAGGCATAGGGTATTTATTCTTAATAGTGACACGGTTCAACTTACGATAATCGATGCATAAACGTAGCGACCCATCTTTCTTCTGAGCAAACAAGGCCGGTGCTCCCCACGGTGACGTACTCGGACGAATAAACCCCAAACCTTCCAACTCTTGCAACTGTGTCTTCAATTCTCTCAACTCGGCTGGCGCGAAACGATAAGGAGGTACAGAAATGGGAGCAGTACCAGGAAGCAAGTCAATAGAGAATTTGATTTCCCTTTCGGGTGGCAAACCAGGTAACTCCTTCGGAAATACGTCTGGAAAGTCACAAACAACAAGGGGTAACTCCCCACGCGTGGATACGTCCTCATCTAAGGCCAAACTTGCTAACAAGGCATACATCGACTCCTGCTCTCTAGACCCACACAGATACGGTTCTAACGGTTCCCGACGTTCCCCGAAAAACTCGAAACAAGGACCCTCAGGCGGACAGATACGGACCCGACGCTTGAAACAATCAATGGTTGCATGAAATGTAGATAACCAATCCATTCCCAATATGAGATCGAAACTCGACATATTCAACACAATGAAGTCAAAAGTGAAACGATGATCTTGGATGATAAGTTCGCAATCCCGACAAATACGATCTAACGGCGACCTACCTCCTATAGGTGTCTCAACGAACAACGGAGGACTAATACTCTCAAATTCCAACTCCAAAGCACAAGCAAAAGATGCAGCAATGAACGAATGTGATGCTCCAGAATCAAATAATACTCTAGCAAAGGAATTAAACAATAGAAATGTACCCCTTACGACCGAAGCCTCTGGAGTCTGAGAAGTGATAGGAGGTGGTGGCGGAGTGGTTGAAGTAAGAGCAAAAACCCTTCCCTGAGTCATCTGACCCTGAACGTGTCCACCCCGCTGACCAGAACCCTGAGTAGGTGCTGACAAACTCGCCCCTCTCTCAGCCTGAGATCCCTGAGCTGACGTGGTCTGACGGAAGTGAGACTGTTGCTGCCTCTGATTACCCCGAAACGATTGCCGACCTGAACTCTGACCACCCCTCGGTTGCTGCACCGAACCCGATTCGCTTCGTGTCCCCTCCCCAAGCGGACAATTCCTAGCAAAGTGACCGGCCTTCCCACAAGTAAAGCACGTGCCCAGAAGCCGCGGACACTGAGCACGGATGTGCCCCGTTTGACCACACTCGTGACACACAACCGGAGGCCTATTCGAATTTCCCCGAGTCCCAAACGACGAAGAAGATTGAGGTCTAAAGTTTGACGGACCCTGCGAAGCCGAAAAATGATCTCGTTGCCTCTTCCTCCCCTGACTACCAAAACTCCCCGAAGAAGAGCTCACGCCCCCAACCGGTTGCCTCGGTTCCCAAGCCTTCGGATTTCTCGGCGCTTCCCTCGGAGTCTCGATACTCCTCGCACACTCCACAACCTCAGAAAACTTCCCTTTGCGTTGTGCCACCACAAACTTCTTCACAGTCTCGTGTAAACCCCTCTCGAACCGTCTACATTTTCTTTCTTCAATTGCCACCAATTCCGGCGCAAAACGGGATAGGGATTGGAACTTTAAAGCATACTCCGACACGGTCATATTCCCTTGTTCTAATTTCTCAAACTCTTCCCTCAATTGGTCACGGCTAGTTTGTGGAAAGTATTGCTCCTCAAAGAGCATTTCGAACTCGGCCCAAGTTAAGTTCTCCACATCCGGCTCATTAGCTTGAGCCGCGGTCCTCGCCGCCCTCCTCGCATCCTTTCTCGATTCTAGAACTGACTCCCACCACTCATTTGCTTCCCCGGTAAGTTGTACGGCCACGATGTTTACCCGTAAGTCATCCTCTGTAATCCCAAGAGCCCTAAAAAGCTTTCGAATCTGAGCTAGCCAGTGATCAGCCACGAGAGGGTCACTACTCGACCCGTCGAACGTTGGTGGATTCCTACGGCTAAATTCCCTCATAGCCGACAAAGCACGACTTTCGGCACCTTCCCTCGGCGCGGGGTTTAGAAGGTTAGCGGCCGCAAGAGCCGCAACAAAGTCCCTAGCAAAAGGGTTTTGAACTATCGGTTCTTCCTCTCCTCGACCACCTCCGGCCCCTTCCCCCAAATTCCCACTCGGATTCTCACCATGCTGACTAATCTCATCCTCAACCGGTTCCCTTCGGCCACGACCACGGCCACCCCTACGGCCACGACCACGGCCACCCCGACTCTCGGCCTCACCTGCTCTAGCACGCGTTCTCGGAGGCATCTAGCTACAAGTTTATAAGAAAGAGAAACTCATCAACAACAACATCACTTAATGAGGTTAAAAAAGAAAAAACCCCCAACTATCCCAAATAAGGCCAAATCAACTCAACACCCCTCTATCATGTTTAAAAAGCAATGCCACGTAAGCCAAATAACGATCAATACACATAAACACACCTATGTTATGCAAATGGCGTGACTTTTGAACCCATGAGACTAGAAGTCTCCCCACGGTCTCAAAGTATTCAAACCTAGACGCTCTGATACCAATTTGTCACGCCCTCGATTTTTTTAACATAAATAAATAACCATTTCAATAAAAGTCCTCGCATTAAGTAAATAATATCCCAAAAGAGAGTTTCCACCTGTTTAATTACATGCCAAGTCTCCAAGTTTCAAAATATACAACAATGACACTCCGGCCCAAGTTAAACTTCGATTCAAGTACAGGTATTAAGAACGTTACAACTTTAAGCAAAAGATCGTTCAAAAACAAATTTAGTTACAAGGCCATCTCAAACCCAAAAGTAAACTAAATACAAAGATGGATGAGTAACAAAGTCAAGTAAGCCTCCAAAAGTCTCCACGTCTCAAGTTCAAGGCATGCACGCTACTGACCGGCGTTTAAACCTGAAAAGAAGGATTTTGTTGAGCTACTAGAGCCCAGTAGGAAATTCTCTACAGATTCTATATGCAATAAGATGATAAGCATGAATGTGGCACATTGAATTTCATGACAAGGTCCTACAACGCAAGTCAATACTATTTCAAGTAACGTACCAATTCTCACACACACACACACATCCTCCAACCCATCTCTACCCCTTGCGAGTTGTGTTTCCACCCCTTGCGTCACAATATAATCCACCCCTTGCGATTCTTGTGTTTCCACCCCTTGCGTCACAATATACTTCACATTCATCTCACAACAACGACTCTATTATCACCACAATCAAGACCGGTGCCTTAACCACATTTAACGCATACGGACATTATCAAATACGTTACAACAAGCTCATAAATCATAACAATCAAGACTATTGTGCCCATTTTCGATGGAATATGCAATCACCAAGCCACATTCACTCAATTCAACTATAAGTAGCATTCAAACACCCAAAACATACTTAATCAACTTAGAACATGTAGAGAATGAGAGAAATCCCTACCGAAGTGGGTTTTGAGCAAAACCCTAAGTCTACCGAGAGCCAAACCCTTGAATCCTTCGAAAATGAGCTTCACCCAAGCTTAGGTACAAGATCTAGAGTGAATACGACCCAAAAACATGATAAACAAACGAGGATCAACAAGTGATTGAGAGGAGAGAGAGAAAAACGTGGGTGAGAGCCCCAATACAAGAGTGAGAACACAAACTTACCTCTTGTTCTCCAAAAGCAAGATTCAAGTGAGATTTGAGGTTGGAAACCCTTGGATCTTGAAGATTTGAACTTGAAATCAAGAGGTTTGGGTGAGATTGGAGTGAGGTGGGTGAGAGGGGGTGTTTAGATCTGTTTTCGTGGCCAAATGGTGTGGGAAATGACAAAAAAGAGTATTTATAGTGGTCCAAAAAGCGTGCTGAAAAAGTGCAGAAAACAGACCATGTACCGGTACGGGGAAAAGCTGTACCGGTTCATGAACCTTCAAACTGTCAGAAAGCACAACTTCTGGACACCATGTACCGGTACGGGGAAAAGCTGTACCGGTTCATGAAGGGCAGAAAAAGAATTTTTTTCAACGGACACCGAAACGAACCCGACTTGGTACTAACACTTTCAAGCATCAGTACAACATCAAAACTAACATTTTACCAACCTCCAAGAGTCCGGTACACACCCGAATACGTATCTCCGTACACCCCGCAACATACGAGCGATTTTACTAACAATATATTTTCTTAACGGAATAAATGATTTCCGAAATTAAAACAAGTTTGCGAGTCTCTACAGATAGTTAGAACCTCCTACCTCAAAATCAAAGAACGAATTTGGAAGATTTCTCAAGCCCTAGCTCCAATCTTTGAGTTCGAACGAAATACGCCTCCACCGAGCTCAAACCCAAGCAATACGGACTGAAATACGCGGAGGAGTGAAGGATTTATGGCTATTTTGAGTGGGCTTTGGGTGATTTTGAGAGAAATAGAGAGAGGGTGCCGAGAGAGTGAGAGGGTCGGGAGAGAGGGAGAGAACGGGGAGTGAGAGAGAGGAAAGGGGAAATTTTATTCCCTAGTCTCACACACCCACACATATATGCATACACTACACACACTTCACACATTTACTCCCCAAATAAAACATTTTAACACATTCACCCCCACACCTCAATTTCAAATCAATTTCCTCCTTTTTATTTCCTTTAAAACCTTTAAATCTGTGGGCAGCATGCCCTTGGTGAGAAAGAATTTCGTTCCTTTTCGCCATTGTGGCCCTTTTTTGATAATCGAGGGAGCGCATGCGCTGGTGGCAAGCGCTCGAAAATACAGAGTCGCCACTTGAGTTTTGAGGGTCCGACACTCAAGGAACCGTATTTCGAAGCACCTGCCGCGCTTTGTTTGAAAAAGTGAAGGAAACCAGCCCGTCATAACCATATCTGGGTTCGGGAGCCAGGTTACGAGAGAGGAAGGGTTTTATGGCACCCCTCTCGCCCAATCCGGAGATCGGTCTCTACTTAGGCATTTTTATGAAAACATTTGTGATTCTTCCTCTTTTAATTGATTTTAGCCAATTAGGGCGGGGGAACAGTTAATCGGGGATTAAAACTGTAACAGTTTGCAAGATGTGATCAAATAATGGCACGGATGGATAACATGATGAATAATGAGCGGGATGATCTTGAGACAGCGATCAGATGCCAAAACCAGGCTCGGGGCAGATTTGTCCTGCACGATGACCAACTTGCATGCTTGAACAAGTCTGTATGCAAGTCAACCATCGCGCGAGACACACTGACACTCGCGCGAGTATTGTCATCTCACCACAGTCCCTAAATCATCCCCTTCTGGGCTCTGGAGGGACCAGTGCACACCCAGGAAGCAAACCAAGCAGTTTATTGGAAGACTGAAAATACTAATTATTACACCATACTCCAAGCAGGAGCCAAATAAGATGAAACACAACCCCTAAACAGTGGGGGTATCAAAACAGAGGCCAAGGGCCTAGTTGCCCATGCAAGGGCCATTCATGGAAGTCATAGAACAGTCGCGCGACAGAGAGTGAGTCTCGCGCGACACTCCCGACTGGACTTCCGGGAATTGCTTTGCATGTTTGGGGTCCTGAGACAGATTCAGGGGATCCCAAGGGCATTCCAAACTATTTAAAGCAAATAAGCTAGCTACTGTGTTTTGTTTTACATGCATATCAGTGATCTAAAAATCAGAGTAAGATACAACAGACATAAATACACTGCAAAACAGAAAAGGGCTAGCTTCCCTTCCCCACGAGGTCCATTCTCTTGCTGACACAAGTGTCGCGCGAGTAAAGGGGACCGTCGCGCGAGGGTGAGGCTGCCACGATTTCTTGTAACTTTGCTGGCTTTAGGACCAGGGCATGGTATTGATTACCAGCCTTGGTCCTGTCAGCCCCCCTCAGGGATCAAAACAGAAACAGGTTTAAAAATTATACCTTTGCTTGGAAAGGGTTTGGAAGTAGATGAGGTTGATTGGTGTGACCTTGCTACCAAGAATGTATGAACACACTAAGTTCAGTGGTTTAGGAAGTAGTTTGAGGGTTAGGAATTTTGTGCTAGTTAATGTAGGACTTGTAGAATGACCAATGACTTCCTTAAGTAATTTTTTGGAACCCTTAACATGGAAGACCAATGGGGGTATTTATAGGGGGAAGGTAAGGACTGAATGGAGGCCAAACAAGGCCTTAGGACCAGCCACTAAGGCTGGTCACAACTTGGTTGTGAGGCTAGCCAACAAGGTGAGAGAGTGTTTGGGAGTTTGCATGGGGCTAGAGCCTGCCAGCACGCCGTTCAGCTGAGGAGAACGGGGTTCCAGCCCATGGGAACCCATGTGCCAAGCAATCATCACAAGTCCAGCTGGATTCTGTGATAGGGACAGGAGAGAACCATCGCGCGAGGGTCCATGAGTGTCGCGCGAGGGTCAAACAGTCAACAGTTTGACTTTGACTACACGTGGCAAGCTAAGTGTCGCACGAGGGACACAAAGGCTCGCGCGAGGGTCAACTCTGGCTTTAGGGGTTTGACTGAAGGTTCAGAAAGGTTCAAAGGGTTTCAAGCGGGGTTCTAAGCGTTCCAAGCTCGATCCATTCCCAATCCAAGCTCTGTTTGATCCGATTTCATCATCGGGGAAACAAGAAAATCGTAAAAATAAGTAAAACGATTGGGAGACCCAGATTGGGGTGTCTACAGTAGTCCCTCTTTGACGGCACGCGGAGCACCATTGACTGGTACGGGTAACGTCAAAGATTTCTAGACACCCACCAAATCTGCCCAAAAGCCGATTGAATGGAAAATGCAGACGAGTATGTAAAAATACCGTGCACCAAGGGGAGAGGTTGAAAGTCGGACGGATAGATCGTCGCTGTGGATTGATCGGACGGATAGATCGTCGCTGTGGATTGATCGGACGGATAGATCGTCGCTGTTGATTGATCGGACGGATAGATCGTCGCTGTGGATTGATCGGACGGATAGATCGTCGCTGTGAATTGATCGGACGGATAGATCGTCGCTGTTGATTGATCGGACAGATAGATCGTCGCTGTGGATTGATCGGACGGATAGATCGTCGCTGTTGATTGATCGGACGGATAGATCGTCGCTGTTGATTGATCGGACGGATAGATCGTCGCTGCGGATTGATCGGACGGATAGATCGTCGCTGTTTTGATCGGACGGATAGATCGTCGCTGTTGATTGATCGGACGGATAGATCGTCGCTGTGGATTGATCGGACGGATAGATCGTCGCTGTTGATTGATCGGACGGATAGATCGTCGCTGTTGATTGATCGGACGGATAGATCGTCGCTGTTTTGATCGGACGGATAGATCGTCGCTGTTGATTGATCGGACGGATAGATCGTCGCTGCGGATTGATCGGACGGATAGATCGTCGCTGTTGATTGATCGGACGGATAGATCGTCGCTGCGGATTGATCGGACGGATAGATCGTCGCTGTTTTGATCGGACGGACCACTGCCGGGGACACAAAATTCTTCGGGTTCGAAGGCAAAGCTCCCAAAATGACCCTCAAATTCATTGGTAACATATCAACATGTTATGGATCTCAAGAGGGATTATTTGAGATTGGGCTGGTCTCAGAATTCGGATTGGGCCTGCAGCCCAAAAGAAGTGTCGCGCGACACTCGAGAACAGTCGCGCGAGGGTCTGAAGTTAGGGCTTGGGTCTAAACAGGCCCAGACCCGGCCCAAACCTGTTCCATTCGTTTAAAACCCCGCGGGGGTTACAGAAACAGTAACAGAACAGTTTCAAAAATTTGAAACTCTCTCAAACTTTCGTCTCTCCTCCCAGACTCCTTCTAACTTCGATTTCAACCACGAAATCCACGAAGCTACTCTTGATCATCCATCCATGGCTGACCGCGGAGAAGGAGGAGGCGGGGAAGAAGTCGTTGATCAACCGGAGGACCGAGGAGAGTCCGAGAGTATCGAAACAGATGATCAAGCAACGGCGGAGGCCACCGCAGGGGCCGGTGCAGTGGTTGCAGGCGGAGGAGATGGCGAATAGGGTCGCGAGCAGGCGACCGTTGGCGGCGATGAGGGTCGCGCGACAGAGCCAGAGGCTCGCGCGACCGTTGAACCCGAGGCCGTAGAGGCTGCCGTCGAGCGATTAGATCCAGGCATGGCCGTAGAAGGGTCGGTGGTGACCAGAATGAGTTCAGGAGCTGAAGAACGATCCGACACCGGAGAGAATCCTCGCGCGACAGAGGAGGAGCCTCGCGCGAGGCTTGAAACTGGAGGAGGCAGTAGTAGTGGGGCAGGAGGTGATAATGTCGAGCCGTCCGGGTCCCCGCCGAGGGATTCGGCGAATGGCAAGGGTGTTGTAGACGCAGAGGCGGAGGTCACAGAGACTCCGGTTGAGGTCCGAGAGGAGGACGTTTTGTTTCGGCCCGAATCGACCGCAGCCACGTCGTCGAGACACGTGCCGATCACTAGACATGATGTTGCCGAGTACCTCACCGACGAGGCATTGGCGAGGCTTCTTGAGGACAATCCCTTGGTTGGGGAATTGGTCCTAAAGGCAAGAGAGGACCGTGCACGGGCCATTGAGGCGTCGGAGGCCGTTGAGAAGGCCGAGAGAGAGAGACTGGAGAGAGAGGAGCTTCTGAGAGACGCAGAGGCCGAGGAGAGAGCCCGAGTTGAGGCGCAGGGGCCTAGGGTTACGGCCGTGGAGGAGGCGAAGAACACGAGCCGGCCGGGCTTTTCAGCGGGGGCATACGTGCTCCCTATACCGCACCTTTTTGTGCCGTCGGGCGTTGCGGCCCGCGCACCGTCGCGAAGAGACTACGACGACGAGCTGGTGTTGAGAGATCCCCGGGCCCACATTGCAGCGACATGGATGGAGGTATGTTCCCAGAAAACACCATTTGTAACTTGATTTCAACATTCTTGCTTTGATAGTTCACATTCGATACTTGCTTAGAACTTGCTTGAACTTTTGAGAATTGCATGGATGATTTTGTGAACCAAAGCATGCTAAAGCCACGTATTTCTGTAGTAAAGGCCCAATGCGTAATAACTTGAACCAACCATCTGTCGTAGGCTTCATTGACTACCTAGAACTTGAGAATGAACCTCCCAAGTACTGACGAACCATTCGCTGCTTGTCTTTGTATCCGAAACAGGCTGGAGCTGGACAGAGGGACATCCGCGGCTTTGGGGGCGCGTGCATGTCTTTGCAGCTGTACGAGGGGCTGCCAGAGAGAGTGAGGCGGCTGGTGGACGAGGCAGGGTTCGGGGAGTTTGTGCGGACCTTGACCCCGGCGAGGATTGATCATGCCGTCCTTGTTGCACTTGCTGAGAGGTGGAGGGATACCACCAATACCTTCCACCTACCTCCTGGGGAGATGACGGTGACGCCTGCTGACTTTGCAGCGATCACAGGGCTGAGGGTTGGGGGCGAGCCCATCCCATTTGACTCAGGGATCCAGGAGGATCGGGCTGCGCTGGAGTGGTTTCTGGGCAGAGTGCCCAAGGTAGAGGGGGGAATGGCAAGGTACGACCAGTTCAAGGGCTACCTGAGAAAGGAGGAAGCATTGAGCGATCAGGAGGCGGAGCAGATGGCCCGGGCGTTCCTGTTATACCTGTTTGGTGCCACGCTGTACCCAAACAGGCGAAGCAACGTCCACCTGTCTTACTTGCCGGCGTTGAGGGATTTGAGGACAACCTCACGCTTCGACTGGGGCGGAGCGGCTCTTGGGACGGCCTACCTCTTCTTCGGCGATTCGTCGCGGACGGGCAAGAGCATGGCCGGCTACTGGAGGGTCTGGGAGGTACAATTCTAATCCCTTTAAGCACCATTTGATTTATGCTTGTCCCTTGTTTAGCCTGCTTGACTGTTTCGATTTCAAATACCGCATGCATTGACTAACGTTTGAAATTGTTTAAACCTTGCAGCTTTGGGCGTACGAGGTTTTGCGGATGTACCCGCCGGAGTGTAAGCATCCAGACTTGAGCACTCTCCCTCGCGCGTTGAAGTGGAGCAAGGAAAGCACCGGGAAGAAAGAGGGGAGAGGCGAGCTTAACGCCTTCAGACTGTACCTAGATGAGCTCAGAGTGTCACAGGTATGAACACATAATCACAAGCATTAGATGTGTATTCGTTTCCCTGCTTCAATGCTGTTGCTGATCAATTGCTTGCATTGCTTGTTCGCCTTGAATTGCAGGTCAATTGGGATCCCTGGAGGAGAGCAGAGGCAGAGGCAGAGCCAGAGTACTTGGCCAGGAGTAGAGCTGTCACGGCTAGCAGGGTGTTGTTAGAGTCTGCCTTTGGTTGGCAGTGGTACTTGGGAGACCGAGTGACGCGCCAGTCACTTGGTTATCCTGAGTTCTGGGTGCCAGGGCCGCTCCCGCCTCGAGCTTCACACACAGGAGAGTACACGCGGGCCGAGCTGGAGAGGTACACGCGGCCGGATACTGAGCTTGAGCGACACTTGCGTCCTGGTAGGGACTATGCAGCCTACCAGCGAGATTTCCTGGCGGGTCCATTGGGGGTCCGTGGCCGGAGAGAGGCGCGAGGCCAGGCCGCAGGGGCCGCTGAGGAGAGGAGAGCAGCCGGAGAGGGACGGAGAGGAGGTGAGAGCCGGGTCAGGCGAGCCCCGAGCGGACCGGCAGTTGGCGGACTCCCTGCGCTGCTGTGGAGGATTCCCGTTGTTGACAGTCAGGGGAACCCTGCAGAGTTTCAGTTAGCGCCTGCGAGGACGGAGCCTGCTCCCGTGACTGTGTCGGTAAGAATCAGTGTCCAACATTACTTTTGAACTTCAATTGCTTGAATTATCTGCTGAATAGTCTGATGAACTTGAATTGCATGCAGGTGCCAATTGAGTGGGTGAACGAAGCCGTTCGACGCATGCTGGCGCTGGAGAACGCAGTGAGAAAGGCAGCGAGCGGCACGCCACTGGAGTTGCAGTACCAGGCACCGACGTCACAGCTGACTCAGCCAGCCGTTGTTCAGAGGACTCAGGTATGAAAACGATACATTTCAGCTTTCGATACATCCTGCTTTCGATACATTCCTGCCTTGATAGCTTGATAGATGTACCTGTTTTTAATACAGACATACAATATGTGCGATAGATACTCATGCTTTGAAATGCAATGATAATGCAGGTGGAGGGGAAGATGAACCCTAGGCGGAAGAGTACGCGAGATCCGCCACCGAAGAAGGTGGTGGCACAGAAATCCACGCCTCCGGTTACCACCACACGGCGACAGACGAGGGGTTCGCAGACGGCACGTGCACGCGAGGAGGAAACTAAGCAAGCCGTGAGGCAAGCTGAGCTTCGGTATCAACTGAAGAGGCGCGAGAAGCCAACGTTGGAGAAGCCGGGCCCGGCTCGCAGGCCGAAACTGATCATGAGCCCAAACTCTGAGGATGAGGAAGGAGAGGAAGAAGAAGGAGCAGAGGAAGAGGGTGAGGAGCACTCGTCCACCAGCAGTGGCTCTGACGACTCCATTGACGATCCGAGGTATAGAGATGATCCCCGGGAGCTGCACGATACTTCAGACAGCGATGGCGGGCTTGAGGAGCGTTGACGAGGCCTCCGTTACCCTTTTTGCTTTTGATTTAGGGCCTGCGTGCCCAAGTAGATAGCTTTTGATGGATAGACATTTTGAGAGCCTGCGTGCCTCTTCTGATTGGCGGGCGCATGTGCCCTGTTTTGACTTAGTAGCTTTGATCGGCCGAGGGCCAGAGATACAGTAGTTCCCTTTTGCTTTTGATATGGATAGATCACGTTTTAGTACATAAAAGTTGCATTCTAAAGTTTTATAGCTTCTCATTGTGCATAAGAATCAGTAAAACCCGCCACTAATACCAAACTTGCATTGACAACACATCGAGACTAAACATAGACACGTATGAGTGTATAAAACAGCCTAACTCTGAGAGAAAAAAGGACGAAATACCCTAAGACACAATAAGGATACGAGGATACAGGAAACAATGAAATTTTGGGCAATATACGCCAAAACTCACGATACCAATCAGTAAAACCCGCCACTAATACCAAACTTGCATTGACAACACATCGAGACTAAACACAGACACGTATGAGTGTATAAAACAGCCTAACTCTGAGAGAAAAAAGGACGAAATACCCTAAGACACAATCAGGATACGAGGATACAGGAAACAATGAAATTTTGGGCAATATACGCCAAAACTCACGATACCTTGAAAGAGATGAAAACGACACCTTTAAACGATGAATGATGGCCAACATGACCTGCGCCAATTGACGGATTCAAACGAAACGCCCCAAGAATGGACTTATACCGAAGAATGCTCAAAATAACGCAAAAATGGTATAAAACGTCGAAAGATGACTCGATTATGTCCCGGACTGAAACCGACACCTCCATACAGTCACTTAAGGTCCAAATGACCCGTATGGCATGACCAAAATAGGCTAGAATCTCTGGAACGAGTTTCGAACTTCCGAAACCTTGGTTTGAACTTGAAACGGGCCTCCGAGGGTCCAAAATCTTCGTTGAGTACGGTATTCGTGATCCGTTGCTTGGATACAGTCACACATGCCTATGATGACTTGCTGGAATCATCAAAAGTACCAAATGACTCTTGGAATGAAAATCGACCAATTTGGACAGTAGCTGCTGAAATCTGTGAAAACTGCAGACCAACCGTCGCGCGATGGTGTGTAACTGTCGCGCGAGGAATATATGTCGCGCGATACATTGGGAATGTCGCGCGAGAGTCAACTCCTGTTAAGCAGCCTTTGTTTGACCAAATTATTGGCATGGAGCTGTTCATAACTTCCACGTCTTGAAAGTTGTTCTGGGCTTGCAGAAGGAAGGCTGTTCTGCCATGCAAGGTGGTAGGACACCTATGCCTTGGTCTCACCAACTCCTTGGCTATTTGAAGAAGGATTTTTAGACTTAATGAAGTGTACACCCCTTTTCAACTTGACTAAAATGGGAGACTCTCTAATGGAAGCCCTTGATCCTTGGCTAATGAGAGAGGAAACCATAAATTGGGCGAGTCCCCGGTCTCGCTGTTTATCTTCGATTCGAGATCTTCGGTTCGCTCGATCATGCGTCGAGATCATTCAAGCCGCATTGCCTTTCTGGGACCCCATCGTGCACGTCTTCCGATTCCGCGAAGATGAAATGTGTCCCACGATAGAAGAGTTCCAGGCATACGCCCCGGGGTTCGTCAATCTAGACATTCTTGCCGTGCCGCCCGTTCATGAAGACATGGGACAAATTTTACGGGAAAAACTCAATATCCCGGCAGCGGTGACAACCAGCATCATTCGAAACGGCGAGCTCAACATTCTCCGCCTAATCGAGCTGTATGGCCCGGAGGCTGGCTTGGGAGACTATGTCGGGGAAGCTCAACGACGCTTCGTCTTGTCTATATGCGCACTGGCCGCGTATATGCTGATTCCCGTCGACGGAGGGGCAAATCCCAAGTTGGTGAGCATTGCCTTGCAAATGGATAACGGGAGAAACATTATGCCCGTGGTCCTAGCGGAGACGCTCCTGGGTTTGGACATGCTGAAACTTGGGCAAGCCGATTCCTTCAGCGGATGTCCTATCTTGCTCCAGGTAAATTCCCATTCGATATAATTTCTCGCATTTTCGATTTCAATCCAAGCGCTTGGGCTGTATTTGATTTCTGACTCGTCCTCCGTTCTCATGCAGCTCTGGCTGGCAGACAAAATCGGGGTCTTGGAAGAGCCACAGGCTGGCTTTGAAGAGTTTCCCAGATTGTTGGTTGCGAGACTGATGATATTCCCCGACTTGCCGGTGGAGATATGGTTTGCCTTCCTGAATGATCTGCATTCTGAAGATATAGTCTGGAGGTGCCTCTGGTTAAACCTCCCAGCGATGACGCTCAAATCGGTGGGATACAAGAGAGTAATACTCGCCGGCCTGTCAAGTTTCACATTTTACATCCCTAGGCGTACGCTCCGCCAGCTCGGAAGGAACCAAGGATACAAACGATACGGAGCGGAAGACTTTGACATCCCCGCGTTCACTTCCTGGGATTTGCGCTGTCACAGAGATAACTGGGGCGATAGGACGTTGAAGGAATCAGTTCCAGATTTCAGGACGTGGCTGGAAAAGCGTTACGTAAGATGGCTCCGTGTTGAAGTTGAGGCAAGACTGAGGGGATATTTCTGAATCCCGTGGGAGAACAAATTGTAATTAGTAAAGCCATTAGGCTCCGCTTTTCTGTACTTGCTCTGTAAACTGTATGCCACTTTGCCCGGCTCGATCGGCTAAATAAAACCTTTGAATTACCCGGCCGTTATTCCTTCGAGGGACCGAACTCGCCATTGAACGTGTAATTTGAACAAACAACGCTTCGATGTAGCCATAAACACTCATAATGACCTACCGGAAGCATCAAAATTTCAAAATCTGGCCCGAGTCAGAATCCGGAAAATAACCCCAAAAAGGCAGTAGCCTGCCCTGCTGTGTCGAATTTGAACTGAACTCTCGCGCGAGCAATCAAAACCATCGCGCGACACTCCATGACTCTCGCGCGATGGAGAATCCCTGTTGCAGTGGCCAGCTTTGACTCATCCGGATAAAAGAAGGGTGGCAGGCTTTGTCAGTAGGCCTGGGCGTGCAGGGGCTCCTGGCTTTCCCCAGAGGTGTTCCCTTGATTTTTAGCAAGTGGGGGGACACCTTGCAAGGCCACCTCATCAAGTAGGAAAGGCATGCCTCCTTCCTTGGCTTATAAAGAGAGGTGAGTCCCTGAATGAAGGGTGTGCCTCCGTGGGAAATCTCTAGCACTATTCCCCAAATGGCAAATCATCTCCCCATCTTAATTGGCACGTGGCTCGAGGAATTTGTTGCGAGCGATTGGATATGCTTTCGTTCTCATGGGTTGGCAGCCTTTCGCTTCTTAAAAAGTGTAAGGCTCCGCCCCGAAATTCTAAGAGCAGCCCTGCAGTTTTGGGACCGAGACGTCCATGTGTTCCGATTTGGGGACAACGAGTTGTGTCCGACCGTTGAAGAATTCCAAGCGTACCTCCAAGGCTTTGCTTCGAGCGTAATCGTCGTGCCACCTTACGGGCAAAGCATGTCAAAGCTGTTGAAGACGTGTCTGAACATCCCCAGGAGTGCGGCAGAAAGCCTATTGATCGGCGGACGAATAAACATTGCGCGCCTAATGGAACGGTACGGGCCCGACGGCGATCCAGCGGATACGGTTCTGCAGGCTCGACGTCGATTCGCCGTGTCAGTCAGCATACTGGCCGCATACCTGCTGGTGTCTCCGTATGGACGGCCCGACCCCTCGTTGGTACACGTGGCTGTGGAGATGGGTGCTCGGAAGAACGTGGTGCCTTTGGTGCTCACTGAGACACTCATTGGCTTGGATTTGGTAGTCACAGGTCAGACAAACACATTCAGTGGCAGTCCAATCCTGTTACAGGTAAATTCTCACTCAGCTCACCTTTTTCCGGTTTTCGCACAGTCTGTTTTTACCTCGACTCTCGGCTTAAGGCTGTATGGTAGCTCCTTACTTGTTTTCTTTCGCTCGGGCTTATGTGGCTCCTTACTCGTCTTTTCGCTCATGCAGTTATGGCTATGTGACAAGCTTGGACTAATCTCGGCTCCTGAAGCGGACTGGCCCCGTCTGCCCGGGCGGATGCACCAAAGGGGAATGCTGTATCCAGAAATGTCTGAGGAGGAGTGGTACACCTTCATGAGAGAGATGTCTCCGCGCGAGATCGTCTGGCGGCACAGGGCCTTGAACATCCCGGATATGGCTCTGCACTCTGCAGGTTTTGAGAGAATGGTGATTGCTGGGCTGTCCAGTTTCACGTTCTACATTCCAGGTCGTATCCTGCAGCAACTGGGCATGAGCCAAGGCTTTCATCGAGCTGGGATAGAAGATTTCCACATTCCAGCTTTTACAGCCCAACATCTAGCAGGGTATGAACATAACTGGGGTTTGAGAGAACTCGGAGGAGCAGAAGACGGCTTCAGCACAAGACTCAAACATCGCTATGTAGCATGGTTAAGAGAAGAGGTCGAAAGCAGGCGAAACGTAGACTGACTCCTGACTCAAATCCAATGATCTAGAATAAACTGTGAGCCCGTGAGGGCCTCTAGCATTTCGTTCTGTTTTTTATGCTTTACTGTTTTTCTTGGGGCCCTGCTCAGCCTATGTAATAGAAATGATAGTTTTGAATAAAGGTGAAAGATTAAGAATTTTCCCCTTTTAGTCCAAGTGTTGAACGCCACGTTGTTTGAAAGTTGAGGCCTGCTCCGGAATGAAAAACCTGGATCGAGCCGACTGACTGTGACCGAATCTCACAGAGAGATTGCCTACGTATCCCAAGCTAGGGAATCAGGTCAAAACGTAGTTCAGGCTAGGGTTCGCTCACGTGTTTTGGCTCTCCTTTTGCGCTCTAAATTTTGCCTAGGACTGCCTTTGCAGGTTTCCAGCCTAGCGAGCTTTTGATTGAATGCCTATTTATTTTTGCCTAAACTGCCCCCTTGGGTTTTCAGTCTAGCAGGCTTGCTCTAATTTTTGCTTGGGACCGCCCACCCTTGTGGTTTTCGGCCCAACGAGCTTCTCTCAAGGGTAGTAACGTTTAAGTTGATCCAGGTTGACCAGCGTGTTGAACTCGTTGCCATCCAGATCGATGAGCTGAGCTGCTCCACCCGAGAGGATGGTCTTGATAATGTAAGGTCCTGCGCGCTTTGGGCGGAACTTGCCACGTAGATCGAAAATGGGAGCTCGGATTTCCTTCGTAACCATGTCCCCTTCAGCCAAGTCACGAGACTTGACCTTCTTGTTGAATGCCCGAGCAATCCTGCGTTGATATCCCTGAACGTGATACAAGGCACGGAGCCTTCTCTCGTCGAAGAGCATGAGTTCGACAAACCTCCCGCTAAGCCATTCGGACTCCGCGAGTTCACATTCAGCCATGATCCTCAAAGTCGGCACTTCCAGCTCGATGGGAAGGACAGCTTCCATTCCGTAAACCAGGGAAAAAGGGGTGGCCCCCGTCAATGTTCGAATTGACGTGCGGTACCCCCAAAGAGCTAGAGGCAGCTGCTCCTGCCAGTCCCTGGCGGACTCCGCGGATTTTTTGATGATAGTCTCGATGTTCTTGTTGGCTGCCTCGACCGCCCCATTCGTCTGAGGGCGATAGACCGTTGAGTGATGAACCTGAATTTGGAATTCCTCGAAAAGCTCCAAAACTCTGCCTTTGAAATGGACCCCGTTGTCAGAAACAAACGCCTGCGGAACCCCATATCGATAGATGATATTCTTTCGGATAAACTGAGCAACCTGAACCGCCGTCAGGGTCTTGTAAGATTCAGCCTCGACCCACTTGGTGAAATAATCTATTGCCACCAAAATGAACCGATGCCCGTTCGAAGCAGAAGGCCTGATCATGCCGATAACGTCGATACCCCAAACAGAGAAGGGCCAAGGCGATGTCATGCCAAAGAGTTTAGAAGAAGGGACGTGCATGAGATTGGCATGGATCTGACACCTATGGCAGCGGCGCACATAATCCACACACTGGGACTCCATGGTAGACCAAAAGTATCCCTGTCGTAAGATTTTCCTGGCAAGCATGACCCCGCTCATGTGGGGGCCACAAATTCCTTCGTGAATTTCCTCCATGATTTTGATGGCCTCAGTGCCGTTGACACAGAGTTTATGCATTCCGCAGTGAGATCTCCGATACAGTCTCCCGCCACAGATAATGTACTGAGCGGCCATTCTTCGGAGCGCTGCTCGGTCCTTTTTGGTGGCATCGGCCGGAAACTGACCACTTTCAACGAAGTTCCAGATATCGTGATACCAGGGTAGGCCGTCATCGACATCATCGACGGCGTTGACATATTGATAAGCAGGCAAGTCCCGCTGTTCAATTAGAATAGGACGAAGCTTGATACCAATCGGAAGCTCGATCATGGAAGCCAGAGTTGCTAGAGCATCGGCGAATTGGTTCTTCATCCGAGGGATGTGCGTGAACGTGACCTTGTTGAAACGAGGAATGAGGTCCTCCAAGTCTTGGTGATAAGGCTTCAATCTGTCCTCCCGAACTTTCCAGTCTCCGTTAGCCTGAGAAACGACAAGGTTGGAGTCACCAATAACCTCAAGCCTTTCAACACCGAGCGTAAGAGCCGCTTCCATGCCAACAATGCAGGCCTCATATTCAGCTTGGTTGTTCGTGACATCGAAATTGAGTTTGAATGCAAGCGGAATATGAGCACCATCGGGGGTTATAAGCAAAACCCCAATCCCGTATCCCTTCTGATTGGCTGCCCCATCAAAGTAAAGAGTCCAGGTGTCTTCGACAATGCCATCACTCCTTCATCTGGAAATGTAAAATCTGAGTCCTCTGGCCCCTCGACGGGATGATCAGCCAGAAATTCGGCGACTGCGCGCCCTTTGACGGATTTCCTAGTGACATATTCGAGGTCGAACTCTGCAAGCAATAGCAACCAACGTGCTAACTTACCAGTAAGCGCAGGTTTCTCAAACAGATACTTGAGAGGATCCATTCGAGAAATCAACTTCACTGGGTAAGCCAGCATGTAGTGTCTTAATTTCTTGGACGCCCAAACAAGAGCCCAACATGTCTTTTCGAGAGCAGTGTAGCGTTCTTCAGCGCCAACCATCTTCTTGCTCAGGTAGTAAATGGCCTTTTCGACTCCTTTTCCTCCCTCTTGAGCCAGCAAACACCCCATAGACGAAGGATTCACGGACAAGTAAAGTATCAAGGGTTTCCCCGGCACCGGTGGCATCAAAACCGGAGGGTTCTGCAGATAGGTTTGAATGGAGGTGAAGGCTGCCTGGCACTTGTCCGTCCAAACGAACGGAGTATTCTTCTTCAATAAACGAAACATCGGCTCGCAAGTTAGTGTCAACTTGGCGATGAATCTGCTGATGAATTGTACCTTTCCCAAAAAGCTTCGCACTCCCTTTTCAGAATCCGGTGGCTTCATCTCGAGGACCGCTTTGATTTTGGACGGGTCGACCTCAATCCCACGAGAAGTGATCATGAAACCGAGCATCTTACCAGCCGTAACCCCGAAGGTGCATTTCTGAGGATTTAGACGCATACGGAACTTCCGTAATCTCCCGAAGAACTTCCTAAGTACAAGAAGATGACCTTCTCGAGTTTTGGATTTGGCGATCATGTCATCGACGTAGACCTCGACTTCTTTGTGCATCATATCGTGCAGGATAGTGGTAGCAGCTCGCTGATAAGTGGGCCCAGCATTCTTTAACCCAAATGGCATGACCAGGTAGCAATAAGTTCCCCATTCAGTGATGAACGTGGTTTTCTCGCGGTCCTCGGGCGCCATGAGAATTTGGTTGTAGCCAGAGAAGCCATCCATGAACGAGAGCAAAGCGTGCCCCGCAGTGTTGTCCACAAGCACATCGATGTGTGGCAAGGGAAAATCGTCTTTGGGGCTCGCTTTGTTCAAGTCCCGAAAGTCAACGCAGACTCGAATTTGGCCATTCTTCTTAGGAACAGGGACGATGTTGGCAACCCACGTGGGATACTGAGAGACCATGAGAAAACCAGCGTCAATCTGCTTGGTGACCTCCTCCTTAATCTTCTGAACCCAATCTGGCCTCATCCGCCGGAGTTTCTGTTTCACAGGCTTGGCATCCGGGAACAAAGGAATGTGATGCTCCACGATCTCGGGATCGATTCCGGGCATATCCCGATGAGACCATGCAAAAACGTCACTGAACTCGGTAAGCAGCTCTTTGAAGTCGCGATGTTCCTCTGGGGAAAGTGTGGAGCCCACTTGAACCATTCGGGGATCATTTTCATCTTTCAAATTTATAGAAACTATTTCTTCTTTTAATGGCTGAGCATGCCTTTCGTCTTCCCTCTCGATGAAGGCACGGATTTCCTTGGGAATGTCCCCCTCGAAATCTATCCCCTCATCGTCAGGGTCGACACAATTTATATAAAGATCATTGAAATAGTCAGAAGATGCCTCGTTCATTTCACAAGCCCTTGAAGGGTCACCAAGTACAAGAGAGTCAAACTCGAAATAAAAGCTATGACGTGGAGGGCCTAGAGGCACAAACTCCGACTCAGAGCTAGACTTAGGGGACGGGACAGACTCAGACTCAGACTCAGACTCAGACGTGTCGTCAATGCAAGTCAGGCGTGGCCTGAAAATGCAATTATTCAAAGAGCCCTCGGCTTTCACAATGAGAGAGGTGGGATCCTCGAGGGCGTTGGGCCCGAGCATGAGCACTTCGGCTTCTCCAACTTCCCCAGCCAAACCCACTTGGGAGAATTCCCGAAATAGTAGTTCCAGATTTCCCTGATCGATAGATCCGAGCCAGTCAGTCTTGATCCTCAGCTGATTAAGCTTCCTCTTGAATTCTTCCTTTGCTGGTTCGTCATCGCTGCTTGACCAGGTGTCATCAGCGAAAATCTCAAAACCAGGCAGCAGCTCCCCGGTTTCGGAATGAACGAAGGGCTCAGCCTGCCCGGTGTAAGCGGCATTTCCCACTTCACGTACGAATTTGGGACCGCTGCAGAGGGTCTGAGATTTTCCCATATATTTCCTCCGTTTGGCATCTTTGGCAGAAGCGATATACCCCAAACCGAAGCGGCCCTCGTTGAAAGGAAAAGTAGGGAACTCCGGGACCCCTTGACGGCGAGAGCCTAATCCAATGCCCGGGAAGTGAGACATCCTTCTCATAATGTCCAGCGCGACAGAGCTTATGAGGAAATTTCCGTCTACGTTGATAGCCATTACCACTCCTGAAGTATCGAAAGAGAAACCTCCAAGGTCGACGTCTTCTTCGCCGTGTTGAATTCCCAGAACGGGAGTCCCGTCCTCCTTGAGCGGGCGGATACCTGAATCCCCGCAGATGGTTAGAGTGCCGGTGGGTAGTCCCAGAATGACCTTTTGGTGGAGGGTAGATGGCACCGCCATGATGTCGGACCGATGAAGCCATGGCCTGCCCAACAAAAGATTGAAAGTTGCAGGGATATCCACAACATGGAACTCCACGTCCATCTCAAAACCCTCAGCATCGAGTTTGAGTTTCAAGATACCCTCGACCACGCGACGGGTGCCGTCATATGCCTTGACAGCCAGATTGGAAGGTGCCAGATCCTTCTTGGTGAGCCCCAGACGATAAGCGACTCTCAGAGGGCAGACATTGATAGCGGAGCCATTGTCAATAAGAACGGTCGGGACCCAGAGTCCTCGACACTTGACGGTGATGTGCAAGGGACGATTGTGGTCGACTCCTTCGACCGGCAGATCCTTGTCCTTGAAGATCACCGTATGCTTGGAGGTTGGAGGGAGGATGAGAGATATCATCGCTTCTGGCGTGACGTCGGCCTGGACTTCAAGGCGGGATAGGGCGTGACATAGCCTCTGACGATGCTCTTTGGATGAACAGATCAGTCCCCAGATAGAAATAGCGGCAGGAATCCGCTCAAGTTGCCGCTGAACCAGATCAGGAACCAGATTGCTAGCTGATACCTCAAAAGGTGCAGACTTTGGGAAAGAAACAGGCTCGTTCCTTTGATTAGCAGGATTGGAGGAATTTCCGGCCTGCAGATTAGCAGGCTGAAAAATCCGTCCGCTCCTTGTAACATTGTGAACGTTTCCCACAGAGGGCACGAGTTGAGGACTTTCCTTCACATCCCAGAGATCAGCAGGGACATCTCCCAGTTTGCGCTTTCCCTTGTCAGTAGTCAGTGTAGAGACGGGTACTTCCATGTTTAAACCCAGATCTTCAGCGAGATCCTTCATCAATAAGGAGTCCCAAAAGCTTAAGTCTTTCACAGCAGCCACTTCAGCAACGGGCTCTGGATTCGCGATGAAAGGGACATCCCAGAGACCAGTGTCAGCTAGGGTACGATTGACAGCCCAGACTTCATTCCCGACTTGGACGTCCACTATGTCGTTAACTTCCCACAGATTAGCGGGCGGAGCGCGGTCCGTGACCATGATACTGCAATCCCTGTTGTTGGGGTAAGGCACCTGAGGGCGCGGATTTTCTTCATCGACGATGTAGGAATAGGGGTCATGGTCAGTGTCGGGGTTAGTATCACAAACCGAATCAAAGACCGAACCAAAGAGGGAAATGTGGTCTCCCAAAGCCCGTGGGTCATCCTGGACAAGTTCATCCTCTGCGTAGTGAAGCATGTAGTCCGGTGTGGCATAGCCTTGCAGAGGGTTAGGGTCGACATCCATGGGAGCAAACCAGGTCGGCTCAGGATCCCAATAATATTCCACTTCGGGAACTGGAGGTTCGATCGGGTTGAATAGCATGTTCAAGGAAAAACCGTCCAACGGGTCAAGCAAAGTCGCTTCATAACCGGCCAACCAGCCATCATACCAGGCTTGATCGAAGGGGACATTTCCGGGCTGTGGAGGAATCCCGTCCATTCCAAGGGTGGACCACTCGTTGAGGAGAGGAGCGGCATAGTCCCAATGGTCTGCTATAGCCCAACAAGTGGCTTGCATGTTATTATCTGAGGGAAGCACCCAAGGCTGATAGGGATCAGGAAATGGGCCAGCGATGGTTGCGTACGGGCTGTCAAGTGACGAGGCAGAATTGATCCGCACAGCAGGGATTGACCGATGGAAGAGGGAGCTGACAGATTCTTCGGAGACAGGTGAAGCAGCTTGTGAAAGTTCCGAAGGCACATCTGTGTCAACGACTTGGCCTTCAACCAATTGTATATAAGAAACCTCGGTGGATGGCTCGAGCGGGAAAGGCACGACGGGCCTGGGTTGATCGGTTGAGGCTATATAGTCAGTGGGGTTAAATATGGTGGAGTTAGGATTGATATGAGTGGAGCTGAGAGATATCTGGCTGATGTGGGGTACAGCGTTGTGCTTAGGGAGGGAGTTGGCAATGACGTTGGGTTTTTGAGGTGGTGGAGGAGTCTCCAGCGTGCCATCGTCGATGAGATCCTGGATTGCATGACGGAGGCGAAAGCAGGAGTCAGTGAGATGACCCGCTCCTTGATGGTAAGCACAGTAAAGGTTGGCTTTGAAGCCTGACGAAGGGTTCTTGGGTAGAGGAGTTGGATCTAAGGGCTTCAGATGCCCTGACTTGACCAACTTCTCCAAGACCGAGGACAGAGGCGCCTCAATGGCGGAGAAGCTGCGAGGTTGGTTCCGAGGTCGGTTATTCTGTGGATTTTGAACTTGGTTGACGTCCACGACATGATTAGTAGCACTGGAGGAAGCGGCATTAGTACCGGCGGTTGCTGTGTTGGAGTAAGTCCCTGTTCCAAACAGTGCATTGGCGCTTCCAGAATAAGCCCGCGGTTTTGACTTGGGGGTGTGCGAGGATTCACCCTTTGATAGAATTCCACTCTGCAGAGCATCTTCGATGGCCAGGCCAGAGTCGAAAAAGGTTTCAAAGTTAGCGGAGGCCTGAGCTAGAACCAAGTGCCTAGCGTAGTCTGGTTGGAGGTTGCGGGAAATGATGCGGAGCTGGTCCTTCTCGCTTGGGCGATCAGTCATCTGTGCAGCCTTAGCCCTCCACCTTTTGACAAAGTCTGCGAAGGTCTCCTTAGCCTCCATCTTGGTGGATTCGAGTTCTCGAGTAGTCATTTTTAGCTGGGAGTTGTAATTGTACTGCGAAATAAACGCAGTCCCAATGTCTTCCCAAGTCCTTCTCTTGGCAATGTCGAGTGACAAGAACCAATGGAAAGCAGGGCCCGAGAGGGTCTGAGGAAAGAGCTGTGACATGGCCTCCGGCTCAACAGAAAAAAGTTTCATGGCGGCATGGTAGCTGTAGAGATGGGTCCTAGGGTCACCGCTCCCGTCGAACTTAGCTAAGTCTGGCATTTTGAACTTCTCGGGAAGCCTGGCGTTGGGATACAGGCAAAGGCGATCCAGGTCGATCCCTCCGGCACTGATCTTTTCTGTCTTAGCAATGGATTCCTCTAGTTTGGCCATCTTGGCCATGAGTGCGACCATTTCCGGATTCGGAGCTAGTCCTTCTGGGTTTGGAGGCAATCTACCACCTGCAAGGTTTCCAGTGGGTCTGCGAGCTTCCCTCGGGTTCATCACTATGAGACGTCCTGCGTGAAGCGGGTCCGGAACCAAGATAGGCTGCTCCTGGTCAGACTCATCGTCCTCACCTTCTTCCTCGAGAGGGGGCAGAAGGCGAGTGTGGATGAGGTCATTCAAACGAGCAATGTTAGTGTCGGTCTGAGCTGCCCTCTGTTGCATGGCGGTGATACTGTCCTGAAGGTTCATGAGCATGGTCTCCAAGGTAAGGGGTTCTGGTTGCGGTTGTTCCATCGTGATAAGTGTTTCAGAGCTGCTTGAGGCGGATACCGGGGTAGTCGGACGTCCTTCCTGTGAAGCCTGTGGTGAACTTGACTGAGAACCTGACTGGGATTCTGAGTGCCGCACTGCTGGAGGTGAGCGCGGAGAGTCTTCCGTGATGACTGACTGGGACCGTAACCTGACAAGCCTTTGAACCGGACTCAGATGCAGACATTCCCAAGCGGGTTTGGCAACTGGCCTCGATACTTTCCTCGGTGGTGCAATGATTCAGATCTTTGCTTGCAAGGGAAAAGGAGGTTTTAATAAGGGTCCTGCAGTAACTTTAAATAAAAGACTAAAGCGGACGCAGCCAACGTCGAGAGTGTCACCCTAGACTCTAGAACCGGAAGACAAGTCTGTCTCACGACGTTTTGGACACTGCTTCTAGGCCCTCAAAATTCTTTTTTGAAGATGTATCCTTGTTTGGAACGAACGGTCCTAAAGGATGTCAAAAAGGAGTCTAAACCTTTGTCTCTTTCGATGTTCGGGATCTCAAGTTTTTGAAACCAGAACGACTCGGTATGAATATCATGCTGCCATAACCAGGTTGGCGTAAGCAGCACTGTGCTATTAGCCGGGCGGTGTAAGTGACGAGGCACTTGTTACCTTTTGGTGTAAGCATCATGGTATTTTACTCCGTGGTTCTTCGTTTTGTTTGAAACCCTAAACAGGTAGACGGGCAAAGGTGTAGAAAAGCTTCTGATTTCCTAAAGTCCCGTTGTAAAGGACTTAAAAGATGATAACGCGCACCATCGAGGTACACGACTCCTCATCGGGCCATAACAATGTCCTACTAAGCCTGAAGACAGACTCGGAACAGATTGAGAACCTAGGAGCCATCCTAGACATGCTTCTACGCTGAACGAGAATGTATGTACAGTTCATGCGATAAGAAAAGCAGTAACACATAGGCACTTAGAGGGTTAGATGCAAGTAGATCTTAACCTGCAGGTACCTGTCCTAATTGGGAGAGTTCTAATGCTCCGTATATGCAATAGGCCGGTTTTGGTTCGTAACAGGTTCCTCGGACTAGGGCCACAGATATACCTCCCGTTACCCGCGTTTTTCGCAGAATAACAGTCGAACGGTAGCATGACCCATCATCGTCAAAGGTTGTCGGTCATTCGGGCGCCCCGGGCTCCGGTAAACCGTGCCGGATTGCCAAAACGTTCCGACGAGGCTTTTCCCACATTGATGCAAATGAGATGCTAAAATTTGATTTAAAAGAAGAAGAATCACAAAGTCGTAAAAATGCCTTTTCAAATTTGGCTCACTTTATTTAGTCCATCTTTAGAAGAAATTACGCAAGCGAACAATCGAAAAAGCCCCAGATTAGAATGGCCGGACACGAGGTCCTGTTAAATTACCATTCCAACCTTCGGCAGCGCGAAGCTCACCGCTTTGACAGGCTTTTAAGGGATTGTTCCCAAGCGTATTAAATCCTAAGTGTGAATTAATATCAGTTCGATTTATCCCCAGCAGAGTCGCCACTGTGGGCAGCATGCCCTTGGTGAGAAAGGATTTCGTTCCTTTTCGCCATTGCGGCCCTTTTTTGATAATCGAGGGAGCGCGTGCGCTGGTGGCAAGCGCTCAAAAATACAGAGTCGCCACTTGAGTTTTGAGGGTCCGACACTCAAGGAACCGTATTTCGAAGCACCTGCCGCGCTTTGTTTGAAAAAGTGAAGGAAACCAGCCCGTCATAACCATATCTGGGTTCGGGAGCCAGGTTACGAGAAAGGAAGGGTTTTATGGCACCCCTCTCGCCCAATCCGGAGATCGGTCTCTACTTAGGCGTTTTTATGAAAACATTTGTGATTCTTCCTCTTTTAATTGATTTTAGCCAATTAGGGCGGGGGAACAGTTAATCGGGGATTAAAACTGTAACAGTTTGCAAGATGTGATTAAATAATGGCACGAATGGATAACATGATGAATAATGAGCGGGATGATCTTGAGACAGCGATCAGATGCCAAAACCAGGCTCGGGGCAGATTTGTCCTGCACGATGACCAACTTGCATGCTTGAACAAGTCTGTATGCAAGTCAACCATCGCGCGAGACACACTGACACTCGCGCGAGTATTGTCATCTCACCACAGTCCCTAAATCATCCCCTTCTGGGCTCTGGAGGGACCAGTGCACACCCAGGAAGCAAACCAAGCAGTTTATTGGAAGACTGAAAATACTAATTATTACACCATACTCCAAGCAGGAGCCAAATAAGATGAAACACAACCCCTAAACAGTGGGGGTATCAAAACAGAGGCCAAGGGCCTAGTTGCCCATGCAAGGGCCATTCATGGAAGTCATAGAACAGTCGCGCGACAGAGAGTGAGTCTCGCGCGACACTCCCGACTGGACTTCCAGGAATTGCTTTGCATGTTTGGGGTCCTGAGACAGATTCAAGGGATCCCAAGGGCATTCCAAACTATTTAAAGCAAATAAGCTAGCTACTGTGTTTTGTTTTGCATGCATATCAGTGATCTAAAAATCAGAGTAAGATACAACAGACATAAATACACTGCAAAACAGAAAAGGGCTAGCTTCCCTTCCCCACGAGGTCCATTCTCTTGCTGACACAAGTGTCGCGCGAGTAAAGGGGACCGTCGCGCGAGGGTGAGGCTGCCACGATTTCTTGTAACTTTGCTGGCTTTAGGACCAGGGCATAGTATTGATTACCAGCCTTGGTCCTGTCAGCCCCCCTCAGGGATCAAAACAGAAACAGGTTTAAAAATTATACCTTTGCTTGGAAAGGGTTTGGAAGTAGATGAGGTTGATTGGTGTGACCTTGCTACCAAGAATGTATGAACACACTAAGTTCAGTGGTTTAGGAAGTAGTTTGAGGGTTAGGAATTTTGTGCTAGTTAATGTAGGACTTGTAGAATGACCAATGACTTCCTTAAGTAATTTTTTGGAACCCTTAACATGGAAGACCAATGGGGGTATTTATAGGGGGAAGGTAAGGACTGAATGGAGGCCAAACAAGGCCTTAGGACCAGCCACTAAGGCTGGTCACAACTTGGTTGTGAGGCTAGCCAACAAGGTGAGAGAGTGTTTGGGAGTTTGCATGGGGCTAGAGCCTGCCAGCACGCCGTTCAGCTGAGGAGAACGGGGTTCCAGCCCATGGGAACCCATGTGCCAAGCAATCATCACAAGTCCAGCTGGATTCTGTGATAGGAACAGGAGAGAACCATCGCGCGAGGGTCCATGAGTGTCGCGCGAGGGTCAAACAGTCAACAGTTTGACTTTGACTACACGTGGCAAGCTAAGTGTCGCACGAGGGACACAAAGGCTCGCGCGAGGGTCAACTCTGGCTTTAGGGGTTTGACTGAAGGTTCAGAAAGGTTCAAAGGGTTTCAAGCGGGGTTCTAAGCGTTCCAAGCTCGATCCATTCCCAATCCAAGCTCTGTTTGATCCGATTTCATCATCGGGGAAACAAGAAAATCGTAAAAATAAGTAAAACGATTGGGAGACCCAGATTGGGGTGTCTACAAAATCCATTTTATGAATTTACGGGTCTTTACAGGCAATGAATTTTGAATCTGCGTAGTGATGGACAAGCGACAGTTGAGAGCATATTATTTTAGTTAGATTGATTTGAGTTGGTTCCCTTCCCTAACAGACGTGTGAACTGTTAAGGGTACTCTTATAGGATTTTGATTCTCTTGGGTCATAGAGTGCTTATTCATGGTGAAAGATCATTGTCTCTTGTGATATCCTATTGTACCCATTCACTCTGGTTGCATAATCTATCGCATTTTCGTATAGTTTGGGTATAGATTTCTCTACTGGGTGCAGTGGCGGAGCCACTCTATGGCCACTGGGGGCACCTGCCCCCACTGCACCCTTTTTTTTTTTTTTTTGAAATTGGTAGTTTGAGTTTTCCCAATATTTAAAGCCAGACACATGTTATTAGATTAAATACTTGTTAAAATACAAATGACTTGTTTGAATTGTTACACAAATAAGCTCCACAAAATCAATGTCTGCAAATCATATCAAAGTAAAGATTCGGTGAATTTATTGAAGAGTGAGTAATTTTCATCCAATATGGACAATGAGTAATACGCACATGTTCACCTAGTGTTTAGGTATATGGGTGAACAAAATAGTACTCCAAAACTTGAAAACTCTTCTTTGTAACATGATTTAATAACCAACACAAAAATCACGCCGCATCACCAACAATCATCAAGTCATTGGTCGGTGGGATGTCGTCGGGAGTTGGCTATCATCAGAAATTTTGTTCTTATAATGCCCCCAGTGATGTATATTTCTGGTTACGCCATTGACTGGGTGCGTGTTTGCTCAACCTATCATTTTCAGGTACATCTCAAGGATTCGACATGGAGTGCATGGTGTGCGTGTTTGAAATCATATCATTTTGAGAAGCGGTTCTATCATCTTTTGTATGATCTCTTGAAAGGATTAAATTGTAAATTCATTTGAACTTTTTTTTAACTTCAGATGTTATGTAACCTCTAAATTTACTCTCATTAACTAACTATGGAGTTTGGGCCGTGGTGTCAATGTTGTAAATCTCTTTCTTGGGGACTTTGGTTTGTAAATGATCATTTTGGAAACTCTCTTTTGGGTATTACCTATACTATGCAAGGATCATTTAATGAAATGGCTTACTTATTTATGTCGAAAATCGAGGGCGTGACATTTTTCTCATGTCAATTCAATGAACTAATTAAGATGTTTAGATTTTGTAACAAAAATTTAGGAATGCATAAAAATATTTATTTAATTATTAAAAAATGTTACGGCATTCGTAATAGGCTAAAATTATGGGGCGGAAGGATTAGCATGATAAGTATCCTAAGGATGTGGCCTATATTAATGTGGCTAATGTGGGCCTAACATTAAACTGGGTGGTTTTGGCTTAAAAAGTCAAAATGATATTTTTTTTTGAATTTGTTAATTTTGCGTCAAACTTTTGTAACTTTTTGATTCGTCTCATCGAGAGGAATTAGAAAAGTAATTTTTTTTTATCGAAACTCATAATTTTTTTAAAAAGACAAAAATAAGTCAAAAAGATAATTTGTTAAACTTAATTTTGTCTTTATTTAAAAATTTATGAGTTTCGATCATAATTTTTTACTTTTTCGATTCCTCTCGTTGAGACGAATCAATAAGTCACAAAAGTTTGACGTAAAACAAACAAATGCAATTTTTTTTTTGAATAATGACAAAAAAAAGTTAATCGAAGGCTAAGTTCCGCCAATTATTTTGGGCGTTTTGTCCTTATCCAAATTTATTTTGCGTTTGTTAGTTTTCCGCCTAACGTTTGTGAATTATTGATTCATCTTATCAAGACAAATTGGAAAAGTAAAAAATTATGAATTTTATCCAAATATTTTTGAAAATATCTTGAGAAAAAGCCCCAAAAGCCAGATTTCGTGCTTTTTCGTAGATATTTTTGAAAATATTTGAGAAAAAGCTCCAAAAGCCAGCTTTCGGGCTTTTTCGTAGATATTTTTGAAAATATTTGGGTAAAAATAATAATTTTTTACTTTTCCGATTTCTCTCTTCGAAAGAATAAATAATCCACAAAAATTATGCGCAAAACTAACAAACGCGAAAAAACTTTAATAAGGACAAAACGCCCAAAAACCTTAGCGGAACCTAGCCCAAAACTATGATTTAAACAGCCAATAACAGTTAATAACTAGTTGGAGAAAACATATAAAAACTGAACATAATTTTTTGTCTTTATTAAAAAAATAGTTTTTAACATAATTTGTATCTTTTTAGATTTCTCTTGTTGAGACAAAATCAATAATCCATAAAAATTGATGCAAAACAAACAAATGCAAACAAAATTTGAATAAAGAAAAATAATAATCCACAAGAATTATTAAGCCAACCACCCCTTAGTCATTACAACAAAGTCGTTCTATTTTTCGGATAAAACAATGAAACAATTTATATGCTACAAAAGTACGTTGTTAATTTTTCTCATGTCAATTCAAAGAACTAATTAAGATATTTAGATTTTGTAACAAAAATTTAGGAATGCATAAATATATTTATTGAATTATTAAAAAATGATACGGCATTCGTAATAGGCTAAAATTATGGGACGGAAGGATTAGTATGATAAGTATCCTAAGGATGTGGCCTACATTAATGTGGCTAATGTGAGCCTAACATTAAACTGGGTGGTTTTGGCTTAATAAGTCAAAATAATTTTTTTTTAATTCAATTTTTTTTGAATTTGTTAATTTTGCATCAAACTTTTGTAACTTTTTGATTCGTCTCGTCGAAAGGAATTAGAAAAGTAAAAAATTATGATCGAAACTCATAATTTTTTTTAAAAGACAAAAATAAGTCAAAAAGATAATTTGTTAAACTTAATTTTGTCTTTATTTAAAAATTTATGAGCTTCGATCATAATTTTTTACTTTTTTCAATTCCTCTCGTTGAGACGAATGAATAAGTCACAAAAGTTTGACGTAAAACAAACAAATGCAATTTTTTTTTTGAATAATGACAAAAAAAGTTAATTATTAAGCCAAAACCACCCGAAGGCTAAGTTTCGCCAATTATTTTGGGCGTTTTGTTCTTATCCAAATTTATTTTGCGTTTGTTAGTTTTCCGCCTAACGTTTGTGAATTATTGATTCATCTTGTCAAGACAAATCGAAAAAGTAAAAAATTACTGTATGACTTTAATCCAAATATTTTTGAAAATATCCGAGAAAAAGCCCCAAAAGCCGGCTTTCGGGCTTTTTCTTAGATATTTTTGAAAATATTTGGGTAACAATAATAATTTTTTACTTTTCCGATTCCTCTCTTCGAGAGAATAAATAATCCACAAAAATTATGCGCAAAACTAACAAACGCAAAAAAAACTTGAATAAGGACAAAACGCCCAAAAACCTTAGCGGAACTTAGCCCAAAACTGGAGTATGATTTAAACAGCCAATAACAGTTTTAATCATTTGAAACAACGAACAGCCCACTCAACAACACAAATCAAACCACTGTTTTTTTTTTTTTTTTTGGACCCTCCTATTCTATATGCCTTGTATTTCAAGGAAGACTAGACCCTACCATCCTCTTCTTTTCTTTCATTTTTCCCTTCTTCGATCTTCTTGTTCCGGAAGGATTGAAGGGTTGGTGAAGGGTTGGTGCGTGTATAAGGCTGGCCATTACAAATTAATTGTACCTCGTTTAAAATTAAAGCCACCGCGCGCATGCATTAATTTCAAACAAGAATGTGTCCGTCGTGTTTGTATGTAGGAGTATATATAAACATGCGTACGTGTTGGCTGGCAGCTGATCAATTCAGGTGATTTTTGTTTGCTTGAGAATTAAGATAAGATGATTAAGATCCCAAACGGAAATCAAATTTTGCAACTTGAGTGTAAGTCGTAACAATAGTGCTTCTGTTTCTGTACTCTCTCTCCTCTCTCTCTCTCTCTCTCTCTCTCTAAATTGCTTGCATAACACATTGTGCACATGAGAATGAGAGAGAGACAGGCAGAGAGACACAACTACACATATTGCGGAATGATTATGTGAAGTAGAAGCAATATGGTATTTTCTAATATAGCTATTATTATGATGATTACCTTGTGAGTGAAGAAAGAAAAAGACAAAGATTGAGTAAGGACAAGACGAAGAACCATCCCCCCCCCCTCTCTCTCTCTCTCCAATAATCTAAGCAAACGTGAAACCCCACAACCATCACCATCATCCTCACCATTACCATTTCATGAAGCCTCCTCTCTCTCTCTCTCTCTCTCTCTCTCTCTCTCACACACACACACACCCTTTATATATTCGCTATGTTATCTCCATCAAGTCAGTTACAATAAGAAATCTGTCTCCCCATTTCGAGCTTGTTGAAACCCTACGATGAGGAAGCCAGCTGAGACAACAATGGGAAAAGAGAAAATGAAAAACAACAACGGCAAAACCAAGCTGAGAAAAGGGTTGTGGTCGCCGGAAGAAGACGAGAAGCTTATCAAGTACATGTTGAGAAACGGGCAAGGTTGCTGGAGCGATATCGCGAGGAATGCCGGTTTGGAGAGGTGCGGGAAGAGCTGCCGCCTTCGTTG
This sequence comes from Rhododendron henanense subsp. lingbaoense, assembly GCA_020567845.1. Lineage (NCBI taxonomy): Eukaryota > Viridiplantae > Streptophyta > Magnoliopsida > Ericales > Ericaceae > Rhododendron > Rhododendron henanense. The sequence goes on from CM036312.1 coordinate 38,162,466, forward strand.
GATTAACTATCTGAGGCCTGATCTCAAGCGGGGCGCGTTCACCCCGTATGAGGAAGCACTCATCCTTCATTTGCATTCTAACCTTGGCAACAGGTCCCTCTCCCTCTCTAGCTACTTAAGATAATCTCTCTCCCTTCTCTTTCTCTCACTTGAATTCGAAGAAGAATCTTGAACTTAGATAATCTCTCTCCCTTCACAAAAAGTTGGTAGAATACCTTCCATATACTAGACCTATAGAGCAGAACGTCATATGCTTGGATATTCAATCTTTTTTAAAACTCCAGATGAATATTCTATCTAGTGAGAGATTTTCAAGGAAGTCCATCCATTGCCATTTAGGGTGTCAAAGACATAATTTGACAAGTTTTTTTTTTTGCAAAATCCAAGTTCACTGTTCACCCATTGGCATTTCTTGAAGCCAAAAAATGGCAATGCCATGCCAAATTTGCAGCCCTAGACGGCTATTGTCATTTCTCACTCACCATCCAATCCATTTGATTTCCTCAATTGCTTTTTTTTTTTAAAAGCACCATAGCAAGCCAAAATATGGATTTGACAAAGTTATTTTGACACCAACGAGTGGACTTGCTCTAACGTCTTGCTACTGTATTTTTAGGTATGACAATTAAGGGGAAAAAAACGTAGCTGTTCCTTGAGAGGGTGAAAAGGTGTATGTGTGTACTCCATAACTTGGATATAGTGAACTGTTGCAGTTTCCAAGTTCACTGTTCACCCATTGCCATTTTTTGATGCCATTTTGATGCCAAAAAATAGCAATGACATGCCAAATTCGCCACCCTAGCTAGACGGCTATTGCCATTTCTCCCACATCATCCAATCCATTTGATTTCCTCAATTTTTTTTTTTGTTTTTTTAAGCACTTTAGCAAGCCAAAAAATGGGTTTGACAAAGTCATTTTTCGTTGACAATAGGAGTAAAATGTGAGAGTTTATAAAGCATCTCTTCTGTCTCTGGAATTTTGTTCAACTTCTTTCATACTCATATCCATATCAACAATTGATACACCGCGTTCCTTGGTGGCACATACTTAAATTTTCTTCCTTAGAGCATCTCCAATTAAATATTCTCTATTTTTCCAGTTTAGAGGATTAAATTAATATTGTTTAATCAAAAAGTGAATATAGAGGATTTTACTATCCAGATAAACTCCAATCACAACCCTCTATATCTCTATATTCACACTCTATTTCAAATACTTCATCACTCTTCCTCCCATCATTATTCTCACTCACTCAAAATTTAATACTTTTTGCATTTTAAATGCAAAAAGTAGTTTTGGAGGATCCTTCAAAACTTTTTTCCATACTCTATATATGGAGGATGAAACTCAATCCTTCAAAATGGAGAAAAGTATGGAGGATGGGTAGGAGTGATGTTTTCCTCCAAAATAGAGGGATGGAAGAAAATTTAGAGTTATGGAGGGTAGGTAGGAAAATTTTGTTTTAGTGCGCTTGTTGGGCCTTGGTGTTTTCAAGTCGTCTTTCTCTAGTTTTTGACTGGCGTCTTGCCTTATTTTAGGTCTTGGGTGGCTTCTTGTCGATGTGCCCTTAATCCTTTTAATCTTTGTAATCCTTTATAAAGATTAATAAATTCTTTTGCTTAGAAAAAAAAAAGAAAAAAGAACTCATGCAATAAAACCGCACTGAAATGGAATTGAACAAGTTAACAGCTGAAATGGTTAAAAGGCTTTGTCATTTCCAATTATTCAGTGTAGCCCTTTTTTTACATTACTATTTGTTCCTTCATTGTTGTTTCAGTGGTTGTACTGAACAAGTTTATATTAAGGGTAATGGAATTTTTTTTTTAGAAATATCCATGATGATGTGATGTTTTGTAGACTTTAATTGATTGGAAAATGATTTCTACACTCCCATTTTAGCCATCCACACTCTTTTTTTTTTTTTTTGTCTTTATCCACATGAATTTACGATATTGTCCTTGAATGTGTGAAGAAGTGTATTGGAAAAAAAGGCAAAATAGTAAATTCAAGTGAATAAAGACAAAAAAAAAAGGAGTGTGAATGGCTAAAATGAGAGTGTAGAAATCAATTCCCTGATTGATTTCATGCTAAAAATATTCAACATTCTGTTGTGAAATTTTAAAAATGCCACTCCTAGATCCTTTGTCATGGTGCTATATCATCTTTCCATTTAATAGAACAAATATATATATAGACACACACACCATGGATCTAGTAAGGGATCCCTTACGGCCAAACCGTGCGGACCTTCCCTTTCCCAATCGAACTGCAACGATCCAAGCCGCTCAATGTGTTTAGAACGTGATTTTAAGGGTATCCGCGAGAAATCACCCCAAAAAAATGCCCAGGAAGGGCTTGATCCGAGCAGTTTTGCATAAAAATGCATTTACGGATCGTCACGATTCGATCGGAAAAGGGAAGGTCCACACGGTTTGGCCCATAAGGGATCCCTTACTGGATCCTGGCTATATATATGTATATCGAGGCGGTTCCAGGGACATTTATAAAAACACTTAAAAAAACACTCCAAATCTCAATCTCATAGTTTCCGATAAAATTTTGATGATCCGAGCCGCTCAATATGTGCAGAATGTGATTTTAAGGGTACCCGCGAGAAATCGGCAAAAAAAATACCGGGAAGTGCTTGTTTTGAGCAGTTTTTAATTGAACCGTTCAATAAAAAACAGTTTGGAACTGTTCGGATCAAGCCATTCCCAGTCATTTTTTTTGCTGATTTCTCACGGGGTACCCTTAAAATCACGTTCTGATTACATTGAGCGGCTTGGATCATTAAAATTTGATTGGGACACATGGAGTGTTTTTTTAAGTGTTTTTATAAATATCTCTAGAACCGTCCCGTATATATATATATATATAAGCTCCGTTTGCAACCATGCTTACGAGATGCAATATTTCATTTTGACTAATGCTATTACTTTCTGGTTAATTGTTTTTCTTATTTTGTTAATTTGAATTATATATCACAGGTGGTCTCAAATTGCGGCACGCCTTCCAGGAAGGACGGACAATGAAATCAAGAACTTTTGGAATTCCACCGTGAAAAGGAGGTTGAAAAACAACGGTAATTATTCCACATCCTCATCGTCTCATGTCAGCACCGATGAGTCAAACCCTAAAGAAGCCACAGGGAGAGAGATCGTGTTCATGCATGACCGCGACATCATGGCCATGTTGATGGACTCGTCATCGTCTTCATCAATATCCATGCATGGAATGGCCACTCCAAATTACCTCAACTACCCTTTCCCTTTCCTAGACAATAGCTACGACGTGTTCAATATGTCCCCTCCTTGCTTACCACAAGGAGGTGCAGGAGAAGGGTATTGTGGGGATTTTGCGTTCGTTGAAGCAGGTGTGATGGAGCTAGAAAGTGACCCTATAACTCCTCCATTAGAGAGTACTAGGTGCTTCGTTGAGAATAATGCTGGTGGTGATCACTACGCCTTTGATCATAAGAAATATTGTAACAACTACTCCTTGGCTAATGTTGATGATCAGGGCAGCAAAATAGAGGACGTGTTTGAGGTTGGGAATCCTTGGCAAGGAGAAAATTACTCCAAAATGGGAGAATGGGATTTGGAGGGCTTGTTGGAGAATGTCTCAAGTTTTCCTTGCCTAACTGATTTTTAAGTTGCATTACACACACTCTCTCTCTCTCTCTCAATGAGCTTTCCAGCCTATCGCATAAGAAATTTTGAAGATATATACAAATTTTCCTGTCATACATACGTCAGAAACCTACATTTGCCTCTTTGAGCCCTAAAACCCTTCCCAACTCTTTATTATGGTAGTGAGATCAATAGTATGAGCCAGAACTTCAGGGCCTCGGAATTAGTGGATGTGTGAGCGAGTTGGCCAGGACATTCATGAATAGTGAAAAAAAAAAAAAAAACAATACGAGCGAGAAACTGGATGAATGGGCGGCCACGGTACAACCAAGATGTGTGATACGAAAACCAAAATCAGAAACGTAAATAGCGAATTACAAGGTGGATATGAAAATAAAGGCTAGCTAAGCTAGTTTGTAATAAATTTCTATTTGTATGTACGGATGGAATAATGAAGATGTGGAGGTTGTTATATATCCTGTGGAACATAATGATGCAATGAAATAAGAATCATATCTGATATCTCTCTCTGGCACAGAATGGACCCAACAAAGATGGTATTTTTTTGTTTAAAAACAGGAAGAATTGTTTGTACCCAAAAATGACAGTCAAATAATTGAGCGGCCCGGCCACTTTTCAAATACTCGACAAAAATGAAGCAATTTTGTTAATTCGTGTCATTTCAGTGCAAATAATTGAGCGGCCCACGTGATTGATAAGGAATTGCAGAACACCATCATGACAGGTAATACTCTTGGTATAGTTTATGATGATACTGGCATACTAAGAATGAAAAAGATGATAAGAGGAAGAGTCCAAACAATTGCAATTGATGTGGAAAAATAATTCCTTTGCTCCGCTGCAGCAGAGGAATTAATAATATCAACTGTAATTGCTAAGGTTTGGAGTAACTATGAAGATTATTTCATGGAACATAAGAGGACTAGGTAGCTCAGTTTAGAAGAGATTTTATCAAAACTAATAGAGGAAAAATCTCCCCAAGGTTGCAAGTAGAGGAAAAACTTCAAATGTTTGGAAGGAGCTGTTATGGGAGATTGTGTCATCAAGGGTTTAAGTTCAAGGTCAATTCAGGAACAAAGATAAAATTTTGGAAGCATAAATGGTTGGGTGATGAGACTCTTCAAGCTATTTTCCCAGGGCTTTCTATTTTACATACCCAAAAAGAAGCAACGGTAGTTGACATGGTGGATGATCAAAATCAAGATTTCTGGAAGTTCCAATTCAATCAGGGGAGTTTTGTATGATTGGGAAAGAGAACAACTACAGAATCTTGTGCAGTTGCTGAGTGGAATACTTAAGACCTGGTGAAAATAAGAGTGACTTTTTGGATTAAAGCGTGGTGCAACATTCAAGTGTATTCTGATGAGGATTCAAGAGAAACCTGAGTGGGATTACAAGTGTATCCAGTTTTTGGAGGGCTAAGAGTTGCTTTTGGATATATGCTGGTTATCCTTGATGTTGCTGCTGAATGACGTGTACTCTGCTCTTGCAACTCCAACTTTTGGAGGGCTAAAAGTCTTCTGGTTATCCTTGGGCTACATTTTCTAATACTCCTGTTGAATTGAGTTGATTTTTGAATTGAGTTGATTTTTGTATCTATAGATATTGGAATGAGAACATATATTACATCTACTAAAATGCTTGGATCATTTGTATGAGATCCAGAGTGGATCCCACACTGCGATCTGTACACAATCGCTGTGCAAGCAAACTTTCTGTTCCTTTTATTCTGCCTATTTCATTTCCTACAACTCTTTAGTTGTAACTTTTAATTTCGGTGATGCAAAATCCCGAACATTTTTCATTTCAACGGTGTTCTTTACATTTGAGCATCGTGCTCACTTTTTTCCCTTGCTTGATGATAGGCGCGTAAATGTTCACATATGCGCCCCCTAATTTATCTTTGTTAAGTTCATTTATGTTATTACTCAGAGCTTAATGTTTAATTTGGGTGTTGTAGGTTTTTGGAATCTTAATATGTTAAAGCCGACTAAATCATGGATTGGGCCATATTATTTTTGCTCCTGGTGATACATGGTCTCGGTGGGCCCAAACGGCTACTCTCTATTATTTATTTTGACTGAGAGAGTTTGGGACTAAAGAAATTCTCGGCAACTAAGATGGCCCACAGCCTTGAGGAAAAAGAAAGAAAATAGGGTTGTCCCTTGGCAGCTTATAAAAGGATCATCACACACATTACAGAAGGGAGGCGGAGAACGGGGTCTCGAAATTGGAGGCCATCAGAGGCTGCGAAGACAACCTTCGATGTCCGGCTAATTCCTTTTCTAGGGTATAGATGAAGCTCGAACTCTTAGTAATATTGTTTATGTTTTGATTTAGATTTTTATTCGAATCATGATTGTATGACTCTCAAGGATTTATTTAGAATAATAATTCTTTCCATCACATCTTGTGTATGAATTCCTAGGTTTTTATGCACGTTCATACAACGGTTCTTAATTAGTTTGTGTTTGGCTCCGAAATGGCTCAAGGACTGAGCGGGCGTGCCAGGACTTGTCGCGTCCAAACGTGAAGGACTGGGCGTCCCTGTGCTGACTTCTAGATCTGAGAGGGCGATAGTGCTGCAAACCTAAGGGCTAGATTGCAGTGAAGGTCCGTGGTTTTGCCTCGTCGTGTGAGGACTTAGTAATTTCCTAACCGTGTAGGAAAGAAAGTAACAACGTAGAAGTACTTTACTATATCGAAATAATAAAGTAAGGGATGGAGAGAGATATGAATAACTTCATTATGTTTCGTAATAACAAAGTTGGGATACAAGAGAGACGAAGCTCGAATTACTTGGTGAAGTAATTGAGTAAAGGTGAGAAATAGAGATAGTTGCTTCGCTGGGAAGACTTTGGTTTTTTAAGCGTTGAGCTTGATTAGTGTGGGAACCCCTTTTCCTTCTTTGCTTCTAGTATTTATAGGCCAAGCTTCCACGGTTCTTGCATGCAATGATTTCCCGCCCTTGCTCCTTGAGGTGACACGTGTCCCATGATCTCGATCTCCACTTCATGGGGTCATGGGGAGTTACTGGAGAAAATGGAAGTTACCCATATGCTGATTGTAAATCATGGGCAGTTAACAAAAGATAGTGGGCCACCTCATCCCTTTTCCCATGGGTTTCAAAGAATAATGGACCATTTGACTTGTCAAATGGCCATGTGGCAATAACCCCCACTAACCCATTTCCTACTTCCATGGGCACTCTGGAGCAATCAGCCGCTTGACTTGGTCAAATAACTACTTGTCAGGTAACAACTTTCTAACTTCCTTCCACCTTTTATGGGCCACTTAGATAATGGGCCATTTAATAAATTAAATGGCCTTTTTAACTTAACTAGCCCAAACTCTTACCTAATCCATCTGACTAACACATGGGCCAACCGAATCCTTATGTAAACAGGCCCAAACTCACGAACTCAAGCCCAAACCAAACTGAAATTAATTGGGCCCACATACTCTTATCTTGGCCCATTAATTTCGATCCAATAAATCCTCAACCCATGACCCAAATCGATTAAACTTTAATCAAATAACCGTCCAACGTTGGCCTTGGACTGGGTGCCAAAAACGGGTGTAAACAATGCCCCCCCATGCCTTGATTTTGTTCAAGATCTAGGCTTGAAAGTTAGGACAGAACACGATTTTTGGCAAGCCAAACGAGTCCCTAACATTAGGTTTGAAAAAATAAAAGGTAATCAGGCTTTTTTAACCTAAAAACCTTTTCAAATTTTCAAACGCTAAAAAGATAATCAGGCCATGATTAGGCCTAACCACTTTTTAATCTTCCAAAATATGTCTTTAATTGAATTTGGACTCTTCTGTTTCTATCCGAACCAAATCCCAACAGTTCCAAGATGAAGATCCCACCGAAGAGTCCTAGTGGTAACCATCATTATCACCTCCTTAAGCCTAGGGGACACGTGTCATCCCCCCAGGCTTTGCATTGGCTGCATGCAGCTTTTGAAGCCGTCAGGACTCTTCTCAGGGTCAATCAAGAGTCCCACTCTTGGTCTGCTTCTTCAACCTTGATCCACGAGACAGAGAGAGAAAATGGGAGAAAAACACGACATCGGTTACATCGTCTTCCACAAAGCCCCAATCTTGCTTTCTCATTCTCTCTCTACATCTTCTCTGCATCCCCTGCTCTCGTACAAACGAAGTCCAGAAAAACCCTAAACCACCATCTCTGATCTGCACTAGAGATGGCGACCCATAGAGCAAATGCTCCTCCTCCAAATCCTAACAGCCTCGCCGTCCAGGTTCGCAAGATCATTGACGAAGAACACATAGCGATCACCAATGACGTTCTGGTCATTGCGAACGCCGATCGAGTTGGATTGGGGCCTGCGTTTCAACTAGGGTTCCCCCCCCCCAACTTGCACCGATGTACCCGTTGGCTGAGGGGGCCCTACCCTTTGAATCCTCGTCTCTTGACTGGAATCGTTTCAGCTCTGACATTCCCAATCGTCTCTGGCACAGACCAGATTCCAAATACGTGGAGTGGCTCGACCGAATGCTTGAGGCCAAAGGAGATCTGTGGAAACAAATAGGCATTCGAGACGCCATTCTGCTCAGCCGTTCCCTCATTGATATGGACAAACATCTCTTCCTGGCCGCTTCCCAATTTTGGTCAGTTACCACGAACTCATTTCATTTCAAGGTAGGTCTGATGAGCCCCACCCTTCAGGACCTTGCTTTCCTGACAGGCCTCCATCCCCATGGGATAGAGGCCAGCTACTTCCTATCCCAGAAAACTCCTTACTTCGAGTACAAAGATCCCCTGTCTTTTGCCCCTTTTCTTGGTCACTATGCCAAAAAGGGACCCGTAGAGGATAGTGAACACGTGGCCTTCCTTCTGTATTGGTTAAACAAGTTTATCTTCTGTGTCTCCGCGAATAGAGTCACTAAGGACTTCATAGACTTGGCCTGTGCCCTAGCTTCTGGGCAGAAACTGGCACTAGGCCCTTTGGTCTTAGCCCATCTTTACCGAGGTATGAAGGAACTGATAAGCAATAAATTCATATTTGCCCCTGGACCACTGTGGATTATGACTCTATGGCTATGGTCCTACTTCCCTAGACTTGCCCCACCCATGAACAAAAACTCAGAACACACATGTTATGGCCTTCACTTCACCGATGCCCGTGGCCCTAGATATGCTTTTGGAACCTACTTTAAATTCTTTTATCATGAGCTTACCAACATGGGAAAGGGCTGGCTACCTTTTGAAAGGGACACAGTTCCTTGGTGGTTGAAGCAAGGGGCCTCGGATCCTGGTGATGACTTTGACGAACACTTTGAAATCTGGACTAGCTTCTTGATCTCCCGGGACCTTATGTATGGGATGGCCTTCACTCCAACCAACTATAAGTGTGGAGTAGAATATTACAATGCAGCCCAGTTTGCTAGACAATTTGGCCTCTGCCAACTCACTCATTTGCCCCCATATCAATCGTTGAATGAAGATTTTAGTGATAGGCCTGTGATCCAACCGAGAGAGCTGGAAAGGGTCAGAAACCTTCTCCCTGAACTGAGAAAAACCTTTGCCCTCCATACCTTCGTTGAACGCACTGATAAGGGAGCCAAATTTGATAGCTGGTGGGGAGGCTATACGAGAATGCACTTCGTTACTCCATACTTGAATGCATTCGACAAGCTCATGCCTCAATCCACTGGGGTTCCAGAACCTGGCATTACCGTGCCCTTGTAGCAGATCAGCCCTTCTCTCTCCCTGGGTGCCTAGAGGAAAGGTAAGCTCTAGACCTTTGCTGTTTCTGCATTCTTCAATTCTTCATATCACTTGGACTAATCCTCTCCTTGTTTCTAGGTCCAGAGAAAATCCCAGAGGATACTCTCACTGATTCCACGCCACAGAAGCCCAAGAGAACTAAAATGCTGGCCCGGAAGCAGGCGCCAAAGGTAAAGTCCTTTAGTATCCTCTCATTCCTCCAGCACATTACCTACACTCTGCACTTTATCACAGGACCCTCAAACCAATATGGCTGGTAGAACAAGGAGTAGTGCCAAAACCAGTTCTCCTGAGTCTGATCCTTTGGAGAAGGTTTGTGCTCTTCTTGGCTCTGCCCTCGGCCTCACTGAATCCTTGGCTAACTTCCCTTCTTCCTGACAGGCCACCTCCAAGACCACAGAGGGACAAGCTGACTCTGCTCCTACCAAGAAGAGACTAGGCAAGAAAAAACCTACGCCAAGTGATTCTGAAAACACCGTGTCTGCCACAGAAGGCAATCCCATTGTAAGGATGTACTGTGACACGTCCCTTTCAATGTTTATGGCCCCTTACCATCATCTAATCCCTCTTGTTTTTAATCCCAAGGAACTTGATGATTACTTTGAAGAAGAGAAAGAGATAGAAGACAAAGGGCTGGATACGCCATACCAGGAACCTGAACATGAGGCATCCTCTAGGACTCCAGAGAAACCTAGCTCGCCAGCAATCAAACCCATTTCTTCACCTGATCCTCCTGCCCAACCTGAATTTATCACCGTAGCCGAGGAGGACGAAGACGAAGATCTGGATACCCTGTTCAAGTCCGCTCATGACCTGCTGAAGGCAGCCAACTCTGGGACCTCAGGTAGTGGTCCTGGATCCACCTCTCAAACTCAATTCACACCAGATGAAATCGCTGAAGCCAAAACAGCTCTTAAGATGGCCCTTCTTCAGAACTTCAAGGCCATCGTCCATCCAGCTCGAGCCTCAAATATCAGAAAGGCCATGGAGGTGCTGGTCAAGACCCAGGCCTTGGGTACCGAAGAAACCTCCCTCCAGTACTTCCAGAAAGAATTCCCCGCCATGATCAAGTCCCACGATTCCTCCACCCATGAGCTCAGCAAGGTCAATGCCAAGTTGGCAGAATTGGACTTGGTGGAAATGGAGTTCACCAAATTCAGTTCTGAATGGAATCAGCTAAAAGAGGATATCAAGGTTAATGAAGCAAGCATCACTTCCACCTCCACTGAAATTCAAAACCTCAAAACTCAATTGGCACAAGCTGAAGGCCGAATGGAAGACTTTCGGAAGGAGTCCAAGATTCTGGCCCAACATCATGAAGAATTGAAGGCTGGATCCAAAAGCCAGAAAATGAAGCTGAACCTCCTAGTTGAAGAGGTCCCAGGCCTTCGTGGGCAGCGGGACACATTTGAAGCTCAACTTGCCAGCCTCAACACCTCCTGGACAAATCTCAAAAGCAGTCTTGAAGGCCTTCTGTAGGTCTGGACCTCAAAAACTTTTACTTTCGAAGTTTGGTTTTGTAATAACTAGTATTATCTGCTCCTTGCCTGGCCTAGAAATTTCCTTTAATTTGGCCAAGGCAAGGGTTTTGGTATGGTTTGGATAATACTTCTGTGGCCTAAACTTGAGGCCTTTATGTTTTTGCAAGAATAGGTCTTGGCCTCTGTTCAGGCCTTGCTGGTTAACACTTCTATGGCTTGTCAACTTGGCTTTCCCCAAAATCTCTCATCTCCCACATAGTAGGATAATGATGCTTCAAGTACTTTCCATTTGTTAACTGCTTAAACAAACCACCATTTAAATCCATAAGAAGATACACGTTACCTCTAAGGACTTGGGAGATCTGGTAAGGTCCTTCCCATGTTGGAGACCATTTGCCATATCTTGAGTTCTTGTCATTTAGAGGAAATACAGCCTTCCAAACCAAGTCACCTTCAGAGAAGCTCTTCTTCCTCACACGTTTGTCATAGGACCTAGCAACTCTTCTCTTCTGAACCAACATATGGTCCAGGGCTGAGAGCCTGACCTCATCCAAGTCCTCCAATTCTATCAGCATGGCCTGAGTATAATCTGCAGGAGTGAGGCCATGTTGATACGCCAACCTTGCTGATTTTACTGCAACCTCCATTGGTAGGACTGGATCATGCCCATAAACCAACATATAAGGAGTTATATTGGTGGCTTCCTTCTTTGAGGTTCTATAGGCCCATAAAGCCTCAGAAAGTAATTCATGCCAAGACCTTGGGTTGTCCTCCACCATCTTCTCAATAATATTGACCAGAGTCCTATTGGTGGACTCGGCCTGACCATTTCCTTGAGCATAATAAGGAGTAGAATTGGACATAATGATTTTTTGCTGTGCAGCAAAGTTGACCACTTGTTGACCCATGAAAATTGTACCCCTATCTGCCACCAAGTGTTCTGGCAATCCAAACCTATGGATGATTCTCTCCTTAATCACCTTGATTACCTCTTGTTGATCCACAGACTTTAATGGCACTGCTTCTGCCCATTTAGTGAAATAGTCCGTGGCTACCAAGATGTAAGTATGATTTTCAGAGGAAGGAGGATAAATTTTTCCAACAACGTCCAAGGCCCAGCCCCTAAATGGCCAAGGTTTGACCACAGCATGGTAATTAGCTGCATGAGCATGTTGAATTGGGCCATGGGCTTGACAGGGCTGACATCCTTTGGAAAAGCGGATACAGTCCTCCAAAGTGGTTGGCCAATAGTACCCATACCTTCTGATTAGCCATCTCATCTTTATTCCTGATTGATGAGCTCCACAGACTCCTTCATGGACCTCACTCATAACCTTCAAGGCTTCAGGGCGCCCTAGGCACCTTAAGAGCAAATCATCTTCAAGGCTTTTCTTGTACAACTCATCTCCAATGAGGATGTAACTGATGGCCCTCCTCCTCACCTTCCTAGAGGCACTAAAGTAAGGCCTCTTGAGGACAGAGATGATAGGTGTACGCCAATCGCTCTCGGGCTCATCGTCTGACTCTTCACCAGTGGAGTCTGAAGTAAACACCTCCAATCCTAGACCCCTTCTCCTAACAGAAGGTAACAATTTCTTCTGGACTGTGATGATCTTGTGAATCGTTTCTGGAGAGAGCTTCAGGCCTGTTGAGGCCTGAGCCAAGCTGTTGGCTTCAGTATTCTTACTCCTTGAGACGTGTTTGACAGTGACATTGTCAAAATCTTGCATTAACTGTACGACTGCCATATAATAAGGAGCTAACTCCTCACTATAGCACTTGAATGTCCCTGCCAAGTGATTGATCACAAGGAGTGAATCCCCAATAACCCTTACTTCCCTGGCCTCTAGATCTCTAAGGATCTCAAGGCCTATAACGATTGCTTCATACTCGGCTTGATTATTGGTACACGGGAAATCAAACTGAAAGGACAGTTCAGTCCTCAGGCCTTGGGGAGAAACAATAATTATCCCACAGCCTGAGACCTCCTGAGTCCTTGACCCATCAAAAAGCAATGTCCAAGGAGTGGGTGATATTTCAAGCGCACTCAGCCCTATCTCAGATTCGTCGCCGATATCCACGCATTGATGATCAGCAAGAAAATCTGCTAAGGCCTGGCCCTTTACAGCTTTTTGAGGAATATATTGGAAACTGAATTCCATTAGAGCTAAAGACTATTTACCAATTCGGCCTCTCATGATGGGCCGAGAAAGCAAGTACTTAACTAGGTCTGTTTTACTCATGATGTAAACCAAAACGGGAAGCATATAGTGCCTCAACTTTATTGCTGAAATGTACAAGGCAAGACAAATCTTTTCAATAGGACTGTATCTCCGTTCACATGGAGTCAGCAACCTACTTAAATAATAAACTGCCTGTTCCTTTCCTTGAGCGTTGTCTTGAGCTAAAAGGCCTCCAATAGAGCCTTCAGCTGCTGAGATGTATAGCTTCAAGGGCTTGTTCTTGATGGGAGGCATAAGGACTGGAGCCTGAGCTAAATAGCCTTTGATCTCATCAAAGGCCTTCTGATGGCTTTCCTCCCACACAAAAGTGTCTTGGTCCTTCAGCTTCAAGAGTTGGGAAAAGACCTGGACCTTCCCTGCAAGGTTTGAGATGAACCTTCTCAAGAAGTTAAATGAACCCAAGAGTTTCTGCAACTCCTTCTTGGTGGTAGGAGGCTTTGCTTCCACGATTGCTTTGGCTTTGTTCTTGTCAACCTCAATCCCCCTGTTGTGGACTAAGAATCCAAGGAATTTGCCTGTGGAAACTCCGAAGGCACACTTCAAGGGATTCACCTTCAAGTCGAACTGCTTCATCCTCAAGAATGATCTCCTCAAATGCTGCAAATGTTCATCGTAGGACTGAGATTTGACCACGATGTCGTCGATGTAGATCTCCATGAAACGGCCAATGAAATCGTGAAATATGGCGTTCATAGCTCTGGAATGTGGCACCTGCATTCTTTAGGCCGAAGGGCATTACGACCCACTCAAAGGTCCCTAGGGCTCCAGGACACCTAAAAGCAGTCTTAGCCGTATCGGCCTCATCAATGAAGATCTGGTTGTAACCAGAATGCCCATCCATGAAGGACAGAACCTTGTGACCAGAAGCCCCATCTACCAACTGATCTGCAACTGGCATTGGATACTCGTCCTTTGGGGATGCCAAATTGAGGTTTCTGAAGTCCACACATACTCTGACCTTGCCATTCTTCTTGAGGACTGGCACAATGTTAGAGAGCCAAGTGACATACCTGGCTGTACGTATGAACCCAGCATTAAAGAGGCGTTCAATTTCGTCCTTGACTTGCAAATAGACTTCATTGGACATCCTCCTTGGTGGTTGTTTGAAAGGTCTGAATCCTGGTTGAATGGGCAGCTTGTGTTCCACTAGACCTCTGGACAGACCTGGAAGCTCCTCATAATCCCAAGCAAAGCAGGATTTGAACTCCCTCAAGAGCTCGATGAGCTTTACTTTGACATCCTCTGGCAGAAGTTGGCTTATGTACACAGGTCTGGGATTCTCTAAGTCTCCCAGATTAACTTCTTCCAAGGGATCTTGCACGTCAGCCCTCAGATCATCTAACTTGGCTGGAGCTGCTTCAAGGTCTTCCAGACGGATTTCGTCCAGATCTTCAACCAGGTTATCATCCTCATTGATCACTTCGGCCGCAAAGGCCGAATGATCATCTTCTGATTCTTCACTTCCCATAAGCCTCTTCTCAAGCAAGTAGGCTTCAAACTTCGACAGCGTGGCCTGAAGGGCCATACTCTTCTCTTCTTCTAAAGGGTTTACTGACATTGGGAAGGGCGTTTGGATAAAGCTGTAATCGGCCTGCTTGATTCCGTGATCATAGGACCGATTAACTCCTGAAAAAGTGCCTTCACCTCTTCAGCTGACTTGTTACCATGTATAGGGGCTACTTTGTGGCGGCCATACTTGTCAAGCCCTGCCACTTTCATGGGACCAACCCCTTCGTCGTATAAATGGGCCTCTGCATGGTTAGTAGAGGCCTGGAAAGGTCCGCGGTCAGCCCATATGACCTCCACGTCGTCTAGATTCCAAAAAATGAGACACTGGTGAAGGGTTGAGGGAACCGCTTGACAGGAGTGAATCCAATCTCTCCCCAGTAGAACGTTGAAGGAAGAGCGTGAATCAACAACAAAGAAAGGTGTTGTCAATGTCTTGGATCCTACCGTTAAGTTCATGATGAGAATACCTTGACAAGCTGTCTCCTTTCCCGTGAAATCTGTCAAGGTCGAAGTGCATGAGACTAGGTCTTGATTAGTCTTCCCAAGCTTCTACATCATGAACCTAGGAATGAGATTGGTGGCAGACCCATTATCCACCGGAATTCGGTTGACTGGCATCCCATCAAGGCAACCAGCAATGTACAAGGGCTTGATGTGTTTGTTCATTGCATGGCTTGGCCTCTCAAAGATTACGCTGGCTGCCCTATCCTCAGGCCTTCCCCCAGTCTCGTCCTTCAGCACAATCACTGAAGGCCCGTTCAGTCCTACAGAGAAAGACTCGTTCAGAATTTCGGCCGTCTGTCCCATTTCCACAAAATCTCCCTCCAAGGCAATTGGAGCGTTGTCTTTGGCTTCCAGCTCTACTGGCAGGATCACCACCATGTTGCAATGCATAATGGGGCCCTGGCCAGGTTTGAACTCCTTCGCCTGTGGATTCAACCCTGACTTGCCCCCCGAGTCTGGCTTCCTTGGTTGGAGGGCTGTCTTCTTGAGCAGCGTCACTGGTCTTGGAGAAGGCTCAATCCTAGCCTCCTCTAGGGTTCTCTCCAAGAGTGGTTGTTTCTTGGATACAGTAGCTTGTTTCAGAGGCGTCTTGGCAACGGCCTCTTTGTACGTCTTTCCTGCAGGAACTTGCTTCTTGGGTAAAGTCCTTGGAGGAGGCTCAATGATAGCCTCTTCCACAGTCCTTTCCAAGGGCTTGTGTACTCTCCTAGCCTTAGGCGTTTCAACCTCAGGCCCTTCTGGTAGAACTTCCATTTTTAACCCCCCCTTGGGGTCATCTTCGACCATTGGATCGTCTAGCAAATCTGTCTCTTCCTCAGCCCTTCTGACCGCATGCCCGAATCATTGGCGGCGCCTCTTCTGAGATCTGGACAAAGGTGGAGGAGGAGAAGGAAACTTGGGATGCTCAACCCTATGCCACTCATTTGGAGGAGTGGCTGGGGGTCTCACAGCCCTAGGTTTCCCTTTTGACGGAGCAGATATCCTCAGGTTGTCAAGCTCGTCCTCCACTTCAACCAACCCTGGCTGGATTCGGTTGAATACTGATGCTCGTGCAATCCTCCTTCCCATAGGCCTGAGCGGTTCCTCAGACCTTCCTTCAGTCCTTCCCACTATAACGCTCTTCAGAACTGGCTTGCTAGGACTGGCATGATGTCCACACTCTGTACAAACCAACGAGCAAGTTGGTTTCTCTGGCTTCTTCACTCCTGTAGGTCTGGACCACCATGAATTCTGCCTTTCAGACTTTCTGACCCGCTCAGTCCTGAAATCCCTTTCCTCACAGTAAGGATCCCAGTACCTGCCTGGGCTGGACTTGTGAACTTCTCTGGAAGGGGCTCCCAAGCTTATCTTCTGCCTAGGAGCAGTCCTAGGCATGCCTCTCATGTCGACAGAGACCATGTTTGTGCTCAGCCCTGAAGGAAATGGATTGCCATCTACCCCCATGGGCTGTTTATCTTTCTCGGGAAACTTGAACTCTCCCCGCTCAATCTTATCCTGGATGTCATTTCTAAATACTATGCAGTTATTCGTGGAATGACTCTAAGAGTTGTGATACTTACAATACTCCTTGCCCTTCATATCTTCCACGGTTGGAATCTTGTGACCAAACGGCAATTTGAGCAGCTTGTCAGCAAGGAGTTGATCAAAGATAGCCTCAGCCCTTCCCACGTCAAAGGTATAGGCCCTGGTTAGCCTATTAGGACTGTTCTGGATAGGTTGCTTCGTGGGCTCCATCTTGACAAAGGCCTTGCAGACGTATGGTTTCTTGTTGATGATCTCTGCTACGGCCACGTCTGGGTCTGCCTCTGCTTCCGCTGCAGCCACCTCGTAGTTAAGGTCACGGTAGTACGTCCCTTTAGATGATGTCTTCCTGTCCTGCTCCTCCGCCAAGAGCCTTTTGTAATGAGAAGCCTTAGAGGACAATTCAAACAGATCTCTGAATTCTGTCCCATAGAACTTCTTCTTCATCTCAAAGCTCAAGCCGTTTAGTGCTATACGCACGTATTCGGCCTCTGGAAGGACTATCTTGCACTTGAACCGAGCAGTCTTGAAACGTAGGAGATAGGACTCCACGGATTCAAGATAGGTTTGACGATAGCATGACAGGTCTGCCAACGTCACTTCTGGTTCTACCCTGTAGAACTGTTGGTGGAACATCTTCTCCAGTTGAGCCCAGGTCTGCACGGAGTTGGGCGGAAGGTTGATGTACCAAGTAAAGGCTGTCCCAGTGAGAGAATTGGGAAAAAGTCTCAACTTCAGAGCATCGATGGCCCCAGCTTCTCCGCATTGGACTTGAAACCTGGCAATGTGCTCTACCGTTGAATGCATGTTTTCCCCGTTGAAGGTCTGGAACTCTGGAACTCTGTAGCCCTTTAGGAAAGGTGTTCTGTCCACCTCTTCGGTATGAGGCTTTCTGTACATCGGTCTTCCCAAAGGTCTGAAACCAGGTCCTAACTGCTCCTGGAGCAAGTTCAGGACTTGGTCCCGTCCCATAAGCATGTTTGGCACAGGAGGCGGTTGTGGATGCACCTCTTGTGCCTGTTGGTCCTGGACTGAACTTGCCCCCCGAGTCTCAGAGGTTTGAGGAGAATGAGCAGCTCCTTTGTCCTTTCCAGAGCCCTGGCCTCCTTGCGGAGGCCTTGTGTCCGTCTTGTCAGGTTTGGGCTGGTCGTCGGCCAACACAAACCTTCGTTCTTCATTTGCTGGAGGCGTCTGAGCTCCTCCAATCACGACTCCCTTCTCCCTTTGCCCCCAGAGTGCAGGACTGTTAGAAGAAGTAGCATGATAAAATGTTTGAGGAGGGGGTGGTCCCCCTAGTAGGCCAGCTTGGTCTTGACCGTTGCCAAAAACACCAAACTGTGGAAAGCCCTGCTGCTGAGGAGCGAGCGGTAGCCTCTCTGTGAGCGTAGCGGTTAATTTTTGGACTGCTATGGCCAGAGGTTCCAAGGACTGAGTGAACGATTGAAAGATTGACTGTGTGATGTCGTGGGAGATCTCACGTCCTGCCATGAACATATAATTTTTGACGCTATCAGTAGCGTCGTCAAGATCTTTGGTGCTGACCGCGGGGCCAGCTTCCTGGAGTACTGGCACGTTGGCTGCCACTCCCTCAGGACTCTGTGGTGGATCCGAGATGGGTGGATCCGACTGTTGTTGCTGTTGCTTCCTTACCATAATAAAACCCTTAGACGATTAGGGTCCCACCGGGCGTGCCAAAAGATGTTTGGCTCCGAAATGGCTCAAGGACTGAGCGGGCGTGCCAGGACTTGTCGCGTCCAAACGTGAAGGACTGGGCGTCCCTGTGCTGACTTCTAGATCTGAGAGGGCGATAGTGCTGCAAACCTAAGGGCTAGATTGCAGTGAAGGTCCGTGGTTTTGCCTCGTCGTGTGAGGACTTAGTAATTTCCTAACCGTGTAGGAAAGAAAGTAACAACGTAGAAGTACTTTACTATATCGAAATAATAAAGTAAGGGATGGAGAGAGATATGAATAACTTCATTATGTTTCGTAATAACAAAGTTGGGATACAAGAGAGACGAAGCTCGAATTACTTGGTGAAGTAATTGAGTAAATGTGAGAAATAGAGATAGTTGCTTCGCTGGGAAGGCTTTGGTTTTTTAAGCGTTGAGCTTGATTGGTGTGAGAACCCATTTTCCTTCTTTGCTTCTAGTATTTATAGGCCAAGCTTCCACGGTTCTTGCATGCAAGGATTTCCCGCCCTTGCTCCTTGAGGTGACACGTGTCCCATGATCTCGATCTCCACTTCATGGGGTCATGGGGAGTTACTGGAGAAAATGGAAGTTACCCATATGCTGATTGTAAATCATGGGCAGTTAACAAAAGATAGTGGGCCACCTCATCCCTTTTCCCGTGGGTTTCAAAGAATAATGGACCATTTGACTTGTCAAATGGCCATGTGGCAATAACCCCCACTAACCCATTTCCTACTTCCATGCACTCTGGAGCAATCAGCCGCTTGACTTGGTCAAATAACTACTTGTCAGGTAACAACTTTCTAACTTCCTTCCACCTTTTATGGGCCACTTAGATAATGGGCCATTTAATAAATTAAATGGCCTTTTTAACTTAACTAGCCCAAACTCTTACCTGATCCACCTGACTAACACATGGGCCAACCGAATCCTTATGTAAACAGGCACAAACTCACGAACTCAAGCCCAAACCAAACTGAAATTAATTGGGCCCACATACTCTTATCTTGGCCCATTAATTTCGATCCAATAAATCCTCAACCCATGACCCAAATCGATTAAACTTTAATCAAATAACCGTCCAACGTTGGCCTTGGACTGGGTGCCAAAAACGGGTGTAAACAGTTTGTGAATAACTGAGTAAGATGGGTTATGCTCCGTAAAACGCACCGTGCTATTAGACGATCCGTGCCATAGAGACGGGTCGTACTAGTAAGACGGTTCGTGCTAGGCGGCGATACCCCATGCTATTCGGTGATTCATAAATATCTTTAGGCGATACCGTGAGGGCCCGCGAACCCTAACGATATCTGGATTGATTCGAGTAATTAACCTTTATCATCGCATAAATACTGTTCAACGGGTCGAGTGGATTCGAAACCCTAGATCTTTTCTCTCGTGAACTCTCGTTACTTTTTTACTTTTGATTGCTTTATATCACTTTAGTTTGCATAATTTAGGAAATCAAACAATCAAATTCTTTTCCGAATTAATTTAGAAATCGATTGAAATAACTGCAATTCAGCCTTCGTAATCCCTGAAGACGATACTCGGAGTACTTACTGCTATCTTTTAGGTAGTAGTAATTATTCTGTTTTATTAATTATTTTTGATACGGAAACGACACGATCACTTGACAAAAATGTGAAGTCCTCTTCGTTTAGGCAAAAACGTACCGACAATAGATTTCATCTGCCGCACACAATTAGCCTGTTCAGAAGTCGTTCTATATGCATTCGGACCAACCGTGGTCCTGACATGCCCGAGCATCTTGATCACACGGCCAAAGCATTGTTTCGCTTGTTTTCAGAGAAACGGAATGACATGCGAACCTGTTGTTTCCTTCACTCTCTTTTTCAACAATTTGAATAATTGGATGGAGTAAACTAGTTTTACCCATGTCAATTGTGTCCTTTGTCTTTTACGTAAACTTCATAGTATTTACCTTTGTTACCGAGGGGGGTGAAAAAAAAAAAAAAGAAAGATGAATTTTGTTGTTTTTATTTTTTAAAAACATGGATGGTTTTCGTTTTTATGGTTCAATATTTGATTTTTGCTAGGTACAAAGCAAAATTGAATTGAGATTTTTTTGGGGGTAGAATTTGCTACTTCCAATATTCGTCGTTCTTTTTTTTTAAGGTCCCATTAGGCCTAATTTCCTATTTCTCTCAATCGTATATTTCTTCTCGCAATTAGATTTAAAAAAATCCCACACAAAACCTCTAAATGTGTCAAATCTTTTGAGATCCCAAACAAATTTATCATAGATGATGTATCCATCCGTCTCGAATCATATTGATGGCCATCTCAAGGAAAACAACACACCAACCCGTATCATGGATTTCATAGTTAACCGTATAATACACCTTGGTTCACTTTTTGTGTAGTACAAACTAAAAAAACTCCATAAATTGATCGAAAAAGTAGCGCGCGCCATAAAATTCCTACGTACCCAAAACCATAACTAAAACCGTATATTCATATATAGCTTATCTATTTTCCATGCCTTGTTTCATATTTCCTTAGTCTTGCTTCCTTTCGCGCATGATTTAACCAACTGCTTTAGACCCATATTCTTCTTTTTCTTCACCTGGGCAGCTGCTAACGCCTTCTCGCTCTCCAGTTCTTCTTCAAACTGCACGCACAGCTGATACGATAAACATGGTGAATGAAATGCATTTAGTTCAATTTTTTAAATATTTGATTGGAAAAGAAAAATAGAAAAAAAAATCGTACAATTTCATTTTTGCCTGTCAATATATATAAACACGAAATGCTGTTATGCTTATTGAATTATATGTAAACATTATACAGAATGATCCGCGTGCTGAATTTGTGATAGCGGTATTTTGGAAACAATCAAGTACAAGAAGCTGTGTATCCCTATACCGGAGAGAGACACCGAAAGAAACCTTAAAGAGCAAACACCGTAATTTGACACTGGCCACAACTGCAGTGGGCTCCATACAAACACTTAGTGTAGTGATCATCACACTTGCGTCCTTTAGAGGAAAAAAATGCAGTATCAAAATGCGATGTCATTAGAATTTTCCAACCTTAAACTCTACAAATGGTTGGACCCAAGAATTCAATACAGAGCTTGATGTTTCCAGACCAAGTGAGATGAGTTTTCAAGTTCGGAAAAAACTGCCAACCCTTATATATGCTTCGTCTTCATGCTAAAAGCAGATAAGGTATTCCAAGAAAACCTTTAGGCTAACAGCAGTACAAGAAATTATGAATAGTAGCCTTCAATTCACTCGCAAAACTACGAGTATTGGCTAAATAATTGAGCCAGATTATTGTTTCTCTTTAGTCATTTTTTCCCCGCATTTGTTAGTTTAGCGCCGATTGTGTGGATTATTGATTTTTTTTTGTCAATTGATAGAAGAGATCATTTTTACATCAGATACGAAATACAGAGTACAAATTAACCCGAGACTCTACATCAATTGTGAGAGTCCACGAGACAATCAAACCCAACAACTCAACCAATACACGAAATAAGTCTATTATAGGGTAGAAACAAAGAAAGAAAGGAAAAGCAATCTGAGGAAGAACACCCACACGCAGGTGGAGAGACTTGAACTCCTGACCTCCTGGTGAGATGTACAAATCCTGGCCAATTGAGCTAGCCCCAGTTGGTTGTGGATTATTGGCTGAACGATAAAAATCTAAAAAGTAAAACATTATGGTTACTCTTTAAAAAGTTCACTAAAAAAAAATAATCCAAAACACGTCGACCTTTTGTATTATGTTTATCATTATTTAAAAAAATTTAAATTTAGTTCACAATTCTTTACTTTTTAAATTCCTCTTGTCAACACGAATCAAAATTCAACAAAAAAATTGATACAAAATTAATAAATGCAAAAAAAAACCCCTAAAAGTCAGCTTTTGAATTTTTTCTTGGATATTTCTCCAAAAAAATTGGGTAAAAGTCAAAATGTTTTGTCGAGATGAAGTCAAACCAATAATATATAAAAGGTTGGCGCAAAAATAACAACTTGAAAAAAATAGGAATAAAGACAAAACAAAAAGTCGGTAGTCTACCACTTGTTTGATTAGTGGAAACACCCCAAAATAGCGTTTCCTATAAATTAACAAGTACGGATATAGAGATACATACGTATATACCTTAAGCACTCGATTCTCCAGGAGAACCAGCCTCTCAAGGAGGGTACCCTTCATCTCAGCCTCCACCACCACGACGTCGACCGGAAGGCAGTGGTCCTCTATGCTATCCGGAGATAAATCCGCGGTGGACGATACCCGGCCGTCCCCACCACTAGTGAGGGTCCCACTTGAGGTAGTTGTGGACGCATACGAGCTCCTTGGTGACCTGGTTCTACTGCCTCTTCTTTCTTCCAAGTGATTCAACTGCATCATCATCGTAAATTAGCAATTTTTTTTTTGTTGGTACAATAGACAAACGAAGCATGTTCTTTTTTGTGAGTGTGTGCGCGCCAATATTGTATATATAAGCGGGGTTAGCGAAATGTTAATAGATTAGTTCATAGAACTTACGACGGAACTCGAATCCTGACCTCCTATATTAGGATCGAGGACAAGGGTTACCAACTGAGACATGAGCCCATTGATAAACAAAGCATGTTGTTTGATAAAAAGTCAAAAAGTCATGTTCCTTTCTTATTTGTCCTTATTTTTAGGTAATATTCCCAAAAATGAGTACACTGGCTATTAAGCTTTTCGAGCACTTGGTTTTCCAAAAATATCTTTTCATCACGTCCAAGTATATACTCTCTAGGTCCCGAATTGTTAGTCCTATATGAAAAAATGTGTAATTTTCGGAAAAAAAAATAAGTATTTTCGTGCATAATTTTTCAAGTTTCTTGATTCAGAGAAAGATATTTTGAAAACAAAAAACGAATAACGAGATAAGAAGATAAGATATGGATTTCGAAACATCAAATTTTTTTCTTAATTTCTTGACGAAAAAAATTTATTAATCTCTGAAAAAGATTACAAAAGATTAAACGGTCAGACTGAGACTTCAACGGCATGCGCCGCCCGAGATCACAAAAAGTAAGATGGCAAGAAAGCCAACCAAAATAACAAGGGCGATCGATCGAGGAATAAATCCAATTAGTCAAGCAACAATTAAACTCTTAACACAAAATTAATAAGTACTTACAACTTTGTCTAGACGATGGAGTCTAGACGTGATCGGCTCTTCGGTAGTAATCATTTCTGGGTTTTTTTTTTTTTCTTCTTTTGAATCTGCTTTGTAGGGTATTTGGGAATGGGGTGAACGGTCTGTCGGGATCCATATAAATAAATGGATAGATTGAGAGACAAGGCGTAATCAAAATAATGAGACGGTGACACGTGACTGAGTATTGGAAGGCACGTGTATGTTAGGGCAAGAGATATAGGACACGTGGGGACCTGGAACGTGTGAGTTCGATGATAAGGATATATATATATATATATATATATATATATAGAGTCCCCTTCTAATAAGGACCACCTCATTTTAATAAAATGAGGACCTCCCTTTTCCGATTGAATTTTGATGATCCGAGCCGCTCAATGTGTTCAGAACGTGATTTTAAGGGTACCCGCATGAAATCAGCAAAAAAAAAGACCGGGAAGAGCTTCATCCGAGCAGTTTTTATTAATTTTTTATCGAACGGTTCAAATAAAAACTGCTCAAATCAAGCCCTTCCCGGTCATTTTTTTTGCCGATTTCTTGCGGGTACCCTTAAAATCACGTTCTGAACACATTGAGCAGCTCGGATCATCAAAATTCAATCGGGAAATGGAAGAAATGGGATAGTCCTCATTTTAGGTCCTCATTTTAGATCCTCATTAGAAGGGGAGTGTATATATATATACTGAAAGTTTTAAATAAGGACCTCTTAAAATGCGGACTCTCCTTTTCCGATCGAATTTCGATGATTCGAGCCGCTCAATGTCTTCAGAACGTGATTTTAAGGGTACTCGCGAGAAATTGGCAAAAAAAATGACCGGAAAAATCTTGATTTGAGTAGTTTTTTATTGAACCGTTCAATGAAAAACTGTTCGAATGAAGTCCTTCCCGGTCTTTTTTTTTTTGGCTAATTTCTCGCGACTACCCTTAAAATCATGTTCTGATCACATTGAGTCACTCGGATTATCGAATTTCGATCAGAAAATAAGAAAAATGAAGAGGTCCGCATTTTAACTAAAATAAAAACCCCTCCTGAAAAATGGACTATACATACTACTACTTGTGAATTGTAAATGATTCCTACCTTCTGCACGGTCTTTTAACAGTTGATTCCACACTCCGGACATTTGGGCCGGTCACTCTAGCGGTAGCGGTAAACGGATCAATCTGAACCCAAAACAAAGAGGAAATGGAAGCAAGGAGAACCGATCAAACCACCACAATGGTGGGTGTCCGGTTCTGCCGCCCCATTAGACCCTTGAGGAACCGATAAAGATGAACGATCACCCAGAATGATGCAGCACAGCCTCCTTTTACAAGATTAAGTGCAAGAAGAAATCACGAATAATGTTTGAGTCAGAGGTACTCCCTCTTTGAACAAACGATAACCGGGATAAATCTCGATTTTTCTTTAATTCATAAACAACCAAATTTTAATGTCACCCTACAATTTATTTTATACTAGAAAACTAAGACCGAAAAGGAATCAGTAAAATAGGAAGCTAAATTTCAGTGAATCGCTAATTGACTCAATAATTACCAAAATCAAAAGATTTGAGATACTTTCAAATGTAAATACTAGAGAATAAAAGAAAACTTGCCAAAACAAATGGCACTTAAAGCGGAATATTCAAAAAATAATTGTGGGCTACCCGCCCGGATTTGAAAAATCGAAGGAGTCGCCACCCGGATTTGAGGTTTGCCACCCGGGAAACCGTTTTGATTTGAAAAATGATTGATTTGAATTGAAAACCAGAGATTCATTTGAAGTTCGGAAACCATGTTACGAGGGGGGAAGGGTTTTACGGCACCCCCCTCGCCCGACGCGATGTCGGTCTCTACTCAATGTTTGTGGGATTTTTAATATTTTGTTTCATTAAACCAACTAGCAAGTATGTACAAATATCGAAAGATAGCAGTGCATGTATGTGCAAAGTATACAAGGTGAAATAGAATGATGAAGCAAGTAAACAGAATGAACTGTCACTGGAATCACTCCCGAGCACTTGGGAGTGGTCCCGAGCGCTCAGGAGTGCTGTCAAGCCATCCTGCAAATTTTGTTAGATCTACTCATATTCTAATACCTCCATTAGAAACATAAAGAAATCGAAGTATGGAAGTGCTCAGCAAGGGGCCTAAACAGCTAAGAACTGGTCCTAACCATCCAAACAAGGCTTCCTTGCAACTGAAAGCAAATCTAACTGGGCTCTGGAAGGACCAGTGCACACCCAGTATCTACTGAAAACAGAAAATGAAATACATAATGAACAAAACGGGGTTTTAGTGGCAGCAACACTCCTGAGCGCTCGGGAATGGTCCCGAGCGCTCGGGAGTGCACACAGTGCCCAAAAAAGTTAAGTTTTGTTTCTTTGCTCCTCTTGCTCTTGTTGTTAAACTAAAATCAGGTGGCTCACCACCAGTATAAGGGACTAGTATGAGCCACCGATCTCCCTCAGACAGGGAAAAACAGTAGGCTTAGGTACAAAAATGAAATTTTATACCTTTTGGTCAAGCTTGAACTTCACTTCTTGATGGATTTGAGAGCTGTAATGTGGCTGGAAAGCAGTGAGGAATAGAGTCCTAAATGTGTCTAAGACTGAAAATATTTTTGTGATTTTCTTGGATTTTTCTTTGAAAATTATTTGAAGGGAAAAGTTGAAAAATGTTTGAGGGTGGTTGAGAGATAGAACTTCTGAAAATAAGGGAGTGAGAGAGAGAAATTCCGTCCCCTTTAGAAGGTAGAAGATGGGGGGTATTTATAGGAAAACAAAAATTAGGATTTTGGTTTGAAAATTAAATCAAAAATGAAAGAAAATGTTTTGGGGGGATAAATGGCATCATGAGATGCCCTGCTAGTTCAGGCAGGCCCCTGGCACGTTCAGGTTGAATGGCAGGTTTGAAAATCTGAAAAAGCCATGGTCAAAGATCAAGCTCAACATGCATTGGCTCTGACAGTACTCCCGAGCGCTTTAGAGTGTCACTCCTGAGCGCTCTAGAGTGGTCCCAAGCGCTTGGGAGTGGTTGCCCAACTTCAAAAGGGCACCACGGACACTCCCGAACTCGGTTTTGGGTGTTTTTCGAAGCGTTGGAAAGCTTGTTAAACTCTCTTTCTAACTCAATTGGTTTCATTCAAAGGAATTTTATACACTGAAATGTGTGACAATTTTACCCTCAGGGTGTCGGGGAAAAGGAGGATTTTGGTTTCAAAAAAGTCCAAGAAGCATCGTCCAAGTTGTCCAAGGCCTATTTTGATTCAATTTCATCATCGGGGAGCCTCGAGGGCATAAATTAAGGGTAATTAATAGGTCCAAATTCTGGTGTCTACAGTTGCCCCTCTTTGGATGGCGCTCGGTATCATGTCTGGATACGAGTGACGTCCAAAGATTGAGACAGCCCAATTCGAGCCGTACTAAATCCTTAATCCAAAATCAAATGCCAGTAAAGATGTACAGGCATTCGAAACATGAGGTCGTGCTCTTTCGAGTTGCCTACGTACCCTTTTCTGCAGGGATCAGACCAGCGTAGTTCTTTGGGGCAAATGCAAACATGCATGCTGTAGAAGGCATAAAAACATGCAAGCAAATAATCGAAAAAATAGATTGATTGAGGAGCGCCCACCGATTGCTCAGTCTCAGTAGGTGGAATAATTAAACCGTCGAAAGGTTGTAAACGTAACATAAAATACACCGCGAGGGGTGCCATTCAACGGGACAAGTTAGTTTGTCTCGAAGAGACGATGCCAAATCTATGGCGGAATTCGATTGAAAAGATGTTTAAGAGGACAATGCCCCCTTAGGACGATGCCAAATCTGTAACGCCCCCATTTTCGGGTACGTTAAAGGACAATTTTATCGATAAAATCAAATGGAGTCTGGCTCGTTATTACAACAAAACTCCCACAAGAGTTCAATATTTACACAATGAAGGGGTTCTAGGGTTCCTAACTACAGCTCCGCCTGCTCCTCCATCCTATCCAGCTCCAAAAGCCTCCAAAGTGTACATCTCACCCTGTTCGTCTATAAGGTCTGACACATTATACCGGCGTCGCCACCAATACAATATGTCAGGGTCACCAAAGGTAACACCGTGAGCTTAAAAAGCTCAATAGAATAAACCAAACCCACTAACCCTTAACTTACACATAGTAAGTCATGTATAATAGTAGTGAATCATACAGATAATGATATCTACGCTGTACGTGATTATTCAACAGCTATCAACAATAACACATCCGCATTTTCCTTTAACTATCGTTGGTTTTCTAGATATCAGAGTTTCGCCTGCGCAGTGTTTCCTAGACCGTGTCACCATGTTACCTTTCATTTCCCAAATCAACATTTTAAAAATCGCTAAGTAACCAGAAATTCACATAGACAATTACACAAGCTCATTCAACAACATATTTAACAATGACACATCCACATTTGATATCTTACTAACGTTGGTGTCATGCCTTTTTGTGTTTCTCCTACGCGACTCATCGTAGACCGTGTCATCCTTTTCACCTTTACCAAATCCACATTTCCAAAGTTTCTTCATCAAATCGCTACTAATGAAGCTACCAAGTCCGGCTCCATTAGCATCGCTCACGATGGCTACCAAGTCCGGCCATATCATGGTTTTCAAAACTTCTTCTTTCAAATCTTGCATTGGCTCCTTTCCGCGGATAACCAAGCCATATTGCCACATGAAGCTACCACGTCTGGCCCCATTGGCAATCTTCACAATGGGCTACCAAGTCCGGCCTCATTGCGGTTTTCGCAGGTCCACACAAAGGGCTACCAAGTCCGGCCACCTTGCAGGTTTTCACATCCACACAATGACTACCACGTCCGGCCATTATGTACTTTCAAAAATATTTTATCCATATCACCCACACCCTAGGTGTCATGTTTCTACATCTCGGTTTTTGTGTCTCGTTTGCATACCATGACTCCGCGATAGTTCATTTCACAATTTAAGTAATCTTGAAACTCAACTAGCAAGATCATCCAACTCTATATTCACTATCATGCTCATATTATCACATAATCATGCTCAATCACATTTAAACATAACGCCACATGTACGGGCACCTTTGGAGTGATAAATCACTTATGCTTTAATCAACAACCACAAGTAATACAAGTAAGCACATAACAAGTCTAATATCATCTAAACGATCCAAGTACAATTACTCAAAACTAATTCACGACGTTAACCTTCAAAGTTCATTATTTCTTTCAAGATGTTCAAAACAGCATATGTTTATTGAATTGCAATGCATATATCAGAATAGTGTTGATAAGGATTCTATGTTTTCACAAGAGGTGTCGATTAGATAATCTATGTGATCATGCCATTATCTTTATTCTAATCGATTCGAATCATGCATACGATATGCCATACTTTGGTGAAAAATCTATCTCATGTTCTTAGCCTACTTTAAAGTAAACTTTATTTTTGAAAAATAGTAAGGATTATCCATCTTTCGAAAGTATACACATTTCAATTTATATTTAGGGAAAGTAGATATGGAAATCCACGTGATCATACTATTGTTTATACTTAGGGAAGTGAGTCGAGATTAATCTATCTATAAACACGATTATCTATATTTCAAGGCAAACACATTTCTAATTATATTTAGAGTTCGAAAGTATAGGAAAATCGACATATACTTAGAGTGTAGGAGGTATAGGAAAATCCTACCTTGATCCGAAACTAGTCGGGGCCGAATAAGCTAGTTGGAAAATTCTATGGGCGGTGAAACTCACGAATCTGGCCCGAACTTCGGATGGCAGTAACTCGATCAATATTTGGCCGAATATGATCGTTCTTGAGTTGACATCGAAGCTCTAGAAGTATTCTACCGCTTTTGTGAAGGAAGTTGGTCCTAGATAGTACTTTAGGTAGGAGAAATATGGTGATAAAGGAAGGGACAGTAAGCTGTCTGGAATCTGGAAATCCGAATTTTTGCTAAACTTCGGATGTCGATATCTTTGTCGTTTCTTGACCGATTAGGGTGGTTCTTGGGTCTAACTTGAAGAGCTCGAAGTGCTCTACGACTTTACCGGAGGAAGTTTATCCTAGAAACCACTTTAGGTAGGAGAAAGATGAGGTTTTGTGGAGGGCAGTAGGCTGCCTGGAAAAACAGGAATGGTTTCTAGAGAGAAGTTGGAGCAATGCTTGAAGGTGTGAGTTCAAGGTATGAATGGCTTGCTATTTATAGGCCAAGGGCTCTCTCGCTCTCTCTCTCCCTCTCTCCCTCATCCGAAATCTCTCTCTCTCTCTCTCCTATCTTTGATTTTTTTCTTATTTAATCACATGAAAGACTAGATTTTGTACAAGATTTGATGGTACTTAGATGGTGTGAGGTGTTGGCCAAAGGACCATGACTAGGCTTAGGAGTACACTTGCACACATCACTCTCTCTCTCCTTCCCATCCAAAATCTCTCTCTCTCTCCTATCTTTGATTTGTTTCATCTTTCAATGGATTGAAAGCTTGATAGATTGGAGTTGGTACTTGGATTTGATCTTGGAAGATTGGGGGAAGGCTTGTACAAGATTTAGTAATTTTCTAAAGAGTTTCTAGTCTAGTCTAGTACTTGAAAGAGTAGGAAATGGTGACATGGTTGTCCTTAGATACACAAGAGCAAGAAGGACTAGATTTTTGGTGGTACATGATGAGGTAGGATGATGGCCAAAGGACCATGACTAGGCTTAAGTGTACACATTGCACACATCACTCTCTCTCTCTTCCTCTCATCCGAAATCTCTCTCCCTCTCTCCCTCTCTCTCTCTCTCTCTCTCTCTCTCTCTCCATGGTACAATGTACAAGTACAAAGGTGGAAGATTACAAGGATTCTTCTTCCAATCTTAGGACAAATCTAGGTTATTCTAATGGGTTTCTAGTCTTGTCTAGTCCTTTGAATGAATAAGAAACTTAGATATGGTTGTCCTTAGATACACAAGAGCAAGAAGGACTAGATTTTTTGTTGTACTTGGATTGTGTACAAAAATGGCCAACAAGGATGGACTAGATTTGGAAGACTACAAGTTGCACACACATCACTCCTCTCTCTCCTTTTCCATCCGGCCTCTCTCTCTCTCTCTCCCTCCATCTCTCTCGGCCTCTCCCTCTCTCTCTCTCTCTCTCTCTCTCTCTCTCTCTCTCTCCTCTTAGTCCAATGGACACCTAAGCATAAAAGGACTAGGGTTTGGTGGTTGACTTAGAAAGAGTAAGGGATTGTGGTGTAAGGTTGTAAGAGATTTTGGTAAGGAGGTCTAGTATTTTTAGTCCACCTCATGTCCTTCATATCTTTCTTCTTTCATTAGTACATGTACATATATATATATATATATATATATATAACTTAGATTTGGTAGAGGAAGGGTCAAGAAGTACAAGCATATCTTTCTCTCTCCCTCTCTCCTATCTCTCTATCTCTCTCGGCCATCTCTCTCCTCTCTCTCTCGGATTCTCTCTCTCTCTCTTTGGTTTAAGGTACATATATATATATATATATATATATATATACTAATGTGAAAGGACAATGGTTGAAAGAGTAAGAATAAACTAATGGTTTGTAAGAAGATTAAGTAAGAAAAACTAATACTTGGCTATATCTTAGGTTATTCTATCCTTCATCTTTCAAAGTACAAGTACTTAGGTGAATAAACAAATAGGTTTGGTAGGAGAAAGATCAACAAGTACTATCATATCTCTCTCTCTCTCTCCTATCTCTCTCCCTTATCTCTCTCTCTCGGCCTCTCTCTCTCTCTCCCTCTCTCTCTTCCTCCTTTGGTTAATATAAAAACATAAATGATGAAGACTACATAAAAGTACAAGGTACTATGATCTTATCCTAGACTTTCTAAGTCAAAATTCTATATTAAATTATGTCAATTTGCCACCTATGTACTTATGTATTATATTCTAAGACATAAAATATTAGGATAACATATTCATAACTCATACTTTAAATAAATAAGTACATAACATATCTAATAAGCAATTAACTAAGTAAAACCTAGTACCAAGGTTTGACTTGGCCTTATTGACCAATGGACCATAATTCCCCTAACTTTTATTATCCAATGGATAAAAGGGTGATGAATATTTAAACATATAAAGGTGTACCTAGCAATCTAGTCACAATATCCTAGGTAGAAACCTATTGTCCAATGGATAAAGATTTTCCTAGTATTTATCGTCCAATGGGTAAGATCAAGGGTTGACTTTGGTCGACAGGGTTTGTTTAGGGTTTTGACAGGTTCAAAGGGGTCGAAAAGGTCGAAGGTTCATTAAGGTTATCCCAACGGATTAGGTTAGAAGCTAACTAGGCTTGCTAGATAGGGTTTCTAGCTAAGAAATACGATTCTACGACTTCTCAATACGATAGGAACTTGTCTTTAGAAAATGATCTTATTGATAGGCGAGATGAAATGGAATTTACAAGACTAGAATTTTAGTAACGACGGATTTTTGGATGATAAAAGGAATTTTAAATGGAATCCAAGTAATTAAAATAAAATTCAAATTTTTAGTGAAATTTTTTTATTTACCAAAAATCCGGGTCGTTACAAAATCTATGGCGGAAAATGATTGAATGATGTCCAAGAAGACAATGCCAAATCTATGGCGGAAGGTGATTGAAAGAAGTCCCTCAAGTCAATGCCAAATCTATGGCCGAAGTTGATTGAAATGATGTCTTTCAAGACAATGTGAAATCTATGGTAGAAGATGATTGAATGATGTCCCGGAGGACGATGCCAAATCTATGGCGGAAAATGATTGAATGATGTCCAAGAGGACAATGCCAAATCTATGGCGGAAGATGATTGAAAAGATGCCACGAAGGACGATGCCAAATCTATGGCGAAAGGTGATTGAAAGAAGCCAAATCTATGGCGGAAATTGATTGAAATGATGTCCAGGAGGACGATGCCAAATCTATGGCGGAAGATGATTGAAAGGATGCCCCGAAGGACGATGCCAAATCTATGGCGGAAGGTGGTTGAAAGAAGCCAAATCTATGGCGGAAATTGATTGAAATGATGTCCAGGAGGACGATGCCAAATCTATGGCAGCATGTCAAGCAGTCATGTTGACAAATATGATAGATGAAGGCGACCATAAGAGGTCGAGGCTAGAAAGTGAGACCCGCGTTTCGACATTTGACAACAACGATGATTTTTTTATTTTTGAAAAACAAAGGACATGTCCGAGTACCCTTTCTGCTTTACTGTTTTTGGCCAGAGAGTTGGTATTTTCAGGACCTTGGGATTTGGGTTGTAGCTTGGGGTGTGGATTTGAGCATGAGCTTGACTTGGGCTGGAGTTTTTGACTTTGATTTTGATCAGGGCTTGAGTTTTGAGCATTCATGCCCCAGTCTTGATGTTGGCTGTATGTTGGCTATAATTGATGGCATTAGGCTGATGTGCCCCAGTGAGTGACGAACCTTAGTTCTGATTCTTTCCCTTGATTCCATTGATAGTTTCAGCAACCAGTTTTATCATGAGCACAAGCGTGGGTTCTTCCATGTATTGGAGTTTCTCTCACGAGTTGGGGTCTCAAGATCAATATGACTTAACTAGACTGATGACCTTGTGTGAATTTGGACAAGGCCCAGATGACTCAAAAGACAAGAAAGACCCCTTATCAGAGGATTGACTCTCAATGATGACCTTGACTTGACGAGGAGTTTGATTTGACTGGACGAGGAGCTTGATTACTTGAGGATTTGATGTTTGAAATTGTCATGATAAAATCAAGTTTCGATGATTTTCCCATTCGGGGCTTTGAAATTGTTTTAGCTCCATCAAGTGATGCTCATTCGGGATTTTCTTTGATCTTGTTTTGTCAAAACACAAAGATTTTTACCCCGAACCGTGCCCCAGATTACTGATGACAACCCAAGGATTTCGAAAATGCCCCAACTTAGATTTTGCGGGATTCACGAAATGCCTTGTCGCGCCTTCTTGTTTTCTCCTATTGTCTAGGATTCTTGTTATCAAGTTGTGTTTTCCAATCTGAAAGGACTTTATCCGGGTTGTAACGTGGCCAAGGTTTGGCTTAACAAAGAAAGGATAATAGGATCAAGAATTTTCATTTTCTTTGGGTTTCGAGAGCTAGCAGCCATCTTGAATATTTCTGTGCCCTTTTTGCTTTTGATAGGCGCCTTCTTTCACTTGATTTGCTTTGCACTTTGTGTCGACGTGTTTGGCACTTTCATTGATTTCAAGCTTTCTCTTATTTTTCTTCGATGTTTTGTATCTCACCGTGCCTATGTATTTGGCACTTTTGCACTTTGAATTCTGATGCGCCGATGATGGTCAGGTGTTTGGCACTTTTGTCTTCCTTATTTCACCCCAGTGTGGGGGATATCTGCTTAGCTGGGTTCTTTCAAAGAAACTGATTTAGGCTCAAAGGGGGTATCAATGGATATATATCTTCAAGTGTTTGATAAAAGAAAAGAATGCATTTCTTTATTTTGAATTGCACAACTTGATAACTGAATCCTAAATGCAAGTCAAGAGATTTGTGTGCTCTAACTTTTGCGTAGATCAAAATTTGAGGTTTTGATCTAGCGAGCTTTTTCTCGGGCCAAGGTGTTGCTTCTCGACGGCGTCAGGGAGTGGTCCCATGAAATTCTTTTTCTTGCAAGAGCGAAGGTTCAATCGACAACTATCTCGTGTTTTGACTTCTCATTTGATGGTGAAAAACAATTCCAAGTTAAGGAATTATCTCAAAACGTGAGTTTATTATCACAATTTCGACACAAGCTTGAGATTGTGTGGTGGCAAGCTTTCTACGGTTGGACCTTGTGACTTGGATGGTTGAGGCTTGGACGAAGATGGGTCAGACCTGCACACGAAACAACCGCGTTAGTGCCCAAACCCGGAGCGTGGTGTCCGGGGCAGGCACTCCGACGCTCTAGTCAGTAAACAGGAGAGGAGATATCGAAGTGTATTTAGGGTTTGAGAAAGTGTTACCTTATTCTTGAGGGGAATACCTCCTTTTATAGCCAAAGGGAGTGCAGAGTCCAACTCCCATAAGACTTCCACACGTTGTATGATGAACCTGCCTACCTCGGACCCAGATAGACATCCCAATCCTGAACCTATCCAATCCCCCATATTCCGCTCCTAAATATAAGGGATTGGATAAGACGCGAGGTTGCCTCCTCCTGCCCATCTCTTTCTAACTTCCTCTTCAAGTTAGGGGACAGGAGGCTCGGCGAGCACAGGTTCTGCCGGACTGTTGGTACGGCATTGATTGCGTAAACAGGGGCAACCTCCAACCCGTTCGACGGGGAACCGCCGGATCGGATCATACTGATTAATAAGTACGCCGAACCAATCCGTTCCCTCCCATGGATCAACACCACGGCTAACTTGACCAGGCCCGGCTGGACTCGGATCGGCTACCGACCCAGCCCGCCGACCCATGGGTACTAGATTCACTGGTCCGGCTAATTGGTGCAACGTGGCCACCGTCTTGGTCCCTCCGCCGGACCACGCCCTCCACAATAGCCCAACCTCTTCCTCCCTTGCAAAAGGTGGGAGGGGTTGACCACATAAGGAAAACTTGCTACCGAGGGCGTCCTGAGGCAAACATACCGAGCATACGCCGCCGGTCCAGTGAGGGTTAGTGAAGAGCCTTCTCGAAACTTGGGGTAATGATGCATCCACAGCGAACGGGGGCTGATGGGACCGTTGGGAGCCAGAGATCGAACGGTCCATCAGGAAACCCAAACGGCGTGGGGTGCCACGTGGTGGAAGGGGAAACGACGCCGGTACAAAACGGTGCAGGCTTTCCACGTGGCATGACGAGAGTGGGCGGAGCAGCGACGCTTCGGTTCTCGCGCTCGACGCTTAGGGTTCCACCCGTTCAATCCATCCACTATATAAGCGGGGAGGCGAGACAGAAGAACTCTTTCTTCTCTTGCCCCTCGCTCTGCAACTTCAACTGCTGCTGCTACTTCAATCGCCTCCGTTGCTCCGCCACTCGCCACCATCCAGTCCCAGCATTCTCAGGTAACTCCGCTGCCCCTTCTGATTCTTTCTGAGTACTTCAAAGTGCAACACTACCCATTTGCACAAAAAGTTAACTTCATCTAAATAGTGTCGTTCTCCCATGGCCGCCTGCGGCCGTGGGCCGCCGTCTGGACCGCCAACAACGGCGGTCCTCCACCGTGCCAATCTTAACACTTGATAAGAAACCACGACTTCCGTCGAGGAGGATCCTAAAGGACCCCCCCTCGGCAGGGATTTAAATGCACATGAGTAGCCATGCTGAAGTAGGAATTCTCATCATCCCTTCCATTTCTTATTCTGTTTAGGTCTTCAGCATGGTGGATCCCAATTCATACTCGCCGAGCATCAATCCTGAAGCCTACCCAGACCTCCAAGAGACCATTCAGGCGCTCGGCAGAGGGTATAGGAGCTTCAATGAAAGCTCCAGCAAGTTTGCCCAGTGGTCCGGAGGTCCAATCATCCCCGGCATCCACATTCCTCTTCAAGTCGACGACAGGTCCTCCAGGGACATTCTCTACGGGCGGAGTGACTCCCCCGGCGAATCCGCCGAGGAAGGCACGCACGGCTCCGTCCCGGAGGAGGCTAACAGGGAACGAAAAGCCACCGGGGCCCAGGCCAGCACATCGACATCAGCTGGTCCGCCGCCGAGCACCTCTGACACAGCAAGAGGTGCCGAACCACCCCTGCCGAGGGACATTGACCTCATCCCCCCGCTACCAACGGGTCTTGGACCCATGCCATACAGTCACTTCTACGGCGATGGGCCGGGTGGCTTCACACAGGCCTTCCGGACCAAATACTCGATCTCGGATGACGTCCTAGTCGAAAGGGTCACCACCGAAAGGATTCCCTTCGGCGAGGACTTCATCGTCCTACCTTTGTATGCCATCATCGAGGGAGGGGTAAGGTTCCCTATGAACCCCTTCCTCCGCTACTTCCTGGCAGATTACAACCTTACGCCGATCCAGGTTGCGGTCAACAGCTGGCGCATCCTGTGCTCGGCGATAAGGTTGGCAGAGATCAACAACCTGCCGTTCACCCTTGGGGACCTGATGCTAATGTACGTGGTATCAAGGACCCCCAAGTATGACAAGTACTACCTCACCACCCGCCAACACTTCGACCACCTGGTGGACCGCCTCTACGACACTGAAAAGTGGTGGATGGTCCTGGTCAAAGTATCCGGCAACTTCGAGTGGGGTCCCATTAACCCCCTACTTGATGACCCCTTTCCAACCAGGAGAGGTTCGGCAGTCGAGAGGCCTTACAAAATTCCTCGAGTGCGAGGGTTCCCCGGCCTCGGGGACAAGCCTGGTAATTATCTCCCTTTGTGCATTGTCTTCCATATTTAACTTTTATCCTTCATACTGATCTCCTTCTTCTACCTGCAGATTACTCCGCACCGAACAAGGGACTCCTCATCACAGGCAAGTGGACGAACCTGATCGCCCTGCTCCGGTGCCCTAATCGAGATGCGCCGACCCTCCTTGGTTACATCCCTTTCTACCATGGGTACGTCAACCGAAAAAATAAGGAGAACATGGTGAGGAAGACAGTCGACCTAGCCTCTATTGCCGGGGAAGCACTGCAGCTGCAGTACTTGGCCCAGGACATCTCAACCTCCGGGCTGCCAAAAAGGGAGGAGAAGGTGCAAGCCCCCATCAGCAAGCCGGAGCCCCAGGGTCTGCCCACCGCCGTTCCTACTGAGAAGACCCGCAACATCTGCCGAGGAGAGAAACGCCTGCTCGCAGCGGGAGCAATTCAGGGTGATGGGAAGAAGGTCAGACCCGAAAAAAAGGACGCGGAGGTCCTCAATACCGGCCTCGCCGGGGGTGAGATCTTTGTACCGGACTTCCAATGCCCAGATGGGCATATGATCACGACCGGCGACAGCCTGGAGGCGAACCCCCATCTGGCCATGACCCTTCTAAAGGGCCTAGCCCTCCCCAAGGACATGGAGAGCCTAGAGTCGGCGAAGGCCAAGAACATGGCCGAGCTCTGCCTCTTCCTTGCCAAGGTATGGATGTCCAACCTAATCTTTGAAAGTTGAATGTCCCTTCAAGTTTACTGCCCTTTTCAGATGCTAACTCTTTCTTCTCTTTTTGCAGGCCGGCCAATGCGCCAGTAAAGCCTTCACTGACATGGAGGTCCTTCTTGAAACTAAGAAGACCCAAAGGGGGGACCTTCAAGCAATGAGGAAGGAGGTAAAGGAGGCCAACGACCAGATCGAGGCGCTGGAGGCCAAAGTTGCCGAAGCCAAGACTGGATTAGAAGAGAGGGACCGTCTGCTGCTGAAGCTCAAGGAAGTTGAAGCCGAGCGGAACCAACTGAAGGAGGAGATGCAGCAGATGGAAGATGAGCTGCCGGCCAAGCTAGAGGAGGCCGGCGATGCTGGTTACAACGAGGCCGGCGACTACTACCGGGATCAGGTGGAAGCCCTTGTCAAAAAGGCTTTCAGGGACGGAGAGCTGAAGGGATTTGAAGACGCTCATGCCTCCTCTTTCCTCCGCGGATTCCAGGTCGGCCTTGATTACGCCGAGGTCCCCAAGGATGACCACCGAAGGGAGGCTCCAGTGGTACCACCTGTGGATCTGCCGAGGCACCTGCTCCCAGCCGAACAAGCCAACCCTACCACCGTCGAGCCGGCAAGCCCCGTCGATCAGCCCAATCCAACTGTTGACAAGCCGCTGAGTCCTGCCGAGCCGCCCAACCCTACCACCGTCGAGCCGGCGAAGCCTACTGATGGCCCCATCGTAGAGTAGAATTTAATTTTCTTTGTATGTCGTAGAGTCTAGGGTCGGCAAAAAGTATCTTGTTCAGCCGAGCCCCTTGTTTTTGTTTGTAATGGACCAACTTTGTTATGAAAGTGTCTAAGTGTTTCAGTTATGTTTCATATTATTTGCACTTCATGCATGTTAAGACCACGTATTGTGTTGATGTCTGAAACTGGACGGTCAATCCGAGCTCCGTCTTCGAGGAGTTCCTGCAAAACAGCGTCCGTGGACTGGGGGTGTCGCCAGTCGGGGACCCTCCGATGGCTAAGTTAGTAAGAGTATGTAAGGGTAGAATTCTATGTGCTCTGTGTATAGAGTAGAGTACGTACCGTTAACCCATGGACGGATTACCCATTTATAGAAGAGGCGGTTCGTGCCCCTGGCCGGGGCCGAAAGTGGTAGATCGTGGACTATGACGACGGTTGGAATCCCTCGGAGTGGGGGGACTCCCGTCGGACCCGATGTGAGTGGTGGACGTGGGGGTCATGGCCCCGTAGTCCAGGAATCAGGGGGACGTGGGGTTACCCCCTCCACGTCCGAGGATACTGGCGGGTGTAACCGCATATACCCAGTTAATGCTTATCCTGTTGTCCCAGCGAGGTTGGAGAAGTCTAACCGAGCGACTTGAGTACGACCGAGCGACAGTTGTCCGACCGAGCAGCTCACCCCTTGACACGTGTCAAGAGAACAGCGCTCGACAGTAAGTGCCTAAAAATATCCTTATCAGTTGCCCCCCATTCCCAAGTCGAGCAGAGCGAGCCTCGACGCTGGGGATAATTGCTCTGCCTGTGGACGCGGTGCTCGAGGTAGTTAATGCGAGGAAAAGAGGCCTCCCTTTACCCGAGGATAATGATGAGTAACCGCCAAAATATACACCCCACGTGAAGTTGGGCTTTCCAAATTTCGAAATTCCCGAGATACGAGGACGGCTGTGGTTGAGGTTCTGGCGACAGATCCTGCTCGTTCATGATCGGACGGTCGAGAGGTCCAAGGATTTTCCTTGATTCGCGCACCCGAGGAAGGGTATAAGTATGATTATGCAGCTATTCCCCAACACTTCTCGTTTCCTGCCCCCCAAGTTGATTTGCAACGCTGGATCCAGAAACAGACGCCAATCCGGGTGACCCGATACCCGGGGTTGATTTCCCCCTTCAAGCGATCGAGCCCGTTGTTCCACATTACAGATTAAAGGAGTTATTTGGTGCTCTTCGCGTGTGGAACCAGTTGTTGCGATTCCGTTTTGAGCGACAAGCCCTAAATCCCCTTCTCCCTTCGTACACCGGCCAAGAGCCATTCTTGCACTTTGTGAGGGATCTTTCCCGTCTTGCTTCTGATTCCCCTGTACCTGAGATGGAGGAGGCTGCCCCTGCCAATGTCATCGATGTGGAGACCGTCGTCAAGGTCCCGTCCTTTAGGGCTGAAACGCTCGTGAGCGTGATTTACGAGGAGGACCTGGGGACGATCAGAGTGGCCTACCAGATCCCGGATTCTGTGACCCTCCGAGCGGCCCGTCCGGAAGAGAGGGCTTGCTCCTTTGCGGAGGGCGAGGTGTGTGTCTATGAGCACGCCTTTTTCGCTGGGCTGCGAGTCCCTTTTCCACGGATCGTTCGAGAGCTGCTGGGCCGCATGAAGCTTGCTCCTGGGCAGCTTATGCCAAATGCTTGGAACATCTTCTTTGGGGCGTTCATGATGTTCGAGGCGCTGGGTGCAGAGCGCCGCCCTATGACGATCGATGATTACTTTTACTGTTATACCCCGAAGGTGGGAGATGCGGGCTTCTGGTACTTCCAAGCACTCGACGGTCGCCAGATTGTGTTTGGGTACCCGTCGTCTGTCAAAAAATGGAAAGAGAAGTTCTTCTTTATTTCTGGAGAGGGATGGGAGTATCAAAGTGATGAAGTGGTTGGTCCCAACACTCCAGGGATCCAGACAGTGTGGGGAGACCCCGAGCCGAGTGACTTCCGGCGGGTGGAGAACCCCAACCCAGACATCGACGGACTGATTGCGGCCATGCGGAAAGAGAAAATCCCCTTTGAGGAGTTGGTGAACCCTCAGAAGCTATTCGACCACCTGCTGGGGCCAAATCCTGCGGGTAATGTTTAATCCCTTCTCCTTATCTGTCTTTGACCGTGTTCTGCCCATTTTCTGACTATTGCCTTAATTGTGTTCTCACCTCCAGATATCAAGCCGTTTGACAAGGTAGCTTATACCCAGATGAGGGCCCGAGCGGCTATCCCAACGAATCCCCCACCAGTAGCTTCCACCAGACTTCCTCGTCTGAGGATTGGCAAGGAGATCCTGGAAAAAACGCTTGAGGCTGCCGGTGGGTCAGCCCTGAGGGCCCTGGTGTGGGCTCCCGCGCCCGTAGCGCGATTTAAGACAGAGTCGCCACCCGGATTTTTAAGATGGATGATCCGAGGAACCGAGGGGTTTTGTTTTGAAAAGAAAGGCCTTTTGGTCTAGCGAAACTGTTTGAGATTTTGGATCCGGGAGCCAGGTTACGAGCGGGGAAGGTTTTGTTGAAAAGCACCCCGCTCGCCCGGTGAAAACCGGTCTCTACTAAGCATTTTAAATGGGGGGATTAATACCATTCGGAAAACCTCAAAAACACATAAAGGGAAAGGGGAACAAGATAAATCATAACACGTTGCCGTGCTAGTGGTGCTTGCTGTACAGAGATGATAAAGATGGCATGATGATAATATAAACAAGAAAGATATACAAACGGACTGTCTGAATCACTATCCTCCGTCAGGCGGCATATCGGTTTATAACGCGCGGCTTACCGATATGCCGTGCGTGGTTCCGATCTTGATACCAAACTTTTATTGTTTTGTAAAGTTTCGCACGGTGTACCCATTACATCGCACTGTGTTATTTTAAAACTTCAGACAACTCACAGCCGTCAGATCATCTCAGATCTGCACCATTCCTTCAAGCCATGGAAAGAAAACCATTTTTGATACGTTTGCCTGTTTTGAAAAGATCTATGGGGTTTAAGACATGGCTTGTAGATATGGTCTCATTTTGGGACTGCTTTTTGGTATACAGAAAAGATCCAACAACAGACGATCGTGATCCAGACAGCTTGAACAAGAAAACGATATTATTTTGTTATGCCGTGCGTGCAGGCTTACTACGCCGTGCGACGCTTCAAAGAGCCGCGCGGCGTAGCACACCTTTGTACAGAACACTGGTTTGTTTTATAAAAGAGGTTTTGGGTCAGATCCTAACCAAAAGGGTTAAGACTGAAAACAGAAAGGTCCCCTCAGGGCCAGGACAGAGCCTAGCCCAAGGAAACTTGATTTATACCTTTTGATCGAAGCTTGGATGTGCTTGAAGATGGAGGAATGGAGGTTGATTCGGACTGAGTTTTGAGAGACTTGTGAGCAAATGGGTGTAGAGAGAAAGAGAGATCAAATGGGTTGATGTAGAGAGAGAAAGAGGTGTATGTAGTGGTGATGGATGTAAGGAGTTGTAGAGAGAGAACCAAGGGGGATTTTTAGAGAGAGTGAGTGAGAGTCTAGAAAATGGCAGAGTAATTTTACTTGGAGTTGAAGGGG
This sequence comes from Rhododendron henanense subsp. lingbaoense, assembly GCA_020567845.1. Taxonomy (NCBI): domain Eukaryota; kingdom Viridiplantae; phylum Streptophyta; class Magnoliopsida; order Ericales; family Ericaceae; genus Rhododendron; species Rhododendron henanense. The sequence goes on from CM036312.1 coordinate 38,204,353, forward strand.
TACTTCTCAACTAGAGGGGGGGTGTATTTATAGACAAAAAGATACTTGGAGAGCACCCAAAGAGGGGAGGTGGCTTCTGGGCCGAATAAAACTTATTTTATTGCCAAGACGCTCCTCCTGCAGGCGTGGCCGACAACTTTTTGCACCTGTCAAAACTTTTCCCAAAATGCCGTGCTGCATATTGAAATACCGCGCGGCGAAGTGATTTTCTTGAATTTTTCTGAAATGCCGCGCGATTTTTCTGAAATGCCGCACGGTTTTTCGAGACAGCTCAGCACACTAAACTTCGCAGGGGCGCCCTGGACACTCCCGAACTCGGATTTAGGCACGGTTCGAAGCGTTGGAAAGCTTGTCGAGTCCTCTTTCTAACCCAATTGGTTTCACTCAAAGGTATTTCATACATTGAAATGTGTGCCCATTTTACCCTCAGTGTGTCATGGAAAAAGTTATTTTTGACAAAGCAAACGCATCTTTCTCTTTTGCAATTGAACCGAGGGCCACCCTATATGTTTAAAATGGGATTTTCTTGAGGTTTAGAGAAGGAGTGGTAAAGGAGCGACAATCCAAGCCTTGAAGGTATATTTTTCCTTATTTCATCATCGCGGAAACTTAAAGATTATTCAGAGACCCAGATTAGAGTGTCTACAGTAGTCCCTCTTTAACGGAACTTAGGTACCATTGCTTGATATAAGTGACGTTAAAGATTAGACATCCCAATCCATCGCTCCAAAGTCTTTAAGTTAAATGCAAGAATGCAATAAAGGTGGTCGCGTTCATGGAGCTGCCTACGTACCCCGTTGTAGGGATCAGACCAACGTAGTTCAATTGGGACAATGCAAGTAAAGCGAGTCCCGGAGGACAAATTACGAAAGTAAACTTGAGAAGATTGAGTACCTGAAGTGCCGAGTGTTATGAAATTCCTTGAAACGAGTCCCTGAAGGACTAAAATGAGACGAGTCCCGGGAAACTAAATCGAGACAAGTCCTGGAGAACTAAATCGAGACGAGTCCCGGAAGACTAAAATGCGACGAGTCCCGGAGGACTAAAATGAGCTTGTTAATCGAGGCACGGCGTTTTAATGATTCAATGCTTAAATGGCCACAATATGTCAAACCCGAGGACGACATGCTTGGATGGCGGGGAGACTTGATTTATTTTTTTTTGAAAAGGTTGAATTTTGAATTTTGGAAATAATTTTAGCTTGAATTTGAATTGCTTGAAAAGAGACTTGAATTTGAAAAGCTTGAATTTTGAAGGAGACTTGAGTTTGAATTTTGAAAGGGAGCTTGAATTTTGAAAAGTTTTGAATTTTGCAAGAGACTTGAATTTGAATAGCTTGAATTTTGAATAGAGACTTGAGTTTGAATAGCTTGAATTTTGAAAGAGACTTGAATTTGAATAACTTGAATTTGAAAAGCTTGAATTTTGGAAGAGACTTGAATTTGAATAGCTTGAATTTTGAAAGAGACTTGAATTTTGAAATAAGCTTGAATTTTGAAAGAAACTTGAATTTTGAAAGGGACTTGAATTTTTTAAGAGACTTGAATTCGAATAGCTTGAATTTTGAAGAGACTTGATTTTTGAAAGAAGCTTGAATTTTGGAGATTTTGAATTTTGAAAAGCTTGAATTTTGAAAGAGACTTGAATTTGAGAAGCTAGAATTTGAATAGAGACTTGAGTTTGAATAGCTTGAATTTTGAAAGAGGCTGGAATTTTGAAAAGTTTTGAATTTTGTAAGAGATTTGAATTTGAGAAGCTTGAACTTGAATAGAGACTTGAGTTTGAATAGCTTGAATTTTGAAAGAGACTTGAATTTTGAAAGAGACTTGAATTTTCGAAGAGACCTGAAATTGAATAATTTGAATTTTTGGAAGTGGCTTGAACTTGAAGAGCTTGAATTTGGCGTTTGATTGAGACAATACATGAATGATAATGCAAGTTGACATGTCATGGAATGTCACGTAAGCATGTAAAATCAATGCAAGTATGACAATAGTAAGTCCCGGAGGACAAAGTGCTAGACAAAGCGTAGTCCCTTTGGCAAAGTGTAGTCCCAAAGGATGAAGTGCAGATAGAGTGCGAGTCCCGGAGGACGAAGTGCTAGACAGAGTGAAGTCCCAGAGGATAAGGTGTGAGACAAAGTGCAGTCCCAGAGGACAAACCACTACTCGAGAGACTAAAAGTCTTCTAGGTCGGCTAGACTACAGGCTTAAAAGACCGTTGGTTGATCTTGGAATTGACTCGTGAACAATCATTCGAGATTCGCCTATGACACCGAACGACATTGGTGGTGATAGTCCTTGAAAAATAGGGGACGTGTCTGAGCACCCTATTTGCTTTACTGTCTTTGGCCAGTGGACCGATATTCTCAGGAGCTTCAAATTTGGGTTGGATTCCGTGCCGGATTTGAAGTGGAGTTTGCCTTTGGTCAGGGTTTGAGTCTTGGATTTGCTTTTCCCAATAGACAACATTGAGCCGCTGTACCCTAGTGAGTAATGACCCCAAGTTCAGATGGTTTTGACAAGCAGTTGTCCAAGCGCAGTCCAGGCTATGATTACAGCCTAACGAGCTTCTCTCAGGGGTGGTATTCTTCCATGCGTTGAAATGACTTCTACGAGTCGAGAATTGACCAAACCGAGATGACTCTTTTGACTTTTGGCAAAAGGGGTGGATTTTGATAAGACTACGTTGACGCAAATGAGTGAGAGAAAGACGAAGCGACTTTCGAATGGGGCCCCTGATTGAAGAGTTTGACTATTTTGAAATGGCAGACATGCCCAGGTTCTTCCTTTTGGAATTTCAAAATTATTTTACTCCATCAATTGATTTTCATTCAAATCTTTCAATTTTGCTTTGTCAAAACACGAGAGTTTTTATCATGAACCGTGCCCCAGGTTGCTGACGATGACCCCAGTTTGAATTTTTGCTTTGAGCAATGCTTTGACTTTTCTCCATGTATTGATTTTCGATCATGCCTCTTAACGCCTAGGGTTCTTGCTATCAAGTTGCGCTTTCCAATCTGAAAGGACTTTTTGGGTTGTAACGTGGCCAGGGGTTTAGGCTTGACAAAGAAAGGATATTAGGCTCGAAGATTTTATTTTCTTTTGGGTTTTCAAAGCTAGCAGCTATCTTTGAATTGTAGGTGCCTTCTTTTCATTTTTCATTTGCTTTCTCATGCCTTCAATGCCTTTTAGTGTGTTTGACACTTTCATCATGTTGATGCTTTGAATCTCGATGTGTCTGGCACTTTCACTCTTTTGATATTTTGAATTTCAATGTTTCTTTTGGCACTTTTATTTTTCATTTCACCTCGATGCGGGGGATAGCTGACTAGCTGGGGTTCTTTTTCAAAGAATTTGATTGTGGCTCAAAGAGGCTATCAAAGGATATATCTTTATGCGTAGGATGAAAGAAACGATGGCCTTTCTTCATTTTGGATTGCGCAACCTAACAACTGAATCCTAGACGCTCCATTGAGAGGTTTTTGTTTGCATGCTCTAACTTTTGCCTAGGTCGGATTTTGAAGTTTTGACCTAGCGAGCCTTTTCAGAGTCACGACATTGCTTCTTAGAACGGATATGGCATCGGGAAGTGGTCCCTTGAAATTCTTCTTCTTGCCTGAGGTGAGGGTTCAATAAAAAATCATCTCGTGTTTTGAAGTGATTGTCATGATTTTCAACTGATGGTGGAAAACAATTTCGAAACACTGAGTTTATTACAGAGATGCGACGCTCAAAAGACAGCAACTGAACGACTAGGGGTTGACTCAAAAGACCATGACTGAACCTTGGGATTGACTTGAATGCTCGTGATCGGGCCTTAGGATGAGGCTGCCTACGTATCCTGTAAAGGAATCAGGTCACAACGTAGTTCAGGGTTACGAAACTGACTCTTTTTTTTTTGTGACTCTTACAGACTTAAAGTTGAGAACACACAGACACAACAGTGAAAGCATGAAAGATTCGAGATACAAACTGACTCAAACACAAAGATGGTTATTTAGAGGACAAGGACTCAGAGCTTGAAAACTCCCAGACTCGCAGAAGGTTGGACCGTTGCATGGCTCTTGATGGTTTACCCTTCTCTGGTGAAGAAGGCGGCGTTAATGCAAGGATTGCGCTTGGACACGGGGTCTGACTTTGGTTGAGGAGGTGCCTTAATGACCTTGTTGTCAATGAGATCTTGGATAGCATGGCGAAGGCGGATGCAGTCGTTTGTGTTATGGCCGGGCATTTGATGGAAGATGCAGAAGGTACCGGGGTTATGGGATGTTGAGAGCTTTTGAGGTAGGGGAGCTGGAGGGAGTGGCTTAATGAGGCCAGCTTTGAGGAGCTCCTCATAAACCATGGATCGAGGTTCAGAGAAATGGGAGAAGGTCCTTGGTTTGGTCCTGCGACTGAGTTGAAGGTTCATTGTGGTACCGGAATCTTTGCTCGTATTGTAGGCCTTACTTGCTTGAGCTAGGCCTTTGAACATTTCGGAGAGCTCCATCTTTGGGGGTAAATGCCCTTCATCCATGTCTTCCTTAGCATTTTGCTTTAGATTTGGATCCGAGACTATGAAGGCGAGGAGACTATCCATCTTTTGTGTTAAAGCCCCTATTTGGATCATCTGCATATTCATTTTCTGGCCCATTTCCTCTACAGCCTTCCTCAACTCTTTCAGTTCCGTTTGCTCCGTTGTTGGTTCAAATTCCAATACTAAAATACTGGATTCATCGGGAATGGGTACAATTGGTTTGGGTAGGTGAGCAGGGATGATATAGTGAGTGGGGTCAAATATAGTGGAGCTAGTGTTAATGTGGTGGTTTGATAAGGTGCTTGATTCCTTTGGTGGTGGAAAGATGGTTTCGCTATCGATAAGGTCTTGAATTTTGTGACGGAGACGGTGACACTTATCGGTAACATGGCCGGACATTTGGTGAAAGGTGCAAAAGGTATTTGGGTCGTGGTAGGCTGGAAGCTTTTGGGGTAGAGGAGTTGGGAGGAGTGGCTTGACGAGGCCGGCTTTGAGGAGCTGTTCATAGAGTGTGGATAGGGGTGTGCTGAATTGGGTGAAGGTGGGGGTTGATTTATCAGCTATCTGGTTTATTTCAAAGGGTATGGCATTTGAGGAGTTCCCGACGTGGAAGGTATTGCCGTTTTCAAAGAGGACTTCGCCATTGTCGGGATGGAGTCCCTTGCTTTTTAAGGTGGGTTCTTTCTTCTCGAGGGTACCATCCCTAAGGGCTTCTTCGACAGCCAATCCAGAATTGTAGAAGGTCTCAAAATCGGGAGACGATTGCGACAAAACCATGTAGGGGGCAAAGGCACTAGGCAGGTTTTTAGTGATGATACGCATCTGCTCTTTGAGGTCTGGCTTATTGTGCATTTGGGCAGCCTTAGCTCTCCACCTTTTTACATAGTCAGCGAAACTCTCATTTTCACCCATTTTGGTGTTCTCAAGTTCTCGGGTGGTCATTTTCAGCTCAACGTTGAAGTCGTATTGGGACACAAAAGCCATTCCAATGTCCTCCCACGTCTTTTTCTTCGAGGGTGCCAAGGAAAGAAACCATTGTAGAGCCGGGCCAGTAAGTGACTCGTGGAACAGTTGAGCCATGGCATCTTTTTTGACCCCTCGCATGGAAAGGGACCCAACATACCCTAACAGGTGGGCCTTTGGATCAGTAGTCCCATCGAATTTGGCAAAGTCCATCCCTTTGAACTTCTCAGGCAGTTTTGCATTGGGAAACAGACTTAAACGATCCATGTCTATTTCACCCCTCCCCATCCTTTCTGTTTCGAGGATAGATTCCTCGAGTTTGTTGACCTTGGCAATCAATTCTGCCACTTGGGGATCAACAATGGGCGTATCCCTGGCGAGCGATGATTCTGGATTCGGAGTAGATTTGGCTGGTAGGCGGTCACTGATTTCTTGCATTGATTCGAACATCATGGTCATGTTCTTTTGGACATCAGCGACAACTGACTTGAGCTGACCAACCATGTCCGCAATTGACTGCCTGAGTTGATCTTCTAGGTCAACCATAGCCTGCCTGATTTCTCCTATTTCATTCCTTTGACCCACCATTTCAGATATTGCGAACCCACCTTTGAGCCGAACGGTTCCAATTGGGTGAAATCCTTCTTCTTCTAACAGTAAAGCAAAAAGGCGGCTCAAATTCTACCCAAGAATCATGCCCATGCAATGTCGTCGGTGTCGTCTACATCCTAAGACCTACCTCAGCTCCAAATCTCACTTAGGTTATGATTGTACCAAGGGTTTCAGCAGCCACGGGTAAGTCGTGTCAGGCAGGTTAAATTCCGAATGTTTCGGAACCAGAGCCAATCTCCTTATCTTGACCATCCGAGACAAAGCAATAAGGTTGCCGAAACCTAGATACAAGCACATCCTAAGGCTAAATCCAGACCAGAGGGGCCGTTCGGGCACGGCGAACACCGGAGGTATCTCATACTCCATAGATTTTAAGTCTCCTAGACTCACAGGAAACGGTTTTAAAAAGTTGCCTCGATCCTCAGAGTTTCTTTTGACAATGTATCCTTTATAAACAACGAAGCTTAAGAGATGTCAAAACAAACTAAGTCTTCATCAATTTTTTTTTTTTTCAAAGGTTCAATCTCTGTTTTTGAAGTGACGTGGTAAAAATGACGCAGTATTATGACCAGGTGGCGTGAGCGACGTGGCGCTATTAGCCTAGACGGTGTAAATATCACAGCATTAATACTTTAGTCATTCCTTCATTTTTTGGTTTTTGAACATTTGATTGAAAAATGTATTGAAGACTTAGTAAGAATTGATTTCCCTCAAATACATCATTTTAAGGACTAATTTGTACTAAGCAACGTGCATCCCATGGGGCACGACTCTTCATCGGGTGTTAGCAACCTTCCTTTTTTTTTTTTCTTTTTAAAGAAAACGTGGGAGGGAGAGAGAAGTCCTAGAACTACTATAACGGTCAAGTAATACATGTGCAATGTAGCATGATGATGAGATATGTCATGTGAGCAAGATATATGCAGCACGTAAGCAGGGTATAACACATAAGTCCTAACCATGGGTTCCTGTCCTAGTTGGGAAGGTTCTATGGTTATGTACAAGTGCAAAGGCCGGTTTTGGTTTGAGAGGGGTTCCCCGGACTAGAGCCAAGATGTACTACCCCATGTCGAGTGTATTGCAAGACAATGGTCGAACAGCACGATGACCCATCATAGTCGAGGGTTGCTAGGCATTTCGGGAGAGCTTGTCAGCGGTAAACCGGGCAAGATAGCCGAAACACACTAGCGAAGCTTGTGCGGTGCATAGTGTAAAAGAAAGTTAAGTTCTCCAAATTGCATTAAATCCCCCAAGTAAAATGCCTTTCAAGTTTGGCCCTCTTGATTATCCAACACTTCTTTATGTATTTTTTTTTTTTTTTTAAAAAAAGAAGTTTTGAATAAAAGTCCCCAGCAGAGTCGCCACTGTGGGCTCCCGCGCCCGTAGTGTGATTTAAGACAGAGTCGCCACCCGGATTTTTGAGATGGATGATCCGAGGAACCGAAGGATTTTGTTTTGAAAAGAAAGGCCTTTTGGTCTAGCGAAACTGTTTGAGATTTTGGATCCGGGAGCCAGGTTACGAGCGGGGAAGGTTTTGTTGAAAAGCACCCCGCTCGCCCGGTGAAAACCGGTCTCTACTAAGCATTTTAAATGGGGGGATTAATACCATTCGGAAAACCTCAAAAACACATAAAGGGAAAGGGGAACAAGATAAATCATAACACGTTGCCGTGCTAGTGGTGCTTACTGTACAGAGATGATAAAGATGGCATGATGATAATATAAACAAGAAAGATATACAAACGGACTGTCTGAATCACTATCCTCCGTCAGGCGGCATATCGGTTTATAACGCGCGGCTTACCGATATGCCGTGCGTGGTTCCGATCTTGATACCAAACTTTTATTATTTTGTAAAGTTTCGCACGGTGTACCCATTACATCGCACTGTGTTATTTTAAAACTTCAGACAACTCACAGCCGTCAGATCATCTCAGATCTGCACCATTCCTTCAAGCCATGGAAAGAAAACCATTTTTGATACGTTTGCCTGTTTTGAAAAGATCTATGGGGTTTAAGACATGGCTTGTAGATATGGTCTCATTTTGGGACTACTTTTTGGTATACAGAAAAGATCCAACAACAGACGATCGTGATCCAGACAGCTTGAACAAGAAAATAATATTATTTTGTTATGCCGTGCGTGCAGGCTTACTACGCCGTGCGACGCTTCAAAGAGCCGCGCGGCGTAGCACACCTTTGCACAGAACACTGGTTTTATTTTGTAAAAGAGGTTTTGGGTCAGATCCTAACCAAAAGGGTTAAGACTGAAAACAGAAAGGTCCCCTCAGGGCCAGGACAGAGCCTAGCCCAAGGAAACTTGATTTATACCTTTTGATCGAAGCTTGGATGTACTTGAAGATGGAGGAATGGAGGTTGATTCGGACTGAGTTTTGAGAGACTTGTGAGCAAATGGGTGTAGAGAGAAAGAGAGATCAAATGGGTTGATGTAGAGAGAGAAAGAGGTGTATGTAGTGGTGATGGATGTAAGGAGTTGTAGAGAGAGAACCAAGGGGGATTTTTAGAGAGAGAGAGTGAGAGTCTAGAAAATGGCAGAGTAATTTTACTTGGAGTTGAAGGGGTACTTCTCAACTAGAGGGGGGGTGTATTTATAGGCAAAAAGATACTTGGAGAGCACCCAAAGAGGGGAGGTGGCTTCTGGGCCGAATAAAACTTATTTTATTGCCAAGACGCTCCTCCTGCAGGCGTGGCCGACAACTTTTTGCACCTGTCAAAACTTTTCCCAAAATGCCGTGCTGCATATTGAAATACCGCGCGGCGAAGTGATTTTCTTGAATTTTTCTGAAATGCCGTGCAGCGTTTTGGAAATGCCGCGCTGCGTTTTGAAATGCCGCGCGGTTTTTCGAGACAGCTCAGCACACTAAACTTCGCAGGGGCGCCCCGGACACTCCCGAACTCGGATTTAGGCACGGTTCGAAGCGTTGGAAAGCTTGTCGAGTCCTCTTTCTAACCCAATTGGTTTCACTCAAAGGTATTTCATACATTGAAATGTGTGCCCATTTTACCCTCAGTGTGTCATGGAAAAAGTTATTTTTGACAAAGCAAACGCATCTTTCTCTTTTGCAATTGAACCGAGGGCCACCCTATATGTTTAAAATGGGATTTTCTTGAGGTTTAGAGAAGGAGTGGTAAAGGAGCGACAATCCAAGCCTTGAAGGTATATTTTTCCTTATTTCATCATCGGGGAAACTTAAAGATTATTCAGAGACCCAGATTAGGGTGTCTACACCTGGGCAAGAAGAAAAGAAAGAGGATCGCAGAGATAACTGAGAAGGAAGAGGAAACCTTTGTCGTGGAGATGGCGGACCCCGATATCTCGATCGGCCGGGTGATAGAGTCCCTCGTGAAAGAAGGTGAGCTCCCTGAGCCGAGCGAGCAAAGGAAAAGCAAGAAAGAGCAGCCGCCCTCTCCAGCGACGAAGGACCCAAACACTCCGAAAAAGGTTGCATTCCAAACATTCCCTCCCGCTCCTGCAGCCCCGTGGACAGAAGCAGAGATGGCGAGCATGGCTGGGCTGATATACCCGGCGACGAACGACTACGCGACGGTCCCAGTTAAAGGGAGCATTCTGTCGGACCCGTCTGCCAGCCACCGAGCGTTAAATGCATTCGCTCAGCCTGTCTACGACGGTCTCGCTTCGATGCCAGCGGAGAAGCTGCTGAGGAACTTCGAGCTGCATCTGAGTAGGGTAAGTGTTGCTTTTCAATACCCGCTCTTGTGACGAAACCCCTTGATGCCTAATGACTGTTCCTGTATTCGTTATCTGTAGGCCATTGCTGAAGGAGTAGTTGTTGCTAGGAGGCTGGCCGACCGAGAGCTAAGGCTTCATGGTGTCATGCGCCAAGCCCTGGAGTGTCGCAACTCCTTGGAGCAGCTAGAGAAGACTCACTCCGGCTGCCCTTCAGCACTGCAACAAGCCGTGGAGGAGGCCGGCCGAGCGAGAGAGGAGGCGGAGCGGTTGCGTCAAGCGGTCAAAGAGGCCCAAGAGAAGTCTGAGGGAGATTTGAAGAACTTGAGGGAAGCCCTATCAGGCAGAGAGGAGGAGCTGAAAGCACTGAAGCAAGCGTCCGAGAATACCACCACCCGGCAATCCACCATGATTCTGAAACTTCAGAGCGACCTTGGCCAGGCGAGGGCCACCACGGCCCAGGCGGTTGAATAGTACAAGGCCTCTGATGAATGTGCCAGCGAGCTAATGTTGTACTTTTCAGGTGGCTTCGAGCAAGCCATTAAGCGTGTGAAGGCCAAGCACACCGACCTCGACCTGAGCGAACTGAAGCCTGAGCCTCCGTCCGATGTGGAGAACACCGAAATGGGTGGTGGTGGAGGTGACGACGAAGACGACGACGCCCAGAGTTGAAACTAGCTGCCCTCTGCGCCCTGATCTCCTGTGTTTTTGTTTTGATGTACTATGTTTCGTTTTTGCAACCGGAAAACTCGTACCACCGTACAATCAGGCATCCCACCGTATAATTAGGCATTCCACCGTATGATTAGGCATTCCACCGTATAACTGGGCATCCCATCGTATAATTAGGCATTCCACCGTATAATTGGGTATAACAATGTTTTCTTGTCCGTTATTCCATCTGTTTATCTGTTGCTTATCTTTGACTCCGCCCCAAGAGAATTTTGGGTGGATTGTCACGCTGAATGATCCGTCGAGAGCCAAGCGGATAAACAGGTGTTGAGCGAGCGCATCCGTCAGACCGAGCGGTCCTCCGCGGGAGCACTGGATAATTTCAGCCAAGTGAGTGATAATAACTGTGGTGAGCGAGTAATTGCACACACGCTGGCAGTTGGTACGAGCATATCTCTCCAATCGAGGAGAATATTTCGGCTAGACATTAAAGCAGTTAAGTTATCCAAGGGGTTTCAACAACACTTGCACTTCTGCCGCCATTAAGGCGGTTAGTAATTAATTTGAACATTCGAATTCTCTTCGAAAAAAGGGTTGGTTGGTTGATCTCTTTCCCTATAAAAGCAGACCCCTGGTACTCCTTCTCCCCCACAAAACTTTTCATTTCCGAGGGAACGAGAGAAAGGAAAGGGAAACCTGCAAAATGTCGAATGATGGAAACATCATGCCAGAGAACCTCTGCCACCAGGTGCAGGCACTGACGAGGGCCATAGAAGGGCTTTCGGCTAGGGTGGAGGTGATGGAGGATACGGTGCGGAACGCCGAGAAGGTGGTTCGGTTGCTGCTGATAACAGGCTGGAACCCCCTTCACGGCCCCCGGCCGGAGACGCCATCCCCGCCACGGGGAATGGTGACATCCCCTGAGGGGTCGCCGTCGTCCTCCCATGAGGCCAAGAGAGGACGCGAGGGTGGGCCACACTAGTGGTTTCTCGTTGTCCCTGTGGGCCTCGGGGCAGTTTCTTTTCTTTTTTTTGTAATGGGAGTCTTTCCCCTCCACCCAAATTAAAAGAGGGGGTTGACTAATGAAAATTTGCATCTTTTGTCTATAATTTGTGCAATGCGTCTGAGATAGTAGTGCCGGTGAGTATGAATTTTAACTTGCTAGCAAATCTCCTTGTGAATGACCATATAAAGAGATGCCGGCGGAGACTCATGCAATATGGTTACTCAGGCATAAAATTCAAGCACAAACTCAAATAAAAGTGAAGTGGTACCGTACACCCTTTGAAATGCTTCGAGAATCTGTTGCATGCTAACTTGTCTAGATCTCATTGCATGCTTGGGAAGAGTCTGTTTGTTTCTTAGGACCGTTCGTTTATAGACGAGGGCCGTCCTGCCAGGAGAGCGGGTTAACTCGCTGGCCGACCGAAGAGGGCAATGTTAGTCTCTTCGAGTCGCTTTATTTATGGACGAGTGCCGTCCTGCCAGGAGAGCGGGTTAACTCGCTGGCCGACCGAAGAGGGCAATGTTAGTCTCTTCGAGTCGCTATACTAACTCGTGGTTTTCCGGGACAATCATTGTTGAAAAGTTGTTAAGACCATCTTTTGAAAAGGAAAGACAAGGATATTCCCATTGATGATTAAAAGAGAGATTACAAATCGATCGTCTAGAAACTCATCGAATGAGATAGGGATAGAGGCGTATAGCCTAGAAAAAGAATAGCACTAGACCCAACTGTACGAGGGTCAAGAAACAAATTTAAAGAAAAGTAACTTGGAATTTACTGGTAATAAATTTTCAGATTGTCTGCGTTCCACGGGTGAGGGAGTTTCCAACCAGACATGGTGACCAGTTGGTATACCCCAGACTTGATGATTTTTTGGACCTGGAACGGGCCTTCCCACTTCGGATTCAGCTTACCTAGCTTCTTCTTCTCCAGCACCTTTTTTAAGACTAGATCACCAACTTGGAAAGCTCTATGTTTGACCTTCTTGTCAAAGTAAAGCTTTGCCTTCTGTTGGTATGCGGCCACTCTGACTGCGGCCGCTCGCCTGGTTTTCTCGAGCAAGTCGAGGTTTAGGCTGAGGGCCCTGTCGTTCTGCTCTGCATTGTAGTGTTGGACCCTGTAGCTTGGGATAGCAACCTCAACTGGGATGACCGCTTCAGAGCCAAAGGCCATCTGGAAGGGAGTTTGTCCCGTCAGGGTGCCCACAGTGGTGTGGTATGCCCAGAGGGTGCTTGGTAACATTCCTGCCCATAACCCTTTGGCATCGTCCAGCCTGGTTTTGATGATGCCAAGAAGGGTGCGGTTGGTGACTTCTGCCTGCCCATTGGCCTGAGGATGTCCAGGAGTTGCGTATTTGCACTTGGTGTTGAACTGCTCCCAAAAATCTCGCATCATCTCATTATCGAATTGCTTGCCGTTGTCCGAGACGATGGCATGGGGAATTCCGAACCTGCAAACAATGTGCTTCCAAACGAAATCTCTTGCTGCCTCTTGAGTGATTTTGGCGAGCGGCTTTGCCTCCACCCACTTAGTGAAATAGTCGATTGCGACTATGGCAAACTTGTGCTGCCCTGGCCCCAACTTGAAGGGGCCGATGATGTCGATCCCCCACTGCACAAACGGCCAAGGGTTATCGATGGGCGTGAGTGGCTCTGGAGGCTGATGGGGAATGTTGGCGAAGCGTTGACACTTGTCGCATCGGCGTACGAAGCTGTTCGAGTCGGCCTTCATGGTGGGCCAGTAATAGCCCGCTCGGAGTGCCTTGAATACCAGCGCACGGCCCCCGGAATGGTTGCCGCAGATTCCTTCATGAATCTCCCTCAGAATGAATTGACCCTCCACATCCGAGACGCACCTGAGATAAGGGTAGGTGTAGCCTCTTTTGTAGAGGGTGCCATCCTGGATGAGGTATCTTGCCGACCGGTACCTGAACTTCTTCGCTTCCCTTCTGTCCGAGGGGAGTTCCCCATCTTGGAGGAATTTGATGATGGATTCCGCCCATTCAGCATGGGAGTGGATAACTTGGACCTCCCCGGATTCTCGGTCATCGATGCTTGGCTCTGCAAGGTACTGGAGAGCAGCCATGGGTCCCAAGTGTTCATCAGGAGCGCTTGCCAAGCGAGCCAAGGAGTCCGCCTTTTGGTTTTCTTCATGTGGGACCTGTAAGAAAGTCACCTTCTCGAAGGTTGCTCTGATCCTGACGACTAGCTCCGAGTACTTCTTCATCTTTTCGTTTTTGGCCTCGGCCTCCCCGTTGGACTGATGGATCACTAACTGGGAGTCGCTGAGGACTTTGACCACTTTAGCTCCCATCTGTGAGCATAGCAACAATCCAACAGCGACTGCTTCATACTCGGCCTCGTTTTTGGTTGCGTTGAAGCCGAATCGTAGTGCATATTCCATCTGCTCACCGAATGGTGAGATAAGCACAATCCCAGCGCTGCTTGCGGTTTTGTTGGACGAGCCGTCTGCGTAGATTGTCTAGCATACCACGTCTTGTCCCCTTGTTTTGGCCACATCATCTTCTTCCTGTAAAGGGTTAGTGAATTCTGCTAGGAAGTCCGCCATGACTTGTCCCTTCCTTGCCTTGCGCGGTTGGTATACAATATCGAACTCACTGAGCTCGATAGACCACTGGATGAGCCGGCCGGACAACTCAGGCTTTTGAAGCACTTGCTTGAGCGGTCGGTCGGTCAGCACCACAACGGTGTGTGAGCAAAAATAAGGGCGCAAGCGTCTCGCCGAGATAACCAAAGCAAAGGCTAGTTGTTCAATGAGTGGATACCTGACTTCGGGGCCGCGGAAAGCTCTGCTAACATAGAATACTGGCTTCTGAATACCCCGCTCCTCTCTGAATAGGGCTGAGCTGACTGCGTTTGGGGAGACTGCTAAGTATAGGTAAAGGTGCTCTCCAGAAATAGCCCGGGAGAGTAAGGGAGGAGAGCTGAGGTAGGCCTTTAGGTGTGCAAACGCTTCTTCGCATTCGTCGGTCCACTCGAAAGCTTTCCGCAGAGTTTTGAAGAAGGGGAGGCACTTGTCCGTCGACCGACTGACGAATCGGTTGAGCGCTGCTACTCGCCCGGTAAGGCATTGAACCTCTTTGATCGTTCGTGGTGCCTGCATGTTGATCACTGCTTGAACCTTCTCGGGATTGGCTTCGATTCCTCTTTGGCTAACCATGAACCCAAGGAATTTTTCTGCCCCTACTCCGAACGCGCACTTGGTTGGATTTAGCTTCATGTCAAACTTTCTGAGGATTTGGAAGGTTTCAGCCAAGTCGGTTGGGTGATCGCCGGCTAACTTGCTTTTAGTGAGCATGTCATCCACGTATACCTCCATATTCCGGCCAATTTGCCCGGCGAACATCTGGTTGACCAACCGTTGGTAGGTTGCTCCTGCATTCTTTAGTCCGAACGGCATAACCCGGTAACAGAATAGCCCCCGCTCGGTTATGAAAGACGTACCTTCTCGGTCGGCCGGGTGCATCAGGATCTGATTGTATCCAGAGAAAGCGTCCATGAAACTCAAGAGTTCATGTCCCGCTGTTGAATCAACCAGTTGGTCAATCCTGGGGAGTGGGTAGCTGTCCTTCGGGCAAGCCTTGTTCAGGTCTTTAAAGTCCACACACATGCGCCAGTTGCCATTCGCCTTCTTGACTAGCACCACGTTGGCCAGCCAATCAGGATATTGCACCTCCTGGACGAATCCAGCATCGATCAACTTCTGAATTTCCTCAAGGACGGCATCGCTCCTCTCTTTTCCGAAGATTCTCGATTTTTGTTTTACAGGCTTGAAGGTAGGATCCACGTTGAGGTGGTGAGTCATTACCTCAGGATCGATCCCTGTCAGGTCCGCATGAGACCAGGCGAAGACGTCTTTGTTGTCTTTCAGGAAAGTGACCAACTGCTCCCTTAGTTGAGGGGGGAGCAATGAGCCAATCTGAAGACTCCGGCCTTCTCCCACATCGACTTTATCCAGTTTTTCCACAGGCTCCGCGTGGATTTCCTCTCTTTCATCTCGGAATTCGAGTGCATCCACAACGAGGGTTTCTTGCGAGCGTCTCTTTTTAAGGGTTGCGACGTAGCATTCACGTGCTGAGGCTTGGTTTCCCTTTTGTGTCCCTACGCCATTCTCGGTCGGAAACTTAACCACCAGGTGGTATGTGGAGGTAACCGCCTTCATGCTGTTAAGAGCCGTTCGCCCGAGAATTGCGTTGTAGGCCGAAGGGCAATCCACCACAAGGAACTTTACCATTTTCACGACCTGGCACGGCTCAGCCCCCATGGTGACCGGGAGGTCGATCGTCCCCACGGGTTGAACCTTTTCGCCGGAGAACCCAACCAGTGGGGATCGGACAAGTTGCAACTTGTCCTTTGGGATCCCCATTTGGTTGAAAGCTCTGGAGAAAAGAATGTCTGCAGAGCTCCCGTTGTCGACTAGGACCCTGCTGGTTTTGTAGTTCCCGATGGTGACGGTGATCACTAGTGAAAACTGATGGTCTGCTCTTCCATTCTTCTTTCTTTCCAGGGTCTCTCAGTGAGGAGGACCTCTGCTGACCGCAACCTGCGGGCGTGAACACGCCTGGAAGTGTTGGATTCGCCGCCTCCGGCATACCCGCCAGAGATGGTGTGGATTTCTCCGAGTGCTCTGCGGGGTTCCGGATTGGCGCGAGGATTACGGTCTTCTCTTCTTTCCTGGTGTTGGGGCCGAGCGGATGGCTCGGGCTTGTCTTGAATGAACCTCCGCAAGCGACCGCGTTGGATCAGATTCTCAATCTGTTTCTTGAGTTCGATACAGTCGGAGGTGTCGTGCCCATGATCCCTGTGGAAGCGGCAGTACTTGCTTCGGTCTCTGGAAACCCCTGGTTTCATTGCCTTGGGCCAGCGGAGTTCTGGGTCGTTGATAAGGTGGACCAGTACTTGCTCGGGAGTGGCGTTTAGCGAGGTGAACCGCTCAAAACGCCCTCGAGCACGTGGACGGTCCTCCCCTCTTGGTTTCTTCTCGGGTTTGACTTCCTTCTGGGTTTTGGGCTGTTCCACTTCATGCCTCCGCTTGCCGCTGCCTGACGTCTCTTCCGATTGTCGCCGAGCGGCCATCGCTTCCTCAGCATTGATGTGCTTCTGAGCCTTGTTCATTAACTCCGCCATGCTAGACGGTGGCTTTTCCGAGACAGACTTGAAAACTTGGTAGGCTGGAGTCCACCAATAAAGGTAGTGAGAGCCACTTTGTCATCCACCTCATCAATTAAGAGTGCCTCGTTGTTGAAGCGCTTCAGGTAGTCGCGGAGAGATTCTCCTTCCTTCTGCTTGACGTTGAGGAGGTAGGTAGCTGGTCTGTGCTGACGCCGCCCACTGTAGAAATGCTCGATAAACAGCTTGCTCAATTTGTCGAACGTCCCAATTGAGCCCGGTTTGAGCTTTCCAAACCAAACTCTGGCCGAGCCTTTCAAAGTAGTGGGGAAGGCTCGACACATGATCTGGTCCGGGCAAGCGTGCAACGTCATGAAGGCCTTGTAGGTCTCCAGATGGTCAAGCGGGTCGCCCAGTCCATCAAAAGGCTCAAGCGATGGGAGCCTGAACTTTTGAGGAAGTGGGTAAATAGTAACTTCGGCCGTGAAAGGGAGATTGGTCTTCTGAACCAGATTCTCCACAGTCCTGGCCCCTCGATCATTAACCTGCTTCAGCACCTGGTCCATCTTCTCCTGCAGTTCCTTGAACGCAGCCCCCTGAGCCAATGATGACCCAGAGTTGGGAGCATTCCTGTGTCGGAGGGCGACGAAGCTATTATCGCCAGCCGCCGTGGACTGGCGATGATCAGCTGTGTCAGAGGGGTCCCCACCATGGTGGGTGCCCTGAATCTCTGGTGAGTCTCCGCTCGCCTCCCGCTCTTCGTTAGGGGGAGTTGGTTGAGGGAGGCGTTGGAGAAGCTCCGCGTTCTGCTCCCGGAGCTGATTAACCATCTGAGTGAGTTGATTAACCTGCTCCTGGAGAGGGTTACCACGGTCTTCTCCATCTGGGCCGTTTCGTTGGCTTCCGGCTCTCGTATTGACCATTCTCTGGAATTTTTGAAACAGTTGAATTTATGAAGTAGAAAACTCGTCGGTTCCCACAGACGGCGCCAAACTGTTGATGTCTGAAACTGGACGGTCAATCCGAGCTCCGTCTTCGAGGAGTTCCTGCAAAACAGCGTCCGTGGACTGGGGGTGTCGCCAGTCGGGGACCCTCCGATGGCTAAGTTAGTAAGAGTATGTAAGGGTAGAATTCTATGTGCTCTGTGTATAGAGTAGAGTACGTACCGTTAACCCATGGACGGATTACCCATTTATAGAAGAGGCGGTTCGTGCCCCTGGCCGGGGCCGAAAGTGGTAGATCGTGGACTATGACGACGGTTGGAATCCCTCGGAGTGGGGGGACTCCCGTCGGACCCGGTGTGAGTGGTGGACGTGGGGGTCATGGCCCCGTAGTCCAGGAATCAGGGGGACGTGGGGTTACCCCCTCCACGTCCGAGGATACCGGCGGGTGTAACCGCATATACCCAGTTAATGCTTATCCTGTTGTCCCAGCGAGGTTGGAGAAGTCTAACCGAGCGACTTGAGTACGACCGAGCGACAATTGTCCGACCGAGCAGCTCACCCCTTGACACGTGTCAAGAGAACAGCGCTCGACAGTAAGTGCCTAAAAATATCCTTATCATATTGCACTTCATGCACCTGGTTTAACAATAATCTCTCTAACATTTATCCGTCCCAGCTCACCGTACCCAGCCCCTGATCCGGAGGAAACACACCACCGAGGTTGGTTCCGTCAGATCAAAAGGAACGGCAGAAGCTGGGAATGCCCCCTTCAGGATATGGCATGCAAAGTCGTTGCCGAACAGAATCTGAAAAAGCGTGGCTCGGCAATCCAGATCTCAACGAGCATAATAGTACCATCGAAGGTAACAGAACAAATATTAAAACAGAAGCAAATAAGTCTTTATTGAAACAAATTATCTAAAAAAAAACTAAAGGCTTAACACATAGCCGAGGCGAAAAGCCAAAAGAAAATTAAGCGTAAAACTTTCGAAGCAGCTGTGCGTTCCAGTGGTTCGGTATCGCCGTTCCATCCATCTCGGCGAGTTCATATGAGCCATAGCCAACCTTCTTAACCACCCGGAATGGACCTTCCCACTTCGGCATGAACTTCTTTAAATGCTTCTTCTGGACTATCTGCCGAAGGACAAGATCATCCACATTGAAAGGGCGGTTCCGCACATTCTTGTTATAACTCCGAGCCAACTGCTGCTGATAAGCTGCGTACTTTATGTGGGCATTGTCTCGAAGCTCATCTGCTCGATCTGCTTCGGCGGCTAGCATTGCATCGTTCGTTGGAACGTCAAATGTTGCAGTCCGAGACGTGGGTCGAGTAACAGCCACAGGGAGCACGGCCTCGACGCCGAACGCCATGGAGTAAGGAGTACGACCAGTGCCGCGCCGTGGAGTGGTTCGGTAGCCCCATAAAACATCAGGCAACTCTTCCGCCCACTTGCCGCGTTTGTTGTTGAGTCGGCGTTTCAGGCCGGCAGAAATAGCCTTGTTGGCAGCTTCGGCTTGTCCGTTCCCTTGAGGATAAGAGACGGAAGCTGTTTTCATCTGAATACCGTGCCTCTTGTATAAGGCCTTAATTGCGTCGGCGACAAACTGGGTACCGTTGTCTGACACAATGGCGTACGGTACGCCGAACCTGGTAAAAATATGCTTCCAAAGGAAACTCTCCACATCGGCGGCTGTGATCGTTATGAGTGCTTTGGCTTCCACCCACTTGGTATAATAGTTCGTAGCAGTAATGATGTGGGTAAAGCCGTCAGTAGCCTTCGGCAACTTGCCAATGATGTCCACCCCCCATTGAGCAAAGGGCCAAGGACTAGAAACTGGTTGTAAAGGTAGGGTCGGCTGGTTGAGAAGGGGAGAATGCTTCTGACAAGATATGCACTGCTTGGCAAATTCTGTAGCCGTATGTACCATTCGCTTCCACCAATAACCCTGGGAAAGGGCACGGTCAGCTAAGGACCAGCCGCCGGTGTGACAACCATTACTTCCACCATGCAACTCCTTGAGGATGCCAGGCACCTCCTGCTCGTGCACCACACGGAGGTCGGGACCGGTGTATGATCGGCGGTACAATGTGCCGGAGGGATCGATGAAATAGGAAGCAGATTGACAACGGATCTTATGGGCTTCCTTGCGGTCGGTCGGAAGCACGGCGTGTTTTAAATAGGAGACGAGGGGGTCCATCCAGCTAGGTGCCTGATGGATGTCCATCACTTCCTGTGGCTCCGGCTCGAAGCTCGGTGATGGGACTTCGCCGAGGACTATCGTTCTTTCTCCTCCCTGATCGGCACATACGGCTCCCAGTCCGGCAAGAGCATCGGCATGAGAATTGAGATCACGCCCAACATGGTCAAAAAATACATTTTTGAACGAACCAGCCAGGGCAACAACTTGGCTCACGTACTTGTTCATGCGTGCATCCTTGGCCTCGTAATCATCATTGAGCTGATTAACAATGAGCTGGGAATCGCTGTAAACCTGAACTTCTTCAGCACCCATATGCCGAGCTGATTTGAGCCCGGCAATGAGGGCCTCATACTCCGCCTCATTATTTGTTGCTGGAAACCCAATGCTCAACGAATGCTCGTGCAAGGTCCCACTCGGTGACACTAGAACAATCCCGGCACCAGCCCCTCGGTTATTAGACGCTCCGTCGACGTGGAGTCTCCAGGCGTGCCCGGTGAACAAGCTCGCTCGGCGTGAAGGGATGGGCCGCTTCGTGATATATTCTTCGTGAGTCGGATGGCTCGACCGAGGTCCAAGGGCCGGCCCGGTGGACTCTCTGGCCAGGTCCTCTTCACTGCCTCTGTCGTCTTCCACCCCAGGGGAGAACTCGGCGACAAAATCAGCCAACACTTGACCTTTGATTGCCGTTCTGGCCTGGTAACGGATATCAAAGTTTGCCAACTCCAGGGACCACTTGCACAATCTGTTAGAGAGATCTGCCTTGCGTAACACCGCTCTTAAAGGATACTCGGTAACGACCACAATGGTGAAGCTCTGGAAGTACGGCAGGAGCTTCCTCTTCGCCATTACCAATGCCAGAGCCAACTTTTCTATTGGAAGGTAGTGGGTCTCGGCGGGCAGAAGCGCCTTGCTAATGTAGTAGACTGGCTTCTGGTCCGTGCCCGTCACACTTTTTGAGGTCTCCTGCCGAACCAGGACAGCACTAACAGCATGCTCGGAAACTGCAAGGTAGAGGTGGAGCTCATCCCCTTCCTTGGGCACAACCAGCAAAGGAGCTTGGGATAGACACCTCTTCAGTTCGGTGAGCGCGTCATCGCAGTCCGACGTCCATACGAAGCTTCTTCGGCTGGTGCCTTTAATCGATTGAAAGAAAGGTCGGCAGATATCCGAAGACTTGCTGATAAAGCGATTAAGGGCGGCAGCCATGCCGGCGAGGCGCTGAACCTCCCTCACCGTGGCCGGAGCCCTGATTTCTTGTATGGCCTTGATCTGACTTGGGTCGGCCTCGATTCCTTAGCGAGTAACCAGATGTCCAAGGAATTTGCCGGAGCCAACGCCGAATGCACACTTTTCAGCATTCAGCTTCAAGCCGAACCGCTTGAGAACACCAAAAATTTCGCCGAGGTGGAGAAGATGATCGGCTGCGTCCTTACTTTTGGCGACCATATCGTCAATGTATGCCTCCATTATTCTGCCGAGAATCCCTTTGAACAACAAAGCTACCATACGTTGGAACGTAGCCCCGGCGTTCTTTAAGCCGAACGGCATCACCAGGTAACAGTAAGTGCCACTGGGAGTGATGAACGCCGTCTTCTCCTGATCCTCCTCATCCATAGCAACTTGGTGATATCCCCTGTGTGCGTCCATAAAACTCAGCCGAGCGTACCCAGCGGTAGTATCCACCAACTGATTGATCCATGGGCAAGGAAAACAGTCATTTGGGCATGCGTCGTTCAGATCGGTGAAGTCGACACAGACGCGCCATTTGCCGTTCTTCTTCCGGACCACCACTGGATTTGCTAACCACGTAGGATACTGGACTTCCCGAATAGCTCCGGCATCGAGGAGGCGTTCTACCTCTTCATTAATTGCATCGGCATGTAGGGCCGAGGATCGTCGCGGCTTCTGCACCACGGGCCTCCTAGCCGGATCAACATTCAACGAATGTTTTATCACGTCGGGACTAACACCCGGCATTTCATATGGAGTCCAAGCAAAGACTTCCATGTTCTCTTTGAAGAACTCGACCATCTGTGTTTTCTCGACCTCATCAAGAGCCGAGCCAATGAGAAAAGAACGGGTCCCATCTTCATTGACCGCAATCCGAACCAAGTCTTCCACGGCCCTGTCGCTTGCCGGTCTTCCAACTTCTTCAGGCCCTTGCAGCGCCTCTCTTGTTTCCTCTTCGAGGGTGGTCTCATCTAGCAACTCAGGTACCTCTATACTCTGTACCTCCTTTGCTCGGCTCTTTCCGCGGACAGAGTTGACGAAACACTTTTTGGAGGCCACCTGATCCCCCTTGATGGTCTCCTATCTCCCAAACTCTCCAATGAATCTAACACATTGATGAAGCGTGGATGCCACGGCCCTCATGCCGTATAGCCAGTTTCTTCCCAGGATTGCATTGTACGGGCTCGGCGAACTGACCACTATGAATTCCATGTCCAACTTCACCGAACCAGCATATACCGGGAGTACGATCTTGCCGAGCAGGTAGACCGAAATCCCAGTAAAGCCGATTAAAGGGGCTTCCACCGGGGTCAATTGCTCATTTGAGAGACCTAGAGCTTTGAACGCTGAATAGAATAGGATCTCCGCCGAGCTACCCTGATCGACCAATACCCTCCGGACAAGTTTCCGCTGGATGGGTAAAGAGAGGACCAAAGCATCATTGTGGGGTAAGGATAACCCCTCCAAATCTTGCTCGGTGAACGTGATCTCCCACGTGCTACGAGCGTCCATTTTCCGCTTCGAGGAATTCTGAACCACCATCACCCCGGGCGGGGAAGGCCGGTACAGTTTTTCGTGGAGCTCATTGGCCTGGGCCCTGTTCATTGGCCCGTGAATGCAATGCACCACGCCGTCGAGAACTTAGGCTCTCGGCGGGATCCCTGCATTCGGTGACTTGGTTCGGTCGATCCACCGATCCATCTTTCCCTGCTGGACTAACTCTTCGAGGTAGACTTTGTATGGCTGGCATGCCGTCGTATAGTGCCCTTGTTCGTTGTGGAATGAGCAGTATACCCTCTGGTTCGGTTCCCGGCCATCGGCAGTTCCCATCTTCTCCGTCGCCCCCGTTGGCCACTGGAAACCAGGAAGCCGTCCACATTCTCGGAGCATACGGAAGATTGGCTCATTGAAGTAGGTCGTGATGGCAAGGTGGTCCCGCCCATCGCTCGGCGGGCGGTCCCATGCCTTTCCGCTTCCTTTGTTTCCGCCGAACCCTGCGCCCTCCTTCTTGGATACCACATTAACCTGCTTCTTCACTTCCTTGGCCGCCGTTTTACCCTGCTCGGCAACCGGTGCTACATCGGATCCACCGATGTACTCCTCAAGCTCTATGTACCGAGCAACGGTATGCATGAGCTCTGTCATATTGTTCGGCGGCCGAAGCATCAATTCCTTGGATAGGTCAGAATTCCTATCCAGTCCACGTTTGAACGACGTGGCCGCAGTCTTTTGGTCACAGCTCTCAACCATGTTGTATACATTATAGAAGCGCTCAGAATAATCCTTCAAGGACTCGCCGGTCTTCCGCCGAAGGTCCGTTAAGGCTTCTATTGTTTTTGGCCTCCGGTTACTTGCCACAAACCGTGCCGTAAACGAACGCTCCAGTTCGCCGAAGCTGCTTATTGAACCTGGTTTTAGCTGCGTATACCATAGCATGGCAGTGTCTGGGAGGCTTAGCAAGAACGTTCGGCACATCATTGCCTCGTTCAACCCGCAGAGCGCAGCCATGGACTTGAATTGCTGCACATGGGTCGGCGCATCCGACTTCGCGTTGTATACGATGAATTTGGGGACCTTGAAATGGGGAGGGAGAACCTCATCCGCTATAGCCTTGGAAAAGGGGGAGACACCTTTCGCCGAGGTTGCTGTAACCGTTTCCTTCGGCGGAACGACCGCCAAAGGCGCGAAGCTCTTCTCTCGAGCGTCATCCCTTGACCTCTTATGGGTTGGTGGGGTCCGAGCCCCCCGGCCGCCGACACTTGGCTCGGGGGTTTGGCGCTTCGACCCCGAGGCCCTCCTATTTCCCTTTACCGGGGGTTCTTCCTGATGCTGGACGGCCCGGTAAGTGACTCTTTCGCCGGTGCGAGTATTTACCACTATTAAAGCCCCGCCGCTGACGCTGATCTCGCACCTCTCCTCTGGTAGCAGCCCCTGGCTGTTCTCTTCCTGAGGTCTGGATCATCCGGCAGATCGACCCGGCGACCTCCAGTGGTGACCCTGATCAGACTGCCTTGTTCGGCGACTGGTAGAATGGGCCGGTGACCGCTGCTGGAGCCGAGTGCTTGTTTCCCTTTCCTGCTCTTCATATCGCCGCCCCTCAGATCTGTCCGTTCTCTGGTTATCCTGGTGACCTCGCGACCCAACAGGGTGATCAAGAGGATTTCCTGCGTTATCTCTTGCGTCATTGATCCGAGGGATTCCTTGTGTTTGGTCCGGCCTTCCCCTTGACCTTGAACGAGCGCTTGACGCCGTGGCACTTGCCGCTGGAAATAATGCTCGGCGAACATTATCGTTTCCGGACGCACCGTTTTGTTGACCGGTTTGGTGTCCAGGTTCCAGGTGGACAACGCCACTAGCATCAATGCGACACAGTGGGCCGAGCCTTGCAAAGGCAGAGGCCCTAACAGTGTCAGCCGTTTGGATCGACTGGAGAGCATTCCTCCTCCGTCGCCGTTCCCGCGACCTGGAAACGGGTGGGGCGCTCTGATGCGCCTGGAGCTCTTGTACTTGTGTTCTTAGTCGCAATAACTCCTCCGCCATGCTCACCGGGAGCACTGGCGGAGGGGGAGGAGGAACTGTGAGGCTTGTTGCAGAGCGGTGCACACCATCTATGTGGAACGCCGCTGCTCCTAAATCCTGGTTGCTAGGATCAAGGATGCTTGAACCCGCCACCCTGGGGTCGCCGGGACCCCCAGTGGGGATGCCATCCCGCCCTACCACCGTCCGCTGAGAGGAGTGGTGACCCAGGTTTGGATTGAAGTTATTGAGGCCGAGAGGTCGTCCGTCCGTGCCTGTCATCCTGAACTGGGAAAAGAGAAGAACGGAAAGAAAGCTTCACCACAAGATGTGTGTGTTAATATTGTCCCCAGCAGAGTCGCCAATTGTGGTGGCAAGCTTTCTACGGTTGGACCTTGTGACTTGGATGGTTGAGGCTTGGACGAAGATGGGTCAGACCTGCACACGAAACAACCGCGTTAGTGCCCAAACCCGGAGCGTGGTGTCCGGGGCAGGCACTCTGACGCTCTAGTCAGTAAACAGGAGAGGAGATATCGAAGTGTATTTAGGGTTTGAGAAAGTGTTACCTTATTCTTGAGGGGAATACCTCCTTTTATAGCCAAAGGGAGTGCAGAGTCCAACTCCCATAAGACTTCCACACGTTGTATGATGAGCCTGCCTACCTCGGACCCAGATAGACATCCCAATCCTGAACCTATCCAATCCCCCATATTCCGCTCCTAAATATAAGGGATTGGATAAGACGCGAGGTTGCCTCCTCCTGCCCATCTCTTCCTAACTTCCTCTTCAAGTTAGGGGACAGGAGGCTCGGCGAGCATAGGTTCTGCCGGACTGTTGGTACGGCATTGATTGCGTAAACAGGGGCAACCTCCAACCCGTTCGGCGGGGAACCGCCGGACCGGATCATACTGATTAATAAGTACGCCGAACCAATCCGTTCCCTCCCATGGATCAACACCACGGCTAACTTGACCAGGCCCGGCTGGACTCGGATCGGCTACCGACCTAGCCCGCCGACCCATGGGTACTAGATTCACTGGTCCGGCTAATTGGTGCAACGTGGCCACCGTCTTGGTCCCTCCGCCGGACCACGCCCTCCACAGATTGATTTCGAAAGACGGGACGGACCGACGAAGGATTGACTCGAAAGATCGTGACCAAATTTTGGGATCGACTCGAATGAACATGACCGGGCCTTAGGATGAGGCTGCCTACGTATCCTTCTTGCAAAGGAATCAGGTCATAACGTAGTTCGGGCCTACGAAACTGACTCTCTTTTGGTTTTTCTTCTTTGACTACAAACTTGAATTTGAAAACATACAGACGCGAAAGCATAAAATACTCAAAGTACAAACTGACTCGAAATCGACTTGAAGAAGACTCGTGAGAGAAACTTAAAAGTTTTCCAGACTCATGAGAAATTCCATTCATGGATTGACTTTACTTCACTCAAAATCCTTCTCCAGATCTAAGGCTCGACATTGGGATGGTCCCGTCGTCGATTAGGTCTTGGATCTTGTAGCGTGATCGGGCATTTGGTGGAAGGCACAGAAGGCATTTGAGTTGTGGTAGGCTGGAAGCTTTTGAGGTAGGATGGGTGGCCCAGTGCTGACTGTAAAGTAAAAAAGCGAACTCAGAATGTGCCCCTGTTGTGATTTATTGAAAAAAACGTGTATGAATATGCGTTGTCATCGTCGACTTAAGGGATCGAACTTTACAGATAGTTCCAACAGTCGCGGGTAGGTCGTTGTCAGGCAAGTTTAATTCTGCACGTTGGGAATCAGAGCCAATCTCCTTATCTAAGACCATCCAAGACAGAGCAATAAGACTGCTGGAAGATGCACTTAAGGCTAGACTGAACTAGAGGGAGCCGTTCGGGCACGGCGAACACCGGAGTTATCCCAAACTCCACGGATTTATGGTCTCCTAGACCCTGACTCAAGAAATGACATCCTACGAAGGATTGCCTTAGTCCTCAGAGATTCTTTTGAGTGTGTATCCTTTGATTTGGAATGACAAAATTTGAGAGATATCAAGACAGATTAAGCCTTTAACATTTTTCACTCAAAATTCATGTTTTGGTTTCAAAGACCGTTTAGCATAAATGACATGATACCGTAACCGGGGTGGCGTAGGTGGCATGGCGCCATTAGCCTAAGCGGTGTAAGTGACTTCGCACTATAACCTGGGTGGTGTGGGTATCACGACATTGTAGCCTAATTGTTTCGTTAATTTTCGTTGAATCCATGATTGAAAAATGTATTGAAGACTTAATGAATTTCGATATCCCTAAAACTCATCGTTCCAAGGACTAATTAATTTCAACAACGTGCCTTTAAAAAGTACGACTCTTCATCGGTCCAGGCAATCCTAAACAAGCCACGCAAGCGAGTCTAAGAGTTCTATACGGGACACGAAAGCAAGCATAAGATGCAAGGTGCGATGCGCAAGCGGGATAAGATTACGGTCTTTCGAAGGTTGCCTCATTCCTCATAATTTCTTTTAGGGTGTATCCTTTTTTTAGAACGACAAGTTCTAAGAGATGTCAAAATGAACTAAGTATTTGACTAATCCTCATCCGAAATTTCAATTTTGAATTTGGAATAGCTTGGTATAGACGACGTGATACCATAACCAGAGTGGCGTCAGTGGCATGGTGCCATTAGCCGAAGTGGTGTAAGTGACGTGGCGTCACGGCGTCGTTTCCTTGCTATTTCTTATTCTCTGTTGAATCTTCGATTAGGCATTAGTCAAGGACTTAGTATGTTTTGATTTCCCATAGTCTCATTGTTCTAAGGACTCATGTTGTTTAGACAACGTACACTAGGGTGCATGACTCATCATCGGGTCTTGGCAACCTTCTACAGACCGCGCGATTGAGTTTAAGAAAACACAACACTTGAAATTGAACAGACAACATGATGGCATGGCATGGATAAGATGCATGGTGAGATGCAAAAAACAGTAACATGTAGGCAGGATATAGCACATAGTCCTACCTTGCGGGTCCCTGTCCTAATTTGGAAAGTTCTATTGCTTTCTACACATGTATAGAGGCCGGGTTTTGGGTTTGAATGGGTTCCCCGGACTAGAGTCAAAGTATACCTCCCGATATTGAGCATACACCCAATAACGGTACAAACGGCAGAGATGACTCATCACGGTCGAGGGTTGCCGAGCATTCTGGGATTCTCTATCACCAGTAAGCCGGGCAGGATTGCCAGAACACAACAGCGAGGTTGAACAAGATATATGTACAAAAGATAAAAAATGAAACAAAATATTTTGAAAATCCCACAAACATTTTTCAAGCCTGGCTCACAAATTTAATTGATGCTCAAGGAAAGCGGGCCGTTTTGACAACATGCCAACTTTTTCTCAAGTATCAATTAAACTTTCCCAACAGAGTCGCCACTGTGGGCTACCCGCCTGGATTTGAAAAATCGAAGGAGTCGCCACCCGGATTTGAGGTTTGCCACCCGGGAAACCGTTTTGATTTGAAAAATGATTGATTTGAATTGAAAACCAGAGATTCATTTGAAGTTCGGAAGCCATGTTACGAGAGGGAAGGGTTTTACGGCACCCCCCTCGCCCGACGCAATGTCGGTCTCTACTCAATGTTTGTGGAATTTTTATTGTTTTGTTTCATTAAACCAACTAGCAAGTATGTACAAATATCGAAAGATAGCAGTGCATGCATGTGCAAAGTATACAAGGTGCAATAGAATGATGAAGCAAGTAAACAGAATGAACTGTCACTGGAATCACTCCCGAGCGCTTGGGAGTGGTCCCGAGCGCTCAGGAGTACTGTCAAGCCATCCTGCAAATTTTGTTAGATCTACTCATATTCTAATACCTCCATTAGAAACATAAAGAAATCAAAGTATGGAAGTGCTCAGCAAAGGGCCTAAACAGCTAAGAACTGGTCCTAACCATCCAAACAAGGCTTCCTTGCAACTGAAAGCAAATCTAACTGGGCTCTGGAAGGACCAGTGCACACCCAGTATCTACTGAAAACAGAAAATGAAATACATAATGAACAAAACGGGGTTTTAGTGGCAGCAACACTCCTGAGCGCTCAGGAATGGTCCCGAGCGCTCGGGAGTGCACACAGTGCCCCAAAAAGTTAAGTTTTGTTTGTCTGCTCCTCTTGCTCTTGTTGTTAAACTAAGATCAGGTGGCTCACTACCAGTATAAGGGACTAGTATAAGCCACTGATCTCCCTCAGACAGGGAAAAACAGTAGGCTTAGGTACAAAAATGAAATTTTATACCTTTTGGTCAAGCTTGAACTTCACTTCTTGATGGATTTGAGAACTGTAATGTGGCTAGAAAACAGTGAGAAATAGAGTCCTAGATGTGTCTAAGACTTAAAATATTTTTGTGATTTTCTTGGATTTTTCTTTGAAAATTATTTGAAGGGAAAAGTTGAAAAATGTTTGAGGGTGGTTGAGAGATAGAACTTCTGAAAATAAGGGAGTGAGAGAGAGAAATTTCATCCCCTTTAGAAGGTAGAAGATGGGGGGTATTTATAGGCAAGCAAAAATTAGGATTTTGGTTTGAAAATTAAATCAAAAATGAAAGAAAATGTTTTGGGGGGATAAATGGCATCATGAGATGCCCTGCTAGTTTAGGCAGGCCCCTGGCACGTTCAGGTTGAATGGCAGGTTTGAAAATCTGAAAAAGCCATGGTCAAAGATCAAGCTCAACATGCATTGGCTCTGACAGTACTCCCGAGCGCTTTAGAGTGTCACTCCCGAGCGCTCTAGAGTGGTCCCAAGATCTTGGGAGTGGTCCCGAGCGCTTTGGAGTGGTCCCGAGCGCTTGGGAGTGGCTGCCCAACTTCAGAAGGGCGCCACGGACACTCCCGAACTCGATTTTGGATGTTTTTCGAAGCGTTGGAAAGCTTGTTAAACCCTCTTTCTAACTCAATTGGTTTCATTCAAAGGAATTTTATACACTGAAATGTGTGACAATTTTACCCTCAGGGTGTCGGGAAAAAGGAGGATTTTGGTTTTAAAAAAGTCCAAGAAGCGTCGTCCAAGTTGTCCAAGGCCTATTTTGATTCAATTTCATCATCGGGGAGCCTCGAGGGCATAAATTAAGGGTAATTAATAGGTCCAAATTGGGGTGTCTATAATAATTTATAACCAAAATAATAAAACTAGATATCTATTTCTTAAATAATAAACCATTTCCATTCTGCATCATTCTCTCCGTCTTGAAGAAACTTGTCATCAAGTTTATACAGTTGAATGCGCGAACCTTGTCTGCATCAAGTTTGTACTTCAAATTGATTTTTCCAAACCCCAAATGTAAAGAATAGTCTTGAAAAATAAAAGTAACAATCTCCTTCCCAATTTTCTTTAACTATGCAATCCAAATATTCTTCTTTACAGCAGCTTCAATATATTTCCAAAAAGGATCCACGAATTGAATACTCTGGTCAACTTCACCATCTTCAAGTATGGAAACAACTTCTTTTGGCAATATTTTTTGATTTTGTAATTTTTTCTACTGGTTCTTCGTCAAAAACTGGTGGTTTACTCAAATCCATTACTGGATCTGGAATAACATTTGATGTAAATGACTGACCGCATCGTTCCGTGTCAAAAATAAATTTATAAAAACTTGGAGTTAACTACTACTCCGTAGAATAGTGGTCAAGACCGAGTATTGATCCGCAGGGACAGTGAGGCTGAGTTACTATAGTTTCGATTAATCTTTATATTAATTTGAAGAGAAAATATTGGGTTGTTTGATTTCAGAAAACTAATTAATTAAGAAAGCAACTAATTATAAACTAATGGGAAAAAGATCTAGGGTTTCGAATCCACCCCAACCGCGTAACGAATATATGCATAGACTAGGTTTAACATTCGAATCATTAAATATTATCATTAGGGCTTGCAATCCCTTCCGATAATCGTCAAGATAATAAATTGAGTTGCCAACCGGCATGGACTATCCCATAGCATGGACCGTCTCACTAGCCTGGTCTAGCCGCCTAACGGCACGATCCGTTTTACGAGCATAATCCATCTCAATCACCTAAGCTCAATCAGTGAAAACCATTGTTTAACTCCGTATTTGAAAATAACGGATATAAATAAATACGAAACTGATTTAAAGCATTAAAATCATTCCATAAAATTGAAATAAGTTCTAGTTAAACAATCGATTTGAATATTAAAACCTAAACTTATACATATATGAAGTTACTTGGCACAGTGCTTCATCTTGCCCCTAGAGAATGGAATTAGCCAGCCATGGGCTTAATGGTGTTCTCCAATTTCTTTTCCGTGACATCCTACCATTTCTTCGAACACGGCTGCAAAGCTGCTCCCGTCCAGTAGAGTTTAAAAGCTCTTATATAGATAGGTTTATATGGATGAATTACTTGAAAGGTCCATGGGACTTCTGAGTAATCACAAATCAATGACTCCACTTTAGCCTTTTGCACTTTAACCCCGAACTTCCATTAAACTTCTATTTTTATCCAAAATCATGGACAACGAGCTCAATCACCCTGTAGACACAAAAATGGATAAATAAATATAAAGTAACATAAATAAATGACTAACGAATGTAGTTTGGAGGGCCAAAATATTAATATTTCAGCACTTATCAATGACCACTCAATGGTAGCTTCATCCATCATTGTCCTCCCCCTCGACTAATGTTTACTAGCCAAAGGTTTGGTGATAGAAATATCATCTGACACCTCCTCCTCTTTCGGAAATCGAGGTTGAATCGGACGACGGCGAGGTAGGATTGCAACTTCAAAAGCCTCCATGTGTTGGGTAAGCGACCCAATCGCCGCCAAGACTTGCTACAACCTTTCCACCATTCGAGCATCTCGAGCAACCTCATCTCGCTCATAGACTTCATCAACATAAGCTATACGACCTCCTCTTCCACCTCGACCTCCAGCACATCCTCCGGCCATAGTCAGGATTGGAACTTGGGCTTTGATACCAACTGATGTAGCGCACAGCCTCCTTTTACGAAACTATTTGCAAGAAGAGATCATGAACTTGCTTATGTTAAAGATTCTCTCTTTGAAACACAAACACGAATAGGTATGTACTAGAGGTACTCCCTCTTTGAACACACAATTATGAGAAAATTCTCAATTTTTTTCACGAACTTGCTTATGTTGGTATCAGAGTTGTCGTTCCAATCCTGACTATGGCCAAAGCACGTGCTGGAGGTCGAGGTGGAAGAGGAGGTCGTACAACTTATGTTGATGAAGTCTATGAGCGAGATGAGGTTGCTCGAGATGCTCGAATGGAGGACGGGTTTGCCAAAATCAAAGCAATGCTTGGAGGAATTGTCCAACGCATGGAGGCTTTAGAAGTTGCAAACTCACCTCGCCGTCGTCTAATTAAACCTTGGTTTCCGAAGGAGGATGAGGTATCGGGTGGCGTTTCTATCACCAAACCTTTGGCTGGTAACCATCAGTCAACGGGAAGGACAAGGGCGGCCAAGGTTGCTAATCGTAATTTGCAACTTTGGGAATATGGTTCGAAGATCAATTTCTCTGAGTTCCAGGGAGGTATGACACCAGAAAAAATCTTAAAGGTTGGTGCGGAAGAAAAAAAAATGTCATAGAAGAAATTCTAGTTGAGGGAGACGTAGGAGACTTTATCGACGATGTATTAGAGGAAGAGTCCGATAAAATATTTTTGGACAATAATCCGTCGCCGTTTCAGTCGGAAATTGATTGGGAGTCATCTCCGAAATTCAATGAGTACCCAGATGAGGAGGAAATTATCATTCATAAAGTGGAAGAGAATGTGAAGGATGAATCTGTGGAGGTGAGCATTGAGAAAAAAGTTGTTACTATTGTTGACAAAGTTGATGGGTTGAACTCATTCGATGGCTACTTAAATCTCGAAAAAAGCGCGATCGGTGTATGCCCATCTCTAGGGTTCAAACTATCAGAGTATATGGATCCTTTTTGGAGATATATTGAGCACTCTACAAGGAAGAACATGCAGATTTCCATTCTCGAGCAACGTGGAATGATTTTGTTGCAGGAAATTATTCCTTTAGTTTTTGAAGATTATTTAAATTTTCAATTTGAATAAATTAATTTGAAGAACAAACTTGATGCAAACAAGTTTCGGCGAATTCAACTTTGTAAATTCGAGGACGAGTTTCTTCAAGCCAGAGAGAATGACGCATAATAGAAATAATTTATTATTTAAGAAATAGATATCTATTTTATTTTTTTTTGGTTATAAATTATTTTTGAATATTCCGCTTTAAGTGCCATTTGTTTTGGCAAGTTTTTTTTTATTCTCTAGTATTCAGATTTGAGAATATCTCAAATCTTTTGATTTTGGTAAACAATACCCCAAGACGAGGATGCATTCCTTGTTACAGTTCGTCAAAAAGGAAAATGGATCATGAATTTAAAAATTGGCCACTATGTAGCAGTTTTTCGAACTTCCGGCACCACTACACCCCGCTATACATATATGTTGTAAAAAGAAAATTTGATAGTACTATATGTTTCTTCCTCATCAATTCATGATACGGAGCGAAGTCCAATGACCATTTTGTTTCTATTCTTTTTTGGTTCACCTACAAACGACGAGTCAATAATAAACTTTCCTTTCTCACGATAAGCAAGTGCACGCGAATTTTAAGGTAGGCTTCTTGCTCGGCCATTGCCCTGCGGGCTTTAAATGTCTTAGTACATTTTAAATAAATGCAAAGTCTCAGTCATAATTTGGACTATTCGACTATTGACCTTTCTTTTTTATTTTTGGGTATTGTTTGTGTCATGGTATTTTCGTTAGTGAATGTTGTGAGAAAATTTTTGTTGCAATCAAATTGTTAGGTGTTTCCGGCAGTGAATAAGTTATAGATGGATATGTGAGCGAAAAAGTTGTTGAGAAAGAAGTCGACAAGTTGTTAGTTAGTATGAACAAGATGCTAAAATGCCAAAATTTGTTGATTTGTGTGAACGAAATGGTAAAATGGTTCGCAAAGCAGACTAACAATTTCTCAAATTACAACACATGCAGATTAAAAAAGAAAGAAAGTTCATTCATTATAACATACTTTCAGAAAGTAACAATAAACAAAATGACACCGTACTCCTTATCTAGAAAGAAGGTCATTGTTAACGTATTTTCGGACCAGAAATGCTACCAACACAGAAAAATAGTGCACAGATCGTGCACTGATCGCGATGTGGGGCCTACTACGGGTCCCTCAAAAATGATCCGAGCCGTTGATTAAATTTAAAATATTTTTTCAAGGGTCACCGCGAAAAATTAGCTCAATCCGATACCTATAAATGTTCGATTCAATCATCTAACTTTTCCTTATTCTGAAATCTGAATGCAAAATTAAATGTTTGAATCAAACACTTATAAGTATTGGATTGAGCTGATTTTTGGCGAGGACCGTTGGAAAAATGTTTTACATTCAATGAACGGATCGGATCATTTGGATATAACTCATAGTGGGCCGCACACTGCAATCTGTGCACAAAATCTGTGCACAGTTGCTGTGTGAGTAGCAGCTCTCTTTTCGGACAGAAACAATATCATATGACAAGGATGCATTCGTTGTTGTTTTTTTTTTTTTTCTAAGCAAAAAGAATCAATTCCTTGGTTTTAATACTAATAATGATTGATTTAATGTCTCTCGGTATTTAATTTATATAGTTTATGAAGATAGATAACTTGCGAACCATGGTTTAAAATTGAAACCGAACCATAATTTATGGTTTAGATTGGTTTGGTTTTATACATTCTATGGATTGATTTGGTTCTTCAAATTGACCAATCAGGACCATGCTAGCTCACCCCTAATTCAACATACCATATGGGTTCTGGTTTTGTATGTGTGTGTGGGAGTTATGGGTTCTGGTGTTTGTATGGGAAGGATCCGGGGGCTCTGCTGCCCAGAGGAGGCAGCAGCCCCAACCCACACCCTCAAAACGACGTCGTTTTGAGGGGAAACTGCTAGAGCAGCTCCTACCAGGGACAAAACGACAACGTTTTGGTGGGAAAAAAATTCATTACCATCTGTTTGCAATCCTATGAAGCAGAACTGTGATTATGAGAGTTTTATTGACAAAATTTGATTATGTCTCTTTAGAATAATATGATTAGAATAATAAGATCTTCACACCCGTTCAAACAAATTAAAAATTGGAACACTTAATTTTTTAACCATATTTTTTAATATATAAATGGTCTCAAAAAATTAAGTGCTCAAATTTTCACCCCGTTTGAATCGGTGCAAAGATCTTGTTATTCTGGTCATATTATTCTAAAGGGTCGTAATTAATTTTTGTCATATTATTGCAAAAATTAAGTGCTCAAACGTTACCGTTTTGTCCCTGGTAGGGGCTGCTCCAGCAGTTTCCCCTCAAAACGACGTCGTTTTGAGGGTGTGGGTTGGGGCTGCTGCCCCCTCTGGGCAGCAGAGCCCCCGGATCCGGCTTTGAGTTAGTTTGATCTGCTGCTGTGTATCAGAGTGATAAGTGAAATTTGAAGTATCAGAATGAATGATAAGTGAGAGAATCTTGATTTTTGTTTGTTTGTATTGTTTTGAAAATGGTTCTGTTCCATTTTTTTTTTCAATTTTCTCATTTGTGTATAGTTGAAAAAAATACAATTCTTTTTAATGAATTTTTTTTTCTTTTTTTGCTAAAATTCTGGAAGCATTAAAAAAAACGGATTGAATTCGGATATTCGATTTTATGGATTCGGATTACCACTAACAAATTTATGAAGTTTGGATTTGGATTTGTCAGATTCAGATTCAATCCGGTCCATTGACATATATGCCTAGTTCCACCATGCATAATGGTTCGTAACTACCCCTAGTAAGAAAAATAAATAAATTTTACCACAAATTTCATTACTATTCTTACCACAAAATGTCATAACAAACATGGGCGGAACCAGTATAGGGCAAGCGGGGTCACTTGACCCCGCTGAGTTCCAAAATACCTTTAGAGCAGGTATAGTTTTGAGGAGTATTTTGTAATTTTGCCCCAAAAGATATGTAATTTTGCCTCAAAAGATATATTTTTGCCCAGAAGGTCTCACAAAATTACATGTGTTGTAGATATTTGACCTCACTGTAACTAAATCCTGAGTCCGCCTAACAAAGCAACATAATGGTTTTGGGACACAAAAATTTGGGTCATGCTATAAAGTCATGAGCACATATGCATAACATATGATTTTATTGATTTAAATAAACAACTGGTAAAATGCTCTGTGATATGTCCTTTACAACCTTGACCAAAACACAATTCTCAACTCGTGTTATGTCGATTGACATGTTAAATTTCATATGACAGACGATTAATTACATATATATGTAGGGGTTGACCTAGCTATTAATTATATCATCTTCTAAGCTTTTCTTGTTGTCCCCTCTCTTAGCTGTGAGAGAGAAGATGGACATACACGTACTTTTGCTTAATTTGAGCAGTTCTATACAGGCTAGCTAGGCATGCCAGGATGATCAAGTGCAATTGTGCCATTTTGAGGTTTGGGTTTATGTGTCAAGGCCCGCAATTGCTTCTTTTGAGGATTTTAATATCAAAATTCTTTTACTATTTTCACTTGGTCGATATATAATTATAATATCAAGGAGACAATCAGAGTAAAATAAGAGAGTGATTGATATACTCAAAAGCATCATCTATATATGGTAAGAAAACATTGAGAGAGAGAGAGATAGATAGATAGATCCAATGCTAAAATATTACTTCAAACAAATCGAAACAGAAAACGAAAAACCGGGTGAGCGGAGATCCTTATTTGTGACAGATCCTGGCCGTTGGCATGGTGATACAAACCGGAGCATAGATCTTCCTAGCCACCGGGGTTCCCCGTTTCGGCTCCTCCGCCACCGCAACGCCGGCAGCAGAGCAAACTGCGGCCGCCACCGCCGCAGCAAAAACCAAGTCTCGCCTTCCGCTGCTGCTGCTTTGATCATTCTTGCTAATTTCTTGGCTTATCTTCCCTCCTTCTCCAACACTTTTGGGCATACAATTTCTGATGATAACAAGCGACCTCCGGTGAGTGGCGGTGGTGGCCGGAGACCCGCCGGGGAGGGTGGCTCCACCGAGGAATGAGGCTGTCATGGTGACTGATGCCATTCTTCTACACTTAACTGAAAACTCCCTCAACTTATCTTTTCTTTTTCTATGGTGCTTTGTTAATTATGCATGTGTGGCATGGAAGTAATGGTGATGAGAAAGCTGATTGTGGGGATCATCATCCTATCACAAAGACATGTCACTCCAATGGTTTCTTGCCACGTGCCACGCTCTTATCTCTATTTATTCTTATTAGAGCCGGTGGTTTTCAATCCTCTTGTTGATTTTAAGGTCAGAATATTAGGACATGTCTGGACCAGGGATGCTGTCAAGCACCCCCTATCAAGTGGGTGGGTGCTGAACGACATTCGGCTGTTCATTTCGGCACGGACGGTTCAGATTGAATTTGAGCGCATATAGATCTGAACCGTCCATTACTCGATCAAGATCTGAGCCCTCGATTGCCTAGATGAACAGCTAGATCGGCCGCTTGGCAACATCTGTCTGGAGGGTCTTTTGTGGCTATAAACCCCGCAAAAATCAATTTCATACAGGCGGGGAAAAAATGAAAATGGTACAATATCCTTAGCAAAAAGCACCTTCAAATATTCACAATATTTGTGATAACTCTTCAATGATGATCGAAGTATAGCTCATCTTCAACTTTTTCGATCGAGATCGACTTATACTTCAAGGAAATCAAGTTCAAACGCCCATGTTTTGTAAATTGTAAATTGAACTTAACGTAAACAACTCGTTAAATAGGCTCGATAACCATATAGCACGACGGAGGTGATCAAATCAAAAAGAGAAATTAGCCTATTTTGACCATAATTTTGTGGAGTATACCGTTTTCGAACCCACTTTGATGATTAAAACTGTTTAGTCTTTTAGAGTTTGTTGATAATATTAATAATGCAAAACTTATGTTAGATCTCAATGTAACATGATTATCTTGAAACAAATGAACACAGATCTTTGGTGCCTATTTTATGTTTGAAAATCCTACTACGATTTTTGACATGACTAATATTCTCAATGAGCTCTTGAATATAGCAATTCCAACAATCAATCTTATTGGAATCGGAGAGAATCTAAATCCCAGGTTCAAACTAAGCCTCAACGACTTATTATTCGGCTCGATCATAACCTACAGCTTATAAAAGAACAAACTCAGAGATGCCAAACCCAATCAAACCATGTCTAGAAAACACATTTGCAGAATTTAACCATATCTCAAAAGCCCTCCAACTTCTACGAGCATTTGTAAATTCTCTTTCTGTCGAATTCGATACAGTTGGCACATTACTGTTTATCTAGCGATTGAGGAGACTCAGAAAATTAGTGAAATCATCATTCATTGATACACACGCCGACACAAATTTGCTAAAAGATCATGTTCGCTAGTATTTAAGCCTAGCAACAATATACGTGATGAATAACAACTGCCAAACACAAACCGGTTGCAAAGAAAGAAATGCCACGGTGCATGACAATAACTCTGAACCGCATGAATCCAATCGAAGTAACCAAGATACGGAACAAATTATGGACTTGCACTTCTTACCGTCTCTGTTTTTGGGTAATCTCCTTTCTGAACAGAGCTAAGAATAACATAGAAAGGACGGCAAAGGGAGCAATGCCCAAATTCATCGATAAGGGGTCAATTTTTCAACAAAAAAAAAATACAACCAAAAGCTTTCCAAAGTGTCAAATTTCCCCTACACAAATAACTAAAAATAAGTTTATCCAAAAAAATAACTAAGAATAATTTGGACAGAAAAAAATATAAAGCTCTAATTAATTAAATCTGTCCAATACTTCAGACTACACAGTATTCAGCCTACAACCAGTCATACGGATGCAAGTCTTCAACAAAAATAGCACTCCACCCATCTAGCTCAAGGCATCTTCCAAAGATTAGCGTAATGTTATACACTGACTTCAGTTGTAGCCAATAATAAGGATTGTTAAATTTAAATACACTAATCAGACAAGTATCCGATGCAGGAATTGTTACATGGGACTCTTATCCCAAAGAATTAGACGATCTTTCTAACAAGGAAACTTGGTCATTGGCTTCCTTTTTTACACTTTCTTTTTTCTCCTTTGGCCGATCGACAAAAAAGCGATAAAGTCATCGGCAAGTACAAAAATGAACTTCATTGTACAACCTAAGCACACAAGGCTTCATCTTGTATTGTGGCATATGGAGGAGGTAGCGAATTACTTAATTTCGCGAAAGTATCTACACAACCAGAGGGTGCCTGACCAACAGTTGAATCCAAAACAAAATCGGGAATCACCACAAGAGATTCCTCACAAAAGGACTTCACTGTCTGCATATTGAAGAACCATGAGAGAAAGTTAGTCCATGACTGATGGGGTTCATTGGCATGTTCCATAGTTCTTAGGACATAGACACTTGTATTCTACTTCAAGCCGAGGTATTGGCAGTTTTTGCCCTGACTTCCTGGGGACATGCAGCCCCTCAACCAGCACATATGGGTAACTAACAGGCATAGTCCGGGGGTGTCCCTAGGGGGACCAAGAGCAACCACTTCATGAAATTCAAACTCATGGTCTTAGTTTCTTGAGGTGCTATCACTGTTCAACTTACCACTCAGCTAACCCCTTGGAGTGGGTGTCTTAATTGAGTCCAAGATGTTTGGTAAATTATCTTGACGGTGCATATGCTTATGTGATGGTTTTGATCAAAAGAGAAAAGTGGGCTACTCAAGGTACTTGAGAGAAGCATGAATTTTGAACCAGTTTTGCAAGGCATAACTGTTGATAAAACCCTTGGGTAACTTTATGAAATTGAGACAGAATAACAAAAGAATTTTGAATACGAAAACTGTAGCCATTGGTAATTGACATACCGTGCAATGCAGTAAAGCAGCATCAGCTTTTCGTTTCCACAAGCCATTTCCAGGCGATGAATGGAAGAGGCTAAGCAGAGGCTGCAATGCCAAGGGACGATATAAGCATAATTCACGTCGGGCATGTGGGAATACATATGATGCTCCTAGAAACTATCCCACAAGTGACACATACTCAGAAGATTAAAATTAACATGGGATGCATTTAATTTTTCGTAGTTAGGAAATCAATGAACTGGGAAATCTTAAGAGAAACAAACCTCCCTTCATGTCAACTATTTATCCTCCCTCTTACCAAGGACTAGATTTGCAGATGGACATAACCGCATAATTCCATGGGAGTAGAACAGAACGTCTTTGTCCAAGAAAGCTTCCCAACACAGTAACTCTCGCACTGATGATACCCAGCCAATAATCCGCAAAGGCTAATCTAAACTACCATCTAGCAGCAGTGACAATCACAGAGCACAGATTTAAGGATTTTCCGCATTTTAGGGCTCACAGACAGGATACCATATCCATGGGACATGGGATATCCTTGGGATATTGCTTGGCATATGAATTGGTGGAGAAAAAGTAACTCAGGTGTGGTATGAATTGGTGTTTGTTTTGGTTGAAACTGTGGCATGAATTTCCAAAATTGTCCTCATGCAACCACAAGCTTCATACAGACCAAAGGGCAAAGTTAACTCACACAACCATGATGGAAGGGATATATAGTTTCCCCCCACCTCCCACCCAACGGGTAGGGTTCACGGGTTTTGCAGCCTTAACCGGCCCCCGACCAAAACATGGGAAAATCTTGATTTCTCAAACTGATATCGAATGCTCAATGCTTGTAAACCATCCGACGGCCTTCGGACCAGATCGGCGCAATTGGATTCGTTGGGTTCATCCAACGCCTGCTCGCCCCTAAAGTATTCTCAGCACATTAAACCGAGGAAGTGTTGTAATTATCATGCTATATTGATACAAATATATGTAGGTTGAAGGGGCTAACTGATGCTTCTCAATCATTTTATTGAAGGGGCAAATTATTTGGCATCGGATGGTTATTGTGAATCGGTGTTGCATGTGCTTGAGAGATGAAGAGTCAGTGGTGCATTTTTTTTATTCATTGTCTTGTCGCCAAGGAGCTTTGGAATGCAGTTCTTGTTTCATGGGGTATGTCGTGGTCGAGGGTGGTGGAGCTTATTCGAGAAGGCTAGAGTGGGTAGAAGAAGACGGAAGCTTTGGATAATGATCCCGTTGTGCTTGATGTGGTCAATCTGGAGAGAGAGGAATCGAAGATCTTTTGACGGGCAGTACACTGTGCAAAATTAAGAGTCTTGACTTCTACTTTGTTTAGTTGGGAGACGAGAGGATGCATCCGTACATTAGATCAATTCTTTGACAAGTAGATACTTTTGGACTTTCGAGTGTGTATAGGTGCTTTCATAATTTGGCCTTTTCTTTTTTGTTACTTGCTTTCTTTGTACATGGGTGGTATCCCCCTAGGCCTTTTCAATATAATTCTATTACTTATCCAAGAAAAGGTTTAATAGTTCATTTTTTATGCTTGCTAAGCCTTCGGTGAATTGTTTTAGGGAACACCTAAAATCCATAACATCCAAGATGCATGGCCGTCTAAGTTATTTGGAATGGACACATGTGTGGGGGTTCAGTAAGCAACAATTGATGTATATCACTAATTTGCCGCCTTTAAAGAAGATAAACACTTCCTAATTGGGAGCAAGAGGATCTTGTTATTAAAAGGTAGTTATGGCATAGTAAGAAGCCCTAGCTACTACAAGGGAGTTTTGGGTTGCTAGTACAATTGAGTTTTGGTAAACAGCCAAACATCTTTCGGATTTTCTTGCCAAGTCTTTTTGACAACTGAGCAATGATTACTCAAGTATATTATGTATAAGGTTCATGAGAAATTTTGGGTCCTAAGCCGTCTAGAAGCCCTTACATAACAACTACAACACCCTTATAAGCTCTACGAACCAATTATTGCAGCGTCGTCCTTTTACTCCAGATTTGGGGCAGCAAAATCATCATTTGGAGGATTTTAAGATTGTGTCATTGCCTTCTAGTTTTGATTCTATCTTCATGGGTGAAATATTAAATTCTCGCTATTTAGAGATAGACTCTAAATACCATTTCTTGCTAGTCAAATTCATCCCTGGGACAGTCTAATGTGCCTAGCTCCTTTGCTCCCACTCCTTAGTTTTCTGCTTTAGTTTCTAGTAGTGGTGGCCGCAAGTGTTTTTGTGGTGATGGATGTGGTGGCAGAGGTGACCGTGGTGTTTTCTTCATGGTTCTCCTGGTGGTGTAGATATCGCGGTGAAAGGAAATGTGATCATTCTGGAACTACTAATCACGTAGACCCTACTAATGGAAGAAGTATGGTTGACCAATTATATACATTGAGTCTCAAATAGTCTTCTACATCACCAAATAGTCTTCTACATCACCAGCCTGTTAAGTTGCCAATGTCCCAAAAGCTTAAGCTGTTAGAAAATGGACCCAACAATGTACATCAAGCTATTTGACACTCTCCCTCACGTGCAACCCTGTCTCACGTGGCGATGCAAATTTTCATATATAGAGAGAAACAGAATGCGAAGGGGAGAAACAAATACAAACGGAGAGACTTGAATCCAAGACCTCTCACAACCTGAGCTCTGATACCATGTTAAGTTGCCAATTGTCCCAAAAGCTTAAGCTGTTAGGAAATGGACTTAACAATGTATTTCAAGCTATCTAACAAAGCCCTTGTACAGCTCCTACTCTTTTTGGTTATGGGCCCTCCTAATTTTGATTCTCATGATGCACTCACTATTCAACTCAATGAGATTATCCAGACACTTCGTTCGGGTTTGATTTTGCCCACATTTCCCAAGAAAATGACCCGAGTCCTGTTTGCAGAGCTAGGGAGAGGTGTCACCGAAGAGGAAATAAGATAGGTTCTCCGTCTATAGCTACTTTAGCAAATTCAGATAACATTGCATTTGCAACTCTAAAGCCCCGCTTGGGTTCTAGATTATGGCACTGGCACACACGTGTTGTAATTTCTCCTTTTTATTTGACATCAATACTATTAAGCATCATACAGTATTTTTTAGCCAATGGTTCCTGTCGTACATGGGCGAGGTGCTCATCATCCTTGAACAACTTTTTTTTTTGGTACTTTGGAAATTAATCCTTGTACAACAATTATTTGCTAACAGTCGCTATAAAAACAATCTACGTTTGGCTATTGTACAGTTGTCGGCAACAATCTTGTTACCTGATGTGGTTAGAACAATATGTCATTGCCCGACAATCACTAAAATGGTGAGGGTCCGCTCTCTTCATGTGGATTTTGGCATCGTCATTCCTTTAATCCAAAGGGGTTTTGATAATTCTAATTTCTAGCAAATATGATTTCCCATGAGCACACTAAGCATATTGAGGTTGATAGTCACTATATTCGAGATTTATTGATGCAGAAGCACATCGTTACTC
The DNA here is from genome assembly GCA_020567845.1 of Rhododendron henanense subsp. lingbaoense. NCBI lineage: Eukaryota > Viridiplantae > Streptophyta > Magnoliopsida > Ericales > Ericaceae > Rhododendron > Rhododendron henanense. Next base: position 38,247,312 of record CM036312.1, read on the forward strand.
CTTGCATTCTGGGAGAATTAATTGGAGATATGGTCACGAAACCCTTACCTCATTTTACTTTTCAGCAATTAACCATCAAGTTGGCATGTTTAATCTTTATGCTTGTATTGTTAGTGTATTAGCCAGTGCATTCTTGTAATTATCATGGCCCATTACAAATGAATGTGGGTTGAGAACTTCGTAACAATATACGAATGCATCCTACCTTAACCACTTCCCGAACAGAGGGTCTGTCTCCGTACTTCCGTACCACAGAATCTGCATATACTTGGTACTTTTCAAGGACCTACACAAGATAACATCAGCATGGATTTAGTGGTTAGCGGATATTCAGCAGATTTCTCCCACAAAGAACTGAGTCTGTTGCATAACCTGACGACGTGTAACATTGGATTGAGGTGCACCATAAACAGCACTATCAACATGTCCCAAAGTGTTCCAAGTGCTGCCAGAAATACATAATTGCATACAGATTGAGAGAAGAATTGCAAAGCAACAAAAGAAAATGACTTGAGAAAATCAAATAAGAGTTCCAGGAGTATACATGAATATTGTCCCTTGAAATCCAATCTATATGGTGATATGCATCAAATAAAAAAAAATGCTCCAAGTTCAGGATATGTGTTGACCAGTCTACAGTGTTAACAGAAAACCCAAATTCAAGTAACATTGAGCAGTACAAGTTCTATTTCGGACCATTTTTCAAGCACTTTTCACCTGTTTGCAAATGCCGACTTATTTTACAACCCTATGAATCATCACAAATCGGCTGATTATGTGCACAGCTATGCCCTTAACTCCTTCAAAAGTCGTCATCATGAAAATAGAAATAACATTTTGTGCGTAATAAGCAGCCATAGTTGCTAAAGGAGAGCCTACGCAGGGCCGCAGGCACCTAGGCCTTGTTGGGCCTCAAGTTGGGCGGCTTAAAGAGGGTAGGGAGAAGCAACGTGAAAGAAACCTACGGTAGGCGCTTGAGGCGTGCGCCTCTCATTAAGACGAAAGGTGCAAGAGGCAAGCGCCCCATTCAAGTCGCTTTGCTGTAATGTAGGAGACAAGATTCTAGGGTTTATGGCCCAAGAATGTCTCTAGAGTCTAACGTTTTATAGTAAGATAGGCAAAAACTGACTACATGAACTCACAGAAGAGTACTCATAATAGGGTTATAGCATCCCTAGCATCTGAGCCTTATACCTCAAATAGAAACTTGCGATATCAGTCCCCCCAAGCCATTTAGAACATCACATGCTAGGTACACGACCACAAAAATAAGACAAGAAACGTAGTAATAGTTCATAAACTATTGTAAGCAAGACAGAAAAAGGCAAAGAAGATAAATAGCAAAAGAAATCTAAACTCCATGTTAACTAGTGGCTCGACCAAGAAGTCTAGTGGACTCGCTTCGCCTTCAAAAGTGCTTTGTATGCTCCTACATCAACTCCTCCAGGTTGGAAAAAACTTGACTAGGGGCAAGGGAACTTCAATGCCCTCAGCCTACACCTGAGGATCAATTCTTTTGAGCTCTTTCTTCTGAAATCCATGTACTTTCACTAGTTGGTTTGCGTAGCCACTTCAGGAAGAATCGCCTGTACTAGTTGCCTCTCCTGGATGACCCCTTCTTTAATGTCCAAACCAACTTCAACGCATGGTTTAGCCTTTGGAAGCTGTTCAACCTGGTCCTCGGCGTAAATTGTTTCTCCAGTGAATCCACCGAGCAAGTAAGTACAAATCAGAGACGTTGAAGATAGGGCTGATCTGCAAGTCTGGCGGTAGCTCCAACATATAGGCATTTGAGCTAATTTTCTTCAGCACTTCGCATGGCCCAAACTTTTTGACTTCAGCTTATGATAGGTCACCTTGGGAAATCTGTCTCACCTCAAACGCACTAACACCATGTCACCTTCTTCAAACCCCTTAGCTCACTGATCTTGGTTGGCTGTTGCTGAATAGGATTCTTTAGTAGCCCTGATTGTTGGTTGTTGCCTCAACTCTCATGAACTTTAATATATGATCCGCAACAGCTTCTCCATCTACACTCACCCTAGCTTCTTGTGGTAGCCAAACTAGAGCAAGAATATGCTGACGTTTGTGTCAAATAGGTGGCTTCAAAGGGTGCTTTCTTTGGGGTCCCGTCCACTGAGTTATAAGCAAATTCAGCTTGCGGTATCATAGAATCCCATGACTTCACATAACTTCCAACAAGGCATCTCAACAAGTTGCCCAAAATTTAGTTGACTACCTTTGTTTGGCCATCTATTCGTGGATGGCAAGTACTAGATACTTTAGTTCAGGCCCAAGTTCTCCATAAAGTCCTCCAAAAATGCCCCACAAATTTGATCTCTATCAGAGTCAGAGATGAGGTTGGAATTCCATGTCACCTCTTGCTTAATGAGTAAATCAGCAACACGTGTGGCGTCAGCGGTCAGCAACTCATTTGCCAACACGGGTGGAGTCATGTACCCTCACTATGTTGGGAAGTTTACAAGCCAGTGTTTTGTGAACTCCATTTGCCAAATTGAAAAATTCAACACTTTCTCACTAATTTCACCACATCCTTTTACATATTCGCCCGATAATGGTGATCAACAACCATATCCACTGTTTTATCCCTTCCAAAATTGCCCCATAAGCCATTGCCACACAGTTTTCTGATAATCTGCTCCCGTAATGATCCCTCCGGAATATTCACATAAATTCCCTTAAAGAAATACCCATCATTCATTATGTATGGCAGCTTCTTCTTCACTCCTGCTGATCCTTATAGCTCAGCAATGATAGATATGAAATTGCCAATAGGCCTATGATTGCCCCATATGATAGATCGCTCAGCGAAGAACCTCTATGACTTGGCGTAAATGGACTAAATGCTCCTCTAGTCCAACTATATATCAAAATGTTATCAAAATAAAAAACTAAATATAATCCCAAGAAATGTTTGTGTACTCCTTAGAAAACCGCTAAAATGTGCTTGGCGCATCAGAAGGTATGAATGACATCACTAACTTGTAGAGTCCATCTGGCATCTTGAATGCAGTCTTCCACTCACCATCACTTTGGACCCAGATTTGGTGATTCTCACTTCTCACGTCTATTTTGGAGAACTTGGATCCAATGAGCATGTCAACCATATCCTCCAAACGACTCACGCTCTCCTATAACCAAACCCTTGGCATACAGTTCTTCCACTTATTTTTGCATTTCAGCATGATGTGCAGGTGGAATTCTATTGGTGGCATTCTATACCCCGGCAAATTTGGTAAAGCTGCACCTCTCAGTAGACCAGCATGTTGGATGCTTTGCATTCTATACCCTGGCAAATTTCAAGAAACAAAATTCTGGGGTTTATGGCCCAAGACTGTTTCTAGAGTCTGAAGTTCTGTAGTACGACTATACGATGCAAAAAATACTTCCTAGATAAGGTCACAAAAGAATATTCACTCTGGGTTACAGCAGCCTGAGCATCTACGCCCCACACCTCAAATAAAAAGTTCTAAGCTCTGCATTCAAGCTATTTAAAGTATCACATGCTAGACACACGACTACAAAAATAAGACCGGAAACATAATAAATGTTTATAAGCTATCGTAAGCAGTAGAGAAAAGGCAACTAAGATAAATAGCAAAAGAAATTAAGAAATCTAAGATCCATGTAAGCTAATGGCTCAAACAAGCTGTCTGATGAGCTTGCTTGGCCCTCCATCACGTTCAAAACCGGCCGATTGCCGATCGAAGTCTCGGGTGTTAATGTTGGTTGATAGAAGTCTGGTACTTCTTCTCTCCTCCTTATTCTTCTTTAACTGCCCAAGTGACCTACGACGTTATACTTGCTCCTATTTTTGACATTCTCTCGAGAGGAGTGTTAATTTTATTTTATATTTTTGGCCTATATCTAACTTTGATTATTTATCTCTGTCTTCATATATTGTTGGACTTGCAATATAGAAAGATTCTTGGACCATGGCTGGGTAGGTATTAATTCTGTCGTGTTTGGACAGTCGTAAGGCTAAGAAAGTGGAGCCTCCCTAAATGATATAGTGCATACAGCCAGGGCTCAAAAGCATTTTAAGGCGTGAGCTCTCTGTTCATAAGCAAGCATTGGATGTTGAGGTACTTGTTGCTGTTCCCTTGAAGAATTTTTGTGGCCCGGTGAATTCATATGTTAAAATTTTGAAGAGAAGAGCTGTCCCTTTGTGCCTTTTTCTTCACTTTCTGAGGATTCAGTTTGTTCATAGTATAAGAGGAGGGGAAATTTAATAAATACATCTAGGCTGCTTTTCACTTATCACCACCTAGAAAGCTGTGAAATTTATCTAAACTCTTCGAGTCTAACATACTTTTGAAAATTGCTTGTATTCGATTTGTATGGCAGAACTAAATAGCTGCATAACTACCCTCTAACTGTCCTAACACAGCAATAGTTTAATGAAGAAAAACAGATACTATTGATCGCGCATTGTACATACTTGTTGTAGGCTGCACGTCCAACCATAACCCCGTGTGCGCCTGCCTTTAGGGCCGCGTTCACCTATGAGTTAAAGTTTCACAAACGAGTAGCTGTAAGCCTTCAACTGAAAATGCAAGTTTTCAGTCGAAAACAAAATAGGTGGCATGCAATTCTATGTCGTGGCAGAAAACAAAAATAATACAACAGTAGCATAGTAACCAATATTCTTGACTATAAACAAAAAAAATAAGGAAAGAGAAGTTGACATAACTTTAGCAAATACTTAAAGAATCCAGGAAAAATGCAAGGGATCGATATTCAGGAAAGGTTTTGGGTCTACAAAGAGGATTTGGTAAGCAGCTAACCGGCTACCTATCTTCAGTAGGTACTACGGGTGAGAGTAATGGCTGGCTTGAAGTCTCAAGGAAAATGATGATATCGTCTCCATTTCAATTCACTTCGGCTGTGGATGCCGCCAGCCTTTCACTAACGTATAGATAACTTTCAAGGACAAAAGACGGGAGAAATAGGATTGATGGTCCCCCATTTCCAGTTTTGCCAATGCTACTGTGGTTTCATCATTTTCTGAGAAAAGTAGAGTTCACAATCTCTGTGATATTCTTACGCTGCCTGCTGAAGTATTACCACCCGATTAATAGAAGAAACAACAAGAAGATAAAGGGTGGACAAGGCAACTAAAAGAATTTCGATGTTAACCACAGGCAGAAGTCTTTGATGTGGCCCTTTGTGGCAATGATCTTGATTATCTGAACGGTGAACATATTGCTAGAATTAGTTTGGTAAGGAATGAAAAATCATACTCTCTTTGTCCCATTTTGTTTGTCCACCTTTCATGGGATGTCCAGAAATGAATTTCAACTTTGAAAGTCAAAGCATGCAACTTTTTTGTTTTCCAGCACTATCTTTACATCACGAGTACTTTAAAGGTGGGCGTAAAGGGAAATATTGGATAGCAATACCTTCTGATTGGAATTGAACTGCATACGGTAAAACATAATAGAGAAACACAGCAACTCAAAGAAATGTAGGTCAACCGTAAGACTAGAAATTAAGCAGCAAAGAAACTATCATTCCAAACTACAAGACGTATGCAAAGTATTTGTTTGTAGCTTTGCTCGAAGAAGAATCTCAACTGCATGGGCATGTGGATCCTATATCCCGATACAAGAAAACGGAAAAACAAAAAACTTGACAGATTAAACCGAAAGAAGAAGATGACGTAGAAGAAAGATAAGCGCCCGCACAACCCCCAAACTCCCACATACACATGCACAGGGAGATGCATGTTCTGGAAAAGCCTTTAAGGTATTTCTGCAAACAATGAGCAAGAAGCTGGCTTCCTAGACAAACTAACCTCCTGATGTAAGATACTTTAAAATTTACCAAATTTAAGCACCACATGATTTCGAATACTGAATTTGCATTAAGACAGATAAGGTCAGGAAAGCATCAATATCTACAGAACGTAAGTAGCAGAATGAAAACCTGTGCACCAGGTATGATCTCTTTGACATCTATATTTATCAAAATTGGTGTTTATTGGGCATAAGTACATGACTACCCGGTATCCTATTTCAAGGTTGCTGGACCAAAACAACAGTTACCTCATTGATACCATTTATGCCTCCATTAATAGTAAACCTCAAGTCCGGAAAGTCACGCAAGAGGGCATAATAGTACTCATATCTGCAATAAACAAACTTCATAACAGCATTGAAAAAGTAGACTGTTCAGATCTGAAAACCTTGTTCTTAATTAGTTTTGATCAATTCTTTCGCTGTGAAACAATGAGCTAATAACCTTGAAGCTAACAATACAACCAAAGAACCAAGGAACTACATACTTCAGGGGAGGGATTCTTCGGTTATCGGCCGGGCTAATGCCATTGAGCAATGCCTTTCGTGAATGTATAATGAAATGCCTAGTTGGAGATTGTGAAGAAACTTTATATATAAAATCACCTGCAAAAAAGAAAGAGAAAAGATAAAAGAGAAAATATTTTGAGATGTGTCTATTTTGCATATCAGAATGCCATAGATATCGACATCTAATGACACCACAAATCCGACCCTTACTGAATAAATAGCAAGGAAATTAAAGGAAGACTGCCTAAGTCTGCCCTATGTAGGTTTTTGGATTAACTAGCATAGCTGCGCAAGGACATTCAAACTATTTATTGATACTGTTTCTGGCATGATGTTATTGATTGCTTTACAGGTGTCTAGGAACCCTAAATCTTAGGACATGAAGGCAAAGAAAATTATCACCATTTGAAGATTTTATGGGAATTTTCACTAATTCATAAGAAGCTTTCCTTAAAGATTTATTGCATGATGTAGTAAACCAAACCAAACAAAGCCTTAAGTCCTAATCAATTTGGGGTCGGCTACATGAAACTGTTTTCTTCAACCTCATGTAGTCGACAAAGGGTTTTGATATCAATGTGTCAAGTACTTTTTTGTATCTCTAACACCAGGGTAATCAATATATAACCAAAGAGGTAGCATACATTCAAAGGAAAGCAGAAATACTGAAACCAGATGGATATATTTATAGCTTGTGGCCTGCTTAGTCTTTTGTGAGGGATGATAGCCAGAAGGGAAAAAAATAAAAGAAAAATAAGGCAAAATATGAACAGCACTACGAAAATGTATGCCACTACAACGTGTACACCAAACAAACAAACAAACAAGAAGGAAACAAAGTTGTTGAAAAGTATTGCCAAAGGTAACTTCTTACATGTGAAAGACGTATAATAGATACTTTGCATTGTCCCTGTACGACATGAAAATTAATGAAATCTGACACTTAGACACAGCACCCCAAATGCCTGTACCCTAATCCATGCAACACAGAGTTGAGGCTTGAGCCGAACATATTGCAAAGACAGTCACCATGATTTGCCAATAGTAACTTTTTTCTTTATCGATACTCCCTGAATTTTGACACATGTCGTACGCAAGAATAGCTATGTACATAGACATTTGTCTTTGTGACTAATGGCACTAACAAAATGGACAAGATACAGTTACAGTCAATATATAAAACACAACTAGATATCTGAAACAAACACTAGAGTTATAAAGGGTTACTCCCGTCCATTGTAAACAATTAAATACAGCAGAATAAGATCTCCCGTCATCATTTTTTCCTATTCAAATACTCCAGAAACATTTTTTCCTATTCAAATACTCCAGAAATTTGCAAACGGAGACAATTTCCCAGAAGCATCCCTTATGGAAAGAGACCAGTAAAACCAAAAACCAAATCGGTCAAAATACAGTGAATCTTTCGTTCTCTGCTTCTTCGAGAAGGGAAGCAAATGCTTGATCAGCCACATGGAAACAAAGAAGGAGAAGACCAATGCAGGTACTGAGGCCAGCAACACCAACACAAGAAGCAAAATGTGGAGCCACTTATCAAAAGGGAAGAAAGAATGCATAAGAAAATGTGTCCAAAACTCTTTCGGACCAACCAAATATCACCCTCAACTTAGGGTATCCACAATGCTATAATTAAAAACTGATAACCAAAAATTGTCACATCAGCTTTTGATTATTCATTTAAGAGATTGCTAAGGTTAACAATGTAGATGTCTACAATGGTATAATCAAAATTGGATAATCAAAACTTGTCCCATCATCTTTTCAGACTACAAAATACTAAAAACTGTGAACAGTAGAAAATAGTTTTTCCAAATATAGTTTTGAAACTAATAAAAACTATTTACTAGAAATAGAAAATAGTTTTTGAAACTTTTTTGGGAAAAAAACAATTTTTTAGTAAAATATTTTTTTTTCGAAAATATTGTTCGAAAAGAAAGAGAGAGGAAAAGGGAAGAGAGATATAACATTTTTGTATAATGATTGGTGTATTTGATTGAGAATATGTAGGGTCTATTAAATTTGGTTATTGTCAAAAGGTTGCTAGTTTTGGTTATCCAAAACCCAAAATTTGATTGTTTCTAAGAAGGTTGTTAAATTTGATTATAGCATTATGAGCCATATTTTGCACCAACATTGTTAACTTTAAAAACCTTTTACTTTTGATTATAGAATTGTGGATACTCTTAGTTAGGCTAACCAAACACAAATATCTAAACAAACAAGAAATTCTGAACATGCCATTGGCCTGTTGCGCGCATGAGAGAGAGGGGATCATTTGAATACTATTGCAAACCATATGAAGGGAGTTTAATACTCATTTCTAACACCATCAAGCATAACAACATGACATGGCTAATCCAGACCATTGTAGTCAAATTTATCCTGAATAATGAAAACAGCTTCCTTATCTTACACTCCAAAGTCCAAATCTAAAGTAATAACATCACTCCAGTCCCTTAAGCAGACTCGATTCCCAGTGCAGAACAATAAGAAGTCACATTCCAAATCTTTTTTCCTCTCCTATTATGTTTTCTACTGTTGGACAATGCAGATTCTAAGAGAATCTGAGTATCTGACTACCATGTTACAAAGGATCACGACTTTTTTTAATCCATGTAATACATCCAATGATCCAAACTATTGCTTGCTTCAACTTCATTTAAAAGGTATCGGTAAAGCACCATTCTCAACTTATCCATATAATGTACATTATGTATTCGCCCACTTAACAGACCGGAGAGGAAGAGGATACGCACTAGCAGAAAGGGAAGTACATGCGTAAGCAATGAACCATAGGTATGGATCCAGGGCGTGGGTACGGTACAGTGTGTGTAGGGGATACGGAAAAAACCAAAAAAAAGTAGGGTACAGGTAGGGCAAGGGTATGGCAAACTATTTTTATATCTTTTTTTAATAATAATTGAAGGACGATTACGTGAATACTAAAACGGAGGTGCACCATAGAGGGCCTAACTTTTCAAAAGCAGCAGTATAGTTTAAGACAAATTTTAGAAAATCCACGCAAGTCCCTAGATTCATTTCAGAAGCAGCAGCGTGCAGATTGCAGAATTCAGAATGGTTTCAAATCAAAAATCTCAAGAAGATTCAGATAAACTTAGCTTTTCTTTGTTTTCTTTGGTAAACTAGACAGATTCAGGAAAAGTTAGATTTCTTGTTATTTTTAACAATCAGGGTTTCGAATTTTTTTGCATTTTGTGGTTGTTCCTCTTCTCTGTTGGCATCCTTGAAGATATTTCTATTTCGACATGAAATTTATTTCAAGTTTCCATATCATTTCAATGGTATACCATTTCCAATGGTGTATACTCTCCTATTTCACAACATATAGAATGATCAAGCTTTGCTGAACGCCATGTCAGTCTCATTGTTTATGTTTTACCATCATAGCCATGTTATTCAGAGAAAAAATATGACATCATTGGAGAATATGACGTCATACCAAACTTCCAAAAACATAAAGAAATGTTTCACATGCATAAAATTTTAAACGTAAGTTACGAAAGAAAAGCTCTCATCTGCTGAGCTACAGCAGGAAGCACATAATATCATTCAAAGGAGAGTCTGTTCCATACAGATTTTCTCAAGGTATAATTTTAATTCTCCAAAATAGTACTCCAAAATCTAATACCAAAACAGCTCAACTGAATATTTAGATAAATCCACTAAATTAAATGCTTACAGAGCTCATTATATGAATCATGGTTGTCAACACCAATGCGGCACTTAACGCTGACTGGAACATCTGAGTTGGCAGCAATCACTGACATAGCCTCAGCAACAAACTTTTCTTACAAAAAGTAAAAATGTAAATCAGAGCAAATTGACAAATAAACTCTGCCAAGAATGGTGCACAAATAAGATGTAATCAGCGCAATTATCCAAACCTTCGGATCAAGCATAAGACGCACACCAAAACATCCATGTCCAGCTACCTTCGGGCTAGGACATCCACAGCTGGAAGATGAACAAGATCTCAGTTCATTGATGGAATTGAAGAATTCAAAGAGATTAGCAAAAGTAATAGAACAAACTTAAAATTAATCTCATCGTAGCCGTAAGCATTTGCTAGTTCAGTTGCTTTTGCTAGATTTTCCAAATTATTTCCCCCAATTTGAAGCACGACAGGATGTTCTTCCGGAGAATACGCTAAAAACCTGTCCTGATCAATCCCACACAAACTACACAATCAGAGGTATTTGGAAAATCAGATCTAAAAAAGTTAAGCAATCGCAAATATAAGGCTAAGAAACAAATATCATCACAGACATAATTGTTTATAAGGTATAAACAATTACATATATATTATATACAGCCAACTATTGAACCACTCAAATCAGACATAAAACCAAAGAATCCCTAGTTATCTACCGATGCAAATAAGAGTGTGCCGTTAATAAGCTACAGAGTATTTAAAGATCACACCACTGAACCACTCAAAATACCTAACCAAAAAATTAACATATAAACAAACAAAAGGATTGCAAGAATTTCTATGGAATTGAGCTAATATGATCTGCCATACGAAAGCAGTATCTCATTAATCTAGTGAACTTTGTGCAGAAAAAAAAAACCTAATATCATTTCACCTTCTCCACCTGTTATCAACGTTGATCAACAAAACAAACACCAATAATGATTGGCCAAAAAATGCCACCTTATGTTCGTCCATAAACAAATTGCAGAGAACCAATTCAACAAAAAGCCAATTAAGGAAGAAGGCTTGCCCTTTGACCAATCTAAACCATTTCATTCACAAATAAAACACCAAAGAAACTAATATTAAAATGGACAGTCAAAAGAAACAGCGGCCTACTCAAAGTCAATGCATAGTATGAAATTTGAACCCATTTTGTTCACAACCCCTTCTACCTAGCTTCATCCTCCTCTCCACTAAAAATCAATTTTTTGGTCGTACGATATGTCTTCATTGCAGCAGCGCAAGTTACAATCCAAGACAAGTCCCTTTTAAGTATTAGAAAACTAGAATATTATTTCAATTGACTCACATATTTCCAGGGTTGGCTTATTATACTCTAAAGTCTAATCGTTCTCCGCCACTCTCTTCCACGTTTTCATCCCAGGTTAAACTTGGATGCCATGGGAAATGAGTATTGCTCATGTAGTCTCATCTGCTAAACTGAGTGTTTTACATAGAGGAAGGTCATTCAAAGTTTATTTCTCAGGTAGTCAGGTTATTATTAAGAGTCCCCTTTTTCAACTCCACGATGGATTGTCAACAATCTTTCCACTTGGTCTCTACAAAAGCATATAGTCAATTTTGCAAAGCTTACCAAATTATCCTTCTGATAAACAATTGTTTCTGCAGCAAGCATTTCGGTATACAGCCATGCATGTTTCGTAATGAGTCTGGCAAGAGTCCTATAATGAGTATCTGTCCATTCCATCATGGGTGCAACACTAAAGATCAGAAAGACAGCACAAATCAGGGTCATAAGATTTAGTAAACTACTTATGGAACGCAAGCTCATTTGAAAATCAAAAAATTACTTGCCTGAACAGAGGAGGAAGATACCGTGCGCCAACCATCCCAGGTTTTCTATCTAGTTGACGCTTCTGATTGTATATAGATAGTTTTCTTCCTTTTGTGGAGCTGCTGCAAATTTTAAATAATGGAAATCTGCGATGATGTTTCAGGGAAAACGAATGAATAGGAGTCAAAGAAGCAAACAAAGTATGCCCGGTAGACTTCATCATCCCCTAACTAGCCTGCTCTTTTATGTACCTATCCATTAAATGAAACTACATCACAAATGAGAAATTGAAACCTCGGATACAGAGATAAAACGTATCGCATGCATGGTTTATCAACTTCGTGTCTTTTGCACTGTATAAAATATGAAGGATATTTGATCGTCACCTGACCACAAGCACCACCATGGTGGGAAGCAGTGATGACGGACAAGAAGAGGAAGAAGGGGAGAGAGGCACACACAAGGGTCAAAACCCTAATTCTCAAATTCTCATTAATCAAAGTCTCGATTACATCGTTGAACACCTTATTTATAGACTCATAACCCTAACGGAAATGAAAAGGAAACATTAAATATAACCTAATTAAATATCAAAATGCCTCCAATTGCTAATAAGTAAAATGACAAAATTACCAAAGATACTTATTGGACCAAAAAGACTTAATTCTACGCATTAGGCCCATAGGCTTTACTTGAGGCTTCCAAAGTGGACAACTACAGTCCAACCAATCAACGGCTACCCCATCAAGCAGTGAAGCATAAATGCAATGAAAAGCAATCCAAAGCCGTAGCCAGAACTTCTCTTGAGTACATAGATATGCTTCATTCTAATTAAGTATACAAAAACTAGCAGCCAGCATCCATGACACAAAGAATTGGAACACAGTTTTACCACTTCAAACGTTTATGTTACCAGATTAAAAAAAAAATTGATTCTGCCTCCTGCTTCTTTCAAAATAAATCACAAAACTAGAATCTATGCGATTTTTCAGACTACTAAACAAAGTCCAATCGGACTACCAAGCGAAGTATCACATCACGTGGGTATGAAAGTGATATGCTTAAGCGCGAGACCAACCTCACTCCAATAGCAAGCTTTTTGGATTGAGCTCTACTAACTGTGCGGCAAAAACAAGTAAACAACACGTGTTTTGAAAGACAGTGCCCACCAGCTCAGGACTCATTCACCCAATACAAAGTCTCAAGTTTGAGTCTCCCTAACTTGCCAATAAAAAACACAGATGGGTCTCATAATCCAGTGCTTCAGCTGTAAGGCTGTAATGAATCCATAACTGGATCGTCTGTTTCATCCGAGTGTCTTTTAACCTAATTAAAATCCAAAAACACTAAGAAAGGGGGAAAAAACAGAGTCCAATTACAACATAGGACACAGATAAATGTGGACATACACACATCACATATATATTCTATAAATTTACAGCATGCAAGAGTTTGAAAGAATTAATCCCAAGTCAGATGAATATAGCTAATACAGACAAAGATTGTACTAATTGTAGCTCGAAAAAAATAAATGTGTTCGAAAATGGCTGTATACTTAGATAGCACAAGAAAATAGAAAGAGGGTTAGGGTTTTACATGGACAAGACGGTGTTCTTCGCCGCGAGGTAAGGCTGCCGCGAATTCCTGGCCTCTCTCTCTATCAGTATAAGGTTGAGGATCCGGATCCGAGAGAATATATTGTTTGGGGTAAATTTCACCGACCTCCTCTGAGGTTTTTGACAAATACAGATACCTCTCCTGGGTTTTTGAAATTCCACAGCGCTCCCTGATTTCCGCTGACGATAGAGACAGACCCCCTCCCCACCAAAAATCTGGGTTAACCGTGTAACGGTGTTAACTTTGCCCTAAGTACATTTAAAACATTGGTTGTAACACAATTCCATGTAGGAGAGAGCTCCATTTTATTTCAATTATGTACACTCCTTTAATATATAATAACTAGGGTTTGCCCGTGCTTGAAGGCACGGCGCAATATGAGATCTAATTAGTGGCAATTGTGCAATTAATATTGTTTGAGAGAGAGAGGGAGAGCCGTAGGATTTATGAAGCAAATCAATGGTTAGGATTTATAGAGAGATAAGATTCAAAAACCCTTCTCTCTTATTATGTAGATAATAGAGGTGTCAATCTCAACCCATATTTTTTTTTATAAAAAATTAGTTTTAGGTCCATTATGTGAACTTCATAAGCCCGCAAGTCCACTTATTAATTTTATAAGGTCTCAAGCCCATTTTAGGGTTTAGGTACTTTCATAAGATTTTAGAATGCATTTTCCTTTTATAGGATATGATACTCTAGGGTAGGGTAGATTACCCTAGCGTAGGGTACCCTAGAGTTTAGGCACTTTCTTAGGGTTTTAAGGTTCACTTTCCTATTATAGGGTTTTAGTGGTCTCGGCACTTTCATAGGATTTAGGGTTTTAGGCACTTTCATAAAGTACCCTAGGGTTTGAGTTGTATGGACTTGTGGCTTTACAAAACTATTAAGTAGACTTGTGGGTTTATGAAATGTCTATAGTAAACATATCACTAAATCTCCATTTTTATTAACCCGCCCAAATCCGCCCACTTGTAACGTAACCCAACCCGTCCATATTTATATGGGTTTAGGTGAATTGAAAATGGGTTCAACATGAACATGACTAAGAAACACAAGTAACTACTTTTCAACCATATCTAACCACCGTTCCTTAAGGAAGGGGATCGATGCAACCAAGAATTATGCCGTCGATACTTACCTGTTTATAGTTACAACCAATATATAGCTGATTAATTTACTTACAAAATCATGAAGATTGTTTGCATATGTAATTATAAATAATTACGTACTCCTTCCTTCCCACTTTAAATGTTTCTATGAAAATTCGTGCATTTTTAAACCCAAAAAAAATATTTTTATTTTTTACTCCAAATTAAAGTACTCATTTATAAAAAAAAAATTAAGAAATAGAAATATATTATTTTGGGCTTTGAAAGTGCACAAATTCCAATAGAAGATATTTAAAGTGGGACGGAGGGAGCATTTTACTTTTTCAACTTATTCAGCTCAAAAAAGTGAAACAATGTTAATCTTGAGTTTGTAGCTTTTTTACTTATTTAAAGTTGACTAATTCCCCATTCCACTTAATTTTTTCTAAAACTTTTAGTTTTGTCCTTATTTGAATTTTTTTCAAGTTTGTTAGTTTGCACCAATTTTTTTGTGGATTGTTGATTCGTCTCGATGAGATGAATCGGAAAAGTTAAAAAAATTTTACTTCTACCCAAATATTTTGGAAAATAACCACTTTTAAGCACACAAAAAAAGTCAACTTTTCTTTAAAAAATTTACTTGAAAGTAGTTATTTCTCAAATTATTGGGATAAAATTAATTTTGTTTTTACTTTTTCGATTCGTCTCGTCGGGATGAGACAATAATCTACAAAAATTTGGCACAAAACTAACAAACGTGAAAAAAATTCAAATAAGAATAAAACTAAAAATTATAGAAAAAGTTAAGTGGAATGAGGTCTAAACTACGGATGAACGACGATTGAAAAAAGTTACGGATGGATAAATAATTTTTAATGTCAGAAGTACTTATATGTAATCATTAAGGGCACTGGTGAAGGGAGGAAAAAAGAAAGAAACGGGTCGGATCGGGTTTGGGTGTGACCTGACCCATATTCGATCCGGTCCATTTAAACCTACTTACTATTGACTCATATTTGATCCGCTCATACTCAACCCGCAACCCATTTCAACCAGTGGCGTAGCCAGAAATATACATCACTGGGGGCATTATAAGAACAAAATTTCTGATGATAGCCAACTTCCGACGACATCCCACCGACCAATGACTTGATGATTGTTGGTGATGCGGCGTGATTTTTGTGTTGGTTGTTAAATCATGTTTTGGAGTACTATTTTGTTCACCCATATACCTAAACACTAGGTGAATATGTGCGTATTACTCACTGTCCATATTGGATGAAAATTACTCATTCTTCAATAAATTCACCGAATCTTTACTTTGATATGATTTGCAGACATTGATTTTGTGGAGCTTATTTGTGTAACAATTCAAACAAGTCATTTGTATTTTAACAAATATTTAATCTAATAACATGTGCCTTGCTTTAAATATTGGGTAAACTCAAACTACCAATTTCAAAAAAAAAAAAACAAAAAAAGGGGGGTGCAGTGGGGGCAGGTGCCCCCAGTGGCCATAGAGTGGCTCCGCCACTGATTTCAACCCGCCCATTTGCCACCTCTAATATATAATACTAGTGCTAGCCCGTGCCTACGGCACTACGCATCCCGGTTGGAAGGGGATGGCAGTTGTGTGATTTAGGTGAAAACCATGGGCACTTAACCGGGAAGTGGAAGGATGCATTACAGCCTTTGGATCAAATAAATCCTAGCCGTTCCAACAACTTGTCCCCACACCCTTCTGTTTTATAATAGAGATAGATATCTTTATTTGGAATGACAAAATTACCCCTGTACCTTTATAACACGAACTCAAGTACTGATTGAGGGTTCCATTAGTGTTCATTAATATTAAAATAATTGTTCGAGTGCCCCTGCAAAAAACAAGCTACATCGGATAAATGTAATCTTAATCTCTTAATATTTCATTCAAAATTCAGGATCTTAAATTTTGAATGAAAGTTAGATAATTTGATCAAGCACTCAGTGTTATCCAATGAAGCTATTTGTATGCAAAGCAACTTGAAAAATTATTTTAAAATTAATGAAAGGCTAAGATTATTTGTGTGACATCCCGCTTTTTCTTTAAAAAAATAAATAAATATTTTTGACATATACATTTAATTCTTTCATTTTTCTTTTTCAAATTTCTTTCTATTAAAAAAAAGATATTGATTATTATGAACTGCATTTATTTCAAAAATTCTTTTAATCTCGAATAACTCATATTTGTTTGTGTATGTGTATATGTTATATTTTTGGGCTGCTTATTTTTACTTGGGTCAGACTTAATCTTTTAAGTTTTCGAATGGGCTGAGTATTTAGGTTAAAGAAGAAATGGTCCTTTATTCTTATAAATATTGACAGCTAGGGTTATTTTATTCGAGTCATCAAAATAGTGAGAGAGAAGGTCATGTAGCATTATATTTACTCATGTTTTGTGCCCGTGCTTTTTCTGTGTTTTTTTCGTGTCTATGCTTTTTTCATGTCGTTGTTGTGCCCGTGCCACGTTTTTCAAAATAACACACCAACCTTATCAACCTATAGTGATTGGCAACATGCTTTATTCACTGACTTGATTGATTAATTTGGTTCTATAAGAATACATTCACCAACATATATGGAGAAGGGTTTAGAGAAAAAAATGATTTGTTTTAGTGGATGCCCCAACCAAACGCCTTAATCTCGCTTCAGTGGAATTTAATTCTCTTCCTTTTTTAGGTGCGAACGTGTAGCAGAAGTGTTTAACATAAAAAAATATAATTAGTGAAGGGATTTGCCTGGGAAAAATGAGAAAGGCTATAGATATACAAAGATCCAAATATAACATAAAAAGATACATGGGGATTCAACGATGAACTTGCAAAGTTGGATACCACGTTTTGAGAGAAGATATACCAATACAAGATATTGTTAATTTGCAAAACAAGGATGTAAAATTAATATAATTTTTGCAAGAAAAATTTAAATTTTTTTCAACAATTCACTAGATATCGATGAGTTCTTTTAATTTATGAAAAAAAATTAGATTTTTTCTTGAAAGAAATGTATTATTTTTTTGGTCCTCGTTTTGCGGACCAGACAAACATTTTGGGACAGAGATAGTATATCTATGATATGGCACCCTACTTTCTCTTGAAACAAGTAGAATTCTCTTTTCCTTCTTCTCTTTTTTTCAAAGTTATTACGTACCACTGTACATATACTCATGATATTTGTTACCTTCTAAGTAAAGTGTCTAATTATCATTATTATTATTTTCTTTTTAATACACAATCACTTGGATCTTCGATGGAGTTCAAATCCTTTGATGGATAAGTGAGTATAAATGAAATAATATACGTACATTAAATGTAGCTATTAAGAGGAGTAGGGGAGTAAATAGCCCTCATCAAACCCATATCTGTGATAATTGAGGACACCTTTGCTTTGTATATACATTGATCGATCCCACGTGGCTTTGGGGGAAGATATCGAAAATGGATATGTAACACTCTGACCTGAAATTCGTACGCAACTCAATTAAATATAAAGACAATGTTGGAGTTGTCATGTAAAATTATTTAGTTTTATTTCGGAATAAGAATTGGGAATATTTTTACATTTTGGAATCCGGTTTTAGATAAATTCGCGAACCAACTGTATTTGCTCAATTTTTCATCCTTAGGGTTTAAATTTGACTTGGGTTCCTTCACAACTTTTGAAGTACATGTTGTTTTGCAACTTTTGACACTAAAATCATTGAAAAATGTTAAAAGTACGATTTTATTGTGATTTTTCAAAGTCAAACTGTCCTATGATATTTCCTGTTGAAAAATAATCATCAGTTTGTCTTCTTGTGATGAATCTATTCGGAGTTTTGATTTCCAATATTTGTCTGAGAATACTTTTGTGAAGTCTTGATTTTTGCTCTTTTTGGATCTCAATTGAATTAGTTATGATTTAGTTTGGGTTGAATTTAACTTAAACACTTCTTTGATATTATACAGAGCATAAATAAGATCATTGATTATTATCTAAACATGTTTCCATTTGACGGAATGTTATAGGAAGTTTGGGTTAACATGTGGATCGAGTTGAGTGATTTATTCCTAAATTACATGAATTTTATACAATGTTTCGATTCAAGGCTCTATTGAACATGTTTTATACTATGAGTTGAACTCCATGAATATCAATGAAAGGTAGACATGTTTTTCTATCTAGTAAAGACATTCCTACTACGTGACATATATACGCTAGGGGTAATCTAAGAAGTCGAACCTTATTCACTACGGGGAATGTGCTTTATAAAGGCTATGCTTCTATGATTGAATCTCTATGAAATGTTTTTTACCATTTCCTTGGAAAGCTTGTAAATTATATATTGGTCGCTAATACGAGCTTTAGCTTATGTATTTTCTCCACATTTCAAGTGATGAAGATTAAAGTGTCGACGTGGACTCTTTTTGTGTGGATAGATTGTAGATAGAAGACTTGTACTTTTATCGTAGATAGTGAAGCTGTACTTTTGAGACTTGTATGTTTGTAATTATTTTGTAAGACATGTAAAAGGCACAACTTTGAGAGGTTAACAAGAAAATCCATGTAAATAACATGTTGTATAATATGGTAATGTAAGTTTGTTTCCGTTGAATCTATGTTTTGTCCATTTGGTTATTGCTTATAAGGTGATCATTTCTTGAATGGCTTTGGTAGGAGTTTCCACCGGCGCTTTGTTATGACTTAACCTTTGGGGATGGGTTAGGGTCATGACAATTAGGGCGGATGAGTTTTGCCTTGGTGAAAAGGTGGGCAA
Source organism: Rhododendron henanense subsp. lingbaoense (assembly GCA_020567845.1). Lineage (NCBI taxonomy): Eukaryota > Viridiplantae > Streptophyta > Magnoliopsida > Ericales > Ericaceae > Rhododendron > Rhododendron henanense. The sequence goes on from CM036312.1 coordinate 38,266,681, forward strand.
AAAATAAGCCCACAAATCCAGCTTAGGCGGATGACAATTAGAGAAGAAGGCGGATGAGTTCCATTTTGCCATCCAAATCAGAGAAAATAAGTCTCATCAATCCCTCATTCCCCCGGATATCCTCATCCACCTCGCTAATCCTCCATCCAAACGGGCCCCTACTATCTTATCCACTGATAGGTGCTGAAAAGCACCCATTTATTCCCATTAACTTAGGCTTTGTCGGTCCTATCTAGCGTTATTTGATGAGATTTAATTGGATTGTGGTGTTTCAGAGCTTTTGGAGCATTCGGAAAGGATTTGGAGTAAGAATCGTGAGTTAAGGATGTTCCGCTGGAGTCCACGGCGAGAAGAGGAGCGAAACGGCAAAGGCTAGAAATCTGGTCCGGACCAAAGACTTGTTGGTCCGGACGACCAAGGCTGGAGCAATGATTTGGACAATCTGTTTTTCTGGTCCGGACAAAGGAAGTGCTGATCCGGACCAGCGGGCAGCAGACGCTCCAAACGAAAATCTGCTTTAAGTTTTTAAGTCTTATTGTTTTGGGCCAACTATAAAAGGAGACTTTAGTTTATTATTTAGGGTTACCTTTTACACGTTATATTCTTCGAGCACACTTTACTTTTTGGAGGGACGACAGCAAGAGGCGTGAGAGGGAGATTTGTTCAGGTCTTCCATGTCTTCTTCAATCTCGATTGCATCTTTCTTCTCCATGGCCGGCTAAACCCCTTATCTAGGGGGAAGATGAAACTCCGTATCAAGTAACTATATTTTTTGTGTAGGGTTTTGGTTTTGTTATTCGAATCGATTGTGAGACTAAGAACCCTTTCCGTTTCAATTGAACGGATTGGTTTTACTTTTTCTTATCTATTGAGTATTTGTATTCCGAATTTCAAATACCTAGTCTTGCAATGGTTTTCATTGATTGTGGTTGGAGTTCTGAGATAGATTATGCTCGTAAGACGGATCATGCCGTTAGGTGGCCAAACCGTGCTACTGAGAGACGGTCCGTGCTATGGGATAGTCTATGCCTTTTAATAACCCGATTATTTTCTTGACGATTATTGTTAGGATTTGCAAGTCCTAGCGATAATCCTTTTTGATTCGAATAAATAAACCTAACCTATGCATATTGTTGTTACGCGGTCGGAGTGGATTCCAAACCCTAGATATTTTCTCTCCAATCGTTACAAACTTTCCATTTAAGTTATTCTCTTAGTTTAATAAACTCTCCAAATTCAAACAACCAAACTTCCTTTGCCCGAATTAATCTAAAAATTAATCGAATTTGTCGTAACTCAGTCATACTGTCTCCGTCGGAACGATACTCGGTCTTGACCACTATTCTACGGAGTAGTAGTTAATTCTCAGTTTTATAAATTTATTTTTGACACGAAACGACGCGGTCAAATTTTGGCCTCAATATTTAATCCACCCAAAACTCATCCCGCATCCAATCAGCCCCTTCCCTATATCAAAAATGATAGGATCCATCAAACTGTCCATGAAACAATCTGGATAGTCCAGTTTAAAGTGAATTTGGACCATCAAGATTGTTACATGGACAATTTCATGGATCCAGTGTCATAATATGTACCGGGCCTCTTCCTGCAAAACCCATTTCGTGAGATCCGGATCCTCTGTCTGAAATTGTCTGTCCAATCCTCTATCCCACACTTCTCCTTACACCACATTTTCACTCCAAACACCCATTAACGTCCCTTTAACTTCTCTAACCCCACGTTAACTTCCTCCTTAACTCTGTTACATATAGATGAAACTTCCCTTTTACGTTTTACCTTTTTTATTTTTACCTTGTTTAGGATTTTATTCGCCCACTTTTGGCATTTACGTATTAAAAGAGAGGAAAATACAAAGAAGAGGAGAAACAGAGGAGGGAGAAAACAGAGCATGGAAATTGAAATTAGTGACTTTTCTTCTCCAATCACATGTAAGTCATATTTTTTGAACGGTACCAGATTCTTTTAGTTTCAGTCAATGATAATGCGGGGAGATTGAATTTTGTCCTTAACGTTTTTGTAGGTTTTGGACATTGATGGTAATTATGCAAAAAATGATTGTGATTCTCGCCATAGGTTGGAGTTTAAAGATGATGATGACTTCTTTTGTAAGAAATATTTTAAAGGGCCCACTTGGTCACATTGTGATTAATGGAAGTGCCCACTTACATTATAGATATAGTGGTGGTTTAAAGAAGCTTTTGGCTTTCCCACTTTCATTATTGTACTTGTTTATTAGTTTCTTTGATGGAAGGAAACTTGAAGATCTTAAGGAGATATAGGGTCCCTAACCTAGCATCTATATAAGCCTATGATCTCCATCAAATCTAGGCGCTCAAGTCATGCATAGGTTAGAAGACACCTAAATCTAGAGTGTGCGTTACACTTGAACAACAATGGCTAGAGGGTAGTACGATCCTAGTTTCCACTGCGTACACCGGTATAATATTATTTATCTTACATGTGGTATCAGAGCAACCTCTAATCCATGTTGTTTAGTATACAGATCTCAAAGTTCCTGCATGTGTACACATGTTTGATTTATCCCATTTGCGGTAAAACATGATCAGACTACAGTCTAAATACTTGAAAAGTGATTTCTGTTTTGCTCTACGCTCTTTGGTCAGATATAGTGAAACAAAATATGATCGCATACGGTAGGTGGTATGTGGTTATGATCGTTCCTGTTCCTTCACATGCTAGTTTGCAGTAATGTGGCCATAAAGCTTTTTATATTTCATGTGTCCAGTGGATCAAATTCTCTTACTTTTATATACTTCATTCCAAGATCTTTCACAATTACTTGGTGATAGAAGAATTTGGTCTCACACAACATGAATTTCATGAATTTGCTGCTATTTGTTGATTGTGGAGGATAGCTTGGATTGAAATCACTGGTATTCTTTTACTGGTCTTGGAATATTAAGAGCCTAGTTTTGCTTGACTATTAACAACAAGAGAGAGCAATTTTCTATTGCGTGATATTTCGAGATACCGCAACTATGGGATCTAGGCATCAAGATAAATTCAAGTTTAGCATGTGCAAACCTATTTGGTTCTATGTGGACATATTGGTTGATTCTGCTTATGGTAAAAATTATTTGGGCACTTGTTCTACCGATATGCCTTGATGTTTTCTGCATATTCGAATTATGTACAGTAAAATTTGATTTCATTTAAGCCCATATTGCTTACTATGCATGATTGCGATCTATGTTCAAACTTTGACCATGAGATCGACTCGCGGTATCGGGACTTAGGAGTGGACGTTATGGGGTTTGTCCCATTAAAGTTTGGTTCATGTCTTTTAGGATGACTTGGACGTCGTAATATTTCGATATTAGCCACAACATCTTGAAATATTATGGTGTTCATATTAAGAATTGTCACATGGATAGCCATTGAGCTATATATGTTGGTGTTATATGGCATCTACCATTGAGTTTGAATTGATAAGATTAATTATTTTTACCCACAGGAAAATAATTAATTTTATTAGTTTGTTTGGGACAAAATGAAAAATTCCACATGAAAACAGAAATTTCTCCCATTATTATGCGTTTTATGTTGATGTTCAAAATTTGCTAGTCTTGTTGTTGCAGTGAAGTAGATTCAATGCGTGTTGCAGCCTTTGCCCACAGGGAGGTTTGAATTTACTTTATTTAAGTTATAGATTAGCGTAAAAGTTTAAGTTAATTCATAAAAATAAAAAACTCATGCGAGGAGGTTGTTATTTTTGTGATTTATGTTGGGTAAGATAATCATTTGGACGTCGCGAATAAACTTTTTCTATGCCCACAGGTACGGAGAATTTATTCTCATTATGTTGTTCATGTATCTTATTCATAAAGTGTTATGTAAATTCATGCATGGAGCACCTCTACCCACAGGAAAGTTAGAATTTACAAATAAATTGAGAGTCGTTATTTCTTGGTTGTTGTAGCCATTCATACTGCTTATAAAGTTGATTCTTGCAATCCGCTATAAAGTTGCGGGAATTATATTGACTATCTAGAAATGCACTTTTCTCCAATGCAGGGGTCATAATTTTGCGCTATGTGAATGAAGCGTCTCTAGTCACATAATCAAGTGCGTAAAATAAAGGTTAGAACATTAATAGTGGGAGAGATTTAACCCCTTAGGATTAATGTTTAAAGTAATATCTATTTGGAGTATAGTCATTTTGCTTATAAGTAAAGAAAGGTATACTCCTTAAGGTTAATGGGAGCATATACAATTTTCTGGGCTATATGGATATTGGACAAGCGGCGTGATATGAAGTACTAGAAGGCTACAAATAAAGGTTATGAGGTACTTATAAAGAACCGAGAATTTTTAAATTGATTTACATGCATCTCAATCATGTCTTAAGTTGCTATTTTCTATTAATGCAGAAATTAGTGAGAGCTATGCATGAAACTAGATAGCATGTAATAAGGGTCTCAAGTTGTCGATGTTAGGGTGAGACCATTACTAAGTTCACTACGGCTACAATTTTCTTCTCTAAGATAAAGTAAAAAGCCAAATAGAGTATATCGACATAAAGTAGCTCATTAAGGGAGAAAGAGAGTTCGAAAAACACTTTTCGTGACCATTGAGTATAAAGTATTGAGCTAATTCTTGCCAGCAAAACAATGTATGTCATGTTGTGAAAATATGACATGTTACCTCATTTTATGATGTTTCTCTCATTTCTTGCTCAATTAGGGTTTTGTCACGCTATAAGTGTTCTTAGAGAATAAAGACATACATGTGCATATAAGGTAAGAAGTACATATAAAGTTTATCTGTCGGGATGAATAAAGAGGACCCAAAATGACTATTAGTTAGTCATCTATAAAGTGTATCTTTTCCGGTACTCGTTAGGAAATATCATACAATGTAATACATGGAAGGGAATGTCTATTAGTTATGGCACTACCGCTACGATTCATGTTTGATATTTTCTAATGGAATAAAAGGTTTTCAAAATTTTAAGTTATAGGCGTTTTCAGTTGTATGGCCATATAAAGTATTTATCGCCTAATGCAATATACAAGTGTCTCTTGGGCCAGTGGGAGAATGTAAGAAATATTTTAAAGGGTCCACTTGGTCACATTGTGATTAATGGAAGTGCCCACTTACATTATAGATATAGTGGTGGTTTAAAGAAGCTTTTGGCTTTCCCACTTTCATTATTATACTTGTTTATTAGTTTCTTTGATGGAAGGAAACTTGAAGGTCTTAAGGAGATATAGGGTCCCTAACCTAGCATCTATATAAGCCTATGATCTCCATCAAATCTAGGCGCTCAAGTCATACATAGGTTAGAAGACACCTAAATCTAGACTGTGCGTTACACTTGAACAACAATGGCTAGAGGTTAGTACGATCCTAGTTTCCGCTGCATACACCGGTATAATATTATTTATCTTACATCTTTAACATGAATGCTCTTATGGAAAAGGAAGGTGAGCAAGATGTATTGTACAACTCATTAGATGCAACATGTGATATAAATTTGGTTCACTATCAGATTTCCAATTACACAATTCCAAATCTTGACATAAAATTTAAGACAGAAGAGACAGCTTATGAATTTTATAATGACTATACGTACGAAGTTGGTTTTAGTGTGCGTAGAAGTAAAAAGCATAAAGAAAGAGTAAAGGTTAGTAAGTCAGATATTTCGTTGCTCTTGCGAAGGTAAACGGGGGGAAAGATAAACGAGATAGTACTGTAAAATCTCACTGCTCTGAGACGAGATTCGGTTGTGTGGCATGAATGAAAGTCAAATATTGTCGACAAACCACATAATTTTACGTTGCTGAGTTTAATCCCATACATAATCACACAGTTTATACTCCAAGTAAGACTCACTTACACAAGTCTCATAAAAAGTTTGGTGTTGCCCAAGCAGTTGAAATAAATATGGCAAATGACTGTGGGATAGCTTATAAGGCAACAGTTCATTTTATGGCTAGACAAGTTGGTGGGCGAGAGAATCTTGGGTTTATTCCTCAAGATAATAAAAATTACTTACGTTCCAAGCGAACTGTGCAAATGAAGATCGGCGATACCAGCAGTGTTTTGGAGTATTAGAAGACCCTAATTTCTTCTATGCCATTCAAGCAGATGAGGATGATTTGATAACCAATATTTTTTGGGCTGATGCGAAGATGATGGCAGATTATGCTCACTTTGGGGATATGGTATGTTTTGATACAACGTATAGGAAGAACAAAGATGGCTGACCTTTTGCGATGTTCGTTGGCATGAACCATCATAAGCAAACTGCTGTTTTTGGCACTGCACTACTGTATGCCAAGTCTGTTGATTCTTTTATGCGGTTGTTTGATACTTTTGCCAAGGTTATGGGTGGAAAGACACCGAAAACTATACTTACATATCAGGATATAATAATGGCAAAAGTATTAGCTGCTCAGTAGCCATGAACAATTCATCGCTTGCATATTTGGACATTTACCAAAATGCAGCTGCAAAACTTAGTAGTGCATTTGCAAGATTCAAAGATTTTTCAACAGATTTCAGTGAGTGCATATTTGATTATGAAGATGAAGATGATTTTATCAGTGCTTGGAATGCGATGCTTGAAAGGTATAATCTCCAAGATAATGATTGGTTGAAGCAAATGTTTAACATAAAGGAGAAATGGGCATTAGTTTATGGGAGACAGACTTTTTGTGCTGATATGACTACCACCCAATGCAGTGAGAGCATGAATGTAGAGACCCATAAATTATTATAATTTCGAAAATCGTTTAGTGCGTAAAGAAATCGTATTATTAATAAAGTTGTGTGTTTGTTTGTGGGGGTGTACGGAGATACGTTTACGGTTGTGTATCGGACACTCGGAGAATAGTAAAATGTTAGTTTTGATGTTGTAACGTTGTTTGGAGGTGTTGGTATCAAGTTGGGTTCAATTCGGTGTCCGTTAGAAAATTTCACTTTTCTGCCTAGCCAATACCGGTACTGCCTCTTGCCCAGTACCGGTACCCAGTGTCCAGAACATGACCAAATCGACATTTTGAAGGCTCCAGTAACGGTACTGGGAGTCGCCCAGTACTGGTACCTGCTGTGTTTTTTTTTTTTTTCCAGCACGCATGACAGCTCACTATAAATACCCCATTTACCATTTTTCACACCCAAAACCCCCCAAAATACCTCTGGAAACACCCCCTCTCACCTACCCAACTCCAATCTCACCCAAAACTCTTGATTTCAACCTCAAATCTTCAAGATCTAAGGGTTTTCTACCTCAAAATCACTTGAATCTTGCATTTGGTGAACAAGGGGTAAGTTTTGTGTTCTTGCTCTCACCCACATTTTTCTCTCTCCTTTCAATCACTTGTTGATCTTTGCTTGTTTATCATGTTTTTGGGTTGTATTTACTCTAGATCTAGTATCTAAGCTTGGGTGGAGCTTGTTTTGGGCGGATTCAAGCATATAGCTCTCGGTAGACCTAGGGTTTTGCTCAAAACCCACTTTGGTAGAGATTTTTCTCGTTCTCTACATGTTTTGTGGTGATTATGTGTGATACGGGTGTTTATTTGTTATATATGGTCGAATGAAATGTTTTATGGCTTGTGGATTGCATATTCCTTGAAAATGATATAGTGGTCTTGATTGCTATGGTCCTAGAGCTATTTGTGACGTAATAGCTAATGTCGGTGTGTGTGGAATGAGTTTATGGCATCGGTATTAATTGTGACAAATGTGGGGTTGTCGTTGTGAATCGAATGTGGAATTTATTGTGACGCAAGGGGTGGAAATACAAAATTGCAAGGGGTGGAGTATATTGTGACGCAAGGGGTGGAAACACAAAATCGCAAGGGGTGAAAATTTATTGGAAGGAGTGTGTGTGTGTGCATGTGTGTGAATATGCAAAAGAATTGCTATGATACTTGTAAAGTGTGTTAGCGTGCATTGTTTGGATTTGCCATTTAATTTGATTCGTCGTGTTCATGCTTATCATCTCATTACATATAGATTTTGTAGAGAATTTCCTACTGGGCTAGTGTAGCTCAACAAAATCCTTCTTTTCAGGTCCTAGTGCCGGGCAGTAGCTTGCATTGCATCGAATGCTCTGTGTGGAAGAAAAAAAAAATTGGAAGCTAACGAAGTCTAATTATTTGATCATCTTTGTAAATCACCTACTTTTGTTAAAGATGATTTTGTAACTAATCCGTCTTGATTTCCTTTGATTAAACCGTTTGTAATTTGACAACTTGTTCGTACTTGTATTTTAAGTTAATTTGGGCCATGGTGCCAAGGATATATTTCTCTAAACCCTTGGGAACTTTATTTGTAATTAAGCAGGTGGAAAATTATTTTGGGTATTATCCGTTTTATGCGAGGATCTTTTATCGAAATGATTTATATATTTATGTTTAAAATCGAGGGCGTGACAATGAACAATGTGCTTAAAAAATAGGTAAGCTACAACCATGATTTGTTGCAGTTTTTCCAACATTTTCAAAGGTTAGTCGATGATCACCGCTATGAAGAATTAAAAGCTCATTTTAGACCAACTCAAAGTACTCCATCTTTATCCTTTCTAGTTGAAATTTTGAAGCATTTAGCAAGTATGTACACCCATGATGTGTTTGTATTGTTTTAGAGGGAGCTAAGCAAGGCTCATGATTGCAATTTGAACCAACTTGGTGAGAGTGGAAGAGTAACTGAATATGATATTAGTCCTTTTGGCAAGGATCAATACAATTTTGTTACATACGACTCATCAACAGATATGGTGATGTGTAGCTATAAGAAATTTGAGTTTGTAGGATTATTATGTTTAAATGCACTTAAAGTTATTTCCTCAAGCAACATAATGAGAATTCCAGAGAATTACATATTAAAAAAGTGGACAAAGAATGCAAAATTAGGGAGTACAGCTACTTGTGCACAAACAAACTTGATAGAAGATCTGAAGGTAATGATGGATAGACTATAGAAAGTGTTGTGCCACTTGTGTACCCAATTGGCAACAAGAGCTGCTGAAACAGAGGAAGCTTACAATATTGCTTTGAATTGTCTTAAAAAAATTGCAGAAGAAATGGATGCAAGTTTAACTGGAGAAACTTTTCATGGGACCTCGTATGCCAATAATAGTGCATCTCTGGATAATGAAGCTACTCTTGGTGAACCAATTGAGAAAAGAGCTAAAGGGTTGAAAGTTAAAGAGAGAGCTTCTGGAAGGTCTAGCAAAAGGCCAAGAAATGCTCTTGAAAGGGCCATTAAGTTGAAAAGAACTCCAATAAATAATTTGAACTCTATGGATAATTCAATTCAACAAGTGAACTACATCTCATTCAACAAAGTGAATTACATCCGCCTTCGTATTCCAACCAGGTAAAAGTTTATATTTTGATCTCCGTTATTCAATTCTTGTTCTTACTTAATTGACATAATTTAGTCATCTTATTCACTAATACTTAAAAACTTGCATCAAGAAGCTACAATGGGTTTCCTTGGTATCACTATTCGTGCTCATGTAGACTTCCTCTATGAGAGGAATTTATCGAGTCCATTTTCACAAGTGTCACATGTATACCGTTCTTGAACTGGGTAATTTGTTATCAATTTTTTTTAAACTCAATTATAATATGCACTTTTGTACTCTAACTTCATTTTATTATTATACTTTGAAAAACTTAGCAACATGAGTCTTGTACCTCCTCAACTAGCATGGGTGTTCCGGCTATTTGCCAGATGTTTAACTGTAGAGACCCGTGCCTAATTTCTATTTATTTTTATAGCACTCTTAGTATTTAGTGTAGCTACTTATAAATTATAGGAGTTGATGGAAGGCCTAAGTAACTAGAGGGGTGTGTAGTGTAAATTTTACACTTACACCAATTGAGACCAGGAGATCCCCCGATCTTCCCCTTTTCCTTTTCTTTTTCTTTTTTTTTTTCTGCTGGTTCTGTTCTCTCTCTCGTCTCTCTCTCTCTGTTACCAACTTCAAACCCTCATGGTTCAAACGCAAAATTGAAGGCCAAGGCTCGAAAATTTCGAGAAAAAGGCAAGAAGAAGACGTGATCTACGGACGGACGGCTACGCATTGATCCGAACGAAATCTCAGTCGGCCGAAATTCGAGATTCCATCATTTTGGAGGTTTCTCTCTCTTTTGAGGTAGGATTTATGCTAAGTGATTAAATATGGGTGTGTATATGCCTTGGTGTGCACTTAATTTGAGCTTTGGTTGGAGTTAATCAAATGATAGAGTAAGCCCAAGTTTATTTGTTTGGATATGTTTGCTACACATGAGTTTCGTTAGAGATGTGGTAATAATATTCATAATAATGCTTGAGTCATGCTGTTTTCGTTTTGACTGTATTGATATTCATATGTATAGGGTTCTCTTTGCTAGAGAAATTATGACTTTTGTTTTACTCTTAAGCATGGGCTAGTCATTACTATGCACTGTGTTTGAAGAAAGCAAGTAGCGTAGATGGCATATTTCTATACCAAGTCTAATTTTCTTTGTCAATTTAGTAAGTATGTGGAAGGTACTTGATATATGGTTTAGGTACTTGTTAGTTAGTATATTTTATGGACACTACATTGAACTTATCCTATTTTGGCTTATTTTGAAGCGTTTGGGTAAGTTATTCAAGGAAATTTGGTTGATTTTATTTGATTTGGGCTTGAGGCCAAGTATTTGAGATATTTTGGAATATGATAGTTTCGTGATTTTGAGTTGGGTCACCGGGGAACTTGGGTCAATTCTGACGCCGTCGGTGAAATTCCGTAAACCTACTTGGGTCAATTGTGACGCCGTCGGTGAAAGTCTGTAAACCCGGGGTAGGCTGGTTCGTCCTTCGGGTTATTAGCCCGTAAAGTGCAGGTGCTAGAGACGTCTAGTACGGTTGTTGGTTGGTTGTATCGATGCTAGCAATGATTGTTGATGCTTGTCAGTTTCTTGTTTGATTCTTTTTGCGAAACTTTGAAATAGATTTTCTATTGCGTAATAGACATGGATTTAAGCTCAGCAATGGTCACCGGTGCTGTAGATGATTTGCTGAGTACAAATGTTTATTGCTAATGAACAAAATTTTCGGCTTATCACCATTAACTTATTTGAGTACATGAACTTTTTTGACCCAAAATATATATTAAACTTTTACAACGAATGAATATGAAAAGATTTTAAATCACCTGTACTGGGCACTATTCCGCGTGCATTGCACGTAGCCGACCCACTAGTATATAATATATATATTGTAAAATGTTTGAAAAGGGGGGGGGGGGGGGGGGGGGGGGGGAAATTAGCACTTTGGTTTTCAGATTTATCACATTGAGCTTTCTTCTTTAATAAATTGAAAAAATCCCAGGTGTAACAGTGAGAACATATTACCTAAGTATGTATTTGATTAAGTACCCCTTTCCTTTCTATTGTTCCTATGTTTTTCTTGGTTTCTAATCTTAATGTGAAGTGTTTGTACTTGTTTTTAGAGGAGAAGTGAAGCCTCATGCTTGCAATGGAGAAAGGCATTAACTGTTGCTTCTCTGCTTCAGCATCAAATGTGTACATTTATTTCATTACTATCGCTATTGCGCTTGTTGTGATACGGGTTTCGTATGTCATATACCGGAGTAGCAAACCACTTCATACTACGTCTCCACAACCTCTTAGTACTCTTATTGTTCTCGGTTCAGGTTTGCTCATTTGTTTGAAGTTAATTCCTTTTGTTTGGACTTACTTGGAACTACCTCTTAACTTACTGATGGAATCGATCCTAATGTAGGAGGTCATACAGCAGAGATGCTCAATCTGTTATCCGTGCTGCATACAGACAGCTTTACTCCTAGATTGTACATAGCAGCCGCCACAGATAATATGAGTCTTCAGAAGGCACGCTTGTTTGAGAGTTCCGTGATTGACAAGGTAGATTCTGTTAGAACTTAGAATGTTGGTATACAATTATTGTTTCTTATGTAAATACAAGTAAAATTCCTGGTTCATCACAGGAACAATTCCATCTTTTTCCTCCATTTGCTTCCATCACAGGAACAAGTAAAACTTCTTTCTAAATTTTCTGTACTCAAATTACTCAAATCAAGGGAGACTTAAAATCTTCAGTCAAATTTTGGAAGGTTAATTTGTATCTTTCTGAATTTAAAACTACGTGATTAGTGAAGATTTTACTTAAATTTACACTTAGATATGAGTCTTCCCACTAGAGTGTTCCATATAAAATCAAGCTTTTAATCAGATTTGTACTTGAGTTTGAGTCAAAGCTAAAGGTTAGAGATGGTCTTATGAGGCTAAAGTAATTTCGGACTATTTAACCTTTGACGAAGGACATATATACATCTTGTGCTAGAGTGCACCTGTAGCTTGCTGCTGTTCGGGAAGATCAACAAGGATTTTCCATGGAAATAAAAGTAAAAAAAGTACTATCAATTTGGTCTGACAAGTTGTGATGATGTCAATATTGGGATTTTTTCCCGCAAGTAGCATATGCATGTAACTTTGTGTGTCAAATTGAGAGAGGATTCTTGTTTTAGGATGGAGAAGACACCGCAACATGACTCCAATCCCATTCCAAAATGCTTACAAGACTCAGCAAATCAAAGTTCCTCAAAAATGACATGTTACATTTGTTTACCTTTTGCGTTCTGTCCCTCGTTCTGAAATTTCAGGTATTCAGAATGGCTGCCCTAAAATATAAGCTATTGCGTGTTTCAGCTACTCTATTATACATGGTATAAGGATTTATATAACTTATTAATAATTGCATTTGAGAACTAGTAAGAAAACTGAAGAAGTAACTAGTGAGATAGGAATTAGATGTAAATCTGATGTTTTGGCTGGAAATGTGCCTTTGCAAATAGGAAAATGTAAGAAAATTAACATTACCGCCTGATACTATCATTACTGCCTGATATCTGCTAAAGATAACGTATATATGAATGCAGTATTGCAGTTGCAGAGTTCCAAAGGTGTAAACTTAAGTTGCTGGTCTTTTTGTGGTCGTAGTAAACTTGAGTTTCATCCAGTTTCATATGTCCGCTTATTTAGTGCTCGGAAGTTCCATTCAATGTCATTGCAAGCTTTCACCCTTTGAGTGTCTGCATGTTGCTACGATATTACTATACTCTTAGTCTCTTACTAATGTCGCATGTCTACTGTTACTTATCAGAAGAAAAAAAATGTCGCACGTCTACTGCTGAGTGCTGATGAAAATGCTTCAGCTCTTCCTAATTAAACTCGCTTCTGGAATTGGATTTGTTTGGAGGTTCAGTTTATGTTTCTTTGACATGCCTGATGTTGTTGAATACTAAAGAGTCACAACTTCACTTGTTCAAAAAAGACTGGTGCAAATTGAAGTCAGGGAGCTTGGCACTATTCACTTCCAGTTATATTTCCTCTGATTTTGTGGTTTATGTTGGTGTTTTGACTTTTTGTTTTCCCCTTGTGTTAATAGGAACATTAGCACCGATAGAAGATAAGATGAGAATAAAGGTGGTTTAGACATTTCTATCGTAGATCAGCCGATGGGGTAATTAGGAGTAGCGATATGGTTACATAGATGGAAGTACCAAATAGACTTTAGAGATGGTAGCACAAAGGATAAAGGGTTTTTGGATATCACGGAAAACAATGCCCTTGACAGAGCTCCATGGAGAAAACGGATTTATGTAGACGCTCCAATTGATTGGGGATTAAGGCTTGGTTTCTTTGGTTTGGTTTGTTAGGAGGGACATTTACTGTAGTTGTACACATGGAAAAAGAGTACTTTAATGGTATTATGTGTCATGGTTTTGAGGAATTTGAAATCCAGAAAACTCTCTTTGTATAGCTTATGAAGTTTCCTCAACATTGTTGGATTATGCTTGCTTTTTTATCTTGTAAATACTAATACTGGGATTAGTTAGCTACTGCATCGGGGATCCTCTAGTTTTTTCCGGTTACTATTGACTTATTATATGTTCAAAATAGTTTTTGGTTCCTGTAGACAGGGGTGCTAGAAAATGCCCAGTTTATGCAAATATACCGAAGCCGTGAAGTAGGCCAGTCGTACTTAACCTCTATCGGGACAACCGTAATGGCTATTGCTCATGCTCTCTGGCTAATGATTAAAATCAGACCCCAAGTGGTACTAAATCTCTACTGTACCTGTTGCTTTTTGTTTCAAGGATACAGCTGTGTTTTTGTCTTAGTTTATATCTTCCACTTCAATATCCTACTTGATAAATTCTTTTTTTGGATTCTTTGATAGATTCTATGCAACGGCCCTGGAACTTGTTTACCTCTATGTGTGATTGCATTCTTTTTCAAGGTTAGGACACTTCGATTTCTGCTAGCTTGATACATCAACTTGATTTTTGGTTTCTGTAAATTGGCGATTAAGTTTATTGAGAAACTTTTGAATGTTGTTGACAGGTTGTGGGTATTAGATGGTCATCTACCTTTTATGTTGAGAGTATAGCGAGGGTGAGGAGGCTATCTTTAACTGGCTTGCTTCTTTACGAGTTACACATGGCGGATAAATTCTTTGTACAATGGCCACAACTACAAAGGAAATATCCTCGGGCTCATTATGTGGGTTGCCTCATGTAGTTGATTCGGTACTACTTCGTTGTGAGTTCCCTCACTTTGACCTCCCAATTATTTTCTTGTTTAACCAGCATTCTTTGAAGTATAGTCTTCTTGGTTTTTATGTTATTTTTAAGCTATTAACGTGGTTACTGTGTTACTGAAGAGTGTATTACCACCGGAGGAGGAGAAAAGTTGATTAGTTTGTGACGCGCACCTTTTCTTATTAGTTCTACATAAGCACCACTATTAACAACCACCGCTACTGCTCACCCTTCACCATCACTATCACTATCATAGCCACTTGCACCATCATTTTCAGGGCTGAAGCAGCCGTTTACCATGAGTACATTTTTGCCTGCCGAAGCAAACGCAGCGTGAGTCGTAATAAGATATTTCAAAAGTGTCCAGTTTACACAGTTGCTGTCCAAGCAAACAGAGCACGAGTCACAATAAGATAATTCAAAAGTGTACAGTTTAGACAGTTACTGTAATTAGCTTCGTGTAGTTTGATGGGAGGTACCTCTAGAGGCTTTAATAATGATTTGTACTAATGTAGTAACTTTCGAATTACATATATCATTTTGTAAATGGTTCATAGTTGTTGTTTTTGGCCACTAACTCCTAAATTTGATCTCGCTTTCAGCTTCAGGTTTGAATTTCTTCCTGGGATTTTTGCAACGGAGAGGAGCTTACGAATGACTCATAATGTACCTACAATTGGTTAACATTTGTGCTTGACCGTTTGCCATATTTTTTGGGTGTGTATCATATGAGTCCCCAAAATGTTTTGATTCATATAGGAAATGTTATAAATCATATTGCTGAAAAAGTTTCGATTTTAGTGTAAAAGATACGACAACACCAAGATGTTATGATCCTAGTGAAATGTTACGAATCATAAATGTTATGAATTCTATTTCTGAAAAGTTACGATTTTGTAGTGTAAAAGTTACGTGATGCCCCAAGATGTTAAGAATCCTAATGAAAATGTTGCGAATCCTATTGCTGGAGAGTTAGAGTTTTTAAAACAAAAATTACGAAATACACCAAAATATTGTAAGTGTCACAATATGAATATGAATCATATAATAAGTGCACATGGTACACACTATTAAAGGGGTGTATTATAGACTTTTCCAAACATTATTATACCATAGGGCAGAGGCAGCTTTTATATTTGTAGAGTAATGTTCATTAATTGTGAAATAAGCTTGAAACTATTTCCGGTAGCTCCATGTTCAGGAGTTTCGTTGGAGATGCTCTTAAACGGGTCTTTTTCTTGGTAAGATGCACAAAGCTTTGAGCATATTTGTGACAACTGTACAGATTTTACATTTTGGCTTCAGATTTTGCTGCAGATTTTAAATTCAGAATTCTAGTAGAAGTTGAAAAAAATGTATGTTGCAGCTGCAAGATTATGAGAATTTTGTTCATTTTTTGAGAATTTGAATGTAGAATTTCAAAAGCTACTCAAATCCAACTTTGAAATTTTGAGAATTTCATTCATATTTTAGCTACTCCTTCTGTCTCTTTTTTAGTGTCCAGTATTACATTTTAGGTTGTCCCTTAATGACTAACTAGTGCATGCCCGTGCCTGAAGGCACGGTTCGTCAATTTTGTCTCTCTAACCTCTTGAAGGTCAACGCCCTATACGCAAAATTTCAACTACAAAAAAACATTAGTTCAAGTATATCCACCGGTAAACTTGAATCAGCACAAAACAAACTAACAATTTACAGCATGTTAATCACACTACCAATTACTGATCACAATTGACAAAAAACCATTGTTATCACAAAAAATACTTTATGGGCAAAAAAATAAACCAATCTTCATAATGTAAAAATACATACATAAGCAATATATCAACATCTAAAATGTAATCTCAATTATAAAAATTGTAGACTTTCTAAGCTTCAAGCTCCAATCAACTCGGTATCTGACTCTCTGGTTAGCCAATACAACCTATAAAAAAACGGATAGTGCTTCAGTTCTCATCTAGTAAAAATACATAAGCAATAATGTAAAAAATATATAATAAAAATTGAATATAATATAATAGTCTGATTAGAAGTGTTTGGGTTTTGGATATTGTGGATTCAAAAACTTAGGGTTCAAAAAGTAGACTTCATTGAACACGAAGAAAAAAGGAAAACTTACTTCGTCTATGGTAGATGATCATGATCAAGAAATGTCAGAAAAGCTGGTGAATCTTATGAGCCCGAGCCTGAGCAATTGATCATGAAAAACAGAAAATAAATTAAGTCGAAGTACAGAGACTGTGATAATAAAATAAATAAATAAAGTCTATGACAAAAAAGAAGAATGATACCAATATTACAGCAACCTCTATTGTTGTTTAGAAATCAATGAGAGAGAGGAGAGGAAAGGAGAGGAGAGGAGAGGAGAGGAGAGGAGGAGAGAACTGAAATATCAAACAGGAGAAGTAAGAGAAAAAACAAATTTTCATTTTTTTTGCCACAGAAAAAGGAAAGAATCGGAAATTAAGAGAGAAAAATAATGGATTTTCAAATTTCGAATCCAGACAAATGATAACCCTTGGATGGATTGAATTTTAGCCCTCAAACCCTTTGTTTAATCAGAGTCATTCAATGTGCCACGTAGGACAGTTGTGAGAGAGACATTTTGCAAACCGTTGTGTTTTGTAATATAGATAAGTGTCCATTTTGTAAAGTTAGTAGGTAAAAGTTGGTGAATTTTTTATTTTGCCCCTAAAAATAGATTTCTTTTTGAAAAGTTAGAGAGTAAAAATATAATGATGATATTTTCATAGAGGGTAAGGAGAAAAAGTGGAGGTAAAAGTTGATTTGAAAGGTGTAATGATGATGTCTTTTTAATAAGTTGGAATTACGAAGCAGGACACTTAAAAAGGGACGGAGTGAGTATTTAGAATCTATAGAATCCAAGTATTCATTATCTAGAATTTTTGGCAAACACTCTTTTCAAAACCTAGAATTTCAAAATCTGCAAAAAAAAATTCCCGCAAACATGCACAACTCCTTTTCAATTCTCGCTTTTTAAATTTTAAGTTTTTAACAGTTTGGATTATTGGATGTTTTTGAAAGAAGCTTTTACGCTCGCACCTGCATTATGTGAAGTAGCTTTGAAATTTTTAGAATTTCATTTCTTTTTTAGCTTTTCAAAATTTGTAGAATCTAAGAATCTTTTATTTAGAATTTTTGGTAGACACTTCAAATTTATTCTAAAAAGCTATAATCTCAAAATTTGCAAAAAACAGTTTCTCATAAACATGCACTAAATGAAAGTTGAGAGCAGGAACAGACGGTCTTACTGAAGAATTATGTGACGTAGGTTCTGAAAGAGTTGATTGATGAGATTGTTGAGGTGTTTAAATCACCACTACAGCACCTCTTGTAACTAGTTAAATGACACTTCCTAATGCAGGAGCGCCGAAGCTGAACACGAATGGGAGCTGGTACGAGAGCAACGGAAAATGCTGAAGGCAGATGGGTCCTAGGCTTCTATGGCAAGTTTGGCTGCAATTCTATCATTCTGGAGATAGGAAGGGGCCATGTCAAGCTTGAGGCCGACTCTCAAAAGGCCACAATTATGGATGGAACGGGCCATGTCAAGATTGAGGCCGACTCTCAACAGGCTACGATTATGGATGATCCTCCTCAACACAGCTCGCAATGAGCAGCTATTATTCAAGATGCCCAAATGGCCCAATATTCCTATTCCGTTCAAATCTACAAGCAAATCAGAGTGCAGACGATCGCTTGGCACGATTGTGGGCAGAACAAAATGAAGAGCTTATTGTGTGTTGATTGATACTCCCTCATCGCCATCGGTCAGACATTTTGTTCTTGAAGACATCAAGGGGCGGGGATGGTTTACTTAGGGATTAGCCCCTATTGCCTTGTTGTATCTTTGCTTCTGTTTTTAGGTTGTTCTATTTCCTTTCCGAAGTACCAAAAAAAAGTTATTTGTTTTTCTTCATCTTCAAAACATTATATATATATTCTTGGGAATTGATTTTGTCACTCCTCTTTTTGTTAATATCACTCTCCTTCTCTCACAAAACAAATCATCTAATAAGACACAAAGGGGAGGGACATTAACAAAAAGGGAAGTGGCAAAATCACTCTCCATATTCTTGTACTCAAAAGGCGTTTATATCCTTTTAGTTTCCTAATGTTTTGTTGGGTTCAAACTCTGTTTGGTTTGTGGAACAAATTTACAATTACCTTGTCAATTGGCATGCAGTGCTGTCGCATGTGTTGACATTAATTTGTCCTAAGAATCTTATACTTGATTGTATGTATGTATATGGTAAACATTGTTTGTTTGTTGTGAAATGAGTACGACAGAAATATATTTGTGTTTTTTTATTCTCACCTTACAAAAAAGTGTCAAAGTTTGTTTCACATTGATTAGTTATGATGTGCAGATGTATTTCGAATTGATTCCAAAAATATTAAAAACTCATGATCTTAACATTATTATCTTCGTCCCCTTCTTTTTAAAAAAAAAACACCACACATAGGCACTCTTTTGAAAAGAAGTAAATTAATCTATTTTGGGGTTGCCCATTTATACTCTCGATTATGACATGTTTGGATTAAAAACTTGTTGAATGCAAGCATTGATTATTTCTCCCATTTTTACATGGAATATTGGAGTATATTTATGTTACTACAGTAGTTTTTTATTTTTTATTTATCCTTATGTTACTAGTTTACTACTTCCACATTAGGGACTATTTCCTTGAGCTAGAGGTTGCGGACGCTTGAATAGCTAATCTAGTGTGACAAATGTTGTTGTAATTCTGTTCATATAAAGCTGGTGAATATTATCCACTGAAAAAGCCACATCCCCCAAGGTACCCTAACTAGTATTTCCAAGTGTTGATGCAACAACTTGCAAAGACTGCGGATCAAAAAAATAAAAAATAAAAATTGCAAAGACTGGCATTAGGCGTGCTCTTTTGCTCAATTAATTGTTCCATATGAGAAATCTCACACGAGAAGGATGAAAAATAGAAAAAAATATATAATTCAATGTCCTTAGGGCACCGCCACGGGATGCCCTAGGTCATTTCTCCACCACACAATCTGGTGCGATCTAAGGCTAAGTGTGTAGATCCTACAACAATGTGTGATGAAGAAGAGTTTCGGATGACAGTGCCCAATGACATTAAATAATTACTCGGAAAAAAAAAAAAAGAACCTGGACCATAGGTGAAAGGCGAAAAAGAACCACACAAAAAAAATCACATGCGGACTTTTGCTGACTTGGAGGGATTTGCTGCACTTGCAAAACCCTCCAACTAAGGGTCATCATTGGGCCGGGCCCGGGCTGGCTTAGCCCGCCAAGTCACTACCCAAGCCCGCCCGCGAGTTAGGCTGAGTGGGCTTTTTTCTTTTTGCGGGCTAGGCTGTGTTTCTTTTTGTGTTTCCCATCCATATGCTCCTAATGCCACTGATTTTTGGGCTATCGGACGGGTCTTGCGGGCTTGCGAGCAGGCTCACAAGTCGGGCCAGCGGACAGACTGAGTAAAAATTCATAGGCCCAAGCCCGGCCATGAAAACTTCGGGCTGGGCTACCCCCCGTTGAACGGGCTCGGGCCGGACAGACTTTGGGCAGATCACGGGCCTTCGGACTAAATGATGACTCTTACCTCCAATCACAACCTCCTTTTTTTTTTTGATCGGTACCACAACCTTCTTAATGTGACAAAAGGATATAATGTTAATATTTATTTCAAAATTACGTGATATTCAAAAGGGAACTCATTTTATTTAACTAAATACTAAAGGATACAATAATACTAGCAATAAGTATATAACCATACAAAAACGCATACGCTTATTCTCAAAATAGTGGTGGGTCTTGCACACACTAGCATCATTTTTGTGAGTGTGTGTAAGTGCTCTAGTATGTGCGGGACTCACCACTATTGTGAGTGAGTGTGCGTGAGTGTTTGTGGTAGCATTGTTGATAATGCTAGTATCCAAAACACTTAAACACACAACAATCACACAAACCTTACACTTGATATGAGTGATTTTGCAGGTAAGTGTTTGTGATTATAAAATTATCGTAAATGGTATTTTTGGTATTTGTAGAGAAAACAATTGTTGGTGAAGACAAAAATTCCCACCAAGGTGCACTGAATATTTTTCCTATCCAGTGTACCAAAAAAAGAATGAAATATTTTTCCTATCCCTGCCAACGGATACTTGTGGCTGACAGACAAGACGATAGCTTCGCCTCCTGTCCAAAAAAGAGCTCTCACAGAGAGCTTCTTCCATGGCTACTGTGGGCTTCAATCCCACCAAAATCAGAACAACCCCATCATTCCAACCTCACAAACCCATCTCCACCTTCTTCACTTCCTTCTCGTCAAAACCCACCAAAAAACTCCCCCTCAACCTCTCCCAATCCTCCGCCAAATCACCACCCTCCCCCCGCCCTCTCCGCGGCGGTTCCGTATCCGAAAGCTCCGTTTCGGCACCTTTACAAGAAGAACCAGGGACAGTTGATGATGAAGAAAAAGAACAAGAAGGAGAAGAAGATGAAGATAATGACGACCCAACTGCAGAGCTGTGCTATCTGGACCCAGAAGCCGATCCAGAGACCATTACTCAGTGGGAAATGGATTTCTGCTCCAGACCCATTCTTGATATCCGAGGAAAGAAGATCTGGGAGCTGGTGGTTTGCGATAGGTCTCTCTCTCTCCAGTTCACCAAGTACTTTCCCAATAATGTCATCAACAGTATCACTTTAAAAGACGCTATAGTGTCCATCACTGACGAGTTGGGTGTGCCTTTGCCGGATAAAATCCGCTTCTTCAGGTGAACTCATTGGTTTTTTTTTTTTTTTTCCTGCAGATAATTATTCGATGAGATCCTTCTGAATGGGCTAAGAGAATTGAATTCGTGGGGTTGTTATTCTCTTTAGTTTGCTTAACTGAAGAAATAATTGGAAAATAGAACATCAAGTACAAAAATGAGGAATAACCCCCAGCAGAGACTGGTGGGATTCAAATATTCAATACAACATTTTGCTCGTTTGCGTTTGATTGTGTCATAGCTCTCTAATTTGGATAAGGTTGATCGTTGGATGAGTTGTATTGCTGATATTGACCCTGAAAGTAGTACCCTTCGCTCTCACTCTCAATCCTCGCTCTATGCTCCCGCTCTCGATCCTTGTTCTCATGAATTTTAATATTTGGAGCTTCTTATCCCTAGTCTTATGCAATTTTGAAGGCCTATGTAATGCATTTTTTAATAGGGTTTCTGGAATAAAGAGAGCACTAGACGGAGGCAGTGTCAGACATGAGCGTTGTAATCCTTACTGCATATTGTGGATCGTTTTTCCTCTTCCTGTGATGTAGGCTCAAACAATGTTGAACCACATACCTCGTGTCTCATGTTATCCATGGGGTTTTTTTTTTCCTTTGATTGTTTGATTTGACCAAGTTCTTGCATAACCTTTTTATTTGTTTGGATAAGGGTGTGGAGTCTCGAATCCATGGGGAGTCCAATATGTGGGTTGGGTTTGAATACTTGCGTAGGATTAGCTGGTGTTTGAAATGTCTATTAATAGGAATGTGTAGGAATACTGGAGGATCAGGGTGACCCCTGAACGGGGAAATGGGATGGACCAGGGTATTGGTGTCAGTTTGGGTGTTTTGGGTCTCATGGTTGTAATATCCCCAGTACACTTTTGATTATCTATCTTGTGGATAGGCTGGTGGTGCCCAGCTGCGTAAATCTCTGGCATCACTGTTTCTTTGGTGTGTGCGTGGCTTTGCTTCTATATGTGGTCGGGGACAACGTTCGCAACAATTTTATGAGTTTTTGTTATTGCATGATATAGATGAATGACATTGATTGGTTTTGGTCTATGATTTGTAGGTCGCAAATGCAGACAATCATTACAAAAGCATGTAAAGAGCTTGGAATTAAACCTATTCCAAGTAAACGGGTTGGTTTTCTCTCTTTTCCCTTTTAGTTATGATTTTTCATCTATCCATGGACTGCTACATACCATAACGGTGAAGTTTAAAATTCGTAGGTGTGATAAACACTCAGAAGTATTAATCTTTGTTCTAAGTAGAAGGTTGCAGTGTACTCTCCAGTCTGTCCAGCCTTGGACATAGTTAACTAGTAATTTTCTTTGACTCTTTGCATATGTTCATTAAACGACATGGGCCCTAATCTGAAGAACATGATGAGGGTCTTGAAACCTAGCTTGCCTCTTTAACCAAGCTTTTGACTTAGGAGACAGTCTGTAGTTGCAAGACAAATTGTGTACTATTACTTCAAAAATCATGCAATGCTTGCTTTCCTAAATCATATTTAGCAAATGATCTCGGGTGTATGTATGTACGCAACCTTTCCTTCTCAGACCCCATTGGTGGGGACTAAACCAGGTTTTTTTTTCAACTAGGTAGATTTCACTCTAGAAGAAAATTCCACCAAGAGTAAATGCTTTGTAGAACTTGATACATAGCAGAACATATGGAAATTGCTATTGGATTTAAATTTTGCTGCTTCCAGTCTCGAAGCAGGGGTGCATCCACAGTACTAATCTAACTACAATAAATATCCAGCTAACTTATGAGTTTACAAAATGTTAGATCTCTTCCCAGATTGGTCAATTGCAACCTCCAAAACTAGTTTATGAGCCTGGGCGTCCTCTCCGCTTATTGCCAATTGGTTTTTAGTTGGATGCTTTAACATGGTGTTAGAGCCAGGCTTTCAAAGGCTTTTGGACAAGACTCTCTTGATTGATTGACCTTTTGTTCGTGCCTTAAGCGCACGTTGTATCGTTGTGATCCCTATGTTAGTGACCCGTTGTTTACCTCTCCACGTGCAAGCCAGGGGTCGCACGTGTGGGGGAGTGTTAGAGATTGTCCCACATTGGTTAATTGTAACCGCCAAAGCTAGTCTATGAGCTTGGGCGGCCTCTTCACTCATTGCTATTAGGTTTTGAGTTGGATGCTTTAACACATAACATCTTTTCTTGAGAAACTAAAACATGAAATTAACAATTGGGTCAAACCGAACCAAAACCGAATAGAGCCTTAAGTCCCAATCAATTTGGTCGGCCACATGAATCCATTTTATCTATTGAGCTCGCTCTGTCGATGGCATCGTGTTCCATAATGTTCAAGAAACCTAGATCTTTTTGAACTATTGCCTCTAATGTCAATTTTGGTCTACCCTCCCCTTAGGGTTACCCTCAATCGTTGTCATTTCAATCCTAACTATTGCATTGGCCAATCTGTAATAGACATATCCAAAGCACCTTAATCTATTTTCTCTCATTTTATCTTCTTTCGGTGCTACCCTTACCATTCCCCCAAATGTTCTCGTCTATAATTTTGTCTTGCAAAGTCTTACCACACACTCATCTTACTCGCATAAGTTAACATTTGGGCCCTTATCTAGATTCGCAACGGCGGATTGATCTTTTGTGTGCTAGAAGTAGATCTAGGGACCGTATGAGAACCTAAGGATGGCTGTTGATCATCATTGGCTATGGATGTGGGCAACAATGGGTTGTTCATCTCTTGGCTCTCATCCATAAGATGCATGCTTTCATTTTCTTTTTTGTATGCCACATTCGACGGAGGTAGTTTTCAAATGGTTTTTCCCCTCTTGCAAAAAGACTTCTTTTTGAAATTGTGTTTGTTAAAATCTACCTATTCATCTGCTCGAGTCTCATGCATTTAGGATAGAGACAATTTCCAACCATTGGTGATGAGTAGAGGCCAATCGGTGGATTAGGCGGAGTGGATGCCTAACACCTTCCCACTCAGTACCTTAGCCATCGGACCTGTCTGTGGTGACATAAGGATCGAGCCTTTCCACAGAGTCATTCATGGTTCTTGGACCTAAACCAAGGGGCAACTCTGAGTTTTGTTGAGTGTTTGTTAACCAAGTATTCGTGGTGTTGTGCCCTCACTGCCCAGTCATCATGCTGCAGTAAAGTGTACCCACCTGGGGTAGTCACTCAAGCGTTCCACCCAAGGACGGCGGCGCTCATATTGGCGACTCTGCTAGGGATAATTATTTAACATGGTATTAGAGCAGACCAATGGAAATGTTGTTCACATTTTAACAAGATTCATCAATAAGTTTTCCATTCTAATTGGTGAAATAAATAGTGTAGTACATGCATTACTCATGCCTGACGGTGCGATCATACCAGTTTTCCATTCTAATTGGTGAAATAAATAGTGTAGTACATGCATTACTCATGCCTGTCTTTTGAACTCTTCATTTGCTGCACCCCAAGTTTATACCGATTATGACCAATAGAATTTCAGTGAACCACCACCTGCATCAGCGTGCAACGGGTGAAAGTTCCATGTAGTAGAATATTTGTAACGGTAGTTTTGCTACTTTGTTTCACATGCCTACTGTTCTAATTTTGCTACGTTTGCTTGGTCTAAATACCAGTGTCTATCACTACTTCTGTGGCTGGAAGATCGGTACGAAACTGTATATATACGTCATCCTGGCTTTCAAAAAGGAGCGAAACCGCTTCTGGCACTAGATAACCCGTTTCCTATGCAACTTCCTGAAAATTTGTTCGGTGACAAATGGGCTTTTGTCCAGTTACCTTTTTCAGGTACATTCTTTTAACATTGCTTTAAAGTTTGAGGTTTTCATCTTCACTTTCTTTTCCTTGATCTGTCTTTTGTTTTTGGTAAAGATCATGTTTGTTATCCTCATCTTTTGGTTTGCATCCATAAAGTCAATTGAAAATTGGAAATGAAGATGTCAATTTTCATTCTGCTTAAAAAAAGTGGGGTATTTTTTTATTGGAAGAGTGGTGTATTATGTCCTAACTACTCAGCAATCCCTACCCTATAAACAATCCAGTTTCAGTTGTTCACTTATCCTGGAAATAAAGGACATCACTTACAATATGTAGCATTTCATAGCAAACTGTTTTATTAGTTTCCCGTTTCAGTTGTTCAGCAGGAGGCCTCTTCCTTAGAGACAAAATATGTCTTTGGTGCAACTATAGACTTGGATCTTTTGGGGATTGAAATTGATGCCGACACATTGATTCCTGGATTGGCTGTTGCATCTTCACGCGCTAAACCATTAGCAGGTATGCCAATGTGTCCCTTTGGATTTAGCATCTAAATGTCAGTAGCGTGATGTCATTATTCTTGCACTTTCTTCACTACATCCATATGTAATACATGGCTCATATGTTGCCAAAATCAGGATTACTCCAACAGATTTATCATATCACCTTACAAGATCTCTCTCTAAGAAATTTGGCTTTGTGATACTTGATTAGCACAGTAGACCATAGAATTGCCAAGAATGGGAAAATAGATTGAGAAGATTCCTGATACAACAGGGACGAAAGAAAGGAATTAAAAAAAGAATCTTGAAATTTATGTGTGACAAATTATAATATCATAATACCCCAGAAGACCAGAAATTTGTGATTGGTTGGTTTTTTCGATTCTGCAATTTCTAGAGTCAGTTAACTGAGAAATTATAACCACGAACAATTTTGTTCTTTGTCGACAATTTGCGTCTCATTTTGTTCTTAGTATGCCAGGAGCAGACCCTCAACAGCATTTTCATTCCCAACTAACTGATATGTTAAGCCATACAAGTGTTCAATGATCAACAATGCTTTCTTCTCAGTTCACTTCTTTGTAACCAATTTATTTGGAAATTTGGTACATCTGCCGTTTCTACGAGGAAGCCAGATAAAATTCCTTTTTCTTTTTTTTTTTGGTTATCCCCTGCTGCAGGTTGGATGAATGGATTAGAAGTCTGTTCGATGGAAGCAGATGCAGCTCGAGCCTCCTTGATTTTATCAGTTGGAATTTCCACACGATATGTTTATGCCACGTATAAGAAAACACCAGTAACAACTAGTGAAGCTGAAGCTTGGGAAGCAGCAAAGAAGGCCTGTGGAGGATTACATTTTCTTGCCATCCAAAACGATTTGGATTCGGACGATTGCGAAGGATTTTGGCTTCTATTAGACTTGCCACCTCCACCTGTATAAACATAGTGTAAGTAATAACAATATCAACAAGGTTCCACCCCCCACCCCCTCCCCCTTTTGTTTGGCCAATTTGTATTGGCTGAAGCATCTTAGTTCCGGTTCTCGGTATGCTTAATTCTGGATTGCGCTTCATATTTTGAAAATTGAGGTTGGAATTTGTGTTTATTTGGCGAACACATATGCTAGCACTTAACAGAAGGTGAAATTTGAAGCTGCTAAAATAGGATGGATTACGAATTCAAACTGAAAAGTTCTGCCTGGGAATCCTTCCATTTTTTTGGTTTGACCGACGGGAATGTCTGGGCCAGTTTTCGCGCTCCTCGACTAATCCCCTCCCCAGTCTAGTCAAAGGTAGGCCATCCACTGGACTAGAGGATTCACAAGCTTGATCCCAAGATCGAATTATTTCAAGTGTTCCTAGATAACTTCCACTAGAAGACATCTTGATATAGATTTGCAAACAAATCAGTTTCCATTGTTCGACTATTTGACAGCATTAACAAAAGGATACCCAACGTCCCCCAGAGCAGAGACCAATTTTCCTTTCAGGATTTTTTTTTTTTTTTTTTTGGCATCAAAAAAGAACATCATATATATATATGAATAGAAAAGAGTACCAGAAGGGTTTCAACTAACATAATACAAATCAAAGCACATGAGCGTGCGGCAAAGCTAAGCTACAATAGAAACCTTTCAGGATTCTTGAGAGAGTGGTTCTATTTGGACCCAATCAATTTCTCTCCAGCCCTATTATTATTCCTAATATGTCCTCCCATACAAAAAAAAAAATAGAACACCAAGTAGGACAATGAATCGCTAACGGTGTTCGCATCCTTTTTTCCTCTCTGTAGCCTCATTTTATTGTACTCCAGTAGCAAAGTGCGTGCCTGAAGGCACTTTCTTAATAATTTACTGCACAACCTAATCTTGCATTAGGCTCCATTTAGTTGAGAAAGTAGCACTCACCTGACCTCATAAAAAAGAAAAGGAAAACTAATCTTTATCTTTATCAAAGTCAGCAATTCCATTTCCATTTAGATGAGAAAGTATGTCAATTGATCTCTGAAACATTCAAGCTATTCGACAAGCCATTAAAGCAGTTTTAGTAACCCATATCAACAACAAAACAAACTACGGAGTAGTAATTTTCAGTCAGTGCAAAAATCCAAAATCTAATGTAGAAAATCAGCAGTATACCGTCATAATACCAACAATACAAATTCGTAATCACTATCACCCAAGTTAAAACACATGTAACAGAAAGAGAAAAGGCCAAAATACAAACATGTAGCCATCTTAATCAAATCATTAGCAACCAAATTCACATGAACCATCCGAGAAATCAAATTACCCGTTTCAGATTAGAATTGTCAAGACCACAATTGCCACCTGATCCATAACTGTGATACAAATTATAGAAAAGTTAAAACATTAAAAACAAAATACTCCTAGAACCTTGGTTTCACGAGTCGTCAAACCCCCAATCTCCAGAACTCTATGGCCTGGGCCGGCTAGTCCAATATCCTCCACCTACTGATACTAGTGGGGAATGTCGATCGCCACGTGGAATGGCGCCGGAGGCTCATGTACCTCCGAATGGACCGGACCCAGAAAATGGGAAACAATCCGAAGAGCCAGAGTAGTATCACAACGCCAAACAGCACCAACAACACCTCCACCCACGTCATCCACCCCTGTGGTACCCACGTCATCCACCCTTGAGGGGCCGGCAGGGTGCGAACTACGACGATAAAAACCGGGTACCCATGTCGTCCACCCTTGAGGGGCCGGCAGGGTGGGAACTACGACGATAAAAACCGAAGGTGATAGTGGTGGGAAAGTGCAAGGGTCACAACTGTGACCCAAAAGGACGGGTGAGAGGAGAAAGACACATAATATCAAGGTGGTCTTCATTTAGCTTTGCGGGAATGAGACTATTTGTATTACACTTGCTCAATTGTTTTTTGCTTGGTAGAAAATGGCTAGAATCCATCCCTCTTTATACTATTCTATTGAAGGCTCTAGTACAAAGATATTTTCATACAAGATAAACTTTGAGGTTATTCTAGAATTACACATGTGACTAATTCTCACCAAAAAAAAACTCTAGATATTTCACAAGGATATTCTAGATCTTATAGAGCTAAATATTTTAGAGTTTCTAAAAACTAGATATTTATATCTTCTTCAATGAACGCCCTATTACATTGTCTTTCTTGGCACAAAATGAGAGGGCTTTCTTGGCACAAATATGTAACGCCCTATTGCATTGTCTTCTAACACAACTAAATGAACCAGAAACAAAATTGATTTGACACAAATGAAAAAAGTATGGCAGCAACTGTAACAGTTCAAAACACACTTGTTTAAGGCCACACTGCTTGCTAACCAAGTATATTCATATCTTCCATTCTCGTAGAACTTCTCAAAAAATCGATTTGACACACATGAAGTAAGAGATTAGGTTCTAGGGGAATGATACAAGCCTAGTTAAATACATAGAGTTAGACTCGCATCGAGAAGGTGATGACAATACTCCCTCTACGGTTTTACATGCCATTTTCAATGACTTATATCTCTCAACGCATATTACGTTTTATATTTTTAAAATCATTGTCTTATAGAAATTATTAAGATCTATCAAATAAGATCCAAATTGCATATTTTTAGCAATATACATTACGAGATATAAGCAATGGAAAATGACACGCATAATAGTAGTGGACATTTAAAAAGGGACGATTTGAGACTTGTAAATACTGTAAGAAATGGAGAGAAATTTTCTGGTTCCAATAGAACCAAAGTCTTAATCTCAAAAGACAACATACAGACTCTTTGCTTTTTTAATACTGTGTTTCGACAAAAAATCTCCAGAAAAGAACAAATAAACTTTAGAATGATGATGAACAGATAACAATCATCATCTTTAACAATTAAAACAAATCTTCTCTCTGAATGAAAAAAAGAAACGAAAAGAAAAGAAAAACCTAATACATGAAGAGATTACATGTACATATAGCCCACACTGCCATCAGATGTAACCTACAATTTATAAATTTATGGATGGCAATAAGGACGACACAGTTTACTACATGAGAGAGGGCGCAAATTACAGCGGATGCCCACACGAGGGAGGGCGCAAATTACAGCGGATGCCCACAAAGAACCTTTTATTATGCTCAGCCACCTTCCAACCGGTTGAGGTTAGTTCTTGGTAGTAAACCAATCCCCAACCGGCTACATTGGTAATGCATAAACCTGGCAGTAATTTGAGCAGATAAGAAAAGGTCTAATTCTTGAATGATGAATCCTCAAGGACCTGAGGAAACCTCCTGCACAAGATAATCCTCCATAGTCTGGACAGTCTCTGCTTTCCAGAATACCATCCATAAAAATGGAAAGTCTTTTGGTAGTATTTCCATACACATTAAGTTCAACCTTGTGCGTTCCCACGCTTTTGCTTCTGAGAAACAAAGCGAATTCCATGCTTCCCCAGTTCCAAGTTTTTGGCCCTTCCATCATCTAGAGAGACAGATACAGTTGATTTGACTTCATTGACGTCTTTTACCACTCCCTTGTGCCTAAAAGGAAAGAAATTGAGCATTCAATCCACCATGCACGCAAAAACTCGGAGCAAACAGAAGAGTAATAAAGCATCACAGTCCGTTGGTTAAGTAGGTGAGAAAAGAACAGGTCTCACGGTCTTGGTGAAAAAAAGAAAAAGATTTTTTGTGTTCTCGCTTTCTTGTGGGGATGAGGAAGAAAGCAGAGAAAGTAAGACAGGGATATGGGTGGGATTTCTTGTTTTCCCTTTGTGTGTTGATGGCCATCTCAGTATTCTGAAAATTACACCAGTCAGTTTTGTTTCTCAACGTCTTCTGTGAGAATGGAACTGGCAAATAACAGACTGTGTTCTTCTGCAATCCATTTCTCACATAAAACGAGAGAGAGAGAGAGTTATCTCTTTCGTCTCTTTATTCATTTCTCGCTAAATCTCTCAAATCAAAGGGGCTGTATAAGTGTTTACCCAGTACCCAAGGGTTTCACAAATCTTTTCATTGATGATTTTCGAAGGACAACTCACCAGGAATTATCTGACGGCTGATGGACTTCCACTCTCTTTCCAATCGCATCTTTGCCCAACTTCTGCAGTATCCAATTAGCATCCATGATCTCATCCATCGTATCATCTCCATGCTGCTGCGAGAGATCTTCGTCCTCCCTAGTCGAAGTTTTCCCCATGAAGGGCGATGGTCTCTTTCTTTTGGACCTTTGTCCCTTAACAGAACTCTTCTCATCCTCACCCAGAGGAGCCCACGAACTTTGATTGTCATGATAAGGATTCTTGAACTTGAGCTTCAGCAAAGGTTTGGAATCCCTTAGCATAGATTGTGACACTGAAGGTGTATGGTTGCTCTCATTGTTGCCACCATTTAATGCTTCAGACCTACCTTCCACATTCTTCCTCAGATACACCTTTTGACCTTTTATTGCAGGGTATTTGTTTGCACCATCCACCACAGCCGGACTTTCTTCAATGCTTCGTCTCCCCAATGAAGCATGAGGGTCCACTGGCGAAACTGCTTCATATCCATCAGCCATATTCCCGCCACCAAACTTAGGGTTCACGTCAGAGACTTCTGGGTTACTTTTTCTGATCTTTATCATGTTGCCCTCTTTTCCTCTCATCTTTGGACCTTTTAGCTGTGCGGCGTAATTACCTCCTGAAATCCACGTAAAACACAAATGTCTTTTTTATTATTTTGTTTTTGCATGATGCATTTTTAACAGATACTGTCAACAGTGTCAGCTAAATAAATAGGACATGCATTCTCCTTCAGTGAAAAAAGTACCTTTTTCATCACCAACTTGGGTATGTCTGTCCAACGTCTGCCTTTTAGCCACTTGCTCATGACCCGCATCTTCACTGCCTATTCGTGTATAAAAACCAGATAAGCCAAATGCATCCTCTATGAGAGACAAACCAAATCACTCAAACTATATATACTAAAATACATAATTTCACCTCAATAGAGATTCTTTTTTCTTCTCTTTTTCTATCTTATTTATTCATTTTTCTGACATTTCCCCTTTTTTCCAACTAATACCATGCGTAAAAGTGTGCCTTCCTTGCCAGATAAGTGCTAACCCTACGTTGGTTAAAGAATTGCAAGGTTGAGCAAAATGACTTGCTCTTGACTTTCAACTTCTAAGCATAGAAAGTGTAGTGCATGTATAAGCAGGCTGGTTGCAGGAATGAATAGAACTCAAAAAACTGCAACAATTGGCCATAAATGTAGCTGAGACATGAGTGTTGAACAAAAGCAACAAAAACAGAGGAAACTGCTTTCAAGTTGAGGAAATAAAGTAGACAACTAACGCGAAAGCACTTGTTTGTTTCTGCTCGCCAGCTATTATAGCAATGGAGAAACAATTGGAAGAATAAACGGAGCTACAAAATGGGAGGCAATGGCAGTAGCCACATGACACTACAGTTCATGCGAGGTCAACAGACCAGAGGTTGTTACACATCACAAGCAAAATTTCCAGCGAATTCAGACCCAAACAATGTCCAGACAGGGCAACTAGCAGGATTTTCCACCAACGAGCTTCTTGATATTAAGTTGACCCATTTTTGTCTACAATCTTCACTACGTAATTAAAAACCTGATCTAGTATTGAGAATCCATGAACAACCCTTCAAGTTCACCTTTTGGGGGAAAAAATCAGAAGTCCACTAGTTTATCAAGCCTAAGGAACTAAAGATATTTTGGTATCAAATATTGCCACTTGGCCAACTTCTGATCCATTCTTAGTGGCCAAGGTGCACTATCCGATGAGATGAAGAACAACAAACAATAAAACTAAATCGGACAATACATAAACAAGTCTTGAGATAATTCTCCTAGGACTTGTAAATATCTTGATGAACTAATGACAAACAATATGAATCAAAGTCCAACACAATGAAAAACAATATGTCGAGAATAGACCAAGATAATTCCAACTCTCAGAGTCCAATGCCAGAGGCGCTCTAAGACTTATTGGCAGAATCATCAGCTATCACATTTCTCCACTCCATACTAGCATCTAGAACTTTCAATTCACAAATTCTTCTGAAATCGCTTAAAGCAAAACATTAATGGGAAATTTAAAATTTAAATGCACCGGTTCGATTCAACTGACCCATCAATGGGTTAACAGGTTCACCGGTTGAACCTGTTTAGTCGAGCGGTTTTAAAGAAAGAGGACGGTTTTGAAATCTCTCTAGTTTGTCCGGACAGGAGCAAGGGCCGGTCAACGGTTCAACCGGCCGGTCCGGTCTGGTTTTTAAAACATTGCTTTCAACTATACTCAAAGACTTCTACTATAGAGACCATTCTTACCTAGTTCAGCTATTCATCTCCAGCATGAATAAGAAAACAATTTAGCACTAGTTACTAATGACAAGTAGTGTTCACAGCCAAATATTTGCCCCATGCTTAATTGAAACTGGAAAACATCACAATTAGTTGCACATAAAGACGAACTTCATATGGTACGCCTGCTTTAGCAGTAAAATAAAATTCTCTTAGAGCATGTATGAAGCGTTTGCGTTGTTTTCACTATTTTCTAGTACTAGCCAATGCCCTTATTCCTTTTATTTTTTCTTGAGGAACTCGCTCAAACAGGCCTACCAACATAGAGATTTTCTTTCATAGCTTCTTTCCTCTGTCCAACTTCCATTTTCACCTTTATACAAGAAAATAATCCATAAAAAACAGACAATTCAATACATATAAACAAAAAATATGGTTTCCATATTGCAAGAAAGATAATATGAAAACATAGGGAAAAAATAGAGAACAACTAAGGTTTCACATGCAACATCAAAGAAACAAAGAAACATGATTTCCATATAGCAAGAGAGACAAAATGAAAGGTATGATGGCTAACAATTCTCAGCAAATCCGACTTCAACATGTTTCTTGAACATTGCCTTTGCCAAAACATAACAAGGCAAACACATGAAAAACCTAGAATAAACCTACTTGCAATAACTAGAAAGGTTTTATTATGGTCCCGCCATAAAATCAAAGGATAACGATTTTTAAACAATTCTATCCAAAAGAAACACAGTTCGGATTATTACTTCACAGACATAATAACTCCATAGTTTATGAGTCCCAAATAGTAACAAGAACAATAACAATGATAGCAATATAAGTGAAAAAGTAAGGCTCTCATACCATTGGAGGCTGTCAACTCTTGCCCTCTTCGATAGTTAGAAGCGTCAGACCTTGGAGGACTAGTTACATTCCGATTTCGTGCACCTAAATGTATAACTAGCTTTGGTCCTTTTGTGTTCGTAATCATAGACTTGCCAGCATCTTTACTAGTGTCATTCCCAATACCCAAGCTGTGAGGTTTACTACTCTTAATGTTTCCAAGTCTTGATTTCGTACTTGCATTGCCTACTGTAACATCATCAATGAACTTGTGTTTCAGGACCCCTGCCTGATTGATAGAGCATATCCCTTCACTCAAACTTCCAGCAACTGGAGAAGAAAAAGGTTCTCCGCTTCTGTGGGACAGCATGTCATCATTCTTGTCATCATCCCTGTTACACCCAAATAACGGTGGATCACTCTGTCCTTCGAAACTCTGATGTGCCCCTGACTTGCTAATTAAGGATGCATGGTGACCCTTCTTCTTAACAAACTTCTTATTTGGGGGTTTCGTTCCAGACTCCATGGTCTTCTTTGGTGATTTATCCACTAACCCTTTAAGAGAAAACTTCAAAGAACGACCATATTCATTCTTTACAATAGGGCCACTTTCTTCATCATCCGAATAAGGTGAAATAGAAAATATTTCATCTTGAGTTGGCAACCCAGCAGCTGCTCTCAAGCTTGCAATCAAATCACGGTCAGCTTCATCTCTCCTCCTCCAGAGCTCGTGAACAGCATCCTCAAGATCCCTCACCTGACAAGTTAGTTATAAAAAAAAGAAAGGTGTTACTTTCAATTAGCAAATTGAATACAACGAATAAATTTTGAAAATGTTATAAACACCATTATATGTCTATATACCTGGTAGCACTCTCCACGGCATGTGGCACATTTGTATTGAAGATTTCCATCAACTTGAAACTGCATATATTTATCATCACTGCAAAAAATTTGCCAACAGTTGTAAGAAATCTTGAATATCAATGGGCATGTTCGTTTTGAGACTTGAGGAAAGTTTTGGGAGTAATGAATGGAGAGAGATAGATAGAGAAATGAAAGTAATAATCGGAGAGAAAATTTATTGAGAACCGTGCGCAGTGAGAAAAGGTTGGGTCTAGAGACCCAAAACGAACATGGTCTATATGATTCAGAAAATGGAGTTCAAAATAATTCTGCCCCGCAAAACCAAGACGATTCTTATAAGAAAGAAGAAAAATAAAAAGCATAAGCAAATAGTTATAGTGCGGAAAGTACAATGCTCAGTGGAGCATACGGAGAAACAAAGAAAGCTAATGTCTTAATTAAATACTCAGCCACTAGTAGTACTGTAGTACCATGCTAACTACAATAAGCTGGATACAATACATTCTGCTAAGATTGGTGCATTGTTTTCTTCATCTATCAGCTGTACCAAGTGCTAGTAAGTATATTTCCTCTTAACTGCAAAACTTTATCCTTCTCTACTGCCTCTCGTCATTGAAGAGAGTACTAATTTCAGCTGCAATGGTGTACTAAAGAGACTCGAAACCTACATCGCAATAATTAGAGCTTGTCCCACATTTGTTAATTATAACCACCAAACCTAGTATATAAGCCTGGAAGGCCTCTCCACTCATTGACAATTGATTTTGAGTTGGACGCTTTAACATGGTATCAAAGCTAGGCTTTTGGACGTGCCTTAAGCGCACATTGTTTCGTTCTTCGTTGTGATTCCAATGTTATGGCTCTTTCGTTTATCTCTCACGTGCAGGTTAGGGGTCGCACGTGTGGGGGAGTATTCAAGCTTGTCCCAAAAAATGCTGAAGTTAACATCTAGGGCTGAAAAGATTCCATATTCCTCAAGAGAATCTGTGATTGTCAAAATTCAAATTGCTGACAACTTGATTGCTGAAGTACAACAGACTGTACTTTTTTTCTTTTTTGCTCGGCAAACAGACTGTAGTATAATAGTAGCAGAAAAATAATATATACAATAAATGAAGGGGAAAATTTGCAAAGTCTGGAACCAGTAAGAGTTCCAAAAACACCAGCATCACCTGCATGTCTATATTCTCCAATTATCTCCTTTCAAAACTATGCACGGAAACACATATAAAGGGGAGGAATCTGTTTACAGTCTCACACCCCTGAGTAACTTTTTGTATGTCTTGCCCCGTCTATATCCCAACACATGTGTGTTCTCATGCTTGTTTTACTAAAGGGAAGGGATCGTTTACAACACATATGCATAACAACTTGTACGTCTCACATTTCCTAAATCCTATCTGAAAGGTGACATGACAACCCAAGGGTATACAACAGAAATTTAACTCTCGTACTGAAAATAAGACACTTTGATCCTCCGAAAAAAAACCTAGACAACCATATATTTGGGAGATAGAAATCCCCTTTCCTTCTAAATCCCATGAATTTGACAGTACATTTCTAAACAGTTTGAAAATTGAAACACTTTGTCAGGATATTATACAATATGATGGAGTATATTTTTATGGTTCAGAATGTTTCCACACATTTGTAACCAACTTCTGTATAGATATTCCAAATTCCTAAGATTATATACTTTCTGAAGGGTTGACGCTTACTTGATATCTCATACCTGACTCCACGTAACATAGATCAGAACCCAGGTGAGCTCATTATAGAATTAGTCGAGCTCAAGCTTCAAAAATGTGATCAGGATATGTGTTTAACAATGAAGGAGCTTAAAAAAACTCACAGCTAGCCCAGCCCACTATACACTAAATACTCATAGTCCACTGGTGATGCCGCGATGTCCCTTTTTTCTACGAGAATTAAAAAATAAACAAAAATCCACATCATCCTCTCCACTTCTCTCATCTCACCCTCTATTCTTACTCCACTGTTGCACTTCTCCAAGTCACTCATTTATTAGCCAATGTCGTTCTAATAATTTGAGAATTTAACTTTTTTATTAGACACTCAATAATTAACTCAACTTAGTTTCTTCTACAATTGATCGTATCGTTTACTTTTTACGATCAAATTTTTGCTTCTGGTTTGGAAAAATGATGTCAAAAAGTGTAGGCAGGATTAAATATAACTTAATTTTTCCCATGCTCCCGTGCATAGCATGGCAGGATAAAATATAACTTCATTCATAAACTGTTACGTAACCAATTGTCCCACAAGTTTAAGCTATTAGGAAATGGGCACAAAAATGTATATCAAGCTATCTAACAACAGCAAATCATGACCAGCTTTAGTATCAAACAGGGAATTTTTAGTCATCATGAAACTTCTGGACTCGAATGCCTCAAATATACAACAATGGTGCTAGCACTCCAATAAGCAAGTTAGCATCTTCTCTCCTTCCCTACTTTTGCTTCATATATCTAAATTTAGCAAATCTAATTCACCTTTTACTTACCTGTTCAGGGTCTCCCTTCATCAACTACTACTCTAACCTAACCTAGTTCTGCAATTAAATAGGCCTTTATTGTCCCAATTCCTCCACCTCAGATTCTCAGCATACAATTCTACTTCATTTCAATAGTAAATTTTAACAAGTTCACATTATTCCTTGTAACTCATATTATTTATAATATACATACAAAAGAAGTAATCCTTGGCTGATATTGTCACATCATGTTCATTACTAACACTCTTATGCTACGTGGACTCAGGTGCCAGCTGAGCATTGATATAAGTGATGCCTAGTGTCTGGCCATTCAAGCGCTGAAGCACGAATGGCACCTGATTCAAGCAAGGGTCGCAGAGATCAATTAAAACTATTAATAAAAGCAAAATTATTAACTTAAGAAAAGTATTCCTATAATTCTACCAATCAATAAACATAACATTCAAACATCTAACTGACCAAGTACTAACAAAATCATGTGAAACGATTTTATGTAACCATAGGTCTTTTGTATGTTATTATGAAGAATGTTTGGCCAAGTACTCAAACATCCGAACGTCTGTTGGGCTCTAGGCTCAAGGCACAAGGCGAGGCGTGGGCCTTGTTGAAGCGAGGCGCACTTAGGCAAGAAAAAAAAAAAAAAGCATACATCAATTCTTCAAATAATGAACACTAGGACAATAAATTTAGTGTACCATGTAAAAAAACCATAAAATCATATAGGCAACAATTCTTGCGTAGAGAACTAGAACGTCAAATTCATTTAAAGACAATCATCCGACACTTCAAACATAGGCTGAGAGAGATCATTCGGTTCGAGCCGTTCAATTGAGAGATGAAACATCAATGCGGTGAAGTGATGTGCTAGGATCATTTAGCCCTTAGGTTAAGACCTCAGTTACATTTTTGTCGTTAAGAATTAAATTTGGTGCATTTGAAAGAGGCTCACCAGGCGCACGCCTTGCGCCTTTCCAAAAGGCACGCAAAGGCGCGTGCCTTGGTTGCCTAGGCCTCGCCTTTGTCAAATCACCTTGCCTGACCCCTTACAATCGATAATACATCATTTCTCTTTTCTTCACAGGGTATTAGAGCTAGGTCTTGGGTGGCCTCACCTCTCGTGGTCAAGTCTCTGTCGCCCTAAGCAAATCTCCTGGTCAACTCAATTCGCACCTTGACGTGCATCCGGGCTGCACGTGAGGGGGAGTGTTAGACTTTGTCCCACATCGCTCATCTAAGCCACCCAAGCTTGGTTAATATAATCTAGAGGTTACTCCACCTATTGCCAATTGGTTTTAGGTTGGAACCCTCCAAGAAATCTAACAACTATGCTAATTCCTAAGACAGAAAAACACCTCCAATGCCTCATTTATTGTCCAAGCTACAAGATCTTAACAAGGTGAAAGTGAACATTTCAAGCATAATATCAGACTACGCGCATAAACATAAATCCGTAGAGGCGTAGACATACTTTGTTGGATGAATGTCATCTACACGTAAACATACTTTGTTGGATGGATGTCATCTACACCAATATCCCAGACTAAGTGCCAGTCGTTTGACACTGGTACTTGAAAAGCATATGAAGAGTCCATGTATCATGGGACTACTAATATATAGGGCACCAACTTTCTGTTCTTCTATCTATACCTACTTCAAGCCACCCTTTGCAATAAAACCTCCTTTCCTTCCATGGTGTAAATGTAATCAGTACTTCTACATCTGAGGTATAAATCAACATCTGAGGTACACAACCAAAAGTGCAGAAGATACAATGAACCTCATCTAAAGGCATAACTCAAACAACTCTGACCATTGTGCATGTTATTTTCCATGTGCTTCTTTAGAAACTTCAAAAAGGGATTACTATATGTATATAGGAACTCAGCAGTCAAACTTACTTGGGCATGTCCATAAATATGGAGGACCTCAAACAACTTTTTTTGTCTCATAGTTACCTCTTCAGGAACATGAAGAGAACAAATAACCTCTTTTGCTTATAGTGTTTCCACAACTAAAGTCAATAGCTACTCTTTACTTCACACATGAAGACTCCACATAAAAAATTGAAATAAAAATTGCCCTACCCTTGATAATCATTCAATGACATACAACCAATGATATAGCAACTAGACTTAGACAGCTTACACAAAAAATTATATGATATGTATCAGAAAAACTAATCAATGTAGTATTGAAGAAACCTGATCCCATCGCACTGACAGTGCACCCAGCGCTGGCAAACATCACAGCAAACCATAGGTGTTGATTCAGAATCTCTGTAAACCTACAACAACAAAGGCAAAAAAGGTAGTGAACTTCTTCTGTGGAGAGAAAGAGAGAGACCCAATTGACGCTTTTGCACTTAAAGGTTTAAACATGCTTTTAAGCTAACAATTCATCAAATAAACAGAAGCTGAAAAATTCAAGATCATCAAACACCAAATAATACCTTCAAACAAACAGGGCAGTAATTTCCCTTGACAAACAACCTTCCACAAGCATCACAGCAGGTATAACCTAGAAACCACCTACAATTTAACAGAGCAACAATCGATCCACATTTTAAAAAGAGGCATCTTTAGAATACACCGTTTCAGTAATCAGGATTCTTAGAAAACAGTCCATACAAAAGAAAGAGCTACCACTAAAACATCAACATGTCATCTGAGATCATTTTCATATAAGCTTCTTAACCATTGCTAACAGTCGATACCTTACGCTTAGACCATTTCCAGGGACATTAGATCCACAGCTGTGACACCTTGTATGTTTAGGGCACAAATAAGGTCCATTGCTAACATTCTGCAGAGTTCAAACTCACATAAGGCAAACTGTTTCAATTGCTAGTTGCAACATAACCTACAGGGATAAGGAATCAACACCCAACCTTGTGAGGAGGTTGCTGACAGTAACAATGGTATGCACCATCACACCTTCTACAGAACATGAATCTAGTCTGATCTCCAGTCCTTCGGCAGACCTAGAGTTATGAGTGCATTTCAGAAGTGAACAAGATACAGAAGTAATTGTAAACCAGCTTTGCTGTAAATGTGTCATAATAAATAGATCGATTGCGATACGACCAAAAAGACAACAGCAAATGCAGCAGTGCATCACGAATATAGTTCAGTCAAACAAACACACTGACAATTAACAAAGTCAGCAATTAAGGACACAGCAGTAATAAGGAAATCCCACAACCAGATGATCATAAAGCTCCTAACGATATGTTTTACAATAATAATTGTAAAAAATGCAATTACTGGATGTTTAGCACTTGAAAGCAGACACAAAGCCTGGCATGTTTGCGATCCCATTCGTCGTATTGGAGCAATCCACATTCCACGTAACTTAGTTTGAAAGTTTAAATTAATCAACTTTCTCAGCAACTTGTGTATCTGAAGGTTTTTCAATCCCGTACCAGAATCCTTTTTTGCAATTCCTCCTAATACGAGTGCAATGACTACTTGACTCTTATTCTCTTTCCAATTATGTTATGCATTTAAGGCCTTCCGCTTGAAGCAATCATGTAACAGAGCATAATAAACATGGGACAAAAATGCACGGAATCTGCTAAACCAAACCAAACCAAACCAACCCAACCAAACCAAACCTTAAGTCCAAGGAATTGGGGTCGGCCACGTTAATCTGTTATCTCCATTGAGCTCTTCAAGGGCATCATGAACCGTGATCTCCAAAAAACCTAGATCCTTTCAAACTACAACCTCTAAAGTCAATTTTGGTCGACTCCTCCCCTTAGTGCTACCATCTACCACAGCTATATTACTCCTTCTAACTACCGCATCAACAGATCGCTAACAACTACATTTAAAAGGCCCAGTGCTAAGTAGAGGAAAGCTAAATGAAGGAGAAAGCCACAAAAAGAGTCAGTGCGGGATAACATTACATTTTGCTGACAGCTAACTTTTAGTTATAGATCGAGTGTAGTGGCCAAGTAAATTCACAAGGGGGAGGGATTTCATTACCTCAATACGGCCCCTTAGTTCAGGCAGACCTGAAATCATTTTGTAGCACAGTTGTTTCTCAAGATGAACAGTTGTTTTTAAATGGTTT
The DNA here is from genome assembly GCA_020567845.1 of Rhododendron henanense subsp. lingbaoense. Lineage (NCBI taxonomy): Eukaryota > Viridiplantae > Streptophyta > Magnoliopsida > Ericales > Ericaceae > Rhododendron > Rhododendron henanense. The sequence continues at coordinate 38,307,957 of CM036312.1, forward strand.
ATATGCAGGACTGCAGTGTAATAAGCAACAGAAAGTAGTTTTTCCCGTTAGTATCAGGTATTGGCTTTGTGGTGGGTACAAAACATATAAGGTTGCTATTTTATGTTGTCCCCAACTCCTATCAAACAGTCAATCAAGGACAGGTGTGACACATAGCTAAGTTAGAAAGTGGTAAAAAGAAATTGCTCATCCACTTCTGACTGTTCTCAACTAATATTGATCCCATGAGACTGGGAAAGAAGAAAATGTTTACATACATGGGCCAATGTACGCCTGTTAATGCACATAGACAGAGTCTATTCATGAACACATATGCATGTGAAGCCCCACGAAAAGTTGAAAATATAAGCGTTTTAGTTTCCTATGCTATTATGTATTTTGTTTAACTTTTGGTTTGGCGCTTTAGCCCATCCTGACACATGCCACACAATTGCCCAAAAAATGAATGATTACTAGGTCCGCCCCTGTACTCTTCTTTCAATTTGGATGTACAAACCCATATGGCTGATAGTTTCCAAAAAATATTAAACTCTTTGCTGGAAAATCTTAATTCAAGAAGCCAGAAATGCACAATAAAATAACTGATATGCAAAGCTGGTAACAAGACTTAAAAACTTAATTATTCCAGTGACAGTTCGGTGAACGGGAAAAGAAAAACAGATTAGATGATAGTGAAATGATGAACATAGCAGTCATATTGCTTAAGTACAACTTCATATCTTATGCTAACAAAGGGCAATCAGAAATTAGTAATTACCTCACATATTCGGCACGATGGACAGGTCCACGAACTCCAATGAAATAAATCTGCAATCATCCACGAAAATATGTAAAATTTGCAATAGTAACAAAGTAGCCTGGTTTTGAAAAAAAAAACTAAGTAGACTATGATACTTCTTGCTATTACCTCTCCTTTGAGCCCAAGCTTTCAGGCAGCTCCTATGATACTTCTTGCCACAACTTTTGCAAGAAAGCATCTTCATTGCTCTCTCACTTCCTTCATTTTCACCAAAATAGCATAGCCTACACATTACTTTCACACCAGACTGGCCTTGATCTTCTGCAGGAAGATCTATAGAAGCATCCTTCACATATAAAAGTATACGTTGTTATTGCCAAAGCAACAATGAGATCCTATAGGAGTGAGACACCATTAAAAGAGGACTAAGGTTCCAGGACAAGAACAGATACATCAAATGACTCCAGCTTCCTGACAGAGGAAGAGGTGCGCCAGCAGAAAAGTGACTGTGTTAGCAGGCAAGTGTATGTTTCAAACAAAAATAAAATAAACAGTTTTTTCCATGTCTTATTTGTACTTTGGGAGAGCAAGAAAGATTCTATCACCGGTATAATTAGCATAGAAAAAGCTTCCTGTATTCAATGGAAAGGTACACTATACTACTGTTTCGATTCTTAATAACCCCAATTAGAGAGACATTTAAGATATCCACAAGGAAGATGATTCATAGACTATTTAATGGATGGCAAAATCCCTTTGGAGCTGAAAGAGCGTGTGATCTCATAAAGCGTCCATACAAACCTACAAAGGCTAAGGAAGAGAATTCCTGCCACTTCCTCCGATGGAAGTCAGGGCCACTCCTCGATGCCAACGCTCCTATTGCGGGGGGAGGATTGGATAGTTATGAAGTCCACACACAACCGGGAAGTTTTCCAGCGAATTTTATATCATTACACATGTTAGAGCTTATCCCTTATTTTTTAAATTTGGCCTCCAAATTTAGTACATGAGCCTAAGCGGCCTCTACACTCATTGCAATTGGTTTGAGTTGGATACTTTAACATGACATCACAGCTAGGCTTTCGGACAAAACTCTCTTCATTGATTGCCCCGTCAGTTGTTCCTAAGTGCACCTTGATCATTTGTGACCCCTACTTTAAGGCCCCCTTTGTTTACCTCTCCACATGCAAGTTAGGGTCGCACATGCATAAGAGTACTAGAGTTTGCTGGTTAATTATAACCTCCAAAACTCGTATATGAGTCTGGACGGCCTCTCCACTCATCGCCAATCGGTTTTGAGTTGGATCCTTTAACAACATATTTGAACTAAGTTGAAGTTCCACAGGATACCTATAAAGCCCACAACATTTTCTAGTCCACAAGGTTTGCCAATAAAAACAATAACATATTCAATAGTTGAGTGGACCGTGGAGAAGAAATTATAATGTCAGATGGATGGCTTGAGTTACAAAAACAACAAACTAGAAATGACTGATTCATTCAAATTTAGGAATTGCGACAACTAAACATCAAATAATTTATTAATTAATATGGTCCGGGAAGGTTTAGCATGAAACACAATTGCATGGACAAGTTACTTTATTACTTTATGCAAAGTGGGTTGTGCTAAAAGAATTAGAAATATTGAAGAAGTACATGTGTTGAGGTGGTAAACAGGGGCATAAGTAACTCATATTAAACCAAGGAAAATAATTCAAAGTGAGAAATAAAAGGGAAATGAATTCATGTAATGCCCCAACTTGGTATTCAATGCCTGTTTGAGCTGCATTTGAGTATTTGCTTTGAAGCACCTACACACTGAGTCATTGTATCCTTATCAGACATGTCAGGGAAACACGACACACCATAAAACACCAAAATATGTAGAGGAAACACCACGTCAGGGACACGCGACACATGGGATGCAGCGGGGTGACTTCTGAAAATTTTAAAAGCTTTTACGACAGTAAACATTTATAACTTCAAGCGTATTTGGGCCACAAGTGTACAATAGGACATTTATGTACGTATGTAGGCATACAACACCAATCACTAACACATTCGATAGGAGTCCTAACCTAAATATTTGTAGGTATTCACAAAGAAAATAAATATTGAAAAATTGCAGTGTCCCATTTTTTGAGAATTGATGTTTCCTGTGTCTATGTGCATAAATACCGTGCTACACAAAGTAGTTGCATAGAAGTTGCGGGATGGTTTTGATCCTTCTAAGTCAACCGACTTTTTCTCCTTTCCACATGCACAAAACTTTAAATGGGTTTCGTTCATTCTTGACTGAAGTCCTGCTTCTTTCCTAATGTAGAAAATCTTCCAGGAAAAAAAAAAAAAAGGCATCATGCACAAATGCATTGGTATCGCATCAGTGTCTCCAAATTATACAGTAAGCAAATTTACTGAACAGTATGTATCATGTCATACTGAAAAAGATACAGTACTCACATTTAGATAATCTCGAATTGCAAGAGACGTTTTCACATCATGCGCGGATTCGTAATTCAATGTCCATTGCACAACTAATTAAGACATATTTTTTCTTCACCTTTAGTCCTCTTAACAACTTTCTTCACTGTCAGCCGGCACTCTTTGACCAGTCATGGAACATGTTCTCAAACAAATACAAAGAGTTCCAAATCCAGATAAGCTGGAAGCAAAAATATTTCCTACTCCTTTTCCACAGGAAATTGAACCACTCTTTAGATCTAGTCCAAATGAAAGAAACATAAAGCATACACACAAGAACACCTAGTCAATCACAAATGTTGGTATTGCATGTTGCAACCATGAGAGGAAGCATAGGGAAACAAAAAATTACCTTTACACAAAATTTAGATTTTGAATTTTGAAATATTCCCATCTCATACTCTAAAAATCATGTTTATGGCTAACAAAATTTCAGTCAAATATTCCCATTTAATTTCTGTATATTACCATGTGTAATAATTTTAAATAAATGGAGGATTTTTTATGTAGGAACACAAGATAGATGTGACAGAGGACGACAGAAAAAAGAAAAGAGCCAGACAAAATAGAGGAGGAAGGAGAGCAATTTCAGCCTCACCTGGCATTTCCTGGCTTCACCCCAGTTTGGTACTAAAAAGAAGAGGTATTATGTGCCTTCTTGAGCATGGAATCTAATCCTATACCACTTACCATGTTAACGCCATGAACATAAAATTTAAGCCAGACAATATGTCTTCTTTTTTAGTTGCACCTGTGCGTGCGTGCTCTCAAAATCAATGTTTCTTTCACTAGAACTACATCTAAGAGGAGTTCAGATCAATATTTCTTACACTAGAGTTACATCTAAGAGGAGTTCGACTTCTTAACCAAAGGGAGGACTGGAGTCGTTTTAAAGCATGTTCACACCAATTCCCATCCCAAATAAACAAAAAATGCAAATTCTACGTTCTACAGAATCAACACCATAAACTCCGCACAAGTAACACACTCCACTTTCTCACAATTGCCAAAAATTCAAAACCACAAAGCAAAAACAACACAATAATTTACAATCATGAATTCAGTAAAGTCAGAATCCCTCACCGCCAAAGCACCGGACTCGAACCGCCGCACGTAATCCTCGGCCGCCATCGACGCCACCGCCGCTTTCCTCTGCATCGCGGCCCGCTTAGTCTGCGCCGACAGCAGCAGCAAATCCTCTCCATCCCCACCCCCCAATCCCCCCTCTCCAGGCGTCGTCGCCGCGGGCACCGGCGGCGGCGGCGGCACGACCACCTTGGGAACGGTGACCTGGACGGTGGCGCCCTCGTCTCGAACCCTAAGTAGCCACGGATCCTTGAAGAAGTCCTCAACCCTAGCCACCTGCTCCAGGAACTCGTTCTTCGCCTTGTCGCTCTGCAGCTCGCGAGGAAACCCTAGCGTGCAGAAACATATTCGCCGGCTGCAAATACAGAGACAGAGAGAGAGAGATGTGAGAGAGAGAGAGAGAGAGAGAGAGTGGTGTTTAGAGAATGAGAGAGAGAGAGATATACCATGTAATTGGGCAAGCGACGTGAAAGGCCATAAGGATTTTGAATTTGGCCGAGGTAGCGAACGATTGTTACTACGACTACAAATTTAAAAGGAAAAGAAAATAAAATTTGAAAATAAAAATAGAAGTAACACGAGAGAGAGAGAGAGATTGTGAAGCCTGTGCGAATGAGAGAGAGAGAGAGAGATATGAAGGGAGAAGATACGGGGTTTGGCCTTGTGTTTTCGCCTAAATCAATAGGGACGAAATGACACTTTAAAACCTTGTATTTTATACTAGTGGCGTATTGCCTCTTATACTTTTAATTTTACTTGTCAAGCCCTTGTATTTTCGCTCACAAGGTAATCTCCAGTCTAATTTAGTTTTGAGAAAAAATAAAAGAGGTTACTTTTTATATACAGAGGTTATTTTCTTAAGCACAACCAGGCACTTTTTTTTCAAAAAAGAATGACCATAAAAAGAACTATGTACCTTTTGTGTTACTGGTTCAGTTGTCAACATTATATGATTAATGTCATATATGCGATCCGTAGACTCATTCATATGTACTAATAAGACATACATTTTATCTTTTTTGTGCAAAAAACGACAATACATTTTCCAAAGTACGATAACTGAAAAATTTTAGAGTGCATTTCTTAGGAAAGTACAGTGTACAAATTATTTTTCAAAAAGTAAAATGATCTATAAAAACAATGTGTCACCACTCTTTTATTTTCATGGCGATATTCAACGATCCTTCTATGATAATAGATCTTATACTACTGAACTGATATTTTTTTCTAGAGGAAACTAACTAAATTTAACTTCAATTTAAAATTACAGACATTTAAGACCCAGATATTAGTTTTGATTTTTTCAAACCACAAGGAGGTTCGTGTATTAGCTTAAAATTTCATGGAGGTCAATTTAATTTATCAGTATGGTAATCAAATTTCAGGGGAAAAAAAATATGTGCTGATGTAATTAATTTGGCTTTACCAATCAACACTCCTCGAGTTTTTTGACAAATCTTAATCCATTACGGTGCAGTGAGTCGGTAACCATGATTTAAATATCACGTGAGTGATCTTTTAGTGAATTTATTGATAGAATGAGTCAACTTGTCATGTTTTTCACCAATATAGAAATGATAATTCACGTGATCCTACCATTACTCTTTTAATCAAGCAATTGGCAACTAATCCAAGTAGGACTTGTTCCATGCAATGCCAAGCTTGCTGCCTTCTTTTTAAACAGATATTTAGCAAGCCCACTAGCTGCAGAAAAGTTAAAATTTCAAAAAATCAAACTTTATCAAGCTTATTTTTTGTCACAGTTTACACATTAAAGTTGCATCTCATGATTTTAAATTTTCGGTACAAGTCATAAACGCGTTACAGGGAAATGAGTTCCTATTTCCCATTTTCCAATCTCGGTCAGTAGCACTCACCTGACCTCATAAAAAACAAAAGGAAAACTAATCTTTATATTCATCAAAGTCAGCAATTCCATTTTCATTTAGATGAGAAAGTAAGTCAATTGATCTCTGAGACATTCAAGCTATTCGACAAGGCATTATAGTAGTTTCAGTAACCCATATCAACAACAAACAAACTTCTTGAGACTACAACAAAATAATTTTCAAATGCCTTGTCGTCATTATAGTAGTTTCAGTAACCCATATCAGCATTATATCGTCATAATACCAACAATACAAATTCGTAATCACTATCACCCAAGTTAAAATACATGTAGCTATCTTAATCAAATCATTAGCAACCAAATTCACATGAACCATTCGAGAAATCAAATTACCCGTTTCAGATTAGAATTGTCAAGACCATAATTGCCACATGATCCATAACCGGCATACAAATTATAGAAAAGTTAAAACATTAAAAACAAAATACTCCTAGAATCTTGGTTTCACGTAGTCAATAGTCGTCAAACTCCCAAGCTCCATAACTCTAAGGCCTGGGCCGGCTAGTCCAATATTCTCCACCTACTGAAACTAGTGGGGAATGTCGAGCGCCACGTGGAATGGCGCTGGGGGCTCGTGTACCTCCGGATAACCCAAAAAATGTAAAACAACCCTCACAAATAATCCAAAGAGTCTGAGTAGTATCACGACGCCAAGTAGCACCGACAACACTTCCACCCATGTCATCCACCCCTGAGATATCAGAGGGGTCGGCGGGGTGGCTACGACAACAGTAACCGAAGGTGGTAGTGGTGGGAGAGTGCAAGGATCACAACTAGGAATGGCAATCTCGGCCGACCCGTTCGAACCCGCCCCGTTCCCCGCCCCGAAAATCCTCGAACTTCGGGAATTCGTTTGGGGATTGGGTAGGGTATGGGGATTTTTTTTAAAAAAAATTGGGGATCGGGTAGGAGGCGGGAATAGGTTTGTCCCCGCCCCGAACCCTACCCGTCCCCGTTCGTTACCCGCCCCGCCCCGTCCCCGAAATATTTATATTTATATATAAATATATATACATATATATACTATATTATATATACCCCTTCAGTAGTATTACTAGTATGTTTTTTTAGGGTTCTCATTCTTTTCCATTTGTTACTAGTACTGTTTCCTCAGCCCTTTTCCCTGGAAAAAAAATACAAAACAATCCAAGTCCTTTCGACTTTCACATGCTAGTATATGCTGTTAGGTGCTGAAATTGTGAAATACACGTGCCCGAATCCCCGTTTTGGATCCCCGTTCCCCGTTTAGGTCGGGGATGGAGGAAAAAAACAAATCCCCATTGGGGATCGGGTCGGGGATGGGGTAGGGGGTAATGGGTAGGGGGTGGAGGTAGTACCCCCGTCCCCGACCCGTCCCCATTGCCATCCCTAATCACAACTGTGGACCAAGAGGACGGGTGAGAGGAGAAAGACACAGAATATCAAGGTGGTCTTCATTTAGCTTTTGCACTGGTGGTTCTAAGGGAATAGTATGAGAACACTAAAGATAAGAGTGGGGAATGAGACTATTTGTATTATTTGAACTCAAATTTGTTTTTGGCTTGGTAGAAAATGGCTAGAACTCATCCATATTTATACTATTCCATGGAAGGCTCTAAAATAAAGATATTTTCATACAAGATAAATTTTGAAGTAATTCTACACATGTGACTAATTCTCACAAAAAAAATTTAGATATTTCACAAGAATATTCTAGAGCTAAATATTTTAGAGTTTCTAAAAATTAGATATTTATATATTCTTTAATAATATCATCCATCCTAGGTGAGTTGGTATGTGGAATTACCCTCTTGCCCTCATTCAAAAAAATACTATCATCCATCTCTTGGTTTTGTCAATTGGGCTTGGACTTAACTTTCTTGTGCCAAAATAATAAATTTAGTTTATGTTTCAACAACGTTAATCATAATTAATATATAATTAAAAAGTTGATACACCTAATAACACCAACAAACTAAGTTTAAATTTTTAAAAAAAAGATTTTAAGAAGCAAAATTTCAAGTCTCTGAATTGTGGCCTACTACATTAAGACTTTCTGTTCCCATTGTTAGGGAATTAAAAAAGAAGAAGTAAGGCAACAAAACACAATCGAAGTACGGTTCATTCTTCTATACAAGCCCTACATTGAGGTTGAATTTTATCAAATGGTTTCAAAGATGCCATAATTAGATTAAATAGCTTAGATTAATACATTTGGGGTTCCACTTCTTGAAATATGGTCCGACTTTTTCATAATAAGTAATCGTAGGACATGTACCGAATTAGAATATGCGTATAAATCATAGGATATGCAGTCGTATCATAGGATTTTTATACAAAAAAGATACTGGATGGGATACGTATCATGTATTGTAGGTTTTTAACATCTATGACTAGGACCACCGCACGCCGCGCTAGGCCCCACAAAAATATCGAAACATATCCATAAATTTTAAAATAACTATTTAGTGGTTTTGTAAAAAAATCAACTCCAACAGATATCGATAGATTTGTTTTCTGAATTTCGTGGGGGCGAAATTGTGAAACTTGGCAATTTTGCCCCACGAATTCAAAAAACATACCTACTGATATCCATTGGAGCTAATTTTTTACATGCCTCCATAAATAATTATTTTAAAATTTATGGATATCTTTTTGTATTTTTTTTGACCCGAAGTGGGCCCTACGTGGTGTGCGGTGGCCACCCGTGTGGTGGTCCTAGACTTTTGCTTCTTGAAACTTTGATCAACCACACCAGGGACGGATAAAGTAGGGGCCCGCGGGGAAACGGGCCCCACTTAATTTTGTAAAATTATATTAATTTTTTAAAACATTTCAACTATATCCAATAAATTTGTGATAGTGTTCCAATAAAATTACTCTTGATTTGCATTATCAGCATATTTGTCTGATTATTTCTTCGAGTGTTAAATTTTTACACAATCTTTTTGTGCAAATGCATCCCTTACTGCTAATTATAAAGTGAAATTACAAATATACTCATCAGTTTGTTATTTACAGGCAAAATATGTATTAATTGAGAAATTATAAACGTACGGGTTAAGTTTTATTTGTGTGTTCCCCACTTATGTGAATTTTTGAATCCGTCCCTGAACCGCATTAAGCAGCCCGTGTAACGACCCGGATTTTTGACCCAAATTCTTTTTTTTTATAATATCATTAGAAAGTATTATCTGTAATAATAAAATTATTTTCCTTAAATTATATAGTTGCATGCATGATTAAAACTCTTCCATCTCTCCCTCTCCTACTCCTACTCAATCTCTACTTCCTCCCTAACCCTAATTTTCGTCCATATTCCATCCATCTCAAAGCCAAGAGTTGGAATTTCATTGAAACTCTATTTTGTCAACCTTATCAAAACAATTCTCTTATATATACTTCATAACTCTGACCTTAGGGCTCACCACGAAATTTCCCACACCCTACCAGTCCAGAGAAGAGAGAGAATTCGAAGAAAACCGGACTCCAATCCATGGAGTTCTAGAGAGAGAAAGAAAGAGAGAGAAAAGTGGGTTTCGTGCCTATGCCCAACCGAAACTCAAATTGATCATTCCAATCACTTTCTAAAACCTAGAGAATCCCCAAAAATCATTCAATTCGGCCCCAAGGTTCCCCGATCGCCAAACCCGAAGTCATCTTCTCCGAAAATTCAAGATTCGTTTTAATTCAATTCAATCCGATTCGAGGTATTATAATCCTATCCAATCACTCCTCTAAGTATATTTAATGTTTTTATACTTAACCTATAGTCCCTCATGGCCCCATGCATCGAAAACCACGTTGAAAAACCAAAAAAATGAATCTGGGATGGACCTCGCGGCCGCAACCTTCGGGTTGCTCCAGCCGCATGTACCAGTGAACTTAGTTTGCGGCCCGCAAGGTAAAAACAGCCAGACCTTGCGGCAGGTTCTGCTTTGTGTCGAATTCATTTTGCGATGCTCCGAACACCGTTTTCGACTCCCGATCTATTTTTCCTAGACTTCTAATACCTCAAAGATCATAACTTGTTAATGTCATATTTTTTTATTTTATTATCTATTTATTAAATATTTATTTGATTTCAGGTAAAATTTTGCGAACGAAAAATCCATACGACCTTCTAAACCATTTTATTAATTCCCAAAATATTTTTTTTAGATTCTTTACATTCCAAAGATGATATGTTGTTAGCCTCAACATATTTTATTTATTAAATAATTTATTACCCATTTCTTTTACTTTTGACGACTTTAAAAATCGTTTCTATTTTTAAAAAAAATCTCACGACCCTCCGGACTCGATTTTGACACTTGATCCTACTGTGTAGAATCATAGGAACCTTTTTAAGGTCATGCTAATTATTTCTAAGGTTATTATTTATTTATTTATTGTGTTCATTACGATCTTTAATCAATCTAATTTTCTAAATAAAATTTATACAAGCTTAGATTATATTTTTTTATTTAAAACTTTTATTTAATAAAAGTTCCTTACTTTATTAATAATTGTTGGTCATACAGGACTAAGGGCAACGGCCCATTCATAAAAGGTTACGTGATTTTTTTGCTTATTGTTTATTTCAATTATTATTCTGATTGCTTATCTATTATTCCAACCGTTGATTGATATGTTAGATTGGACCCTAGAGACATGGGGTGGTATGCGAATAGAATTCACCTAGACGATGCTAAGTAATGGATGAATTGGGAAGTTTTTGTTTTAGATTGCCTGCAGGCGTGATTTTGAGATATGATGAGATTTATGATGAGATTGAAACTGGCGGGTGTCCAGTGATGAATTGATAAACTGGCGGGTGTCCAGTGATGAATTGATAGACTGGCGGGTGTCCAGTGATGATTGCGATGATTGTGATGTGGTATATAAGATAGGCGAACCCTAGTTGTGATGCAGGCATGATAAGCTTTCCCCTTGTTGTAGTTATTGGGGATGCACACTCGGTATATAACTTAGGTATGCACACTCGGTATATAACTTAGGTGTATCTGCGACAGCAAAGGGAAGTGAACTCATGGGAATGAGCATGGCTAGCGGTTGAGGGAGGAAAGATCTCGCGGTGAGATCTTAGATCACACGTCATGTTAATGAATAGTAATAAACTGATTGCTATGAAATACCTCTGTTATATTTCTTCGTACCATGTTTATCCTGCTTGATTGCTAGCTGTAAAGTAAGAAGGGTGGTTGGGTTGGATTATTCTACTGGGTGATTTATCACTCATGGATACGTCTGTATCCTAGTAAATCGATTGCTTCGGCGATCAATTTGCCAGAGGGCGCAGGATTCAATGGAGATGATTCAACGATGGTGCAGTTCGACACGGAAGGATATCAGGAATGGAGATCGAATATGCTTGGGATCCGTATCAAGCCTAGAGTTGGCTCTGAAGATAATGTATTTTGAATCAGTAAATTTATCTTGAGATTGTAATTACAAAACCTTTATTTTGGAAAATTATGTTTATTTAGCAAATTTTCTTAAGAAATTATTTTATTTTGCTTCCGAAAAAGCGGGGCGTTACAGCCCGAGCTTGAATTTTTCAACCTCTTATATTTTCTTTGGGCATGGTTTTTCAAAACAGTAGGTAATGGAAATTTTAAATTTTCTATTTGAAATAAAATTCAAAAACCTCGGCAGCATACCAAAACGAAGATCTCGGAAAAACGACAACGGCAGCGGCGAGGTTTTGTTTTCCAATTATACTTAGAGACGGTTTTCTGATTTGGCCGGGAGAGAGAGAGAGTCGAGATTTGGTTTATGATTTCTCGTGGGTAGTCAAAGAATTTAGTATCTAGCCAAAATAGAAAATGTCATTTTTTCTAAGCATTCTGGCTAGGATTTTGTTTTGTTTTTCTCGTGCGAATATTTCTATGTGGAAGGTTGGCAAATACGTACGGTGATCGGGGGGCTAGCAAGTTACCTGTGTAGATCTCAGTAGCTCTGTTTGCAGCATACATAATGTGGTCCACCCTGTCATTTCTCAGAGCTAGATGTGGATGTTCTACAACATGTTCATCAAGAGCCTAGAATCCTTCCCTCATCATTTTTTATTATTTGCCACCATCCCTTTCCGAGAGAGAGAGTGTGTGTCTTACGCTACCAACAATGCACCAGAGAGAGAGAAATGCCGCGAAAATGAAATTCTTTAAAAAATGTTTTACATCTTTGGCCATAAAATAATTTCGAAAAGTCTATATAAATCTCCGGCCAACAACCAGGCGTACCAATGGATAGTGCAAAAATGAAGATGGAGAACAATGTCCCATAAAAAACTAAACAATTAAAATTGCTATTATCTTATGAATCGTATGAGTTCAGAATTCCCAAAAATACATTTATTTAAATTTTAATTGGAATTATTTTTTCATAAATTAATACTATCATTGCAACATCAAATCGCCATCAACTTATCGGAAGGAGCTAACCAATTTACTAAAATTAATCACAAGTGTTTTGATCAAAATGATCGGTCGATTTTGTAGGAGATGTTGGTCGTTGAGATGAGAAGCCAATTGAAAATTTTGTTTGCATTCACTTTAAGAGTGACACGATACGGCACGACACGATAACTATAGTGGGCCATTATTTTGGGGCACATGGCACAGACACGACATGCGCACGGAAAAAGCACGGGCACGGCACAGGCATGATTAAAAATTTAAAAATACAAAATAATTAATCGCAAAAGTAGATGTACACTATGTACACTCTTTGTCACATAATTGATGAGTCACAGTGTTCATAATTATATATAGAGAAGTATTACATTCATTTTTAAATTTTTAATTGATTGATAGTTGATTAGGTGCCAACCAAGTTAAGATATACTCAAACTGTAGTGATGCAACAATTACCTGTTTACATCCATTGTATTATGAAATGGCAATTCTCCATAAAATGTTGTTCATTTTTTATTTTATTGTTTTATTTTAGTACTATTTAATCTAACCACGGTTAAACTTTATAATTGAGTCCCAAACAATTAACTCTGAATTTTTATTATTTACACCAAAAATACTCTTGCAGGGGAGTGGCGTTAACCAAAAATGGAGTGGCAAAATTAGCGGCCTAAATAAAATGTGTAAAAAAAAAAATAGTTTGTGAATACCGAGCATCTATATTTCGTGCTTGCATTTTCCTCAACAAAGGAGATGAGGCATGGGATGTGGTTGTTGGGTCGTGACCCCGACCCTATAATCCGCACCCGAAGCACAAGCACGCAAACAAGCCAAGGATGAGCAAGAAACACACACAAGATTTGAGGGAAATTTCACTATATTAACACACACTCAATATAGCTACAAAAACCCTCTCTTTCCTCAAACCTCACACACCACACAAAGCACACACTAAACACTCACTTATCAACACTAGTCTTTTTACCCTAACACACATACCAAAAGGACAAGAATGCCCTTACTAACAAAAAAATCACAAACACACCCCCACCACTAGGGTGGACCCTAACAATCACCCCCTCTACCCTAGTGGGTGGACGGTCATCTCTTCGCTCCCCGACCGGAGCGTCCGCGATCCCAAACTTCGATAGCTCGCACCCCCTTAACGGATGCCCCGCACCCCCTCACTTGGTAGCCTCCTACCTCTTCATTTGGTGCAAACACGAACACATCGGAAATCAAATCTTGTGCAAAAGAAACCCTTTTCTTTGTGCACAATTCTTCTTCACCAACTCCTCCAATCGATTCTCCATCCGAACTCAACAAACAATGCGCTTCACACAAAAACTCATTGGCTTGCGCCTTCACACGCCACACTTTTCTTCCAACCGAACTTCTAAAACGCATATCACCTCTTACAACGGAACCCTCGAACCGGTATAGACCATCAATCAATCTACCCTCAAGCATCACACGCTCCTCTTGCCGAACCCGAAGAATACCCTCACTAGCCGAGAAAGTGTACCCTTTCTCATCAAATACTCCAAGCGAAATCAAATTCTTCTTCACACCCGGCACATGTCGAACATCCGACAACCTCACAAAACTTCCATCCGGCAAGCGAAACTTCACTATCCCCTTACCAACGACACGGCTCCTCGAACCATTCGCCATCCGATCAACACCACCATCAAAAGCCTCATAACTACAAAACTCTCTCCTATCCCCACAAACATGATATGAGCACCCCGTGTCAAGTACCCAATCCATTCCTCTCGCAACTTTAGGCTTTTCCTCGACCAACATAAGATCCCCATCCGAATCTTGGACTACCGCCGCTTCCTTCGATTTGCCCTTCAACTTAGGACAATCCCGAATCATATGTCCCTCTTCCTTGCAATAATGGCAAGTTCGACCAACTAACTTTGGACAATCTCGAATCATGTGTCCTTCTTTCTTGCAATAAAAGCAAGACAAACCCCGATTCTCACCCCGATCCCTCGAACGCGAGTTTGACCGTGAATTGCCACCCTTCTTTTGGGTTCTCCCTCTAGCCCCTTCCGAAACCAAAGCTTGCGAATCATCAACACACTTCGTTCCCATCCCCTCATTCCGTTGTGCTTCCTCATTGAACAAGGCCTCTTTAACCATTGACATTGAAACCTTACCCTCCGGTGCCGAATTGCCAAGAGAAATCACGAGCATATCCCAATCCTCATGTAGGGAACTAAGCAATAGTAGGGCTTGCAATTCATCGTCAAGCTTCAATCCCGCACTACCAAGTTGATTAACCAAGTTTTGGAACTCACTAGAATGTGCCGCAACCGATTTTCCACTCCTCAACTTCAAATTCACTAACCTCCTCATCAATAACGCCTTATTTCGGGATGTTTTCGGTTGATACATACCCTCCAACGTCATCCACAAATTATAAGCATCGGTCTCCTCGGACACATGATAAAACACCTCCTCGGAAATAAATTGCCGAATCAATCCTAACGCTCTTCGGTTCAACTTTTTCCAATCTTCCGTCTTCATCGCCGTTGGTTTTACCCCTTCACACTCCAACGGCTCATACAAATCCTTCCACGACAACAAATCCACCATTCTCGCTCTCCAAATCGCGTAATTGGAAGACGTCAATTGAACCATACTACTCATACTCGCATCCGCCATCTTACTTTATCACCCAAAAATAAGCTAAACGGAATAAATCGACCCTAGGTACTCCCAATCAACTCAACCAATGCCAAAATTAACGTTTCAAAGCTGTAAAATGACGTACCGAAAATTTCCGAGTCGAATCACTCCAAACCGAGGCCGAAATCAGATCCGGAATGAAAAAACCTGTCAGGAACCGGACTGAACCGGTCGGTATCGGACCGAACCGGCCAAAAACTCTCTGAACCGATCTGAACCGCTCCGAGCCGACCGGGACACCAACGAACCGTGAGCTGACCCTTTGACCACCGGTCTAACCCCTCTGAACCGGATCTAGGACCTTTTGAACCGCCGATTGGTTCAGATTCACGTCAGCCACATGCTGCCTTCAACCGGCGCGTGTGGGCCACTCCCTCAACTTCCGACGACGATCTTTACAGATCCGAGATCGTCTCCTCGAGACGAACAAACCCCTATGCTCAAATCTTGTTTCCAATCAACTCTCCGACGATCGACTGTAGAGCCGCCACTCGCCTCCGCCCGCCGCCGTTCGAACGTGTTTTCCGGGCTATCCCAAACTCCACCGGCGACGTTCTATACACCCCCGTGCTCGCCTTGACAAGACAAACAAAACCCTGTGCTCAAAAACTCGTCTTCGATCATCCACAACTTCGGGCTTTTCAAAACAGCCTATCTGCCCGTCGCCGTCTCCGCCCACTGCGATCGAATGGCTCCCGAGCCTTCGTCCGGTGACGAAACTCGACCCCGTCACCTCCTATAGACTCATCTCAGTGAGGTGCACAACCCTTACTGGTCAAAAATAATTTTCGAACATCTTCATTTCTGACCAGATCCGTGAACAGTAACAAAACGCAACCCGAACCCGAACCTTGCTCTGATACCACTGTTGGGTCGTGACCCCGACCCTATAATCCGCACCCGAAGCACAAGCACGCAAACAAGCCAAGGATGAGCAAGAAACACACACAAGATTTGAGGGAAATTTCACTATATTAACACACACTCAATATAGCTACAAAAACCCTCTCTTTCCTCAAACCTCACACACCACACAAAGCACACACTAAACACTCACTTATCAACACTAGTCTTTTTACCCTAACACACATACCAAAAGGACAAGAATGCCCAAACTAACAAAAAAATCACAAACACACCCCCACCACTAGGGTGGACCCTAACAGTGGTGTGTATCAAATATTTATTTAGTGCCCTTGTTGCTTGTCCAAACAACCCCATGCATTGTTCTCACATATTGTTTGGGACGGAGGAAGAGTCCCCTCAAGTGATAATACAGGGTATAGTTGTACCCAAAAAACCTAAAAACATTTGTATGTCTTGATGACGTGATGCATGTCCTAGAATAAAAGGTAACTTTAGAGCAAGTTTATTAGTAGTTTGGTAAAATTGCTACTAAACAGTGCACTTTTTTCATTTTACCTACTCATATTTCTTTCAACACTACATCAATATCATCTATTTAACCTATTCCCTATTAAAATATTATTACTTTTATTTCCCTTTTTCTTTTTTGAGGAGAGAGAGAGAGAGAGGGAGAGTGAGAAAGAGGGAGAGAAAACAATAAAGAAATGAGAAAGCTTGTGAACAGTTGCACTCTACATTTACCTTGGAACTGTAGCTGGATGGAGTTTACCTCCTCCTTTACCGATTCTGCTGTATGGACTTTTCTCACTTTTGGTGATGTAAAATGGCTATATAGGCAGTTGCTGGTAACTTGCTCTTACTTGCTCAAGTTTCCTTGCTGACCTTTTGGTAAGAATATTTCTATTTAGGAAGAAGAGAACATGGTTGGTAGCTACACTAACTTGAACCGTTAAATTGCCTCAAATAGTTTTTGGTCATTGCAATTGAGTGGTCTTGGCAATGCTGAATTTTGACAAAGCATGGTTTCTGGCGATAATCCTAAGGGGACCGACGAGGTTCCTACCTATGGGGTACCGACGGACACACGGAGCCCATTCCGGGATCTCGCACGGATGATCCGATCCGTTCATTTTTTAATTTTTTTTAAAAGAGCATGGTATACATAGATCAAAATGTGAAGGACCAATTCTTACGTTTGTGGGGTAAATCTCAAAGAATGTAATTAACAATTTCATAAGCATGTTTTTGAATCGAGAATTAGTGAAGTGATTTGCCTTGGAAGAATGAGAAAGGCAAAAGATATACAAAGATCCAAACACAACCTAAAAGGACAGTGCATGCATGAGAGAGAGAGAGAGAGAGAGAGAAAGGAGGGTTTGCTCTCTGTTAACGGAGATAATGCAATTAATTACTGAAGCGCCTTTTGTTAATGGCTTTTGTTAATATGTGCTCCTAAGATAAATGTTAACCATCATTTAATGAAACTAACCCACCCCACCTACACGGGAAATAGTGAAATCAGGAAATAGGTTAGCTGGAGTATTGGGCAAAGAGAAAAACTAGTTTTTGTGAGACCAAAATACCCTTTACGAAACCTTCATGTTACCATTTCATTTTTATTCGTCGCATTTTTCTTAGTTTGACTCCCCCGGCCGGGTACATTGAATGAGAGACGAAAATGTTACACCATAGAGCAAGTAATTCTTCACATACTGTACCCAAAAAAAATACTTAAAAAACTTCACATGCTATAACTTCTTCTTTTTTGGCAAATAATTTTGGCACTCCAATTTTTGATGATGGCACTCCAAAACTTGTCTTTTAATGTGAAAACTATACATAGCAAGGTACATTAAATGACAAATTTTGGAGTGCCATCATCAAAAATTGGAGTGCCAAAATCATTTTCCTCCTCTTGTTTTTACATCATTATATTTGTCTTCGCGGATAAATATCTAAAACTATCGATCAAAATTTGAAAAAGTTCCTAAAGCTTTTTAAAGTAAGCCAAAACAACTCAAGTATTTTGACTTTTTATATGCATTAGCTAAATCTTTTTTACATTTTTTTCGGTCAAACAACAGAATGTTAGGGGTTAGTTTTAAATAGTTATAACGTGAGTAGAGCGCCTCCTTCATAAGGATTCGAACTCAGAACCTCTCTCTTAATAGAGTCAATAAGCAACCAACCACACTAGGTGGTGAGGGAAAAAAAATCAAATGACCAGAAGAAAGTTAGCGGCTCTCCTTCAGTCCCCATTCTCCTTAAACTTTTGGTCCGGTTTTTTTTTGATATTTTATATTTCTGTTATTTTTTGTTTACATTTTCGTCGTAATTTTTTATATTAATCAATAATCTTGAATAGACAAATCAAAAAAGTACAAAAATATGAACCAAACTTTAAAAAATTTCATATAAGACGACAAAGATACCAAAAAATATACCAGTTGTTTGGTATTTTTCGTCTTCAGTGAATTTTTTTTTTCTTTCGATCATACTTTTAGACTCCTTCGTTGAGATGAACAATTAATCCAAAAAATATAATGTGAATCTAACCAACATTCAAAAAATATGAACAAATTACGCAAAACGAAGAATACCAAAATTTAGGGAGAACGACTGGATAGCCCGACTTTTTGTTTTGTTTTGTCAAGTAAATTTGTTGAGATCAATGCATGCTTAGAATATTACTGAGGAAAGAAAACATGGATTGGTACGTTTATCATTTGGGGCATTTCCGTCTATTACCTACAGTTACCCTCTTTAAAAACAGAATTGATTAGAGTCAAGGATTACCTTAGATTACCTTAGGTATAATGCATTCCTATCATGTGCCTTGGGCATACATTAACAAGACCCTTTGTTAATTTAGGGCTCCTAGGATAAATAATTTAAAGTTTTGATTTTTGATTGTCGCTGAAAAGTTAAAAGAAATACATATCAATTGACAATCCTACAGTGATCGTATAGGTTATTGAAATTTATTCATCGGTTACTTCGACTTAAATTTACAGGCATTTAAGACCCTGATATATATTTGAAGGCATTTTAGTTTTGATTTTTTCAAACCACAAGGAGGTCGGTGTATGGCCAAAAAATTTCAGGGACGTCAATTTAATTTATCAGTATGGTAATCACATTTCAGGAACAAAAAAAAAAAAACTTGTGCTGATGTAATTAATTTGGCTGTACCACTCAACACTCCTCAAGTTTTTGACAAATCTTGATCAATTATGGTGCGGTGACCATGATTTGAATACCACGTGAGTTATGTTTAGTGTATTGGTAGAATGAGCCAACCTGCCATATTTTTTACTAAAGCACGAATGATAATTCACATGGCCGTAGCATTACTCCTTTGGCAAGGTTTTTTCTTCCTTGGAAACCCAGGAAAGTAAAACTCAAAAAAACAAACGTTCTAAAGCTTGTTTTTTTGTCACAATTTACACATCAAAAGTTGCATATCTCACGATTTCAAATTTTCAGTACAAGAAAACAATGCAAGTTCGAAGTCATAAACGAACTACAGGAAAATGTTCGTTTCCCATTTTCCAATCTCAGTCAGCAGCACTCACCTGACCTCATAAAAAAGAAAAGAAAAACTAATCTTCATCTTCATCAAAGTCAGAATCATCAGTAACTGCATCACTTTCAGATTCACTCACGACATACGTTGCTTTCCCGCGATTCATCCTTCGTGGTAAGACCTTTGGAGCCAATACCTCACTGGTATCCTCAGTACTCTCTTCGCTTTCTACCGATATGTTCTGCTCAAGATCTTTTCCAATCCTTCCCAAAACAGAACCACTTTTCTTGTTAAATGGAGATTCCCTCATTTTCCTCACTTTCTTCTCAGGTGAAATTCCCATACTTTCTAAAGGCTTCAAAACATCAGTTATCAGTTTCTGACCCGCTGTTTGCTTATTAGCTGGCCCTCTTTTCCTTGCAGCAGGTTTAGTGGCATTAGCACTTGCTGCTGCCTTTGGTTTTCTCCCTCCCTTTTTCTTTCCTACTTCTGCCACATCTACGACTTCAAGCTCAAAATCCTCATCACTCATTTCCTTTTCCTCCTCATCGTCGGAAATTTCTGTCACAGTTGACAAATTCTTCTTCTGTGCCGCAGCAGCAGCCTTTCTACTAGGAGCTTTCTTCCTGGCCTGTGCTTCGTGCACTTCAGTTTCCATGCCTACACGTAACATTTACAAGGAACAAAAATTTAAGCAAACAAATCTCCAACTGTTTCTTACACTAACACAGTCCTCCCTCCAGTGTTCATTGAATTTGTATAATATTTGAAAGGACCGAAATTTCTCCCAGAGAAAGCTATCCCTTCATCATATGCTACACTGCTTTGATAGTGGGTATAGTTTACAGAAACTTTCATCAGACTTTGGGTACACATTCCTTCTTGTTATAAAGCGATTCTTACTGAACCTTAACTAAAATATAAGTGATTCATAACCTTGTGGAATAAGTAGAAACAATTGACTAGGCTTATAGGAAGATAGAATAACCTTCGGAGTGATCAGGAGAAGATTCGAGGTTGTAAGCAGCAAGTCGGTCTTTTAGTTCAAGAACCTCATCATCATCATCATCATTATCTTCATCTCTCAAAATCAAGGACGGCTTCTCCTGCTGAGTGGTAGAATAATAACCGCGGAGTATAATACTTGCAGCAGAAGAGCAAATGGATGTAATCAAGTAAAAACACAACACAGTTGTGAAATATTCTATAAGTGCTAACCTTTCTAGCTGGGGCCTTCTTTGGACCTGCTCTGCCTTTTGGTTTTGAAATCTCCAGAACGTTATCTACAAAAGACAAGGTAACCCAATTTAATGGTAATCAAAAAAGCAAGGCCAACATGAAAAATGACTCGAAACTCACCTGTTTCCATTGCAGAACTAGTTGTTTCCATTGCTTCTGAAACAGTTTCTGTATCATCGGTCTTCTTCTTATTATTCTTCCGTGGATTCTTCGGTGCTTGTCTGGTCACTGCCTTAAGACCAGCTTCACCCATCACCCTGCTTTTCATCTTCTTTCTAGCCACCTCTGCCTGAACATCGGTTTTATCTTGTTCCTGAACCATACATACATATCAGTTCAATGGCATCAAGAGAAAAAGAAGGGAAAAAGAAAGATCCATGGACTCATACATCAAGTTCTCTCTCCAGAGCATCAAGATCTTTAATCCACAAAGACTTTGGAGTTGCCTTGCTCAACTCATCAACCTCTCCACTGAGTTTATCCCTTTCTGCACATAATTCCTGAACCTTCTCAAGTGTCAAGGTTCCAATGGCCATTGACAGTAAGTACTCGTAATCACTAGCCCTAACTCCTTTGGATCCAGCCACCACCTCTGAGTTCTCTTCGGCTTCTTCTGCATCGTCAGTTGCCCCGGCAACTGCTGTGTCTACATTTTTTGTTTTCTTGGGGAAAGGAGTAAACTGTTTATCCCTCAGCTCAATAAACAGCTCTGCTCTCTTCCTGTTGCTCACAATGATATCTCCTTTCACAACCCCAAGTATGAACCTAACCCTGTTGTCCAGTTTCAACAACTCCATTTCAAGATTGTCCAGTAAGACTTTCTGTACAAAACAAACAATGGGTTACATGTGAAAAGCTAGAAGTAGCAGATTTGCACATTTAGGCTCTTGTGAACCGGCTTACCTTTCTCTTCTCATAGAATTCAAGCCTTATGTGAAAGAAATCCTCAAGAACTGCAAAAGGTGAGAAGTGAATAGATAATAACCAGCAAACTTGATACATGATAAGATTAATGTAAACCGATGCATCTTATCAGTAAAAATGCATCTTATCAGTAAAAATCTTACTTTGTTCAGGATTATCATATTTCTTAATCACGCCTTTCGCGTCAAAGAGGTGCATGTTGCTAGTACTGATTGTAGTGGTGAGTTTAAATTTCTTCAGCAAGCCCTCTTGCTTGGCCACCGTCATGTACTCCTCAGATAAAATAACTTCAAAATGGACAGTGGTGTCATCATTATGCTCTCTGTAATCCTGCAACCAATTTCAGCATCTATATGAGAACTGGAACTCATCCAGACCACCACAATCTTGTAATACTAAATATCAGATCATATACCTTGATAAAAGGATCTTTGATTTTATCATTCCCTGTCATAATTGATTCCAGAAATTCCTTGTAATCTTGAGTCCATCGTCGGATTGGCAGCTCTGAAATCCTGAGTGTGGTGTCATTGACTTCCTCTATAATTCCAGTGATAGTGTAACTAACCCCGGATTCTTTGGTTGCTGTTTTCTCAATCGTTCCTCTGAACCCTTTGTACCATGGATCCATAACTTCCATTGGCTCACCATTTAATAGATGTCTCACATTAGCAACTATATCCCTTGGACTATAATTCGGAATATAGGAGCTCCATCCTGTCCCAATTCCCTCACTTCCGTTGACTAGTACCATTGGTATGATCGGCATGTACCTTCATAAAATGGAAAATGAATATACAACATGCCAAACAACTTCATCGTAATATAAATTGTTTACTACTAATCAAAAAACATACCAAGTAGGTTCAATAGATTGCCCATCTTCATTCAAGTAGTCAAGAAGGATGTCATCATCCTTGGGGAACAGGAATCTCGTAATAGGAGAAAGACGAGTGTATACATACCTAGCACTCGCATGATCTTTGCCTCCCTGATTAGAAACAAATTATACATTCAAGACTATGAACTTGGTGTAAAAAAAACCCAAACAAAACAATCCCAGCATGCCTGTTACGATTTAATTAAAGCTCTGATTGTCTGGAAGTAAAATACCATACAAAAGAAAATTTGAGGATGTATGAGATGGCAATGCAAAGAATGGTAGAGGTTGCAATATGCGATATGAGAACACTCAGAATGCTATGTGCCAAAATTGACTTACAGATATTTCAAAATTGACATTTTCCGTCATTGAGTGCAAACAAACATTAGATAATTAAGAAAATATTTTTGAAGCAAATATTTGACATTAACAAATGGAGCCTAAGAGACAAGATTTTGTTTATCTCACCTGATGCCGTGTGCCAAACTGGCCATTGGGTTGGAGAAGGTTTATGTTGTTACTGCCCACAAAATCCTGTGCCATACCAATAATGGTACTAGCAAGACTTTGCTCCCCATGATGGTAAGCCGAATGCTCAGATACATAACCAGAGAACTGAGCAACTTTTGCTTCCTTAACAAAGTTGCGCTTGAAAGAACAGAAAAGGATCTTCCTTTGTCCTGGTTTCAAACCATCAACCATCGAAGGTATTGACCGCTGAAGATCTGCCATTGAAAACAGTATAAGCTCCTTGTTGACAAAGTCACTGTACTTGATGAGCTTCTCCTTCTGATCAAGGTAAGTACCAGGCTGCAACCACAAAAACGAAGAAAGTGTTGTCGCCGTTAGAAAAAAGAACATTTGCAAAACAAAAGAGAACTTACAAATTTGTGGAATACATTATATAACTTCAAACCTCAAAGTGTCGGAGCCAATTCTTTCTTGCTTCAATTTTCTTCTTGCTGAAGGCAAGCTCAATTGCTTCCCCATCTTGTTCATCTTCCCAAATGAAGTCTTTCCTGTGGCTTTCAAGATCATTGAAGTATTCCTTCCCTTCCTTTGATGTACTTGTTCCCAACCCCTGTCACGAAAACAACTATCTTAGGAAATGTACAAGTATCAAATCGGACAATTCGAACAGAAATATCAAGTGATCTATTGGGTTCCTTACAGGAAAAATGAACAGACAAAAAAAGTAGCCTACAAAAATGGGGCACTCAGTTCCACTTGGTTGTTGGTTCCCTACTATGAGCTCATACAAACCTTATAGTATTTAATAGACCAACCACTGGCACTGCCTCCCAAACTTTCCCTCCATGATTCATACTCAGGCATGGAATAATAGGATAAAACCTTCCCATTTCTATGAGTAGCCTGCACAAGAATGAATTGTAGAAGATATTAGAAAACGTCCCTTTCAATACCACTTATACAGTAACAGAACAAAGCTCAGAGTTGTTAAAAATGAATAGAGACCTTCACGATAGGTGTAATGAACTCTATTAAGAATGAAGGAATTTTTAGCAGCGAAGGCCAGAAAGAGTGAATGAAATTTATCAACAACCCTTTAATATGTGATCCATCATGGTCCTGTCAAAGCATAAGAAAATAACTTCATTAAGCACTGAAAGCAAGATAGACAAAACAAAATAACAAAATACAGAAGTCTGTCAAACCTGATCAGTCATGATCATCAAATGACCATATCGCAAAGACTTGACACTGTCATACTCCTTTCCGTGCTGGAGTCCAAGAATCTGCTTGATGCTTTGAATTTCTGCATTCTCCATGATCTGTTTATGGCTTGCTTCCCTGACATTGAGCAATTTACCTCTCAAGGGGAACACCCCATAATAATTTCGACCCACAACAGAAATTCCAGCCATCTGTACAGATTGAAAAACTTTTGACATTTACTCTAAAACAAAAATCAAAGGTAGCTGAGTTGGCCTCTGACAAGTTCATGTAACAAAACAACTAACTTACCGCAAGGGCCTTGGCTGAATCTCCTTCTGTCAAAATCAAGGTACACCTATCAGAGTACTTCCCTCCAGCATCGTTAGCATCTTCTAACTTAGTAATCCCAGTGATTCTCTGTCTCTTTGTCCCATCAGTTTTCTTGAGATCTTTGCTCTGCTTAAAATCTGCCCAGGACAAGAGACTCTCCACTACCCCAGACTTGGCAACTACAATAGGATTGACCAAGAAAGAATCAAAATCAAAGCCACTATGTAAAAGGAATGAACAGTTGATCTTTCAAATAAACTGAGGAGGCCACAAACCTTTCTTTAGGAACTCCTGTGAGAGTTCACATTTCGACCCGAAACTGCTCTGGCGAATTGTCAAAGTCTCTTTGGTTTGAGAATCAAAAGCAGGGTTGTCAATAAGAGCATTGACAAAAATCCAAATATGGTTCTTCACCATGTGGGCTTTTAGATTAGCATTCTTGTTCTTCTTATTTACAATACTCATTACATGGTTTGTAATCTGGTTCGTGATATAGTCAACATGAGTCCCGCCCTTGATTGTCGCAATGCTGTTGACAAAGCTGACCTGTTTAAGGCGTCAATATGTCCAAACAAAACATGAAAGTTTCATCAATAGACTGTACATCATGTCCCAATACATAAATCCCGATACTTCAGAAAATAATCATCTAAGTTATCAACAGATTGTGTATCACGCCATAATAAAAACATAAATTCCAGCTATCAGTAGTCAGTACCTGCTGAAACTGCCCTTCGCTAAGACTCACACAAATCTCCCACCTATCGTTAACCTTTTCAGCAATCCTGATGGATTTAAAGAAAATTTGATGAGCGCTATGATTATTGTTATCAAAAATAAAATTGCTCAACTGAAGATTCAGACAAGGACCTTGGAAGGGGATCAGGTCTGCCTTTGGAGGCAGATTGAAGATAGAGATTAACATAGTCCAGGAAAGATTTTACTGGTACACGTTGCCCATTAAGCTCAACCTTCACTGTTTTTCCAAGGCATCCTGCTATGTCAATCACTCGCTTTTTCATCAGGGCAACAACATCATCTTCAAGATGGGTCATGTTGAATTTTGCTAAGTCAGGCTTAAATGAAACTTTGGTCCAGTTTTCGCCCCCCTTGCACTTTGTTATGATGGGCTCTGATTTCTTTCCCATGTTGTTAGAGAACACCTTCATCGCAGAGGGAAAAATTAGCCCAGTTTGCAAGCGTGTATGCTTTAAAGAAACATGATGTACAGACTAAGTAATTGCAAATATAATTAAAATGGGTGATCAAGAAATAATAATTAAATGGATTATCAGTCGCGGTAATACGTGAGCATGCTTGTGAATGATGCCATGGTACGGATAAAAAAAATTTGGGAATGGAAACGCTTGGCTTAGATGGCTTCTACAGACTACAATATTCGGTCACGAGAGAGGCAAATGGAATGAATTATTGGTTCTCTTTCTCTTAGCTACATTTTTTCCACGGACCAAACAAAGCACTTGATGCATGATGCATCTATTGTAGAAACTGAGAGAATTAGGCAAAAATCTCAAATGAAGGTTAAGTCATCCTCTACATTTGTCACTCATAACAGATATGACACAACAACAACTTTAGACGCATTAGAGCAAGATACCAAAGCAAGTAGCTGGAAAGTTTTATCAAGAAAAATGAAGTGTGAAGTCAGGGTAACTGTAAATCTGTCAAGAGAGGGGTTGTATCCTATACTTCCCAAAACAAGAAATCCCATACCACCAGATGAGCTAATGACGATCAGACATGAACAAACATTGTCACATCATAATGCACAAAATAATACCTAAGTCGTGGAATTCCCTAAATCTGCAAATTGTGTAACGAAAACTAATTTGATTCCAACAATTCAAGAACAGAAACCTGAGGAAAATCTCTAACCGCTATTAGAACATCCAGCAAATCATATAGCCAATAATTGTGTATACATGGTAGATAGCTAGCTGCCATCCAATCACAATCAAACTATCAAACTATGACAAATGAACTCTAAATAACCAGATACTGAAGAATTTACAAAGAAACCCTACTTGTCAATGACTGATAACGAACCAAGATTGACAACATCAAAATAAACCTAGGTCTTGAAAAATGCCCCATAAATCCATTTACATATCTACCATACAAGCAAAACCCTCAACAACCTGTAATCCCAAGATCAGAATTCAATTGTAAAGCCCTAGTTGTTTCTACAATCAAAAATAAGAAAATAAGGTCTTGAAAAATGCCCCTGCCCCATATATCCATTTACATGTCTACCATATAATAAAAACCCTCAATAAGATCCCAATTCCAATATCACTAAAATTGTAAAGCCCTAGATGTTTAGTCAATCAAAATGCAGAAAATAAGAAACCGTAATTCCAACATTGTGAACTCGGTCGAGAAAATATCAAATAGAGATCTATCCATAACAACAAGTGGTAGCCCTCAAGAAACCCTAATTCGAACATCATTAAACAAAAAAAATTGCAAACCCTAACAAGATCTTTGTACCTGCTTGTACTTCTTCTGTCGCTTCCCATCGGCCGTCTCGATCACGAACTCGGTCGAGAAAATATTCGTAAGCTTCGCGCCGTACCCGTTCCTCCCACCGGTAGTCTTCTTCTCGTTGTCATTGTAATTACTGCTCGTCAACAAATGCCCGAAAATCAACTCCGGCACGTAAACCCCTTCCTCCTGATGAACCTCGATCGGAACCCCGTCCCCGCTGTTGTACACGCTCACCAGGTTCTGCTCCACGTCGATCGTGACCCTGACGGCGTCCATGGACAGGTCCCGCTGCTTGTTGTCGGCGGCATTGACGAGGATCTCGTCGAAGATCTTGTAGAGGCCCGGGACGTAGGTGATGGGTCGGTGGACCATCTCGTTGTTGTCGTCGCAGACCCATAGGGTCTGGGTGTGCTTCTCGATGGAGCCGATGTAGGTGTCGGGGCGGAGGAGGATGTGCTCGAGCTGGGTTTTCTTTTGGTAGGTTTCTTCGATGGTTTTTCCGGGTGGGGGGTTGGAGGCGGCGACGTTGGCGTTGGAGCTGGTTTGTAAGGGGAGCTTTTTGGCTGCGGCCATTGTGGGTGGGAGAGAGAGAGAGAGAGACACAGAGATGGTGTCTTGGATTCTAGAGAGAGAGAGAGAGGGGTGAGGGGAATGGGAGAATGGGGAGGATTTGGAGATGAATATGAAGAGAGAGAGAGGTTAACGGTCGGGTTGTGATTTGAAATTTGAACTGGGCGGGATTTCAAACGGAGGGACGGAATAGGGTTTTGGTGATCGGAAGGTAGAAAGTTGGTTGCTGCGAAACGCAGTCTCGGTGTAGCATCACAGAGTGCTTTGACCATGTTGGTTTTAGAATTCAATTTTGAATTTTCTCCCGGCACGGTTTTCAATAATTTTTGTAAAAAAATATGTAAATAAAAAAATACTACTTATTAAAAAAATTCTATCACGTCAATTATTGCTTTTATTTTTCTATCTATCTCATTCTACTCATTACCACCCAAAATCTCAAAACAAAATCCTAAAACGAACAATCCTGTTATTTTGCTAAATGTTCTTAAAAAAATAGTAGGTATTTATTTGTAACTTTAAATATTATATTTACAAAAATAATTTTTAATTTTTTTTGCACCGTATAAAAGATTTTATCAAGATCTATCAAACAAAATCCATATTGCACAAAAAATTATTTCAGTAACTCTATTATTTTTAAGCTTGAAAATTGTAAATAACTACTTATTTTGTAAGAACCATTGGCATAGCACAACCACTCGATAGATGCCTAATCCTAATTGGATGGAGAATGAGTACCGCTAAGAAGCATACGGACAGGGTAAGCTCAAAGGTATCAACCATCACACCAAACACTTACGCTCCTGACAAGGGCAACCCAAAACTCATTTTCACATAATAATTTGTCTGAAATGTTGTTAGGGGGAGGGTTGTTAGGAGGGTAGGAGTCAAGAGAAGCTTTTTGGATTCTCTTTTTCGCATTCTCTTTCAACGTGTTTGCATAAAGACCAAATTAAAACTCCCCAATTTTGGATAATACCCGAAACACCCTCATGTACAAAAAGCTATTAATGTGCCATGACAAAAAGCTATTAATGTCGTGGCAGCATAAAAAACTTTTGTGGCATTATCGGCACCCTAAACTTTTTTATAATCTTTTAGTTAAAAAATAATAAAAGTTAGAAACATTTCTTTATGTGGATATGAGAGTAGAGGATAACCACCCTAGCTCTCCATTGTTCAACTCAACAACAGTATTTCAGCTTTCGCATTTGCAATTACTCGACGCAGCTACTCGCATTGATGCATTTTCCCAAGCATTAAACTCCCCAATTTTGGATAATACCCAAAACACCCTCATGTACACGTTAGATGAGTTATTCGGTAAGGCTTTTAATGAAAATGATATATTTTCATGTGGCTCCGGTGTTGGAAAATGTTTTTATTGTTATTTAAATTTATAGATTTAATTGTGTAATATTTAAGTTGTCTGTGTTGTTTTTCTTTAAGTTTGTATGTTTTTTTTTTTGAATTAATGATAGTTCGGAATGTTCTTACTTTATTTGCAATTATTTGGATTGAACTTAATTTTTATTTTAATAAAAAATAAAAAAATTGTTGGAGGCTTTTAATTACCAAAAGGTAAAAGTAAGGGGAAAAAAAACTTCAAACCAAAAAATTCAGTTATTTTGCATCATTATTTTACTTATCTTTGTTTCTTCCTAATTACCAACAAAACAATTAGAAAATAGTTCGAGACTTTCAATTAACGAAAAAAGAAAATAATTTCACAATACAATTTGAGGGGGCAGCTCTTGTCCAGTGTTATAACGCATCAAGTCCGGTTCAGATTTGCCCATATGTTGGCTTTTTCTGGGTCCACAACAATGATCGGAACTGTTCACTTTTTAGACCTCGTCAAAAATATTGGCCATGTTAAAAATTACGTTGATCGGATATCGTTCAATATATTTTCGAACTATATTAAGCTCACATTATAAAATGTAGGAGTATAAAATTGGTTGCAATCATGTGTTGCACACCTTTTTTTTACAAGATTAATCCATTTCGAAACTATACCAAATTGTATTTGACCAAAGTGATTTTTGATGTGACCAATGTTCTCGACGCGCTCTAAAAAGTGAACGATTCCAAGTATTGTTGGGGTCTGAAAAGGGCCCACAAGTGGATAAAACTGGACGGGACTGGAGGCCTTCACACTAGATAGGAAGTTATTTAAAGTTGTAAGAATACGATTTTACCAAAAAAACAAGAAAAAAGAAACTTAATTTAAGACTGTTTCTATAGAATGATTAAGGCTCCGTTCCGCTTTCTTTTTCAAAAAGAAGGTAATTTCAAGCTCAAATATAATGAAAATAAAAATATTTTTTTAATTTTTTTTGCACCGTTTAAAAGATCTCAATGAGATCTATCAAACAAAATCCATATTGATAGGAAAATTATTTGCATAAACACATAATTTTTGAACTTGAAATTACCTTCTTTTTTCTAAAAGTTCCTTTTCGGAGAAAGCAGAACGGCACCTAAAATTAATCTAGACATTTTATTTGATAATAAGCTACCATTATACAACTTATTTAATTTCTATTTTAGCTTTATAAAAAAGTTGCACCAAACACATCTCCAACTTATTTTAAGTTTTTTAAATGAATAATCAAAATAATCATGATCTAAGAGCATCACCAAGCCAGGTAGCAAAATTCGAATTAAACTATAATTAAATATCCATATCAACTAAATGACACTCCTCTCTCTCTCTCTCTCTGAAGTATAAGAAACGGCATATCGAACTTTCATCTCATCAAATCTATTAATTATGATTGGTAAACTAAATAATTACTATTTGTCAAAGTTGATCCCTTTAAGTAAAAAACATAACCTTTGAATAGTTGCTAGAAGTGCACTTGTTGCAACTTGTAAGTAGCTAGCAATTTACCACGCGTGGCAACAAAACTAGGTTTGGTCACGTCCAAGGGAGGTTTCTATGTTGGTCGTCCCCTCCCACCCTTTTGATTATAAAAAAAAAAAACTACTTTGGTCAAATAATTATTTAGGTTTGATAGAATATA
Organism: Rhododendron henanense subsp. lingbaoense; assembly: GCA_020567845.1. NCBI lineage: Eukaryota > Viridiplantae > Streptophyta > Magnoliopsida > Ericales > Ericaceae > Rhododendron > Rhododendron henanense. Next base: position 38,338,826 of record CM036312.1, read on the forward strand.
TATATACACACACTACTTTCCTTGGAATTTTTTTAATAATCTAACTTATATGTTGTTACCGGACCTAGTTGTCTATTCCGTTTGACAAATAAAAAAAAAAACAAACCGGACCTAGTTGCGGAATGACATAAAAGGGTGATAAAAATGTGGTACATATACTGACCATTTTTTTTTATCATCAAAAAGGGTGAAGAAGGGGGCAATCAGGCATATTAACCATCTCTTTAGCGTGAACATAGGGATTCCATATCCGTGGAAGGCCCAAAGGGGACCAAAAAGCAATAGCAACTACGACTCTACCAAGGACTAGTGGACGGTGGACCACAACCGAGATTCTCAGGAGGACTAAGTTCGAAAAGACATTGTTAGCACGACTCGAACCTATAACCTCATCACCACCCAAACCATGTGGGAAACTGACCATCTTTATAGCAGGAAAAAAGACATTGGCCCATTGTTTGGTCAAGTAATTACTGATTACCAATCCAAGGACTCTCAGGAGTAAGTCACAGCAACGACCAATAATTGAAACAGATCCACAGAGGGCCTCCAGCTTCATCCCACTCCAGTATGGTCCCCTGTGGTCGTTGCTCCAAAGAGTTGTTTCCGTAAATTTATTTCTAATTTCTTAATTTCCCAGCGTGCCTCTACGCTTGAGATGTGAGTCTACTGGGCTTGTCCGAACTGTTGGGTCGGACCAGTTTAGTGGTTTGGATCCTCCTCTCTCCGTTTCAGGCAAACAAGTTCCCCAAACGGCTGGGTCGAGACCAACCGATATGACCCTTGTGACATACAGAAGGCAGTTCACCCACGTGCACTTAACCAACTGGCTCCATACGTCATGAATAACGTAAACCGTAGCGGTTACTGAGCGTGTCGAGTATGTGCATCTTATAGGGCAAGTCTTGGAGTTCTATAATTAGTTGTTTATAGTGATCAATCCTAAGGAGTTAAGCAGTTTACTCTACTCTAAACCCTTCCCTGCATCTCCTTCACCTCCAGTCACTTAACCATCGAAATGCCTTCCCGTTCACCTCCGATCTGTTAGGCACTAATGGTGGGTGTTCCTTGTGCAGATCATGGTGAACGTCACTTTTTAAGCCCATATCCAAACCATAATCACCAAGGTATTCTCCGGCTAAATCGACTCACCACAACATCCGTACACCACAATCATATCTATGACTTTTTTTCGCACTAGTTTGAAGAAGTAATTGACATTTTGAAATTAGTGTCCACAAAGTTGAAAAGTTATGGTGCTTTAATTTATAATGAAAAATTACGCAATTTTTGAAAATGAAACAATATGGCACGTGAGTTTAGCCTAATGTTTCAGGATTTGGGGGTGTTGTAGTGTACCATCCGCGCTACACGGCCAATCTGGCCATCTATCTCGGCAATGGATGGCTCGGATTTTTATGCAAACAATGGACGGTTAAGATTTGTAAGAGCTCAAATTAAATCCGAGCCGTCTGTGCCGAAATAGACGGCTAGATCGGTCGCACTAGTGCTGCAGCAAACCCCAATCCAACTTTTCATGCGATTTTTGGCACTGAATTTTTTTTTTGTTTTTTTTTTCTTGATTTATTTAATATTTTGGTCAAATTTTGACATCGTATTTTTTCGTTTCAACTAGAGAAATCATTGCAAATATCTACAACGAAAGACAACTACTAATGCTATGTTTGGATTGGTATTTGAATTTTTTTTTGAAAAATAGTAGGGGTAATAAGTGGAGAGAGATAGAGAGAGAAATATTGAAAGTAGTGAGAATCTAGGAGAAATCTATGAGGAATTTTTTTTAAAATTCTTTTTGAATTGTGAAGAGAACCTTCATTGTTTATCTGGTAACTGTGACTTTACTTTGGTGACTTAAATAAGATAACTCACATTTTATACTTGTAACATGATAATGCCAAAACTATTTTCATTAATGTCAAAATTCTAATGTATAAAAGATTTGTATCATGCACATGGTACAAATTTTTTGTGTACTGAAGTTTTGACACACATAAATGATTTTAGTATTATCACTACTTTTGGTCTCTTGATCCTTTTTTTAAGGTGACACTCGTATAGGCATGCACCAAATTATTCCGACGTTAGTGATATTCTCTTGGGATGTATACACTTGCGACTAAGGGGTTGTTTGGCATTTTAATTAAACCAAAAAGCTTTTTTGTTCTTATTCAAAAAAAAATCGCATTTGTTAGTTTTTGGTCGATTTTTTGAGAATTATTGCTTCTTCATAACAAGAGAAATTTAAAAAGTAAAAAATTATGATCAAATTTCAATTTTTTTTAATAAAGACCGAAAAATTGGCTTAGTTTTATCTTTATTCAAAAAATGTTGGATTTTAATCGTGATTTTTTACTTTTTTAGATTCGTCTCGTCATGAATAAGCAATAATCCTCAAAAAGTTGACAAAAAACTAACAAATACGTTTTTTTTGTGAATAAGGACAAAAAAAACTTTCTGACTTAATTAAAATACCAAACCACCCCTAAGGTTCTGCTAAGTTTCACAACGTATAGGATGCATACACTCGTATAGGCATGCTCCAAATTATTCCAACGCTAGTGATATTCTCTTGGCCTTTTAATATTGGAGAATTGATTTTGTCACTCCCCTTTTTATTAATGTCACTCCCCTTTCTCACAAAATAAATCATCTAATAAAGACACAAAGGGGAGTGACATTAACAAAATGGGGAGTGGCAAAATCACTCCCCTAATATTATCTTCAAACATCAGGGTATGATGATATATTTATATGCTCTTGGTGCATCGCTGTACAATATTGCATGGGTCTCACCACACATTCATATGAAATTTGCAATTAGTGCGAACCCGCGTAGATGCGTTCGGGTAGAAACTCTAGACCACTGTGACGGTGCTCCACTGAATAACGAGAAACCTACGGATACCGGCCTATGGGGTCTCGAAATTGCACCGACGGGCACGTGGGCCCACTCTGGGCCCCATACAGATGATCTGAGCCGTTCAATAATTTTTAAAAAATGAGTGGGTATGTGAAAATTAGTTCAATCTGATATGTGTAGATGCTCGGAAAAATCGAAAAAAATGAGAAGACTGGATGAAAAATGAGATAATTAGATCAAATACCTACATATATCAAATTGAGAATTTTTCCGCTGGCTCACTCGGTTTTATTTTTTAAAATTATTGAATGGATCGGATCATTCGTGCGGAGCTCCGGACCCCGCATGTCCGTCGGTGCAATTTTGGGAGCCTATGGTCGGTGGCTGTAGCAGTCTCCACTGAATAATCACTCCTTATTAGGCGGTGCCCATTCCATATTTCCATTCCATGTAGACACACAGGCAGACAAATCTATCTGATTGCTGCAGCTGGCTACTCAAGCTACTGTTCTCTCTCTCTCTCTCTTTGCTGCAGCTGGCTACTCAACTACTGTTCTCTCTCTCTCTCTCACACACACACACACACTGAGCACATTCACACACTCTCTGTTCTCTCACTATAAATGTAGGGCATTGGAAACCCTAATCCCAGATCTCAAACCCACTCCACCATTGTACCTAAAAAAAACTTGCTCCTCTCGGTCAGCTTGTGTTCGTCGTCTAGTGTGAGAATGGCTGTGTTGAGCTCATCACTTGTGCTGTTTTCCTGCTTGCTATTACTTGGCTCTGCTTTTGGAGCTACTTATTTGGAAGGTATTCAAATACCCAGATCTAACCTTTCTTTTGGAGCTACGCACTTCTATATCCTTTGTTTGAACTCTTTTGTTCTACTTGGAGTGTGGAATTTGATCTAAACTGCTTAGCATTTGCCCTTACTCAGCAGTTTGTGCTCTCTTTCTCTCTCTCACACACACACGAGAGAGAGAGAGAGAGAGAGAGACTCACACACCCACAAAGACACACATTTTAGATTATTCTTACTCTCTCTGTTTCTGCTCTCTCTCGTTTGGGTTTTCCTTTCACTATCGTTGGGTAATTTTTGGAATATTGTACTTGAGGTTATCTATGTGTCACCGCAAACAGTAATTCCCTAGCAAGTTGACTAGTGATGGAATGCACCTTACAAAACATGCATCTTGGTTCCAAAATGAATAGATATAGGGATCCAAACCAGTCCTTCATCTTATTTTTTCGAAAAACCAAATGAAATAAACTAACTATTTAGGGATAGTGGGGTTTTGGGAAGGATAATTGTTGAACTTTTTTCTTCGTACACTGGTGTCCAGATCAGCTTACGTCCACCCCAATTAATGTTTGGTCAAAGGCAGTCATCATGTCGGGACTAGAAAAATTCAGAAGAAATTACTCTCTCTTATGGCCTGACTCCTGACTCTAAAAATCAAACCGCTCAATTGTGTGGGGGTAAACCCACCTCAATTGGACACACCTAGGGGATTGCCCCAGTGGTTCGGGCGGATGTCCAGGCTTTGGGAGTACTTTTTAAGGTCTGGGATTCGATTCTCCACCGGATGAGTACCCTAAAGTAAGCGGGGGGCCTGGTTGCACTAGCTCCCCGAGGTTTGGGTTGCGCAGTTGAGTCCATTTAGTGGCTTGGTTGTTGCTCCGTTTAAAAAAAAAAAACTTCAATTGGAGCAACCTGGGGCTAATCTTAAACAATTGATATCATGCTCCTGGGAGTTTGTTTTGCAGGAATTATTTGGGATATAGTAATATTTTATCTTATAGAATATTTTGTGCTTAAAATAATTACTAGATTGTACTCCAGTTTTTTAATTTAGAGGAAAGCAACCTATTGGATTGTGTTGACCATAGCTTTATCCTTTTGTTTATGCTATGTTCTCCAATTTCCTTTTCCTGTTTTATTTAGGACTCCTCCCGAATGGCAATTTTGAAGAGGCACCCAACAAAACAGATCTCATCAAGAAAACGGTAATCAAAGGGAAATACTCACTTCCCAAATGGGAAATCGACGGCTTAGTCGAGTACATCTCCGGCGGGCCTCAGCCCGGCGGGATGTACTTTAACGTGGCACATGGGGTCCATGCGGTGAGGCTGGGAAACGATGCCTCGGTCTCTCAGACAATCCCAGTGAAAAAGGGATCACTCTATGCCCTAACATTCGGTGCATCGAGGACTTGTGCGCAAGATGAGGTGTTGAGGGTTTCGGTGCTCCCTCAGACCGGAGATCTTCCCTTGCAGACACTGTATAGCAGTAATGGTGGGGATACTTATGCTTGGGGATTCAGGGCTACTTCTGATTTTGCTAGGGTGAGTTTCCACAACTCTGGGGTTCAAGAGGATCCTAGCTGTGGACCCCTCTTGGATGCTGTTGCCATCAAAGAGCTTTTCCCTCCGAGGCCGACAAGAGGTATATGAATATCGATCCATGTATCGATATATCTTTCTCTCGTTATGCTTGTTCATTTATGCATTTTGTGTTTTGTTGTCTGGTTATTTGGGTTTTTGTATATGTTTGGCTTCTTATTATGATGGTTTTGTAGAGAATAAAATATGTCTTCTTTTATAACAAGGTGTCTGGGCTAGCTTACACGCACCTCGACTAATTACGGGGACCATAAATCCATCGTCCACTAGGAGAAGAAATGTGTCATTCATTGATCATCTTCAATTTTCTTTGTTATTTCTATTTCATGGGTTTCTCAGAAATTTGGGCAGTTGATTTTGATATATGCGATCAATGTAATACGAGGATGTCACTTTCTGCCATGGAATTCATTCCGTTTTTCTGTCATTCTAATTGTGGAACACGGTGCAGCAGCAAGGTTATTTGTGGACAAAATGCTACAGAGAAATCCAATATAGATGCCTCAATTTCGTAACTTCAAGGAACAGTGCCACAGGCTTATAAGTTTATAACATTAGAATTGTTTCTGCCATATTATTCTTGAAGGGTTCTGGCTATGAGTTCAACTTAAAGGATCACAGCTAGCACTACTCTTTTATAATTTTTTGTTTACAAATTTTCATCCTGTCTAAAAATCTGCAAAATTCTTCCTGTTTTTGACTTTTGGTTTTCTGAACTTGCAGACTCATTTGATGCTTTTTGCTTTGGTACTGTTAGATTTGTAATCTGGTTTTCTTTGTTTGTCTGGTAGATCTACATCCTCAATTTTCGGATGTTTGGCACTGGGTTGATGATCACAATTCACAAACAATACGCATGCGACCGATTTTGATAAATATTTTGATATATTTATCAAAATCAACTCCCTGATCTGCATATGTGTAATCTCATAAATCCTTCTGCATCCTAAAACTATCAGTCCATTTTAATTTGGGGATCTTGTCCATACAAAATCTAATGAAGTGCACTTTTGATCCTTGTTTTAACGACTCGGCTTGTTCTGCTCCTGAAACTCTCTGTGTACTTCAATTTAGGATTCTTGTCTTAAAAATCTCACGAAGTTCATGGTTTTGGTCCCTTCTTGTGATGATTTCTTGCAGCTAATTTGGTAAAGAACGGCAATTTCGAGGAGATCCCCCACCTGCTAATCAACTCTTCCAATGGTATTCTCCTCCCTCCCAGACAAGAAGATCTCACATCCCCACTCCCAGGCTGGATCATCGAATCCCTCAAAGCCGTAAAAATAATAGACTCGAAGCACTTCAATGTCCCTTTTGGCTTTGCCGCAATTGAATTGGTTGCGGGAAGAGAAAGCGCCATCGCCCAAATTATCCGAACGATCCCAAACAAATACTACAACCTATCTTTTTCTGTGGGAGATGCAAAGAACGGCTGCCACGGATCAATGATGGTCGAGGCGTTCGCGGGCAAAGATACCATAAAAGTGCCCTTCAAGTCCCAAGGGAAGGGTAGGTTCAAGAGAGCTAGTTTGAAGTTCAGAGCAATTTCTGCCAGGACAAGGCTTACTTTCTTCAGTTCCTTTTACCACACCAGGGTTGATGACTTTGGGTCTCTTTGTGGCCCTGTCCTTGATCAAGTTATGGTTGTTTCGATTGCTAGGGTTTGATCTTTTTCATTGCTCAAGTAATGGTAAGGACTGGGAATAAATATAGACTTCAGAGTGTTTTGCAGGGGGATTTTTTTTTAATTTTTTTGGTTCGTTGTATTGTGGGGACAACTGTTTTTGTGTCTTGACTGTTTCAACTCTATAGATGCTGTTGTTTCGAATGATTCGCATTTGCGAGGGTCCGGCATCGATGCCCCAATAATGCGGTATTGGGGCATCGATGCCCCAAAATTGTACTACCACACATTGCCGTTGGATCTTCAGAATTGATTTAACTGGTTACAACAGTATCCTCCCCTCACCTTCTCTCTCTCTCTCTCTCACCAGCTTCATTTCCCCAACAGTGTTAACCTCTTGTTCGATTTCACCACTATCTGCCGTAGACGACGATGTTAGCTGATGAAAAAATTCGGCCAAGAGAGCATCACTTTTTTTGGCTATGTGAATCGATTTATAACTAACTGGGGCTAGTTGAGTTGGCTAGAACTCTTGCATCTCAATAGGAGGTCAGGAGTTTGAGTCTTTTCACCTGCGTGTGGATGTTTTCCGTTAGAGGCATTTTCCTTTGTTTCTCTATCCTATAATGGGACTTATTTCTTATATTGGTTGAATTGTTGGGCTTGGTTATTTTGTGGACTCTCACAATTGATGTAGTGTCTCGGGTTTGTATTTTGTGCTTCATATCTAATGTAAAATGATCTCTTTTATCGAAGTGGAGTCGGATCCGGTCAAGTTGTCTCCGACCAGTTTGGTCCATTTTTTTCATCCGAGCCGTCAAAAAGTGTTTTGGATGACTCAAATTTGTTTGGGGTGTTTAGAATATTTTTAAACAAAAATTTACACGAACAAATCAGAGCCATCCAAAACACTTTTGGACGGCTCGAATGAAAAAAAATGTATCAAACTGGTCCGAGCGAGGATGTAACGCCCCCATTTTCGGGTACGTTAAATAAACATTTTATTGAATATTAAAAGAGAGTCTGGCTCATTATTACATCATAATTCCCATCAGAGTGCCTTCATTACAAAAAGGGAAGGAAAATCTAGGGTTCCTAACTACAGCTCCGCCTGCTCCTCCATTCTAGCCAGCTCTTCTACTCCAAGGGCCTCCAAGGTATACAGCTCACTTCGATCATCTACAAAGTCTGACACATTATACCAGCGTCGCCACCGATATAATATGTCAGGGTCACCAAAAGGGTAACACCGTGAGCTACGAGAGCTCAGCAAAATAAACCATACCCACTAACCCTTAACTTATAACAGGAAGAGAACATAATCAATTACACATGCTCATTCAACAACATAGTTAACAATGACACATCCACATTCGATATCTTTCTAACGTTAGTGTCATGCCTTTCTGTGTTTCTCCTACGCAATCATTTCGTAGACCGTGTCACCATTTTCAACTTCATTAATACTTCCAACCAATATTTCCAAGGTTTCATAAACAAATTGTTACTAATGAGGCTACCAAGTCCGGCTTCATTAGCAACACTCATGATGGGCTACCAAGTCCGGCCACATCACGGTTTCCAAAACATCATCTTCCAAATCTTGTATTGGCTCCTCTCCGCGGATAACCAAGCCATATTGCCACATGAGACTACCACGTCCGGCCTCATTGGCAATCTTCACAATGGGCTACCAAGTCCGGCCTCATTGCGGTTTTCAAAAAAAAAAAAAAACATACTCACATTGGGCTACCACGTCCGGCCTCAATGTAGTTTCAAAAATATTTTATCCAAGACCAATTATTTCCTTTATCCACACCCTAGGTGCCAGGTTTCTATCTTTCTCGGTTTTTGTGTCTCGTTTGCATGCCATGACTCCGCGATAGTTCATTTCACACTTTAAGTAATCTTAAAACTAAACTAGCAAGATCATCCAACTCTATATTAGTTATCATGCTCACATTATCGCATAATCATGCTCAATCACATTAAAGCATAACGCCACATGTACGGACGCCTTTGGAGTGATAAATCACTTATGCTAAATCAACAACCACAAGTAATGCAAGTAAACATGTAGTCATGCTCATCACCATCTTAAGATCAAAATACAAATACTTCAACTTAATCCAAAATCATACTTTCTTTTTGAAAAGTTCAAAACAACATATGTTTATTGAATAAATCTATCGTTAAACTTAAAATTAGTAAGTATAAGAGTACAAGTTGGACACACATCACTCCTCTCTCTCCTTTTCCATCCGGCCCTCTCTCTCTCTCTCCCTCCATCTCTCTCGGCCTCTCCCTCTCTCTCTCTCTCTCTCTTTCTCCTTTGATTAGTATATGAATATCCAAGGATGACTAACTACAAAGGACAAGGTTGGTGGACTTAGGAAGAGTAAGGGTTTGGTGGAAGTAAATCTTGTACTTCAAAGTCTAATTCATATCTTCCTATCTTCTTCTTTCAACTAGTACAAGGTCAATGTTATTCTATGGGGTTTTAAGTCTAATCTAGTACTTGGAAAGAGTTGAAATTAAGATATTGTTGTCCTTGGTTGAGAAAGAACAAGAACCCTAGATTGGGTGGTACAATGGTGATGTAATAGAATGATCCATGCTAGATAGGGGAGTACACTAGTCACACACTTCACATTCTCTCTCCCTCTCTCAACCGGCCTTTCTCTCTCTCTCTCCCTCTCTCTCTTTCTCGGCCATTCTCTCTCTCTCTCTCTCTCTCTCTCTCTCTGGTACTTTGGACACCTAAGCTTGTAAGGACAAGGGTTGGTGTAAGGGTACTTTGAAAGAGTAAGATTAAGGTGTAAGGGTTGTAAGGGATTTGGTAAGAAAATCCTAGTACTAGAGTCCACCTCATGTCCTTCCTATTATTCTTCTTTCACTAGTACATGTACATATATATATATATTCAACTTAGATTTGGTAGAGAAAGAATAAGGGTACAACACATCGCTATCTCTCTGTAAGGACCCGTAATTTTAAATTCCACTTATTTAATTAATTTGAATGTGGACGATCATATTTCGGATGGAATATCATTTTTCTTAACGTGGTATTACGGATTGACGTGCATCGTTATGTAATGGAAGTTTGGTTGGTCGTTGAAAAATGTGTTTCGTTGACGTGAGGGTGTTTGGGGGTGTTGTGAGTGTGTGGGTGGTGATCGGAGGTTGACTCGTTGAACGTTGGACGAGTTTGTAAAATTTCCAGATTGGTTCCGGAACCCCTGTTTTTGCCAGTTCCGGAACACTTATCTGCAGATCAGTTCCGGAACCCCCATTTTTGCCAGTTCCGGAACCCACTTCGAATTTTCTGAAAATTTGGGTCGCGTGTCAGACCACTTTAAGAGCATTACCTTTACTCTTTTTACACTCCATAACCACGAAATCAACCCTAGAGCTCTCTCTCTCTCATCTCTTTCCCCTTTTTACTTCTCTCTTCGATTTCATCTCCTTCAAGTGAGATTTTGAAAAAAATCCAAGAATTAAAGTTGCTCTATGAAGCAAGAGCTTTATATCTATCCAAGAAAATTCACCATCGGATCACTTTGAAACTCCTTACCTTTTCGGCTTGCTTGATTGGGCGACCAAGCACTTGAGAAATCGTGAGATCAAGCTTGGAGGAAGATATTCTTGGTGGAAACCGTGTGTTCCAAGTCGGAGGAGGAATTTCCTTGATGGGTTCGAATTTGAGGTCTAGGGCTTGGAGGAACTCTTGGGTTTTGCTCTTGATCTTCGAGGTAGGGATTTCTAACTTACTTTATGTGTTTATGAGTAGTTTTGGTGCCTAGATCTTGTTGTTGATCATTGTTTTGGGTTTGGGTAAAATCTGTCATGGTTGTGTTCTTCGCGCTGCAATTCCAGATTGGTTCCGGAACCCCCCTTTTGCCTAGTTCCGGAACTCTTTGTCCAGTGGTGAAGTTTTAAGTTTCTCGGGTTGAGTTCCGGAACCCTTATTTTTGCCAGTTCCGGAACCCCCCTTTTTGTCAGTTCCGGAACTCAAGACAGTTTTTCGTAAAATTCTCCTTTTTCATATTCAAAGGCCGTGGTTCCTTCTATGGGGTTGGTTTATACTTATTTAAGAGTTTATGAACATTATTGGACATTGGACACGTGGTGTATTATCTTGGGTTTTGAAGGAACAAATTATCGTTGAAATAATATTTAAAGACTTGTCAAGAGCCGCTGAGAATCGAAGTAGGACACTTGAACCTTAATTGTGAAGTATTGACAATTATAGGGGATGTGACGTGAAATGGTTACTCGATATATTAAAACAATGGGGATAGTTTAAATATTCAAAATCCAAAGTTATGTTAATACCGTTATTCTGGGGTGGAGTTCTCATAGTACATCTTTGACACCCGATGAATGGTTACGTTTATTTGAGGGTAAGTTTAGGAATGAATTATGAACGCACATAGCATAATGAATGATGTTTGATAGGAATTGGAATGTGAGTCCGTTTCTAGCTATTTGCATGATATTGAGCTCGTGAGGAATTAACTGACGCTCGTAGTATAATCACTAGATTGATGATGTGGTTAATGATGAAATGAGGCCACGAGTTGTAATATGGATATTTCACTTAGAATCAGATTATTTGACATATTTCCTTGGATTTGAGTTCGGAAAGGATTAATTGATTTACCGGGGTATGTTATTGATTGATATGAAACAAATGGTTGATCTACTACGTTAAAGATGTAGAATCTTGGTGTCTCTCTTATTGAAATTGTGAAGGGAGTTTCTTTACGTGTGTTTGATTCATGAATCTAGTTGATTGTCGGGTTTTGTTATGTATTGAGATCATAGAATATGCCTGAAGATGAATTGGTTGAAATGATGAGATTATTTCCGCGTAAGTGAATCTATGTATTGGTGTGAGAGATATACTTTGCTATGTGTGGGGATTAGAGAAATGGTGGATAAAGAGATTGCTCGCTTAGTGAGAATATGTGACACTAATTGAATGATTTATCGAGAATGAAAGCCACGGATCCACTATAAGGTGAGATGCCGGAATGAAAGCCACGGATCCACCATAAGGTGAGATGCCGGAATGAAAGCCACGGATCCACGGATCCACTATAAGGTGAGATGCCGGAATGAAAGCCACGGATCCACGGATCCACTATAAGGTGAGATGCCGGAATGAAAGCCACGGATCCACCATAAGGTGAGATGCCGGAATGAAAGCCACGGATCCACCGAAAGGTGTGATGCCGGAATGAACATAGGACGCACGGGGTCCTTAATGCCCGGAAATGAAATTGGAACATGTGACATAGTGAAAATGGGGAATCTTGTAATTGTTTAGTATCATGATAAAAGGGGAATGTGTGGGTTTGATGATGAGGCTGATTGATGTATTGAGATTGGTGTGGTAATCTGTTTGGCATGAAGACATGTTTGATACTTTGTGGTAATCCATGGTGGGAGGTTTAAAGTGGTCTTGGTACCTTAGATTTATCAAGGAAAACAAATGAAAGGAATTTTGAGGGAATGAGAACTTGAGACTAGAATTAAAGGCACGTGTGAATGCAAATGGGTTGAATCATGACGTGTTGGTCATGAAAGGAGAACTTGATAGAGGGGATACGATGGATGTTAACATGAGTTGTAATTTAAAGGTTGTTTTGGGAATGAGTGTGAGTCATTTAATGTTGTAATGTGGTATTATTCAATATATACTCTTTCCCCTTATGTGAAAAGTATAATTTGGACAAAGGGTTGGCCAGAGAGTTAAACCTGTAATGCTTCTAAGTGGTAAAAAAAATATAGTAACATGAACTGAGTCTATGTTGTTGAAAGGAAGGATAGCTATGTAGGTTATATCCTTAGTTAAAATATTTTGCTCATATTAAAATATATTCTTGGCACTTATCACCTCATTAGCACATAAAGTTTGTAGAGATTTTCCTACTGGGCTAGTGTAGCTCAACCTATCATTTTCAGGTACACTGCAAGGACACAGTTTGAAGGGTGTGAAGTGCATGCAGACATCACAAGCTAAAGTTAATTTCTGAAGTACTTGTCTTTCTTCGTAAATCAAATTGCATTGTATATTTGCTCTATTTTGGAATACTGAATCAGTTTGACAGACTTGTGAGATTTGGGGACTGTATTGTAATTTGTGGTATCGTATGTACTATTGTGAGAATTTATATTTAAAATGGTATAGTAAATTATGTTGAAAATCGAGGGCGTGACACTCTCTCTCTCCTATCCTTCTATCTCTCTCGGCCCCCCTCTCTCTCTCTCTCCCGAATTCTCTCTCTCTCTCTCTCTTGAATGCTCTTTTGGTTAATATAAATACATATATAATGAAGACTACATAAAAGTACAAGGTACTATGATCTTATCCTAGACTTTCTAAGTCAAAATTCTATATTAAACTATGTCAATTTGCCACCTATGTACTTATGTATTATATTCTAAGACATAAAATATTAGGATGACATAACATATCTAATAAGCAATTAACTAATTAAAACCTAGTACCAAGGTAATATTAAAACTAGGGTTTGGTAGGAGAAAGATCAAACAAGGTACAACCATATCTCTCTCTCTCTCCCTCTCTCTCTCCTATCTTTCTCCCTCTCGGCTCTCTCTCCTCTCCCTCTCTCGGCAATCTCTCTCTCTCTCCTCCTATCTCTTTCTCTTTCTCTCTCTCTCTTGTACTCCTATGTATATAATATATGTATACTTAATAAATATGGAAGGACAAGAAAAAGAATAGACAAATGGGGTTTAGAAAGAGTAAGGGTTTGGTGTAAAGCCTTGTAAGGAAAATCTTGTACTTTGAAATCTCTCTATATCTTCCCATATATCTCCTTCTCCAAGTACAAGTACTTAGGTAATTTTAAAACTAGGATTTGAAAGAATAAGGTCCAAGGAAGTACAATCTATCTTTCTCCCTTTCTCTCCTATCTCTCTCGGCTCTCTCTCTCTCTCCTCTCCCTCTCTCGGCATTCTCTCTCTCTCCCTTGTACTACTTATGTATATTAATATAGATACATATCTACCTAATAGTTATTGAAGTACAAGGTACCTAATAAACTAATAGGATATGGAAGTACAAAGGATATAATAAACTAAGGGGGGTTTTGGAAGAATAAGGATTTACCTATTAAACAATTCAATATAACACATGTGTTCTTTCTTAATATTAAATAGGAGTAGGTGTACTAGTGTCCTATTATAATATTTAGGCATGTACTAGGAGATCTAGGTAGATATCTAGTCAAAATTCTATATTAAACTAATCTAATTTGACACATGTACTACTAGAATATAATATAAGGCACTTAGAGAATCCTAGGGTATTAAAATACTAGGTACCATTCTAGTTCTTTAGTTAGGAAATCCCATGGGAAATCTAGATATGGAAATAAATATTATATTTTAGCACTAGTCCTATTATCCAACGAATAAAGATTTCCCTAACTTTTATTGACCAATGGGCAAGGATCAAAGTTGACTTTGGTCAAAGGGTCCCATTAGGGTTTAAGGGTTAAAAAGGTTCGAACGGTTTCAAGAGATCGAAGGTTGCCCTAACGATTTGGTTAGAATCTATCTAGGCTTGCTAGATAGGGTTTCCAGCCAAGAAACATAACTTCAAGGTTTTCTATCCCACTTGCTTTTAGAAAAAGATTGTATTGACTGGCGTGACGAAATTTTTATAATCTTGAATTTAGTAACGACGGATTTTTGGGATGTTAAAAGGAATTTTAAATGGAATCCAAGTAATAAAAATAAAATTCAAATTTTTAGTGAAATTTTTATTTACCAAAAATCCGGGTCGTTACAGAGGAGACATTTGACAGGATCCGACTCCCCTATGGAAGGGTCCTGTGCAACTATGCAAGTTCTTGGACTTTTTTTAATTCATTTTCTCGAATCATAGTTCCCGTCATTTTCTCGAATCATAGTTCACGATTTGTTTTTGGTAATGTTTTGATATAGAGATACCAATTACTCTTCAAAATAATATGATGTCAAGAATAAGAATTAATTCACACATTACTGACCACAACCTTTACCCATCTTCAGTTAAAAAAATTGACCCGACTTCTCTACAATCAGTTCAATTATGGCTTCTCATCTTGACAATCAATAGTTCAGATTTTGGGCCACCGATATCATTATTTATCTATGTATTGACTGATACTATCCGATATTAGCTAATATATGGTCGTATCACCGAATTCAACGATTTAAAACCCCAGTGGTAAGTATCGCCATACATAGTGTATATAATGCCATATAGTATGGTAAGCAAGACCATAAAAATTGTAAAAACGCGTCACTGAGGTCAAAGCATTGTGTTTAAAGTCTAAGAATTACAACTAAAATTAGCTTCTTATTTTTTAGAAACTGACTTGGCTTCATCAAGTTACTTGTCCTTCAAAAGTCAAGGCGCTTCTTCAATATTTATTTCTTTAATTAGCAAAATGGTTGCATCAAAAAGTAATAGTTCAATATTATGGTAGTATGTATGATCAGATTTGTGGTATCTGTATTCTGTAGCCATATTCTATGATAAGTACGTAAGAGTGAAAAAACTTGCAAGAGTATTTGATAGGATAAGAATGAGATACGCGCTTACAAATTCATAAAACATACCTATTGATATCCGTTGAAGCTGATTTTTTACAAGATTCCATAAATAATTATTTTAAAATTTATGAATATTTTTATGTATTTTGTGGAGTCTGGAGTGAGCCCCACATGACATGCAGCGGACACCGTGCAGTGGTCTAAGCACAGTTGCTTTTAGAAAGGTAAGTATCTCCATATATAGTGGTATAAAATAATACGTACAATATGGTCAGTCAGCATGACCTAAACAAACCGAAAACGTATCATTAAGATAAATTCAAAATTTGGTCAAAATACGACCAAAGTTAGTGGTAAGTATTTTTATACATCGTGGTATAAAATGGAATACATTAAGGCCAATTGTACCAATTAGGGCTTTTCACGTTTCGGATTGGATCGGATTCCTATGAATCCAATCCTAATCCATATCTCACGGTTTTTAGAAAATACAATCCAATTCTAATCCAAAAGAGTCACGATTCGGTCCTGGTTTCATCCACAAAAATAAAATGCAAAGTGCAAACACTTATTAGTGTTATGGAATGTAATAACTAATAAATGTTTGCAGCCTTGCTGGTTTCAAGGTTCAGAAAACATTACAACAAGTTAGTTCCACTGTTCCAGTCCAGAATCATCCAAGACAACAACCAAATAAAGGCTAAGCATTGTCTAAATTTCACTAACAAAATATGCAAATTCTAGTCAAGCATTATCTACCTTAAGTTTATAATATTGTCACATTAATATAAAATTGTTAAAAAAATTCATAACAAGTAGTAAAGTTATAATTATTTATAAATATTACACACACATATATAATTTGTAATTTTTGTTTTTTTTTAAATATCACACGGTTCGGTTCGGTTAATCTATGATTTTGAAATAAAAATCCAATTTTAATCCGTATCTCACGGTTTTTTAATTTTTGAATCCGTGTCTAGGCCATTAATCGATGGACAAAATCCAAAAGACACGGATCGATTTGGTCTAGACCGGTTTCACGATTCTCGATTTTTCTTGGATAGCCCTAGTATCAATCACTAATTGATTGCAACCAACACTACTTTTAACTATTACATTTACTAATGACATTGATCACTATCAACTTAAATTTAACCAATTCATTTTAACCAATTGTATTAATGCTTAATCATCACTATAATGTTAATACAATTGGCAAATGACCTTGGCTACTATAGTCAATCACAATTTGGGGATGGTGCTATGCAGTGGTGTGCGCATCACCGTGTTGCGCATCTCCGAGTCGTCAGATCGTGCATCCGATAGCTCGAATCTCTCAGCAATGAACGACTCTCGATTGTTAATTGCCGAGATGAGATTCGAGCCGTCGGATGCACGATTTGACAGTTCGGAGGTGCGCAGCACGGTACTGTGCACCTTACTGCACAACACCAACCCAAAGTCTAATCAATATCACTCATTGAATATGTCAATCAATTAAGCTCTTAGTCAAATGAATCTAGCTACTATAGTCAATTATAGTGATTAATCATCATTTTACCACTAATTGAATAGTTTAATGTCAATTATAGGTACTAATCGTTACAATATCATGTCAATCGATTGCAGAAATTATTTCACTTACTTTCTTACTTTCTAATAGATACTAATTGAATACTCTAATTGAATAGTTATTTATGTGGTCATCATAGAATTTATAGTTATTTACAATTAAATTATTTAAATATAATTGGGAGACTATTAACAATATTAATTGAGTTATTCAAAACAATAAATGAATAATTATTTTCACAATAATATATTTAAATTACTTTTTACTTACAAAATAATTTAATGGAATATATTAACAACATTAATTTAATTGTAAGGTAATTTTTTGGCTTATATATTTAGTTTTATTTTTATTTTTAAAAAAATTTGGTTTACAAATTAAATATTATTTAATTATATTTATATTTCTACCCAACATTTAATTGTCTGTTACACAAATAATTAGCAAAAGGACAAAAAATAGAGTGAATAGGACTTAAAGTGGTGTGAATTTATAAATTTTCAATAATTAAAAAAATTTCTGCAAAAAAATACATTTTCGCTAAACCTCCTACCTGAAGAACTAGTTAGAGAGAGAAAATGCCAAAAAATGTGACGGTGTAGCCTTTAACTATGATAAGTATATAATATTTTGTGGTAAATATCAGCATAAAATATGATAAGAAGAGCGTGTTCATGATAAGTATAACGACATTTTTTGGCTTGAAAAACACAAAATCACCTTGAGGTTAGATTTTAATATTTGATGTAAAGGCTCAAGTTAACATAAAATATTAAAATCTAATCTAAAGATCCATATTCAATGCGGCATCATGCCCCAATACCATCATAGAAAAATTCTGTCATAGTTCTTCGTTTATGTTTCTTTCCGCGTGCGAGCTGCATCTGGTCACGGTCCTTGCCGCTACAGCAGAGGCGTCCGCCAATAACTCGATCGCGTCGGCGGCGAGAAGGACATGAAGAAGGCTGGCGGAGCGAAGTTGTGGATGCGGTTCGACCGGTTCGGGCAGTCAGAGCTGATCGAGTGCGATAAGGGCACGATCATCAGGCCTGTGTCGATTCTGGCTAGGGATTTGAGGATTCTTGGCCCGTCTTCTCTCATTCCTCCAATATCCTGGACAATATTCGCCAGTTTGTAAGAAATCAGAGCATTTATTATGTATCAATCTACATAAACATTTGGTATCAAATGGTTCAAATCCATAACCCTAAGTAAGAAATCAAGTTTGGGTATTCCAAGCTCCGTCAATTTTCCTCTTATCAATTTTTTAATTAATGTCTTCGTTATTTTCTTTTGCCCTAGCCACAAATTAGGTTTGGGGTTTTCTGAATGAGTGATGTTTGTAGATGGTGTTCTCAGTCCCCTTTTTTTTTTTTTTTCTAGAATTTTTGGGATCCCATCTTCGAATTCATTGTCTGGGTTCCCTTCGGATTTTTTCAGTTTTGAAAAGTTCCTCCATGTCATGAAGGACGCATTGGGAGTTGGATTGGTTTCGTCTCTGTGTGATTCTGTGGTATATATCCCTCAATGTAACGTACCCTTCTTTTTGGAAAAATCACGTATCCGCGTATCCGTATCGTATTTGTATCCTGTATCAGTATCAGTGCTTCTTAGGATTAGAGAAACCTTCCTGACAGGTGTTCCAGTTCTATACATAGCTTTGGTTTCATGAACCTGAAAATATTTCCCACAGTTTCGCTAATTAATTAGTTTGATAAGCATTGGCAACTGCAGACGAAATGATTGTCTTAGGCTGATATGATTTTATATCTTTTAATTCCTTAGCGTATCATCTAATTGAGTTGAGATGCATGATGCTGCTTGCCTATATTTCTACCATTAAAGTCATAATTATACTGCTAAATTCCCTTGTGTGTTCCCCTTATATTGGAACAACCAATCTCACATGACAATACAAACATTGAACATATTTAGTATGGACTATGAATTAATGTTTTAAGTTGTTGATATGCTGTTTGCTGATTTTTTAGCTTCTGTTTGGGTGGGTTTCCAGGCAGCTGTAGACTGTAGTTAGCAAAGATTTTGGTGGGATATTGCTGGGTTATTTGTACATTTTTTCTTTAAGAATTAAGGAAACTACTATGAAGAAATCTGCCTTTTTCCTTGAGAGGGAGAAGGTAGCTTAGCTTGCTATAATTGTATGATTGGCGAAGGTTTGCCGCCAATATTCTTATCCCCATGCCTAATGTTCTTATATTAGCTAGACAATGTGAAAACTACTAGACTAGAGCTTAGTGTTTGATGTGAAGATTGATCCTTATTACCATGTAACTTTTATTGAACAAATGGAAATAGCCATTTAGAACCTCTAAATGGCTATTTCTTTTGATTCTGTCGAGTAAGTGCATGTACTCTTAGTATTTGTTTCTCGATTTTACTGATTGTCCATGCCACCTTTTACAGGTTCAAATAATCCAGCAAATAAATCATGATGGAGAAGTTAACTGGGCTCGTTATATGCCCCAAAACCCATTTATTATAGCCACTAAAATAGTTAATGCAGAAGTATATGTATTCGACTACAACAAAAACCCCACAAAGCCTCCTTTAGAGTCTAGACGGTGCATGCAATCTTGATTTGAGGTTAAGGCGCTACAACACTGAAGGATATGGTTTATCATGGAGCCAGTTCAAGCAGGGGCATTTATTGAGTGGTTCCGATTTGTGGGACATCAACACGGCTCCCAAGAACAAGGCTCTTGATGTTGTACAAATATTTAAGGTACTTTTCCATGCTTATTGTTCACATAGTGTACTTCTTCCTGTTTGGTTGCCTCAAGTGTACTGCCATTTTTTGCAGTTTACATAGCATCCTCTAGATTGTGTCTTAATCATGGAATTATGGAGAGACTTATCAAGGGAAAAAATGGCACCGAAACCAAAGAATAAATTTAATAGAAATTAACTTTGTCGTTTCATCTTATCGTTTTATCTCTATAAAGCCCTCAACAAATGCAATTTAGTTACCTTTATGAGGAAAAAATACAGCCTACATGGTCTCTGGCTAAGCTTTGTCGACAGGAAAAAGGGTTGACTATCGTAGTCATCATATTAATATACATAAACCATGATACTTGTGCATCAGGTGTTGTACAGTTCCATTCCATTGCTCTTGTGTGGCTTCCATTCTATGTGATTATAGATTCTTGATTACGATTTGATATTTGTTGAATTAGGTTTGTGAAGGTGTTGTAGAAGACAGTGCATGGCATCTGAGGCACACATACTTATTTGGTTCAGTTGGGGATGACCAATATTTGTATATTTGGGTTCTCCAAACTCCATTAGTCACCAAGCCAATCCAATCTGTAGTTGCTCTTCAAAGTGAAGTAAGTGCCCAAAGTTTCAGAAGTCCCCAAGAGGCAATCTGATGTACGTATATTAATATATTTATGTTGTATATTGACTTTTGTTCGAATATCAGTAGCCTGATATTCAATCTCATTTGTTCGAATCGGAGTTGTAATGGATAGAACTCTTTTTGTAACATAAGGTTACATTCCAATTGTTCTTCCATTTTATTCATTCTTTTAAATTATTGGATTTTTCAAGTAATTCTTGGACAGTGACAGGCTACTGATGCAGCATGAAAGTAGTAAATTCAGGCGAAACATCTCTAGCTGTTTATCTTTATTGATGGAAAAGATTTTACTTCATACGCTTATTGTAACTTGGGTATTATCTTACCAGTTCACAATATTATGGACTCAGTTGACGTAGGCCAGATAAAGAACCAAGCTACTCCAATTCGAGCTTGTTTGGCTCGTTAAAAACTTGTTAGAGATTGCATATCCATCAGCCAACTACAATACCAGCCATAAAAAAAAAAAAAAAACGTGCGCATCCACGTTGCCTTTCCCCTAGTACTAGTAAGTAATAGTAATTGTATTTTCCCAAACATACTTTCAAAAGTAGGATTCGTTGGATTCACAAATGGTTTTCACGTGCTGTGCATTAATTGGTTGTGCACAATACATCAATGCACAACCATTTCTCTCCCTTAATCTCTCTCTAGAATGTGTATTCACAAAAACAAATTGCTTGAGGGAGGATTAACCAGGAGCAATTAAGACACGCTGATTTTCACAAACGACTGTAATTGTAGAGATAGAGACCGAGATTCAAAAAAAAAGGTTAACTTAAGATACGAGAGTGTGGGCATATTTGCAATCCCAAATTAGCTGTTTGATGTTGACACCAAGCCATGAAGAAATGTTATAAGTTTTAATTATGAGAAATAACGAATTTTAGCTCTTAAGGTGTGTTCAAAATTTAAATAGACTTAAGGCTCCGTTCTTCCCAATTTTTTTGTCTAAAACTTTTTTCCGGTATTATTTTTTATTTTTTGTTGAGTTTTCGTCGTAATTTCTAAGGTTAATCATTCTTCTCAACAAGTGTAAAATATAGACTGATATTGAAAAAAGTTTATATAAAACGACATTTTTTTTTAAAAAAAGATAGCTATTTGGCCTTTTTTTCGCTTGTTGTGATTTTTCTTTTTTGAACTTTTGGTCATAGATTTTTACTTTTTAGACTTCTCTCATCGCGAATCTATAAAAAAAAATTAAACAAAAATGAACAAAAGTGGTTGCTCCAGAATTTTTTGCTCGGGTTGTCATAATTGAGTAACTTAAACAATCAGTTTTATGTAAAATCAAATATTAGAAAACTAATAAATTGGTCTACAGCTTTGACATAAAAAAATTTAATTTTTGGTATTTCTTTTGCATTTTTGCTGTAAATTTAATTTTTAATCGTTTCTCGCATCTGTAAATTGAAAAATCATCTTTTGTTTTAACAACAATGACATTGGGTTGGACAATACACTATAAGGTGTTTAAAGTTAACGGAGCTGGGTGTTCAAAACTGATTGAATAAAGTGTTCAAATAATGTGTTGAAATTGAAATACCTAAATTATCATGTATACGAAAAATAATTTAGGGTGTTCATGTGAATACCCATGGCTCAAGGTGGAGCCGCCTATGAACAAAACACACAAAATCGAAAAGACAAAAAAATTACAAAGAATGAAGCCTTTGATAACTAATGAGCGTCCATTTAATTGCCATCATATTATACATTGACTCACATTTTTCTTTTATGGAATTAGATGTCTGAGACAGTTTGCGCACGCTTCAAATTTGCCGATCACATAAAAATGCACATAATTAAATAAAAAATATCCACTGATATCCTATTTCATAAGGCAAATTACTGTTTGCAGCCAATTTCTTAACACATTTTAGAGAGACATCGAGATATTAAGGGAGAGAAACGGTTTTTTCTCGAACTGTAGGGAGAGAAACGGTTGTGCATTAAGGCAGAACACGTGAAAACCCATTTGTGAATCCAAGAGAATCCTACCGTTGGAAGTCATTAGGGCTCCCAAACACACTAGTAGTAGGAGTATAAAATAGGGGATTTTCCTTCTCAAACAAGTTTTGTTCCGGAGCGTTTGTTCCCAATTTCAAAATCTCTCTCCCTGTAGAATTATTCTTCTTCCTCCTCTTTCCGACGTGTTTCTCTCTCTCTCTCTCTCCGACTTGTTTCTCTTTCTCTCTCTTCGATACGGTGTGAGCTCGATTTGAGCGAAGGGGAGAGGAGGGTTGTGGCGGCGGAGAAGAGCTTGACGGGTCGGCCGTAGAAGCCGTGGTACGTGCTGTAGGTGATGGTGGCAGCGGCGGCGGAGGGAGAGGAGGAGGAGGGGTAGGGTGGTTTGGTTGAGAGGGTGGGGGGATTGGGTGTGGCGGTGGTGGGGGGAGATGGGGGGAGAGGAGGGTGGGGAAGATGATGAGAGAGAAGGAGAGGGGGAGGAGGAAGAGGACGGAGAGGGCGAGGAAGTGGCGGGAGTGGGCGTTGATGATGCGCTTGGTTTCGGAGAGGACGCGGCGGAGGTTAGGGGCGCGGCCGATGGTCGCCATGGGAAAGCAGGGCTGAATGATTTCTAGACGTCAGGCAAGGGTAAAGAAGGAAGGGACAAGCTCTCATGGAAACTCAATCAATCTACTCTCTCTAAAAACTCGATGATCGACGTGATCCACGTACCCAACGCAAAGGAAAAAAACGGAAAGGAAGTCTGATTTTGAAAATAATTGGTAAGCCTATATATCTGTATACTTATATGCATGCTAGGGTTTCGATTCTACGACCTCCGCATCATCGACTTCGACCTCCTCCACACCGTCTCCGGCAAAGAATACATCATTCCCGTAACACCCCCCCCCCCCCCCTTCTCTCTCTCCATAACGTAGATATACACGCCATCCATCAATTCATTTTTTTTGTGATTTTAGGAGCAATTGAGTCTTGAAATTGTCGTGGAGATCGAGAAATTAGGGCGTGTTTTGATGTAACTGGTGTAGATTTATACCACGTAGGGAAACAAACAAACCCAATGACGCGTCGCTCACGCTAATCAACGGCGAAGTGATATCAACGTCTTATTGGGACACAGTGGCGGAGGAAATCAACGACCGGCTTCAGGAATGCAGTCAAATTGCGCTGGCCGAAATCGTGCGCAACTTCAAGTCGGTTCCGAGTTGATTGCAACCGTGTTAGAGCCGCGACTTGGGACTCTGGTACCTTGTTTTAACAATTGCATGTCGATTTCCAGTTCATTGCCATGAAAAGTTAGGGTTGATAAACGAGCTGTTCAAGCTTGCTTCATTGAAAACTTAACGAGCTTACTTGTTCAAGCTTGTTTATGAGACGAGCTAATCTCGAACAAGATTTAATCGAGCCGTCTCGAGTAGCTTGAATTTTTTATATTTACGCGGCGAGCGAGTCAAGTCGTAGCTTGTTCCAGCTTGGTTTAAAAAGTTAACGAATGTCAAAAAAAATGTTCAAGCTTTGTTTGTTTATGTAACAAACCGACCTTGAATGAGCTTTTAACGAACGCACACGAGCTTGATCTCGAGTAGCTTGGCTTGTTTACCAGGCCTATGAAAAAGGTTAGGAGTTTGTGAATGTGATTATGTTGTGTGGTCTATATAGGTGAAAGGTAGGCTGGAAGGCGGGCAGTTGTATACTCCTGCTTATGTTTCGCGTGTTAATGCAATGGTTTGTGGGGCTTCAAGGGGTATTACTATCCCGACCAATTTGTCGGCAGTGTGGAGCTCGTTGCAGATGTTGTTACAAGAAATGGATGGAGCCAGTGGCGTGGCTGTTGAAAGTTCGTTCTTTCAAACATTGTTCAACGGTTTGGTGAAGGACGGTGAGAATCTTGGATCACTTTGTGCAGGAGTTCACTGGACACCCGCAGTATTATTTCACACCACAATTTGTGTGTGTGTGTGTGTTTTTCTTATCTACGGTGATTCTTCGGTGTTCTTATTGCATTTACTGTGTTCTGTGTATAGGTCTTTGCGATTGCTCAAAAGGAATCTGTAGATTCTTTCTTTTCACAGGTTGGAAGCCTTACTTTTCCACTTGTTTCTCAAGTTTGTAGTTTGCGATATTTACTGAGAAATCGTAGTTCAATATGTAAAATTCTATGTATCTTATTGCTAATTTGACTCATGCAAGTCACTTACCCAATACCCAGTTACACATTAATCCAATGTTTAGCTATTTACCATGAAACTTGTAAGATTCTTATCTATGTGGATAGAATTGGTTGAAAAGAGGTCAATGTTCTTAGTATTCGTCCTAGAAAAGATGCCTTTGGAGTGATGGTAGTAGAGAAATCAACCAGATATGTTAAGCGGGGTTATGAGTGAGGTACGTGAGTGTATCTTAGCAGCAAATGGCCTGTTATCGGTTTTGATTGATGAAATTAGAAGGGAAATTGACTTTGACGTTTTGGTTTAGTGGTTGGGGCCAACATGAGGACAATAGCATGGTGCACACCTGAGCTTGCAGTGACTGGTGATGGTTGTAGCTGAAAAAGTAGTAGCTTAGCAGTCATTTGGCTACCATTAGTTTTTTAACCTATCCTTAAACCATTGGGCATTGAGCCTTTACAAATACTTTAATATAACCATAATCTTCTTGTGGTTTTCTCTTATTTAAGAATATGATGATAGAACTCAATTGCTGCCATTAGCTAAATTGATACTCCCTCCTTTCCTTATTGTTGGTCCCTCTTAGAAATTCCAACTTTTTAAGGAGACATTTATATTCAAATTGAATGCCGTCATTTCCTTTATTACCCCAATATCCTACCTGCTTTGCAACAATTATTATTCACCTATAAGGGATATTTTTGGAAAATCATCAAATTTCTACTTCTAGTTTTAGAAAAGCACATTTTGGAACATCCTAAAATGAAATAATGGACTAACAATTAGGAATGGAGGACGTGTATGAATCCACAAAAGAAAGAATTCTATTGTATCTGAGAGTTTAGCATACGTATACTAATTACTAAGCGGGTTTGGAGGCATATATGTGTATTAACTATTGAGTTCAGTGATAGGAAGCCCATGCATTTTGATTTTCTTGAACATTACCCTATTGCCCTGTTTTTTTACTTTCCCTGATATTGAGTTGTATTAATATTCAGCAGATTCTAGGAATGAAGCTATTGGAGCATTATTATACTTATGTTGTTTGTCTTTTCTATACTCTTGGGTTTTTTGTTTATTATGGTTTCACTATGCAGAATTCTTTCGTTAGCTATGAATTTCTGCACAAACTTGGAATACCCCAGCCCATTCAATACCTGCAGGTATCTTGAATCCTTGATAGTGTTCTGCTGTTTTTTTCAATGTTCCTCAAGTAGACTTCAAAGGCTACAATTTCTAAGTACCAAGTATTACTTATCTGGTTTTTATCTAATTAAAAGCATTTTTGTCCACTCTAATTTAGTCCAGATCCCCTGAAGGTATTCCGCTAGAATCTATATTTGTTCATCCATCAACGGTTGAGATGTTGGATGCGGCTGCCGAGGATGCCATAGAATGCAAAAGCTGGTAAGGGCCTGACTCTGGCATGAATTTTTTTTATTGCCGATTCCATCTATTTAGTTTCTCAATGCGTATTGTTTCCCAATGAGTTTCAGATAAACGAGAAATATATCTGTTATTTTGAGCGGCATGCCTTGACTATAGATTCTTTCATGCTTTTATTTAGGTTGTTCAAAATGGTGGAATACTGGCTCCACCTGTGCGTAACCTAATTCTTTTCAGTCATATACTATGCCACTTTTAGCTTTTTCTTCCTTTCCTAATGTTGGTCAAAATGTAAAACACATTTTGCAAAACAACCAAAAATAATGTAGGCCAATTTGGAGTTGTTTTTGACAATGTACAAGCACATATATTCATATATGTAGATATAAAGGTTCCCTTCATCCCTTTATGCCAGCACTATCTGGTCAAGCCACTTGTAGAGTTCTTTCTCTCCAGACCTAATTGTTTGGATTGCTGCAGGATTGATTCACTTTCAGTTTTACCAGCCTCCTTTGCATCCCAAGATGCATCTTGGATTCTGTCCTTTTGTCGATCAGTTCAGGAGGCCGTGAAGGTGATGCTCCGCTACCTCACGTCATTTGCTGGTGCAATTATCTTTCTGTATTGGAATATTTTTGGCAAGTCTGTTGCGTTGTTTCTGTTGGCATGCTCTATTTACTTCTTTGTTTAATGTTGCTTTTCAGTCTAATAAAGCCCTCATCTTGGACGAATCATATGATTTCAGCATGGGATTTGTCAAGGTACAGCCATTGAGTAATTGGCCTACTAGTTTTTCTATTTTGGTTTACTCCTGGTATTAGATTGGATTGTTTGCTCTGCGTGTATTTCCTAGTGTTTGTGCATTGATGATTGTTTGGATGTTTATAATTGATCTCAAACTATGGGAAAAAGAAAGTGGGATCAGTTGGCAGGATGACTGTATCAGGTCAAAACGACTGGTGCGTTGGATGGAAGATAACCTACATAGATAATTGGTTTCAGTGGTCTTGGCCTCAATAGTTCTACCATTGACATGAATTGTATATGCATCACACCTGTGGTTTTGGCACAAACTGACAGAAGTGAACCACTTGTTTGGCATCCATTTATGTGGATATTTGGCTGGGGCCATTAGGCTGATATGATTGTTAGGTTTTGGTCTCATGACCTTAATCTCATCTCTCCCTCTCTATGTATGTGTGTGTGTGTATGTATGTATGTATGTATTCTATTTTTGTCCTGGCGATCAATGTTGTACACAATGGCGAGACCAGTTCAATAGTTCAACTCAAAACTTTTCTTTAACGTCTAACCTGAAGCCATGGTGAATCTTAGTAAGGCGTTACACGTAAAGCTTACATTTTGGTACAATCATCTTTATGCTTCTTGGTGAAATCTGATTCTTGAGAATGTTCTTTCTGTAACTTTATGGGGTATAGGATTTGTTTGATCACATGGAGGAGACGGGAATCTGCAATCTTTATGGGTTTTCTGGTACTATGCGTGATGATCTACATGCAGCTGAAGAAGCTAAAACTGGAAAGGAAACGAGTAGCACCCTAGCTGAGTCAAATGAAACTGTTAATGTCAGTAGTACTAATAAACAAGGTTTTGAGAAGGGGTCAAAAAAGAGAAAGGGAAAATCAGCAGGTAAAACAGGGCCTGCTGAAACTGGTCCAGATACCCAAGAGCCCACCGTCCCTTCTAAATCTAAAAAGAACCAGAGAAAACGTAAGGATATGGCTTCTTTTCAAGTGTTGGATGCAAAGTCAGGTGCCAAGAAAGAATCGGATACGACGAAGGAGGACAACCTTTTTGTCTCAGAAGAATGGCTAATTGAGAAGATCATGTCACTATTCCCTGAATTTGATGAACAAGGTTATTGAATCTTGTTGAGATTGTTCATTCTTATGTTCTCAGGGGGTTAGCTTTTTATTTTGTATCTCAATCTGACAGACAGTGGTCCAACTTTGTAGGTATGGATGATCCTGAGACAATTCTTAGACCTCTAGCAAAATCATGTGAGACCAATGCTGCTAAATTCATGGAAGGAAAGAAGAAAGGTGGCATTCACTGATAATGCAAAGAGAATGAAGCGAGTACTTGATAATTTACAAAGAAAAATCGATGAGGTGAGCCATTTGGTATGTTCTGAATTTTTAGTTAATTAGTTTGGACTCCATAGTATTCTTTATTGCTCCACTGGAAAGTTGTCATTGTTGTGGTGGAGGTGCGTACCACATTACTTGATGCAACCATCGGTCACCAACATAGCAACTTGTGTTTTTTTCTACTTGTTTTAGTTTTTTTCATTTGAAGTAGGAGAACATTGCACTAAAATTCCAGCACAAGTTTGACCATTATTGTTCATTTGTTACTTATGAGGGGAAAAATAGCACAGTTGTATGGTAAGCTGATTCTTGTGAAAAATTTGTAATGCCCTTCCCATTATTTTCTGTTTGCAGTCTTTCTTGAATATGCAGCTATATGAAAAAGCACTAGATCTGTTTGAAGATGACCAATCAACCTCAGTGAGTTTCATTTTTGATTTACTGTCCATTGTTTTGCTGTTGAAACTATGAGTACATAAGACAGTTGTTCTATAATGCACAGGTTATACTGCACAGACATTTGTTGAGAACCACAGCTACCTCTATTGCGGACACTGTATCACTTAACCTGGTATCACATATGCACCATTCCCTTGCTCCTTTACTACTTTCAAAGATTCAATGTTCTAAAATCCTTGTTGAGATGTACATGAGCCCTTATGGTATTTGTCCGGAATGCAGGACATACACAACAAGATAAAGGATGGAATTGAAGTTGAAGAATCTCAAAATCCAGAATCCAAATCACTAAGTTCTGGAGAGAGAATAGCTTTCGTATGGGCTGCCTAATGAAGCTCTGTTAACCTTCATAACTAATTTGTTTTTACAGGCAAAGAACTTACCAGGGCTTCTTTCAGTTAAGGCTGTTGCACTTGTTGAATCTTTGGAAGGGAAGGTGAGTGCTCATTTGTGGGAACACATTGATCTACGTTTTTTTTGAATTTGGTGGGTCAGGATAGATTTCAATGCCTTCCTATGCAAGTTTGTGGGTGTTTTACTTCACTGATGTAACCTGTGAACGACAGAAGTAGTGATTAGGTATTTTTTGTTGATGTTAATTTCACGAAGGAAGCTCTGTTATATCGTACGATGAGATAACTGACTCCAGGACCCCGTTTGTTTTGGGATTTTGGATTTAGATTTGTAGGTAATGAGTATAGAGAGAAATAGAGTAATGATTGGAAATAGGGGTAATGATTGGAGAGAACCAAACCATACCAAAACAAAACTGAGCCTTATGTCCTAATCACTTGGGGTCGGATTACCTCACACACAAATATATATGCAGCTATCTCTAGAAGCAAAAGTGGTTGGGGATGTGGCACAGTCCTGCAATGAGTAGTTCCACCCTCGATTCCAGAAACTGTGAACAGCACTTAAGAGCCTGCTGCCTGGGTATGGTTCCATAAGCAAAGCGAAATGTTTGTGGTGAAATTAGTATCTGAGAACATCGAAAAATGATATAATACTATTTGCTTGGTGGAAAACAAAACAGATCCTTAAGCTTATTATGTAGTACTATGTTTTACAGAGAGGATCTATTTAGTCATGTTTCTGCTTTTTCCTATGCATCTCAGTTTTTCTTTTTTTGGTTGGTTTTATGTATTTTTTCATGCTTATTATGGATATGGAGACTGCATGTTTTTTACTTGTATGCCATTATACTGTTTCCATCAGATAACCAGTGTCAAACAACATTTTTTGGGGAATTTTGATCTATTCAATTATCGATTGGATTGTGCAGTACATTGTCCACTGAGAACATTTGTACACTTGCACGGTTACCTTCAGAGTTTTGTCTGCGATAGTATTATAGTAATGATATCAGTACCATACTAACATGTTGATAGAACCAGATCACAAAGCAAATTCAGATCTACGAATGTCGTCGCTTGATACACGCTAGGTTGCCAAAATTGACCAGAGAATCGAGAATCTAGAGGGCCACAACAGAAAATCACGAATTGGTCATGAAATTATACAAATCAGCAACAAGGAGGGTTGCTAGAGAGTCGCCGGAGGTCAATGAGGGTCGCTGGAGACTGGGTGAGGGGCGGCGATGGTCGCCGGTCGCCGACAAGGCTCTGCAAGTTCAAACACGCACTGGGTAAGAGGGTTTGAGTGCCGACAGGTTTGGGGAAGGAGTTTCGTGACTGAGTTTAAAGTTTTTGGGGCTGGGTTTCGAGTATAGTAAGCGGTTATGGTGGTCGACAGGGTAGTTGTTAGGGTTAGGATTAGGTCTGTCGATTGTTGGGTTACAGTAGTGGTGATGGATGACAGATTTAGGGTTTTGGTGGTTTAGGGATAGGATTGAGGTGGGGCTTTGATACCATGTTGTTAGGAATAGAAAGAAGTGTCTATGTGGTTAATTAACCCCAACACAGTAATATCTTATTTATATTAAGAGAGAACTCAATACAAGGTTAAGTTAACCAATGTGGGAAAAGACACAATACTCTAACAGTTCTTGCTTGAGTTTTTTACCCTATTAGCTCACAGATGTTATGTTAGGTTGTTTGATGAGTCTGGTTTTTTCTTCTGCCTAGCAGATCAATTCCATCACTATGGCAGCAAAAATGCTGTCAGCTTAAGAAAAATGATGTGCTTG
Source organism: Rhododendron henanense subsp. lingbaoense (assembly GCA_020567845.1). Taxonomy (NCBI): domain Eukaryota; kingdom Viridiplantae; phylum Streptophyta; class Magnoliopsida; order Ericales; family Ericaceae; genus Rhododendron; species Rhododendron henanense. The sequence continues at coordinate 38,369,521 of CM036312.1, forward strand.
CAGACTGCTTCCAAACCATATTTTACTATAAATTGCTTATATTTGCAAATACCTGGTTATTGACTGAAAAGTTAAGAGCACTTTGTTGAAAGAGCAGACTTATGTTTACCTCAAGGTACACACCTAAAACTTCCTCATGAAACATACTACCACATCATAGGCACAAAATTCATAGGCACAACACTGTATGTTCTAGCACGAGCGCCTAACCGTGTCATTGAAGAATGACGAGGTTAGGTTTGCGAGTGATTTATTCACTACCTCCTGTTGATTTATACTAAAGTACTTCCTCTTTTCATTTGATTTGGTTATGTCTCTAATTAGTCGTGCTTTTTTTTTTTTGGGTACCAGCATCTTCAATATGGTGATCTAGGCTGTTAGAAGGCTGTTCGGGATCTAAAGGTAATTGTTTGTTCATTTTTAATTTTAAACATCTATTTTTTTTTTAGTTTCCTTTTGTTTGAATTTGTTGGACTTTTGAAAAACCCTAACCATCTATTCCATCTTCCCAATTGAAACCCTAGCGTCGAATTGGTATGCAAGTTTGATAAATCCCATTAACTATCAATTCGATCAAACTTAGTTGGTATGTACTTAACTAAAATCAACACAAACACGCAACTGGCCAAACATATTTGGACATGCAAATTTTCAAAATTGGGAAGACACGACACGATACTTTGGCTTAAGTTAAATAGTATTGCCTTAACAGGACTAGGTGGCTCCTTAGCTGAATTTGTTTTTCAAATGATTAATGCCTTGTTTGGTTTGGTTTTTGGGAAAAAATTTCCAACTCAAAAAATATTCATTACCCCTACTTCCAATCATTACTCTCCACTCATTACCCCTATTTCCAATCATTATTCTCATTTCTCTCTCTATCTATCTCCACTCATTACCCCTACTTCCAATCATTACTCTATTTCTCTCTCTACTCATAACCCCAAAAAATTTCTCAAAAATTCATCCAAACATAGCATAACAAATCTTGCTTAGTTTTATCACTCGCCCCTTTTATAAGATCAATTTAATATTACAGTTTGTTTAGTTCTATCCCCTTTCTCTTTATTGTAGAAAACACCTGATGTCGAATGTGATCCAGGTAGTTGTAATTTATTTATCCCAACAGTTGATCCAATACAAAAGGCCACCTTTCTAATTCGTTGTTTTCTTCTTATTTTTTACGTCAGGGAGAGGGTAAATTGTGCAGCGATACCACCGGTAATAGGCTTCTATTTTCTTCACAAGGGACGAAAAGAATTTGTACCCCAATCCCAATTTGAACCGGCCAATCAGGTAGTTAAAGTAGGTTAACCTTGTCCTCCAGCTTGATATGTTGGCTTTGCTGGTTAAAACTAATGGAATTATCTGTGATTCTATAGCTTTAAAAACAGGATTTGACTTTGTTGGCTTTAAAAGCCGGCCAATCAGCCACATGATATGTTGGCTTTCTTGGTTAAAACTAAATGGAATTATTTTGATCTAATAAACAGGTTTCTGTCGAAGAAGATCTGGAGGAAGATGGGACGAGAAGTTAGGAGTCTGGATTCTACTTTCAAGGTTGAGTCTGGATTCTCCTCTACTAGAGGTTAGCTGTTTTTTTTCAAATACGGCATGATTTTGTGTGCTAAAAATTGGATGTTTCATCTATTTTTTTTTTGCATATCATTCAGTTTATAGTTTGATCTTTTGTTGTGGGCTAAATATTGGATAGAACTATTGTGTATGTGTATGTGGTGTTCACTATGTAATTAGTTTGGTGTGGTGCCGCATCTAATTTGTATTTCTTTTTTAGCGTATTTGATATGGTGATCTAGGCCGAGAGAAGGCTCTTCGAGATCCTAAGGTAATTTTTATTGTTTCAATTTATGTCATGCAGTTCGTTTGAAACATGTTAGATGGCCTAAGACGTGTCATTTTGCATCCTAAATGCTTCTTTTTTCATATATGCAATCAATTTTTAGCACACATGAGCCCGACATAGTTTATTTATTTGTTTTCTCGGATAACTAAAACACCCATGTACTTTTTTCTTAAGTATAAAAAAACTAAGAAAATTTGATACGACTGTGTGCGTGTATTTCAATCTTTGGCCAGCTTTTGAGTGTAGTGCAGTTGCAGGAGTCCCAGGAGAATTGCCTTCAATGGAAATGGAGCAAGGACTTATCTTTCTCAGTTAAGTCTGCATATTCTAAATGGGAAGACCAAAAATTCACTGAGGATGAGGAGCTGTTTACTGTTTGGAAAAATATTTGTCCTCCAAAGGTAGAGCTTTTTGTGTGGATGGCCATTCAAGGGTGCATAGCTTCCAAGTCAGTTTTGGTGAATAGAGGTATCCTAAATAGCAACCTTGGTCAATGCCTTTTCTGCAATGCAGCTGAAGAAACACCAAACCACTTGCTTCTATTATGTGATGGGGCTAGAAGGGTATGGGAAAGCGTAATTTCTTGGTGGAATATGGTTTAAGTATGCCCCCCTAATTTGAAATCTCTCCTTGCTTTTTGGGACAACTTCAAGTTTAGCAATTTGGAGAAGCTTTGCTGGCAGGCTTCCTTTTACTTTGGGGTATGGACAATTTGGATGTGTAGAAATGAACTAGTTTTCAGGAACAAAGTGTTGGAAGTGGAGGAAATATCTGACTTGGTTAAAACGAGAATGGCGATTTGGATCAAAGGCAAGTATAATATCAGAGAATACTCTATTGAAGACTTCAAATGGAATCTAGGTGGGATAAGGTCAGTAAAGATTTGACGGTGTCTGTTCCTTTGGGTATTTTTGGGTAGGTTCTTAGGTGGTCTTGGTCTTTTCTTGGCTTTGTGTCCTTTTGGTTTTGGGGTTGTTTGGGCTCTATGTCTTGTTGGATTTTTTTTTTATCTGTTCTTGTGTTTGGCTTGTGGGTCTTTTTTTGTCTCAGTCTTAGTCTGTTGGTTTGCTACTTAGACCCCATTCGTTTAAGGGTTTTGGATTCTAATCATTATCCTATTTTTCTCCAATCATTACTCTAATTTTTCTCTCCAATCATTACCCTTATTTTCAATCATTACTTTATTTCTCTCTACACTCATTACCTACAAATCCAAATCCAAATCCAAAATCCCAAAACGAACGGGGTCTTAGTGTCTTATGTCTGGTCTGGGTGTTTGTGAGTTTTTTAGTTTTCTTCGTCCTGTGTCTATTGTGTCAGTCCTTGTCTTATTTTGAGTCTGTCTTTGTGTTCTTGTATTGTGTCAGTTTTATTGTAGCTGTTGCTCTTTCAACTCTTATCCTTTGGAGGGCTAAGAGCAGTTTATGATTCTTTTGCTGCTGCTGAGTTTAAGATCTTCATGGTCTCTTTCCAACCCAATGATTGGGGGGCTAAGAAGCTGAAATTGGATGGTTTTTCTTCCTCTTTCCAACTCCAACTCTTGGGGGGCTAAGATAATTAAGGTTATATGTTGTCCACATTTGGAAACTGCTGGATGGTTTTTCTTCCTCTTTCCAACTCCAACTATTGGGGGACTGAGAGAATTAAGGTTATTTGATGTCCACATTTGGAAACTGCTGCACTTTGTTCTCAAATTTGCTTCTGCTCATGTAATAGATGCTGTTTGGAGGGTGCTGTCAGTTTCTTGAAGTTTCCTGCTCATGAATTATAGGCTGAATGGTTAGGCTGTCATGATCTCTTACCAACCCCATTGATTGGAGGGCTAAGAGGCAGCCATTGGATGCTTTCTCCTCTTTCCAACTCCAAGTCTTGGGAGGCTAAGAGGTTAAGGCTAACTGCTATCTTAGAGTTATTCTACCTTTTTGCCCTCTTTTGTGGGCTCTGGTTGCTACTACTGAAGATTATGTGTGAAGCCTGTCTCAGTGGGCTTTGCTACTGTCCTCTTTCCAACTCCAAGTCTTGGGAGGCTAAGAGGTTAAGGCTAACTGCTATCTTAGAGTTATTCTACCTTTTTGCCCTCTTTTGTGGGCTCTGGTTGCTACTACTGAAGATTATGTGTGAAGCCTGTCTCAGTGGGCTTTGCTACTGTCCTCTTTCCAACTCCAAGTCTTGGGGGGCTAAGAGGTTAAGGCTAACTGCTATCTTAGAGTTATTCTATCTTAGAGTTATTCTACCTTTTTGCCCTCTTTTGTGGGCTCTGGTTGCTACTACTGAAGATTATGTGTGAAGCCTGTCTCAGTGGGCTTTGCTACTGTCCTCTTTCCAACTCCAAGTCTTGGGAGGCTAAGAGGTTAAGGCTAATTGCTATCTTAGAGTTATCCTACCTTTTTGCCCTCTTTTGTGGGCTCTGGTTGCTACTACTGAAGATTATGTGTGAAGCCTGTCTCAGTGGGCTTTGCTACTGTCCTCTTTCCAACTCCAAGTCTTGGGGGGCTAAGAGGTTAAGGCTAACTGCTATCTTAGAGTTATTCTACCTTTTTGCCCTCTTTTGTGGGCTCTGGTTGCTGCTACTGAAGATTATGTGTGAAGCCTGTCTCAGTGGGCTTTGCTACTGTGCCGATTCTGCTGTTGTTCTGTTACTTTTATGCTACTATGGGGGATGCTTCTTATTTCGCTGGTCATGATGCTAATCCCTTATTCATAATGTTGGTCCTGATGCTGAGTTTCAATCTGTTTTACTGTTGTACCTGGCTCTTTATGCTTTGGTCATGGCTCCACCATGCCATGCCACACCACACACCTTTGAAACATGGTTATGATGCTGCTGGTTCTGTGCTACTCTGCTGATGTTATTGCTGAATGTGATGTTGGAATGTTTCTTTGCTTCTGATTCAATTACTCTCAAATTGGATCCCTTTTGTTGGTCCTGATGCTGAGTTTCAATCTGTTTTACTGTTGTACCTGGCTCTTTATGCTTTGGTCATGGCTCCACCATGCCATGCCACACCACACACCTTTGAAACATGGTTATGCTGCTGCTGGTTCTGTGCTACTCTGCTGATGTTATTGCTGAATGTGATGTTGGAATGTTTCTTTGCTTCTGATTCAATTACTCTCAAATTGGATCCCTTTTGTTGGTTGGGGCTGATTACTCTGAAGATTTCGGGTGCAATTCTGATGTCTCTATGGACCTGCGTTTGAACACAGGTTTATGGGGATATTCTTTTGAGTGGAAGTTGCTTAACTGCTTAGCTTTTGGATGATTCCACTTCCCCTCTTGTGGCTTCATTCAATACTTCGTTGGATGTATTTTTCTTTCCTTTTTCCTTTTCTTTTGGCCTTCTCTATGTTTCAAGTGCTTCCTTGCAACTAGAGTTTCGTCCGCCTCGATGTACCCTTTGTTGAGTTCTAATAAAATCTTGTTGCCTATCAAAAAAAAAACTCGAGATCACCTTCATTTCATTAGTCTAAAACTATGTAGCATGGTCACAAACACGTGAGTGAGGGATATAGTGTCATGAAAGCTCCTTTCATACCTGGTCAATAATGCTGTTAAAGTTCCAGTTTCTCAAATGTTCTAGCAATACCCAGCTCAGGCATATTTTCGGCAATGGAGATCCCTCAACCCTTTGCAACTTGAACATAGGACAGCAATGTAGAGAAAATGTGAAGTTTAAGGTTATGTCCTCATAAGTTGTAATATTCTAGCTTACTGCTTTATAATATTCCTGTTTGCAAATAGAAGAATTCAAAAAATTTGCCTCAGATAGCAATGCATATCAGAATATATGCTCCTAGATTGCTCCATCAATTTTTTGCCACGATGATGTGAAAAAGGCTGTGGCTTGTCTTTTGTTTGGAGGATCGAGGAAGGTATGTCATGAACTTTAGCCTTCAAAATGACGCAGTATATCTAATAGCTCCATGAATTTTCCTGCCTGTACAGTTTTTGCTGGATGACGCGAAGCTAAGGGGTGATATAAATGTTTTGCTTTTGGGAGATCCGTCAACTGCTAAATCACAGGTCTGATAAATATCTCTTAGGCTTCTTGTCCGTCAGGTCTTTTCTATCACTATTTTCATGTAAAGATTGTTGTTTTGGTTGGACGAACCATATTATTCTCTGTTTTTTTGGCTGGCACCATGTTATTTCCTTTGTTGAAAGAAAAAACTAGTGTGCTCAACATGGTTCATGCTCTTGTTTTCAATCCATCACAAATAAGTTACAAGTTCTTGTCATTTTGCTGTGAAGTTCCTCAAGTTCGTTGAAAAGACAGCTCCAATAGCTGTATATACTTCAGGAAATCAGCTGCTGGTCTTACTGCTTCTGTAATTCGAGACAATAGCTCTGTAAGTTCACGAACATGTTTGGTACTTAAGCAGATATTGTACTCATTATTGGTGAACTATAATGTGGAGATAGTTTGTTGTTTCGTTGGAAACATTTTCCGTTTCCTTAGATGCAAATAAATCTGACTTGCAAATGCATTTTCCCCTTACTCAGTGTGAATTTTACTTAGAAGGAGGAGCTATGGTTTGGCAGATGGAGGTGTTGTCTGCATTGATGAATTCGTCAAAATGAGACCAGAGGACAGGTAATTTAACTAATATTAGGTGTTAATGAGCAGCTTTTCCATCTCTTTATTTCTTAATTTTGATGGGCTTACATATGTGTGATCTAGAGTTGCTATTCATGAAGCCATGGAGCAGCAAACCATTTCCATTGCCAAAGCAGGAATCACGACTGTTCTAAATTCTAGAACCTCTGTGCTGGCAGCAGCTAATCCTCCATCTGGACGTTATGATGATCTCAAGGTCAATAACATTCTTCTTGTTTTTATATTTATTTTTATTTCTTCATCTTTTCACATTTTTTATACAGTTAACTGAGCAACTAACGAGATGATTTACCTTCCAGACTGCTCAAGACAATATTGATTTTCAGACTACTATTCTTTCGAGATTTGATTTAATCTTCATTGTGAAAGATATCAAGCTGTATAGTCAAGACAAGGTACTGTAAAACTAGTTAACTGTGGACCTATGGTCAGGTCTTGTTTCCACAAGCGCTTATAAAGGAATACGTTTTCCGATTGTGGCTTACACTTTGCCATTTTTGGACCAAAATGCCCCTTAGCTTCAAAACTAGGGGGCTCAATCCAACTTTTCTGGATTTGGGGCCAATTCACCCTTCCAAATGGTGGGCCGCAGCCACTATTTATGTTATTTTTGAATTAATTTAACGGGTTTTCGGACTTTTGATGTTTTCCTTCTGTGTCCTCTTTTTTACACACTATTTTGTCTTTAGTGCTGGTGAGTCAGGGGGCCTTTCAGTAAAATCATGTGCCTATTTCACTGTTGTCCCGTAAATTTCTGCCTGGATCGAGGCTGTTGTCTCCCAGAATCAACCACTGCCTCTCTCTCTCTCTCTCAATCGAAATCAACAATCCTACGTTCGATTCCTTCGATTCCAGTGGCCATGGCCATAAAGATGATCCATGTAAAAACAAAATGGTTGTGCTTCCCGGTGCCTGAGAGAGGAGGGACGTGGTGCCGATCGGTGGTGGTGGTGGCCGTAGATGGGCGGAGGTCGAGAGATTGGGAGGAAGTATGAGAGATAGGCTTCTCAGGTCTCGTTCATTTCTCCTTTGATTTAGTTTGGATTTTTCCTCTTTTTACTGATCTTGTCAGAAGCCCTTAATTGAGAAGTGTTTTTTTCCCCCTGTTCTCTCTATCGTCTGAAATCGGTAGTGAAAGTGTTGGGTTCAGTCTTTTGGTTTCTTGATTAGAGTTTACAGCTACGATTCTTCATTCTATACTTCTTTCTTCTTTTCCTTTGTAGCGACTTCTGGTTCACATCATCTGAAATTGTTATAATATTTGCGAAATCCTGCTTCGATGCTTCTGTTCTTTCTTGATTTTTGGGGTTTCTTTCTAACTCCCTCAGGTACACTCTGCTTCGTGTTACTCTCTGTTTCTCAACCACGGCCTCCATGAAATTGTGCAGAACACTGAGTCAGTTTGGAAGTCAATTTACCCCATTTGAGTTCGCTCTCAACCAGTTTTTCACTGTCTCCAAAGGTAGGAATATACGTCTTTTTATAAATGTAGGTGTAGGTAGGTACTGTTGTTTTCCTCGGTCTCATTTTTTCGTGTTACATACAGTGATTTTAGACTTGGGTTTGATCTGATGATTAGTGTATTTGCTTCTTGTTCAATGTCTCGTGCATTCAGTTGAGGAAACATGATAAGTACTTGGGAATAGTAAATACCACAACTTCTGAAGAAGGGCATCTTGATTCGCACTTATGCTCCACAATAGTAATGTTATGACGCTGCAAATAGTACTCAAGGTTATACTGTTTTCTTTCCGTCCAGATATATTAGAAGAAAGTTGACGGTCTTATTCCTGAATGAATTGCAGTGATTCTTTGCAAGTGATGATCTGGAGCAAGTGATGAAGATCAGTGTTCTAAAAGGCGGGATTAATTGCCGGTTAATGGGCGATTAATCGGAAATCTGGGCTGACCGATGAGATTAATGGCTAAAAGGTTGAATTAGGCATTTAGGCGGCTAGAAGATTAATCGGACTGAGGCGGCGATTAATCGCTGCTTAATTGGTCGGCATCTAGGCGATTAATCTGTTCATGGGCGATTAATCGGCTAATGGGCGATTAGGCGGGGTAAATCTGAATTTTTAGAAAACGAAGGGGGGTAACTGTTATACTCATACTAGGTTATTTAGGGCTTCGAATTAGTGTTACTGTGTTAGGGCTCTCATTCGATCAGCCTTTCATCGATCTCATCGATCTGGGTCTGGTGATTAAGATTTCGTAATCTTGAACTATGAACATTGAACTTCTATGTCTCTATATTTGAAATGTAGAGAACTGTTAACATTCAGAAGTGTTAACATTGAGTATCCGATAGCCAAAGAGAACTAAGAAATTTTTTGGGAGAGAAGATATATCACATCAACTAGAAAAATTGTGATTATTAATGGTAGGGAGGTTGTAGAATATTTAAAAAAAAAACCCCCGACTAATTGCTAAAAGGCGATTAATGGCCGATTAATAGGTCTTGAAGCTTGAAGGTGGTCAGCCGCCCGCCTAGCGCCGAGCGCTTTTTAGAACATTGATGAAGATATTCCGATGTTTGCAAGTGATGAATAAAGCCATGGCATTCTGACTCCCTTTTTTTGCTGCACACCACAAGTCGTGGCCGCGACAAAGGTGTATCCCCATGTGTAACTTGTTTGTTCAGATGATATGTTCTTTACTTTAGTGTTCATATGCAATTGGTAGAGAAACTGAGATGAAGTCAAATTCATGTTTAGTTGTTTGTGATACAAGAGGAAGAGTAGCACCAAACCAAGAAATTCCCCAAACAGCAGTTCTTCAGTTTCCTAACATGGTACAATTTCTGCAAGTATATTCGAATCTCTATAAATACTGATTTGTTATGATAAACGGTTCTGGGATAGGAACCAACACTATATCGCCTACAGTAGTTTGTAATTAGGATGGTAGATTTTTTTGCGAATAAAGAGTAATGGCTTTAAATTCTCCATTTGAGGGAGCAAGATTCCGGAGAGGAATGTTTGTTATGCTACATTTCTACTCTACCGTTGTTATCGAAGTTTCTTGTTGTTAGGTTATCGGGTTGGATTTAAAATTTCATATATGTTAAGTTTGATTGACAAGTAGAAAATTCTGTAAGACAGGCATGTTTGGTCTTTCTTATACAATTCAAAACAAATTTACCATATATGAAAAAATAGAAATATTTATGATCAATCCATGGATTTATGGCTGAATTTTCATCCACACCTTCGTCTTGTAGAGGTTTGGTATATTCTTACTCAGTTTTAGATCTCTCCTTTCATAGCTCTGCACTCACTATGCTAACGCATGCAATGTTGTGTGGAACTTATGCATAAGGTTCGGTTTCTAGTAAATAGCATGACGGGGTTCAGTTTGGTAATTAGCATCAGCAAATTTGTACAGATTTTAGTTCTCTCTCTCTCTCTCTCTCAATATTATCTTCATAAATAGACATTAGGTCAAAATGGTTTTCCAGAATAGGAAAACCATTTTTCAAAAGAATGGTTTTTTTAACATTCAGAAATCAAGATTTGGAAAAACTGAGTGCCACTAAACATGAGTTTTGTTTTCTTTCTTTCTCATTGGTTAATTGTGCCTACTTTTGTATGTGTTTAAGTTAGATTTTTTTGGACTTGGATATTGATGATAAATTCTTCTTTTGCATGGAGAAGGTATTTTTTGATGATCAGTTCACACAACTTCAGCAATTGCAAGATGAAAACAACCAAGGTTTTTGTGGTAGAAGTGGATTCTCTCTTCTTTCAAAATTCTCAGAGTCTTTTCAATGAACTCGCAAAAGTTCTCTTACCCTCTTCACTCGTTTGTGTCTTTTGACTTTTTCCTTTAACCTTTTGCGACTTTTCTTTTCTTAATTGCTCATTATTGAAGATATGTTTTTTGGTTTTTGTTCTTATATTTTTAGAACCATAAGAATAGAATAGTTACCACTTCATTGCCTCATTCTGTACACTGTAGACTGCACTTAAAAGTATTTTGTTTGCCCATTTCTGTAGGAAACAAGAGAGTGTAGATTTCAGAAAGGTGGATGCCCACCTCCACACAGTTGAGGCGTAGCAGTTCAAGGTAATTGTACCTGTTGTAACTATTGCTTTTGTTTTCCCCTTCATGCTAGAATCTATTAACCACTTTTCCTGCCCGGAAAAAAACCCTTCTTCGAATGCCTGAACTTTTGTGATTTAACCCTTGAACCATGTGGCAAAAACAAATTTTAGGAATACTTTACTTGGCTTCTATGATTTCAGAGGTTAAAAAATCTACGACTTGGTCAAGATTTTTGCCCAAGGCTTCTATGAAAAAGTGTTGGGCTTGGGTGTCAACTACTTGAGGTTTGGGTGTTAACATTCCAATAGTTTTCCTGTTATTTGTTTGTTAGCCACTTGAGGTTTGGCAGCAGCCTCCTGTGGATGGAATTGCTGTCAGGCCTGGTGTGAAGTTGGTTAGGGTGACCGAAGGGGGCAGCGGTGGAACTGGGGGTTCAGGTGGTGGTGGTGGTGGTGGGTACGTGCCGAATTCGAAGGATGGGTGTTGCCGTGTTGGGGAGGATCGAATTTGGGAAGTGAGTTTCCTACCCCTAAGGAGATTTGTAGAGGGCTTGATAAGTTTGTAATTGGGCTGGAGAGAGCAAAGAAGGTGATTCTAAATTTTAAGTGCTTTACATTTTGTTGCTATATATGCTGAACTTCAACTCAGTTTACATCTGATGCAAACTTATGTTAGAAAGGAATGTGCTTTTGGGATGACATGATTTGGTGTCTTCTGAAAGAGGTCTTTATGAGTAGATATGTGCTTATATTCACTTAATTCATTCATTTCTGGTTTTCGCAACATTTAACCAAAGATATGCTATTTTCTATGATGTGCTTTTTTGCCACTGCCTTTTGTTGGTGGTGTAATATTGGATAGCTCACTGTATACAATGACACTTTTGCAGAAGATGGAAAAGAAAAGATAAAATGGAACAGTAATTTCAGCATATTTGTATGCGGGGCAGACCTGTTTTGTATGCATGATGTATAGTTTCTTGAGTTCTGTTGTTTATGGTGTCATTGACGAGAAACTTTTGCTTGGATAAAGTTTGTCTTACATGCTCTCCTTATTATATACTGGCTACAGCCTACAGGTGCTTTCGGTGGCAGTTTACAATCACTATAAGAGGATTTCTAATGACTCTTCACAGAAGTGGTTAGTTCTATAACTTTGGTTGCTGCCAATTAACTAAAAGATGACAAGTGCCTGATTAGACATCCTAAACACCTCCTTAGTTCTGCAACTGTGGGGAGTTCAGACTGTAGATTTGGTGTTTGGGTTGGTCCTAGTCGGGCACAATTAGTACATCTGAAGTTATGGATGCTACATGGAAGATATTAATTTCTGAATGCATTACTATGTATGAAATGTGGAATCTGAAATGACTTTTGTCGGAATAATTTCCTACTGAAAGAAACACCCCACACCCATGCGAAACAATATACCATGTTCTATGGTTGGTTCTTCTTCTAACACGAGTGTGTTTTCGCACAAAAACTAAACAAGGAGTAGCAAAAGCAATTATTTGCGCTGTAATAGATTTTAAGAGAGACCCTTGGCTTAAAGTTTCAGATGATGCAAAAGATCTCGTCAAGAGAATGCTTGATTCAGACCCAAAGGGGCGGCTTATAGCTCAGGAAGCGCTTGGTAATGTTTACTTTAAATGTAGTTTTTGTGTTCCAGTCTTTCTGGGGTTTTTAATTGCTAATAGATATGAGGATATTAAACAAATTTCTTGCTTGGTTGCAGAACACCCTTGGTTACAAGATGCCAAGAAAGCTCCAAATATCCCACTTGGTGATTCTGTAAAAGCAAGGCTTAAGCAATTTTCTGTAATGAACAAGCTAAAAAAGAGAGCTCTAATGGTAATTATTGAATTTGATTTCTGTATTTTACTAGGAACAATAACAGTCCTTGAAAATTATTGATCATGCCAGAGTTTGGTCTTTTGGCTTTGGAGATCTCCATGGCACCTCTTCTTAAGGGCTTAACTTTTCTAAATGCCGCTTATACAGGTGATTGCAGAGCATTTATCAGTGGAGGAAGTGGCTACCATAAAGGAAGTATTTGAGATAATGGACACCAACAAGAGAGGCAAGATAAATCTTGAGGAGCTTAGGGTTGGGGTACAAAAAGTTGGCCACCAGATTCCTGATGCGGATCTTCAAATCCTAATGGAAGCTGTATGTATCATAATGTTTCTCTGCAAAATCCGTCATTTTTTGTTGTCTCATTACTTTTTGACTTTCTAGAAAAGCTTGTTTTGTGAGTTCAAACCTGTGTTGCATGGACTCGGGTACAAGTTTTGAGTGCTGGTACGTGTCGATGTATCAGATGCATTTGACCAGTTGCATGGTTTTGGGAAAATGGCAAAATATTCATATTCCGTAGGATATTTCTTTCATTTTTTTGGGTAAAAGTGTTCATAATGGGTTGTAGACCATTCTTGTTTTGGTCAGCAATTTTTTTTTATCAGCGTGTCGTAGACCTTTCAATGCATAACATGAAAGTTTAAGCCATTGTTCAATAATAAACTCGAATTAAAAATATTTCCTTGGTGAGTGTCAATAAAAAAACGTCAACAGTTTTCATATGATTACGCAAATGGGGAGGGTCCAATGCAAGTTCTTTACACATTAAGAAAAGTCCGTGTAACGTAACATCAACTATTAAGTCCTATCAGAGACTCTGAGCCATTGTGTTCAACTAAAATTATTTCCTTGGTGAATGTCAATTAAAAAACGTCAACAATTTTCATAGGCTTACAAAATTGGGGAGGGTCCAATGCAAGTACTTTATACATGAGAAAAGTCCGTGTAACATAGCATCAAACTATTACTTCCTATCAGTCTGAGACTTTGAGCCCTTGTGTTTTATTTTGTGTACCTGACAATATTAGAGTTGGTCCTTTTCTGTCTATTTGCCCAAATCATGACCAATAATAGAAATAGAAATAGATTCTTGTTTTTTTTTGGAACAAGATATTTTATTAACAAGCCAAAGAAAGGGGGGAGACCCCTGAATACAAAACCACCTCCTTCCTATCTAAACAGGAGGAAACAAGATATAAAACTCCAAAACCTATACAAAATCAATCTACCAAAACCTATACAAAACTATCATTGCTGGAGCATCCAGCGGGGAATACCCCAGGTAAGGCCCAATTCATGATTCCTATTTACCACGCTAGTAGAATCCACCCCATGATTCCGAAAGATACGGCTATTTCTCTCTCGCCATATATGATAAACAGTCGCTGCTAAGCACCATTTATACATAGACTGCTTGAGAGAGGTCCCTCGACAGTGTGAGCCTCCCCAGGCAAGTTCAGAAGACAAGGAAGAAAAGATCTGAGTATAACCACATCGAGCTTTAACCTCCTTCCATACCAGCAGAGCAAACGAACAACAGAAGAACAAATGGTCATGAGATTCCAACCCCCCATCACAAAGCACACAACCACTATCCAGTGTTATGCCCCAACTCTTGAGTCTATCCCTGGTGGTCAGTCTGCCCAAAATAGTAACCCATAGGATAAATGCCCACTGAGGAACTAGACCCTTATGCCACACCATAGCATGCCAGGGGGCTTCAGGAGCCTTAGTTCTGATCGCAGACCAAGCAGATTTAGAGGTGAAACTCTCAGAAGAAGAAAGTGTCCAAATCACTCTGTCCTCATTAGCTTCAGCAGGAATGAAGAAAGTGTCCAAACCACTCTGTCCTCATTAGCTTCAGCAGGAATGAGAGAAGCATCAGTGTTGTGAATAATTTCAGCAATCACAGGGTTCCTTCTTCGGGGCCAATGCCACCCCCCATTACAGATAATGGAGCTGACTTTGGCAGTCAAGGATCTGCCCATATTGAAGGCCACCCTATCACCATACTTGAGATAAAGAGATCCAAGATTGTGCCAATTATCCAACCATAGAAAAGTGGATTGGCCATTACCAATGATTGATCGAGTGAAGGATTGGCCAATCTGTCTAAGACTAAAGAGCTTCCTCATGGTCCAAGAAGAGTTAGAGGGAAGACGCATGTACCAGATACATTGATTTTTAATGACATAGGAGTGGATCCACTTCACCCACAGAATATCCTCCTTCTTGCACAGAGCCCATAAGTGTCTAAGCATAGAGGCCTTGTTCCATTCCTTGAGACGTTTAAGCCCCAGTCCACCCTCCTTTTTAGGAACACAAACAGAACTCCATGAGACTTTCACACCAGTAGATTGCAATCCAGCACCATTCCACAAAAAGCACTAAGTATGCTCTCAATCTCTGTCATAATCTTACTAGGTAAGATGAAAATAGAGGCCCAGTAAACTTGGATACTGAATAAGACAGAGCTTATCAGTTGAGCCCTACTCCCAAAAGATAACAGCTTGTTAGACCAAGATTGGATTCTTCTAAGCATTCTGTCCTTGAGAACAACACAATCTGCATAAGTCAGCTTAGTTGAAATCAAGGGCACCCCCAAGTAGCGAACAGGAAGCTCAGCTTCAGGGATATCTAGAACCTGTCTCAAGGCTAGTTTTCTATCAAGACCCGCAGCTGCATAGAAGCAAGCACTCTTTCCCAAGTTAGGTTAAAGATCAGAGAAATGGAAACAATCCTGCAAAACCCCTTTAATGAGCTCGAACGATTGCACCTCAGCACCACAGAGGACAAACATATCATCAGCAAAGGAGAGATGGGATAAACCAATAGAGGCACATTTGGGGTGATAACAGAAGCCGCCTTGGCTAATTCTGAGCCTTAAGAGACCAGAGAAAGCCTCCATGATCAGCAAGAATAAGTAGGGGGAGATGGGGTCTCCCTGACGTAAGCCTCTTTTCCCAGGAAAAAACCCTTTTAATTCCCCATTAATGACAATAGAGAAGAAAGGGGAAGTAATGCAAAGCTTTATCCAGTGAATATATTGGTCAGGAAAGTCCATATACCTCATAACATCCAGCAAAAAACCCCAGTCAACACTGTCACAAGTCTTCATAATGTCCAATTTAATGGCACATCTAGGTGTCCCTTTGTCCAGATGATATCCCTAACCAACTCCTGCATTAGAAGGACATTATCAATAATGGACCTCCCTTTGACAAAAGCTGACTGAGAGGAGCTAATAAGACATGGGAGAGTAGCTTGCAATCTGTTAGCAAGGAGTTTGGTAATACATTTGCAAATAGTGTTGCAGCAAGCGATAGGTCTGTAGTCCTTGACAGAGATAGGAGCATCTTTTTCGGGGACCAAAGTGACTGCAGTAGCATTCCAACCTTTCGGGAGAAAACGGTAATCAAATAAGTAATGAACCCCTGCCACAAAATCATTCTTCACTACATCCCAATTATCTATAAAGAACGCAGAGTTATACCCATCAGGTCCAGGGGCCTTATCCCTCTTAATAGACTTCAGAGCCTTCCAAATTTCAGAATCAGTCACCGGGCAGATGAGCTCCTCCCTCATATGCCGAGGTACCTTCTTTGTAATAGCGCCAGCCAAAACAGCAGATGCATCCCTCTTCTCAGCAAAATCAGTCCCAAGAAGCTTGTGATAATAGCCCAAAATTTCAGTCTCAATAGCAGCAGGATCCTCCAGCCTCTCACCCTGATCAGATTCCAAACTAAGGATGGTATTTCTAACTCTATGTGCATTCATCTTCTGGTGGAAAAATCTAGTATTTTTGTCCCCCAACGCCAACCAGCTGACTCTGGACTTTTGTTTCTTATAAGCTTCCTCCGCATAACTTAACTCATAAAATTGAAAGACTAAGTCTTTCTCCAGATCACTCAAGTATTGGTCTTGGGGAAATCTAGAATATAGTTCTTGAATTTTGGATAGATTGAGCCTAGCCTGAGCCACCCGACCACTCAAATTACTAAAATTCTGTCTATGAAAATCCTTCAGAGAGGATTTCAATCTACTAAGCTTAGTTTTCAGCACTTGCAGAGCATTACCCTGAGCTTCCAAGGACCAAGATTCCAAGAAAAGATTCTTAAACCTACTATCCTTCATCCAGAAATTGTAAAACTTGAAGGGGCAAGCTCTGAACTTGTTAGGTAACACAGTGAGCACTAAAGCACAATGGTCAGATATACCTGGAGAGAGACACACTACCTCAGAGTCCCTAAACAAATCAAGCCAAGCATCATTAATAAGGGCTCTATCCAACCTACTCTTGTTACTTCCATCTCCACCCCTCTTGTTGGACCAGGTATACCACATCCCTTTAGAAGGCATATCTTGCATATTGATGTCCCCAATGCAACAATTAAAGTCAGAAGAAGCTCTAGAATCAAACCCTTGGAGACGTTCATCAGGTCTTCTAACCACATTGAAATCCCCTAATTGCACCCAAGCCGAGGAACCAAGAGAGGAGGACAAAAACCTCATATCCCTCCACAAACTCACTCTCTGAGTGACCTGATTTAGCCCATAAACCACAGACACAGAGAAACACTTATGTTCAGCCAGAATTTTAACAAAAAGAACAATCATCTGAGGAGAACAAAACACCACTGAGACAGCCAATACCTGAGGATCCCACCCCACAATAATCCTAGCAGTAGGCAAGTCACCAAGATTGTGGACTGAATGCCAATGCAGAGGAAAACGAGACGTAACACTAGAAAGGTTTTCCAGTCTAATTTCAGTCTCAATAATAGCAAAAAGGGACAACTTATGCACCTTAATAAAAGAACATACCTCCTTTTGTTTCAGGGGATCATTGAGGCCCCTAATATTCCAGGATCCAATCCTAGTCATTTGGCACCTCTTGGTTTGGCACCACCCCCACCAGTCTCCTTCTTCCTACCCCTACCTTTCCTAGGGAGGGAAGGGGGAGGCACAGGATCATCCTCCTCAGTATCCACCTCCAGCTCATGCTCAAGGGGAGGAGGAGGTATATCACTTAAACACCCATTAGAGGCGTGGTCAGAATCCTTTACTGGATCATCTTCATCAAGAGCCAGTGGAGAAAACTGGTTCTTCAATAACCCAGTAGCCACAGTAGCAGGACTGGGAAGAAATCCAATGTCACCCAAGTCTTCCCCAGCAGGCAAAGGACGCTCCTCCAATGAAGGCTTCACGGTCTGAACCCCCCCATATTGTTTGACCAGCAAATCGATAGCAGCCCCATCACAAATTTTGAGTGGAGCCAAGGCAGGAACATGCCTTCTAGGAGAGCCAGACTTCTTGTCAGGGCTTGTAACCTTGTCCTCCGGCCTAGGACCCACAGGAGAAGAATCCACCTGTGATGGGGAAGGCAGAGCACCCTTCTCACCCAATTGAGTTTTACCAGAGCTTTGCCCTTGCAACCCAGTAACTATAGGAACCACGGAAGGAGCTTCTCTCCTTAGAACATTGGTAAGAGGAGGAGTATTAGAAGTTTGAGTAGGTTGAGGCTCACGAGTACCCACCGCTTCCCTAACCCTTTTGGGGCATCCATTATCAGAATGACCAAAAACTTGGCATGAGGAACACTTTGATGGCTTCCATGGGTATTTGACAGATATATCACAACTCTCTCCCCTAGCATTAACCACCTCCACAGTAGTCAGTAGCTCAGATGAGACATCCACTTCCACACAGATTTTCGCAAAGCTCAGTCGCTTGCACTTTTCCGTCAACTCATCAGCATAAAGGGGTTTACCAATTGCACTTGCAATATGACTCAGGCCCTCTTCATTCCAAAACTGAAGTGGGACACCAGAAAATTGAACCCAAATGGGTAAGGAAGTTAGTTGTGCTTTCTCTAATCTCATCTGAGGCCTCCATTGTTGAAGGAACAGGGGTTTTCCAGCAATTAGCCAAGGCCCAGCCTCAATAACTTTCCATATTGCATTCTCCTGAGAGAACTTAAAGAAGAAAAAGCCATTGTCATTAGAGAGTACCTCATATATGCCAAACTTTTTCCATATCTGCTTCACTATGTTTCTCACAAGCAGGTAGGGTACCTTCTTATCAGGAAATGCCCAACCACACAGTCTATCCAGGAAATGCCCAACCACGCAGTCAGCCCATTGCTCACAACCTCTAGCCTCCACAGAGGGGGGAAGGTACACCACTGTTTTGTCCTCGGTAACCACCGGCGGGAAGTAGGACATCGTCATACGAGAGTCACCAGAGCTCTGAGAGACCATCGTGCTCCATTTACCTTGCTCCACCTCCTTTGCAGCAGGTGTAGACGTTCCAATTTCAGCAGGACTACCAGTATTCTGTCGCAAGCTAAGGTTTCGCGAGTTAGGGTTTGCGGAGTTATTCACAGAGTTTAGGGCAGGGAAATCGGTTACGAGATCCATCAGGGAACCTCGAGATTGAAGCGAAAAGAAACACGGCAGAGAGATTGGAGAAGAAGAGAGGATGGTGAAGAACGGATTAGTCATTCTGTTTTGAGTCAATTGTGAACCTTCACTCACCCGAATACAATAATCATGCTTCTTCCTAAAGTGCTTGAATTTGTAAACCTGCTTGCAACAGGCTGATTTTGATGGAGACGGAGCACTGAACTATGGAGAGTTTGTCACTGTTTCTGTTCATTTACGAAAGTTGGCCAATGATGAGCACCTGCATAAAGCATTTGCATTCTTTGATCTTAAAAAAAGTGGTTACATAGACCTCGAAGAGCTGCGGGCTGCCTTAGGTGGTGAAGATGACTCCAACAGTGATGAGGTCATAAATGCCATTATACACGATCTTGATCTTGAATTGTACGTGCTCATCCCTTTTGGTTATCGATAAATTCTCTTGTCATTTCTTAGTTTCTTTATGGAGTTTCAATTAACTTGCAGCAAGTTATTATTTTTTTGATGTTTCCTTGCATGCAATTAATCTTAGTAAAAATTTCCTTATCATTTTAGATAAAATTACTTCCTCTATGGTTCTTTGCTGTGCATTTACAAAGGGTTCTCCTCACTCGATATCTCTCTTTCTAATAGTTACATGCCTCTCACAAACATATCTTGCTTCTTGAGATATGTTTGTCTATTAGTGTGATGGGAGGGATAAGGATCAAAGATGCTTTCAACATGTCCATAATTCACAATTCTTAAATCTGAAAATAATTCGATTGTGCAGGTGGTTATAGTGCAGGTGGTTATAGGACTTGAGTAGAATAAATTTTCAATCTTTAAAAGTGATTTTAACAAACTACTTTTTCATGTTTTAGTCTTTATTTACAGATTAACTGAATATTAACTCGGCTGTAATTAATTTTTCAATTTTATACACAACTCAGCGTTTGATTCATGTGAAAGTCTTTGTAGTTTCTATAGTATTGGCGTTGTATTGATATACGAGGTTGTTTGTCTATGATGTACTGATGACTAAGTTGCACGGACTCATTTATTGTGTTAACCAAATAAACTTGCAACAATTTTGGCCGCAATAAGCCTGCTTTCCTTTGAGTCTTGTATTAAAATGCGAGGTTGTTTGTCTATGATGTACTGATAGGGTGGCATCCCTCCTATCACCTCAAAGGCAGATCTTGTTAGAACTTAATAATCCCGAACTTTCGGGAACTAAATAAAGCCCCTAATCCGGACTCTTCCCCTTTAGGTTCACTGTGGAACGGATCTTCTCATTATGCTTTCTTTTGTAGCTCCTCTCGAGCAAGCATTCGAGTCTTGGACTATGGATCTTTTCGTTAAGCTTTCTTGTGATCACTCTTGTTTAGGCAAGTAGTTAGAACTGATCAATGGCTTTGGTTTTGTGATGACAAGAAATTGTTGTTCCAAAGGCCTTGCAGTCATACTTTCAAAGGTCTCCATGGCACCTCCACTCGTATCTCATAAGGCTCACCATAGCCTATGTTTTACCCCTTTTTCTGGTGATGTAGCCTAAACTCAACATGAGAAGTGTACATATTCGAGAAAACCCATCATTTCCGCACATAGACGGTTAACAGGAAATTCTTTGGAGACATTTCTCAATTGTCTGTGTTTAAGTTTGATGTGAGTCTTGTCAATGCCGCCACCATCACCTGGGTAATTGATGATGATCCATCTCTTACGTACATTTACTGTCATGTTATATACATGTATGATCGTACTCTTTTGGTAGGTGATGCTTCTTCTTTCTCTTTTTCTTCCCTTTAAAGGCATAGCTTTTTGCTTCATTATTGACCCTTTTGGGCCAAATTTCCTTGCTGCTATTGGCTTCTCACAGTTTTATGTCATCGAGCATGACTCGTAGCTCTCTTTAACCGCACAGTGAAATCCATGCAGTGATATAATTTTGTAAGCATCTGTATCATATTTTTTGAGTTACAGAGGTAACACATTAACTTAATCTGCGTCTCCTTCTGTTATTGCAGAGGATGGGCGCATAAGTTATGATGAATTTGCTGTGATGATGAAAGCCGGTACCGATTGGAGAAAAGCATCCAGGCAATATTTGCGTGAGATTTAAGAGTCTCAGCTTAAACTTGATTAGAGATGGCTCGTTACAGTTAACCAATGAGGCTAGGTGAGTAAAGATTACTCGAGGAATAAAACTGCAAGCACGGAATATACAAACTTGGTATAGAATGTATGTCTTCTTTTTTGGTCTATTGAGCTTAGACGGAGTAAAAAGTTCTCGATTTTCCGCCCCTTCCCCTCAAAAGACTTTTTGTAAATACGTCAATTAGCCGGACTTGCAAATTTTTGTGAAGTGCACAAAGCAAATAAGCTACTAAAAGATTGTAATCTCTCTATGTAAGACTCATTCAATCAAACAAATTTTCACCAAAGTTCAGTTTACAATTTCCAATTTAACTGTTTGGCATTAATTGCTTATCCACCACGCTGTTTTAGAGCTTCAAAGCATTCTATAGGGTGCACTCTGGTGCTAACATATACAAATTTGCAAAGATTGGTAAAATACTTTACATGACAGACATTTGTATGTCCATTAATCTCCAACTCCTAGCTCTACCCTTTGCCATTTCCAGAAGCTACCAGAACAATTGAAAACATTTTGCAATCAGCATAACCGTGAAGAATTTATATTGGTTTCAAAACGCAAGAGATGGACTGTCCAATATGCTAATGGATTCTTCATTGGAGCTGGATGGAAATCATTTGTTCATGCACACAAGCTTATCAACCTACCACCACACATTAGTACTCAATCCTAAAATAAATCTAGAATTACACACCATGGTGTTTGGTGCAAACAACTGTGAACGCAACTACTCTTGGTATTGATATCATCGGACATCTCTATTACAATTATCATAATATGTAAAGACTATGAACTTCTATCTAATGAGTGCACATATAAAAACTAATCAAGCTTTAATTACGTTCATTCTTGTGTACTTCCATAACAAATGTCGCCATGTTCAAATACTCAAAACAACAATACAATTTTGAAAAATTGTACTAAGCACGCGATTTTGTGCGAAGCACGTCGCGTGACATTAGTGTCTCTAAACAAAAACAGAAGTGTTGGTTGTGTTTGTGGTCTTTACCCTGTATTAAGTAGTGTCTTTCCTTACTTAGTAAACAATTTCCATTTTGTTACCTTTGGCCTAAGATAGAAGTCATGCTTTGGTTTGGAGTTTTGGTGAAAGAAAAATTTCTGCAAAAGGGGTAGTCAAAGGGTCAGTTCTTTTTCTTACTTATTGTTGAACAGATAGTCTTATGGTATAGCTTTACTGAGAAAGCACATTTGAAATGCTATGCAAGGATACCTAATGTGTAGCAACTAATTGGAATGGTTTCCCTTTTGCAGAGTATAGCTAGCCATATAATCAAAGTTCATGCCTTTGCTGGTTCAACCACGGGTGACACTAGAGTTTCTGAAGAAGATAACTGGCTGAAAAGGTATGAACCTCTTCCAAATGTGGCTCTGTCAATCTATGGTTTGACGGTATATCATTAATACTGCATGTTTGCAGGTACATACAATACTGTCGAATTGAATGCAAGCCCCGTCTCTCAGATTCTGCTGCCACAAAGTTGAAGTTGAGTTATGTTAAAATTAGACAGGTATCCCTTCGATTGGCTCACTCGTAGTAAATCGGAAAATTCGACAGTCAAGAAGCTCCTAGGTTCAACCCCATGACATAGAGAACTTCTCAATTCTTTTGAAATAGTTTGATATGAAAAACGGGGAAATATGAAGGCTAGCAATAAATCGTCAAACCACTTAACGGTCTCGTATTTAGTCATGAAATCGTCGTCGATAGGCAGCTTCACAAACGATTAAAAGAGCGCCTGAACCACGCCGTCGACAGCAGAGCTGAATGTCAAAGGGAGCATTCCACGTGTGATGCACGTAGTGGATGTTGCCATGGAAAGGAGAACAAAACAGACGAGAGCCACTGTAGTGGCCGCCTCGACGGAAAACTTTTCACAAAGTCAGGTTTGCATCAGGATGACCCCCAAAATGTCTACAATGACCACGCCCATCATCACCACGCCTACCGAAAGCCGCGGGATAGGTCTCTTTGCCAAAGCCACAAGAAGGAAGACCATGAAGGAAAAACCCAGGAGAAGCGGCAGCGGACCTCAGAGGGCTCGCTCTGCCTCGACGCTTTGGAGGCAAACGTTCTCCTTAATCAGTTGGTCTCCTCGCCCTTTGCAGAGGAGATCAACTTGGTCACACTGCCAGCTGGCTTCTCCCAGCCAAAGTTCAACAAGGATGATGCGAAAACTAACGCATACACCCATCTGGTACAGTTCATGCAAGTTATGTCGCTACACTCTTGTAATGACGACCTCCTGTGCAAAGTCTTCCCATCGAGCCTAGGAGAGCTATCCACGTGGTGGTCCGCACTATCCACGGACTCGCCGATTCATTGGGTATAATATTTCATAGTCAGATGGAAAATAATACTCCCTCCGTCCCATAATGTTTGTCCGGTCCGCAAAACGAGAACGTAAAAATAATACAATTTTTGCAAGAAATATTTAATTTTTTTTCAACAATTCACTAGATATCGATGAGTTATTTTAATTTATGAAAAAATTTTGATTTTTTCTCGAAAGAATTGCATTATTTTTTAGTTTTCGTTTTGCGGACCGGACAAATATTTTGGGACGGAGATAGTAGATGTCATGAAATATCCCCTTTTCCTAGTCACTTTTTTTTAAAATAAGAGCCCTCCAAAAGGCGACGTTCGGGAAGGAGGTGATGTCCATCGGTCCTGTACCAAAGAAAAGCCAGACCAAAGATCCATGGATGATCACTTTCTCCGAACGAAATTTGATCGCGTGTAGCTCCCTTACGACGATGCTTTGATCGTCACTCTTCAGATCGACGGCCGCAACGTACGATGTGTCTTGGTGGACCAGGGGAGCTCCGTTGAGAAAAAGTATTACTCACTCTTCAAAGAGCTCGGGTTTTTCGAGCTGAATTTGAGCCCATCCGATTTACCCTTAGTTGGTTTCAACAGCGCCCCGACGTTACCGGTCCGTATTAGATCTGTCATGCTCCACACAGAATTAATTATCATCAACGTCCCGAGCCTTTACAAGGCCATTATAGGCCGAGCATGGTTCACGACATAAAAGCGGTTGCGTCGACTTACCACCAAGTAGTGCATTATATCGGGGCGAATAGACGTCAAAAGGATCTCCTCAGTGACCAAATCGTGTAAAAAGTCCAAACAGGTGCCCTGGGTCGAGATGCCGGACCAACTGATATTGAAAGATACCAGAAGGAACGCAGATGAGAAATCTATCGAGGAACTCATCACTGTGCCTGCAAATGAAGCTGAAGACCGATACTTCCTCGTCGGTTCCTCAATGCGAGACAGCAAATGGGAGAGACTTGTCAGTTTCCTCAAAGAGAACATATAGGTCCTCGCTTGAATTCCGTACGCGATGCCAGGGGTGGATCCTAACTGCATATGCCATTACCTAAATGTGGATCCCAATCAACGTCATCGAGGAGGTCGACCACCTCCTCGAGGCCATCGCCATCAAGGAAGTACAATACCTCACTTGGTTGGCCAATACCGTTGTGGTTAAAAAGAACGGGAAATGGCGAGTCTGTGTGGACTACACTAACCTGAACGACGCATGTCCTAAAGACGGCTTCCCGCTGCCAAAGATAGACCAACTCATGGACGTCTCGGCCGGCTACGCAAGACTCAGCTTCATGGACGCGTATCAGGGCTACAAACAGACAACCATGCACAGACCAGACCGAGAAAAGATAGCCTTCAATAACTTACACCCCTTCCATGCAGTGTATATCACCCGATTAGGTTTCTGCATTAACACTCACCCCTTGCGTTGCAATAACTTCCACGTTCTAACCACTAGACAACAACTACTCAGATTGCCTATTCTCATTTCTACAATATACTTAACGTAAAGAATATCCACTATCACACCTCAGTACAATACAATTTTCACATATACATAAACAACTTTGTCATCGCGAACGGAATAAGAAAGACACACACAAAGCTCCTATGTTTCATATAAGGAATCAACCATTTATTCTCATTAATCAAACCTTGAGCAAAATTAAGGCGTGGGGGGGCAATATTTACACCCAATTTTGGCCAAAATTTAAGAATAGAATTTATTAGTTAATTTGTGGCTTGAAACGTTAATATTGGGCTATTAATTGACGTTAATATGGACCACTTGCAATTAGGCCGGATTAAATTCAATTGGGCCTTAATAAATTCGCAAGAGTTTTGAATTAACTTGCCACATTAATACTTGGCCTTGGACTGGATTAATGCCCAAAATTTCATTACTAATAATATGGGCCCATCTGGTTTAGGCCCAAATTTGTTGGCCCAATGGATGTTCAAAGCACAGATTCACTTCGTGGGCTTAGGCCCATTTTTAACTACATTTAGGCCAAGTCACTCAAGGCCCAGATTAATGTCCAAAACCTTAGGGTTACATTTGGGCCCATTAGTAGGTCTAAATCAGTTAAAGCCCATGTTCGGGCCCAATTCTCCATAATTAAGCCCGTATTGTGAAGGCCCTTGTTGATCCATCGAGCTGAAAATCTTCTTGGCCTATTTGAAATCCCAGATTCACATTCCATGTCTGGGCCCATGGCTAAGTTTGTGGCCCAAGATGGAGGCCCAAAAGATGTCTCGAGAAGATGGGCCAGTGGGCCAAAAGGGGTCCCAATTGAACTTGTAAAGTGAGAAGCATGGAATAATTGCCTCAAGGCCTGCATAGCCAATATTCTTCAACATGAAGCAAGGGTTAGGACACATGACATTCATGCAAGCCACCAACTCAAGCAACTTAGTCAAGACTAAGCTGCTCAGTCCAGCTCAAGTAGCTTAGTTGGCAACTTGGACAGACTTGGAGAAGCATCTTAACCAAGCCAGCTGGCCTTGGTAGGCGCATGAAGGGTAAAAGAGGAAAATAGGGTCCAAGTCTCAATAAATTCCTTTTGCCTAATTTTAAATATTAAAGGAGAGGGCTTAAAGCTAGTAAAAGTAGCTTTTGATCCTTGTTTCTTACAAAAGGCATTTCGGCCTTTAACCTTGGTGGGACCAAGGATCAACTTTTATCAATTTTCTAGGCTCAGAAGCAGCTGCAAGCAGCTCAAAGGCCTAGAAGGTTCTCCCTAAAGTAGTCAAAATTCCTTTTATGGAGATTTCCCATGCATGCAAGCAACTCAAAGGCCTGGAGATTCTGCAGCTATTTTCTTGGGGTGGAGAGCAAGGAACGTGACACATGGCAGCCATGCATGGAGCCAGTAGAAGCAGCTCAAGGCCTGGAATAGACAACCTTAGAAAGGGTACACGACCATCAAAGCCCAGCGCTTACTCAAATTATCTTTCAATTACCTTTACTTTCCAGCTAAGTATTTTATCTTTCAGTCCAAACTAGCCTAGCCTAGTCTTTATTTCCTTTCAATTCCTGTACCAATCAACTTTGTTAAACCGTTAACAAAGTTCATTTACTTTTATCTAGTCCTGTTTTCTTTTCTTTCCATTTTCCACAACGGTTGGGAAGTCCTTTTTTGTTATAAGCAAACCATGAACCACATACGGCCTTACCCCTTAGGTCGTACACAATCGCTCTGTACGAAGTCAGATTTGAGGCACGCATGCCTTAAATACGAATTTGGACTGCAATCCGCACACTTTACGTAATTTTGCTCTTTAAGAGGAAAACAAAAAGACATTAGGACATTGGCCCATTGTTTGGTCATGTAATTACAGATTACCAATCCAAGAATTTAAACAGATCCACCCAGGGCCTCCAGCTTCATCCCACTCCAGTAGGGTCCCCTTTAGTTGTTGCTTCAAAAAGTCGTTTCTGTAAATTTACTTCTAATTTCTTGATTTTCCAATTGTTGTCTCAAAGGGAAAGATAACATTTATACAAGATTTAATTATATCTGTCTCATTTGTGTATGTAGATAAGAGTTCGTTAATCACTGGGCTTTGTTACTTATTTACTATATAAGATAATTATACTATCTCCATCCTATATAGTCGGCCCTAGGGTTGCAAATGAACCGAGCAGCTCGCGAGCTCGGGTCAGCTCATTTAGTAAACTAGCCGAGCTCAAGTTATCAACTTGTTTATTATCCACTCGGCTCAATCGACAAAAGCAAAAAGTAATAACTTTTTTTTGCTTAAAAGTGGTTATTTCTCAAAATATTTGGATAAAAGTAAAAAAAAAAAATTGACTTTTCCAATTCGAATCAATAATCTACAAAAGTTTGGCGCAAAACTAACAAACGCGAAAAAAAAATTGAATAAGGACAAAACGTGCAATTTTCTAAAAGTGCAAAAAGTGTTCGTGGAATTGGATCTTAGTGACATTCTCGAATCTCTTGGGATGCATACACTTCCGACTAAATATTATTCTTCCAACATTCGGGTATGATGATAGTATTATGAAATCACACATCACAGGAAAAATTATTACATTCGTCTTTACGACACATACATTCATGTGAAATACGTAATTGTTACCCCCCTCCGTTCCTTTTTTAGAGTTCAGTATTCTATTTTGGACTACTCCTTGATAAGTGTTCATTTTGTAAAGTTAGCGAGTAAAAGTTAGTATATTTTTTTCATTTTGCCCCTACAACTAGATGCCATTTTGAAAATTAGTGAGTAAAAGTGTAATGATGATGTCTTCATAGAGGGCAGAGACGGAACCAAGTTAGGGCTTATGGGGGCCAAGGCCCCCGCGTTGTTTCGGGTTTTTTATTTTTTTAAATTTGGATATTAATATTAGTTGTTTTTTGTTTGTTAAAAACACCTAGATATTGTATTTTGTATTGGATGTTTTTAGACATTTTAATACTTTAAGAATGTGTTCATTTTGTCCCAAACCCAATCTCTCTCTTTGTGCACGGTCTCCCATAAGTTTTTTCTTAACTGCTCTCTCTCATTTGGTTTTTCCTCTCACTATGTTTGGGTAATATTTGGAATATTGTACTTGAGGTTATCTATGTGTCACCGCAAACAGTAATACCCTAGCAAATTGACTAGTGACGGAATGCACATTACAAAACATGCATCTTGGTTCCAAAATGATAGATATAGCGATCCATACCAGTCCTGCATCTTATTTTTTTGAAAAACCAAATGAAATAAACTGACTATTTAGGGATAGTGGGGTTTTGGGAAGGATAATTGTTAAACTTTTTTTTTCCCACAGTCAAGGTGTTCGGGTCAACTTATGCCCACCTCAATTAATGTTTGGTCAAAGGCAATCATCGCGTCGGGACTAAAAAAATTCAGAAGAAATTACTGTCTTTCTTGTGGCCCGACTCCTGACTCTAAAAATCGAACCATGCTCAATTGTGTGGGTGCAAACCCACCGCAAACTGGGGCTAATGTTAAACAATTGATATCATGCTCCTGGAAGTTTGTTTTGCATGAATGATTTGGGATATAGTAATATTTGTGCTTAGAATAATTACTAGATTTGTACTCCAGTTTTTAATTTAGAGTAAATGAACCTGTTGGATTGTGTTGCCATGGCTTTATCCTTTTGTTTATGTTATCTTCTCCAGTTCTCCTTAATTTCCTTCTCCTGTTTCATTTAGGACTCCTTCCGAATGGCAATTTCGAAGAGGCACCCAACAAAACAGTAATCAAAGGGAAATTCTCACTACCCAAATGGAAATCAACGGCTTAGTCGAG
Source organism: Rhododendron henanense subsp. lingbaoense (assembly GCA_020567845.1). Classification (NCBI taxonomy): domain Eukaryota; kingdom Viridiplantae; phylum Streptophyta; class Magnoliopsida; order Ericales; family Ericaceae; genus Rhododendron; species Rhododendron henanense. Next base: position 38,398,108 of record CM036312.1, read on the forward strand.
TACATCTCTGGCAGGCCTCAGCCTGGCGGGATGTACTTTAACGTGGCACACGGGGTCCACATTGTGAGGCTGGGAAACGATGCCTCGGTCTCTCAGACAATCCCAGTGAAGAATGGATCTCTCTATGCACTGACATTCGGTACATCGAGGACTTGTGCACAGGATGAGGTGTTGAGGGTTTCAGTGCTCCATCAGACCGGAGATCTTCCCCTGCAGACACTGTACAGCAGCAATGGTGGGGATACTTATGCTTGGGGATTCAGGGCTACTTCTGATTTTGCTAGGGTGAGTTTCCACAACCCTGGGGTTCAAGAGGATCCTAGCTGTGCACCCCTCTTGGATGTTGTTGCCATCAAAGAGCTTTTCCCTCCGAGGCCGACAAGAGGTTTATGAATATCGATCATGTATCGATATATCTTTCTCTCTCGTTATGCTTGTTCATTTATGCATTTTGTGTTTTGTTGTCTGGTTATTTGGGTTTTTGTATGTTAGGCTTCTTATTATGATGGTTTTTTGGAGAAGAAAATATGTCTTCTTTTATAACAAGGTGTCTGGGCTAGCTTACGCGCACCTCGACTAATCCCGGGGACCATAAAAACCCATTGTCCACGAGGAGAAGAAATGTATCATTGATTGATCATCTTCGATTTTCTTTGTTATTTCTATTTCATGGGTTTCTCAGAAATTTGGGCAGTTGATTTTGATATATGCTCAAAAGTTGATCAATGTAATACGAGGATGTCACTTTCTGCCATGGAATTCATTCTGTATTTCTGTCATTCTAATTGTGGAACACGGTGCACCGGCGAGGTTCTTTGTGGACAAAATGCTAGAGAGAAATCCAATATAGATGCCTCAATTTCGTAACTTCAAGGAACAATGCCACAGGTTATAACATTAGAATTGTTTCTGTCATATTATTCCTCAAGGGTTCTGGCTATGAGTTCTATTACAATATCTTTTTTTCCTTTGGAAATTATGGTCCATAAACCGTGGGTTATTTTGATTTCAACTTAAAGGATCACAGCTAGCACTACTCTTCCTGCTTTTGACTTTTGGTTTTCTGAACTTGCAGACTCATTTGTTGCTTTTTGCTTTGGTACTGTTATTGTAATCTGGTTGTCTTTGTTTGTCTGGTAGATCTACGTCCTCAATTTTCGGATGTTTGGCACTGGGTTGATGATCACTATTCACAAACAATACGCATGCGACCGATTTTGATATATTTATCAAAATCAACTCCTTGATCTGCATATGTGTAATCTCATAGATCCTTCTGCATCCTAAAACTATCAGTCCATTTTAATTTGGGGATCTTGTCCATACAAAATCTAATGAAGTGCACTTTTGATCCTTGTTTTAAGGACTCGGCTTGTTCTGCTCCTGAAACTCTCTGTGTACTTCAATTTAGGATTCTTGTCTTAAAAATCTCACGAAGTTCATGGTTTTGGTCCCTTGTGATGATTTCTCGCAGCTAATTTGGTCAAGGACGGCATTTTTGAGGAGATCCCCCACCCGCTAATCAACTCTTCCTATGGTATTCTCCTCCCTCCCAGACAAGAAGATCTCACATCCCCACTACCTGGCTGGATCATCGAATCCCTCAAAGCCGTAAAAATAATAGACTCGAAGCACTTCAACGTCCCTTTTGGCTTTGCCGCAATTGAATTGGTTGCGGGAAGAGAAAGCGCCATCACCCAAATTATCCGAACGTTCCCAAACAAATACTACAACCTTTCTTTTTCCGCGGGAGATGCAAAGAACAGTTGCCACGGATCGATGATGGCCGAGGCGTTCGCGGGCAAAGATACCATAAAGGCCGAGGCGTTCGCGGGCAAAGATACCATAAAAGTGCCCTTCAAGTCCCAAGGGAAGGGTAGGTTCAAGAGAGCTAGTTTGAAGTTCAGAGCAATTTCAGCCAGGACAAGGCTTACTTTCTTCAGTTCATTTTACCACACCAGCGTTGATGACTTTGGGTCTCTTTGTGGCCCTGTCCTTGATCAAGTTATGGTTGTTCCAATTGCCAGGGCTTGATCTTTTTCATTGCTTAAGTTATGGTAAGGATTAGGAATAATTTAGACTTCCGAGTGTTTTGCAAGGGTAGTTTGTTTGGTTTTTTTTGTTCATTTTGGCTCGTCGACTCCAAAATGTCATGCGCTCGCTCTCGCGGATTTTAGTAATTTAGAATGTGTTTTAGAGACGCTTACACTTTCACGTTTGCACCCGCATTCTAATTATGTGACTCAAGATAAGACCAAATAGCGTTTGGTTTGAATTGAAGAGTATTTATATTCGGACTTGGTGGTAGACGTTGCCGGTGGATTGTGATGCGTGGTCGTGTTTCGAAGCCCATGGTGGTAGTCCGCGGTTTTGGCGGAGACGGATCTGGGCTGGTTGTGAGTCTTGTGACGGTAGTCTCATCCCTCCATTACTGCTCGTTTGTGCTATGTCTCTTCGGCCTTGGTGATTTAGTGATCCTCGACGGATCAGCCATGGCCCATGGGTGAAGATCGGTTTGCTTTTGTACTTTGAGGCTTTTAAATCGGGTGGACCTCAGAACTTGCGTGAGTCGTCTTGGAACCCATGGTAGAGCTTTCAGGGTCCATCCTCATGTTTGTGCGTAGGAAAAGGCACGGAGGTAAGTCTTCGGGAATTCTAATGAAATCCTGGAAAAAAATGATTTAGATAATCGAGTTAATAGTCAAACTTTTATTCTATATCTATTCTCAATTTAGTGGAATTTTCATGTGCATGATCCACCCTAAATATCCCCCATATATCTAGAACATAATTTTGTCAAAGGTATATAAATTCAAAATAAAAACAAAACGAAAAGATGTAAATACAAGACTACTAGAGTCGTAATACAAAAGGGATAATAAAATAAAGGAGCAATGCATTCTTCTAAGTTCTATAGAACAAGAGGCTATTGCTCTCTTACTTTATTACTTTATCTTTCGTTTTCATGATTATTTGCATCATCTTATTATACCTAGCTTTGTGGGATTATATTTATGTGTAGGAACGACATGTATTAGGACCATTTCCTAGTTTGGTTTCTTGTTTTTTGGGGCTTATGATTTTTTGGTTGTGGCTCTTTACGCGCTCTGATAATCTACTTCTTTATTAACAAAAATTACCATTTCTTTGGAAAAAGAAGAAGAAGACACACAGATACATACACCATCCCAGAAACGGAACTATTATGGGGCTTATGGGGGCCAAGGCCCCCACGTCGTTTCGGTTTTTTCTTAAATTCTAATATTAATATTAACTGTTTTTTGTTTTTGTTTTTGGATTTTTTTTAAATACTAATATTAACATTTTTTTTAAATGAACTCGTTTTGGGTCTCAAAACCCAATCCCTCTTTCTGCGCACGGTCTCCCATAAATATTTCCTTTAATTATTTATCTCATTTTCTTTTGTATCTTTCTCTACTCATTACTTAAAAAACATCCCTCAAAACGTAAACCAAACAAATTAATAAATTTCAAAATCTTATTGTTTATAATTTAGCCTCGGTTACGAAATTCTCATTCCATCCTTGCACTCCTTGCACTGCCCCAAGCATCAATTGGCAACTGCATACTTGTTCGACCAATGCACGTTTTTACCCTGTCCACGGAGGCTGCCCCAAATCCCTTTGCACTTTAAATAACGAGAGAGAAAAAAAATCCATTCTCACTTTATCAGAAAAGGACAAAAGCAGAAAAAAGAGGAAAAAAAGAAAAGGAATGCTAGGTAAAAAAAAAAAAAAAAACTTAGCCCGAAAATATTTCAAAAAAGTAATCAGTGGTTGAGATTCACTTTGACGATTGAATCTCATGCATCAAACTGAATTTTAATCACTAATTGGTCTTTTCAGAATACTTTTCGGATAAATTTTCTTTGTCCCTAATATTATCACGTGAAGGGCGTGGGGCCCTTTTAAGCATAACCGTTGCTTTTATCGCTACCCGCCATAAACTTTATTAAGAAAGCCAGGTCCAGGAAAAACACGACCCTCATTCATCGACCAATGCTCTAAACTCCAAATATTCCATTCCAACCCTCTCTCTCCTCTCTCTCTCTCTCTCTAGATTTGGCCATGGCATTTCTGGCTTCAGTCTCAGCTACCCCTCTCTCCTTCTCCATAGCTTCCCCGCGCCCTACAAGTACAACAAGAACAACTCACAAACGATCGTCTCCACTTGCTGCTTTGAGCTCATCGCCATCCTCTGGTTCATCATCGCCCCCACCGAAGTCCTTTGTGGAATCACCTAAAATCCCAGAAAACGGATTCAACTACGCACTAGCCGACCCAAATGGCAACAACCCTTTTGTTCGCTTCTTTCAGTCCACTGAGTCCTCCATTGAAAGGGTATATTTCAGTTGACATCACTCGTTATTGTGCATATTGACATTAAATAGATTTCTGCGCTTTTTATAGTTGGTGGTTGTCAGGAGCAGCTGCAGGATTTTAGCTCAGTAGTCACAAAAATGGTTAAAAGAAATTTGTATACAAAACACTATTAAGATTATAACAATTATTTTGGTTGAAAACTTATCGGACCTAGTTCACTTTGTTTTATTGAGCTATATTATCTACTCTCTAACAAATTTAAGTGAATTTCATTTACGCAAGACTTCTAGGAACGATCCAGACAATACTAGAAAAAGATCAAATTTTATGTAAAGTACATAAATTTTTAGTGCAAATCACGAGTTGCAGTTTAGATGCTTGATATAAGTGCTAATTGTCAATACATCGTTATACCGCTTTTCTTGTACGGGAAGTGGGAAAACTGGTGAGTACCATCTTAGTGCTAAAGCAAGTGTGTAAGCAATGAATTCAGAAAGTGATCCTCATGATCAAGAATTTGCATTTTTGTTTGCATCGATCTATTGGTGAACATTATTGATAAGTCCACAACAAATTGCAAAAACCATATGAAACGAGACTATCTTGAAATGCTGGACAAGGACATATTTTCCTTGTCTTGCTTAGCGGGGCGGTTTTTAATGTGCTTCTGAGTACATTTGTGTCAATGGAAGGACTTTAGTTTTGATGAGTTCTAAAGGTTGACATTATTTATTGATGCAATTTGCAGTCTATTTGGATGCCTATCTGTTGAAAAAACATTTTCATGTGTACCTGTTCTGATATCCTCTTGCCCATGGACAATGTCTTCGTTCGTTGTCCTGGCTACTAGCTTAGTTGTGTAAGTGATTTTGTTCTGCTTGCTTATCCGTGACTACATTTGTGTGTCCTTATATCGTAGACTAGCTGATTCCCTAGTAGACAAACATAGTGACCCTATAGAGAGTTTCCGTGTTCTTCTCAAAGTTTTTGTCACTTCTTTTGCAGTTATCATGCTTAATGAGGTCCATTTACTTGTTTATGTCTAAACATATAGTATGGCCGTACGGTAAAATATATTTGATTAGTACAAACTTAGTTTCCTTGGATCACGAAGGTTCAATGCAAGGATATCCGACAAGCCCACTATCTAGCTAACAGGGCTCTGACGTCTTCATGCATCACTCAGTTACAGGAGATCAACACCTTCTGCATAGAGCTAGTGCAGATCCTACTATTGCTTCGAAGCTTTATTTGTTGCATTGTTTTATCTTCTGTAAACTGCTTATTATGAATGCTCTTCCACTAAAGAAATCCCTATAGTCTGTTTAGTTGGCCTCTGGTGTTGCTTCATGCAATTGTGTGAAGTGATAAACACATTGTGTGAAGGATTATAGCTTACAGCGGTACCTGGGATTGAAATTAAATATCTTAAAAAGCTGCAAGAATGTAAAGGGCTTAAATCATGTTGTCTAGGTGTTTTAGTGGTTCCAAACTTGCATCTCCAACAAATTCCTAGAAACAGGGAAGAATTAAACGAGACTGGAGTTCAAGAGACAAAAGAATGAGTCGGAAGTCTGATTTCTAGAGTTAGTCAGACTGTCAGAGAAACCAACCAAAATCTGAGAGTGACCTAGTATTTATTCTTGTCATATGATCTTTACTCTTCAATTCTCCTTTATCCTGTCAATAGCAGTTCTTAATGGCTACTTAGAAAGATACATGCGAGTCTTCTGGTACTAAGAAAACTCATGACCTTAGGTAACAAACTTAGTAAATAATCCTTAAGTCATTAGTATTGCGGTTTGGCAACATGGATCTGTTTTCTATAGTTGACAATATCAAAAAGCATTCCAAACTTAAGAAACAATGAATTTACAGAAACAAATGAACAAAGGGCTTCAAGTGACATAGTAGTCCAAACTTACTTACCAGGCCTTTTGAATATAATCTGGGATGCTTATGCACCAGAATTTGGTTCCTGCGTCAGTTTTCCATTTCTGTAATCAGTTTACCTTCAACGCTTAGTGTAGCTTCATGTCCACAATTCCTGGAGTACTTGACAGATTTTGTGTGTTCTATAAGTTTGCATGCATACTAGTGTGTTCCATGATACATCACACAGTATTTGTATACACCTATCCTTTATTCAAGCTTCTGTATATGGTAGTAATTCTGTGGTGGATTGTTTCAGCTGTCAGATTGTAACATTTCTTACTTTGTCTTAATTGAGCAGGCAATATTTGACTTCCGCTTTTTGGCACTTTTTGCTGTCATGGGTTCATTGGCTGGTTCTTTGCTGTGCTTTCTGAATGTAACGTCTTTCTAACCTGTACAACTCTTTCAGCTATTCCAATGTGTCTTGTTTTTTATTTTCATATACCTGTAGAGTTTTTCTTTTACATTTTTGTGATCCTCTTGTTCATTTTAGTCTTTACCAAACATGCATACATTTGAACTTTTGAAATGTGATGTTTATGGTTATGGTTCATGGAAGTGTCTCTCAGAGCTTATTCATTGAACATTGTCTTATGGTTGGCCTTTACCTTCCACTTATGTCCAAAATCAAGCTTCGAAGTTGATTGGCCCATGATATATCAGTAGTTGGAGCAGGAAGTTACCAACTTCTTGTTTGACGCACCTGTCCCGCATCGTATGATTATTCAGTTTATGCCTTTTCACATCCATTCTAAAAATCGAAGTTGTCTTTCACCTCCTTTTTTTCTATATTTGTATCCAATGAAAATGCAAAACATTAAAGATTTTGTTTTTGTAAATGATGAGCTACGTATTATGGGTCCATGCATTTCCACCACAAGCATGCTTCATCCAAGATAGCCTCAGCCCTGGTTTCTCGCAGTGCCATTAAAAAGAAATGTTTTCCTCGTATTCTTAGTCTGTTGGACAATTGCTTGAGACAAACGGAGTTAGATGAGAAAGTTCAGGACAGCCTTAGAGAGAGAGAGATGATCATGGAGAGAGAGAGAGAGAGAGATGATCATGGAGAGAGAGAGAGAGAGAGAGAGATGATCATGGAGAGCAGTCAGCCAGCGAGTCAAGTATGCTAAATGTGTAATAACGTGTATTTCATGTTTGTCATCAACGATGAGTCCAACCCATCATTATATACAATCTTGGAAGATGGAAAAGCCAGCTCGTAGCTTCCTCCTTATTACAGAGAAAAATGGAGGTTATCAAGGTTTCTCTTTGATTCTTATGATCAGAGCTTAGGGTCTGTATCATGGGAATCTCAGAGATTGTTATAGAACAGGTTGTAAGTATGATACAGGCTCCTAGCTTTCAAGCGGTAGTTATGATACATTTTCCGAGATGCCAGCTGCTTTGACTTGTCAAGAAGGAGCTATCCTTGTGGCAAATGAGCCATAACAAACCCCGTTGCTTTAGCCTCTATACCACATGCTTCCTATTGTCCCAAGCAAGGTAGCTAGACCCTACTCCTTGCCTAGGGGGTTGTTCTTTGATAGATGCTGTGTTTGGATGAGTTTTTGAAAAAAACAATTATGAGAGTAGTAGGGGTAATAAGTGGAGAGAGATAGAGAGAGAAATGATTGGAAGTAGGGGGAATCTTTTGAAAAAAACTTTTCAAAAAGTAAAACAAACAAGGCAAAAATGTTTTGAGTTGTGGAGTAATCAAAATTGGATAACCAAAAGTTGCCAAATCATCTTTTGGTTATCCATTTAGAGGTTGTTAAAGTTAGCAATGTCAAGTCCCATATTGTTTACTTTTTGCCCATAATCAAAATGGGTTGACAAAAATTTAAATCTAGCGGTCAGTTTTTTTCTTCTCAATCTAATGGTCTACATTGAATGGCATTCTAGTAAAATAAGTGAAAGTGGAGAGCATTTGTTAAGATTCATAAAGTGATCAATATTGTTAAATGCACAACCACTTGCTAAAGTGGAGAGTGGGTTTCACCTACCAATAAAGCATTTGCTTTATGGAGAGTGAGTTTTACTCTCCCATGATGGGTGTACTTGATTGAGAAGATGTGGGGTCCAATAAATTTGGTTATTGGCAAAAGGTTGCTAGTTTTGATTATCCAAAGGCCAAAAATTGATGAGTTGCTAAGAGGTTGCTGAGTTTGGTTATTACAATGTGAGCACTTTTTTTAGCACACATTGCTAACTTTAGCAACCTTTTGGTTTTGATTATTACATTGTGGATGCTCTTAAGGTTTAGGAGTTAGGAGTGATCCTTGCCTTATATGCAAGCTCGTTCTTTTATGATATAAGCAAGTTCAATGCGATACGTGGTGCCGGAGTGACCTTGGTTACTAGGAGTTGCACTCAAATTCTGACTTCCTTAACCAGACATCAGAGGAAACCATCTCTATCTGACGGTATCTTGTGGCGAAGGACTTCCCGATATGCACAACCTCATTGTGCTCTTTTCTACATTTTTAATGGTAGTCGAAAGATATCTGGATTTTCCACATCGCGGAGTGCTTCTTTTGCTACATGCTGTAACACTTGAATAATCTAGTTCATACTCTTTGTCGTCAGCGGCATCCTGTTTTTCTATAATGGACGTGTCAAAAATCACCAGTAGAGGCACATCCTTCCATTGTGACATATTTTCTGGTATTGCTACTAGTTGAATGGTAACTGAGGTTTCCATCTTGATCCTGTGGAAAATCCTTCTCCAAGTTAAGCTCCAATTCGTATTCCCAGATCCCAGTTGGAATTCACGAGGTGCGCTTTGCATTTCTCAAGATTAAACGGATTGAGTGTATTATAATCTTATTTTGGTTTCTGAGCCACTACCATGTGAAAATTGTTTATCGTTCTCTGGAATTTAGCAGTGTGGTTAATGACTGTATCTTTTACATGGGTTGGTTTTCCCGAACTGATTGCTTCTCTTCTATAGGGCTGTGTGTACATAGTTGAGGCGTACAAAGTTTACTGGACGAGCTGTGTCAAAGGGATACACACAGGAAAGATGGTACTTCTGCTAGTTGAAGCTATTGGTGAGATTCTGAATTGCTTTTAAGATAAATCCAATTTGGTCATAAATATTCCTGTTAATGCCAAATACATGTTTAACAAGTTACCAGAGTCATTGCGTAACTACAATTCTTAATATGCCCGTTGAAAAAAATGCTGAATCCTTTCATTTAAAATCCATAGCTCTCCAAACAGAACTTTACGTAGTATCCGCTACTCTCTAGACTGCATTGATCTCATCTGGAGTTTCTGGATTCAATCACCACATGAGAGAGGAGGCTAATGCTTTGTTATATCTCGTTTCTATTATTTTCACTTGAATACCGTGTTTTCCTTTGTAGACGTGATTGACTTGCAATATTCAAAGAATTCTCAGAAAATGAAGAATAAAAAGAAGGGGAAGAAGATGAAGAACTAGAAACTATGGACTCGGTTCTGTTTCATTGATTGAATATTCGATATTGCTTACAATACAGAAGCTTATAGAAGCCAAAAACAGTTTACCCGTCAACATCAAGACAGCTTCTAAACTAACCATATCCAAACACTTGGATTAAATGGCTAAACAACTAACTAACTCTCAACCGACTCTCAACTAATTGCTGATCTGCTGAGCTGGAACTAGCATGAGCTTGAATCTCCTTAACGTTCCCCCGCATGAAATCAGTCAATTTAGGAAGAATTTAGACGGTCAATTGCACCAAAAAGTGAAGCAATGTGGGGGTACTCTCGCCAATGGATATATAGACCTTTATGTGTGACATCATCTTCCGTTTATGGACGCAGCATAACACACAAAAACACATGCAACAGACTGCACATTGACATACATCACAAATGGTGTTTTAATCTTAGAATACATATCAGGCAAATGTGTTATACCATGTATATCAACCTTTCATGAATTATTCTCTACCTAATCCAGTGTTACCTTCCTCGATACTTCCGTTAACTCTCTTATTTGGTGTGACACATGATAACTCCTTTTCTGGTCAGCCAGCCCTCACTAATATTGAATTCTCACTTAATGCAGATGTGTATCTTGCTGGGACTGTCATGTTAATTTTTGGTATGGGCTTATATGGTTTATTTATAAGCAATGTATCTCCTGATGTCCCTCCAACTGTTGACCGTGCTCTAAAGGGGTCTTCCTTATTTGGGATGTTCGCTTTAAAGGTAGTAATCTCTTTATGGACTGGTTGAATTTCTTTTTGTATTGATTTCAGCCGTTCTGTGCATCATTAATTACCGGAAGATAGCATCTGGCTTTATTTGTTCTTTATTGAATTCCATTTTATTTATCAAAAAAAACAAGGCATTTGATACCGTGAATCTTGAAACTCATTGCAGCTTTGAGTTACGCCTAGAACTCGATAATTTGCTTTGTTTTCCTGCATCCTTTTGCAATGGGGGGGGGGGGGGGGGGGGGGGGAGAGAGAGAGAGAGAGAGAGAGGATAAGTTGGGAGATTTCAGGAATTACAACTTGATTGTCATTTTGAATAAAGGAAGTTCGAATAGATTTCATCTCTTTTGATTTAATGATCTTGGATGATTACATGCTATATAGACCTCACAGTAACCATTTGTAGAGTAGCTGTAAAGTTTATTATACCGCCTAATATAACCATCTAAAGCTAACTTTAACATAACAGCCCAATGGCCCAACCACTACCCTGGATTAGGCTTAACCATGGTCGACTGACACTGATTGAATCTTCTGATGCTTAGCTGAATCTTGATTAAGCTGTGATAGCTGCAAATGATTCCTATCAGCCTCCGTCAAGCAAATGAGGGACGAATTACCCATGAGCTTGTCTTTCAAAAAGACAAATCTGGAAGAAGGCAGTGGCTCAGTAAAGATATCAGCTAATTGATAAGTGCTAGAGATTTGCTTCACAATAAAATATTTACATTGAACTTTCTCTCAGAGAAAATGGTAGTCAACCTCCATATGTTTCTTTCTTGCATGGGACGGAGTGTTGGCCTATCAAGAAGAAACAAGTGAGTAAGATGAGTGTAGCTGAAATGAGGATGTTGAGGTGGATGTGTGGTAAGACTAGGAGTGATAGAATTAGAAATGAAACTATTTGTGAGACGGTAGGAGTTGTACCTATACAAGATAAGTTGAGAGAAAATAGATTAAGGTGGTTTGGAAATATTTACCGCAGACCTACAGACGCAGTAGTCAAGAAGACTGACGTGATAGTAGTGAATAGTTGGGCTAGGGGAAGAGGAAGACCTTAACTGACTTTGGATACCATGATACAGAAGGACTCAGGCTTACTAAATCTAAATGAAGAGGTAGCCCTAGATGGAGCTCAATATAAAAACATGATTCAAGTAGACAACCCCAATTGATTGGGACACAAGGCTCGGTTTGGTTTGGTTATGGAAAACTGGATTCAAAGCAAGAGATAAAGCAGAAACACTGTCACACCACAAAACAAGTGTAGATGGAGGGAAATAGACAGATCACAAAGAATCATTTTGATCACAATGTTCTGCCTCAGTTGAGGATCTAGCACTGTTGGTTGCTTCTTGGCAAACCAAGTAATGAGGTTATACCCTAAGTAAACACAATAACCAAAAGTTGACCTCCTATCAGAAGCATCACCAGCCCAGTCAGAATCAGAGTCAGAATAGCCATGTAGAATAAATTCTCCTGGTGTCAAGGAAAGACCATGGGTAAGAGTACCTTTTACATATGCGAGAGGACGTTTAAGCTAATTAAAATCACCCTGAGATGGAGCATGCTTATACTGACATGCAATATTAACAGCCAGAGCTAAATCAGGCCATTCATTCCTATAAGAACCTTATCTTCATCGCCTATCAAAAAAAAGAACCTTATCTTCATCAGTAACAGGAGAAGAAATCAAGGACAGTTGATCAGCTATTTCTTTAATTTGCTGAAGAAAATCCTCCATAGGACCAGATTGTTTAGACAGATTGTTCGAACGACTCTTCAGTAGATGTAAGTGCGTTTTTGAAAGAGATCTAAAACCTTTTTTGGGAATGGTTCACACTTCATCACTGGATTTATACTGAAAGTATAATGAAAGATGACAGGAGAAAGAGTTGCAGTGATGCAACTGAATAGATGAGCGTCAACGTTGATCCACTATAAGTATTCTGGATTTGGAATATCCTGGTTTGCAGAATCCACAGTGTTCATAGGAGGACAAGAACTAGATCCATCCACATATGGCAGGAGTCCTGCTGCTCTCAGAACATTCTGAAATTGGCTCTGCCATCTGATGAAATTATTAGAATCAAGCTTCAGTGAGATGAAGGAGCTAAGATTCGACATCAAGATAAAGAGGTTTGGAAGGTAGATCAATCCATTATAAACAATAAGAATTACACACTCTTTGATCACCCTCTCAATTGTGCCCCTCTGTTTTACAAGTTTGGCTCACAAAAAAAACTTGGGTTATGGGCTTCATGGCCTGTCCGGACAAACTTAACCACCGTCCGGATAGCACTTTCAGTAGGTCTAGAAACGTGTCTTATCGACGTCTGTCTGGACACCCATGACTCATATCAGAACGTTCTTCCCAAAATGCAAGCCATCCACAACAGATGGCCTTAAATCCGTTTTGTGAACCTCATTATCCATACCAGCACCCCAAATTGGCAGATGCAAAACTGTTTGCGTCGTTCTCTTTTCTTTGTGTATGTTCATGTTATTTTGTGAAGTTCATGACACTTGCTGCTTTCAGTGCAAACCATTTGCGTGATTAAGTTGTTTTACCGGTTGAGCATTTATCTAGACCTGGATAATCTTAATCCTTCTCTCTCTTTTTCGGTGCATGGATAATCTTAAACCTTCATTTTGATGGCAATGTTCCCGGGTTTTTTTCCCCCTCTTTCTTGCTGTAAAATAAACTCATTGAATGTTTCTTACTGACTATAGGAAAGGCCTAAATGGATGAAAATCAGCTCGCTTGACGAACTGAAGACGAAAGTCGGACATGTTATTGTCATGATTCTTTTGGTGAAGATGTTTGAGAGGAGCAAGATGGTGACTATAGCCACTGGAATGGATCTGTTGAGCTATTCTGTTTGTATCTTCTTGTCTTCTGCTTCCTTGTACATACTTCACAATCTGCACAAAGACTAACATTGCCCCAAAACACACGTTAGAGATATTGTGTAAAATCCGATCTTTGGTTGCCAGTAATGAAATTGTAGTTAACTTTGTATATAAAAAAAAAAACTATCTTGGATCGTATTTTTTGTTTGTTACAGTCTGTTGATGCTCTTACTATTCCAGCTTCAGAAAGCTGAATGATTTTGGAATAAGGAAAGGACTGGATGATCAAAGAAAGGAAATGATTGGGTCACTGGAGAATCTCAAAATTACCCTCTCCTGATTGACATATGCTTATTTATGGATGTTTTTAGGCCCTTTTGGTAGTCGTATGAAAGTTATAACGGAAAAAAAGAATAAAGAGACGTCGCTGGGTATGATCGAGGACTAATGGTGCTGAGACTTCGAGTTACTCTAGTATGGCATACCCGTTTGGTATGATCGAGGACTAATGGTGACGAGACTTCGAGTAATTTTTTCCCTCTTTTAACTATAAAATAAGGGGCTTGATAATTTTTTTTTTTTTGATCCGAACAAGATTCATATCATTTCAAAGAAGCCATACGGCATCTACACATATCCATCCGAAAACAATGACAAAGGAAACACCAAAACCATCCAACTAAGAATGAAAAAAGGAAGATAAATGTCTAAGATCAGGAACGACTTCACACCGCCAATAAAGGTCGGGACACGTGGAGTATGAAATCCAGACATTCAATCTCCTAAGGATTGGCGAAAACCCGAGTCACATCTAGCAACACAACTCCGATGGATATCAAAACAGTAGAGAAAGATCAATTGCCCTGGGTTACTATCCAAAAAGCACGCCTGCCGACTTCGGGTGAGGATACGAGACACCATCTACCGGTAGCGCGAACGAGTTCTCACTCCGAAGCAGTGGAGGGAATCTCCGAGGCAAACCTACGCTGACACGACAGGCTCCGATCGAGAGGAAACCGAGAGCCAAAAATCCGTGTTGGCTAGTGGATCGGTTCTTCAATCGCGGCGGCCGACGATTGACCTTACCCTGCTGCTAGAAAGGGAACCACCACACGCCCAGGCGCCAAGGCCAAACAACCGACAAGGCGCCACCACCACCGGAGGCCAGAAACCACAGTCAGCCCCTAACCATCTACCATCTACTCCGAGAGCCAAAACCCACCAGAGTTATTTGCCCACCTCCACTACCCTCCAGATCCGGGGAAACCCGGACTGGAAACTCAACCGAACTGGGGAAACCAGTCGGGGAAACTCCGGATAAGCCGGAAAAAGAAAGAAAAACGAAACCCCCTCCTAACCATCCTACTTCTTATTAGAGCTTATGCCGACCACCACACACCACCAAATCCGAGCAGAGGAGGAGGATTTGGGTCGAAACAGCGAAGCCACCCGCCACTGGCCAGAACTCCGGACGCCCGAAATCACAGATCTACCGTCGCCGGACGAAGGTGGACAGTGGAGAAACGACGAGCTGAGGGGAAGAGGATGAGAGAAAAGGGGGGAAGAGGGGGCGGGGGGGCCGCCGCCCCCGGGAGAAAACCAGGAGCTGAGGCTGTTTTTTAGAGAGAAGGAGAGAGCTGTTTTTTAGAGAGAGAAGGAGGTGTATGTTTAAGGGGCTTGATATTTGCAACCACAAATTTCCTAAACCTAGCATGTTCTAAACCTAACCCACAAATCTTATAACAATTTTCTATATGCAACCTAACAAATATCCCTAAACTTCCAAAAATACCCTCTCCTTCCCCCTTCTATCTCTCCCGTTTCTCTCTTCCCTTCTCCCCTGCACCAC
The DNA here is from genome assembly GCA_020567845.1 of Rhododendron henanense subsp. lingbaoense. NCBI lineage: Eukaryota > Viridiplantae > Streptophyta > Magnoliopsida > Ericales > Ericaceae > Rhododendron > Rhododendron henanense. Next base: position 38,413,299 of record CM036312.1, read on the forward strand.
CACCAAACTCCATAACCACTGCCCCACGTCAGCTATAGCAAAAAAAAATTTAAAAAAAAACACTTACTCAAACACGACACCAAGCTGTTCATCGCCTCCCTAAAGAATAGATCTTGTGAAAATCTCCTCCTCAAGCTGTTCCTCTCCACCACAAACTTACTCAAACACGACACACGATAAAATCATACGCAAATCAAAAATCTCAGCTTTCCCTCATGGTTTCGGAAGAAAAAAAACCCAAGCATACAAAACCCAAATTCTAATATGTGATCCAAATCTCAAACCTGATGAAAAAAGAACAATTTTTGCATGAAAGTATGTCAAACCCATATCACAGTTGTAAATGATCAAAGCTTAAATTCAATTATTCCTCAGTAATTTTACTGGATTTCCCGCTTAATATAAATGATGAGCACCTAACATTGTAGATATTTGGTGCGACTAGTCCCGGCTTATGTTGCTTTTACTTATGTTTATTTAGCTTTTATAGCGATATTGCACGTAAGGTGTGGTTTTTGTGTATTTCAGGTAAACGTGCAAATAAGGCATTTCAACGCCATGGATGGCGCCCAAGTGCTTCCAAGTACCCGAAGACCCTGTCGGCCCCTTAAAATCTGTCTAAGTATGGAAAAATGACTTTCTGAAAAAGTATCGATTTTTGAGATAAAAAATTGCGGTAATTGATCCTTGAATTTTTCTAAGAGTAACTACAAAGTTGCAAGGTTTTATTTGAAGAGCAAGGTCATGTTTTGAGCCTTTTTCTCTTGAGAAAAATGTGCAGTTTTCCATTTTACACTAAAAGTGGGGGGTTGACATTTTGATTTAATTGGAATCTTGAAATTCTGGTAATGCCATTGTTTCCAAATGGGAGGTACTTTCTTATTTTCATTAAATAAATTAAAGTAAAGAAAAGGTAAAAGAAAGGTTTAAAATGTCATCTTTACTTAACTTTAGAGAATGAAAATAAGGTGTCGGGTGAGCTAAGGGGCCGTCGGGTGCCAAGATTTGGAGGCTGGCCTGGAGTTCTGAAGAAAACAGATCCGTATCGATACGGAGGAAACGCGTATCGATACGCGTTTGTCTCGTGGGAGATCAGAGAGATCCGTATCGATACGGATTAATGGCCGTATCGATACGGATTTGCTACGTGGGAAATGGCATTTTGAGGATAGCTGCGTGGTATCGATACTTTGCATAAATAGTATCGATACGGGGAGCCGTCGGCCAGATATTTGTTACTTTTTGGGCTTTCCATTTATGGAATAGTTGCCTTTTATGGCATGTTTTTAGATATTTGTAGAGTGATAAACCCATTTTGTATAAATAGGGGTGTCCTCTCTCTTAGTAAGAAAGTAGTTAGTTAGTTTAGGCTTTAAGTTCCATTGTTGTCTTCTCCAAGCTTTCTTAGCTTAATTTCTTAAGAACTCTAGTGAGTCTTTCTCGTTTATTGTTTTCTCGTTCATTAATGTTGTAGCTACGGTTGAGATCCTTATATAAATCAAGTTTATTTTCGTTTCTTTCGGTTAATCATGTTTTCTTTCTTAAGCATGCTTTCTATTCCTTTCAATATGCGTGAGTAGTCGTTAAGGCTTGGCCGTGAGACGAATATCGCCTCGTGACTTATGTTTATCTTGCCTTTCTCAACTCTTGGCTCGAAGTTTGGTATGAAAAATAAGAAGGGTTCGCCTTTATGTAACAAAACTAGTCGATGTTAATCTCCGGTGATCATATGCTCGCTCATATGGTTCCGTGAGCGATGTTTCGGCTTGTGTTTGCCAAAAGAACAAAAAGAGCTCACTTGTTTTCCATATTTCATTTCTAGTCTTTTAATGGTTTCAAAGCTAAATCCTCCGGTTGATAGCCTAAGCCGTGCGATTCAACCGAGTTTTCGTTGAGAATGGTTTGATGGCCTAAGTTGCGGGCGATAGTAGTTCCATTGCCATGCCGCTTGTTTAATTTAGTTAAAACCTCATTTCTAGTCTTTTCTATAAGAGTTTTCATCACTTTTCAAAGCAAACCGATAGTTGGCCGTCTGAACGCCCGGAACACTTGCATCTACAAATCCTAACAAGCTATAGAGATTATCTCTGTGGGTACGATCCCGGACTTTCCGGTATTTATGCTGACAATGACCTAGCCCTACGCTCGGGGTAATTCAACCTCATTTCGGAGGCGAGGTTGTGGACGAAGCAATAAATAGAGCCAATAAACTGGAGTTCAGAAAATATGGAGGCAATACAGCCGACACCATCAACACCAGCTCCACCACATCCATCGGCCACAACCACCACCACCAACACATTCTCAGTTCTCTCTTCTCTTCTCTTATGCTCTTCTACTGTACACACCACCACCACCACTGTGTATCTGAAATTTCAAAAAAATCCCCCGACATATTCAGATACACATTTCTGAAAAAATTCGACAATTTCATATTTTAAAACTTGAAAATGTTTACAAATTTCAGATTCTAAAATCTGAACACTTAATAACGTATCTTGAAGATGGGTCATGTATTTTTTTTTTTGGTTAAAAACGAAGATTCTGACTGTTAAAAATGTAAAAAACGCAAATTCTAAATGCGTCATGCTCCGTAAAACGCATTCAAGAAATGCGCGATTATTTTGCTAATGCGCGATGGGACTGGGTTCGTCGGCGAAGAAATGTGAGTTCCATACGAAAACCGGTGGCTGGCAACGGAGTCGGTGGCAATTGCTGCGGTGGCGGATGTAACAGCGGCGACGGTGGTGGTGGGGAGTAGGAGGAGGGGACGGGTGAGGTGGTGGTACTGGTAGGTGGGAGGTGGAGATAAAAAAAAGAAAAGAAAGAAGAGACCGGTAGGTGTGGGAGGTGGGTTGGGGAAGAAGAGTGGGAGGAAAATGACCTAAAACGACGTCGTTTAATTAGGGGTATTTTTGTCAATTTTTTAAAAGGGCATTTTTGTCCGAAAAATATTAATTTTAGCACGGACTAGACTTAAGGAATTTGTGGTTGCAAATAGCTCGACCCTAAAATAAAAAGGGATATCAGGGAGAAGCCCCTCTCTCTCTCTCTTCCTTTGTCAACAGAGTGCTCAAAGATCAATTGGCCTTCAATAATCATACAGAAAACTTTTCAGTTCGAGATCTTATAGTAGAAGCATCACTGGTTTTATACTCTCTTTTTTTTAATTAAAAACACCAATATAGTCGCTGGAAGAGCTGATCATCATCATGTTTTTCTTGTTTCTAACTGGAAAAAGAAAAGATAAAGAACCTATCACCTTCTAATGTGCATGGTTAACAGAGTACGTAATTGTCTAGACTCCACAGGATTGAAGGAAATTCATTTGCTTTCATTTTAAGCCCGAAATAATTAATCACGGAACCTCTTTAAAAACCAAGTTGACAGTTAAAGTCACTCTTAGGTATCCAAAATCAAAAATGGATATCTAAAAGTTGTTACACCAGTTTTTGATTATCCGAATTGCTAAGGTTAGCAATATAAAAGTCTATAATGACATAATCAAAATTGGATAACCAAAACTTACCATATCATATTTTCAAACTACAAAAGACTAAAAACTTTGAACATAGAAAATAGTTTTGAAACTAATAAATAGAAAAAGAAAATAGTCTTTTAAATTTGATTGAGGATTAGTGGGGTCCACTAAATTTAGTTGTTGGCAAAAGGTTGCTAGTCGTAGTTACCCAAAGCCGAAAATGTGATTATTTTTAAGGAGGTTGCTAAGTCTGATTATACCATTATGAGTCATATATTTTGCACAAATATTTTTAACCGTAGAAACCTATTAATTTTTATCATGTATGCCATTGTGGATAGTGAATACCCTAGCTTTTAGCCCCACCTTATTTATGTTCCCAATCATCATTGCTGAAGTTATGAGATGACTCTAATAATGAAGTTGTGAGATGACAATAAATTAGGGGATAAATTAGTCCTAAATTTTTGGGAAATGGTATTAGCACTCCAAAAATTGATGCAAGCACTCTAAAAAACAAAGGAAAATGACTTTGGAATTATACTGAATTTGGAGTGCCTGCATCAATTTTTTGAGTGCCAATATCATTTTTCAAATTTTTTTGGGGAAGAACGTGAGCAGGAAAAGATAAATTAGAGACCAAGGGAGAAAAAACAAGATTAGAGGTTATGAGAGATAAGGGAGAAATTAGAGATTTAAGAAGTAAGGGAATTGATTTTCACACTCTCATTTTAACCATCTGACATCTGCACTCTTCTTCTTTTTTTGTATTTATTCACTTGAATTTACTATCTTGTCATTTATTCAATACATTTTTTTCACACATTCAAGAACAATATTATAAATTTATGTGGATAAAAACAAGAAAAAGTGTGTGGATGGTTAAAAGGGGAGTGTGAAATTTATTTTCCAAGAAGTAATCAATCATGATTCTTTATTTGTTCTCTTCGCTGACATACTCTTTTGCTCTAGGGTTTTAGTTTGGCGCTTAATAAGTCATACGATGCTTTTGTGGGGTTTTCCCACGTTGAATATAATAAAATTTCCTTTTTTCGAAAAGTTCATTTATTTTTTTGTAGTTTAATTTTGTGAAAATGTAATTGAGAAAGAATTTGCGGGGTGTGTTTTTTTATTTTTTGAGCCAGGGGTTGCAGATAGAATTCCCTGCGATTTACTCCAAGACCAGTAGAGCAATCTTTGCATATTCTTTGTAAGTTAGGGAGGTAAATCACATAAGCCCCCAAAAACACGTGGTAAAATAAATCAAAATTTTACCATACAATTTAGGCTCACTTATTTTTTTTCATTTTAATATTTTGAATAAGCAAATAAACAAAACACAAACTAACACGGTATGTTTGGTTACAACTAATATGATTTGCTTTTCTATTGTTGGGTGATGATAATTTTTTTTTTGTTTGATATTTACTTTACCAATTTACTTTTATGAACTTAATTAACCTAAATTAATTAGATTAAAAAATATACCCATGGCTAATGAAAATGGCGTCAGCCAAAATTGACTAGTAAGGTTGAGTTCCGCTAAGTTTTTTGGGATTTTTCGTGTTTTGTTCTTATGTAAATTTTTTTTGCGTTTATTAGTTTTGTGTCTCACTTTTTTGGTTTTCTCATTCGTCTCGCCAAGACGAATTGAAAAAGAAAAATATTATGACTTTTACCCAAATATTTTTTGAAATATCCAAGATACAACCCAGCCTTAGGCCCCGTTCCGATAAGGTTCTTATCTTTAAATACTTATTTTATGTTTTACGAGACAAGACATTCTCTCACAATATATCACCTTTAATAATTTAAAAAATAAGTAGTTATTAATTATTTTAGTTAGTAAGACACACAAAAGGCACATTCTCGTTGGTTGAAGTGCTTCCTTTATATTGGTTTGTGGATATAAGTTTTAAGAGAAAGCCTATTTTTCAAAATAGTGGTACAATTTTTCTATAGTTTTTAGTATTGCACAGCAACATACCGTATTACTTTTGAATTAATAAGAACCAATATATAATCTCCTTTCCTTAAAATAAAACGAGCCTTGTAGAGCCGAGTTTTAACCAAACATGCTAATCTTCAGACTTGTTTATTACCCCTTCCAACCTTAAATAAGTATCCGGCGTACAAACCTAGACCTTACAAAAGATACACGTTTTTCTTTCTTTTTTTTGTCAACATTATATATATATCAGCGGGTTAGTCGGGGGGTGTTTGAAGTTAGTATTACTATACAATGAGTTGATTTTCTATCTATAGGAATCGAACCCGTGACCTCTCACTCCCAAAGGGAGCTACACGACCAACTAGGCTACGCCCAAAGGTCATGTTTTTAGTTAAAAAACCTATTTTTTCACGATCTAATAGAATTCATTGCTATTTATTCATTTGTGGAAAAAAAAATTATGCTTTGTTTGGATTAATTTTTGAAAATTTTTAAGTTTGATTTTTGGGGTAATGAATGAAGAGAGAAATTAAGATAATAACTGGAGATAGAGATAATGAGTGGTATGAGATAGAGAGAGAAATGAGAATAATGATTGGAAATAGAGGTAATGAGTAGAGAGATAAATGAGAGTAATGATTGGAAGTAGGATAATGAGTTGATTTTTTTCTTTCAAATTAGCATCCAAACATTAATTTTTTTTATTGAAAACAAATGCATCTTATAAATGCATAGATTTGCTCGCCAAACAGTTATTTAAGAATGGAGAGACTAATTTTTTCTAAGAGCATCCACAGTGGTATAATCAAAACAAAAAGGTTTATAAAGTTAGCAACATTTGCTCAAAAAGAGCTCACATTGGAATAACCAAATTTAGAAACATCTTAACAACTCATCAAATTTTAGCCCTTGGATAATCAAAACTATAAACCTTTTGCCAATAATCAAATTTAATTGTTTTCACATTTCCTCAATCAAGTATACCATCATTACACAAAAACTTTCTTTCTTCTATTTTCAACATGTTTACAACAAAAATACTTTTAAAAACAGTTTTTATTTTTTTTGAAAAAATAGTTTTTTTTTATTAAAACTGTTTTCCCCCCTTTTTTTTTTTTAAACAGTTTTATTTCTAAACAAGTTTTTTATTAAAACTTTTTTTCAAAAACTGTTCTTTTGAAAGAAAAACTTTTCTATTAAAAAACTGTTTCTTTTAACTTTTTCCCGAAAATTGTTTTTTTTTAAATCAAAGTTTTCAAAAAACTTTTTTCACTTTTTCTAATAACCTATTTTTATTAGTTTGAAAACTATTAAAAAAAAATTGTTTTCTATGTCACAATTTCTAGATTTTTATAAGTTAAAAAGGTGATGTGACAAGTTTTGGTTATTCAATTTTGATTGTACCACTGTGGACCTCAACATTGCTAATCTTAGCAACCCCTTAAATGGATAATCAAAAGATGATGTGGCACCTTTTGATTATCCACTTTTGATTATTCCACTGTGGATGCTCTAAGCTCGAGCAATGAGTATGCTAATATTCAGATTTGTTCATTAATTTTTGGGGAGTGATTTTGCCCCTCTTCTTTTTATTAATACCACTATTCTTTGTGTCTTGATTAGATAATTTGTTTTGAAAGAGAAGGAGGATGACATTAACAAAAAGAGAGGTGACAAAATCAATTCCCTAATTTTTTCGCTAGCTCGAGCTAAAAAACCCTTTACCAACCGAGCCAAAACAAGCCGAACAACTTCACGAATTGCTCGGTTCATTTACGGCCCAATCCAAAAGTGCCCCTGCTACGCTTTAAGTGTTGTCAGAAGGTAAAAGTGAAAAGTGCAGTCAAAATCAGTCACAGCCTTTAAGTTACATCGCACTCTTGCTCTTGGCGCCAATTTTCGTTGCTGCGCTCGCTTATCTTCTCTCGCTGTCTCAAACCCTAGCTCTTGCTGCATCTTTCCACTGCAGAAATCGGAGGGCACAAGCCTCACCCTAATCTCCATTCACAAACTCAAACATCTCCGATGGCCGACTGTCGCCCTAGTAAACGCCCCAAAATCAGCAGGTTTTCTACGTTTATCAATAACTGCTGCACTCTTGATTTTGTTCTAACCATTTTATTCATGCTTCGAGAATGCTTTGCTCTTCGCACTGTCATAGATCTATCAATGATTGGGTGTTTTAGTTTTTACTTAGGGCGTATCTGGATATTTCTTACTCCAGTTGATTGTATAGCTATTGTCAGAGAAGAATGGAAGAATAAATTCATGTAGCCAATCACAACTGATTGGGGCATAACCGCATAAGGCTTAGAGTTTGGTCTGGTCCGTGTTTGGATCTTGAATATGATGTGGGATTTGTTAAGGGAAAATAAAGATAAGGGATTCTAGTTAACTGTCAGTTTCCTTTTGTAACGAAGAAGAATTCCTCACACTTTTGTCTTCACATTGTTAACGCTGTTTAAGATTACGTTCTAATGATTTTTACTTAGGCTGTGTTTGGGTCTTGGATTTGCAAGGCTTTTGTCGAGGAAAAAAGGATGGGATTCATTGTTTTTTCCTATGTAATGAGGAAGAGTTCCTCTGTTTTATTCTCTCCACATTGGTATACGTATTCAAGTTCCAAGCAAGGCCTTAAATTATCAGCAATAATATCAACCAAGTGGTGTGCGCGTGCGTGCGGTGTTTTCAAAGAGATTTCTTTCTGTTTTACTACAATAAAACAAGGGAAATGAAATTTTATGGACGTAGCTGGTCTGTAATTGTTTGTGTAACTTAATTTCATGTTTTGTTCGCAGAGGGGAGGACGACTATATGCCGGGAAATATCGTTGAGATTGAACTTCATAACTTCATGACCTTCGATATATTGACGTGCAAACCGGGCCCGCGTCTAAATCTTGTAGTTGGACCGAATGGTGCAGGTAAAAGCTCTCTTGTTTGTGCTATAGCACTTGGACTTGGTGGCGAACCGCAGGTTTGTACAGACAATGAATTTTTCGTGGCTATGGACTTGAGTTGTTTTGAACTATGACAGACACCGTGTCTTGTTATTTGTGCAGCTGCTCGGAAGAGCTTCAAGCATTGCAGCATTCGTAAAGCGAGGTGAAGAGTCTGGTTATATTAAGATTTCTTTGAGAGGGGATACTAAGGAGGAGCACCTGAATATTATGCGTAAAATTGATACGCGTAATAAATCTGAGTGGCTATTCAATGGTATGTTGCTAATTTATGATTCCAGGTGAAAATAAACTTGTAAAATGGGTGTGAAGGGTTTTTTGAATCAGCATTGGGTATTTCTTGGTCCAGTAAATAAATGTGGAACCAGGGATTGTTATACTCTTCAGTTGTTTGCATTGTGTAGATATTATGTAGAATTTTTTTCTAAACAGTCTGCTTAAAATTTAAAAGGAAAATTTCCTATTGGTTTCCTCCTCTTGTGGTGTAGTGTCCACATAAGTGCTTTGGCATATTGTCTTCTTGTGTATGCATATCTTGTCTCCAAGACCTTATGGTCTCTCTTCCTCCCTAGTAATCTACCTTTTTTTTGATAGAAAGAGTAAACATAATATTAGTGGCGTGGGTTGAAATGCTAGATCTCCACTAAGTTATTTGATGCCCGAAATTTGAGTTGATGCTTCGTTTTTGCAATCTCTGTCAACCCATGTATTATTTATTCCCCATCTTTTGGCGTTTAGTTAAATTAGTTGTATCTTTGGTATGATAGTACGTGTTATTGTGTTTTCAGGAAAAGTAGTGCCAAAAAAGGATGTTGTTGAAGTAATTCAAAGATTCAATATCCAAGTTAACAATTTGACTCAAGTGAGTTCTTCGACAATTTATCTTCAATCCAGAATCATGACTGTATACGTTGCCACATATTTCTTCTTTGAGTAGTCTTGTGATAAATGCGCATCTCCATTACTTATCATTTGTTATCAATCCACGTCTTTAATTGCTTCTGAAAGATTTATTTAAGGAACTGGTAGTGGTATTTTGTTGGTTTATGGCTTGAAAATGTAATAAGGGAGAGTGTAGTCTCCAGGGATCAGGATTCTCATTGTGTGATTACTTGAAGTATATTCAGAATTTCAGAGAATTTAGTGGTTCAAACTTCAAAATGTCAGACACTAACTATTTAAGGGCTTGTAGCCCTAAAATGAGCCAAAGACACAAGGAATGACTAGGATTTAGTGATTTTTTTTGTGTCTTTTTAAGGAAAAGAAGAAATGAAAAGAAATACTTGAGTTGGAGCATGTTCAAGACTTGCTGATCTGCACAACTTTTACATTTAGCAGGACATCTCAAACAATTATCATTCTTCTCTGACCATAGGTACCTGGATTTAAAGATGATATGTTTATGTAGACTGTGACCTACTGGATTACTCTTACTCCATGAAGCATGGGTATGTTTATGTAGACTGTGACCTGCTGGATTACTCTTACTCCATGAAGCACGTGTACTTTTGAAACCCCGGCTCACTTTATGACCGGAACCTACCGGTTCTTTGCATGGTAATTCAAAATCTGTACCGTGTACACAACCCCTAGTGGAACTTTTTTCTTTGACTTTTGCCGTACCCTAGAATTACCATAGTATATATCAAGCTGTACCCGACACAGAGATGAAACTAAATTGATAAGATGTCTTTTTTCCATGCTTAACATGATTGTACAATGTCGACTTTGGTCTTTAGTATAATAGCATTAAACTCTGTTTTGCACGTAAGTTTGGCAATAAACAATTATTTGATGTTGGATTCCCAAGTGCCCAAGTCATTTTGGTATTTCCTTTATTTGAAGTGTATTTAGTAGTTATAATACATTGCTCTAAATTATGAAAATACAGTTGTTATAGCCTTACCTGTAATCAGACTTGCCTCTTAGCTCTTACTCTTACAGGATAGAAGTAGGGCTCTGACATTAGGAATTTGTAATGCTGTGACCATCTTAGAGCCCAAACTTAAGTTCATGTTTTAAAAAAATCAAGTTATGGATCACGACATTCTATTCCCTGCAAATTTAGATATTTCAAGAGGCAGCTTGGTACTTAAAGTGCTGCATAGGCACGTTATCAGAAAAAGGTACCATAGAGGCACATTTCCCTCCCTATAAATGTTGGTAAGGTTGCGTACACGCATCTCTCCCCAGATTCTGTCTCAGCAGGAGCCTCATGCTCATGGTCACCATTTTGGAGACATCTTTTGTTTTTAGTTAAAAGCTACGTGCTTGTTGTGGGCAGCATCTTACTTTAAACTTCTTCAATTTACATAACGGCGGACGAGGGAGTGAACCGCAAGTGACTCTATGATCTCATTGCCCTACATAATTCTCTCTTCTTCTTGCCCTTTCTCTTTTATCTTCTCTCACTTTTATATCTAACTGTTAATGATTGTGTCGAGGCTAACAATCTCGAACGATTCGGCTAAGTTACCATCATTGAGAAGTATGGGTATTTGCAAAAATCTGTATACTTGGAAAAGAAAGCCACTTACTGAGATTTATGAATGGCGATCCATGAATCACCCTGCAAAATATATTTGGCACTCACAAATAAGCTGAAAAGTTGGTGTTCATAGTGTTTTAATGTGTCGTAAATCGGAAATTCAATGTGTGTATATATTCAAACATTCTTAAATTATAATTTGAAACATATATTAGTGATGACTGTAAGTGGATCATTTGTTAGGCGGCTTTTGCCTTTCCATCTCATGCTCAATTTTTAAACATTTTTCATTGGTCATTGGTCATTCTTCTCATCCTTGACCTTCTATTCCTACATTCTTGGTACTTATTGATATCTAACGTCATAAAACCCTGATGTGAACTCATGCTGGCTACATATCTGCTATATATATGGACTTACGGCATTCATGATTTAACCCTTCTTTCTTCTTTATTTATTTCTTACACATATATTTACTTTGCTCATTTTTACTTGTTTTGGAGGGGTTTTTAGTTTTTACCACAAGACAGGGTCTGTGAGTTTGCTAAGTTAACGCCAGTTCAACTTCTTGAAGAGACGGAAAAGGCTGTGGGTGATCCACAACTGCCAGTCCAGCACCGTGCGCTAGTTGACAAAAGTGGTGAATTGAAGAAGCTTGAAAGAGTATGTCTCTGAAATTTTCCATTTCCTGAACATAGTTTTCTACTTATTGGTTTATATGTCATCAGAAATGGGTTTGCTAACTCTTAAACATTGCTTATTGAGCTCAGAACATCCAGAGAAATGGAGAATATTTGAATCAGCTGAGGTTACTTAATTCTGAGCAAGAAAGGGATGTTGAGCGTGTTCGTCAAAGAGAAGAACTACTAGAAAAGGTTTTTCTTGAGGTTTTTTTGTTATGTATTGTTCTTGCTGGAACAATGTATTTATATATTCATTTCCCATGCCATTTGTAGGCTGAGTCTATGAAGAAGAAATTGCCTTGGCTGAAATATGATGCGAAGAGAGCTGAATTTATGGAAGCTAAAGAGCAGGAGAAGGATGCTAAGAAGAAGTTGGATGAAGCTGCTAAAAGTTTGGATGATGCTACAGAACCCATTGAGTATGTTTACTTCTTCGAGTGCTCAAAATTCAAATATTAGACAAGTCAGCTGCTTCTAATCAGCTCCTAAAGGGACCCAATGGCATTGGGAATATTCCCGTAGCTTAAAAGACTCAGTTTTGAGTCTTCTTGAATTGCCTTGAAATATATGTGGTTCCAATTAGCAGGTGGTTGGTGTCACTTTTCTCAATGGCTATAAGTGGATATCACAACACCACAAATTAGTTATTGAGCTGAGGGTTTGTCTACACTTATATACTGGCCATATGTACCTGCCTACCCGGGCAATACGACTTCGTTTCACCTCCTCCCTCACGCTTAGTATCTTTTCTCAGTAGCACCTTCTGCGCCCAAGGTGAAGGACACACACCTTATCCGTTCATGGGTATTTCGGGTGTGAAACCATGTTACACAATCTCGGATAGAAATCAATTCCAAATGCTAGCTATTGAGTTAACGATTCCTTAATGCATATATAATGTGAGTGTAGAGATTTAGCATCATTCTGATTTATCTTTTCCAATGCACAGAGATTATTCCTTTAGTCTGTTTGGTTCTCACTTCAATAACTAGCTTTCGGGGTTGAGTTCTACCCAAGATTATAAGGATGGGTAGAGTGCGTGCACGCGAGTGGCATGCTGCACCTAAAGGAGGGTGTAAAGCAAAGTCCCACATTGCCCAGGTACCAAAGTAATTTGAAGTATAGTAAAGTGAGGGCACTCTCATTTCAACATCTAGCTTTTGGGGTTGCGTTCTATTCTACCTGGGACTGTTATATATACCACCCATTAGTTTCATACCCAGGCAATGTGGTACTTTCCTTCACAATCATAATACTATGCAGCCTAAAAATGACGTCTAGAGAGAAAAACGCTTGTGGGCAAGGCATTGCCATTATCTTTTCTGCTCAAGTATCCATTGTATTTCCCCAATTTCTCAGTGTTGTTGCCATGTGGTACTTCCCTTCACAATTATGTTCCTATTAAGGTTGAATATTGGGATATTAGAGTAAACAGTTCCCTCGAGTATTCTGCTTGACTTTTGTTTCTCGTTCTTCTTGGTTATATTTGTTCCTGAGTTTCTCAGTGCTGTTGCTTTAAGTTGTGACTGCAATAGCTATAACATGAATTGGTTATAGGAAAGAACAGGCAGCGAAAGCAGCTGAGGATGCTAAATGCAAAAAAATAAGCAGTCTATTGGATGGCAATGCCAAGAAACGTATGCAACTTGTGGAAAATGAAAACTCTTTGGTATGTGCCAATCATTGATATTGTTTGTAATGCAGGTTTTGCATTCTGATTGTTGAGTTTTTACTTATTCAATTGCTTCCATTTTTCTTTTTCAAAACTATAGGGCGCGCAGGTTCGCAGTAAATACAACGAAATGGAAGAGTTGAAGAGACAGGAAGAGTCTCGTCAACAAAGAATCTTAAGAGCAAAGGAAGAGCTTATTTCTGTAGAAGTGGAGCTCGCAAATCTGCCTCCATATGAGACTCCTAAGAACGACCTTGTAAGCTATACTTCTTGGAAATTTGTCATCAAATCCAAAACAATGAATCGGTGCTGGATTATGTTCTTAAACTATACCTTTCAAGCACTTGTGCTGTTGTGCTGGTACAAGTACAGGTACATTTTGGATGTGTTGATACGATAGAACCTGAAACAGTGGGCTATAGTTTGGGATTGGATTCCTTTCTAGAAAAGATGTATTTTGAAAAAAGATAGAAAACTACTTAAATGACTTAGTTAATTATGGATTCGAAGTTCAAATCATAGTTTAGGGCCGAAATTAAGATGCAAACTTAATGTCGCAAATTAAAGAAACTATTAGATTGTTAACCATCAACTCATCTAAAAAAAGCTTAAGCTGTTAGAGAGAGAGGCAACTTTATTGTAGGTGGACAAAAAATGATGGTGCTAGCAATGGCACGTTGAATGTAACGGCTACTCGTGCCTCTTGACCGGAACCCTAGTTTATCGTTGGAACCCTAATCTGCAAAACAAACAAGGATGAGCGCACCTATGCCCCTCGTCGGCACAGGCCCTCCAATGCCTAAGTTAGTATCACGTACTAGTATAAAACCCTAAATATCAATAGGAAAATTGTAGTGTATTGCGTACCTCTTGCCTCTAGGTTTACCTTGTTTATATACACATGCTTGCTTGCCGCCCAAGCATCCTTGTTGCCCTACGTTTCCTATCTCGTGCAGGGAACCCCGGATACTCTGGTTTCTCGTTCCCTTATCGAATTACTTCCTTAGTCCGTATAGGACTCTTTCCTTTTACGGGCCGATCATCCTACTCTCATTAGGAGATTTACGCAGATCCTTTATTTCCGGGATCCTATTTCATTACGGAGTACAGTTGTTCTGGAACCTTCTGGTATATGCTTACTGCCTTATCTCTTAAGGCCACATTTATAGGAGTTCTTACATGTTGTTCGGCCATCTCATTGCCGAACAAACTGCTTTATCCAGTGACCTCTCATGTCTTCTTTTTTTACTGCCCACCATCGTTTTCGTTGGCGGTGTGATCCGCTTCACTTTTTCCGTGGTCCCACGTACCACATGTTTGGGTATTAATTGAGCCTGTTCGGGAATACCTCCCTATATTTATTATTTATACTTTCAACATGCCCCATCGTGTGTAGCTAGGAACTCCTCCATAAGCTAACTAAACGTGTGTAAATTTTAAGCATTAAGTAGGCGTCGAGGTTCGGACACAGGATCCCATATTTGATTGTTAACCATTAACTCATCTAAAAGCTTAAGCTCTTAGAGAGATAGCCAACTTTATTATTTATATTCTCATGAGAAACTATACCGTAAAAGCTTAATTCGAAAACCATGACATCTCAAAGAGAAGGAAGCAAACTTGGGTTTTGATTCCGCTTTGTTTGATGTGGGTTATTTGGCGAGAAAGGAATTTGAGATGTTTCGAAGGAGTAGAAATGCCTTTGTCTAGGATCAAGAGTTTTTTAGTGAATAGTTTGTATAGTTGGGACAATAGAGAATGTTCTCCTTCTTTTGACCAATTTTTGGATTGGTTTGAGCTTTTCCATTCTCATGGGAGTGTATAGGGCCTTTTTGTCTTGTGGCCGTTTTTTGTGTATTTGGGTGGCTTTCCCTTAAAGCCTTCTTATTAATATATTTATTTACTTATCAAAAAAAAAAAAAACCATGACACTCATTGGATAAATCTTAGCAAACGAACTTCATCTTGGAGTACTACTTGGGTAGATGCCTGGTAGCTGAAGCTATTATAAAATATTTGGGTACGGATTTTGCATACCTACACGACGTAGAAGTATGACTATTATGCAACCTACCATTCTAAAATTCTTGTTTCAGGATCTATCCTAAAATTCTTATGTAGAGCAGGGAAAGTTTATTTGGTCGGAGCACTCTGGTGTTTTTCTGGATGAGGGACAATTAATTAGTTTTGAGACTTCTGGGTGGTTGGGTATTTTTATTTTATTTGGTTGGGCTTGAAATAAAATAACATGAAAAATGAAAAGCACGAGAATCGGATGAATATAAATCAACGCAGTGTGTATTTGAGTAGTAAAATTACAGTTTGTAATTTTTCAATAGGGTTGTATTGAACTTATGGATGTCTTGTTTTGTTTGAATGGTATTGGAACTATGGATTTTTCGTTTTGTCCACATTTTGCCATTTAAACTTGGAAAAAATTGGAAAAAATATAAATAAATAAATATGCACGTGGCATGTCCCCCACCGTGTCCGTGTCCCCATTTTTTTAGAATTCCCGTGTCCGTGTCAGTATCATTCATAGGTCATTGACATGTTGCGCATTATCGATGCTTTGTGTTTTGAGTGAGGGAAGCAAGGTAATGAGCATAGTTTTTGAAGCAGTTCTCTAGGCCTGCCCTCTTTGATGCTTTCTGGCTTTGATTTGGGGGTGTGGTTCTACGACATATTGTCCTTTAAGTTACTCGAGTTTTTGGAGGTATAGGGGGCCGCTATATCAATTGTAAAACTTTCTGAGAGCTGTCACTTCGTGCATGTATTGCAGAAGGTCTTGTCTTTAGGCCTCCTCTGCCCATACCCCCACCAATTGGGGATTACATGGGTACTATGATTGTTGTGTGTGTCCTGATGAGTCCTGTGGTGTTCTTCCCGTGCCCCCGCTTAAAGTGAAAAGATTAACCGGACATACCACGTGCCGTGTCGGACACATGGCCACGTTGGGAACAGATAGACGTGCCCTATTTTAGGGGCAAAAATTTAGGGCCCAAGACAAGCTGGTGTGCACTCAGTGCCGTCCCTAGTTGAGCTAGTGCGTGTTGGAGATCAGACAAAAGTTTGTACGATATAGAAAAGTGAAACCACGAGCTAGGACACTAGGGCTTGTCTTCATTATTAATACACTTCCTCAACAAACCACGCTTTAACTCCCAATCAACTGGGTCAGCTACATGAATCCATTGTCTCCATTTAGTTCTGTCGAGGGTATCGTTGTTTCATGATATCCAAGAAACCTAAGCTGTCTCTAAAGTCAATTTTGGTCTACCCCGCCCCAATAGCTTATCTTTGCTACATTTGAGTATCCTATTGTGTTTGTAAATATGGTGCTTTGGAAGTCAGGTGTTTGAAAATTGTTTGCATGCCTTCATGAATTATATAAATTCGGCAGGAAAAATTAGGTGCTCAAATTATGGAGCTGGAAGAGATCGCAAGGGAGAAGAGGCACCAAAAGGCAGAAAAAGAAAGGCTTTTGTCTCATAATAATGGAATCTTAAGACAGAGCGTTGACAGGTGAAAGTTCATTCTTAAGTCAATGATTTTGTTCATGTACCTTTCTGGTAGTAATCTAATCTTACGGGATGAATATTGTAAAACTTTCATAGGTTGAGGGATATGGAGAATACAAATAATAAGCTCTTATATGCTCTGCGGAAGTCTGGTGCTGAAAAGATTCTGGACGCTTACCGCTGGGTGCAAGAACACCGCAATGAGTTTAATAAGGAGGTGTATGGCCCGGTGCTGCTTGAGGTACATTTGGCATTTAGATAGTTGTGTTTTTATTCAGGAAGTTAGAGTATGGGCTTTATAAGTCCCCCCGCGCCCCCTTAAAATGCTATTGGGACCTCAATTGCAGGTTCAAGTCTCAAATCGGGTTCATGCAGACTACTTAGAAGGTCATATTGCTTATTATATCTGGAAGGTATTCTCTCATCGAATTCTCGAGCTCCTACGCGCGTCTGTCGAATTTGCACATTTTAGGGGTCATTTCTTGGTATATTTGTAAAGTTCTATCCTGTAAATGGAGAATTGGGTACCAGAAGCTATGCTTTGTGCCTAAATCAACCCTCCTAGCAATGTATGAAAGGTGCGACATGTATCGGGTAGTGCACTTGTTTAACACCCAGTTTTTTTGTCACCATAATTATTGGGTAGTGTCGAACCCTTCCGGTGATGAAAAGGATTGACATACAACACCAATGCGACTCTCGAATGATCACAATCATCGAGTAACAGGTGACCTGAATTTTTACATGGCCTTTAAAAGGGTTAAAATTGGTGAAAATAAGTGGATTTGTTGCAAGATGACCAAACTATCTGAGGTGGCCTCTGAAATATTCTGGTTTCAGCCCACTTTTTGCAACTCAAACTTTACAATTGTTATGATTGGTTTCTACTGTATTTTAGTATTTTGAAAGTGCTTTCAATGATTCCAGTTTATTATGGTCATACCAGCATTCAACCAAAATTGCACGTTTTTCAACATCCGGGAGCTAAGATTGTTGTATCTCAAGATGCTCAAAATATATTGAAACTAAACCCATTGGGGTTGAAACTCGAAAGTAGACTTGAATAGCTTTTCAACGATTCAAATTACACATGAATCCGAATTCCGGAGTGGTCAGGTCAAGCCCACAAAGTTGTCCCACTTAAGCATAATTTCGCCTATGTGTGGTTGACCAAGTTTGACTTAGGGTTTCTCTTTTGGGCCTTTATGCACGAATGAGAGGCAGTGCTTAGGAAGCATCTAAGCGGAGCCTCTACAAAGCCCTAGCTTGGCTCCCAAGTCTTCCTCCTCTAAAAGCAAGCCTCTAGGGTTCTAAAAATGGGGCAGAGGTGCCCGTAGCCACACAACTACAGACTACCCAACCCTCGCCCCATCTTAAAGTCCATCACTCCAGACACTTGATCTACCAGATACCACTGCACACCAACTCTCTTGAGTTATAGATTGTTTTGTTATCAAGAAAGAAATCTACCAGATACCACTGCACACCAACTCTCTTGAGTTATAGATTGTTTTGTGATCAAGAAAGAAGAGTGGTGAAAGCATTGGGGAAAGAAGTAAGATTTGATTTGGAAGAAATTTCATTGAGTTTACATCTTTCTTAGGCTTGGATTTGGAGTTTTAGCATGTTTAGATTTATTTTGATTTCCATTTTTCCAGGAATCATGTATTGAGTTGCATTAATAGAGTTTTTCTGTGCACTTTTTTTGTTGTTTACTTTTCTAATAGTTTATTTTCTGATTTTTCTTAAATGATTTGCAAAATCTGTTTTGGAGGCGTGTTATATTCATACTCATTAATCAAGTAGACAGTTGCAGAAGAGTGATTGGGACAAGGTCTAATCATCCCACTTTGATACCATGATGAAGTACATAAAATGGAGAAAAAGGGAGGAGGAGACACTTATACATTGTGGGCATACATTCATGCGAGAAAGTCAATAGGTTTTCTCTAAATACTCTATAAGTGGACGGTACAGACATTAGGGAAATGCTTTCAGAACAAGACTTCTATTTTCTCCTAAGCTTTTCTAATTTACATATATCAAAGATAAAAACAACTTTTTCCTTTCATTCCGTAATGTTATACATGTATAATAGATAGCAAAAGCTGGATGGGATTTCTTTTGTTTGGGTGAGATGAGCTTGGTTACACCACCTTCTTGTTTAATGTAGCCTTCCCTGATGTTTAGTTTGGATCAGTCCATTTAGAAGTCATTCGGTCCATATAGTCTTCTTGTGATTAAAGCAAATGAGAATTGTAAATTAGAGTTTTTTGCCAAGATTGTTAGCGAATAGGATTGTTGAGGTGTTTGAAAGTGAGGAATGGACTGAATGGTTATGGAAGGAGAGTAGTGAGGTATTCAAGGTTTTATTTGGCATCCAGTGTTCAGTTGTGGCGTTATTCAGTGAGTTCGTTGTACTTCGAATTCAGAATTGGAATCTTCAGCTTTTTGGCCTACTCTTTTTCTATCACGATTTTCCTGGCTTTGATTATTTTCTATGCCTAAGTTGGTTCCTTTCTCCTACAACCTTGCTTGGCTTATGCGACAATAAGTCCTTAACATTTGTATTAGTGGTTTGTGATAGTAATCCATTTGAACAGATATTAATATGTTTGGTTAGTGAATGTTATTATTCTCATATATATTTTTGTTTAACTTTTTCTTTAATTGCAGTCTTTCATAACACAAGATGCTAGAGATCGAGACACCTTGGTCAAAAACCTTGGATCATTAGATGTTCCAGTAATAAATCACGTGGGAGATGGAAACCGCGAGGAAGAGCCCTTTCATGCATCTGAGGAGGCATGTTTTGATATGGCTTAATTGATATTCCCAACCAGGCTTGAGTGTCTATGCTAACCACAGTTAAGAAAATATGAATTTATGCAGATGCGTGCCCTTGGCATCTATTCTAGGCTGGACCAGGTTTTTGATGCTCCCATTGCTGTCAAAGAAGTATTGGTCGGCCAATTTGGGCTGGAATATTCTGTAACCTTACTACGCTATGAGTTCACATTGTTTTCTTTTAAAGATTTAGTTTATGGGTGTATTTTTGGAAATAAACTTATTAAAGTGATAATTACAGTTGGGTTTCTAACAAATATTTGTATTTTGCTCAGTACATTGGTTCCAAGGAGACTGATCAAAGAGCTGATGAGATCCAAAGATTGGGAATTTTTGATTTTTGGACACCAGAAAATCATTATAGATGGTCTAAATCTAGATATGGTGGTCATATTTCAGCCCTTGTGGAACCTGTGGCTCATTCTCAGCTCCTTTTGTGCAGTATGTTTCTGTAAACCTTTGCTTGAACCAGATCAATCTCTTGAATGATTTTCTGTTTGATTCAAAACTGCCATTATATTTACAGATCAGGATGTGGGGGAGCTGGAGAGGCTTAGGTCCAGGAAAATGGAACTTGAAGAAACTATTATGCATATCAACGAAAGTTTGAAGTCTCTTCAGATAGAGCTAAGACAGGCAGAGGATGAAGCAGCCAAACTTCAACGGCAGCGGGTAAGCTACTTCACCTTGGTGATGGAGCAGTTATGTCCTTGTGTATGTGTTGGAAATAAACGTGGCGCACACTTATTTTGTTCTTTTTGAGTTGAGAAGTTCTATTTTAAAAAAAAGACACCAAAAGGGGACCTTTACAAAAAAAAAAAGTGACCGCTCTATAGTACCAAGCTGGTTTATTTTGAAGATTGTCCTTCTTTATGCGTTCTTATTTCTCCTCATTTTACCTCCACCCTTCCAAACACTCGAATGATTAAAGTCCGTTATTTGGGAGAGAGAAAAGTAGTTAGGGTATTAATTAATCCTAAAACAAATATTATTGATATATATAGAAAGCAATTTCAAGATACCCAAAAACTAAGTTAGCAAACATATAAGCCCATTGGGTACCTGTAGACACAAAGGGAGTAGTTGTCACACCACTGGCTAACTTCTCTTGCACACGACGACAATCAACTTAAATATGCTTAGTCCTATCACATAAGGGGTTTGTAGGAGAAAACCATCATGAAACCATCTGGTCCCGGTCCCTTGTACCCATTGCAAGTCTTCAAAACCTCTACCACTTGTAATTTGGAAAACCCCATCTCCAAGTGAGCTTGTCCTACTCCGAAATAGATCAAAACATAACCTGTCTAATTGGGGTTTAGTTGAGTGCACTTGTACAAGATTTAGCTCCAAAACTAATGTAAGATTCTTTTGTTCCCATTTTTGTGTGAAACAATTTGAAGAAAAAAGGGATGTAGGGCTTCTAGAGGGGTAGTCAAGGGGATTTACTTGTGGAACCTCTTATGGGTGAAAAATTCTCCCTAAATCTTGAAACCCAATTCAAACTATGTGAAATGGAGATCCTCCCTCGAGAAAGAACCTGGTTCTTAACTGGGATAGAACTTCAAACATATAATGGCAGAGCAACAACGAAAAACTCAAAGTTTGATATAACTCTTACACTTGCATTAGTTTTGTACTTTTAAACCAAACCGAGTCTTATGTCCCAATCACTTGGGGTCGGCTACATAAATCATTTTCCTCCATTGAGCTCTGTCAAGGGCCATTTGTTCACACAAACCCATTCTACTCATATCTTTGCGCACAACATCTAATATCAATTTAGGTCTACCCCTCCCCGTAGCATTGCTACCCAAAGCTATCTTATCCGCTCTCTTAACTACTGTATCTCCTGGTCTACGGTAGACATGCCCAAACCACCTTAGCCGTTTTTCCCTCAACTTCTCCTCTATAGGTGCTACACCTACTATCTCACGAACCGTTTCATTTTTAATCCTATCTCGTCTAGTCTTACCACACATCCACCTCAACATTCTCATTTCCGCTACACTCATCTTGCTCACCAGTTGTTTCTTAATAGGCCAACATTTTGTCCCGTAAAGCATCGTTGGTCTTATGGCAGTTCCATATAATTTTTCTTTCAATTTTGTGGGTATCCTCTTGTCACATAGTACACCAATAACGCTCCTCCACTTGAGCCACTCCACTTGGATCCTATGGGTCACATCATCGGCAATCTCTCCATCTCTACTAATAATTGAGCCTAAATGCCTCAAATGATCGCTCTTTGGTATCTCCTGGTCTTGGATCATCACTATTTCTTCATGTGCACTGCTGGTACCACTAAACTTGCACACCATATACTCAGTTTTACTCCTACTTATCTGAAAACCGTTTGTCTCTAATACTTATCTCCAAATTTATAGTTTTGTATTAACACCTCTAGTGGTTTCATCTACGAGGGCAATGTCATCAGCAAACATCATACACCATGAGATAATCCTCCTGAAATTGTCTAGTCAATTCATCCATAACTAAGGTAAAGAGGTATGGGCTCAAGGCTGACCCTTGATGCAATCCTACAGTGATTGGAAATTCACTTCCCCTACTGGTGATCTAATGGTCGTGACGGCACCTTCATACATGTCTCTAATCACCTCGATATACCCTTTGGTCACTCCCTTTCTTTTAGAACCCACCATATGATGTCTCTAGGCGCCCTATCATAAGCCTACTGGTGATCTAATTAGTTTTGTACTTTTCCAAAAATAAAAATAAAAAATGAAGATTTGTAGTTTACATCAACATCCACAATTTATTTCTATCTGATTGTAAGTGTTAGCTTATGAATCACGGGATTACGTACAACATTTGGGCAAAACCTAAAAAGAAAGTATGTACAGATACGACAAGGGTATGTCAATGACTCGATATAATTGGTTTCTTGTACTTTATACAATGCACCATTCATTTCAGCATCATGCATGAAAAAAATTCTAGTTCATCAACACCCCAAACCAAATTGGGAATACATTCATGTATACAGGCCGCATTCTCCCTAATTTTTTGGTCTGGTGTTTTTTTTCAATATTTTTTACTTTTCACAATTTTTTGTTTAGCTTTTCATTGTAATTTTTGGGATTAATTTATTGTCTTGACGAGAAGAATTAGAAAAGTATAAAAATGTGGACCGAAGTTGAAAAAAGTTCATGACACTAAAAAAACCCAGTTTTTTGGTCTTTAGTGAATTTTTAAAATTTTTTTTTTGCTTTTGGTCATGAATTTTACTTTTTAGACTCTTGTTGAGACAAATGGTTAAGCTGACATGAATCTAACAAAAATTCAAAAAAGAAGAACAAAAATACCGAAACAAAAAATACCAAACATTTAGGGAGAATTGGGCCGTAGTTCACTGGTGGATCAATAAAGACATGTAATTTTTCATAAAAGGTTTTTGATCCACATCCGTTGTTTTCTCCCTGTTTTGATGCCAAATATTGTCAATTGTTTGAGTGCAAAATAAAATAAGAGATTTTATAGAATCTGGAAACAAAACTTCCTCAAAGAAGTTTGATGTACCTACGTAACTTCCCCCAAAAGAAATTCACAATGTACCTGATATGGTATTTTTAGGCATACTCTGCTTATTTTGCTGGACCTGTAATAGATTTTCTTGGAAACTTTGTATGTGTGTTTTTGTGCGAACTTCTTACATGCACTCAGATAGAGATAGACCCAATTCTTTTATGTATGGTACTTCTCCCGGGGGCAGAGCCAGGATTTGTTGGCACTGGGGTCAATTACCTAAGGCATATATTTTTTTTCTGTACTTACCTAAAAAAAGAATACACTGAAATGCTAAAACAAAATGGAATAAATCGATATCTATTCATAACACATAATTGCATTTACAATTGACCTCGATGATTTTTCACATTTTGGAATTGTAGTATGATACCCTTAATTGTAATGTTATAAGAAACAGAGCTTCAAAAAATAGTTTATTGCTTCTTTTTTTTTGGGTCATCCACCTTCTTTTGATTTTTGGTTGGGACTAGAGAGAGAGAGAGGAGTTCCATTCCCGTATTGGAAGAAGCAAACATTGTATTGCTTCTTTTCTTTTTTGAATAGCACACACTGTATTGGTGAGTTCAATTTTGGAGAGAGAGAGAGAGAGAGAGAGAGTTCCATTCCAGTATTGGAAGAAGCAAACACTGTATTGCTTCTTTTTCTTGAATATAACACAATGTATTGGTGAGTTTAATTTTTGAGTGAGAGAGAGAGAGAGAGAGAGAGAGAGAGTACTGCAAGATGCATAAACAGTACTTCTCCCGGGGGCAGAGCTAGGATTTGTTGGTACTGGGGTCAATTACCTAAGGCGTATATTTTTTTCCCGTACTTGACTAAAAAAAGAATACACTGAAATGCTAAAACAAAGTGGAATAAATAGATATCTATTCATAACACATAATTGCATTTACAATTGACGTCGATGATTTTTCACATTTTGGAATTGTAGTACGATACCCTTAAAACAGAGCTTCAAAAAATAGTTTATTGCTTCTTTTTTTTTTGGGTCATCCACCTTCCTCTTTTGATTTTTGGTTGGGACTAGAGAGAGAGGAGTTCCATTCCCATATTGGAAGAAGCAAAGACTGTATTGCTTCTTTTCGTTTTTGAATAGAACACACTGTATTGGTGAGTTCAATTTTGGAGAGAGAGAGAGAGAGAGTGTACTGCAAGATGCATAAACAGTATTGCTTTTTTTTTTTTTTGCAACATAAAACACTGGATTGTTGATTTCAATTTTTCACAGTGAGAGAGCATCGTAATTTTTGCCAACTATTTACACTATCCTATGGGGCATTGCCACCGGTACATATTCCTCCGCCCTTGCCTTCTGCCATGTTTCTCCGAAACTTAAAAATCTTAGTCTTGTAGTAAATGTGTTCTCTACTGGTTTCCTAACATCCCTATGCCTCTGTGTGCTTGTGATTATGAATCAAAATGTAATTTCAGCTTGCTTTTTGTAGGAGGAGATTATTAGCTCTGTACAACTTGAGAAAAGGAAGCGGCGTGAAATGGAAAACCGTATCAGTAAGTATCTTTGAGATCCTTCTTTTTGAGTAGAAATGTTGCACATGGTTTAGGGTTTTAATGTTAACCCCTTCTTGGTGATGTAGATCAAAGAAAGATAAAATTGAAATCGATGGAACAGGAGGGTGACTTGGACACCATCCTTGTGAAATTGCTGGAAGATGCTGGGAAGTTAAACATTCGACGGTTTGAATGTGCAATTGAAATTAAGGTTATATTCTGTTTGGTTTCAGTTTGGACATTCCTATGCCCTAGTTTATAGTACTCTTAATGATGGGAGATATAGTATTGTCCATCATCAATATTCTGGTAGTTGGCAATTGGCATAGTGTTCATTTGTTCATGTACTGTTTTGATTCTCAAAGATATAGTTTCTCCCATCATCAATATTCTGGTAGTTGGCAATTGGCATAATGTTCATTTGTTCATGTACTGTTTTGATTCTTACTTTTCTGTTCTCTCTTCCCAGAATTTAATCATTGAAGCCGTTGCTTACAGAAGAAGTTTTGCTGAAAGAAAGATAGCTTCCATCGAACTTGAAGCAAAGGTGGCTAATTAATCTATTATGCTATCGTGCTGGCTGGTTTGAATTATGACACTTGTCCTTCTCTTGACAACTGCCCCAGCATACTTTTATTTATTGTCTTTAGCGTAATGTACAGGATGCATATCGGTATACGTATCATATTTGTCATTGTTAGGAAGATCTTTACTACCTTTTGTTTTATAAACAAACACTTAAAGTTGTAGTACTAGACTACTAGGGCTCCCATCATGTGAATATAACCCCTTCCTTGATGCTGTTCAGCTTGTTTGGCCACGGATGTCAAAATAATCCTTGTTTAAGCATAAACTAACCAATACTTTATGTGCTGGTTGGTAGCTCGTTTTCCTTTTCCTTTTTCTTTTTAGGCTTTCGACAATTAGAAAGTGTTAAATGGGTGATGCTTCTCAGAAACCCCAACGTATTTGAGTTGGTAAACTTCATGTACTTAGGTGCGCTGAAACAAAAATATACATGCACTTGTTGATAATACTGGATTGAATAGGATGGCATTAGCAAAAGATCTTTGAGAAAGGGTGGTGCTACTTAGAAACCCCAACATAGTAGTGTTGGTAAACTTCAAATGCTTGTTAGCAATATTGGATTGAATATTTTTTTTTGATAAGTAAATAATTATGTATAAAAGGGAATGCCACCCATATAAAAAAAAAAGAGGCCACAAAACAAAAAGGCCCTATACACTCCCCAAAGAGTGGAAAAGTTCAAACCAGTCTAAAAATTGGTCAAGAGATGGATTACATTCTCTCTTATATTCAATATTGGATATTGGATAGAATATAATGGCACTAGCGGAGGATTTATAAGAGGGTGGTGATTGTGGTTTTCTAATTCCATTTAGAGCTTCAGTTGATGGTCACTTTGCTTATGGATGTTTCTTTTCATTGACCTTTCTAGAAAAGCAGTAAAATGCTCGTCTGGAGGACTTTCAAGATTCCTTTTTATTTTTCTTGTTGGAGAGTCTCAACATATGATGGTTTCTCTGTTTTCCCAAATGCTGAAGTTCGATCATTAAATATATGGGGGTAACTGGCCAAATTTAAATCTAAGTTCGAAACTGTGTCTGGGATTACTCATTCTTCTACGAGTAGATGCCAATACCTATGGGATACACTTCATGAATTTCAAGATAGACTTCGAATGGGACTTCTTGAAGCACAAGATGAATAGATTACGATCAGCAAATCTGAGGAGGCATAGTATTATTGCATTTGTGTTGCTTACAAAAAGAAAATCATTGCATTGCTATGTGCTAACATGGAAATAAAATAGCTATGTATAAAAAACTTTGAAAATGTGGACTGGATCTCGTACATATGAGTCTATGACAATTAGAGAATATATGTTCCCTAATGGGCTATAATGCATATTCCTCTTAGGTACTTTTATTTGCCTGAGGTCATAACACTGGAGCAACTAAGTTATTAAGTGTTGGTCTGTAATTGTATTTTTTGTGGCTCAGATTCGGGAAATGGAAGGAAGTGTCAAACAGCAAGAGAAATTCGTCCTGCAAGCATCTGCACATTTAAAATATTGTAAGTTAGTGCATTCAATGGATTTCAGCTTAACCCATTTCAAAAGGTTTCTATTTTTGAATATAGCATCTCATATTTCGTATCTTTGTCTCTCTCTGAATCCATGGTGTACCAGTACAAATAAAAGTAAGGACAATACTTATGAAATGTTAGTCAATAGTATGAGGAATGGTTGACAAGTTATGAAGAAGTTCCGATTGTTCTTTTTTAGATGGGAAATTGGGAGTTCTCTTTTTTCCCTTGTGTGCCTTGCGTGCGAGGTATCTATTTTTCATTTAGAAATATGCAAAAAAAAAAATGTCCCTTTGTAGTTTTGAACTATAAGAGCATCTGTAGTGGAATAACCAAAATTCAATAATCAAAAGTTGTCACATCATCTTTTAGTTATCCATTCAAGGGGTTGCTAAGGTTAGCAATGTAGAGGTCCACAATGGTATAATCAAAATTGAATAACCAAAATTGGCCACATCACCTTTTCAACTTATAAAAATCTAAAAATTGTGACACATAAAATAATTTTCAAACTAATAAAAACAAGTTATTAGAAAAAGAGAGAATATTTTTTTTGAAAACTTAGATTTAATAAAACAAAAACAATTTTTGGGAAAAAGTTTAAAAAAAACACTTTTAATAAAAAAAAGTTTTTGCAAAAAAATAAAAACTGTTTTCAAAAGTATTTTTCCTTAGAAACATGTTGAAAATGGAAGAGAGAGAAGGTTTTTGTGTAATGATGTAATTGATTGAGGAAATGAGGGGACAACTAAATTTGGTTATTGGCAAAATGTTTCTAATTTTGATTATCCAAGGGCCAAAATTTGATGAGTTGCTAAGAGGTTGCTAAGTTTGGTTATTCCAATGTGAGCTCTTTTTGAGCAAATGTTGCTAACCTTAACAACCTTTTGATTTTGATTATACCATTGTGGATGCTCTAAGTAGACAACTAACTCTGTTAGTGGAACACGTGAACTGACCCAAATGCCCAATCGTCGCTTCTCTTCCATTTTTTACTCTCTCCCACACGCTGTTACATGCAGAATATGTAACCTAAAGGTTATATGAGATGGCACTAAAGTGAGCATGTTTTGTGACGGTTTCACAGGAGTAGGACACGGGAAAACGGTAAGGACTCATGGAAGGTAACATCAGTACAAACAAAGTGACGGGGAGTAACACTTAAAACCTTTTTGGGTGTGGGAGTAAACACATTATGGAATGGTGATCAAGTTCATGCTGACCAGGATCAAGGGCATGAACATAACACGTGCACCCGAAAATCTAGGAGGAGGGAATAGAGTGGGTGATCAGGCAACAACACAGTATATGGTATCTGAGCCCCTAAGACTCTAGAAGGCATCAGATTAATACGATAACCGACACTTAGAACAACATCACGCCAAAAGGGTTTTGGAGACCTGCATTTGAAATAAGAGAGCATGTATGACCTCCAATATCTGTCTTAGCTTGTGTTCGGCAACTCCATTTTGTTGTGGAGTCCGAGCTCAAGCAGACTGATGAATAATCCCATTAATAATCATAGAATCCCGACAAATCATCACCAAAATATTCACTAGCATTATCAGAATGAAAAATGCGAATAGGAACATCAAATTAGGATTTTATTTCCATATAAAAGGACTTCAAAATGAAGTACAGCTCTGATCTTTCTTTCATAAGCTAAGACAAAAAAATACTGGAATTTAAAGCGTGACGGAACACGCATAAGACCCCAAACATCTAAATGAACTAAGTGAAAAGGACTCAACACATGACTTTTTACCTAGGGAAAAAAGAAACACTACGTCACATGGAAGTGAAGGGATCATCTGTTTAAGGTTTTGGAGAGACGGATGACCAAGACGACAATGATGCTGGTAGGGTGAAACTAAGGACTACAACACAACAATGCTAGGATGCTTGCCATTGGTAAAATAGTACAGACTACCATGTTCAGCTCCGCTACCAATCTTTCTCCCCGTCTTGAGATCAAGACACAACAATAAGGAAAAAAATGTGACGGTATAGTTTAAATCTTTGGTAATCTTACTAACAGATATATGACTGAAAGGAAAGCGAGGAACATACAAAACAATATCTAAAGAAGTAGACAAATTTAGTAACAGAATCCAAACCAACAATATCTGTGGTAGACCCATTAGCTAAAGTGACACAAGAAGGTGTCCTAGAAGAACGAGACAGGACAGTAGAGACACCGATCATATGGTCAGAGGCACCATAAACAATAACCCAAGGAGTATTAGTAGCGAGATAGGCAAAGGATGGACCTTTCTGATCAACAACGAATGGTCCATATGGGAAAGTAACCTAGAACAGTAAACACAGAAAATAGCTTACCCCCGAACATAATTTTGAGGAACAACAAAGCACCAGACTAACAAACCAATAGTGAACAGTAGACCATCAACGGATCACAAAACAAAACCAGACAAACTATCGTGAAAGATTGCAAATGGGGTTTCAAAGCAAGGGTTTTGTGAGTAGGGCGGATGACGATGAGGAACGACCGCAGAATCCTCAAACAAAGGTTTCGAGGGTTCAAAGGTTAGCGTGACTAGGGTTTCGGGACTCTCGAGCAGATGTTTGAGGACTACAGTTAGGGTTTTGAGGGATGAACGGCGGTGGTGGGTGGACAACAGCGAAGGATTAGGGTTTAGGTTTAGGGTGGGTTTGGATTAGGCTTCCATGGCTCTAATACCATGTTATTTGAGAGGAAGGAAAAATGTTAAGGGTGTTAATTAACCCTAAGACAAATATCATATATAGTGGTGATTACAAGATGTACAACGACTAAGTTACTCTCACTCACGAACGTATACCTATATATCTTATAACACTAACCACAAATTAAGCTTAACAAAATTACATGTTATTGAATTTTCCCTGATGATTGTTAATCTATGTGTAACTTTTAAACCTAATTTTCTTACATACTTAGATGTTAGCATTACTTAAAGTCAATTGACACCAGTACATATACGTGTGTGTATACATATAGGGGTGGTTTCGGGGACACATATTTTGACACAAAAATAACTGGAGCCCCACTAATAATCGGAGCCGTTCAATACCTGTACATGTTTCAATTTGTTTGAAACATGTTTCTAAGAGTTTCCATAAAAAATCAACTCATTCGGTTATCAGTAAGGGCTTAATCGGTTCATTCAGTTTTTATTCTGGCAATTTTACAGCAAATACCAATCAAGCCCTTACTGATATATGAATGAGTTGATTTTTTACTGAAACTCTTAGAAACATGGTTTAAACAAATTGAACAGCTCCGATCATTTGGGTGAGACTCTAAAATGGGTCTCACATAAGGTGGTTTAGATTATTGTGTCAAAATATGTGTCCCCGGAAAAACAACCCCCCCCCCCCCCCCCCCCCCCATCCCCATATATATATATTATATTTATTTATCCATATATATGAAACAAACAAAAGCAAATTGGAACAAGAACCTTGGCAAAACTCTGTTCAATTGCTGTTCGAGGGAATTAGAAATGAAACAGTTCGTGAGATGGTAGGTGTAGCACCTATAGAAGAGAAGTTGAGGGAGAATAGGCTAAGGTGGTTTGGGCATGTCTATCGTAGACTAGG
Organism: Rhododendron henanense subsp. lingbaoense; assembly: GCA_020567845.1. Taxonomy (NCBI): domain Eukaryota; kingdom Viridiplantae; phylum Streptophyta; class Magnoliopsida; order Ericales; family Ericaceae; genus Rhododendron; species Rhododendron henanense. The sequence continues at coordinate 38,443,671 of CM036312.1, forward strand.
AGATGCAGTAGTAAAGAGAGCGGATAGGATAGCTTTAGGTAGCAATACTACGGGGAGGGGTAGACCTAAATTGACATTAGATGCTGTGGTGCGCAAATATTTGAGTATAGTAGGTTTGTGTGAACAAGTGGCCCTTGACAGAGCTCAATGGAAAAAAAGGATTCATGTAGCCGACCCCAAGTGATTGGGACATAAGGCTCGGATTGATTTGGTTTGGTTTGGTTTGGATCAGTAGTTTTGATGCTTTGTTCCTCAACGTAAATACCAAATAAGGTGAGGAGAAGGACAAATTTGGATGGTTTCTCTCCCATATGTATTGTCTTATCTGCTTTTTAGAAGTCCAAAAAGAAGTTAGGAAGTTAGTCACCACTAATTGGTGAGGAGGTGGATGGGGAATAGGCTGGAGAGGCAACGATGGCAAAAGGGGTGGATAGGGGATGCTGTGGCAGGGTCTATATTCTGTGGTGGGGAGGCAAGGAGATAAAGGAGAGTCCTTGATGGGGGTTTCTGTAAAGGAGATAAACCAGAGTCGGTATAAAACATCTGATGTTTGAGGACATGTACTATACAAAAAACAAGCTGAAGCAGAGAAGAAAAGAAAATGGTACTTATCAATTGATCTATTTTTACTGCTCTGAGTATTTTGCTCTTGTGATTTGTACTAGTTTCAATTGCTAGTTTTCTCACCTGAAGGAATGATCTCTCAGGTTTTCTACGTAACATTTCATTCTAAATGTGCCCGAGCACGATTGCATCTTCCAATTGAAACCTAATATATTTCCATTCGATTTTGTCTTGAAGCAGTGGTACTATTAATTCATGCTTTCATTCATAGTCATATCATCTTCGTATATCAACTCTCCAACCCCCACTTTGTAGTATCTTACTGCAGTTTTTGCAGGGCTTTATCGTCAGAGGTGAGCCACTATGCTAATTCAATCATTACAATTAGCTTCTAATTTGTTTGTAGGTGAGAAGGAAGTTGAGAGTTTTAAACAACAAGTGGCAGCTGCAAAAAGACATGCAGAATCTGTTGCCATTCTCACTCCAGAACTTGGACAAGCATTTATTGAGGTTTGTTTATCTGTTGTGAAGTATGATGTCCTTGTAAACTTCATATCGCATTGGAAAACAGTACATGTTTATGTGTTTGCGTCCGGTCATCTCACCTTCGGGCGCTCTGCTCCCATGTGAGCAAGGTTTCCTCTGGGTACCTTACCGTTGAGCAAGCATCTGAACAATGACACCTAATCCCACAGAGGAAGGAGCTATCCGACAAGGATACATCCTCTCCTAGAGGAAGGGGCCATCTGGGCAAGGACACACCCTCCCCAGCGGAAGTGGCCATTCGGGCACAAAGCATCCTCTCAGGACGTCCTCCAAAGGTGCGACTGGGCACCTCATGTCTAACTCCAAGGATATCCTCTCCAATAGCTTTGCCTATGATCTAGGGAGCCGTCACCTATAGTGCTCTCCGGGCTCCATGAGCCCTCAATAGATAATTAAAGGCGACTCCCACACCCCCTAATCCGGGAGCAGGGCCTAGGTACCTCACTCGGGACCCAAGGAACCATGTATTTTGGAGGTTAGAGTTTGTCAAGAAAGATGAGCCCGCCCGCGGCGAGCTCTAACTTACCTCGGAAGATGTGTCAGACTCATACCTACCACCTCGGAGCCTGTATAATACGTACCACCTGACTTTGTAATATGATATGAGCCTCTATGTATCACTCAAATGGCCTCTGTTGGTTGCATGATACAAACCCCAAGGTCTGCACTAGGAATCAAAGAGGAAAACATGTCAACCTCCACTTTGCCCGCTAATGGGGATGAACGCGACAACTGGCTCTCTCCTCCCTCTGTGAAGTGAAGTCCCACATCGCCTGGGTACCAAAATACATGAAGTATAGCTGATCAAAAAAAAGTAATATGAAGTATAGAAACGTGAGGGCACCCTCACTTCAATATCTAGCTTTTGGGGTTGGGTTCTACCCAAGACCGTGTAACATGGTATCAGAGTTGGGTACCAAAGATGGGTAGGGTGCGTGTCTTTTGCCTGCACGCGGCAGGTGCAGCCAAGTGAGCACGCTGTGCGTGAGGAAGAGTGTGAAGCGAAGTCCCACATCGTCTGGGTACCAAAGTAATTTGAAGTATTTGAACATGAGGGCACCCTCACTTCTATAGCTAGCTTTTGGGGTTGAGTTCTACCTAAGACGGTGTAACACTCTCAAGGCTTTATATATAATGAAGAGTTGACACTTAGGAAGCATTCAATATACCTATTGAAGTCTCATTGAGCAAGCATTAATCTCTGGTTAACCTCTCCACTGCCATCCCTGTCTCTTTAAGGCTACCCCGAGCTCTCTCCTCCTCCACCTCTAGTGATCTTGAGAACCCTTGTTGTGCCCACCATATTCCTGGAAGGCCCGCTTCCGCTCCACATCCATGATACTCTTGAAAACTCCAATCTTGCCCTGGCAAATAAAGTGGACATATCCTGGAATATGAATATATTGATGTATCCACCTGTTGGGCATGAGAATTTTATGAAATCGATGCACCCGCACCCAACACCATAATCAAGTCCATGTAACCTAGGTGGTCAAGTTGATTAGCTCTTTGTTTTAGAGCCTTTCATAATTTAGTATCTGTCTTGTCTATGTTCAGATGCCTACTACTATTGAGGAGTTGGAGGGTTTGATTGAAGATACTATTGCTCAAGCTAATTCTATATTGTTTCTAAACCACAACATTCTGGAAGAATATGAAAGCCGTAGGAAAAAGGTAAATCCTACCTTTTGTTTTTTAGTTCTGATCTCAGTTTTCTGTATTTTGCTTCATTTATTTATTGTTTCACCCCAGGTAGAAGAACTTTCGAGGAAACAGGAAATAGATGAGAAGGAATTTAGTGTGCAATTGGATGAAATAAATGCTTTAAAGGTGAGGGAGATTTGGTGGCTTTCTTACGGTTGATGCTTCCACTGTTTCTTGAACTTTTATACAAGGATACAAGCCAATCAGACTAGCAGAATAATATCTGATTTTGACATTTCTGCAGGAAAGTTGGCTTCCAACATTGAGAAGCCTTGTTACTCAGATAAATGAGACGTTCAGTCATAATTTCCAAGAGATGGCCGTTGCAGGAGAAGTTTCATTAGGTACTTGTGATAATATCTTCAGGAAAGACATTGCTTGCTCAATGTTTTTCCATCACTTCCTATTTTAATTAGTGGCTTGTTCTCAGATGAGCATGACATGGACTTCGATAAATATGGGGTACATATAAAAGTAAAGTTCAGGTAACTGCAGTTCTTTACACTAATTTTAGTTTTTGTTCATATGAATTGGTTTTGGTGTCTGAAGCATGCGTTTGATAACTTGAAAATTATGCCTTTCACCTGAATTTGGTGGTGGGCCAAGGTGGAGTTGCTCCATTGTGGCCTGGGCTTCACGATATAACATAGAAGCAACCTTTCCTCATACAGGGATATGGCTGCATACATCTGATCCGACTCTCCCCAGACCTTGCATTGGGCAGGACTTTTCCCTTCGAACTTGCTATTATTTGTATGTTACTAACTTCAAACATTACATACTCAGAAGTAAAAGAAAAGAGGACAAACTAGCTTGATTGGAACTGACTCTTCCCTTTTAGTTTTACTTCTCGAAATTCGGTGGTGTGGAGAAGCAAACCTTACATTATTCGTGGAACAGTCAGGATGGAAATGCTTAGGAGAAGAAGATATAGGACACTTTGTTTATCCCTCTCTTATAAGGTGACGTGTACATTGTCCCTTGTTGCAAGCACAAATAAGTGGATGAAGCAGAAATGAAAGAGTGGTCTTAATAGCTAATAAAACTGTAATGTGAGGCTGAACGTCGAACCATGGGAATCATAATCACAAAGCAACTAAAGGCTAAAGTCATCATTTGTTGTTGAGAAGTTTTTTTACCAAGCAACAAAAAAGAAAAGAAAAAAGCAACAGAAAGATGATATCTTCTTCCCGTTTTTCTTTCCTTTTTTCTGGAGGAGTCATCAACCATGGATAGCGATTCCCTTTCCTTCTGGAGGTGTTCACACATGGATTTGGATTTTGTGAGCCACACTATTAACAGGGTATAGTAGGGGATAGAGGGGAGAAGAGAGAACATATATGACTATGCTATGGTGGTTTTTGTGAAATTTTATCCTTCCATTCTATGTTTCAATGCTGATTATAGTAGTAAAAAGGGTCAGGGTTTACGCCTATATGACAAAGGAATGCGTTCTGGACCTTCCGGTATTACTTTTTTCAGACAATACACATTATGTTTTACCCTTTTTGCTAGTACTCATTTTCATTTACTTTGCTTCAAAAGTAACCAGTGATTTTGAACTTCCATATCTTCTCTTGTATTTGGTACAATTGACATCTAGCAGAATTGGTTGTTTCCAAATCCCAATAGTCTTAAAAGGTTTCATGCTTTAACAAGTTATATTTGTATTATGACTTTAAATATCTCATACGTTTATTGATATCAAAGAGGTCCCTTGAGAAGAGGTGAAAGTGAAAGTCTTGTTAACTTATACACATACAGGATGCGCATGAAGGAATAGTGGAGTAGGAAAGAAGTACAAGGATTATGTCCCAATCCTAAACTCTCTAACAAACTATTTATGTAGAGCCTTAACTGGTGCCCGATATGCTTGGACTGAACTTGAATACTGTCGTTCATTTTGTTAAAATATCTTAGAAACACGTTACAACTGATGCAGAGCATCCTCCTTTTACGAAATTAATTGCAAGAAGAAGACACGAACAATGTTTGAGCCAGCCGTACTCCCTTTTGAACAAACGATATTGAGATAGATCTCGATTTTTCTTTAATTCAATAACTAATTTGCCCCAAGGCTTACATCTCAATTTATAGTAGAGCATTGCTAAAATACTAAAAAGGAAATAAAACATATGGAATAAATTCAACCCTAATTCTTCTTGACCAAGCACCTACAAAATAGGAACAATCATTCTACAATCTCAAACACTTATGCTGTGTTTGGATTGGAATTTGAAATTTTTTTTGAATAATAGTAGGGGTAATAAGTGGAGAGAGATAGAGAGCGAAATGTTAGAAATAGAGGGAATCTAGGAGGAATTTTTTGAAAAATTCTTTTTGAATTGCAAAGAGAACAAGGCATTAAACATTTACACAAACTCACTCACGCGTGTGTGGGCCCCTCCAAAAGATGCGAGTGTATGTGTAAGTTTTTGTGGTTGAATAACAATTGAAATAGGAATGCTAGTTCAAAACAAACTAGGAAACTAATTACTTAGAACCATTATTTCTAAAATTGAAACTCCCTAACAAAATTTCTAAAAATCAAAATAAGGACAACTCGAGAATGCTATTTATTAAATTATTTTAATTTCCATTCTGCATCACTTGAGAATATGTTTCACATGCTCTTGCCCTGGATTAGACTGAAATCTGCTCACCATGCCTATAGCAAAGCAAATATCAGGTCTAGTGCAAAGGCAAAGCATAGCAGACATGATGCTTCCTACCGCCGAAGCACAAGGAACTGCCTTCATTTTCTCCGTCCCTTCAGGTGTCTTAAGACATTGATTCTTGGATAGGTTGATTCAATGCCCCAAAATGGAGAAACCCTTTCTTGGAATCCTGGATGTCAAAACAAGCAAGGATTGCATTGATATAAGTTGCTTGAGATAAGCCCAACATTGGCTTCTCCCAAGTCCTTCGTATCGAACTGGCTGGATGGCCACACCTTTGCCGAAGACAACACTCCCACATCGTTTTCGGTGAGCAGAATATCATCCACTTGTTGTATGAGGAACACCGCCACTTTTTCGTTGCACTTCTTGTACACATAACTCATCCGGACATTGATCAAAACCAAAAGACTTGATTGCTTGATCAAAATGGATGTTCCAAGATCTAGATGCTTACTTAAGCCCATAAATGGACTTCTTAAGCTTGCACAACGTATGCTCTTGACCCTTTGCTATGAATCCATCTGGTTGCACCATATAGATGCATTCATCCAGGTTTCCATTAATGAATGCAGTCTTGACATCCATTTGCCAAATCTCGTAACTTGAGATGAGCCGCAATGGACAAGAGAATCCGGATAGACTTAAGCATGGCTACCGGCGAAAAAATTTCCTCATAGTCAATCCTTCTTTTTGAGTAAAACCTTCCACCTTCCCGTCCGCCCCTCTTTTTCTTACTTGCATCTGACGGGTTTTATCCCTCTGGGTGGTTCTACAAGATCTCATACCTGGTTGGAGTACAGACTCCATCTCTGATTTCATAGCCTTTTGCCGAATTACTGCATCTTTATCTGGAGGTGCCTCATTGTAGTTACATGGATCAGCATGTTGTTCCTCAAGGATCATATCATAAGACTCTCCCAACAACGTATACTGATGGGTGGAACAATAACCCTCCCACTACAATGAGGTACCGGTGTGTCAACAACTTTTTCTTGCGGTGTAACCTCTTGTACTATTGGTTTCTAAGAAGTCTGTGTCGGTCTCTCTCCTCTCAATTCCTTTAGAACAATCTTACTTCTGGGCTTGTGGTCTATTACATAGTCCTCCTTTAAGTATTGGCATTGGTGCTAACAATGACCTGATCCTTAGGACTATAAAATAAACCACCTTTTGCTCCTCTAGGGTACTACACAAAAAAGCAAACTTCTGTCCTTGATTTCAACTTATTTGCGTTCCCTTCCACCACATGTGCTAGGCTGATGGTACCAAGTTTAGAATGTACGCTTCCGTTTCTAGTGCATTCCCCCAAAATGAAATTGGTAAATCTAAATCACTCATCATTGATCTCACCATATCCATAAGAGTCCTATTCCTTCTTTTTGCTTCACCATTTTGCTGTGGCATACCTGGTGCAGTTGACAACTGGGATTCAGCTGACAAGTAGCCCCAAACTCTCCCAAGAGGTATTCGCCACCAAGATCAGATAGTAGCGTCTTGATACATTTGCCTAGACGCTTTTCCGTTTCCGTCCTATACTCCCTGAATTTTTCGAAGTATTCGTACTTACGGCCCATCAAATAAATGTATCCATACCTTGAGTAATCATCAATAAAAGTAGTGTATGTTGACGTGATAAGGTAGTGGTGTGATGGTAGTTTTAGTAGTGTATGTTGTGTGCAGTGGTGGATATGGTAATGGTATGGCTGCATGCAGAGGTGCTGTGCTTACTAGTGGCGGCGGTACTGTGGTCCACGTGAGGACGTGGTAACGTGGTAACGTGGGACAGAGATTGGCGTTGATTGAATTTTTTTAAACCATGACCAGATACACTTGAATAAGCATTATGGAAATTATTGGTAGGGTATGGTCTGGACGTGATTAATTACCTTGAAGAAAATGATAAAATTTTGGACAAGGTTTTCCTTGGATCTTGAACGCAGAAAATCTACTGTTGTGTTAGTTCAATTGTTGTAGTTTCAGGCACTAACGATTTGTTTTGAAAACAGAAAATTTCATGTTCATCAGTCGCATGCTATTTCATTTTTTGTTGTGGCTTAGCTGGGAGCACAAAACACTAAAATAGTAGCTTAAGCGCTTGGTGTTGTTCAGTTGTCCCTATGATTATGAGATTCAAGTATTCAACTGTGCTTTTATAGAAAGATTTCTCTTCAACTTTTGCTTCAGCTCTTTCACTTATTGGCTTTATGTTCTATTTTGTGTTGTGTTGCTACAGTGATTGAGATAATTACATTTTTAACTGGACAGATTTGTCTCGTGAGTTTAATCTCGTTCGTTTTTGAAGGCACATATTTTAATCTGCAATCTCCTTTGTACTGTCAAATTGTGGTCAAGACGATTCTACTAAGCATTGTTTATGATTTCGTTTGGTTTCACTCTGATCATCAGGCAAGCAGGACAACTTCAAGTACTCAGTGCCCACCATCAGTCTGGAGGGGTACAATATCATACCGTATCCATTTGCTTTCGACTATTTTGCATTGTGACTGCTATATATTACCATATGTTATTTTCCTTTCCCTAGGAGCGTTCAGTTTCAACCATTCTTTATCTTGTTTCTCTGCAAGACCTAACAAACTGCCCATTTAGGGTGGTGGATGAGATAAATCAAGGTCAGTTAGTATTCACAATGTTAGAGCTCCTTGTTGTAGTATATATACATGGTACATGAGTCACGACTCATTTTCTTTATTTGTGTCAGGAATGGACCCCATAAATGAAAGAAAGATGTTTCAGCAATTAGTCAGAGCTGCCAGCCAATCAAATACACCACAGTAAGAACTGTGATAAAACAGATTTGGTTTTTCAAGTTTTTTGCATCATTCAGTGGCTGACTATGCAAATTCTGAAGTAAAATAACATTTATCCTTGACGTCTATAATCACTGTCATAGTAAGCAATTAGAGCAACAATTACAATGGTAGCAGTAGTGGCAACTGTAATGGTGTCCATGATGGTGGTGATTTGTTGCTGAAGTGCATACACTTTGTGTCTAACCCTTTTTAGGAGGAACTGTTGCAGTATACCTCTTTTCAAAAAAGAATAAAGAAAAAACATTTGCACTACACCATTTCCACCACCTTATGTGGCTGAACAATGAAAGGCATTTGTGTAATGTTAGTTGAAGGAAAGATATGTGCCAGGAATCTCTTATTTTACTTGGGGTGAATTTCAGGGACCTCTACTGAGTCTTGAGGCTTGGGAAAAGTTGACTTTAGAGGCGGTAGTTATAAATGATCAAGGTTTCTTGGAATTCACGGAACATGATGCCCTCGGCAACATTTAATGGAGACAACGGATTCATGTAGCGAACCTAGTTGATTGGGACTTTGTCACTTATAGCTTAGTTTGGTTTTTATTTATAATACGCATATGTATATAGTGTCATATTTTAACAATCTTTTCTTATATTTTACAAACAAAATAATGCCACAAATATGTGCATAATCAGTAAACGAGAGTAAGGGCATTGTGGAAAAATGGACACCCATAACTAAGTAATCTGATTATACTGCCAAAGATTACTTGGTTGCGTAGTTTATATTGCACACATCTCCCCAACACTTTCATAAATTCTGCTTTTGAGTTTTGCATAATCCAGAATCTATAATCTACCAACAATCGCCACCAATCAACCCCCTTGATCTGACTTTTTAGTCTGTCGTGTAAGACCACCATCTATGTCCCACCTCCAAAACCAGCCACCACCGCCACAGGCCACAATGGCCATCACTGCAGACACAACAGCAGTGCTCAGATTCTCTGCACCTCTCTCTCTCTGCCACAAGATTGTGCTCTGCACTAGTCCTAGAAACATTACCAAGGCAAAAGCTCCTTCTCACATTCCTCAGCAACATTGTTGAATAGATGTTTGAAGATCGTTGATTTTAATTTATGTTTACGTATTCATTGTTGTGTGTTTTGTCCCCTTTTTTTAGGAAAAAAACAGGTAGCGAGACATGTAATGCTTCCTCATGGATTTTTGCTTAATGTATACAGGTGTTTCTTACTTACACCAAAGCTGTTGCCAAATCTGGAATACAGTGAGGCATGTAGCATTCTGACAGTTATGAATGGTCCTTGGATTGAGGAGTCGTCTAAAGGTTGAATGCTACTCCAAGCTAAAGCTACTGTTGTTCCATTCCAGTTTCGTGGTGCTTATTTGCTTTCTTTTCTGTTTGTGTTTGATGTAGTCTGGAGCAGCGGAGAGTGCTGGGGTTCCGTCATGGGGTTAATGGGCGCAAGCCTTTGATAAAAACTGCTCATGTTTGTTTATATTTTGTTTTGTTCTTGCTGTGGTTTTGTAAATGTATTTGTACCCAGCCTAGTGCACAAGGCTCCCACCAGCACAAGTTTGGTGAGAATCGTATATATGTAACTTGTGACCCTGTGACTAGGGTGCCCTTAGTTATGTTAACCTTTTGTTCTTTTTGGTATTTTACGCTATCAGAGTTATTTAAACGAGAATAATTTTGGTCTCGAAATTGATGTAAACCTCAGATTGAGGGTTTGAATGTGACAACAGTCGGTGCATTTAATGTCAACGGTTAGGTTTTGTACCCAGTCTAGTCCCAAACACCTATTTATTGGTTACTAAATGGCATATTTTCTTACGAAGTTGTAGGACTTGAAATTGATACTCCGTACAAACTAGAACTTCACCTCGTAATCTTCCATCATATGTTCCACTTTTCTGCCTTAAAAGTTCATCCCTTTTCTTACTTCGGCCCCCGAACTAAGAAATTTCAAAGTATGACCCATGCATCACTAGTTTTCCCCCCGCAAAAGGTCAAATTGTTAACTTCGCCATCTTAAACTATGTTTGTAGTGGAGTGTTTCCTTGTAGTTGCAACGTGCAAGTCCTTCGCTTTGAATCTTGTCAGCATGTGCAAACCAGCACAAGTACAACTGACCTACTCATAGCATAGTTAGTTCTTTTATAGCTCAGGCTCTCAGCTAGCTAGAATTTCAAGGGCTCGATCTTGCTATGAACACTGCGTCTTATAACAGAGGTTGCTTTGGCATCTTATACACGCTTCATGGCTACTGAACGACGTTTTTTGTTGCTAACTTTGCATCTTACTTTTGCTCTTGAGGCATCCCGTAATGAAGGTTTGCAGGCTTCAAACAATTTTCCAAGCTTTTAATGCTGCAAAGCATGGTAACTTATTAGCTGGAAGGTAACTTGCTTTGTTTTAGAACTTTAAGTTCAACAGTTTCTTATCTTAGACTAATAATGAATTAGCCAATGGAAGTTAGCTAAATAGATTTGAATTGAAAATGGCGGGCTCATGCTTGGCTTCTGTATGAAAGGTAGCTTAGAAGTATTATAGCTCGAGCTTGTTTATCTATAGAGCAAACTGAGGTCCAATGATTAAGTGGAGCCTTGAGATTTTCACGAGCGACTCAATTTATTTGCAACCTTAGAAGCATGTTATCATGTTATGGTAGAATTCATGTTTAAATTTGACCCCAAAAAAAAGAAAAAAGAAATCATGTTTAAATGTAATTGAAGTCGTGCCCCATGGTATTTTTTGTTAATTAACTAAACAAAAACAACAACCCACGGTGAGAGCATATCGTGTTGGGGAAATATTGGCAAAATTTAATCTTACTACAATTCCAATAAACTACGTTGTACTTATATACCAGTATGGAAAAAAAATGTTAATTTCTGTGAAATACATAATTTGTAATAGGGTCTTACTGAAAAAGTTAATGTAATCTAGACTAAATGTAACATTTGACACTTCATTTCTTACATCCTTTTTTTTTTTGCTTTTGGAAAACTTAGAACACCAATAGTTGATCACTTGCAAACCCAAAGAAACCACAATAGTAAAGCATTACAAATCTGAAACTGGAACAAACCTAAAGATTGCCCCTGGACAGAGCAACAGAAAAGGCACTAACTAACATATGCCGCTACAAATTACAGCATCGACGCCAGCTACGAGCATAAACCATCAACATCGAAAGCAAAAGGAACGGATACAAACTCGATCATCCCGTATCAAATGTAAGAACCTATTGGCTTCTTACTCGATTCTTGGAAAAAGTGCAAAGTTAGTCATCGCGTTCAGTTTGGGACACGATTTCTTGCACCCATAATTGTCCAAGAACAAGAGATGAGGACAAAATGCAAAGGACATTGAATCTGTGACAAGTATGCGAGCTGCAATAAGCATTGATATCCACAAAATGAATTGAAGCAACCACATTAAACAAAGAACCAAGTAGAGAGGATGGCGAGTGAAAAGTAGGGGACCGTGACTGCCCGTGAGCAGCAATGAGAATATAGGGTGTGAGAACATATGAAACTGATGAAGGGATGGAAGTATTCATCGGAATGGCGCCAGAATATTCGCTATCTTTTGGACCAGTATTACTTGACCGACAGAACTGGAGGCTATTCTGGAGGGAGTGGTTCAGATAATTCAGAAGATACAATCAATTCGGAGTGACGACCATGTGTTCATGCCAGCTGTTTCTTTTGTGTGATGTAAAGTATGAAGTGAAATAAAGTAGCTTGCTTTACTTTTAGTCATGTCCTTTTAGGAAGTGGTGAAATATGTAGTGTCCGTATGTGTTGTATTAGTCTAGCTTTTCATGATGCCATGATGATGTATCCCAGTAGTAGTCATGATGTATCTGGGAACCTTCCAGGCCTCTCTTCACTCTATAAAAGGAGGAGGCCGAGCAAGAACTTGTAAAGGAGAAGGAATAACCTTATCTAGCCAATTCTATTTCTTACTTATCATATTGCTCAAAGAATGCAGCAGATAAGGGTGAAAGAAGAAAGCAGAGATTGGCACCGGAAGCAATGTAACAAAAAAACCTAGCCAAAAGCGCATGGATTCACAATGAGTAGACAGTATGAGAAGACATAGGCTGGACCCAAACCAAACAGGGCTAACAGAATTTACATGTCAAAAAATTGTGAAGTGGCAGAATCCATCGTGGACTGACAGAAGAGAGGAATGAAAAGTATACGTCCTTCTAGTATCCAAGGAAGCTCCCAAAGGAAGACAGTATGGCAAGAAAAACTTAAATTTGAAAGGAAGAAGCAATTCCCATAAACTATCCCCAAGTGAAATGAGGCCTGGAGGTATTAATGATGGAAGGAGATGAAGTGTGGTATATATGAGACGATGAAGGGCCTGAATGAAGGCGACAGAAAAACAAGAGAGGACCTGAATGGAATGTAGAGATTGCAAAGAGGCCTTTGGCTAAACGGCATCAGGGGGTGCACTTATGTGATATAAGGAGGTCAGGATTTCAACTCCTCTAAGACGTTGATATAACTATTCTAACAACGCTAACTTAAGCCGAGCAAAAAACAACGTAGAGTATTGGTGTATATGCATGAGAGACAGAAAAATCTTCGGAATGAGTGAGCCCCCAAATGATTCTATTTGGAAAACCATAATTTTAAAGAGAGGAATGAACACAATTGATTCTACAATATGAGGAGGAAAGAGAGAAGACAAAAGAGGAAAACTGCACTAAACTTGATCTCTTGGAAACAAGTCCCTACCTTTAGCATCCATAGGAGACAAATCAAGCAATGGCGAGATGTATTATCAAGCACATGATCCTTGAGATCAATGGAAGTATCAGGAGGGATACAAAAGTCATTCTGAACCAACCTGCCACCTCAGGCCAAGAAGAAGGGCCTACAACTATTCACAGCAGTGTTAACAGAAAGAAAGATGTCTGTTGACAGTTCTTGTAACATAAGCATAATTGGAAAAGAGAGTCCTGATGATGTAAAAATCTCCGACCCAATTTCTCTTTGATTGGTCAAGTGATCAAGCTTTTACAAGTCTCAAATTTTTGTTAGCCAAATACTCCCCCAACTTCCATCAATTCCTTTCACACCCAACATTCCTATTGCAGCTCATATAGGCAAATATCTTGGGGTGAGTTTGAATATTGTTTCCCGGATGAAAGAAATCTTGCTTTCCATTGTTGAGAAATTCCAATTCAAATACTAGAGGTGGATATCTATTGTTTTAAATCAGTTTTATCTTCCAAATTCAGCCCTAGAAATTCTAATTCCTTCTAGAAGACCTTTGATTTTGGGCATTGATCAACATGGAGAGAATGTATGCGCAAAGCACAAAGACATATAGAGATAAAGGAGCACCCTGCCTCAAGCATTGGCAAGGATGGAAAAATGGGATGTAAGAACCAATAACAAGCACATAGTAACAAACAGTAGAGAGACATTGCATGATCAAGTTAACCCAATTACCAGGAAAGAGTAGTACTGGCCCTGAGCAGAGTAGTAGTTCTCACGATGAGTGACTTCTTGGGCAATTAATTTTCTTGCTCACTCCGTTTTCAGGGTGGTTGTGCAACATTGTATCTCTCCGAAAATATTACGGGTACATATCCTCATGCACAGTTTGTGCACAAATGGCTTCGTGGGGCCCACTTCAAGGCCACACACAAATAACTTTTAAAATATTTTCCTGAGTTTTATATCATTGGACTCTCGGAGATGATATGGGTGATAGTAGAGGCTCGTATCGTAGAACTAGAACTAGTACGTATGACATGCTCCTTGGGGTCAGGTGATGTTTGCGAGGCATCCTTCGAGCTATTAGATGGCAGTGCCCCCTCCCTCTCTATGACCAGTCAAGGTAGAGTTTTCCTCATGGATGACGAGCCTCGACAAACCTGTTGCTCTACCCTCCATAGTCCATACCACAAGCCTCCTTTGGTCCCGAAGAATGTACCTAAGCTCCACTCATGACCTAGGGTGTTGTTGCAATCATCTTTGGTAGTTTGTTTTGCGCTCGTGGAGCTCTGAAAGTTTAGGAGTTAAAGCAATACCCTAACAAAGAACGAATCTGTGCAGCCAATTAGCTCTCCCGAGATGAGTCAGTTATTTGGAGATGGAAATTTCCACCGACCATATCATGTGGCAGCAGACTTCCGGACACCCACAAATGTGAAGGACCAGCTCTTACGTTTGTGAGGTAAATCTCAAAGAATGTAATGAACAATTTTATAAGCATGTTTTCGAATAGAGAATTAGTGAACGGATTTGCCTAGGAAGAATGAGAAAGGCTAAAGAGATAAATAATAATAATAATAATAATAAGGGACCCAAATGCAACCTAAAAGGACAGTGAATGCATGGTGATTTGACGAATAACTTGCAAATTTAGATACCACGTTGAGAGAGGAGATACACCAATACAAGAAAATGGTTAATTTGCATAAACAAGGGAAACGATGCTCGTCACTGAAATATTGATTTTCAATACATGCCTTTCCACTTCGTTTCAGTTTCATCGCACCTTCAAACAGTCACAAATCTATAGTTGCCACCCGAGAAGCTAACTGAACGGTGAAGATACAATTTACAGGGCTATGTATTTATTTTCCTTAAACACTTTATACCGACTTCTTGTAATCAAGCATTTCCCTAATATTTAACCTAATAGATGGCCCCATTGACGAGCATACATGTGCACTTTTCCAGTATACTCCCTTTGCACCAGATGGCTTGTTTGTTTCAACTGATTTCTGTCACACATTAAAGGAATAAAATGGAATTGAATTAAACAATGTTAGTTATGCATGCTGGATAATGCATGAGAGAGAGAGAGAGAGAGAGAGAGAGAGAGAGAGAGAGAGAGAGAGAGCATACTATTGCAGCAAGCAAGTTTTCAATAAGATCTTCCTCCGAAAAACCTGCCTTTCCAATGGGCATGTGAACTATACCCGTTTTATCTGCTCTGTATTCAAGTTTTCCCCTCCTGAATTCTTGTATAGCCTGAAACAAAGGGGTTGAATTCGTTTCAATTCAGCTAAATTTTTGAAGGGTGTGCTACCTTGCAGATATAGGGTTGGCTCTATTACAATGACTAGAGTATAGTTCGGCCGGGTTCCCTATGGTCATGGTTGCCGGTTGTCAGATACCTCTACTTCAAATGTCCAATGGCACAAGAACAAGGAGAAATATACTTAAATCTTCCGAGGTGAATGTTGTTTACAATGTATCAATGTAACAGTTTGTGCATAATACGTGTTCTGTTGACAATTAGATTGTGAACTGAAACTAGGTATACACCCTAGTATATACATCGAACTCATATGTCAAACCCCTATCCAAGGGTCCAATATCTGACACTCGTACTAGATACATTAAGAGCCCGTGAAACATTAATTAGCGGTACACTTGGTAACAATGCTCAGTGACAACCCACCTTTTTTGTTAATCAAAGAAACCTATTATTTGGCTTTTGGGATATAAACCTTGTGTACGTAGTGCATTTGTTTGACAGCACTAAATAGTGAAGCGTTATATCATCCTACAAGGTATAATCTCATCATACTAATAGTGATTTGCTTTAGTAATATACACCACACATGATATTGTGTATTGGAGACGATGTGGGACAATATACACAATGCAATGAATGCATGTTTAATTCTTACAGTAAGAATTTAACCAAACACTAGATATATAAGCCCTTTGGGTATATGGTCCAATCCGATGAAACTAACGGCCACATAGTGTATGGACAGAAACATTATCAATAATCGAAGTAAAAAGAGCCACAAGTATCAACAAGAAACAAGAATGCGAGAGTGAGAAGGTTCTCTTCCAGTCCCCCCCAACTTGTGTGGAATGATTTCTCCACTCCTCCAGGATCTCCATATCTTCATCAACAAAAATTTTCTTTGATCAGCTTAAAATTTTCAACCACTATAAGGTGTTCTACCGACTCCAGAAATACTTGAACATGGAAGACCAAATTGAATTCATGTGTCCTCTCCTCCTAAAGTTGTGTTGGATAATGAATTGTGGAGGGGACTTATGGCAAATATGATGAAAAACATAACCTAAGCTCCCAGTCTCCCACATGCAAAAAAAAAAAAAAAAAAACCCGCATTGGAGGGCAGCTTGGTGACAGCAAAAATATTCCAAGTCCAAGGATGAAATATTTTTCTTTTGGTAATTCGGTATCCATCCCAATGGGCTAACTTTTCCCAGGGAACAATCCCATCGTCCACTATTGGGGGAAACTATTTAAACCCAGCAAAGCCCCCTATGCCTATGGACAAATACTATTAATATGTTACCTTTTCCTTGCCTAGATTGAGCTCCATTGCTCCCTTTTCTTTCAGCTGGACACTCTTTATACCTTTTTGTTACTACCTCAAACATTCCATTTTTCATCATAGAGCCACTTGCTATTGTAAATATATGATGAAAAACATCTGAACATGATATACCACAGTTCAAATAAAAAATTTAATTGATATATCTCCAAACTCTAGCATCCAGAAATGTATCCACTACCAAAGAAATACTAAGTTACTAACAGGCTTCTCTATACCCATGACGAAAATCAACAATATTAAAAATCATACCTGAGGTATAGCAGATGTAACAGTACCAGCTTTGGGATTTGGCATGAGTCCTCGGGGACCCAAAATCTTTCCTAGTTGGGCAGCCTGATAGAAGGAGGTATGTGAATAAATTCCAGCATACACAATTGATCTTAAAAGTAGACACAATTCCTATATTCATAAAGTGCGTAAAATGAACAATAAGCAAAGCAGTGACTAAGGAGTACTACCACTAGAAAGGGAAATCATTCTACTCGATGAAACATGATATCTGAAATACAAACACAAACACGACAACACACTCCATATCCATTAGATTATGCACATTGACCACTAATGTCAAAAGACCAATCGACAAATACTTGATGACCTTTATTCTTAGCAAAGCCAAAGCCACCATTTCAACTTCATTCCAACCAACTTTTCTTTTCTTTTCAAGGAATCCAAACACTTTGAGACAAAAAATGTCTACGTCAAAAGACAAATGCCAAGTTCTTTAAAGTCAACATTCTTTCCATATTTACTAACCTCCATAACAAATTTATTTACCTTTTTTTGCCTAATGTTTTTAATTTGCAAATGTGCATAGTCATGCTTTGAGCACAGGACATGCCATTGCTAAATATCACTCACTCCCTAACTTAAAGAACCAGTAACGGTCTGGCCATACTACCACAACAAATGTAGGAAATGTAAAAAATAACCAGAGCGAAAGAGATCAGACTAAGATATTTCCTGAAATTATACTGTACGTCATCAAGGAAAGCTACTACCCTAGCAAATTAGGCTTTGGAATGCATGTTCCAAAACAAGGTATGCCTTCCTTCCAAAATGGGAGGCAATCCCTGCCGTATTTCTAGATAATCAAACGCCTTAAGTTAAAAATCCAGTGGGGGATTGTTCTCCATCTCTTGACCAATTTTTAGATTGGTTTGAGCTTTTTCAATTGAATAGGAGTGCAAGTGTATAGGGCTTTTTTGTCTTGTGGCCTTCAATTGTATATGGGCGGCATACCCTTAATGCCTTTTTGGTAATATAATCCTTTACTTATCAAAAATAAATAAAAATCCAGTGGGGGAGTGGAGTTTTAGCAAGAGAAGGGCTACAAAAAATGGTCATTATGCCCTTGGAAAGGTTTATGCATGACTAGAAATAGCATTTCACAGTAGTGGATCTTCAAAATAGTACATTTTAATTTTACATTCTATAGAAGCCTACCCCGATCCTACCACACTTTAGACCATGTGCTGTACGGCATTCCCGTTTCTCGTAGTGGTACATTCTGTGTTTCAGTTGACAATGCTATGACTGTGTGTGTATGTGTGTGTGAGAGAGAGAGAGATCACCATAAAAGATTTTAACCTGACATCAGATATGCCTTAATAATTTTCTCTTTTGGGGATTTGTTTCTTAAAAAATTGGATGCTTATTCGATCACATTAACAATTTTGACCAAAAGAACAACTTAACCTCTTAGCCAAGTTCAGTGAACTGTTCTAATTTTACACTGTGTTAACTTTATAAAATCATCTGCAAAGTGCAAAGAGTAAATTTCTCTGCAAAGAACACAATCCCACTCACTAATGAGAACACCAGAATCCAAGGAAAAGCAAGTCCCAAAATATTATATATAAAATTAAAACAATGGTTTATATATATGATCCGGAGAAAATGGTATAGCATGTGAACAGTGTGTATGCATATACATATGATGCAACAATCTTAACAAGGTCATGACGCAAGTTTATGTAAGTAGTCATATCCTCAATTACGAGTCATAAAGAAAACATGAAGAAAGAGAGAAACAAATTAAAAAGTAGGGGATAATGTAAGAAAGTTTATCTTCTGTAATGCAGGATAGCACATTCAAGTAAGGAGTCCATATAGAAAGGCAAAATAAGGTAACATTTACATGCTGTATCTTCTACTTGAACCCTCACGATTCTTAACCGATAGACAGACAAAACATATTGAAGGAAAATGAGACTTATAATTTTAGACTTTTCCTTGTCTTTTCTTTTTGTTGGGAGGATTATAGACTGTAACTTCTGGACTTCAGCAAAAGTAATGAAGTATCAAAACCCAGTATCATCAAAACAACAAAAAATCAAGACCTTAGGCATCATATCTGGACTCGCGATTAATTTATCGAAATCCATGAATCCTCCTTTTATCTGTTCTATCAAGTCCTCTCCACCAACCAGATCGGCTCCTGCATTTTTTGCCTCATCAACCATTTCACCTGTAGAGAATCAGCTAACTACAATTAGCTATGAGATAGTAATACAATTCAAAAGGCTGTGATTTTCCACTTACATTTCTACAGAGAACAATGAAGTTATTCACCAGGCTGTGCTCAAATGCGCAGAAGACATGGCAGGGCACGTGGAAAATATTATGCCAACATTGTGGCATAGAAGGACAAAATACAAAATGTTTGCAACTCAAAAAGAAGCACAATACAAACAGAAAAGAAAAAGTTAACAGAACCAGATGGAAATAAAACTGGTTCAAAATCCTAAGAGCGTCCTGTTTTATGATATGCTTAACGGATGGGTTTATGATTACATTCTTTCATTTTCTAATATGCTTACATTCACTAAGATCACCAAAACTAGGGTTGCAACTTGCAACCCATGAGCAGTTGAGATATACAGAAACATCAAAAAGGCAGCTGCAAGATTGTGAGAGAGGAAAAATAAACATATTCACTGGTAGATGATTTTCCCATCCTCTTTACATGTACAACTATCATTCACCACAAAGTGCCCCATGCCCTGCAAATTATCCTTCATCACTTCAATCAAAATACCTTATAAGGAATCCTTCCATACCCCAAAAAAGGGTCACCTTAGTTGGAGGTGATAATTCTAAATCCCTTTGCATGCAACAGCAACTCAAAAAAGCCCATGTAGTCCACAACCAAAACATCATTGTCCATATCGGAATACATGATGTCTTCACCGACCAACTGAGGGACGAGAGGAAGAAAAAAAGGAATAACCTAGATTACGTGGTTGAGACAGTGATCGCTGTGGTTACAAAGAGGCGAGATGGGTTAGTGATTTACATATAAGGGCATTTTTTAGTCTACACTGTTAAATTTGCATACACCATCAGGCATTTTTGTGTCTACACTGTTAAATTTTCTTTCTTTCTAATAGAGGTCCCTCACAAGCGGGGAAAGGAGATAAGTTTAAATTACAGATGTAATTTATAAAACTATGTGTGCAGAGGTATTACAGATGTAATTTATAAAACTATGTGTGCAGGGGTACACAGTCTCGCATAATTGCATCCCACAAGATCCATATGTCATCCATGATCAAACTATAGGACCCCATAAGGAACGGTCAGGAGTATAGCACCAACGTATAGTGTCGAAGATGAGATTTTAGTATGATCATTGGTATGGTGATATGATTTTGATGGTTCGGCCCGATTTTCTAGGGCCTTGCAAGACTAGGAGGTTAACAAAGTAGAAGCATTATCAGAACTGGTTGCTACTATTCTAGAACCTATATCCGGACTGGTGCACAGGCTAAGGGCTTCCTAAGGTAGCTTCAAACCATCCCTATGGATTTCAACATGGAATGACTTTCGATCTTGTCAGAGAGAAAGAAAGATCTTGAATTGGTGTTTTCTGGTCAAGGAAAACTGGGAAACAGTAAATCAGCTACTGGTAGATGCTGTTTCCAAGGTAGAAGTGGCCCTTTTTCAATATCTAGAATGTGGCTCACCAGTGTTAAGGTACTTACAGCAGAGATGCTATTAGCAGCTTTTAGAAAGGAGTTAAGAGACCCATGATGGTGGCTCCTTGACTCTTGAGGAACCACATTTGGAGAGAGCGATGATGGAAATCTTTTCTGAAATGGTATACTTCATATTCCTAGGTGAAATGTGGATTTTTGCTGTTATTGATCTCTTTGCTGAGTTTTGAGTGATGCATCAGTTATCCACATAAACCAAAGACACACAAAAGGAAAGGGAGGGAAGAGAATGGAAGAGGGCGGGTGCGGGGGGGGGGGGGGGGGGGGGGGGGGGGGGGGGGGTGGGGGGATGTAGTTATTTACCTTGAGCCAGAACAGCCACTTTAACGGTCCGTCCAGTTCCCTTCGGCAAACTCACCTATCATGGAAGCAATTGAAAAAATCAACTGTGGCATAAAAGGACCGATGACACTTCTTGATATAGATTTCTCAGTGTCAATAAATACTAATAAACTCACCGTTGCCCTCAGCTGTTGATCATTGTATTTCGGGTCAATGTTGAGGCGAAAATGCGCTTCAGCTGTTTCAACAAACTTTGTGCTTGCCATTTGCTTGAGTAATTGTACTGCTGTT
Organism: Rhododendron henanense subsp. lingbaoense; assembly: GCA_020567845.1. Classification (NCBI taxonomy): domain Eukaryota; kingdom Viridiplantae; phylum Streptophyta; class Magnoliopsida; order Ericales; family Ericaceae; genus Rhododendron; species Rhododendron henanense. Next base: position 38,464,900 of record CM036312.1, read on the forward strand.
TTTACATCATACTCTTTCTTGTTTTCCCTCAACTTTTGAACTTCCAAGAATCTCTTAGATCTAGTCTGATATTCCCAATAACAGGAGGATACAAAAGGGAAACTTTGAATACATGAACTTACAATTAAGTCTAGACAAGCAGTAGGAATATGAAGTTAAACAACCTATACAACAGAAAATGATAGAGGACCAGCAACCATAGTGACACCTGACACATCATGTTTCGGATTCTAGCACTGTCAAAACAATTCACAAGTAGTAAACTCTCAACGACACAATATGTAATACCACAAACAACATTGGGAGCAAGACAAAACATTGTACGCCAAATCTTTAACCACGAGCTCATGTAACTCTTACTCAATGATCCTTTAAATTTCAAAATAATTTGAGAATTTTGAGGAAATTGGGTGGTATTGTTGTAGAGATGTGTTCATGGTTTATACTCATTATATAAAAACCAGAATACTTTGTTGAGTATCCCTTTCCAGACCAGAATTTTAGCTGCTTGAGCAAAGACCACTGATTGAACTAGCAGCTAAGACCACTGATTGAACTGCTAAAACAGCCCTGATTTGTAAGGTGCTAGTCAGGCGGAAAAGGGTCGCCTAGCGCCTAGGCACCAACTAATTGGTCGCCTAGTGCCTAGCGGGAACTATGTGCCAACAAGTCTGCTGCCTAATCTAGGACCACCACCTAGCGCCTAGGCTGGGACTAATCGGCCTAAGTGGCTGACTTTTATAAAACTGGATGAAATACAATAGCTATGGTAATCCTTTACAACCTATATTGGCAAAATCACCTCTTATATCTTACAATTCTTTTCAATGCTCGCACATCCAACCTACAATCCACGTGAAAAATGAAAATAAATAAGAAATGTGATTAGACATATACTCTGTCTCTCTTCAGAGGCAATGCAGCTTTGCCTTTCTTGGGCTTTGTTGGAGCTGTAACAGCAGCTTTCTTCACACCATCCTCATCCTCATCATCCTCGTCTTGCTCCAAATCTTTAGCTACCTTCGCTTGAGAAGCCACAGCTGCAATTGCAACTGGGTAATTCCTGGATTTGGGCGAAGAACCATCAACCCAATTATTGGTTGGTTTTCTCCCCCTGCAATGCAACAGCACGGGGTAGAGAGAGAAAGTGTTGGAGCAGTTGAGGAAGTGGGGTTTGGGCCTGGAGGAGAGAGAGGGGTTGAGGTCTTGCGGGAAGACAGAGGAAGCGGTGGCGTAGGATAGCAGCAGAGTCGTAGAGGGCGTAGCAGTGGAGGCTGCCATTTTTGCTTGCGTTGTTTTGAGAGTCTGAGACCTGTGTCTCCCTTTTGTGTAACTGGAGATGATATGATAAGATAGGGATGCGTTTACTGTAAATAAATTAAAATCATTAATTATGATGAGGTCTCATGTTAGCTTACATTGGCCCTATCACCTATGGCGGAGATTAGTAGTAGTATTTTTTTCATATATAAATGTATAGCCTACTTTTAAGAAGGTGAGTGCGATAGTGCGCCCGCCATGCGGTTGATTCGGCAGTCCATTTTGACACGGGCAGTTTGAATTTAGTCTGAGCTCTTACAAATTTGGACCACCCATTGTTCGGATTAAAATTTGAGTCGTTAATTGACGAGATGAACGGCCGAATCGGCGGCGGCTACACTACAGTACCGCTAAGCGTCATATGGGTGGAGCAAGTCTAAAAGGACATCAATCACCACACTAAGCACTCGCACCTCAAGAGAAAGATGTGAGATGTGATGAAGAGTGTCATTGAGTTACAAGTTCGTTGGCCCTACGCAGAGATTATCATGACCCAATAATTCCCATGCCTATAGTACAGACAACAACAAAATAGGGTTGTTTCCCAAAAAAATTACTCGCAAGTAAGATGGTGAATTTTAATACATATTTTCTTCCTCTTAATTTGTTTGTCTAATTTTAATATAATTTACAAAATTGTCTATATCTCACCGTTTTATAATATGTTGTAAAATTCTATAAAATTGTTTAATAAAATTAAATAAAATCTATCAAACAAAATCTATTTTACACATAAAAGTATTATAGATTGAAAATTACATACAATCTTTGAGAAGTTTGTAATAGTGGAATTGTGGGAATGGATAATTAAATTGGGACCGCGGGAATACTATTTAGGGCAAAATACAAATTATCTCCCTATGGTTTTGTCGTTTTGCAGATAATTTGTGTTTTATAAATGCCCAATTTGTCTCCCTATGATTTTGGAATAAAATGCAACATTACATATTCCGTCCAAAATAACGGTGTGTGTGTCACACGCGCTTAAACTGCGTGTATGGCATGAAAAATTGTATGATAATAAAACGATAATACCCTTGGTTCATCTTCTTCCCTAAGGCTCCGTTCAGTTGACAGGAATGTTCTACCGGAAAGTTATTTTCAGGAAAAATTAAGTCAAGTAAAGTAAATGAAAAAGAAATCTATTTTCTTGTGAGTGTTCATTTGACAGTTTTTTTTGGCAGAAAAACTAAAGTTTAGTGGTTCATTTGCCGGGGAAAGACACTTATGAGAAATTTCTTTATTTTTATTCCCATGGCTAATTTTAAATAAAAGTAACTTTGAGAGCTAAATAATAGGCTATCATATTTCAAAAGTTAACACATACGGAAAATGTATTTTATCTAATGCAAAACCTTAACATGAAATGAAAAAATCGATTTGCAATTCCCTATTCAATTTGCTATATTCTGAATGGTCATGCAAATCCCCCATTTAAATTGACATTATATGATAATCAACCGTACAATTAAAGTTTAAAAAATAAGTAGATGATAACTAAATAAATAAATATTAAACAACCGTGCTTTGATTAGTTGCCGATGCAAAAACTCACTGAAAATTAGTTAGTACAAAACAAAATTGAAGACTAATGACAAGATAAATAAATACTTCCAAAAAAAATAAACTACCAATCTTTTTCCACAACAATTATCTCAGAAAGCACCATAATAGTCGAAATTATTGTTGCTCACGTAAATCTCGAAGTGTCTTTCTAAGAACCTAATTTGTATTTTTTTGTTATTGGCGTCATTCACTTTTTTCCTTACCCGCCAATTATTTTGGCCCCACAATGGATAAAACTTTTCCCATGTCGCAAAATCCTATGCTTTTGGCCGGATCACTTTTGCAAGAAAGTAAATCTTGCAGGAAAACTTAAAAACATATTTCCCACTACTTTCCTACCAACTGAACACTACAAAAGTTATGAAAAAGTTGATTTTCCCGTCCTTTTCTGTACTTTCCTGACAACTAAACGGGGCCTAAATCTTCCCTAAATCACCAGGAAAACACAACAGAAAATTGAAATAAAATGGAAACCGAGCAGGATTTCTTCTTCCCTCGACTGGTTCTCTCTCCCTCCCTCTCCAATCTCTCTCCCTCTTTCTTTCCATTATGCATTTATACAACATATAAACGTATACATAGATCTATACACGCGTACATATATATCACGCACACACGAACAGTAGTACAGTACTCGCTGGGCAGCCATGGTTGTCCGCGAGTTGGGCCTTCGGCCGCCGTCCAAGCCCTCTCCTACCAAAATCTCTCTCTAAGTCTTTCTCTCTCTTGGTTCTCTTTCTCTCTCCTCCCCTCCGTGATTTTGCCACGGCGATGGCCGCCGGTCGGACCCTGTAGCCAAGAATGACAAACCCAGGTATGCATGGTGTTGTTTTGTGGGAAACTTTTGTCGGGCAAATAAAATCCACTTGTACAAGATGGATTTAAGTTCTATTTTAATTTGCATTTTGGTTTATGAGAACACGAAGGGACATTTTTCCTTTGCCAATTTCACTGGGCCGCCGCTATTCGCAGCCCAGTTTGTGCTACTCGCAGACGATTGCTACCTACAAACCACCACCTTATAAGAATCTGCTACTTACAGCCAACAAATTATCCCTGAATTTCCCTTTTTGCCCTTCTATGCAATTAACATACAACCCAGCTCCAAAATTCAGTCGATCGTTCCATTTCCCTTTTCTAGGTTTTCTTCTACAGCTTCCATTCCATCCACAGCTCCCGTCTCTCTCTCTCACACCAGTCCAGTACTGCCACCGCCACTGTCACGCCCTCGATTTTTAAACATAAATAAATAACCATTTCAATAAAAGTCCTCGCATTAAGTAAATAATATCCCAAAAGAGAGTTCCCACCTGTTTAATTACATGCCAAGTCTCCAAGTTTCAAAATATACAACATTGGCACTCCGGCCCAAGTTAAACTTCGATTCAAGTACAAGTATTAAGAACGTTACAACTTTAAGCAAAAGATCGTTCAAAAACAAATTTAGTTACAAGGCCATCTCAAACCCAAAAGTAAACTAAATACAAAGATGGATGAGTAACAAAGTCAAGTAAGCCTCCAAAAGTCTCCACGTCTCAAGTTCAAGGCATGCACGCTACTGACCGGCGTTTAAACCTGAAAAGAAGGATTTTGTTGAGCTACTAGAGCCCAGTAGGAAATTCTCTACAGATTCTATATGCAATAAGATGATAAGCATGAATGTGGCACATTGAATTTCATGACAAGGTCCTACAACGCAAGTCAATACTATTTCAAGTAACGTACCAATTCTCACACACACACACACATCCTCCAACCCATCTCCACCCCTTGCGAGTTGTGTTTCCACCCCTTGCGTCACAATATAATCCACCCCTTGCGATTCTTGTGTTTTCACCCCTTACGTCACAATATACTTCACATTCATCTCACAACAACGACTCTATTATCACCACAATCAAGACCAGTGCCTTAACCACATTTAACGCATACAGACATTATCAAATACGTTACAACAAGCTCATAAACCATAACAATCAAGACTATTGTGCCCATTTTCGATGGAATATGCAATCACCAAGCCACATTCACTCAATTCAACTATAAGTAGCATTCAAACACCCAAAACATACTTAATCAACTTAGAACATGTAGAGAATGAGAGAAATCCCTTCCGAAGTGGGTTTTGATCAAAACCCTAAGTCTACCGAGAGCCAAACCCTTGAATCCTTCGAAAATGAGCTTCACCCAAGCTTAGGTACAAGATCTAGAGTGAATACGACCCAAAAACATGATAAACAAACGAGGATCAACAAGTGATTTAGAGGAGAGAGAGAAAAACGTGGGTGAGAGCCCCAAGACAAGAGTGAGAACACAAACTTACCTCTTGTTCTCCAAAAGCAAGATTCAAGTGAGATTTGAGGTTGGAAACCCTTGGATCTTGAAGATTTGAGCTTGAAATCAAGAGGTTTGGGTGAGATTGGAGTGAGGTGGGTGAGAGGGGGTGTTTAGATCTGTTTTCGTGGCCAAATGGTGTGGGAAATGACAAAAAGGAGTATTTATAGTGGTCCAAAAAGCGTGCTGAAAAAGTGCAGAAAACAGACCATGTACCGGTACGGGGAAAAGCTGTACCGGTTTATGAACCTTCAAACTCTCAGAAAGCACAACTTCTGGACACCATGTACCGGTACGGGGAAAAGCTGTATCGGTTCATGAAGGGCAGAAAAAGAATTTTTTTTCAACGGACACCGAAACGAACCCGACTTGGTACTAACACTTTCAAGCATCAATACAACATCAAAACTAACATTTTACCAACCTCCAAGAGTCCGATACACACCTGAATACGTATCTCCGTACACCCCGCTACATACGAGCGATTTTACTAATAATATATTTACTTAACGGAATAAATGATTTCCGAAATTAAAACAAGTTTGCGAGTCTCTACAATCTATCCTCCTTAAAGAAATTTCGTCCCGAAATTTACAATTCAAGTCAAACATACTTATGCATCAAGTAGTCTTGCCTATACCACAACACATATCATGAAACAATCAAACCAACACTCACACAACCAAAATTCGAGATTTACATTGATTCAACTTGAAAATAGGTGCGGATACTTCTCCCTAACCTCGTCTTCCCTCTCCCATGTCGACTCTTCCTTCCCGAGATGACTCCACAGAACTCGCACTAACGGAATAGTCTTGCCCCTCAATACTTGGTCACGTGAATCTAGAATACGTATCGGCTCCTCCTCATAAGACGCATCAGCTTCCAACTCTAATTCGGACCACTCTAAGACATGAGACGGATCCGGTTCGTACTTTCGCAACATTGATACATGAAATACGTCGTGAACCCCCGATAACCTCGGTGGCAAGGCCAGTCGATAGGCAACTTCCCCAATCTTCTCGATAATGTCGAATGGTCCAATGAAACGCGGTGAAAGCTTCCCTTTTTGCCCAAAACGAGATAGTCCCCGACGTGGCGATACCTTAAGAAACACGTGATCCCCCACTTCGAAAGATAACGGTCGGCGACGGCGATCAGCGTAACTCTTTTGCCTACTTTGGGCGGTTAACAATCGTTGACGAATCACTTTGACTTGCTCGGTAGTTCTCTTTTGTGCTTCAAGAAGACGTAGACGAATCGCTCTCGTGCTTTCGGAAGTCTCTTGAATCAATTCAGGCCCGACCAATGTAGCCTCGCCCAACTCGGTCCAACAAACAGGTGATCGACACGGTCTCCCATACAAAGCCTGTCACGCCCTCGATTTTCAACATAAACAATAATAACATTTGATAATCAAAAGCCTCACCGGAATTACAATAAATAACCCAAAAGATAGTTTAAGTCCCAAGTCCATAAACCTTTCCAATAATTACATAATTCCACAATAGAAAGTACATTACGATGCAGTTTTGGTGTACAAAGATACGCAAGTACATCTGAAAATAGCTTTAAACAACGACCTCAGCATGCAATCCAAGCACTCCGTGACAATGACCTGCAATATATCTGAAAAAGATAGGTTGAGCTACACTAGTCCAGTAGAGAAATCTATGCACATGTTATGAAGAAACATGCCGAGTACGCTTCTAGAGTGAATGAACAGAGACAGATATACCCAAGATTTGTATGGCTATCAACAAACAACTCACAATGGCCAAGGGATTCTAGACGACCCTATGTACGACACCTATCACTTCACACCCCACACCAACGTCACTAATATTCTCACATCTAACATAATTAACCAATCCTTAGTTTATCAACTGATACATCGCATCACATCTATCTCCACTTTCATTCTCATTTCACAATCTTTCACATTTCTCATTTCATAACCCAATCCCATCTCATATTAAAGATCTTCTTTCCTTTCTTTTCTTTTAATCAGATATCTCCCATCAATAATCACTAGGGTCACCTCGGGTCTAGTTCCCTCAAGCGTAGGGTCACCCCGAGTCTATTCCCTTAATAATAATAATCACTTGGGTCACCTCGGGTCTATTCCCTCGAGCGTAGGGTCACCCCGAGTCTATTCCCTCAAGAATAATAATCACCTGGGTCACCTCGGGTCTAGTTCCCTCGAGCGTAGGGTCACCCCGAGTCTATTCCCTCCATAACGACCACTTGGGTCACCTCTCACATTTTCAAAATCGACATCATATTATAATTGATTTCATCACCATTTTATCAGTTGTACCACCAAACTTCAATCAATCATTCATAACTCCACAAATATACTCGTTCATGCCCTTTTTGTAGTTTATAAATCCACATCCTACTTAACGTACTAAGAACTTAAATATAACCTTACAATACTCTACTCATTTGCTTCTACGCTTGACCTCATGGGACGAGTGCCTAAAGAATTGAGATATTCGATAAGTTGTGAGGACACCAGTTAATATATCATCTCTACAGTTCTATCACAACATCGATTTTACCTCAAGCATTCTAAACGACCTAACAGTCACCACATGGATAACATTTCAAACTATTAACCATATCATGATTCGACTATAAGTTTTACACGTCCTTCCCTTAATAATACACCACAAAACCACAAGTAACGTACAAACCCACCACTTACCCGACAGTATACCTCCGGCCAATACCGACACCTAACCCTCATGGAACGAGTACCAAAGGAACTAACAATGAGAACACGGATTACGATCCTACCTTTAAAATCACCAGACGAACATGCATCTACCCAATCATACTTACCACAATGCCTCGCATACCTACAACTTCCCTAAACAATCTTACGATACAACCTCCGTTACAACGATACTAAAATTTCGATTAAAGATTGTCTAAGAAATGGAATCGAGCAACGAGTCATTGGGAAATGAGCAACCAAGTTTTAGGATGGTTTAATGGTGCATAAAAGGTATTAGGAGTGATCGGGGGTCAAAATAACGAAGTTTGGAACAAGGCAGTGAAAACTGCCCATAAGCAACTGGTATCGATACGGCCAAAATGGCTGTATCGATACAGGATGCTTATCAGCAAAGTCCACTCTGTTTTAATGATGTATCGATACAGCAAGAATCCCGTATCGATACGGAGTGGTTTCGAGCAGATAAACAGCAGATTTTCTGGGTTTCAACCACACCGACTACAACAACAATGATACGCACGATCTATCAACATAAACACCATATTTACACATAACATGTACAAGAAATCCCTACCTCGAAGTCGGAGAGCAAACACACGAGGAGATCGGGCCACGCAAGCCCCGGAACTCCAACTTTGAAATACGTCCAAAATACTCCGAGCCGAGCCGAACCGGGCAAGCTACAAGCTCAAAAGCACGAGAGGAAGGTGGAATGGAGGTTGGTTTGAGTGGGTTTTGGTTGGGAGCGAGAGGGAGAGGGAGAGAGAGAGAGGAGCCGAGAGGGGGAGAGACGCCGGTGAGAGAGGGAGGAGAAAAATAATTCTCTACTCTCTCACCCTCCTATATATACCCAAATATCTACTAATTACACTTTACACCCCTCTAATTGCAATTCTATCGCTCAAACCCCAAATCACATAACACACATTTCAAATTTTCCTCAATTTCTAATATCAAATAACCCTTTAAATAATTTCCAAAATTACGGGTCCTTACACCCTTCCCTCCTTATAGAAATTTCGTCCTCGGAATTTACTAAGCCAAGTCCAACCAACACACACCATACTGATACGCATCAGCCATAACATGGTTCACCATACCGCAATTTAGTAATCATGAAAATCTACGTTTCAACTCATGTCAATAAAATCGAAACAAACGCAAGCATTTCTTTCTAACCTTGTCCTCCTTTTTCCCACGTAAATTCACACTAACGACATCCTCTTACCCCTCACAACTTAATCACGTAAATCTAGGATACGTATCGCTTGGTTACCATAGGACACACCGGCTTCTAACTCAAGTTCGGACTTCACTAACACATATATTAGATTCGGCTCACACCTCCACAATGTCCGTATATACATATATAACGTATCACAAGTATCCGAAAGTCTCGGTAGCAATGCCAAACGGTACGCAATTTCTAAGCTCCCTTTCATCGCGAAGTCTCTACATACGATTATCTATCCAAACACAACGATCTTGCCTCTAAACGCAACCCGATAATCCAATTGACTTTTCGAGACTTCCATTTAGAATGGGCGGTGATCAAGCGCCTCTTCCAAGTGGATTTCATCGGTAGTCGCTTGGCTATCCAAAACACACACCGTATCCGACACTTAACCTATCTTTCTAGCGGTCAAAGCTTCATCTTCCATCCAAGACGAGACAAACTCCAACACAGTGATGATTTACGAAGCACATACCTTCCCTTCTTCAAATAACTTTAGGTGACGACGACGGTCAATACAATCCTTCGGTCGGCCCTACACGGTTTGCAATCTGTAACAATCTTTACCCTCATCTTTTCGGTCATTCTCCCTCGAGCTTCCAAATATCATCGGCGAATAGATTTCATCATACCTCTCAATACTAAATCTAGCGAATCCACAACACAAGCCAATTCTTCTAAAAGTCGCGCCAAATTTTCGCTCCAGGTTGGGTCATTCTAGATCACGAGAAGAATTCAATTTGTTATCTCAAACGACGCGAGCAAGCTTCAAAACTCAAGCAACGTCAATCAAGAATTCAAAGAACGGTAAAGAGGTATCCGAAATTCAAAGAACACGTGGAATCTTTAGGGTGGTTAGGTAACAAACTCAAAGTACCTTTTTATGGTAACCCAAGAAATTTCAAATGATTGATCAAAACTCTCTTATTGCTTTACAAGTCAAAGGAGTTAACGGGTAACGTCTTGACAAATGAAAGATCCTGATATTAAGGATAAGCACAAGGTAATGAGACTGACCTCTTGTAAACTAATCGATCCAAAATCAGAAATTGCGCAGTACTAGAAATGAGTAAAACTACCAACAACTTGAGGCTAAGCATTTCAGGATGAATCAGGTGCCTCCAGAGTTGAGAAACCATAACAGAGTTGAATAACACTGAGAGGAATTATAACAAGCAGATTCGAATTGAACAACATCAACAAATGGGTCTCAATAAACATGTCTCCACAAGATTTAATTTTAAGTACGACATAAGAACTTGAGTAGAATGGCAATTTCCAACAAACAGACTAGTATCCGCAACAACGAATTTCACATCAACCGCATAGGTCCAGGCAAGCAAATGGGTACAAGGCGAGTGCAAATTCAAATCGCATAACTCCATAATCATGAAATCAGAATAATTGGTGGCACCAAAGAAGATAATAAGAGCATCAAAGTCTGAATTAAAGGCACCAACGAACTTGCATAACACAAGGAAGTAACCACAGATTGGGTTTTATAGGTCGAATTTCAACATAAGATCTTGCGCAGAACAACTTTGATAGACGAACAAACTGATAGTCGCGACAGAGGGATCCAAACTGACCAACGAAAAATCCATCCTAAGCATGGTAGTTGCAACAATGGAACTCTGAATGAGAAACAAGGAGCATTTGTCAACATTAATAGCAAACGTGTCACAGGATACCTCGCCACAAGATTTTGAGTATTCCCAAGAAAAGCTAGGAATGGATTGCGTAACAATTACAACGGATCAACTACACAACGGATTTCACGGAAAAATAGTTTACGATACAATTCTAACAACATTCAGCTAGGCCAAAGAAAAAGGATAATACAAGAAACAACTCTTACAAATTCACGTTCGGAATATCACCAACCATCATGGTTACAACTAATCCCTGTCCAAATCAAATCAAATCTCGCTATAAGCAAACTAAAGAAGTCAAAGGCAACTCCTCAATACGGAACGATTAACCTCTAGTCTCGACATACATGATCTATTGATGCTTCTCAATACGCAAGGACTAAGATTCCTGATTTTCAATTCCAAACATGAACAATGATGTGATTCTCAACGAATGACAAGATTTCAAAGCAAAAGTATTATAGCGAACGAATCGAATGATAAGGAGAGGAAGATACCTCAAACAACTAACATTTCTGAGAGCTAGAGAGTGGAAGGAAATGGTTTAGCTACTGAACTGCATCTATTGTTTCGGTGTACGCTTATGCTGCTGCACGGAGCTCGATTCATCATGTACTCCCAATCCCCGAGGACAATTCCTTGCCATGTGGCCACGTTCGCCGCAAGTATAACAAGATCCCCCACGCCATGGACATTGAGAACGAATATGACCGGACTGACGACATCGATAACACACAATCTGACGCTTGAGAAGAACTCCCGGATTCTTGGAATAAGGAGGTGGCTTAAGGCCCTGCTGACCCTGAATAGAGGAATTTGATACCCTAGGTTTCTTCCTTCCTGAACTCTTAACACTCTCTGAGGATGACCTCGCGCTAATGACTCGACGTTTAATTTCCCCTACATTCAAACCAATCCGCGCACTCTCCAGAATCTCAACTCCCTTTGCACTCTCATCGATCTCAGGAAACATCGCCTCATCCCTAGTACACTGACTCACTTCATTCTCCTCATATGCATTACAGTCCTGGTGCTCACGATCCTCGATCTCACCACACCTATCTCCAAGCTTCGAATACATCTAACTATGAAAGCATAAGAAACAAAATCGCCAACGTTAGTCACTTAACTATATGCTACAGGTCTCTAACCTTTCCAACAAGAATCAACAACTCTGCGCCACTCTACCGTAATACCAATGCAATGACACAACAATGGACTAATATCATTCATGCAAGCACACGCGTGGTTTTGTAAAATGATGCAGCGATTTTTTTTTTTTTGAACCCATGAGACTAAAAGCCTCCCCACGGTCTCGAGGTGTTCTAAACCTATGCTCTGATACCAAGTTGTCCCGCCCTCGATTTTCAACATAAACAATAATAACATTTGATAATCAAAAGCCTCACCGGAATTACAATAAATAACCCAAAAGATAGTTTAAGTCCCAAGTCCATAAACCTTTCCAATAATTACATAATTCCACAATAGAAAGTACATTACGATGCAGTTTTGGTGTACAAAGATACGCAAGTACATCTGAAAATAGCTTTAAACAACGACCTCAGCATGCAATCCAAGCACTCCGTGACAATGACCTGCAATATATCTGAAAAAGATAGGTTGAGCTACACTAGTCCAGTAGAGAAATCTATGCACATGTTATGAAGAAACATGCCGAGTACGCTTCTAGAGTGAATGAACAGAGACAGATATACCCAAGATTTGTATGGCTATCAACAAACAACTCACAATGGCCAAGGGATTCTAGACGACCCTATGTACGACACCTATCACTTCACACCCCACACCAACGTCACTAATATTCTCACATCTAACATAATTAACCAATCCTTAGTTTATCAACTGATACATCGCATCACATCTATCTCCACTTTCATTCTCATTTCACAATCTTTCACATTTCTCATTTCATAACCCAATCCCATCTCATATTAAAGATCTTCTTTCCTTTCTTTTCTTTTAATCAGATATCTCTCATCAATAATCACTAGGGTCACCTCGGGTCTAGTTCCCTCAAGCGTAGGGTCACCCCGAGTCTATTCCCTTAATAATAATAATCACTTGGGTCACCTCGGGTCTATTCCCTCGAGCGTAGGGTCACCCCGAGTCTATTCCCTCAAGAATAATAATCACCTGGGTCACCTCGGGTCTAGTTCCCTCGAGCGTAGGGTCACCCCGAGTCTATTCCCTCCATAACGACCACTTGGGTCACCTCTCACATTTTCAAAATCGACATCATATTATAATTGATTTCATCACCATTTTATCAGTTGTACCACCAAACTTCAATCAATCATTCATAACTCCACAAATATACTCGTTCATGCCCTTTTTGTAGTTTATAAATCCACATCCTACTTAACGTACTAAGAACTTAAATATAACCTTACAATACTCTACTCATTTGCTTCTACGCTTGACCTCATGGGACGAGTGCCTAAAGAATTGAGATATTCGATAAGTTGTGAGGACACCAGTTAATATATCATCTCTACAGTTCTATCACAACATCGATTTTACCTCAAGCATTCTAAACGACCTAACAGTCACCACATGGATAACATTTCAAACTATTAACCATATCATGATTCGACTATAAGTTTTACACGTCCTTCCCTTAATAATACACCACAAAACCACAAGTAACGTACAAACCCACCACTTACCCGACAGTATACCTCCGGCCAATACCGACACCTAACCCTCATGGAACGAGTACCAAAGGAACTAACAATGAGAACACGGATTACGATCCTACCTTTAAAATCACTAGACGAACATGCATCTACCCAATCATACTTACCACAATGCCTCGCATACCTACAACTTCCCTAAACAATCTTACGATACAACCTCCGTTACAACGATACTAAAATTTCGATTAAAGATTGTCTAAGAAATGGAATCGAGCAACGAGTCATTGGGAAATGAGCAACCAAGTTTTAGGATGGTTTAATGGTGCATAAAAGGTATTAGGAGTGATCGGGGGTCAAAATAACGAAGTTTGGAACAAGGCAGTGAAAACTGCCCATAAGCAACTGGTATCGATACGGCCAAAATGGCTGTATCGATACAGGATGCTTATCAGCAAAGTCCACTCTGTTTTAATGATGTATCGATACAGCAAGAATCCCGTATCGATACGGAGTGGTTTCGAGCAGATAAACAGCAGATTTTCTGGGTTTCAACCACACCGACTACAACAACAATGATACGCACGATCTATCAACATAAACACCATATTTACACATAACATGTACAAGAAATCCCTACCTCGAAGTCGGAGAGCAAACACACGAGGAGATCGGGCCACGCAAGCCCCGGAACTCCAACTTTGAAATACGTCCAAAATACTCCGAGCCGAGCCGAACCGGGCAAGCTACAAGCTCAAAAGCACGAGAGGAAGGTGGAATGGAGGTTGGTTTGAGTGGGTTTTGGTTGGGAGCGAGAGGGAGAGGGAGAGAGAGAGAGGAGCCGAGAGGGGGAGAGACGCCGGTGAGAGAGGGAGGAGAAAAATAATTCTCTACTCTCTCACCCTCCTATATATACCCAAATATCTACTAATTACACTTTACACCCCTCTAATTGCAATTCTATCGCTCAAACCCCAAATCACATAACACACATTTCAAATTTTCCTCAATTTCTAATATCAAATAACCCTTTAAATAATTTCCAAAATTACGGGTCCTTACAAAGCCTCATACGGTGCCATCTCGATACTAGATTGGTAACTATTATTGTAAGCGAATTCGACTAACGGTAGGTGATCTTCCCAACTACCTCGAAAATCCATAACGCAAGCCCGGAGCATATCTTCTAAAATTTGGATCGTTCTCTCGGATTGCCCATCCGTTTGAGGATGATACGCGGTGCTAAATAAAAGATTGGTGCCAAGAGCGGCCTGCAGACTTTGCCAAAAGCGCGCGGTAAACCTTGGATCTCGATCCGACAAGATAGAAACGGGGATCCCATGAAGACGGATAATCTCACGGATGTACAAACGGCTAAGCGTCTCAATCGAATCCGAAACCTGAATAGGTAAGAAATGCGCTGACTTGGTCAATCGATCAACTATCACCCATATGGCATCATGCCCCCTCGGCGACCTTGGTAAACCGGTAACGAAATCCATAGTCACATTCTCCCATTTCCACTCGGCTACAGGTAATGGTTGTAACTCCCCGGCGGGTCGTTGATGTTCGGCTTTGACTTGCTGGCACGTAAGGCATTTGGATACGAAAACGACGACGTCCCTCTTCATTCCCGGCCACCAAAATTGTCTACGCAAGTCATGGTACATTTTCTTCCCCCCCGGATGCACGGCTAAAGGCGAATGGTGAAATTCTCGCAAGATTTCCTCCCGACATGAAATGGGTACGAACAATTTTCCTTGGTATTGCAAACCTTGATCGGCATGAATCATCCACCCCTCTCGAGCGTTTCCGCTAAGAAACTTGGTGCGAAACTCTCCCGCTTCTTCATCTTGTTGTTGGGCCTCAACTACTCGAGTCGACAAGGTTGATTGAACGGTCAAGTTACATAAGGTGACTCCCTCTCGAATCTGCTCAAAATGTAAAGCGTACGAACCCAAGTCGTTCATCGTTTTCCACTCATGGATAGCTAAACTAGCAAGATGCGTCGATTTTCTACTCAATGCGTCCGCTACAACGTTCGCCTTTCCCGGGTGGTATTGCAATTCAAAGTCGTAGTCTTCTAGGTGTTCCATCCAACGGCGTTGACGTAGATTGAGTTCCTTTTGAGAAAACAAATACTTAAGACTCTTATGATCGGAAAACACCTCGAATCTCTCACCGTAAAGATAATGACGCCAACTCTTTAACGCAAAAACGACGGCCGCAAGTTCTAAATCATGGGTAGGGTAATTCCGCTCGTGAGTCTTCAATTGCCGCGATCCGTACGCTACCACTCGCCCCAACTGCATCAATACGCACCCTAACCCTTCTTTCGAAGCATCACAGTACACTGAATAACCGACTCCCCGTTCAGGCACAACCAAAACCGGCGCGGTAGTCAACCTTCTCTTCAATTCTTCAAAGGCCTTCTCACACGCGTCGTTCCAAATAAAACGAGTTCCCCTACGAGTCAACTTCGTCATCGGAGCCGCTAAACGGGAGAAATCGAGGACAAAACGACGATAGTACCCGGCCAAGCCCAAGAAGCTACGGATTTCAAAGACACTCTTCGGTCGTTGCCAATTCATCACGGACTCTATCTTTCCCGGATCAACGGACACCCCATCATTCGACACGACGTGACCCAAAAACTTGACCTCGGACAACCAAAATTCACACTTGCTAAGTTTGGCGTACAATTGGTTTTCTCTCAAGAGTTTAAGAACGATAGAAAGATGAGATTGGTGTTCCTCCTCCGAAGGTGAGTAGATAAGGATATCGTCTACAAAAACGACCACGAAACGATCAAGATAAGCACGAAAGATGCGGTTCATCAAATCCATGAAAGTTGCCGGTGCATTCGTCAACCCAAAAGGCATAACAACAAATTCGTAGTGGCCATAACGAGTACGAAAAGCAGTCTTAGGAATGTCTTCCCTCCGAACCCTTACTTGATGATAACCGGACCTCAAATCAATCTTAGAGAAACAAGTTGCACCTCGAAGCTGATCAAACAAATCGTCGATTCTAGGCATTGGGTATTTATTCTTAATAGTGACACGGTTCAACTTACGATAATCGATGCACAAACGTAGCGACCCATCTTTCTTCTGAGCAAATAAGGCCGGTGCTCCCCACGGTGATGTACTCGGACGAATAAACCCCAAACCTTCCAACTCTTGCAACTGCGTCTTCAATTCTCTCAACTCGGCGGGCGCGAAACGATAAGGAGGTACAGAGATGGGAGCAGTACCAGGAAGCAAGTCAATAGAGAATTCGATTTCCCTTTCGGGTGGCAAACCAGGTAACTCCTTCAGAAATACGTCTGGAAAGTCATAAACAACAAGGGGTAACTCCCCACGCGTGGATACGTCCTCATCTAACGCCAAACTCGCTAACAAGGCATACATCGACTCCTGCTCTCTAGACCCACACAGATACGGTTCTAACGGTTCCCGTCGCTCCCCGAAGAACTCGAAACAAGGACCCTCAGGCGGACAGATACGGACCCGACGCTTGAAACAATCAATGGTTGATTGAAATGTAGATAACCAATCCATTCCCAATATGAGATCGAAACTCGACATATTCAACACAATGAAGTCAAAAGTGAAACGACGCTCTTGGATGATAAGTTCGCAATCCCGACAAATACGATCTAACGGCGACCTACCTCCTATAGGTGTCTCAACGAACAACGGAGGACTAATACTCTCAAATTCCAACTCCAAAGCACAAGCAAAAGATGCAGCAATGAACGAATGCGATGCTCCAGAATCAAATAATACTCTAGCAAAGGAATTAAACAATAGAAATGTACCCCTTACGACCGAAGCCTCTGGGGTCTGAGAAGTGACAGGTGGTGGTGGCGGAATGGTTGAAGTGATAGCAAAAGCCCTTCCCTGAGTCATCTGACCCTGAACGTGTCCACCCCGCTGACCAGAACCCTGAGTAGGTGCTGACGAACTCGCCCCTCTCTCAGCCTGAGATCCCTGAGCTGATATGGTCTGACGGAAGTGAGACTGTTGCTGCCTCTGATTACCCCAAAACGATTGCCGACCTGAACTCTGACCACCCCTTGATTGCTGCATCGAACCCGATTCGCTTCGAGTCCCCTCCCCAAGCGGACAATTCCTAGCAAAGTGACCGGCCTTCCCACAAGTAAAGCACGTGCCCAGAAGCCGCGGACACTGAGCACGGATGTGCCCTGTTTGACTACACTCGTGACACACAACTGGAGGCCTATTCGGATTTCCCCGAGTCCCAAACGACGAAGAAGATTGAGGTCTAAAGTTTGACGGACCCTGCGAAGCCGAAAATTGATCTCGTTGCCTCTTCCTCCCCTGACTACCAAAACTCCCCGAAGAAGAGCTCACGCCCCCAACCGGTTGCCTCGGTTCCCAAGCCTTCGGATTTCTCGGCGCTTCCCTCGGAGTCTCGATACTCCTCGCACACTCCACAACCTCAGAAAACTTCCCCTTGCGTTGTGCCACCATAAACTTCTTCACAGTCTCGTGTAAACCCCTCTCGAACCGCCTACATTTTCTTTCTTCAATTGCCACCAATTCCGGCGCAAAACGGGATAAGGATTGGAACTTTAAAGCGTATTCCGACACGGTCATATTTCCCTGTTCTAACTTCTCAAACTCCTCCCTCAATTGGTCACGGCTAGTTTGTGGAAAGTATTGCTCCTCGAAGAGCATTTCGAACTCGACCCAAGTTAAGCTCTCCACATCCGGCTCATTTGCTTGAGCCGCGGTCCTCGCCGCCCTCCTCGCATCCTTTCTCGATTCTAGGACTGACTCCCACCACTCATTAGCTTCCCCGGTAAGTTGTACGGCCACAATGTTTACCCGTAAGTCATCCTCTGTAATCCCAAGAGCCCTAAAAAGCTTTCGAATTTGAGCTAGCCAGTGATCGGCCACAAGAGGGTCACTACTCGACCCGTCGAACGTTGGTGGATTCCTACGGCTAAATTCCCTCATAGCCGACAAAGCACGACTTTCGGCACCTTCCCTCGGCGCGGGGTTTAGAAGATTAGCGGCCGCAAGAGCCGCAACAAAGTCCCTAGCAAAAGGGTTTTGAACTATCGGTTCTTCCTCTCCTCGACCACCTCCGGCCCCTTCCCCCAAATTCCCACTCGGATTCTCACCATGATGGCTAACCTCATCCTCAACCGGTTCCCTTCGGCCACGACCACGGCCACCCCTACGGCCACGACCACGGCCACCCCGACTCTCGGCCTCACCTGCTCTAGCTCGTGTTCTCGGAGGCATCTAGCTACAAGGCATAAGAAAGAGAAATTCATTAACGATGACATTATTTAATAAGGTCTAAACCCCCAACTATCCCAACAAGAGCCAAATCAACTCAACACCATCCTATCATGTTTAAAATGCAATGCCACGTAAGCCAAGTAACGATCAATGCAAATAAACACCTCTATGTTATGCAAATGGCGTGACTTTTGAACCCATGAGACTAGAAGTCTCCCCACGGTCTCAAAGTATTCAAACCTAGACGCTCTGATACCAATTTGTCACGCCCTCGATTTTTAAACATAAATAAATAACCATTTCAATAAAAGTCCTCGCATTAAGTAAATAATATCCCAAAAGAGAGTTCCCACCTGTTTAATTACATGCCAAGTCTCCAAGTTTCAAAATATACAACATTGGCACTCCGGCCCAAGTTAAACTTCGATTCAAGTACAAGTATTAAGAACGTTACAACTTTAAGCAAAAGATCGTTCAAAAACAAATTTAGTTACAAGGCCATCTCAAACCCAAAAGTAAACTAAATACAAAGATGGATAAGTAACAAAGTCAAGTAAGCCTCCAAAAGTCTCCACGTCTCAAGTTCAAGGCATGCACGCTACTGACCGGCGTTTAAACCTGAAAAGAAGGATTTTGTTGAGCTACTAGAGCCCAGTAGGAAATTCTCTACAGATTCTATATGCAATAAGATGATAAGCATGAATGTGGCACATTGAATTTCATGACAAGGTCCTACAACGCAAGTCAATACTATTTCAAGTAACGTACCAATTCTCTCACACACACACACATCCTCCAACCTATCTCCACCCCTTGCGAGTTGTGTTTCCACCCCTTGCGTCACAATATAATCCACCCCTTGCGATTCTTGTGTTTTCACCCCTTACGTCACAATATACTTCACATTCATCTCACAACAACGACTCTATTATCACCACAATCAAGACCAGTGCCTTAACCACATTTAACGCATACGGACATTATCAAATACGTTACAACAAGCTCATAAACCATAACAATCAAGACTATTGTGCCCATTTTCGATGGAATATGCAATCACCAAGCCACATTCACTCAATTCAACTATAAGTAGCATTCAAACACCCAAAACATACTTAATCAACTTAGAACATGTAGAGAATGAGAGAAATCCCTACCGAAGTGGGTTTTGAGCAAAACCCTAAGTCTACCGAGAGCCAAACCCTTGAATCCTTCGAAAATGAGCTTCACCCAAGCTTAGGTACAAGATCTAGAGTGAATACGACCCAAAAACATGATAAACAAACGAGGATCAACAAGTGATTTAGAGGAGAGAGAGAAAAATGTGGGTGAGAGCCCCAAGACAAGAGTGAGAACACAAACTTACCTCTTGTTCTCCAAAAGCAAGATTCAAGTGAGATTTGAGGTTGGAAACCCTTGGATCTTGAAGATTTGAGCTTGAAATCAGGAGGTTTGGGTGAGATTGGAGTGAGGTGGGTGAGAGGGGGTGTTTAGATCTGTTTTCGTGGCCAAATGGTGTGAGAAATGACAAAAAGGAGTATTTATAGTGGTCCAAAAAGCGTGCTGAAAAAGTGCAGAAAACAGACCATGTACCGGTACGGGGAAAAGCTGTACCGGTTCATGAACCTTCAAACTGTCAGAAAGCACAACTTCTGGACACCATGTACCGGTACGGGGAAAAGCTGTACCGGTTCATGAAGGGCAGAAAAAGAATTTTTTTTCAACGGACACCGAAACGAACCCGACTTGGTACTAACACTTTCAAGCATCAATACAACATCAAAACTAACATTTTACCAACCTCCAAGAGTCCGATACACACCCGAATACGTATCTCCGTACACCCCGCTACATACGAGCGATTTTACTAATAATATATTTACTTAACGGAATAAATGATTTCTGAAATTAAAACAAGTTTGCGAGTCTCTACAGCCACCGCCACCACCTACCTACCCACCATTACCGCCACCACCAACCCCCACCTCCCGTCTCTCTCTCTCTCTCTCTCCCCCGTTTCTTCTTTTCCGTTCCAGTACAGCTCCCGTCTCTCTCTCTCACACCAGTCCAGCCACCGCCACCACCTACCTACCCACCATTACCGCCACCACCAACCCCCACCTCCCGTATCTCTCTCCCCCGTTTCTTCTCCTCGCTATTCGCAGCCCCGTTTCTTGTTCTCCTCCATCTGTCACAACAACCACCACAGCACCACTCTCACCACACCATAATAGCAGTACAACTTTGAGGCGAAGGAGGTGTGAGAAGAAAGCACAACACACCGGCATCACCAACTATTTCGAAGTTGAACATCGGTAAAATTTTGAATCTTGTTATTTCGCGGGTTTTTTTTTTAATTTTTGTTCGATTTGTTTGAATTTTATTTGAGAAACCCCCCGTTGCTATTTCGTATATTTCAGATTTGATCGAACATTAGAGTCCGATTGTTTTCCACAGTTTCGGATATTAAAGTCTGATTGTTTTCCCCCTATTCGGATTTTAAGATCTGAAATTTATTATCTCATTCGGATTTTAGTATCCAATTGGCCGATTGGCCCCTATGTATTACAGCAGCAGCTGAATTTATTAGCATAGCTCATTCAGAATGTAAAATCTAAAATTTTTTGCCTCATTGGATTTTAATATCCGAAATATTTGACCCCATTCGGACTTTAAATTTTACCCGAGTCGTGTATGTATTTTACCCCAATTATGTAATCGGTCTCCATAAGTTTCTAGACGTTTTAGATATTAGAGTCCCAGTCGTGTATGTATTTGACCCCATTCGGACTTTAAATTTTACCCGACACGAACCATTGACATTGTCCAGGAATGATTGACAAAATTTTCGAATTTTTAATATGTAGCTGAATTTGTAAGGTAAGGTCATTCAGAATGTAATATCTAAAATGTTTTGCCTCATTCGGATTTTAATATCCAAAGTATTTTACCCCATTCGGACATTAGAGTCCGATTTGTCCCCTCAATTTCAGTCATTAGAATCCGATTGTGAGAACCCATAAAACATTCATAACATTACCCCACTCGGAGTTCTTTCTTCTCCATTGAAAAAGAATAGGAAAACCCTAGTTTGGCTTGAAGAACTTGAAGTAATCTCTTGGAGTTTGACATGTAATCTGAAAATTTCTCTTCTTGTGGTAAGAAATCTTCCTTAAACTATGAGTATTGATGAATATGTGCATATAGAATCAACCTACATGGAAGAGATTTAAGAATTAGGGTTCTATAGTGCTTACATGGTGATTTTATACCTAATTCATCTTAAATTCTCAAATATTGTTTATTGGTATGGATAATATGATTTTGATCATGGAAACCCAAGATTGATGCATGTTAGTTGGTATATAGATGGATTATGAGCATGAACTTGTAGAATTTTGAAGTTGCTTACTACTATTGATGTTGAGAAATTTTGAAAAATCTGGGCAACATCCAAAGCTGCGTTTTTCATCAAATTTGTTATACTTAGACAATTTTATTGGTTATGGGTCCTTTCGAGTCTCAAAGATTGTTAAGTTGGTGTTGTTTTGGCGATGGAATCATCGAAAAATATGAAGTACACGATTTATAATGAATATTCGATCACAGACTGCTCTGCTGAAAAACTATGTTTCATGCACAGAATTTCTGACTTTGAGATTGAATTTGACTTGGTTCTCTTGCTTATAAAATTCCGGGAAAAATCAAGGATGAACTTTGATGTGCTATTATGAGTTATACCAAATTCCAAGTCATTTGGGTGTATACTTTAATCTTGGCAGAGTTTACAAGTTGGTGTGACACTGCTGGTGTATGAGGCCTGTCGTTGATCTTATAAATTCGTGGTTCTTAACTCTGATATAATTCTATAGCCAAGGTTTATGTGGCCTGTCGTTGGTATTACTTGACACGGTAGTTTCTTCTTTGTTAAACTTCGTTTTGAGTGTTTCTAGACGCGGGGTGTGACACCGATTTATGTATCTTTATTCAGAAATTAGTATCCGATTCACCTACCTTTAATTCAAGCGTTAGACTAATGTATTGTTTGCAATGTACAAGAAATACAATGACACGAGTTCCTCCTACCATTTCTACAAGGAAGAGGAAGGCTGAGGAAGCTTTAACTTTGGAAAGTAAATGAGCCAAAACACGAGGAAGAGGGCAGAGGCAAGAGGTTGGGGGTGAGGAGGATGTGGTGGTTGAGCAACATCGTGAGGTAGACTCTAGTACCTATTAGGAAAATAAATACTATAGTTTTGCATGTGGTTTCATATTAGTCAAATGCAATAATGTGATAAACCTTGATTCATGTATAGATTCGTACGTTTGTTCGTAAATCATATGATTTTGACAACTACGGTTCTAACATATTGTTTGCAATGTACAGGAAATGAAACGAGTTCCTCCTACCGTTTCTGTAAGGAAGAGGAAGGCTGCGCAAACTTTAACTTTGGAAAGGAAACGAGGCAAAAGACGAGGACAAGGGCAGAGGCAAGAAGAGGTTGAGGTACATTCGGAGGTAGAGGAGGATGTGGAGGTTGAGCAACATGCTCAGGTAGAGAAGGATGTGGAGGTTGAGATACATTCGGAGGTATAGGAGGATGAGCCACATGTTGTTCTACGCGAGGATGAGCCACATGCTAATGTAGGGGAGGATGAGGCACATGCTGAAATTTGTGAGGATGAGCTACATGGTGATGTACGGGAGAATGAGCATGAGTCTGATCAACAGGAGGACGAGGTACATGAAAGTTAGAATACGATTCTGTGTTTTCTAGCTTTGAATTGGATAGATATATTTCACTGAACTACTACTACTACTAGTCTAGAATTTTTTGTTTATGTTTCATTTATAATTCATTTATTAGACTAAACTATTGTTTGCAATATATACAGGAAATGACACAAGCCAGAGGACGGGGGAGAGGACAAGGACGGGGGAGAGGGCGTCAAGCGAGGCAAGATGAGGTAGACGATGAGGCAGTTGGTCCACAAGATCGGAGTTTGTTAGTGGATTTTAAGAACCATGTTGCTATTGATATTTGGAACGGTAGGGAGCGACCGTTGTTGAAACTGCACTCGCACGGACGCAATTTAAAGAAGTGGTCAATAGCGGAGGCAAATGAGAGGTTACTTATGAGGGTCAAAAGTTTAGGGTTGTTTCCACTTTCTCAGATTATTTCTTCATACTGCAACAAAGTATTACTGTCTGGCTTTGTGGAGAGATGGCATCCGGAGACAAATAGCTTTCACTTTCGATTTGGGGAGATGACTATTACACTGGATGACGTGCCGCAGCTTGTTGGTCTTCAAGTGGAGGGGTTAGCGGTGCATGCAGTGGAGAAGACGAGGGAGGAGTGTTTGGCAATGGTACAGAGGTGTCTTGGTGTGGAGGCGGATGTTGCGGACAATAAAGTTACAACAAACAATCGTGTTGAGTTTGAATGGTTGATCAAAACTTTTAGTGAGGTGGCAGATGGGGACTCGGAGGAAAGGGTTGATTGTTGCGCACGGGCTTACTTGCTCTATCTCCTTGGCAGCACTCTCTTTGCTGACAAGACTGGGACGACGGTTTCTGTTCAGTTCCTCACGCTTTTGGAGGACTTGGGACGGGTTCGCGACTATGCTTGGGGTATAGGAGGGTTGGGCCATTTGTACAGACAACTTGGACAAGCAAGCAGACGTAATTGCAAGCAGCTGAGTGGCTACACGTCTTTGTTGGAGGTACATAGTTATATTCAAGTATATTTTGTTCATCAATTATATTTTTTACATTAATTTGGACACGGACACGGGACATTGATAACTATGAGTGAGACTTGGATACGGACACGGACACAACACCATGTCCAACATGGGCACGGGACATTGATAACTATGAGTGAGACTTGGATACGGACACGGACACGACACCGTGTCCGACAAGGACACTGGACATTGATAACTTAGCTCAGAGACTTGGATACGGATACAGATACAGACACCGTGTCCGACATGGACACGGGACATTGATAACTATAAGTGAGACTTGGATACGAACACGGACACGACACCGTGTCCAACATGGACACGGGACATTGATAACTATGAGTGAGACTTGGATACGGATACAGACACAGACACCGTGTCCGACAAGGACACGGGACATTGATAACTATAAGTGAGACTTGGATACGGACACGGACACGACACCGTATCCAACATGGACACGGGACATTGATAACTATGAGTGAGACTTCGACACGGACACGACATCGTGTCCGACACAGACACGGGACATTGACAACTATGAGTCAGACTTAGATACGGACACGGACACGACACCGTGTCCGACATGGACACGGGACATTGATAACTATGAGTGACACTTGGATACGGACACGGACATGACATCGTGTCCGACACGGACACGGGACATTAACAACTATGAGCGAGACTTGGATACGAACTCGAACACATTCATAACTGTGACGTATTCTTATTCCATTTAATCATTAGTAATTATATGTATTATGTGTAATAAAATGCAGGCATGGATTCGGGAGCATTTTCCTATGTTTCGACACGCTAGGGACCCAGCCTACACGGAGGACCTACCACTGGCAGCACGTTGGTTGTCGCGTCGGGAGACTACCATGGAGACCACTTACCACTACCGTGGGATGTTAGACGATCTACGTCCTAGTCAGGTTAGTGGAAAGCTTAAGTATGTTTTGAGTTGGATAGTTATCTTCAAATACGAAATTATGTTTTGTAACGTGTTTTTTGTTTTGGCAGGTGATTTTTGACCCATACACAGATCGCAGGCAAGTAGTCGCAGATGTTGTTTTTTACACGGGCTGCATCCGTGCCATGGCCGTTCTTGAGCCGTACCTGCCTGATAGAGTATTGAGGCAGTTCGACATGGTGCAGTTGGTCCCTGGGCCTCCGTTAGTCCCGTTGCGAGGTAGTAGAGGCGCTACTAGTCATTCGTACAGTGTGGTCTATGCATACACAGATGGTCAATGGGAAAATTGGCGCGATCATGTCATGAATGCGGACAAACGAGTTCCGATTCAGCATGGAGTCCCGTGGGAGTCACACCCCGACTACCTTCCTTGGTTTTTGACGGTCTCCCACTTCAGGGTCTCACCCCATCCCGTAGAGGTGCCGTATACCGAGAGTGCGGAAGAGCGCAATGCAGCGGCTTTGGCCATTTTGGACAGTGTTTTGGGTGGGACTAGGGCTACAACTTCAAATTGTCCGTATGAACTACGACAAGCACTTGTTGAAGTGCAGAGGACGTTGAGGGGACCAGAGGCTGCTGAAGTGAGCATAGCAGGCCCTAGTTCGGATCGTTACTCGAGTGGTTACACTAGGTGCCGGCGCCGTGACCGTACTTGAGACTTGGTGTTCTACGACTTGTTTTGATGGACTTTATGGCCTTGTATTTATTTTGGACACTTTATGGCCATGGTTTATGGACTACTTTCCGTGGTGGAATGACTTTTGTTTTATTGCGGATAACTATTAGGATATTTGTGATAATTGGATACCGTGACAATATGAATGCTACGTAGGGCACCAAAACGTAAATTTTATGGTTTGAATCATTCTTGATACTTTCCTAGGCTCAAATAATTCGCTACACAATACTCGTATGTGAAAATTTAGATTTCAATGATGAGTGTCGTACGAACCGACAATGCTCTACACAAACATAGAACACTACCAAAAAAAAAAAAAGGGTTTGCATAAATTTCATATTTTACAATAAGATTCTATGAACTACAATTTTACATAAAAGTCCTTTAGGCCAACCTAATCTAGTTCGATTATGTCCGTCGTTGCCACATCGTTCCCCACTATGTTTTTAAACTCTTCGATCTTGTTTGAATATTGTGTATCCCATCCATCCGCGAATGAGTAGTGATGCATATACCAATTCCTTGCAATAGGTGGGATGGGGGAATTTGGTCGCAAATGAAAGAATCTAAAGTGTCATTGAATACTCTTGCTCCAAAAAATGCCAGCATCATTGGATTTTTAGACACGAACACGTTTTACAATGACTAAAATTCCTACAAATATATATTTTAATGTGGGCATGTTATACGATGAAGAATTACATCCCATTCGCACTTTTTTTCGTCCATAGCCCATTCATTCAGAGAGAATTAAATTCGGAAATAAATATCCGAAATATATAACAAGTTTTGGACTTTACTTTCTGATTTATATTTCTGTTCGGATTGTAATTTCCGAACAGAAACAAAACTAGCAAATAGAATAACACCAATCGGATACTAATGTTCGAAGTGGATCAATAAGTTCGGAAACAAATATCTGAAAGTTGTACCCATTTTCAGAGTTTAATATCTGATTTTTACACCTTTAATTGGATTCTAATTTCCGAACAGAATGAAAACTATGGCATGACACCATTCGGATACTAATGTTCGAATTGGATCAATAATTTCGGAAAACAATATCCGAAATTTATACACATGTTCGGACTTTAATATATGATTTATACACCTTCAATTGGATTCTAATTTCCAAATAGAATGAAAACTATGAGGTAGCATGACACCATTCGGATACTAATGTTCGAATTGGATAAATAATTTCGGAAACAAATATCCGATATTTATACCAATGTTCGGACTTTAATATCTGATTTGTATACCTTCAATTGGATTCTAATTTCCTAACAGAATGAAAACTATGAGATAGCATGACACCATTCTAGTTTCTGAACAGAATGTCACAGACTTGACAACTATGAGTTTTCAAAAAAAAAATACAATATAAGATTTCCCTTGACGATCCGAAAACTACACGCAGACGTAATCATCCAATTTTGATAACATTAGAACACAGTATATAATACAACACATTAAATCGTTTCTCATTCTAAAAATGGCTACTTGACATGGATGACCTCCTTTGTTGCTACATCAACGCCGATGATGTCGTTGAACTTTTGCATGGCCGCAACATGTGCTGCATCCCAATTTTTAGCGATAGAAAGACGATGTCTTTTCCAATTGCAAGCTATTGGCGGCATAGGGGAACCTTTTTTTAGGAATACCTGTCAAAATGCATTAGGTAGTCAAAAAAGATAAATTAAGTTGGACTTAAGGAGCACAATTCATTATATAGAAGACAGCAAATCATTTACCAAAATAATACCTGTACAAAGTGTCCACCATCAACAAACCCGATAGCAATAACCTTTCGTTTCATGGAGGGTAAAGGCTTCGATTGGAGGGGGAGGAATGTAAGACATTGAACATTTGATAAATGGACAAGGACACAATTATAAGCAGATGCTATGATGTGACCCATGTCTGGCATTGTCATCCAATGTTCCTGTGGCGCCGGACCTTCATACCATGACAAGATGTGAAGTAATTCCATAGCCCTCTGGGTTCCCCTTACCACTTGTTCGTAAAGGTGTAAATGTGTTTCCAACTCTTTCAGCAAATCACTTCTTACCATTAACCAGTCATGAACATCGCCTTTCATAAAGCCCGACACTGCCCGAAACCCACAATTCCCATCATCGTCAACATCCTTGACTGATTCTATGTAAGGTCTTATTGCTTCCGGGAACTGATTGATGAAGGGGCATATATAAAGTTGTGCTGGAACTTTTGCTTTCCCTTTCAGATTGCGCCGCGGTTTCTCTTTCACGGGCTTAGGGGTTTCAAGGGAGGCCAGAACGTGCTCAAACTCCGAGGGATCCCTACGCGTCGAATTTTGTTCTTTGGCTGCATTTTTTTCTTTCGTTGACTTCCGACCGCGTGGTTGTGCATTCACTTTGGGTTCAAGGAGAGAACTGCTTTTCGGATGCGCAAGCTCTTGCATCTTCTTAACATAATTGACCTTTACATCATAGTTTTCTTCATTCAAGAACTTGTTGTAAAAACAATCAAAGTGAGCCAAAAGCGTCTCCTCCATCGAACCCTCATTTTGGGGTGCAAGCAAAGAAAGCCTCTTCCAATGGTCATGGATTAACTCAATCGGTAGGGGGATATTTCCCATCTTGTAAGGAGCAATCTCATGAGCGCAAGGTAAACCATGAGTATGCCTCAAAGAACACTTGCACTGACGCTTTGATTCCACAAACCATTCGACTTGATGGGATGCCGCTAAAACAAGTGTCATGGCATTCGACGAAACAACTCCCCTTAGCCTATCAAATAGAGTTGTCCTAAAATCATGTTGCACAGAATTTAGGCTCTTCTCAAAAGAAGCTTTGACTTCAGTAACTTGCAATAGCATCAATCTGTGAATCTTCTCCCATATAGTATCAAAATTGCATTGCGAGTTTTCAAGATGATTTTTTAGCTTCGAATGTGAACTCTCCGCCCTATCAATAAATATGGCAAGATATTAGCCGTAGCAAATAACGTGAATATATGAGAAATTTCCAAAAACGCGTGAATAACATGAATATTAAGGAAAATGCTAGAGTTGCGAACGAAGCGTTTACCTGTTGCTTGTTAGGTTTCCGAAATGCATGACTTTGTCCGTCCAAGCTCCTACAAACCTCTCTTTGTAGGGTACCAACCAATTTTTCTCAACGTACTGAAGTGCTGCAGGAACCATTTCAAAATCACGCTTCAAAACACAAAGGCGCTCCTCGTACTGTGCAACACTCGCTGAAAGGACAACTAGGCCCCAACTGCAAATAAACTCCTCCCACATCTTGTCATCAAACATCTTTCTACACTTGGCTAATACGTTCTTGCCAATATGCCACCTACATAGGAGGTGGGTAGCATGAGGGAAAACATTTGTGATGACATTCATAAGTGCCAACTCCCTATCCGTGACAATAACGGACGGAAGCGCGTTGGGATCCATCATGCCTTTTAACTTCTCCAAGACCCAAGTGTAGTTTTCCATTTTTTCACACTCCATGAAAGCAAACGCTGCACAAAAAGCCATCTCCGTCGATGTTACACCAACAATTTGAAGCAAAGGAAACCTGTACTTATTTGTCTTGTATGTGCAATCCATCATTAACACTCGGGGAAAAGCACGTAACATCTCCCCGGCAGATGGGGGAGACCAGAACAACTCTGTGACATTCTCAGTCTCGTTCCCACGGGTCCAGTGAACGTACTGGTACTTTTCTAGCCGATCCAACAAATGTTGCATTTGCGATTTTCCAGCTTTCTCTGTCACTCGGTACTTGTGTCGTACATTGTACACGGTTTTGATACACGTTACGTTCTCAGGATCTTGAACCTTCAAATGGGTTAGGATTTCTTTGGGTTTGACCAAAGCAACTGACAAATCAACCACTGTGGTAGTCTGCTCTGCCGACAACCTCCCGGCATACGAATGGCCCTCCAAGTACACCGCTGGAGGATGGTTGTGAGTGCCATTATGGACAGAGATAGTCCAACCATCATTGCCCTTTACAGCTTTCAATTCAAATGGGCATTCACATTTTTTGGTGCCCGTGGACCGCACTCTCTTCTTCACAGCTACCTCCTTCCCATCAACCTTCTTCACAAACGGCCTATACTTACCGCTCCTTTCACATGAAAACCTCATCCTAGGTGTGCGATTCTTAATACATTTCTCAGAACCCATAATGACAATGATAAACCCGTGTTGTTTACCAGTGCATCTTATCCAATCTACCAACGCTTCATCGGACGGAAAAACCTACACACACATAACAAAAAATTATAGCCCGTAATATAAGATTGCACATGATAAATACTCTATCAAAAAAACACTCACCGTCTCCATTGTAAAATGCTCCGTACAATCGTATGGAGGACGAGTGGAAGTAGGTATAGTCAATGGCCCTACATAACTACCAAGTGTTGAAATATCACCCTGTAACACCCAAAGACAAACCAGGTAAGTGGAGGATTCTCTGCAATTTCATTCAGATATTAATATCTGAAAACTGGCACTAAATTCGGATATAAGAGTCCAACAATGTTGACAATATTCGGATATTAATATCCAAATAGTTGTACATAAATCAGACATTAGAGTCCGAAAAGTTAGTAAAATTTTGGCACTGTGTGTCCAACTGTAAGTGCAGATTCTCTGCAGTTTCATTTAGATATTAATATCTGAAAACTGGCACTAAATTCGGATATAAGAGTCCAACAATGTTGACAATATTCAGATATTAATATCCGAATGGTTGTACATAATTCAGACATTAGAATCCAAAAAATTAGTAAAGTTTTGGCACTGTGTGTCCAATTGTGTCGGGCCAGAATTGAAATTGAAAATGGAGGGCTTCTGAAATTGAAAATGGAGAGCGGGCTTACCTCTTGCTGCGATTTTTGCTCCGTCACTACAACATTTGTGACTTGTTTCTCAACTTCCATTGCACAATCTTCCGACTCCAAATCATGGTGTATTGATGGGTCACCTATTTCTTGTTTATCAATGGAGGGAGATGAAGCAATCGAGGTTTCCATTCACAATGTAGGAGGAAGAGGAGGGGAGGAAGATAGGTAGACTTGGCTGCTGGTGGGAGGGCCTGGTGGTGGGTGATGACAGCTGGGTAGGGATGAAAATGGAGGAGTTTGAATGGGGGACGAAGGACACGTTCTGGGCTGGAGGGAGGGAAATCTCAGGTGATGATTTTTGGGGGTTGTATGTAAGGGGTTATGTATTATTCTTAAAGGGTAAAATGGTCAAATAACATGATGTCTTAGGGGTATAATGGTCAAATTGCATGAGGGCATTTTTGTCCATAATTGATAAAAAATTTAATCGGCTATGAGTAGCACAAACTACGCTGCGAATAGCGCCCACCTTTCACTGGAACTAATAAACTTCGTCTGAATGGGAACAAATGCCAAAGTTAAACCCAGTGCTATTGGGAGGCTTTGTTTTGGTAAAATCAAACCCACATTTATGGGGAAATTATGTTAAACCCCCTTGAACTATCACCCGGCCACACTTTGCCCCCTCAAACTATTTAATCCGACACTTAACCTCCTTTAAATATTATTTGACTGCTACCCAAGCCCTTCCGTTTGTTGTCCGTTAGGGTTTGGGATGGAAATTTTTGACAGGTCATCAATTTTGAAACCCAAGGACAAGATTGCCCTCTTCCCTTCAGTGCATACAAACCACTAGTTTCAGACTCCTCTTATAACGCAAACCCATCTCTCTCTCTCTTTCGGGGAAATGGAAGAAGCTTTTCGGCTAAAACAATTGCAGAGATGAAATCGATTTTGGACAACAGTTTTTATCAATAATTTTTTGATATCCCCAATTTGTGGATTAAAAAAAAAATCTGTTTTGGGGATACAAACAGTTTTGGACAACAATAATTTTTTTGATAACTGTAGATGAAATCGATTTTTTTTGATATCCCCTATGTGTCTGAGACAACAACACCACCCTCGGCACCGGCGGCCTCAAATCCAGCGTCTTCAACCTCGGCTCCGACCAATTTGAGGACGCCGACAAATAAGAGTGACACAAGATGACCAGATTCTTCAACTGGTTCTTCTTCTTCGTCAGCATCGGTTCACTCGTCGCCGTCACGATCCTCGTGTACATCCAAGGACCAGGATAACTTGGGGAGGCCGTGGGGATACGACATCTGTGCGTGTGCGATTGGCTTGGTCGATCGTGTTCTTATTTCGGTACAGCGCGGTACATGATTAAGAATAGGAGGGTGGAGCTGCCAGAGGATTCGTCGGTGCTTTTTTACGGCCAACAGCTGCCGAAAAATTAGGGTAGTAGCCCTAACCCTTATTATGTCCCTAATAAACCATCCAAAACTTCACTTTCCTCACCTCTACAACCTGATTCCTGATCACAATCAGCTCCATCGAAGCATTCATGGTTTGTACTATTCCTCTCTTTCTCTCTCCCCCCAATCGGGTACAAATGGAAGGAAGCTGGGTAAGGGTATTGATGTAACTTCCTTCAATCTATTAACAGAGTTAAGGGGATTCCAAATATGAATTGTTCAAGGAGGTTAAGTGTTGAAATTTAAAGTTAAGGGGGGCAAAGTGCTGCCGGGTGATAGTTCAAGGGGGTTTAATGTAATTTCCCCCACATTTATTGCTTTGGAATTGAACAAGTAGTTGCCCGAATTTTCGGTGGGGAATTGCTAGAAACTACCCAGGCTATTTTATGGGTTTCTCTCTTTTGGAATGAGATTTGAGCGATGAACAGAAAACCGAAGTTGAGGAAGGTATTTGAAATTTACCCAATACCTTAATTTTTTTGTCAGAATTGAACTACTCCACCATTTTAATTCAATTGGATCTAAAAATAATTGGACTAAAAAATAGAAAAAATAATTGTCAATTCATGTTCAAGTGTGCATGTGTGTGTATGATATACGATGTGTATTTGTGGGGAGAGAGATGAAAGCTGTAAAGGGATAACTAACACACACAGAAAAAAGGCTACAAGTGCATTACAGTATATTGATGTTTTCCGTTGACAGAGTTAGGGTTGCAAAAAAGTCCAAAACCATAGAGAGGCAAATTGGTCATAAAAGTCCAAAACCATAGAGAGGCAAATTGGTCATTTATAAAATATAGGGAGGTCATCTGCAAAACGACCAAGCCATAAGAAAATAATCCGTATTTTGCCCTACTATTTAATATTTATTTCAAAATAAAGTTTTTTAACTCAAAAATTCAAAGAACAATTTTCATGACTCATATCCAATCCCTCCGGAGCTACTTCTTATATTGCAGCTCCTTCAGTTCTTCTGCTTGTTTTGAGAATGCATTCTGGCATAATGCTTCCTCAAAATCTGCACTAAACAATTTTCAGATCCAAAATTAGGCAAATTAATTTGCACCAAAACACCCACTAAATGTGATGAGAGGAAATATGATTGAAATTCCTCAAGAGTCCCCCCACCCAAAAAAAAAAAAAAAATTTACTTCAGCAAATTACCTCTAAGAATAGAAATAGCAAATTACCTCTAAGGATGGAAACAGTACACTTAATTTCCATTTAGTTTGAAGTTGAACTCAGTTTTTAATTACTTCTAAGTACAATCTCATGGTAAAATTATCCTTTTACCTTTCAAATACTATGAAAATTCACTAAATTCACTAAAAGTGCCTAAGTAGGGTATGATAGGGTATCCTAGAGTTTAAACACTTTAATAGGATATAGGGTGCACTTTCTTATCATAGAGTATGATACCCTAGTGTTTAAACTCCTTCATAGGGTTTTAGGGTGTACTTTCATCTTATAAGATTTAAGTAGTTTAGACACTTTTCATAGGATTTAGGGTTTTTAGCACTTTCATAAGGTACCCTATGACTTAGGTTTAGGCACTTTCATAGGATTTTAGGGTGCACTTTTCTATTATATGATTTTAATAGTTTAGACACTTGATGTAGAACACATGGAGGCCTAATTCCATGATCAGCTGGACTGAGCCAAGTCCCGGAAACCCAGACGGTGTTTAATTTCAGATTACCCAATTTGGCAAAATTTGGATGAGCTCGGAATAGGCCCAAACTTGGTGGCCTGACTTATTTTCGCGCTTCGGTCAAGGCTCACAACCCTAAGAGCCCTGGTGTTTTTCGGCCTAATTCCTTCGTTTAGGCCTTCAATTGCGTTATTTTGCCGTTTTATGAAAGATTTGTTTCGTTAATAACTCTTAAACCGTAATTTCTTTTACGTTGATTCTTTTTAGAAAAGTATTTTTTTCTTTCTCGTTTTCAATTTTAGGAAAAACCCCAAATTCTGAGACTTTTTATTTTCCAAGTTTATTTTTAGGATTTCTAGGGTTTCGGATTATATAAGGGTTTGTAACCCAGAGTTTATGCAACTTTTTCATCAATAATATTCAGACTTTTGTCTTTTTTTCTTGTGCGCAAGATTTGCTCGTTGTGACGGGTTATTTATCTCGTTTGGACTAATACGCTAACTAGTCTCTTATGAATTCCGCTGCGTCAACACTTTTATAGGGACGATTTTGAGAAAATATTTCAGAAATCTTTAATGGTGCATTTCCACTTTTTTGTGGAGTTCGCGGGGAGAGGGCGTCCAAAACAGGAGCTACCTAGAGTCATTATAGACTCGTGTGCATTTCTATCGCTTTCTCCAAAAAAAAAAAAAAAAAAAACAGAGTCGTCGTTGATTCATTTCTCACCTCTCATATCTCCTCGTCATCCTTAATGATTTTTTTTTTTTCAATCCCATATCATTTCAAGAAAAAAATACAATATCATTAATATTGCAACTCGTGGTGTTTCAGTTTTTGTTCTTTTTGTAAAAGTTCCATTTTTTCAAATTTTATAATGAAAATGAAAAATAATTTTTTAATTTTTTTTGCACTGTATAAAAGATCTCAACGAGATTTATCAATAAAATTCATATTGATAGAAAAATTATTTACGTAAACACATAATTTTTGAACTTAAAATTACCTCCATTTAAAAAAAAGCACTTTTTCTAAAAGTGGAACACCTACTTCAGCTTCTTCTGAACTACAGTAGTACGTAAAATGCAATAATGACTGCTCTTATCTTGACTCCTTCTCTCTCTCTCCACAGATGAAGGGTGGAAAAAGAGTGAGAAAGAGAGTAGAGTGAGAGAGAGAGACCCACTTCCACCATGCCCTCTCCCATGGCGATCTCCACCTTTTCCCACCTATACTCTCTCTCTCTATCATTTCCACCACCACCACCACCCCACCGCCGTGTAATCACTACCACCGCCTTCATGAACTCTAACCTCTCCATTTCCCCAATCAGTTTAACTTCCTCCCGAAACCCTCACCCTCCTCCGTTTGTCGTCTTTTCCGGTGGAGACGGAGGCGACACCGGTGGAAATTCCGGGGTGGGCGGAGGCGGAGGCGGAGGAGACGAAGGAGACGAAGAGGAAGACGTAGGAGGTGAGGATGGAGAGGGAAACAGAGGGGAGGCGATGCTGGTTTTGATGGCGGTGGGGAGGGCGTTGGATAGCCTTCCTAAAGACTTGGCGGCGGCAATTGAGGCGGGGAAAGTACCTGGGTCGATAGTGAGAAGGTACTTTGAGCTGGAGAAATCGCCCATTTTCCGGTGGTTGCTTCAGTTCGGAGGGTTTAAGGAGCGGTTGCTCGCAGATGATCTGTTCCTGACCAAG
The DNA here is from genome assembly GCA_020567845.1 of Rhododendron henanense subsp. lingbaoense. Classification (NCBI taxonomy): domain Eukaryota; kingdom Viridiplantae; phylum Streptophyta; class Magnoliopsida; order Ericales; family Ericaceae; genus Rhododendron; species Rhododendron henanense. The sequence continues at coordinate 38,500,776 of CM036312.1, forward strand.
GTTGCCATAGAGTGTGGCGTTGGGATCTTCACTAAGGTTTGTTTTGTTTTGTGCTTTCTGTTTATTACTCCATATGTTTTGCTTTGCAGAAGTCCTTTCTTATGTTTATTACAATAGCCTAGCTAGAAAAGGCTCTCTTTAGGTATTCTGACTAGCCAACACAAAAATGGAGTAACCTCAAGGGACTGGTCGGGTGGTTAAGGCATGAGATTTAGGGGTTTGCAGGTCTCATGTTCGAAACCTCCTAGTAAGTGCTATCAACACTTTTGGGGCCAATCCATATGGGATTTTGCTTCACCGTAAGTGGGTGGTAGGAGTCAGCCCCAAAAAAAGTTAAGGTGCACGTAAGTTGGCCGGACACCTGAGTTATCACAAACACAAAAAAATGAAGCTCCAACCGGCCGGCTCAACAAAAGGCTAGCTTCTGTAGCATTGTTACAGAAACCCAACAAATAGGTTGAGTCACTATTCGTTAGGCAACCATATTAAGTAATGTTCTTTTTTTTTTTGGTAACTTAATTTTTGTAAAGCAACCAATTACGGGAGCTGAGGGGCATACCCAGAAACAAAATCCAACTGATACAGATGACTAAAAGCACTACACTCCCCAAAACAAAACTAAATCTAAGAACCAAAAGCATTCACTCAGTTAAACAACACCACAACAACAAACATCAGGTAACAGGCAATCTCTCTTACTTTAAGGACACCAAATTAAATAATGTTCTATCTACAAGTACACTCTCTTACTTTTTTAAAGTTGTCTCTCCTCACTTCAATTTTAAAAGCTATAAAATATGTTTATTTAAGAGAAGATAGGGAGAAGTATGTTTATTTAAAAGAAGCTAGGGAGAATAGATAGTATTGTTGGAGTATGAATAAGAAAATGACTAGTTAAAACAAAGCAAAGTATAATTTCACTAGCAATTTTAACTAGGTATTGTTGTACATGCTAGTGTTTCAAATGCTCTTGACGAGGTTTGGATTAAGGATCTGAAATTCACCAGATATTTGTGAAAAGTTGGTTGGTATTTGATTGGACTAAAGATATAATCAAAACGTATTTAAGATAGGAAAAATGACTACCAATATCTTGTTATTGGATGATTTCGATAAATTTTACATACATTTTTGGGACTTAAAAATTCTGTCTTTGGTGTTTTTGCTTACTTGAAAGTTGAAACCATGTTGGCCTAGAGATGAGGGGAGAATTGATGAACAAAAGGTGTTTAAGAAACTAGATGTATGGCATGTACAAATCGTGAGTACTATGTGATTGTGTAATTGCTTTAGATCCTACTTGCACTTTCGAACATACATTTAGCATTATCAAGGGCAACGACTAGCTTTTGTGCATCCATGCCTTGAAATTACAGTGTTTCAATGGGATTAGGATGAATGGATTAGTAAAACTTTAAAGGTAGTACCAAAAGGTTAAAATGAGGAACAAATTGATTAAAGATGGTTTGGTCAGGTATAACACCAACCAATGTATAGACTAGAAGAGTGAAACTGCCAATATTGTTGGTGAAGTTGGTGGATTCACGAGAACAAATTCTACTTGATGTAACCTAAGTTTTATATTCATTTATGCAAACATCAAACAATGCGTTCTTTTTTGAAATTTGACCCTATAAACTACCTAAGTAATGTTCCAAAGTTAAAATGGATACATCACCAACTCGGAGCGGATTTTTTTTGTTCATTTTGGTTATGATACTTATATACTAAGACCTTTGCTAAGACCTAGCCTGCCTTTACGGGAGAGCCTGGAATAATTGAGTCAAACTTCAAAATACTGACTCCATATTTTCCATAGACCCTAGGCTTCATCTGAGTTGGTACAGGCTAGATGCTAGTAGCTTCTTGGACGCAGGGGTGGCTTGAGGATTAGCAGATGTTTCGAGGGTGAGAATGAGGAACCCTGCTTCTTCCGCAAAGAAGTGATTAGCTTATTCCCAGTAGAGAGTTAAAATGGGGATAGTGAGGAGGAGAGTGAATGTGAGGGATCTAAATTGCAGGTAGGTGGTTTTGGTTGGAGGGGGAAAAAGAAAAAAAGAGACGAGCAGAGGAGATGGGGTTAACTGGCATGGTTGACTGAAACATTTGTGCTTTTTTGCTATCAGGGTTATTGGTGAATTGAGTTTTGATACTCCGTAAATACCCCGACCCCTTTTGGCTGCCAGTCCAGGTTGTAACTTGTAATTTGCAAGTATAACAAGGAGAGACTGATATTGTTGAAGGTGTTTTCCCTTTTTCATGGAATTGAATTGTGGATTCGTTATTTGTTTCAATTTGTGTTCTTTGTTCCTGTTTGACAGCAAGTATTGTGGTTCATTGAAATTAATTGCTAGGAAAGCTTAAGTACCCATTTCCTCTGTCATCTTACTTATTTACTGGTGGTTACTCTTACAGACTGCTGCAGAGTTGGAAAGGCGCAGAGAGAAATTCACCAAGGAGCTTGATTTTGTTTTTGCGGATGTGGTATGGCTGTTGTCATGATGACCTTCTCGTATATATCTTCTTACTGAAAAGAAAAAACCCTCATATCTAGTTGTGCCATGTGTATGTCTTGGTTTTGATAGACACTTAAGCGAATATTGATAATTATAGTAAATAAATCATGTTGAATTGGAGGATAGGCGTGCAATACTTATATCAATGCAACATACAATCAGATTGGGCAATAAGAACAAGGTAGATGGGGAAATTTAATTAAGGTCATCAAATTTTGAAATTTGTTATCGGAAGTAAATATAAAGATTGGGTATAAGCTTAGGAGAGATGTCATTAGGAGCTAAATGAATGTCAAGTCATCAACCCTTTGCTCAAGGATGCAAATTGGGCAGCACTGAAAATTCCAAAATAGCTCAACGGGGCTTGAATTCAGCCTAAAGACTTTTTCAGTGTAGGACCAGCCAATTTATGATAGATTAACTACACAATTCCTAGATTTTAGTTTTTACTTTTGCAAAAACTAGATTTTCCCGATCTCCTTATAAATTAACTACACACCCCCATGTTTCACTCCAACATGTTTTCGATCCACTCCCACACTTTTACTAGGATTTCCCCCCCTAAAATTCATAACAAAATAGCTATAATGGATACCGAAGAAATGAAAATATGTCTACTTAAATTTAATTTGGGAAATGATTTTTTATTTATAAAATGCTGAAAAATTATTTGGCCTTTATATGATACGCTAATTATCTTCCGTGCATCGCATGGGTCACAACGCTTGTAGAAATATATGTAGGCGTATTTAAATGTGTGAAAAGTGCACTGGAGTCTTTTTGTTTTTTGTTTTTGCTTTTCCTCAAAAAAGTAGGAGTCCAGCTTTTTGGCAGTATGTGCTCCTTAACCACCTCCCAATCGGCTGCTGATAACTTGACTGGAATATGATGGTGGGTCCTTTTTGTTTTCAAATGTACCCGCTTTGTAGGGTATCTTGTCATGTGTCTGTATCAGGCATGAATAAAACCCTTTATGTATTCATGTCCTGTGTCTGCACTAGAGATTAAGCAAAACCATATTGCTCCAATTTTGGAGTACACAATTGTCTAATAAGATTTGTTTTAGGTGATGGCCATCATTGCAGATTTCATGCTTGTCTGGCTTCCTGCTCCTACAGTTTCTCTTCGGCCAGCTCTTGCTGTCAGTGCTGGACCTCTTGCTAAGTTCTTCTATGGCTGCCCTGACAATGCTTTTCAGGTTTTGTGTTGATATCCACTTATTTTAGTAATATGATATAAAACTGCACATGGTCAACTAACCATGATCTTCAATATGTTTTTTGCAGGTTGCCTTGGCTGGTACATCCTATTCCTTTCTACAGAGAGTAGGGGCCATCGTGGTATGGTTTTGAATTGTTTGACAATTACAAATGTCACTTTTATTTTGGAAGTGAATCAAGTGATAGACTTACAGTATCTTGATCTATACTGTAGCGTAACGGGGCCAAGCTATTTGCAGTTGGGACCGGTGCTTCTTTGGTAAGTCAAACCATCATGTATCTGGAATCCTCTGATTTAGCTTTGGACTTGTTTCATACATGTTCTGTCTATCAAGGAAGTTTTGCAGGAATTCTACTGTATTCCGTTGTTAATATTTTATGTTTCCCTGTCATTGTTTTTTCTGTCAGTAACTTTCTTTCTGTGTTGCAAATGTCATGAGGTCCAAATTGATATTATGCACATATATTTTGTTATATTGTGAGCTCCACATACTAATGTTATGTGCAGTTCTGTTATCAAATTCTGAGAAGATGATGCATGTGGATCAGCAATAACATGGTAAATCAGTGAAGGAGTCAAATGTTAACAATAAAAGATAAAGCAATTGAGACATTGATGGAAAGCCCTGTCATCTCGTTTCTGCAAACAAATTGGAGTTCATATATCTAAGTCTTCCAAAGATTATATTGCACGAAAAATGATGTCTAATATCTGTCATGTTGACTAGGCATGAAGACTAGCTTTCTCTCAGTTTTCATTTATATGCTACTTGCGTTCCATGAAACTCCAATCTAATTACGGAAACCATAAGATCAGTGTGCTACATCACTCTTGCCTAAAGGTCCTAAACAGTTGTTTGCACACGTTCCTTTGGTCCTTGAATTTAAGGTGAGGCACTTGTCTTGAAGTTCCATGGTCAAGTTGGCAGCATATGCTGACAGCTGCGTTTTGCAGGTTGGTACTGGAATAACAAATGGCTTGATTAATGCTCGAAAGGCAATTGATAAAACTTTTGCTGGTGAGGCAGAGGACGTACCGATATTGTCAACCAGTGTTGCCTATGGTGTCTATATGGCAGTTTCTAGCAACCTTCGGTATGTGGATGCTTTGATATCGTTATTGTGTCCCTCAAATGATATTTCATTTCTCTAGATTTCTGCTCAATTACACGTGATTGTTTTCTTGATTGCTAAGGTTGTGGTTTAAGTCAACTTCTTAAAGTCCCTTAATCAACATAGTATGCTATACATTTTTCCTACCAAAGTCCTGTAGATTGTGATGGACTTCTGTGTGGAGTACTGTATCACTATGAATTACTTACTGAATGTGACCGATGAAAATAATTTTTATCGATTTTTCTTCGTCACGGGCTCTTGCCTATTGGATTTTCTTGACTTAATCTACCAGAATATGATTAGTATAAGAAAAATGTAGAATTGCAAGGACAAAAAACCATAAAGAATTCTAAAGAAGTCGAGGGTCATATAGTAGTTTTAAGGGTGATGACCACTGTGGGACAAGCTCTAACACTCCTCCACTCGCGGGATTCTTTGCTGGCTCGTTGAGAGGTATACGGAGGATTCATAACAAAGGGATCACAATGAAACAAGGTGTACTTATGACACAAACAATGGGAGAAATCATTTAAGAAAGCCTTGTCCAAAATCCTCCTAAAGCCTAGCTCTGAGAATATGTTAAAGCATGCAACTCAAAATAAATTGGCAATAAATGGAGAGGCTGCTCAGGCTCATATACTAATTGTGGAGGTGATAATTTTTCAATGTGGGACAAGCTCGAAGAGTTACAACAACTACTTGCCCATTCAAAAACAACCAAATTGTCTACTTTGGACCGAAGCATTTGATTACCATGATTTCCTTCCTCCAGTTTGGTTATCCCCTTCCCTCCCCCATTTAAAAGTTAACTTTATTTTGGTGCCATAAATGGCATGGGGAGGAAACTATGGAAGCCTCGTTTCCATTTGTTTTTGGGTTGGCTGTGGAAGTAGGGAACTTGGTGGATGATTACTTTTGGAATGATGGAAAGGCGTCGTTTACAGATATTGCTTTAAGGAGGGGTATGTAGGAGAATTTAGTTTTGTTCATCCTCCTTAAAAGAGGGTGAACATCACCCTCTTTCCTATTGGTTGAAATGGTGTGGATCCCACCACAAAGTGATGTAATGCTTACCAAAAAGTGTATTGCAAGGGTGAGACGTACACCATTTCAACCAATAAGAGGGAGGGTAACGTTCACCCTCTTTTAAGGAGGGTGAACAAAATTGCACTCGTATGTAAGATTAGGAGATGGAACAACATGCTTGTCTCATTAGATAGGAGAAGGGGGATGACATCTTTTGGAGGGATACGTTGAAGGAGGAAATTTCTAAGTGAAGTGTTTTTAAGGGACTTGAGCAAGTACCGGTGGGGCCATCTTCCAATGAATGAATTTTTGGGCAGTAGGGCCCCCTCCAAAGTTGCCTTTTTCTGTGTATGCAACGTTGGTCGTGAGGATACTTTGACGCACACTAAACTTATCAGAAGTTGTCGTTTGTTTTTTTTGAACCCTTTGCAAAAACAATGACTACATTCTCTATCCTCTCTATTGTACTGCAACATGACATTTGAGTAGTGGAATTTGGTCCGTGTTTGCTTCAGGGTGCATCAATAATGTGCATGCCTCCATGTTAATTGGTAGAAGTAAACCAAAGTAATTGAAAATTTTGATTTCGATAACGATAACAACAAACAGGCCATGATCAAAAAAGGGAAGAAAAGAAAGCCAACCTAGCAGGCCCACCATTTTCCTATAAGAAATAAGCACGAGTGTTTGTGTGTATTTTCCTTTAAGAAATACGCGCGCGCGCGCGTGTGACCTGAGCTTGGCCCAAATATGACGATCTAAGAAGCAGGATACGGAGGATAAGGGACACGGATACGCAGTTTTTCCAAAACTTGGACATGCACATGTTGATATGACGATCTAGTAAGCAGGATACGATAAAGGGACACGGATACACAGTTTTTCCAAAACTAGGACACTGACATGTTGGGGGATATGTTAGATACATAAACAAATAAGATTTGAATATGCACATGTAAAACTCATATATTATGTGAAGACATTATTCTTTCTACATTAAAGATAGAAAAATCGAATGAAAAAATGGGCATTCTAGTACACGTATGAATTATGATTTGTGGATGGCATGATGGTCGCAGAAGATTTCAGGGGGATTATTTGGGAGTGAAACAGGTTATGGCATTGGTGTTTAAGGAATATAGGATTAGGATCCAATGAATATATGGGATTGTCATGTGGTTTATCAGGAACTTCTTGATCTCCATAGAAGTGCACATTGAAAGGATGTTAAGAAAGCCTTAACTTGTAAATACTTTTGGTTTAAAGACTGTAAATTGGGAAATGGTTTCATTTAATGGGGTCTCGAGATTTGTTTAAAATTTAAAATTGGTAATAGTTATGTTGAAATCTCTTTTATGTTTGCAGATAATCAGGCATTGATCTCACAGAAAAAAAAAATGCATTTTTTAATATGGATTGCATGCGACAGATTTTGTGATATGCAACTCTTGTTCTACAGGTACCAAGTACTTGCTGGAGTCATTGAACAACGGATACTAGAACCTTTGCTTCATCAACATAAGATTTGGCTGAGTGCAACCTGCTTTGCCGTTCGGACAGGCAACACTTTCTTGGGGTCGTTGATGTAAGAGTACCATTCATTTGGATTCATAAAGATAACATGCCAAGACCTTTCATTTTGGTTCACTAAATTCATACTAAATTTCATATTGGACAGGTGGGTGGATTATGCACGTTGGGTTGGAATCCAAAAGATACGAGAGTAATGAGATTAAGTTGCTGGATGGGTAAATGGTCAGTATTTATGTGAATAGATTTGGCTTTGTAAAAACGATGAAAGGAATGCTCTTTGTGGGTGCTTTTGCCCTTTGCTCTTTCAGAGTTAATTCACCCGGTGTTTGTACAATCTTCAAATTGATTATGGTGGCAGTGGAGGTAGAAGGTAATGGCCATTTCTCACAAGTATAACCGAGCTACCTGCTTGCGACCTTAATGTGTATTGCAATAAGAATACCCCAAGCGTAGGGCTAGGTCGGTTGAAAGCATAATAAAACCCGGAAGTCCGGGATCGATTCCACAGGGAGCGCGTCCATAACTTTTACTTCGGAGATTAGCGAATGTCGAGAGTTTTAGCGTTAGGGCCGCCAACCAAATTCGGCGTTGAGACGGCCAACTGATTGATTTGGAAAGGTGGCTACTTAACCTAACTACGGTTTTTTACTGGAGATTAAACTAAAGGTTAGGTTTAGGGATAACCAACACCCATAACGCAAGGACAAGCTCGATTCTTCTCTTTTTTAACAAAAGTGTTAGACATGTCTCGGGTCCTTTTTGGTTCATTTGGACAAACACAAGGAGGGACATAGCTTCAAGCATCAAATGTGGCAAGAAGCTTAACCCTTGCCTACATTTGATCAAAAAGATTAACACCTCTTAGTTTTGATACATAAAATCAACCCTAACACATGCTTAAGCTAGAAAAACGAAATTTGCAAGAGAAGAACGAACCACACCCTTGGCCACGGGATGTTAATCATCCCACAACCCAACCTTACTACACTACTCACTCATGTTAAACGAAGACATTAAATGAGCAAGGGTAAAGGTAAGAAAAATACTAAACATTGACTAAACTTGAAATAAACACAAGATCCTTGAAGAGGACGAGATTCCTTACGACATTAATGAAGACGAAAAGCTTTGAATCAATCCGGATTGTGCCCAAAAACCCTCCTTAAAACTTGAATGAGGAGAGAGGTAGGAGCTTGAACATTAATGGAGGAAGAGAGAGAAAGTGCAGAATTAGAATGACCTAAAATCGGGTTCCAGCTGGTATATATACCTCCTAACAAAATAATTACAGAAATGCCATTAAAAAAGTTCGCGCGCAGACACCAGGTATCGATACCCCTTTTTGAGGTATCAATCCCTCCTCCTCCTCTGGATAGCTTGCTTCCGGGTATCAATACCCAATTTTTGGGGTATCAATCCCCCATGCCTCTCTGGCCGGTTTTGGCTGTTTTCTTGCTTCTTTCGATCTTCGAGGGCCCCGAACCTTCTTTCCATGCTTTGATTGCTTCGTTTGAGACTCGGGGAGGGATTCCTAATGTGCCACACGTACTCGAATGCTTCCGGATTCCTCCGGGGATTATTGAGAGCCTTGGAAACGTCCTTTTCGCTCTGATTACCTACTTTCCAACAAAAACACAACTTGCGCGCCAAATCAAATAGAAACAAGTATAAAAATGCTCGCAAGTGCAACAAAACGAGATAGATAAGCCCTATTATTTACACTATTTAGGGCTTATCACACCCCCCAACTAGGACGTTGCTCGTCCCGAGTAAACGGCAAGGAGGAAAGACCATGATACTAAACAAACTTCCCAACTAAAATAAGATACAAAACATATGCTCAACACTTTTCCGAAGCGGCAAAAGTCTAAAAATTTCCTCCCACAAAGGGTCACAACTCACTCCTTTGGCTAGTCAAGTACCATGGTTCACAAATTTTATTAAAGAAGCATGCGAGTAAGTTAAACACACCGAGCCTCGGTTCCAAAACTCACACGGTTAACGCTCAACAAAGAAATCACTAAAGTGATGCAAAATATATCCCATGATCAAGCACAGAGGGTGCATGCAATAACCGAAACAAAAAGTCATGCATGACGATCAACGAATTCGCTTGCAAAGAAATGAGAGCACAAAATGCACAAAATACTAAAGAGAAAGCACGACAAAACATACTGAGTACCATAAGTTTTCAAGAATGCATAGTATGGAAAACATGGGCGTACTTGGAATCAACTAAGGGCTTTTATTAGCTTTTAACGAGTTACGGGTTTCAAGGAATAGGTTAGACAAAATGGTTGCCGGTCTTTACTGGCTTGGGACACAACTACCCCATGACCGGAAACCATAACCTACGCTACCCTACTCATCCTGCTATCAACCAACAAACGCAGACAACTAAATGAAAACAGAAAACAGACTCGATAAGAGGACACACCATCGACTCAATAAACAAACGTCAAAAGATACTACTACTACTAATAATACTCCCACACCAACTATTCCTCACCACCCTGACCACTACTTGCGCCTGGACCAAAGGTTACTTCCGTATCCCTTCCTTGAAACATGCCCGGAGCCCATTCTTCCTCTTCCTCATCTTCATCCTCATCACTATCCTCAAGTTCTACTTCCGGAGGAGCGACATACTATTCCCCCGTTGGGCACCGTTGAGTCAACCAATCCACTTGGTGCGCTTGACGTGCCAGCATTTTCCGATCCACCTTTCGATCCCTTTTCACCTTTCTATTTTCCTTCACCAAGTAAACAACCATGCAGAACATCTTTTTTATCCAAGAGTCTTGTTTTTCCTTGGGCCCGGGTGTCTCCATCATCTCCGCCAACTTGCCCTTTTCCTTATTCGATGGTCTGTGAGATTTGGATTTACTTTTGTTCCAAGATGAGATGTCAAGGGAACCCGGCCTACCAAATTCCAAGGGGGTGTACATTTGCCCGGTCACCCCTTGCTTCTTGCACAAAGCTGATATCATGCACGGAAAAGGCATGCGAGATGATTCTTGATTGTCGACTTGGAAATTGACAATTTGAAAGAAAATGAAACTGGCAATATCAATAACATGGTTCGGGCTCATGAAAGCATGGATCAATTCAGCCCCCTTACGCCCCGGTTTATGATCGGATCCCCTTGGATAAAGGTTTGCATGGAGAACTTTATTAATGAACCGACACTCCTCTTTAAAGCACCCCGGCACAAAGGCCCCATTGTAAAGGCTAGGATCAGAGTAAACAGCATTGATAACCTCATTGAGGTCGAGCATCACCATGCCAGGGTAGGTTACTGTCTCCGGAGGAGGACAAGTGTAGTCCAAATACTTGGCAATCACCGAAGGGTTAACCTCTACAGTCCATTTCCCAACTTTCGACTTAATGTTCGTTTGGTTATCAACTACCACCATATTTTGATAAAAACGAATCACACATTCCTTATTTTAACCCTTAAGAGATTCAAGCCAGAAATTCAAACCTCGACGCTCAATGTGCTGAAGCCCGAAGCGCTCAATGTTGATGCTTGGCATGTCAACTTGCCGCTCGGTTTTGAAACCTCTGCCCGGCATGTTCTGAACCCAATCAGCAGCCTTACCCTGCTCCACATCCTCCTCTTCCTCCTCAATTTCACTGGCTCGAGAAGAGCTTCCGCCCTTTTTCCGCTTGGCCGTGACCTTTCGCTTTCCACCGGCCATTCCGACCACCACCAAAGAGACTACCCCAACACCCATCAAGAACAAAAGCACCCATGAGAGGAGAGCAAAGATTTTCGGATCTAGGGTAGGAGGACTGATTTTTGAAGAGATTCTAACCATTGAGTGTTGATTATGTGAGAAGAGGGTAGGAACTTTGTGGGTTTTTGTGGGGGGTTGAGAAGAAAAACGTGGGGAGAGAGAGTGAAATGAGATTTCGGACAAGAGAGAGAGAGATGAGAGTGGGTTACCTAGATTTGAGTGGAAACCCACGAAATTGAACCTTGGAGCTTGGAGATTATGAGTTTTCTTGAAGTTTGGTGGAAGAAATTTGGGTTTTGGTGGAGATTTGGGAGAGGAATGGGAGATAGAGTGGGTGAGAAGGGTATGGGGTTAGGGTTTTGCTGTGTAAAATGGCGTGGGGAAGAGAGAGGGAAAAAGGGTTGCTTTTATAGGTGGGGTCAAAAAAATTTCAGAATTTTCGTGTACTGTAGCGGGGGATCAATACCCCGAATCTCGGTATTGAAACCGGCTGCTTCTCTGCTCACGGGGTATTGATACCCAGATTTGAGGTATCAATCCCTCATGATCCACTGGCCTCAAAATCTGCTTTTCCTTTTTCCAACAACCATTTCGGATAGGTATTCTCCCCGAGCATGCTCCAAACTCCTCAACATAAACCCATAACAGAAAGTAAAATCCACTCCCCCTCCTCACATCTCCAAGCATCCGGTTGCTTAGGCTACCAAGAAAAAATGGGGACTCGGACTTGGTTACAACATGGAGCAACGGTGATAATATGTGGTTCAATCACAAAACGAATGCCTTGTGTCATTTTTCAAGTACGCCCACGACTCCATAGAAATGCATAATCGAAAACAAAGGTACTCAAGCATGCACAAGAGAATTTATTTACTAGACTACGGGTACGGAGTTCAAAAACATGGGATACAACAAAAAAAATGAACCTACACTCAGCATGTTTAACCGACTCAAATGCACTTAGCACAATTCGATCCACACACCACTTGATCCTGCTAATGGAATGAGTTGGTTATTTCCAAAAACAAAAATTTGGTCCATTCAAACCGATGCTTTTGCCACTTGCGAATACAAAACGAGCATATGCAACATAACTTAACAAGCAAATCTACTACAACATGGGAAGTTTGCACAAAAATTTTAAAAATTTCTACGCAAAGCTGACAACGTAAAGTATACTCTCCCCCCAACTTGAAATGAGCAACGTCCTCGATGCACAAAGACGAAAAATAAGGAGAGGGAGACAAAAAATGTACCGACGGGGTGGAATGTCAACCACCCAATACCTCGACCAAGTTGGAGGATTTGCGTCATTGTCACCGGCTGTCCTTTAGCAAAGCTTCCAAAGCTCATTCCTGCAACAGGCTTAAGAACCAACACGTACCGGGAGACAAAAGACATTAGTACCGCCGGCTCGTGTTAGCCCGGCACAAAAATCATTATGTACAAATATTTAAACCACCGAATCGTCACGTGATTAAATGGGTACTACTTTTCTCCCCATGTTTCGCTTAAGGTGTCGCAGAACAAAAGAGACAACACCCTAGGCGAAACACAGGTGGCTATACCGGACCACAAAAGATTTGCCCTTACGAACCGGAGCTGGATACACGACTTATTTGAATAGCGGCGTGCGAAGCTATAACCCAAGTCAATGATGGGTACCCCCGAAGAGGCCGGGCCTTCCAAACAATTAAGTCCAGAAGTACGCAAAAGCTCCCCGTGAAAACATTTTTAGAACTTTTCAAACCAATTGATCATCCACATACACCGGAGTGACCAACTCCTCAACCGTATCATCCGCCGCAAAGTTTTCTAAAAACGGTTTTAAACGTTGACCATTGACTTTGGAAATATAGCCACTTGTGGGGTCCAAAATTTCAATCGCCCCGTGCGGAAAAACTTTATGCACAACATGGGGGCCCTCCCAACGGGATCTCAATTTTCCGGGAAACACATGGAGTTTGGAGTTATATAACAACACTTTCTGACCCACTTCAAAAGTTTTTCTTTGGATGTTTTTGTCATGAAATGCTTTGACTTTGGATTTATAGATGTTAGTGTTATCATACGCATCCCTCCTAATTTCCTCAAGTTCGCTAATTTGGAGTTTACGGTGAGCACCGGCATCGGGCAACCGATAGTTCAAAGATTTAATAGCCCAATACGCCTTGTGTTCCAACTCAACCGGGAGGTGACACGCCTTACCGTAGACAAGCCGATAGGGCGAAGCGCCCAACACGGTCTTATACGCGGTCCGGTATGCCCACAAGGTATCGGTCAAACGTTGTGACCAATCTTTCCGGTTTGGATTAACGGTTTTTTCTAAAATATGCTTTACCTCACGGTTGGCGAGCTCGGCTTGGCCGTTGGTTTGTGGATGATAGGCGGTGGAAACCTTGTGGGTGATCCCGTACTTCCTCATGAGGGCTTCGAAAGAGCGGTTGCAAAAGTGGGTGCCTTGGTCGCTTATGATGGCTCGGGGCATCCCAAACCGCGATAAGATGTGCTCTTTAAGAAAGTTCACCACCACTTTGGAATCATTGGTGCGAGTTGCAACGGCTTCAACCCACTTGGACACGTAGTCCACCGCCAAGAGAATATAGAGAAAGCCGTCGGAATTTGGAAATGGGCCCATAAAATCAATTCCCCAACAATCGAACACTTCCACAACTAGGATATTGGTGAGGGGCATCATATTCCTCCGAGTCACCGCACCCAATTTTTGACATTGCTCACATGCGCGGCAAAAAGCATAAGCATCCTTGTGAAGGTTCGGCCAATAGAATCCGGATTGGAGAATCTTGGCAGTGGTCTTTTTATGGGAGAAGTGACCGCCGCACGCCTCGGTATGACAAAATGAGAGAATCACTTGGTGATCTTCGTCGGGCACACACCGCCTAATGAGTTGATCCGAGCAATATTTGAATAGATAAGGATCATCAAAGAAAAATCTTTTCACCTCACTAAGAAAGAGCCGTCGGTCTTGTGGGGTCCAATGGTCCGGAATTCGCCCGGTGACAAGATAATTTACGATGTCGGCATACCATGGGCAACTCGATATGGCGAAAAGTTGTTCATCCGGAAATGTATCAACAATCGGAAGCTTCGAAGAAGAATCCCCGAACTCGAGACGGGACAAGTGATCCGCTACGACGTTCTCCACCCCCTTTTTATCCTTGATTGTGATATTAAACTCTTGGAGCAACAAAATCCATCGGATTAACCGTGCTTTCGCATCTTGCTTCGTGAAGAGGTATTTCAAAGCAGCATGATCAGTGTAGACAACAATGGGGGATCCCACCAAATACGACCGGAATTTGTCTAAGGCAAAGACGACGGCAAGCAACTCTTTTTCCGTGGTGGAATAGTTCATTTGAGCCTCATTCAGGGTCTTGCTCGCATAATAGATGACGTATGGATTCTTGTCTTTCCTTTGCCCGAGAACCGCCCCTACCGCGTAGTCGCTAGCATCACACATGAGCTCAAATGGCAAACTCCAATCCGGTGTTTGCACAATGGGAGGAGAGATGAGGCTGGACTTCAACTTTTTGAACGCTTCCTCACAAGCCGGAGTCCACTCAAACGGGGCATCCTTAGAGAGAAGGTGGCATAACGGCCTTGAGATTGCACTGAAGTCTTTGATAAAACGCCAATAAAAACCGGCATGCCCAAGGAAGGAGCGGATATCCTTAACACATTTAGGGGTCGGGAGGGTGGCGATAAGATCGTTCTTGGCCTTGTCAACTTCAATTCCCTTTTCCGATACAATGTGGCCCAAAACGATACCGTTAGTCACCATGAAGTGACATTTCTCCCAATTGAGCACCAAGTTTTTCTCTTCACACCTCGCCAATACCCTTTCCAAGTTTTCCAAGCAAGCTTCGAATGAATCGCCGAACACCGAGAAGTCATCCATAAAAACCTCGACAATCTTCTCGATCATATCACTGAAAATGCCCATCATACACCGTGAGAAGGTTCCGGGCGCATTGCATAAGCCGAACGGCATGCGACGATAAGCGAACGTTCCAAACGGGCAAGTGAACGTTGTTTTCTCTTGATCGGCTAGAGCGACCTCAATCTGGTTATACCCCGAGTATCCATCCAAGAAGCAATAATAGGCGTGCCCCGCTACCCGTTCCAAGATTTGATCAATGAAAGGCAGAGGAAAGTGATCCTTCCGAGTGCTAGCGTTAAGCTTCCGGTAATCGATACATACACGCCATCCGGTTGTGACTCGGGTAGGAACTAACTCGTTGTTGGCGTTGGGCACCACGGTGATGCCGGATTTCTTGGGAACCACTTGGATAGGACTTACCCACTTGCTGTCGGCGATTGGATAGATAATTCCCACATCTAAGAGTTTCAAAACCTCCGCTTTCACCACATCTTTCATTATGGGATTCAAACGGCGTTGTGGTTGGCGAGATGGTTTGACGTCATCTTCGAGGGCAATGTGGTGGGAACATATTGTAGCGTCGATCCCTTTGATATCCGCGATAGTCCAACCAATAGCTTTAGTATGCCGCTTCAAAAGTTCAAGGAGTTGGGATTCTTGCAAACCGTCGAGAGAGGAAGAGATCACCACCGGGTAAGTTTCACTTGCACCCAAGAAAGCATATTTCAATGTATCCGGGAGGACCTTCAACTCGAGTTTTGGTGGTTGGATACTCGAGGGAAGGGTCTTGCACTCAAGAGGAGGCAACTCTTCAAATTTAGGAGACCATAAGTCCGTCCCGCACACATCGGCCATATCGAGCAAAGAACACAAATACTCCACCTCCGGTGATTCTAGAAATGTTGCTTCTTCGGTGGTAAGACACACCTCCAACGGATCCTTGCATAGCACATTGTCCACATGTTCTTGAACCAATGAATCGATAAGATTTACTTCATGGATGCACTCATCGTCCCCCATTTGACTTCCAATATTGAATACGTTCACCTCCATCTTCATATTGCCAAAGGTAAGATTGAGCAAACCACTCCTACAATGGATGACGGCATCGGCCGTGGCTAGGAATGGACGCCCAAGAATGACCGGAGTTGATGTTGCCGCTTGAGAGGAGGGAACCGGGCAAACATCCAACACAACGAAGTCCACGGGATAGATAAAGTTGTCTACTTGAACAAGAACATCCTCCACCACTCCACGAGGAACTCTAATGCTTCTATCGGCCAATTGCAACGTCACCGGTGTTGGCCGCATCTCTCCCAAGCCAAGTTGTTCATAAACCGAGTATGGAAGCAAGTTCACACTAGCCCCCAAATCTAGGAGAGCTTTCTCAATCTTCTTGTCGCCAATGGTGAGTGAGATGGTTGGACAACCCGGGTCCTTGTACTTTGGAACCGCATTGGTTTGGATAATAGAGCTCACTTGCTCCGTCAAGAAAACCCTCTTTTGAACATTCAACTTACGCTTTTGAGTGCATAAGTCTTTGAGAAATTTGGCATACGTAGGAATTTGCTTGACCGCATCCACCAACGGTATATTGATTCTCACTTGCTTGAACAACTCATAGATCTCGGCATTGGTGTTGGCATGGGTCGGCGCCTTCAACCTTTGGGGAAACGGGGCCGGTATTTGGGAAACGGGGGCCTTTGGTTCTTCCTCTTGAGATTTGTCCGGTTGCTCACCAACGGGAGAGGGCTCCGAGGTTGGTGAGGCAATAGAAGCATCCGAAGTTTGCACTACAACGGGCGTAACCCGCGGCTTGATAGGTTTGGGAGGAATGGTCTTATCAACTTCCTTGCCACTCCGCAATGTGGTAATGGACTTTGCTTGCTCGGGACTAGGCACCGAAGAGCTTCCCACAAAATGTTGTCCTTGCGGATTTGCTTGGGTTTGAGTTGGAAGTTTCCCCCTCTCTTGTTGAAGCAACCCCACCGTGTTATTCAATTTGACCATTTGTTTGTTGATTTCCCCCAATGCCTGAGTGGTTTGGTCATTGAGAGTTGCTTGACTTTGGACGAAAGAAGACATGATATCCTCCCATGACCGCTTGGGGGGTTGGAATTGATTTGGCATTGGCCCTTGAGGATGTCCCGGCGGTGCAAACCCCGGTGGTTGTTGATTATGGGGAAACCTCGGCGCTCCCTGAGATTGGGGAGGCCGGAATGCTTGTTGTTGTGGGACCTGGGGGACTTGTTGAGGTCCGGGGGGTTGCGGGTCAGTCCACCGGAAATTTGGATGAAGCTTCCATGCCGCATTATATGTTGAAGAATAAGGGTCAAACCGTTGATTAACGGCATTGACCTCCACTGGACATGGACCCGTTCATTGGAGAATATCTTTGACGGCGGGGAGCATTTGGCAATCCCCCGTGGCATGCCCTGAAACATCACAAATAAAACAAAATTCTTCCACCTTGCCCACCGAAGCCACCCCCGCAACTTTATTAAGTTGTAAATTTTCGATTTGGCGGGAGAGCTGGGCGACTTTGTGGGCAAGGTCATGTTGTTCATTGAGTTGAAACTTTCCGGGATTGCTCGATCCCAAATTAAGCATGTTTCTCTCGGAGGGTTCCGAGCAATCCCAGGATTGTGTTTTCTCCGCCAACTCTTCGAAATAGTCCCACGCGGCACTAGGAGTTTTGGCCATAACTCCACCCTCAACCATGCTATCCATGAGGAGTTTAGTGCTCGGAAAGCACCTCTTTAGCAAAATTTCAACTTTTTGAAAGGGTTCGAAGCCATGGTGGGGGATGGAGTTAAGCAAATCCTTAAACCTTTCCCAATACTGGTAAAACGATTCCCCCTCCTTCTGCTTAAAAGTTTGGATTTGATTTATAAGCTCTTTCGTGAGATGAGGGGGAAAGAATTTTTTGTAGAAAGCCTTTGATAAATCTGCCCAATTCGCCAAAGATTGGGGCCTCATATTATTCAACCAAAGTTTGGCTTTGTCCTTTACAGAAAACGGGAAAAGTTTAAGTTTTGCTGACTCTA
The DNA here is from genome assembly GCA_020567845.1 of Rhododendron henanense subsp. lingbaoense. NCBI lineage: Eukaryota > Viridiplantae > Streptophyta > Magnoliopsida > Ericales > Ericaceae > Rhododendron > Rhododendron henanense. Next base: position 38,518,875 of record CM036312.1, read on the forward strand.
ACTGGGCAGGCGTAGAAACTATTGTTGAAACCATTTCCTCGAATGCCCGCATATGAGTGTACGGGCATTCCTTATCTCTTCCGTAAAATGAAGGCATTGAGTTTAGGTGATGCATTTTCACCGTAAAATTATTCGCCTCAGTCGCGGCCGGAAGGACTATGGTAGGGGCCGGCGTAGTACGTGCCGGATTCAGATAATCACTCATAGTTCTTTCGGCCGCGCCCGGGTTGCCTCCAGCACCATTGCCTGCCATTGTTTCTCTCGGAGGGGATCTTATTACAAAAGGAGTTCTTACGGGTGGTGGTGTCCTTGCCCTAACCCGACGAGGGGTTTTGGGTCGAGGAGGAGAAAAGGACCGGTGAAGCCTTTTAGAAATAGGACTCCGAAAGGCTCCCCGGTGACCACCACGCATACACTTAGAATCCTTCCCAGAGAAACAACAGTTGACAAAGCAAAATTAAGCAGACAAGAGGGGCTATGCCGCCGCCTCCTAACAACAGCAAACAATGAGGGGCTATGCCGCCGCCTCAAAAAGTATGTACAGAAAGTAAAAAGGCAGTTTATACTTATACTAGCTTCGTTAAACCTCAGGTTAGAGACACGCTCAGGTTAGAGGTATCCACCAGTTTAAGCATAAACTACGCAAAGCAAAAGTTAAGCGAGATACTTACAGTGGTTTGGCGAACCTCCAATAAGCTATAATAGAAAGCGCTCCCCGGCAACGGCGCCAAAAATGCTTGCGACCTTAATGTGTATTGCCATAAGAATACCCCAAGCGTAGGGCTAGGTCGGTTGAAAGCATAATAAAACCCGGAAGTCCGGGATCGATTCCACAGGGAGCGCGTCCATAACTTTTACTTCGGAGATTAGCGAATGTCGAGAGTTTTAGCGTTAGGGCCGCCAACCAAATTCGGCGTTGAGACGGCCAACTGATTGATTTGGAAAGGTGGCTACTTAACCTAACTACGGTTTTTTACTGGAGATTAAACTAAAGGTTAGGTTTAGAGATAACCAACACCCATAACGCAAGGACAAGCTCGATTCTTCTCTTTTTTAACAAAAGTGTTAGACATGTCTCGGGTCCTTTTTGGTTCATTTGGACAAACACAAGGAGGGACATAGCTTCAAGTATCAAATGTGGCAAGAAGCTTAACCCTTGCCTACATTTGATCAAAAAGATTAACACCTCTTAGTTTTGATACATAAAATCAACTCTAACACATGCTTAAGCTAGAAAAACGAAATTTGCAAGAGAAGAACGAACCACACCCTTGGCCACGGGATGTTAATCATCCCACAACCCAACCTTACTACACTACTCACTCATGTTAAACGAAGACATTAAATGAGCAAGGGTAAAGGTAAGAAAAATACTAAACATTGACTAAACTTGAAATAAACACAAGATCCTTGAAGAGGACGAGATTCCTTACGACATTAATGAAGACGAAAAGCTTTGAATCAATCCGGATCGTGCCCAAAAACCCTCCTTAAAACTTGAATGAGGAGAGAGGTAGGAGCTTGAACATTAATGGAGGAAGAGAGAGAAAGTGCAGAATTAGAATGACCTAAAATCGGGTTCCAGCTGGTATATATACCTCCTAACAAAATAATTACAGAAATGCCATTAAAAAAGTTCGCGCGCAGACACCAGGTATCGATACCCCTTTTTGAGGTATCAATCCCTCCTCCTCCTCTGGATAGCTTGCTTCCGGGTATCAATACCCAATTTTTGGGGTATCAATCCCCCATGCCTCTCTGGCCGGTTTTGGCTGTTTTCTTGCTTCTTTCGATCTTCGAGGGCCCCGAACCTTCTTTCCATGCTTTGATTGCTTCGTTTGAGACTCGGGGAGGGATTCCTAATGTGCCACACGTACTCGAATGCTTCCGGATTCCTCCGGGGATTATTGAGAGCCTTGGAAACGTCCTTTTCGCTCTGATTACCTACTTTCCAACAAAAACACAACTTGCGCGCCAAATCAAATAGAAACAAGTATAAAAATGCTCGCAAGTGCAACAAAACGAGATAGATAAGCCCTATTATTTACACTATTTAGGGCTTATCACTACCCTAAGAAGCATTTCGCTTTTAACAGTTGCATATAGTCTGAATAACGCCCACAATCTCATCACACTTCGTAGGAAACTTTTGTTTTCTTCTTCTTTTCTGGGCACGGTCTGTTTTGAAAACCCTATGTTGGCTTTGGTTGATGCTATAAGCTGAACGTTCCAACTAGTAATGGATCAGAGTTTGCCAATATATGCATGGATTACGTGATAGCAATGCGTATGGGAACCTATATCTGGAAGAACATGGCAATGACCTTTATCACTCATTTAGGTTTTTGGATCCCTTGAATTTGTGGAAAGCGAAATCGAACAAGCTGAATTTGAGTAATTAGGTTTGGTTATGCTGGAAAATGGGGTAGATGATGAGTGGGCATTTCTGTTCATATAGGAAATACATTGGAAAACTATTAAAAACATGTCAGCCCATTACTTCTTTCCCTTTCAAATTTGCAATTCAGTCTATGGAGTATAATAGAAGTAACCTTATGAAAATTATTGCATACACAAATTGCTTTGAAATCCAGTACTGAACTTGTTGCCAATCAAACATGTTGATGTACGGTAACTAATTGTAAACTTCAGAAACTAGTTTGGTACAGAATCATAGAAAAATTGTAAGATTTCGACAAATTAACAGAGACAAATGATTATTAACTCTTAACACGCTAAGAGATGGTGGAATTCAACCGACTCTTTTTATTTGTGTTAAACTCTTTAAACCCTAAGAGTTTAACACAAATCGTTGTCACATTATCCCAGCGTAATTTCGTCGGTGGGTTCGACGTGAGAGACCTAAGAATGGTCAATTTCCTGAATTTATTTTGTAAATTTGCCGCTGCTATTCCTTCGAAAAGATGTAAACCTACCATTGTTGGCTAGATTCTTTTGCCAATTTCTGCGTCTCAAAGGTTTGATGGTCAGAGCGTTAACGCCTGACTTCAATAAACCGCTTCTGCGAGGTTTCGGACAAACCACCACCTCTCTATGGTTAGAAACAGAAACATTTTTAGTACCGATATGCACAGCAACAAATTTTATCTCGGTTAGTAGTTAAACACTAATCCACCGAATTACAGAAACAACAAAAGTCGCTCAGTTTTCACCCTCTTTTTCCGTATTACCTTCTTCTTCATCAACCCACCGGAATCACACAACTTTCCTGCCGAAAGTACGGAAAAAGGAACTCCGATTTTCCATTATCGTATGGGAATTTGAGAGGGAACCAATTATGGACGATATTAAAAAAGGAAAAAAGTTCTTACAACTTACTACGATCAATACCGACTTAGTCCGGTAGCACCGACGATCCATAACGAACCACAAGCAAAGCCAACTACCATAATCTCCGCCTCTCCACGAAGTTTGCAACAATACAGGAATGCGGAGAGTGGACCATAGTTCATCAAAGCTAAACACACACTGAGATAAAGCTAAAAAATTTATGCCCTACTTCCTCAATACACTATTCCAACAACTCTGACCAAATCTGTACTATCTATTCCTCTTGCACAAGCAATTAGTACACCCAACTCTATGCAGAAAGTACATACAACTGATTAGAGGAACCACGAGAGGAAATCTATGAAAGCCATAAAATCAGGGAACCACTTGCAAAAGCTAAATGACCAACGACTCCTTGCCAGAAACAACAACCCAACCATTCAAGGCAGGGCCATTTTCGGCCTTCCATGGCAAAAACGAGCGATGGATAAGCCACACTCAAAATTTCACCAATTCTCTTATTAGATACTTCGTATGGATAAAGCAATAGGAGTGACCCTAGGCTTGAGATAGGTAACATGCAACTCCAACGCTTCAGAGTCAAAATTACTTAGTATTAGAATCACCCTTTGGAGAAATGCTCTTGCATCTCCCAATACAAGGTCGCTAGCACCCAGTATATTTCACTCGTAGTAGAATTGGTGTTTTCCAAATAATAACTAGAAAAAGATTTCAATGAGAACAAAACGCCAAATAACCCCTAGGAGAACAAGGCCTTAATAAAGTTTTGAAGAGCGAAACAACTAAAAAAGGGGCCGTTTATATATAAAAGGTGTTAGATGGGTCAGGCTGGCATAGGCACAACATGTTTAAATTTCAAGGTAGAGTTAAATGTTTGGGACTGAATTATAAAGTTTAACCGTGGTTAAAATTAATTTTGGATTTATGCTGCCGTGTCAAATAAGTTTTCAATCTCCGCGAAAATATTCTACACATGCAAGAAGAATACTCTCTCTCTCTCTCTCCACTAAACTCTGAAACAAAATTGCTATTTTTGCAATTTAATTTGCAGCATACATAATGTGGTCCACCCCGTCATTTCTCAGAGATGTGGATGTTCTACAACATGTTCATCAAGAGCCTAGAATCCTTCCCTCATCATTTTTTATTCTTTGCCACCATCCCTTTCCGAGAGAGAGTGTGTGTGTGTCGCACGCTACCAGCCATGCACTAGAGAGAGAGAAATGCCGCGAAAATGAAATTCTTTGAAAAATGTTTTACATCTATTGGGATTTGTCCCACATCGGTTAAATATCTCCTCCAAAACTAGTATATGAGCTTGGGCGGCCTTTCCACTCTTAGCCAATTGGTATGGAGTTGGATGCTTTAACATGGTATAAGAGCTAGGGTTTCGGAGACTTTTCCCCTTCGTCTGTGCCATAGTTGCACTTTCTTTCATTGTGATCCGTGTGTTCCGGATCATTTGTTTACCTCTCCACGTGCGAGTCGGGGGTCGCACGTGCGGGGGAGTGTTGGGATTTGTCCCACATTGGTTAATTATCTTCTCCAAAACTAGTATATGAGCTTGGGCGGCCTCTCCACTCTTAGCCAATTGGTTTGGAGTTGGATGCTTTAAAATGGTATCAATTGGCTAAGAGTGGAGAGGCCGCCCAAGCTCATATACTAGTTTTGGAGAAGATAATTAACCAATGTTGGACAAATCCCAACACTCCCCCGCACGTGCGACCCCCGACTCGCACGTGGAGAGGTAAACAAATGATCCGGAACACACGGATCACAATGAAAGAAAGTGCAACTATGGCATAGACAAAGGGGAAAAGTCTCCGAAACCCTAGCTCTGATACCATGTTAAAGCATCCAACTCCAAACCAATTGGCTAAGAGTGGAGAGGCCGCCCAAGCTCATATACTAGTTTTGGAGGAGATATTTAACCGATGTGGGACAAATCCCAATAAGCTCTGATACCATGTTAAAGCATCCAACTCCAAACCAATTGGCTAAGAGTGGAGAGGCCGCCCAAGCTCATATACTAGTTTTGGAGGAGATATTTAACCGATGTGGGACAAATCCCAATACTCCCCCGCACGTGCGACCCCTGACTCGCACGTGGAGAGGTCAACAAAGGATCCGGAATACACGGATCACAATGAAATAAAGTGCAACTATGGCACAAACAAAGGGGAAAAGTCTCCGAAACTCTAGCTCTAATACCATGTTAAAGCATCCAACTCCAAACCAATTGGCTAAGAGTGGAGATGCCGCCCAAACTCATATACTAGTTTTGGAGAAGATAATTAACCAATGTGGGACAAATCCCAACAACATCTTTGGCCATAAAAGAATTTCAAAAAGTCTAAATAAATCTCGGGCCACCGACCAGGCATACCGACGGCCACGTGGGGCGTTGATGGTGCACAAATGAAGATAGAGAACAATGTTCCATAAAAAACTAAATAATTAAAATTGCTATTATCTTATGAATTGTATGAGTTCAGAATCATCAAAAATACATTTACTAAAATTTAAATTGGAATTCTTTTTCCATAAATTAATACTATCATTGCCACATCAAATCGCCATCAACGTATCGGAAGGAGCTAACCGATTTACTAAAATTAATCACAAGTAGTTTGATCAAAATGATCGGTCGATTTTTGTAGGAGATGTTGGTTGTTGAGATGAGAAGCCAATTGAAACTTTTGTTTGCATTCACTTTAAGAGTGGCACGATACGGGATGACACGATACCTATAATGGGCCATTATTTTGGGGCAAATGGCACAGGCACGACATGCGCACAAAAAAAGCACGGGCACGGCACATGCATATTAAAAATTTAAAAATACAAAATAATTAATCGCAAAAGTAGATGTACACTATGTACACTCTTTATCACATATTGATGAGTCACAGTGTTCATAATTACATAAAGAGAAGTATTACATTCATTTTTAAATTTTCAATTGATTGATAGTTGAATAGGTGCCAACCAAGTTAAGATGTACTCAAACTATAGTGATGCAACAATTACCTATTTACATCCATTGTATTATGAAATTGCAATTCTCCATAAAATGTTGTACATTTTTTATTTTATTGTTTTATTTTAGTACTATTTGATGATGTCTTCTATTAATTATAAATAAAAAAATTCAAAGTTAATTGTTTGGGACTCAATTATAAAGTTTAACCGTGGTTAGATCTCAAGTTATTGAAGAGGGCCTCTTCAAGATCCAGAGAGCAGGTTTAGAAGGGAGAACTTTACAGAAATAGAGAGATAGAACACAGAGGGTGAGATGGAGTGTTGTAGGCACATTGGCACGCTGCCGAAACACATATACATTGGGTTCTCGTGTTTGTGTGATTATTTCATTTTCTTTGTTGTTCGTCGTGGTAATTTTGATTCGTCATGTTTTGCTAAACCAGAGTGCAATATACATATATGCTTACATAAGCAATACAAAATTGCTACGTATAGCCACATATGCTTCAATATCCAAATTAAAGGACCAATATGAACCAACTTGCATGTATTAGAGAATACTTCAAACAGAAAGTCTACACACATACAATCTGTGCACAGATTTCATTGTGGGGCTCACCACGGGTCCCACACAAATCATCCGAGCCGTTCATTAAATGTAAAACATTTTTTTGAGGGTTCCCGTAAAAAATAAGCTCAATTCGATACATATATGTGCTCGACCCGTGGTGGGCCCCACAACGAAATCTGTGCACAGATTGTCTGTGTGTATAGCAGGACTCTACTTCAAATACATCACAAACTTAGACATAAAGGCTCCGTTTGATAACCCTCCAAGGGGTTGGGATTGGATTAATAGAGTGGGGGTATTATCAAGGTAGGGCTTCAAACCCAATGAAAATCCCATGAGTGGATCTAACTTTTCATTAACCTTTCTAAGTCTTCTAGGTAAAAAAAATTTGCATTTTGATTCGACTTCAATTTTGAACTGAGAATTTAAAACTCAGTCGTCAGCTAGAGGTGCAAGTATAACTAATTAGAGCATCTCCAATGGGGATGTATTTTGGAACCGGATGGATAGTTATTTTAGATGAAAAAAGTGGTTAAAAGTTAGTTGGATATAAAATAGAACTCACCCATCTCCAATGGTGAGATGTAAAAAAGGGATGGATAATTAACTAACTTTCCCTCTTCCTTAATTTTCCTCAACTTTCTTAACCCTAATTCAAATACTACTTCCGTTGAAAAATAATTTTGGTATCCGGTAATCAAGGACTTAAAAGAAAAAAATTATGCCGAAAAAAAAAAACTTCCGGTAATCAAGGACAAATTGCTTCATCTTGATTGGAGTTGAACGATTTTCCTCTCCCACTACGACTTCCCTTTGCCATAATTGATACACTATTTTTTTTGGAGGGTGTTTGTGGAGAATGGAGAAAATTTCTGTTGTGTAAAATCCTATTGAAAACACATTTATAGGTAGGAAAAAAAAATTACCGTTGCTATTTTTTTGATCCGTTGGCCAGCAAACGGCCAGATCCACATAAATCCCTTAAAAAAAAAAAACCAACGGTCGGATCAAAAGACCCGTTGGCTGAGATTACAACCCAACTTTACTCTCTCTCTCTCTACGAACCGAAGGGCATTTTGGCTGGAACTCGACGAGGGAAAGCTATGCCAGTTCCAACAAAATCAGCTACACCAGTTCCGACTAAATCTTGGCTGGAATCGGGGTCAGAGATGGTGATCTCCGGACCTCGAATCAGTTTTCGGCGAGCTTCCGGCATGTTCTTGCAGATTCCGGCATGTTCTTGCAAATTCCGACGACTTTCCGACGAGATCAGGTAACTCTGGCTGTCTAAAAATCTGGTAGAATCAGTTGGGTGATGACCTGTCAATTTATAGCTACAGCTAAAAGGGGATGGAAATATACATCTCCCTTTCCATTTGTGCTATTTTACATCTCCGAAATTGCTATTTTACATCCCCATTGGAGCAAGTTTTTTTACATCTGGATTGTATTATAACTATAGCACCTGGTTTACATCCCCCATTGGGAATGCTCTTAGGGTGTCACCTGCAAGCTCAATTGAGTAAGGCGATGGATCAAAGTTGTAACGCCGCTAATTTTGGAAACGTTAAAAAGACAATTTTTATTAAAAATCTAATTAGAGTCTAGCTCATTATTACATCATGAGAGTACTTTTATTACACAAAAGATAGGAAATCTAAGGTTTTCGACTACTCTGCTTCTTCCTCCATCCTAGCAAGTTCCTCGGCTCCAAAAGCCTTCAACGAATAATGTTCACCCTGTTCATCTATCAACTCTGACACATTATACCAGAGTCGCCCCCAATATAATATGTCAGGGTCACCAAAAGATAACACCATGAGCTACAGAAGCTCAATAGAATAAATCATACCCACTAACCCCTAACTTACAGAATGAATCATACAGATAAGGTTATCTACACAGTACATGCTTTTAACAATGACATATCCACATTCTCCTTTAACTATCGTTGGTGTCCGTGACTTTTATGAGTTTCTCCTACGCGACTCGTCGTAAACCGTGTCACAATTTCCCATTTTCTTATCCAAATCAACATTTCGAAAATCCGTTTTTAACACACCCAACCTCGGTTCCGCCGTTCCGGATTCCCAAGTATCCTCACAATGGTTCCGCCGCACCGGGTTCCCATTGGCACACAAAACTTTGCATTGGCTCCTCTCTGCGGATAACCAAGCTACACACCCAACCTCGGTTCCGCTGTTCCGGCTTCCCGAGTATCCTCACAATGGTTCCGCCGCACCGGGTTCCCATTGGCACAAAATTTACATTTCAAAACTTTTTCTCCTTTTCAAAACACACATGACCCACATAATGACACCCACATTGGTCATTATGTAGTTTCAAAAATATTTTACCAAGTCATGCCTTTAATCACCCTAGGTGCCATGTTTCTAACTTTCTCGATTTTCGTGTCTCGTTTTCATACTTAGACTCCGCGGTAGGACTTTTTCACATAAGTAGCAAAATTCATTCATTTTGAAATCTTGAAACTAAACTAGCAAGATCATCCAATTCTATATTATTTAGCATGCTCATTTTATCCTTTATCTCACATAATCATACTTAAGCAATTAACATACAATCTAAGGCATAGTGTCACATGGACGAACACCTTTGGAGTGGAAAACCACTTATGCCTTATCACATATCAAGACAAGTCAATCTAATAATCCTATAATCATACTCATCCTTCTATTTTAAAAAAAAAAGTTACTAACTACCATGCATTGGATCATAAAAGTAAATACTATCTATCTTCTTCTTTTTTTTATACGAGGGGTAGAGTAGAGGTATTCTACCTTCCTTCTTGGCGGTGGTTACGGCTACGGAAAAAGTAAGTACGTCGGACGGAGTAACTTCTTACGGTGGCTTCCGGTAGCTTCGAAAGAGAAAGGTTTCTCTCGAAACTAATTCTTGACTAACTTTCTAACTTTTTATGGATCGAAGGGTGGTTTGGTGGCGGCCTAGGATGAGTTTCTTGGAGAGTTTTTAGAAAAAACTCAAGAACTTAAGAACAAAATAAGAACATGGTAAGAACACTAGGATTTCTTAGAGAGAGAAGTAGAAGAGTGAGGTGTGAGTTGAATGGCATGGGCAAGGGCCCTATTTATAGCAAAAATTGGCTCCCTCTCTCCCCCCCCCCCATGGCCGGCCTCCCCCTCCCTCCTTTCCTTTCAACTTTTTGCTCCATGTTTGGTCATGTCAAGCATGGCAAGCCTCCCTTCTTTTGTCACTTCATCTTAAGCCCTAACCTAGGTTATTATGAAGGTTTTCTAGCCTAGTCTTGTCCTTGGTTAGCTTGTTTGCAAGAAGAAACAAAATGATTAGCTAGTTTTATGTTTAAAGTTGGCTAGTAATTAGGTTGACAATTGGTGATTAGGCTTAAGGCTAATGGTAGCTTGTACAAGGGTACATGCACAAGCATGCACTCACTCCTCCTCTCTCCCCTCCAACCGGCCTCTCTCTCCCTCTCCTTTCTCCTTTCTTTTTTTTTTTTTTTTTGTATCATGTGTGTCTATGTGTATAAACCTAAGTACAAGTAGGCTTATAAGTCTAAAAAAAAAAAGGAAATGATTATGGTGAGTTTCTAAATGGTAAGAGCTTTGTCCCATGGACAATCTTTCTCCTAGAAAGCAAACCTAGGTTTATTTAGGCATGCTTAAGTACTAAATAGTTTTATTAGGCTTAAAAGAGTAATGACATGGCTAAGGCTTTCAAGTGTTAGGCATTGACCAAAGGTTAAAATTTTCCTAGGAAACTTTTATCCAAGGGGCATACTAATATAAGCTTAAAGAAAAATTAGAAATGTAATTAGGTTGGCCAATTTAGGGTTAAGGCTATTGTTCTTAGACTTGCATGTGGCAAGACTAGTTTTCCTCTTTTTGAAACACTATAATGGCTTCCTATTCTTTTCAAGTACCTAATTGACTAGCCTTATTAATCTAAGTCTTTTATTAGCAAGACAAGTTTTTATTACCCAAGGGGTAAAATTTCCCCTAACAATTATTAACCAAGGGTTAAGGAAAAAAAATGCCACATAAGGCTTTGAAATGACAAATCATAAGGTCAAATGATTATTTCTAATGGTCTATTGGTTTACTTAGGCTTAGCGTTCACAAGGCTCAAAGGGGGTTAAGAAGGCTCATTAAGGGTTAGGGGGGTGTAACTAGGTTAATTGGTAGTTTGGTCCCTCCAACTAATCGGTTGAAAGCTAACTTTACTAGTCAAGTAGGGCTTTAAATCAAGAAATGAATTTAAAAGGACTAAAATCTAATTATGACGAACTATAGGGATTAAAAAGAAATTTTTAAAGCAATACCATGAAATAAAAAAATAAAAAAATAAAAACCAAAAAAAAGAATACCGAAATTTATATGAAATTTTTATTCGCTAAAAAAAATTAGAGTCGTTACAAAAGTCATATTCTGTCCCCAATATTCTCTTCATTTAAAATAAAATAAAATAAGAATTGTAAGAATTCACGATTAGGAGTTCGGAAACTACATTTGTATATATAGTATAGATATAGATATAGAATAGCATTGTGTCGTTTGATGCATGAGAAATAAAAAACAAATGTGAACTTTTTTTTCTATTATTCTATGCATTGACCGGGCACAATGATAGTTAATAAATAAGATATCAATGAAGAGGTGTTTAGAGTCTCACTATTTTTCCATCTGATATTCTGCTACTAACTGCCCATTGAGCGTTCCAATAAAAACTGATCAAATGAACTGCCTTTAAATGCCGAGAGCCCACGCGTGTGACGTGTCCTCTTAATGATTGCTGTCGACAAGATTTTCAATAGCTGCAAGAATTCTCTCTCATAGTACGTAATTGATGCTGTATTTGGATGAGTTTTTGAGAAAATTTTTAGGGTTATGAGTGGAAAAAGAAATGAGAGTAATGATTAGAAGTAGATGTAATGATTAGTGAGAGATAGAGAGAGAAATGCGAATAATGATTAGAGATAGGAGTAAGTAATTATTAGAAGTAGGGGTAATGAGTGTTTTTTGAGTTGAGGCTTTTTTTTCAAAAACCAATTCAAACAAAGCATGAAGCATTTTAACCTCGAAAAAACTAAAGAAACCAATGGGAGCCACTGACGGGCATGTGGGGTCCACTCTGGGTTCTGCACGAATGATCCAAGCCGTTCAATAATTTAAAAAAATCCAGGAGGGTCCATAAAAAAATCCGGAGGGTCCATGAAAAATCAGCTCAATCCGATATGTGTAGTGTTCGATCCAATCTTCCATTTTTTTTATAGATCCGGAATCTGAATGAGACCAACTCTTGAAATAGGATCTCACCAGAACAAAACATCGGGTGCATCCGTTGGCCAACGAATCGGATCGATGAACAGACATGTGGAAAGGAAAAAAAAATTTCGTCGTTGGGGAGGAAAGATTAAAATTCGTTTGGGCCAAACTTATTTTCTGCAAAAAAAGAAGAAGGGGGAAATGATAGCCCATAACGTGTTTCGATAATTAATACCCGCCAAGACCATGCTAAGAACATTTGTTAATGTTGAAAATGTCCTTAGTCGGATATTAATTATCAAAATACGTCATTGGCCGTCATTTTTCAAAAAAAAAAAAAAAAAAGAGGCTAATTGGGCCAAGCCCATTTTATTTAATGACCGAACCCAACTGGCCCGGTTCAGACGAATAGACTGTGGCGGGCGGGCATTTAATAAATGGATCAAAGCCCATTTTATTCATGCCTCTGTCTCTCCTACAAAATTTGGGTGCCGCAACGGCCCAAGCTCTTATGTCCAACTCGGGGTATAAGTATTCAAGTATTCTTAGTTGCCATACCAATCGGGGACTAAGAATTTTTTCCTCATCTACCAATGTTCATGTAGGCACTTTTATGATCAATATCTCATTCACCATTAATTGATTTTAGCCAACCAAGTATTCAATGTTAATCTCCTTACGAGATTGAGACGAACACATGAATATGTGGATTCGTCCACATGGACATATGTGACCCTCTCAAAACTAAGCTCAAACTAAGCTAAGAATCAATTTTGTCCAACAAGGAAACTACTGCCAAGCCCAACAAACTAAAGATATACAAGCAAAACAGAGAGACGAGCTAATGTCACTATCCTAAGTGCAAGTATACACTCTCTTCACACTGTCAACAAGGATCGGTAACATGGAGTTAGCGATCAAGTTATACAATCGCCTCAAGATGACGGAGATCCAAATCAAAGCCAACAACAAAACCTGATGGAAATCACGACAAGAACCAACTACTGGGAAGACCGACCCTCGAGGCTGCTCTCCGTATTACCAAAGCACCAGCGAGCTCTGAACACTAGTGAGTCCCCAGAAACGTATACGTCCTTTTCATTAGGATGAACCCCTAAAAATTATACTCCGTAATAATAATAATAATTACACTCAAGCTTTGTTTGTTTGGACGTAAAAGAGGATCATCTGACCCTAGCATGATCTACCTGGAGTCCATGAGATGGGAACAATTTCCCTTAAATCGACATCATGGATTTTGGTTTGCTAGGTTTTCTGGAAAATGTTTTACTCATTTTTTGATGTTTGCTTGTGCAAAAGACATGGAATTATTTTACCAGTTACAACATTTTACTTTATGTGGTTGGAAATATTTTTTGCTTGAAAAGGTGGTAACTCATTATTCGAACTTTGGCTTCGCTACTCGACTACTAATTACATTACTATACTGAGCTCTCCCACAGCCTCAAACTCATCCACCTATAACCTAACCTTGTGCTTTCTCATCAAAGACGACAAAATTTTGTATGTAATACATACGTACATACGGAGTACATATATGTGTATATATTACGGTGTAATAGAGAGAGTGTGCCAAGCTAATTTACAACTATTTTTTTCACTAATCTGAACTCATAGGGTTTGTTCAAGAAAACTTTCTGTATGGAACAATTATCTACCAAATACCGGAAAATAAAAACAAAACTTTTATTTTGTGCAAAATCATTTTACATGAAAATATTTTACATCAGAAAAAATTTTACTTTAAAACAAATAGAGCCTCAAGTCCAACCATTTAAAAAAGGATTTCGTACAGGAATTATGAGGAATCAAAAATTAATTTCATTTCAGAATTTGTTTTCAGACCGAACTACAGGGAGAAAGTGTAATAATCATGTATATCTTTGATAGGCCGGGTCGGTTTACCTCAAAACCCCTCACAGTTCTCACAGAGCGACCCTTCGCCGGAACCCTAGATACAAAGCAAAATCACAGAGAGAGAGAGAGAGAGAGAGAGAGAGAGAGAGAGATGACGCAGAAAGCTAATCTCTTCAAAGGCCAACAAAAGAGGAAGTCGATTCCTCCAAGTCGTCATGGGAAAATCCCTGTCACTCGGAAAGGTTCGATTCTAACTTCAAGCCAGTCTCGTTTTCTCTGTGCCTGCATATGTGTGTGTGTGTGTTGAGGTGCATATCTCTTTCTACATGAGCATTTATTGCTTGAGTTGGGGAAATGATGTTGAATTGAAATTGCAGGGAAGAGAGTCGTGAAGCCTTCGAAGGTCACGAAGGAGATGGACGCGGATCGCGTAAGTTCTCTTGTTTCGAGTTTCCATTGTGACCAAGTATCAGGAATTCACACGCCTTTATTTGAATAACGTATGCCATGATTTTTGTAACTCATTTGATGAGCCATCGACCTTTAGATCCTTCTTATTAGCACAAGCTTTAAAAATGGTAATATAGCTGTGCGATGCAGCCATATGTCCCAATGATTCTTCTGTTACGCGCATATTTGGTTTCCATTTTATGCACATTCGATGGGCGTGATATTTGGTCACTGGATGTGCATTCTTAAGAATAGGTGAAGAATTGAATGTTTTTCAAATGAAGTTATCCAGTATCACCCTAGATAAACAAGAATCTAAAAAGGAAAAAGTGGCTGCTGAGTGCCTCTTTGCTTAGGTTTTGGGTTCAAATACCATAAATGTAGGTATGGGCTCCGAAAGTAGGTTGTGTTGACTTTAGTTATGTGACTTCGTGCCCGAGTTTTCTAAAACTTTGTCCAATAGAGAACTTCTCTGCTTCCGCATCTCGCAGCAGGGGTTTATTCTTTTACACGTTTGAGGGTTATTGAGTACTTTTGTCCAATATCAAACTTGTTCGCATGTGTGTCTCCCTATGTCTTCTACAAGTTTGAGGGCTATTGGACTGATAATTCACCAGCAGGGTCACAATTCGGATGATAAGTATTAGAAATAGGACCAAGAAAAACAGCCGTAGACAGCAGCTTCAAGAACACCATATCCTACTAGTTTTAATTGTTCTGCTAGAATTTCATTTGAACTTACTCAATTCTTTAGGTTCCATGAAGGGCAACTGATCCCACGAACCAGTCATGCCTGAAAAAAGCTCATGTATACTTTCTTCCCTTTAGAAGTAGCTTGAATATCGTGCTCCAAGTGATCTCTCTTGGTGAAGCAGCTGAACATATGTCTAGGAGATAGTCCTAAAATTCGTTCGTTAAGGTAAATAAGACAATGGACATCAATTGACTTAACCAAATGATTATTTATCCAAGTCTTAGAAGCACTGACACGGATACGATGCAACACAGGCGTGCAGATACGTTATTTCTCTGAGAGGTGGGACAGACACATTGAGGACAGATATTGTCTATGCAATATGCATATATCGCCGTAAGTTTATGCTGCAGTCCCAAACAAAATAATAGCTAGGCTAGAATAAGTTATGAAAAATCGTAACTAAAATGGGGCTTGAGAAATCCTTAAATAATAGAGCATGGACTTGGCTAGGATTTCTCTCTACAACTATTAACTGAATTTACATTTGAAGAATTGTAAGACTAAGACTTAACTTTTCAACTTTGTTTAGACTTTGATGCGTTTTGATTTTTTTCATAATCTCATGTTAGCAAGGTTCTAAGAAGTGTAGATCACATATTAATTTGTTAGTCATAGACACCAAATATAGATGACGGACGCATTGCTAAAGAGTGCTGGACACGGGTCCGAGTTGAGATTATTATTTCCCTATTATGGACACACACAAAAAAATATCGAACATGTGTCCGAGAGTGTCCGAATAGTGTCAGTGTCCGCACATGTCGGAACAGTTACCTTCTTTCCTAAGGATTTCATTTGAGGTTTAGAAAGGGTGCTCGGATTTCTCTATGCTTGTCATGGATTGAGAATTTCTCTGGTATTACTTCTGAGGCATCATCACTTGGAGTGTCCAAGTACTACTTAAGACTTGTGGTGAGTCAAACTGGGGTGTCTACACATGGGGTGTTTTGTTGATAGGGGGCTTGAAAGGAAGAGAGAGAGAGATGGTGATTGATAGACTATGGATATAGGTAGAAAACTGTTAGTGATAATGACTAGATGTGTTTGAATATGAATGTATAAGAAGGGATGGAATGTTTGGGTATGATATGGGATTATTTGTCTATTTGAATAAGGGTGTAACTGGGATCTATGTTACACGGACATGGGTATGTGAATTGGGTGCGGGTGCATATCTAAGGGTCGGACACCTCTAAGCTGAAAATAGAGGATTCCGGGATATGTATCCGAACTTGGATACGGGTGTGGGGATCCGCTGATTAAATATTTGTATATAGGAAATTTTATTTTTTTATACAAGTATATGTAAAATTATCTCATAAAAATATCCATTTTGTTATACAATATAATATACGTGTAATTTATCTCATAAACGTGGCCCAACCCCAATATGTAGCCCAAATTCATAATCGATGGATGCATTAACTCCACACAACTTATTAACTTTGGACTATACATTAAAAAGCCCAAAAAATAAAGAAGCCCAACTACATTAGTAGATAAGCCCAATACAGAGCCCATCACTTCTATTTCGTAAAGAGGCCCAATAAATAAAGAAGCCCAACAACTCTATTAAACCCTACATCGTTCTTCTTCTTCTTCAGTGATGCAGGACAGATTGAAATAGGGCCAAGTATAATAAACACAAGAGAAAGGGGCTGTTTTGGGGCTGTGAACAGTAATTTGTAAGAAGAAGAAGAAGAGAAAGGGTTAGAGAAGGATAGGTCTAGGCATCACACCTAGAAAACCCAAGGCATCACACCTAGGGGCTCTTTAGCATCACACCAAAGATATGATTGCATCACACAATCAAAGAGCTTGAAAGCTACTCAAATTTTCATTCATTCAATCATTATATTTGCCATAAGGTTTACAATCTTATTTATACCCATTTCAACTTGACTCTAGAACTTCCTAACATAAATAACCTTCAACTAACTTTAGATTTCCAAAGACACATTGAACATAGACTCTCTGACTACATTAATGACATGGAAAAACTTATGACTCTTAGATCAACTAATTGACTCTTAGACTACATTTAACATTAATGACATGGAAAAACCAAATGACTCTTTGATCAACTAATTAACTCTAAAGACTTTGGCTAAAAATTAAATAGACATTTTGACTTGACTAAAACCCAAAAAGACGCTCTTTAAGAATCCAGCCCATGTCTAAGCCAATATCCCAAGTTGGACCTATTCATCCAACATGTGCCAAATTTGGGCCTTAGAACCATCCAGTCCAGAAGGCCATAACTTCCAACCATATGAAATTACCAAATACCTATGACCTCTTTGTATGGTCCGCATCATCCAGTGATAGCGACTGCGCATCTGTTGGTCTCCCTCCGACTATAACGACTGTAACTCTTCTGGTCACTCCAACGATGGCAGTCGTGTGCCTCTTCTTCCAAAGCAGGTACAACCCTACTTCTTCAATCCACCTTCTTCTTCTTTGAGCTTCTTCTTCTTCGATCAAACTCCCAACTAAACCCAACTTGTCCGATTTTCTACCACCGTATCCGACACATATCCCGCACCCATACCCGTGTCGTGTCGTGTCAACACGGGTACTCCGCCCAAAATTGCGGATCCATGTATCATAGATTGGGATTATTATAAAAGAAAATAAGAAGGTGATATCTTCTTTTTCTGTTGCATGAATTGTGCCCTTTGTTCGAAGGGAAGATTAGATACTGACTACCAACAAGAAGGGATGCTTTTCTTGTAATGAAACTTTCTGTCAACCTTTTTTTTCCGTTGGTGGCAATTGTTTCCAATGTTCTAAAAGTTGCTAGGCGCTAGTCGGGCGGTTGGCCACCTTCGAGTTTCGAGGCCTAGTAATCGGTGATTAATTGGCGCATAGCAATTAGTCCGATCTAGTCGGATAGGCCCCGCCAGCGATTAATCGCTGATTAATTCCGATTTTTAGAACACTGATTGTTTCACTAGATAGCGGTTAGTGACTGAAATATATTAATCCTGCCATGGAGTGGAGGTTATATGGAAACTTGATTCTCCACTCAATTGGTTTACGTCTCGTGTGCTATAGCTTTGGCAGATCCTTTTATGATGATTTCTTTCCCTCAAATCCTTTGTAATCAAATTTTATGCATCCCTGTTCTGATTTTTTTGCCGAGGAAACTCCTTGGAATTGTAAGGGGGAAAAAGATTCTCACTTGATCCAACGGACAAAAAATGCACCCGAAAAGGGGTTATTAGGAAAGCTTGTGTACAGAGGATTTGAACTCAAGTCACAACTTTATTTCGCTAGATGTTTGGATTTTCTTTGTTATTGGTACTAAGTCTGTTCTTTTGCTGACCAGGAAATGAGCAAGTTCATAAACCATTGCAATGAGGTAAAAGCAGCAACTGCTGCAAACAAGGAAGGTGGGCAATTGAGTATTGTTAAACCACAGTCCGAGTCCAGCAGTGGTGCGAAGAAATAGTAGATGACATGAAGACTACGGCAGCATTTATGAATAGGGAAATAGTTTCAGATCACATGTTAAACTAGCTCCTTGTACCAAAATAGGTTTTGAACTTTTGATATAGAGATGTGCCTGGGTTTATCGGAGACATGTTCAAATTTTGGGAATTCTTAGTTGCATCTTCTGTACTTTTAATCATTTTTCAGATACATTCCTATGCTCTCTTTTTTTCTTGTTTATGTACATGCACCCTTTGAAGTTACCATTTTACAGTCAGAACATGGAGGTCGTTATGGAAAAGCTAAAAGGACGGAAAAGCCCATTCCTTTTGGTGTGAGTAGCTAGTTCACGTAAATGTCTGTGTGGAAGGTTGGCAAATCAGTGATCAATTTCTTCTTGGTACTCCACCAGAAAAGTTAGGCATAGATCTCAGCAGCTCTGTTTGTGTGAAATGTAAATGTCATTTAATTCATAATTAAACTTGTCAACTTAAGTTTTGCATTTATATGGCTAAGGATTTTATTGTCATTTACTGCTTAGGAATTGTTGTTGTGCCTACAATTCGATCTTGTCCTTGCCAATTGTGGTTGTCTTGAATTGATTCATTAGGTAATGAGCCCCTGCTTGCTTCGTCTAGCCCATTCTCTTTGCCTTTCTCTTTGTTGATTCCTTTGGGAAGGAGATTGCCGATGGCATGTTGAGGGCGATTATGCAACCTTCACCTTTGTTGGGATGAGACGATTTCTTAGGGGCAATTATGTACACCCTTGTTGGGGGAGACAATTTCTTATTGATCTCTCACTCAGTTGTTCTGCGGCACGGTTTTAGATGGGTAAGAAAGGGCACAGACATGGGGCACGGAACAACAACTACTAAGGTTTAGGGTGTTACACAATTGTTTTTTTCTAGACAGAACTTGGTTGGAGATGGGCCGGTACAGGCACGGCACGGTCCGTTGGACACCTCTAATCAAAGGTTAAGATCTAATCATGTAATTGTATAGTCTACCATTTTAGCCTTTCTTATCCATTTACATATGTTAGATACATACAGCCTGAATTTATAGGATTTTATTTTGTTGAAATAGCAGTGATTGAGGAGAAACAATTTACCGGCCTCTTTATAAAAATATAAAGATTAATACGGAGTAAGGTTTTCATCAATGGAAAGTTGGAAACCGACTGTAAAACCTCCATGACTGAAGCAGAGTCATGAGAGATCGAGGGTAAAAGAGGATTGCAAACTTTTGTTAGGAAAAACAGTTAATAATGATTACACTAACTGAATTTTAAGTTATAAACAGAAACTGTAAAAAGATGAGAAACGAAAACCGAGGCTCGTGTTTCACACGGTATTCTTAAGACAAATTCGCAGCCTCACCAGAGGTGCTGGGGGTTTGGTCGGCGTTATTCTCCCCAAGAATACTCGGTTGAACTCAGCCTGAGAAGCACCACTTAGGACTGCCCGTCGAACCAAACTGTGGTTGTACTCTCTTCCGCTAGAACAAAGGAATTTTTAAGAGTGGAAGCTCCTGAGAAAGAAGAAGATTGTGTTTACTTGGTGTGCCTGAAACAAAAGACTTGAGTTCCTTTTTATAAGCCAATGGGACATACAAAGTCTAGCTTGAGGGACCAAATATTGCTGAAGGAATGGTTGGGCAATTGAATTGGAACTACTGGTAAGGAACAACCTTCAATGAACCTGATAAAACCCCCAACTAAAAACAAGCTCTCACCCAGTCATATTGCTTCTACTATATAATTGAAGCTATTATTTAGCACGGCATTGACGGCAATCTCAATCAATCCAGGTATGGCAAGCCCATTTTCAATAACAAGCTTTAGGCCCAACAAGCCTAAGCACAACCAAGACCCAAGTTTGTTATTTAGGGATTCTAGACCTCAAGCCCAAATCATTCCCAAACTAACCCAAACAAGACCACAGACCTCAAACCACTGGCCGCAGGCCCACGAATCCTGAGTCCCAGCCCCGACCTCATCCAGGTGTTCAATGACAGCGAGCGAGCGCGCACGTCCAAATAAACTGGGCTTTCGCAATTCCCAGATGAGACAGTTCTCATTCAACCTTAAAATGGATTTTGTTCATATTTAGGTTCACCAAAGTATTCAAACAATTCTTCCATTTTTCCAACAACTTTGATATGTTTAAAATGTTTCTCTTGCTATCTATTTTGAGCAACAGTTTAAAAAAAAATGCATTAGTCGGACATGGAACTTCTATTATCCAAGACTTCCCTTGTTTTCATCCTCTCTTTTTTCCCTCTCATAATCAAGGCACAAGGAGGTTTGAAAATAAAATAACTAGAGAGGCATACTTGGATACTTGGCGGAAATCAGCAGGCGCTACAACTGGATACTTTGCTGGGGATTGAAAAGCATGTAATTTACTGTGATTCAATAGATACGGATCACCAAATTTATCATGACAAAATTGATAAATATGTGAGACCAAAAGTAATTTTACCATATAGGTGGACTATGCTTATTTTTACCCAGCAATGATCAAAATTGACAATCATGTGTGATCTA
Organism: Rhododendron henanense subsp. lingbaoense; assembly: GCA_020567845.1. NCBI lineage: Eukaryota > Viridiplantae > Streptophyta > Magnoliopsida > Ericales > Ericaceae > Rhododendron > Rhododendron henanense. Next base: position 38,540,074 of record CM036312.1, read on the forward strand.
CCATGACTCAACTGTCCCAACTCCCAAGCATAGAATTTACCGCAATTTGTGTAATTACTGATCACTAAATTAATTTACCATTGTGACAATAATAACCATCTAATACTATGCTATTTAATATTCCCATATAATGAGAAAATTCTCCAAGCACGTTTTTTTTTTTTAAATGAAATTCAGATTGTCCCTCCAACTTTTTTTTCCTTACACACTTCTCCGGTTTTATGAAAAAATAAATTCTTACAAGCTAATAAAAAAAATTCCAAATTACTAGGATTAAACCCCTTCCCAATCCCATTCAACCATACAACCCGTCAACAAACACCAACAAGAATAAAATGTCGACAAAATAAAAAACGAACAAACTTATGCATTTTTGCCATGGAGAAACAACAAATAACAGAGGTGAGTTTCCTTTAGCCAAACGACTAAGAATGGGTTGCATTCAAGCAATTGGGCTATGATTGATAATCGGAATTTACCCCGAAATGATCTCATTAATATTTTTGGATAACAAAAAAGTGAGAGATACACAATCACAGAGAGAGAGAGAGAGAGAGAGAGAGAGAGAGAGAGAGAGAGCATACATAACAAGGATATTGGTTAGTCTTAGGAAAATTGAAAGACCAAATAATAACCCTACCTTCAAATGGACTTTTCCGAGAACTGTAGAATGTAGGGAAACTTAAATATTAGAGTAAGTACATCAAAGTAGACAAAGTGCATTTTTAGGCATTTTAGAGAGTCAAACACACAAAAACATCCCTGCAGCAGCGTAGGTATATGCCCAGGTAAGACAAATTGAGCTACAGCGCCTAGGCATAAATACCGAAGAACTATTCACTAGGTTTTGATTATTTTATTCTTTTTGTGGTCCTTTTGCACTTTCTCTCTTCTCTAATTGGTTACTCTTATTTCTTGTACTTCACCACATAATGAACTAATAATATTATATTTAGGGATAGATAAAATAGAGAGTATTTGTGTAATGTTGAAAGAAATGTGGATAGGTAAAATGAAAAATGTGTACTATTTACCATTTTTTTACCTAATGACCGGTAAACTTGCTCTTACTCCTAAGCCATAATTTCGTTTAGGTATTCATCCTAATTGTCATTGTTGGAGTTTGCCTCTCCACGTGTGAATCGAGGGTTGAGTTGGATGCTTTAATAGTTTTTTTTTTGCCATTTGTTAATCCCAATTTACTCTATTCTAGGGGACTTGGGGAGAGGGATGGGTGCTCAAGGAAATCGAACTCTGCCCATGTGCATAGGAATATAAGGGAGGCACTAACTGCACTCCACTCCACTTGTGCTTTAATAGTTATATAAGGTCGGTCTTAATTCCTAATCTTGTTTAGATATTCATCTTTATTGTTATATAAAATTATGCAAGTTTTATATAAATCAAAAAATACCCCTTGAAACAATCCACTCATTCCGTGTTTCCTAATTTATCTCAAAAATTTTCTCTCCCATCTTTCAAATCTTTCTCTCTCCTAATCATTTCTCTCCAATCTTCTATCTCCTAAGATTAAAAAAATATCACTTAACACAAAATACAAATTGCAAAGTAATAAAAAACTATCAAGAAAACCATACCAAAATTATTCTGGATGTACTACTACATAATTTCTAAGACAAATTGAATCAATTTTATCGTAGTATATCACAAGTTTATCACAATTTACGTAAAACCTTATATGAACAATATCACAAATGTGTCATGATGTAATTGTTGAACTTATCCGATATAATTACCTCAACGTAAAATTACCATATCATAAATTTCTCAAATCAAATACAACAAAATTGACCATGAAATTTCATGATGAAATTTTCTGTATTAAACGTGTATCTATGATATATACATATATATAGATAGATAGATATTCCACATATATATTTACAAAATAAATAACAAGTGTAAAACTGGGTATTCATAAAATTTTGGGATGAGAACTTAATCCATGATGATGTCATGGATGAAAACTTAAATGGAGGTTGATTTTAAGAATATGATTTAAATTACTATACATGGTACTAATTAAGAATATCTTAAAGACTATACAATAAAATTTGTTTTTATTCAGGTTTTATTTCTTCTATAACTGCAATAGTTGTTCCTGGTTTCTCGCTCACTTTTTTTTTTCAATCGATAGAAGAGATCATTTTACATCAAATATGAAGTACAGAATACACACTCGGGACACTACATTAATTGTAAGATTCCATAAGATAACCAAGCCCAACAACTCAACCAATACAAGAAATAAGTCCATTATAGATTAGAAACAAAGAAAGAAAAGAAAAGCTCTTTAAGGGAAGAACACCCATACGCAAGTGGGGAGACTCAAACTCCTAATCTCTTAATGAGATGCAAGAGTCCTACCCAACTGAGTTAATCCCTAGTTGGTTGTTTCTCGCTCACTTGAGTCACTTCCCTTCTTTGTTAATTTTAATTTTGGAAATTGATTTTAGCACTCAAAAAATTGATGGAGGTGCTCCAAAACGATATCGTTTTGTATATCAACACGGTTCAATTTTGAAGCCCCTCCATCAATTTTTGGAGTGCTAAAATCACAATCCTTAATTTTTTGAAAATGATATTGGCACTCCAAAAATTGATGCAGACACTCCAAAAAACAAAGGAAAATGCTTTGGAATTATATTGATTTTAGAGTGTCAGCATCAATTTTTAAAGTGCCAATATCATTTTCCTAATTTAAATTTTTCTCTGTTTGTTTTCACGAGGGCCAAACATGACCTTACAATTTTCTCGATGTAGTGCCTTGCACGGTCAGGAAAGGAAAATAGTAGTACTTCAAAGATGACAGATAAGGTGAGGATTGGATTCAGATACCTAAGAATAGGAAAGAAGATAAGGTGAGCCATTTGTCTGAAAGAAAAATTATTGCGTGCCCAGGAGCACCACCACGAAGCATTCCAACTCACTTTTCCACTACAAATTCACATGGGTTCATATCCATGTGATGCCCTAACACTCTTCTTCCCAACAAATTCATGTTGGGGCGACTTTGTTTGGGTATTGAGAGAGATTTTTTGAGTAATGAGTGAAGAGAGAGAGAAAGAGAAATAAGAGTAATAATTGGGAAAAAAACTCATTGGGGATCGTGTGTAGGGAGAAAGTGTTGGGTCTCTAAACCCAAACCGAACACATTTGGCCTAGTAGTCAAGACTTGAGACTTAAGAATTTGCTCCCCCCGAAGATCTTAGATTCAAAACCTCTTATGTGATTCAACTCTTTTGGAGGCCTTTGTTAGTGGAGGCCGAGTTTATGGTCCACAACATTAGTCGAGGTTATTGAAAGAAAAAGTCTGTCCTTCTCAAAAAATAAAAAAATACTACTTTGCACCCAGATTGTCTATCCGTGGGGAGATTATTCAGTGCTCTTGGGCTACTATGTAACGGTGTTCCAAATTTCTCCCTACTATACATTGTTTTGGAGTCAACACTTAATCTTGGACTCCACAAAAATATATGATTGAGGAGAGGCCCGAGACAGAAAGAAGTGGTACCCCAATGGCATTAAATGGCTTTTCCTATCCAGTCATACTACTAATTACCATTCAACACATCACCTTCCGTAGACGTTTCATGTGACCCCACGGTCCCAACAACCACTGCACCAATCTCAGCCGTCCAATTCATTAACCTAGAATTCTCCACATTCCTCTTGTCCACCATAGCTCCTTATCAACTCTACTGGTCGGTCAACACCTCCCAAAGCAGTCCTACCCTATGCTACTGTACAACTACGCACACAAAATCCCAACCCCCATTCCCAAACGCTTGTGCGGTTGGTCAGGTTAAAAGAGGCACGTTTATTAAGACTGGCGCGTATTTCCACGCGCACTAGAAGCCCGTTTTAGAAAGCAATAAATAATGGGCCTTACCCACTTTATGCAATAAGACTACACTATGGTAAATTCCACTGCGACCCCCCCAAATTCTATTGAAACTAAACGTAGCGCCCCTTTATTCTCTAAAATCACACTACACTTCAATTGCTTTACAAAAATAGACAACTAGGTATGAGTGAAAGAAGATAGGTGGCTGCGATTCCCGTTCTCCTTAAATTTTTGTTTGCCCTTTCTAAATTTTTTTAAGGCTCTTTGGATTCAAAAATTCTAACAGCAGAGACAATTTGCAGAGACCCACGCAGAGACAAACACGTTTGGCCCCATTTCGGGTCCCAAAAAAATCTAGAAAAATATTCATAAATTTTTGAATATTATTTTATGGGGCCCTGTAAAAATTCAGCTCCTGCGGATATCGATAAGTATTACTTTTGGATTCGTAGGGGCGAACTATGCTATTGTCTCTGCGCATAGCAGAGCTGCTTTGGATTCATCATTCTTCTTGATGAGAAAAATTTCAAAAGTAAAAAATTATGGCCGAAAGTAAAAAAAAAATACTATAGATGAAAAAATATCAAACAGTTGGAATTTTGTGTGCAATGTTGTCTTGTATGAATTTGTTTTTAAATTATATCCATAAATGATACTTTTTTGATTTCTCTCATCGAGACGAATGATTAATCTCTAAAATTATGAAGAAAAGCTAAACAAAAAATTATAAAAAATATCAAAAAAGAAGTATCAGACGAAAAAATTAAGGAAAATGGAGCCACATGTGTCCATCTCTTTTGAAACCGTCCTTGATGGATATGAAAATTATATCAAATGAACCATTAGGTATCAACGTGACATGGGGGTATCAACGTGATTTCATAGAATAAGGGAGTGTCAGTGTAATTACCCCTATGTAGTAGGAGTAATAACAAATTCGCCCATAACACCATCCACCGATAAAACAACAAAATCCAACATTCCAACCAAACAAACGCCAGCCACAGCCGCCGCCTTCTTGCTCCGTCGCCGGTGCCAAAATGGATACTCCCGAACACGTAAGACTCCCCCCCACAACCACCACTAACTCAAATTTCTATACATCATCCATCTTGGCTCATTTCCCAGTTGCTAAACGTGTTTTTGTCAACATTGTTAGGTGGTAGAGAGAGAAAACGACGATGTAGAGGGAGAAGAAGAAGGGGGAAGTCAAAATGAAGGCCATATAGAAGAAGAAACAGAAGAAGAAGAAGAAGAAGAGGAAGAGGAAGACGAAGAGGAAGAAGATGTGGATATAGTGAGAGATGATTTGGAGAGAGGCGAAGTACCAGTGGGTATTCCTCAAGCCCAAGATTCCAGTACAAGAACTAACCCACCTGAACAATTTCACATGTCAAGAATGCAAAGACTGAGTGCCACGAACCCTCTCAGGCTTGTAATCAACGGGGCCACAAGAGTCCCCACTGTCCCCTCTTCTCAGCCTCGGGCCGCTCCTGCTCCTGCTCCTGCTCATGCTCAGCCTCCTCTCTCTACCCCTACTCCACAGGTTTCAAATTCCACTTAACTTTTGTGTTTATGCATATCTTGGTTCTGATTTTGTAAATTGATTAACTTTTAATTATGGGTATTTGCTTGTGTAAAGAGCAGTAGATAAACGCCAGCCCCAAGGGTTAGTCCGGTATGGATCAGGTTCGATTCTTGGGTTAGGCCACAAGAAAGCAAATTCTTGTTAATTTTCTAGTCCTGGTGTGGATGGCCTGCACGGGATTGCCCTGACTGTTGGAAAAAAGGGAAAAAAATTAAAAACCATAAATTCTAGAGCATACACCTGCATATGGATATGCATAGATATGTACTTTGTGCTGATTTTTGTGTTTATAAATATTTTGGTTCTGATTTTGTAAATTGATAAACCCCCCCTTTTTTTTACGGGTATTTGTCTGTGTAAAGAGCAATAGATAGAAACCATAGAATTTAGTAATTTCCATATGCGAAGATAGGCACTTTGTGCTGATTTTTGAATTTGAATTTTTTTTGGGGGATTTTTGTGTTTAGCCAGCAATTACTGAAAACTCTGAATTCTAGAGCTTATGGCAACGGAATATCTCTGTTTCTTTTCCTCCTTTTTATATTGGTTTCTTTTTGGACCAGTCTGCTTTCTTGTAAACAAGGGTCTTCGAGCCCTATCAGGTGTACGTAAGTATATCTTAAAATATAGATGTATGCACACGCATTTACTTATGATTGGCCTGGAGGTGATTTCTCCACATTTGGTCAAAATATTTTCTGGTTTTTTTTTTTTTTTTTTGTAACCACGAAGCTATGGAAACCTGGAATCAAGAGCATACACCAGCAAGACATATCTATGTGTTTGTATATATGCACACTTTATTATTTGAATTTTTGTGCTGAATTTTAAAAAATGTAATTGAAACTTTTTTTCTGGGTTCTTGTGCTTTACCAGCAATCAGTAATAACCTTGAATTCGGGAACATACACGAACAGAATATCGCTGTTTTTGTTCCTTCTCCACTTTGCGGTCGCTTGTGGACTAGTCTGCTTTCTTTTATTTAAGGGGATTCAAGGCCTATTGAAAGCTGGTTCAACTCGACAAAAGGAGAAAAGGGTGTTAGAATTTTTCCTGCCTCAGGTTGAAGCTGCTTCTTTTCTGAGCATTACACTTGCATTTCTATGGCAAAAGGCAGTGAGGGTGTGGCCCGAGTTTATGGTTCATTTCATTCTTTGGAGCAGTTTCCTCACGTCTTTATCAGCTGGAATTCTCCTAATTTGCTTCCAAAAACCCCCAACCGATGGGGTTGGGGTCCTCTTCATTGCCTTCGCAATTGGTAATGGATTGTATGCTTGTTGGGTTACACAGAGAATCGGGTTTTGTTGTAAGGTCTTGGTCAAAGCACTCGAACCCGTATCAAAATTTCCTGATCTGAATCAACCCACTTATTGGATGCTTGCGGTTGGGTTCCTATGGATGTCTCTGTGGATTTTAGCTGTTGTTGGGTCCTTGAATTTCTACTTCCCACCATTGATTATCATTGCATTGGTTTTGAGCCTGTGTTGGACTGCTGAAGTGATGAGGAATGTGGCTAATATAACAGTGAGTAGGGTCATTGCTCTGTACTATCTAAGGGGCATGCAATTAACCACAAAATTCTGCTTCCAAAGAGCTCTTTCTACGAATCTAGGAAGTGCTTGTCTTGGGTCCCTTTTTGTGCCTGCAATTGAAGCTCTGAGAATTTTCGCTCGAGCTCTGAATTTGCTCGAGGGAGAAGACGAGTTCATGTTTTCTTGTGCACATTGTTGTCTCCATGTCATGGAGACCATCTTCAGATATGGCAATGGCTGGGCCTATGTACAGGTGTTGTCTTTGATTCACCATTATTACCTGTAAAGATACCTTAGTTTGGATTTCTTGTTTGGGGTGATTGGAGCTTGAAAAACAAAACTGAATCTTTGACATTCAGAAATTCGAAGAAATAGCTTTTTCTAGAGGCATTAGACTTGGTAAAGTTCTATACAGTTTCAAAAAAGAAGTTTTGCGTAAGGCATGTTCAGTGTCGATTTCAGTTCCTTGCTTCTCTGCTGCTTTCATCTTGTTGTTGAATAGTACTAGTTTTGATTATGCCTATGATACGGACAGATTTAGTGTGTTCTTTACAATATAAAATCCAAACAAAGATCTTAGGGAAGAAGCCCTTCATGGTTTGTTTTCAAAACCTCATTTACGAGGTTTATGGTTCTATAGTTATTCCTGAGGCTTCTTAGTGCTTCCTTATCGTTCATTAAGTTCACACTTGAAGTTAAGTTGATAAGTTTCATCTTTATTTCTTGGGGGCGGTTCCGCTAACACATATTTTGACACATAAAATGACACTCAAATTTTGTGAAACCCGTTTTGGAGTCCCACACAAATGATCGGAGCCCTTATTTTCTTGCCACTTCACTTTAAGTATCTAGCCTTTATTTGAGACCAAGTGGACCTATTCTTTGAATCCCTGTTAAATAAGAGTCCATTTTGTATTCTTTACAGCTAGGGTATTTTCTGAGCTGCGATTATAATCAAATTTTGATGGAATTGAAGTATCCGCTGAACATATGTTAACAGATAGCAACATATGGAAAAGGGTTTGTGAAGGCATCACAAGACACTTGGGAGCTCTTTAAGAAGCGAGACATGGAAACTCTTGTTGACTCCGATATGACCAGTGCAATCTGCTTCCTCAGTGGAGTCTGCAGCGGCTCTATGTGTGTTATTATGGTGGCTGCTTGGACCTCCCAAGTCCACCAGAACTTCACCGCCACCATCTCCCTCCTAGCCTTCTTCATTGGTTACCTCATGGTAGGTGGGCTAATTAGTCTAACTAGTTCGGTTGCATGCATTGTTCAGTTGCATATTTAGAGGCACAGACATGGACACAGGCTATGTTCCATAGATACTTCAAAAACATACCCATTTTGGATTGTCGATACTCAATAAGGGTATGGGATCCGTGTCTGAGATATTTAGTTGGACTTTCACATAGTAAGCACATTTTGTCAGTTATCAACGATGCACAGAACTCCTATATTACACGTGAATTGGCCCATGACAAATTATAAACATCATTTACTCCTGAAAATAGAGCATATACAAAAAATATATATACAACTTTTTTAGGCTTGTGTCGGTGTCCTTGAAATCAGAATCGAATGACCTAGAAGTATACTCCACCCAACACTCGTTCCCAAGTCCATGTAACCCTGTACACAGGACACGACAGCAGTCAAATAATCTGGATACACACAGAAAGTAAAAGGCTGAATTATTATTTTTCTTCTTTTGCAATTTCCTTTTTGCTACATAAATAAATACTTTAACAAACACAGTCTCTCCCGATCAAAAAAAAAAAACAAAAACAAACAAACAAACACAGTCTCTTGGAATTATTACAAAATTGAACTACTAAACAAGTAACTATTGCCATTTAGTTTAGAACTCTATTACAAACATTAAGTATACAACAAGCAATGTCTCTAACGTGTCCAGGATGTGTCTAGACATAAGATCCGAACTGTGTCGGTAACGTGACAAAAATAAGGGAACTTAGATATGCCACATGGCATGTCCAATGCCTAAGATATCCCCCAACAACTTGCGTTCCCGTTGAACACTAGTCCTGGCATGCCAAAGGTGCTTGTCGATTGTGTTGAATGATGCATTGGAAACTTCAATAACAACCAAAAGGAGTGTCCGTATTTTCTAGGACATCAAATTTTTATGGTTTGATTCAACTCGAAATATTTGTTTTCAACATCTTGTGATTCGATTCTGTTGATTTTAATTATTCTGACTTGAATGTGCCAGACTAGGATTGCCATGGCATTGCCTCATGCATGTGTGAGCTGCTACTATGTATGCTACGCTGAGAATCCCGACAACAGACTGTTTGATAAAACTGTACCGGATCGCCTCAACTTGATGAAATCTGAGCGCGATGCAGTTGTGCCTACCCCTCGAGTGCCTCGTCGATTCACAAGGTAGCTCTGGTGGAAGTCCTTGACTCATATTGTGATATATCCCCACATGGAAGTCTCTAAAATGGTAAACACTCAGATGGACTATGGCTGCGTTTGGATCACGGATTTGTGGAGGGATTTACCAGGAGAAAGGAGAAGGGTTGGAAAACCAAACCAAAGTATTTTGCTTCTTTAATTCCTTTCCTGTCTACAAATCCGTGATGATCCAAACACAAGGGCTTGACATCCATCAAGTGAACTCAAGGTAAATGTTTCCAGAACGGTGGTGGTGAAAGTTGTAAACATGAAAGTTCCATCAATATTGCTTGGTTTTGGAAATGGGAGGGCATAAGGAGGGCCAACTGGGATTTTCTCAAGATGGGTTTCTTTTGGAGTTGTCCCTTGTGTTTGTTCTGTAAGATAGACTTCTGGGACTGGCAAATTCCTACCACTGCTTTCATATTGATTTAATTAGTTTGCTAAATGCAGGCATTATTTTATCGCAGCGATTATTTTTGAAGTGATGTTGTAAGGATCATCAGGATTTGTTTCAATCCAGTTCGAGGTTGTAAAAATTCTTATCTATGAGAATGTAATTTTTGCGCAAATGGCTAAAATCTACTAACACTTCATTTTTGTACAAAATATCGTATCATTTTTTTTATGACGATTTTAATTGAAGAGCCTCTCTCATGTGATGGAAAACGGGACCAACCGCGTGTTCATTTTGACGATCCGAGTTGTTCATTTTGTAAGTCTCGAAATGTTAAATGTCTGCTAGAAATCAAGTTCATTGTCTACGAGATCCGTATACTCTATAATGAGAACTAAAAAGCTCAAACTGATCAGTGCTCAAAGAGTGAATCAGTGAACTAATACTCAAAATGATAGAAACTTATTCACGGCTTAGCCGTGAACAAGTTTTTTACAACAACAACCAATCACGACCGTCCAAAAGTGTTTTGAATAGTCCGGATTTTAAAGAAACTTTTCCGGAAGCTTTTCTCCGGAAATTTTTTATTAACATCCACCGAAAGCTTCTGGAAAAGTTTCATTAAAATCCGGACTATCTAGAACACTTTTGGATGGTCGCAATTGGCTCTGTAAACAACTTTTCACAGCTCCATTGGCTTTCGGCCTGTATTGGTTTTTTTAAAAAAAAAAAAAAATCATAAATGAGTGTGCACAGTAAAAAAGGAAGGTACATCTATTATTGAACGAGCTTTATGGTTTAAACATGGTGATTTGAGCACTCCTATTTGTCATAGCCAGTTGTCGGACATATGATTTTAAATTTCGTAGTTTAATTTTCATTGTGGTCATTTAAATTTTATGTGGGTTTGTAACATTGGAATGTATAATGTTTTAATTTTAGTATTTTTTGGTTCATCTCTTTTTGTCCTGGAATTTTGCAATTTTGGAAAAATTTCATTTCACCCGCTGAAACTTTCACTTAAATGTCTCATAAACACTTATAGTTGATTTTATTTCAATTAAACACATGTAGTTACAAAACTCCTTAAATTAGGAACCCGCCGTTTAAATCCTTTCAATTACTAATGGAAATTGCTAACCTGGGTGATTTTCCTCTCTCTCTCTCTCTCTCTCTCTCTCTCTCTCTCTCTCTCCCAACTAAATAACCTGGGTTATTCTATGAATTTAAATCGTTGATTTCTCCGTTCGCTGGCCTCCATCGTCAGCCCCTCCTCAACCATTGACACCCGTCCACTCCCACAGGAGGCCACCTCGCCAGCCCTCAGCCGCCATCATTTGTCTATTTATCTATCTTCACTCATTATCTCGAAAACTTTTCTCAAAACTTATCAATTCTAGATACCATTCTAGAATAAACCTTCATTAAAAACAAATGATCCCAACGTAGCTCTGATATAAAAAATAAATAAAATTTAACTGCAATATATAGGATGGAGATGTTCTCCATAAGGTCTTATCTTGAATATTCGTAGGTCATTTCCGAGTGCACTCCAACAATCGAAACTATTGACTTTTTAGAACTTATCGAAGACATTGACAAAGCTAAAAATCATATTTGTCAAATATTGAGTTATAAATGCACATGTATATACATTTAGACGTACTTCTTTTGAAACTTGATGAAATTCTAAAGTTGGACTGCAATACTAAATATGGGGAGAGAGACGATCTAACTTTTAAGAGATTTTTTTTTAATTTGCTAGGAAATTAAGAAAGCGTATCGCCGATCACTCTAGGTGGGTACGGTTGGTGTGTTATTTTGAAAAACGTGGCACAAACAACAATGACACGGAAAAGCACGAGTACGAAAAAAGCACGGAAAAAGCATAAGCTATTATATTTATTTTCTAGGGAATGACTTTGGTGTCCCCGGTCATTTTGGGGACACCGTATCCCCGGTCACTTTGGGGACACCGTAACTTTTGGCATAACAAAACCATTATGAGCATTCCAAAACCCATTACAAGCATAACAGACTTATGGGAACATAATGCGAAAGTGTTAATAAAACAAAAGAGAGTCTTCCAACTTATTGAGACTCTTTTCCAGGAAACGTTAAAAGCACCAATAGATACCAAAGAACAGAAAAGAAAAAGAAAAGAAAAGAAAAGATAAAACATCCAACGTCTGATTCTTTAACCATATAATCATAGATCCGACGTCCGTCGTCAAGCCTCCACGGCCCAGTGCTGCATGGCCTCATCCATCCAGCCTAGAGCAACCCCCCTCATGCAGCAACTCGGGGATATCGATCCCTCCGTGGTATGCCGCGGGGGCCTCGTGTGCCTCCGGCTGAACTGCAGGTGTATGAACTACACCCTGGACCCCGCCGTGGTGGTGTCCTAAGCAGCCTGCAATGGCCCTCCGTAATGATGTGAAAAGGGTCAATAGTAACATGATGCCGGCTAGCACGGAGCATATGGACATCCAAATCATCCACCCCTGCCCTATACCTGGCGGGGTGGGAAGCACGATGTAAATGGTTGGACCATGCAGAGATGCTGGTGGTGGTGGTGGTGGTGGTGGAAGGGAGCTCTGATCGACAACCAGAACCATAGGTAAGAGGATTGCCAAGGCAAAAATGAACATGATCTTCATTTTTTGCGTATGGTGTGGTAGTGTGGTTTGGTATCGTGGAGTAAGCTCCCCACGAGTAAGCTCCCCATTTATAGAGGTAGAGGTGCATGCCTGGTGTCTCTCTCTCTCTGAATTGAAAGTGATTGCTTCATCTCTCTCTTTCTCTCTTTCTGAATTGAAAGTGATTGCTTCATAGAATAAAAATTGCTGTGCTCTGTTGATCATGAACGTGTTAAGAGATTTTTTTTAATTTGCTAGGAAATTAAGAAAGCGTATCGCCGATCACTCTAGGTGGGTACGGTTGGTGTGTTATTTTGAAAAACGTGGCACAAACAACAAAGACACTGAAAAGCACGAGCACGAAAAAAGCACAAGCTGTTATATTTATTTTCTAGGGAATGACTTTGGTGTCCCCGGTAATTTTGGGGACATCGTAACTTTTGGCAAAACAAAACCATTATGAGCATAATCAAAACCCATTACAAGCATAACAGAATCATAGCAAGGTATAACTTGTTTGTTATGTCTTGGTTGGTTTTTTGGATATTTCTTAGTTATGCCTTTTTTGGGTTCTGTTATGGTTGTAATGGGTTTTAGTTATTCTCATAATGGTGAAATTATGCCAAAAATTACGGTATCTCCCAAATGACCGGGGACACTATAGCATCATCTTTTTGTGTAAATTACTTTGAACGATTAATAATTTTGTTTTATCGATTAAAAAAAAATCTCCTCGGTCACTGGTCTTTACTGCGGAAAACCTTATTCCAATTATTAATATGCATGCATGTGTAATTTTATTTGTCTTCCCCTAGCTTCTCTCTCTAGAAAAATAATTATCATTTACAAAAAATTACTTACTATATCTACTTTATATTACTAACGTACCTAGTGAGCCAATTTCTCAGATTTCAGGAGTAAATATTTAAATTAAAACTACTTCCCAGGAGTAAATATATAAATTAAAACAACTTCCCAGCATTTATACAATAACATTTCAATTGAAAATTTCGTAGACCTTTGTACCAGTGCCTTCTACATCGGACAATTTCTCAGATTTCATAAAGACTTACGGGAACAGAATGCGAAAGTGTTAATAACAAAAGAGAGTCTTCCAACTTATTGAGACTCTTATCCACGAAACGTTAAAAGCACCAACAGATACCAAAGAACAGAAAAGAAAAAGAAAAGAAAAGATAAAACATCCAATGTCTGATTCTTTAACCATATAATCATAGATCCGACGTCACTCGTCAAGCCCCCATGGCCCAGTGTTGCATGGCCTCATCCATCTAGCCTACAGCAACCCCCTCTCATGCAGCAGCTCGGGGATATCGATCCCTTCGTGGTATGCCGCGGGGGCCTCGTGTGCCTCCGGCTGAACTGTAGGTGGATGAACTACACCCTGGACCCCGCCGTGGTGGTGTTCGAAGCAGCCTGCAATGGCCCTCCGTAATGATGCGAAAAGGGTCAGTAGTAACACGATGCCGGCAGGCACGGAGCATATGGACATCCAGATCATCCACCCCTGCCCCATACCCGGCGGGGTGGGAAGCACGGTGTAAATGGCTGGACACTGCGGAGCTGCTGGTGGTGGTGGTAGTGGTGGAAGGGAGCTCTGACCGAAAACCATAACCACAGGTAAGAGGACTACCAATGCAAAAATGAACATGATCTTCATTTTTTGCGTATGGTGTGGTAGTGTGGTTTGGTATCGTGGAGTAAGCTCCCCACGAGTAAGCTCCCCATTTATAGAGGTAGAGGTGCATGCCTGGTGTCTCTCTCTCTCTGAATTGAATGTGATTGCTTCAGAGAATAAAAATTGCTGTGCTCTGTTGATCATGAACGTGTTAAGAGATTTTTTTTTTAATTTGCTAGGAAATTAAGAAAGCGTATCGCCGATCACTCTAGGTGGGTACGGTTGGTGTGTTATTTTGAAAAATATGGAACAAACAACAATGACACGGAAATGCACGAGCACGAAAAAAGCACAAGCTGTTATATTTATTTTCTAGGGAATGACTTTGGTGTCTCTGGTCATTTTGAGGACACCGTATTCCCGGTTATTTTGGGGACACCGTAACTTTTGGAATAACAAAACCATTATGAGCATTTCAAAACCCATTACAAGCATAACAGACTTACGGGAACATAATGCGAAAGTGTTAATAAAACAAAAGATAGTCTTCCAACTTATTGAGACTCTTTTCCAGGAAATGTTAAGAGCACCAGCAGATACCAAAGAACAGAAAAGAAAAAGAAAAGAAAAGAAAAGATAAAACATCCAACGTCTGATTCTTTAACCATATAATCATAGATCCGACGTCTCTCGTCAAGCCCCCACGGCCCAGTGCTGTATGGCCGCATCCATCCAGCCTACAGCAACCCCCCCTCATGCAGCAACTCGGGGATATCGATCCCTCCGTGGTATGCCGCGGGGGCCTCGTGTGCCTCCGGCTGAACTGCAGGTGGATGAACTACACCCTAGACCCCGCCGTGGTGGTGTCCGAAGCAGCCTGCAATGGCCCTCCGTAATGATGCGAAAAAGGTCAGTAGTAACACGATGCCGGCAAGCACGGAGCATGTGGACATCCAGATCATCCACCCCTGCCCCATACCCGGCGGGGTGGGAAGCACGATGTAAATGGCTGGACCTTGCGGAGCTGGTGGTGGTGGTGGTGGTGGTGGAAGGGAGCTCTGACCGACAACCAGAACCCCAGGTAAGAGGACTGCCAAGGCAAAAATGAACTTGATCTTCATTTTTTGCGTATGCTGTGGTAGTGTGGTTTGGTATCGTGGAGTAAGCTCCCCACGAGTAAGCTCCCCATTTATAGAGGTAGAGGTGCATGCCTGGTCTCTCTCTCTCTCTGAATTGAAAGTGATTGCTTCATCTCTCTCTCTCTCCCTGAATTGAAAGTGATTGCTTTAGAGAATAAAAATTGCTGTGCTCTGTTGATCATGAACGTGTTAAGAGATTTTTTTTTTAATTTGCTAGGAAATTAAGAAAGCGTATCGCTGATCACTCTAGGTGGGTACGGTTGGTGTGTTATTTTGAAAAACGTGGTACAAACAACAATGACACGGAAAAGCACGAGCACCAAAAAAGCACGAAAAAAGCACAAGCTGTTATATTTATTTTCTAGGGAATGACCTTGGTGTTCCCGGTCATTTTGGGGACACCGTAACTTTTGGCATAACAAAACCATTATGAGTATAACCAAAACCCATTACAAGCATAGCAGAATCATAGCAAGGTATAACTTGTTTGTTATGTCTTTTTTGGTTTTTTGGATATTACTTGGTTATGCCTTTTTTGGGTTTTGTTATGCTTGTAATGGGTTTTGGTTATGTTGTTTAGGAAGGAAAAGTGTGTAGGGTATTCATAACCCTAGCACATAACAATCTTATTTATATAGACGACTCACATATTAAAGAAGTAAACTAAGCAATGTGGGACTACTACTAATAATATATTCTAACACTCCCCTCAAGCTGGAGACTCTCCAGCTTGTTACATAGCAACCAACGAAACAATTACTTCAACTACTAACAACAATAACGAAAAACAACCAACTTGTTAAATCAATGGAATAACTTTCAATAGCAATGACCAACGAACAACTTCAACCAACGAAACGACTTCAACGAACGAAACGACTTCAATGAACGAAACGATTTCAACGACATCAATGAACGAAACGATTTCAACCACTTCAATGAACGAAACGACTTCAATGATTTCAACGACTTCATCGAACAAAACGACTTCACTGATTTCAATGACTTCAACGAACGAAACAACTTTAACGATTTCAACGAACGAAACGATTTCAACGACCAATGAAATAGATGACAAAACAATATATGTTACCACGCTCACCAAAAGCATGGCCAAAAACCCAACCACGTTACCCAGAATTACGGCTGCGACCATGACCATGGCTAAATGAAGAACCAAACCCATCAGAGACAGCGGAAGCCGAATATGAATCAGATTTCATTGCAAATATGTCATCGTGCAATTAGAGGCAACCAACCAACTAGAATATACAACCCTCATTAGATCAATATACCACGAACCAACAACTGAATGACAAACATGTTGCGCAGAGACCCGGATGAACAGTCCGCGTGAACAGTGCGCATGAACAGTGACCTGTGACCAGTACATGATGAACAGTAATTGGTGAATAGTGATTATGGCAATAGATTTCAATGGAAGGGATTAGGGTTAGGACAGAGGCTAAGATTAGGGTTGTAATTTTAGGGTTGTGGAGGTTTGGGATTATTGGCAGTAGATTTAGGGTTTCGTGGTGAGATGATGATGGCGGTAGAGGGTGGCGGGTAGGGTTTTGTATATCTAAGGTGGATGGTGAACCCGCTTTGATACCATGTTGTTTAGGAAGGAAAAGTGTGTAGGATATTCATAACCCTAGCACATAACAATCTTATTTATATAGACGACTCACATATTAAATAAGTAAACTAAGCAATGTGGGACTACTACTAATACTATATTCTAACAGGTTTTAGTTATGCTCATAATGGTGAAATTATGCCAAAAATTACGGTATCCCCCAAATGACCGGGGACACAATAGCATCATCCTTTTGTGTAAATTACTTTCAACGATTAATAATTTTGTTTTATCGATTAAAAAAAAATCTCCTTGGTCACTGGTCTTTACTGTGGAAAACCTTATTCCAATTATTAATATGCATGCATGTGTAATTTTATTTGTCTTCCCCTAGCTTCTCTCTCTAGAAAAATAATTATCATTTACAAAAAATTGCTTACTATATCTACTTTATATTACTAACGTACCTTCTGAGCTAATTTCTCAGATTTCAGGAGTAAATATATATATTAAAACTACTTCCCAGGAGTAAATATATAAATTAAAACAACTTCCCAGCATTTATACAATAACATTTCAATTGAAAATTTCGCAGACCTTTGTACCAGTGCCTTCTACATTGGACAATTTCTCAGATTTCACAAAGACTTACGGGAAAAGAATGCGAAAGTGTTAATAAAACAAAAGAGAGTCTTCCAACTTATTGAGACTCTTTTCCAGGAAATGTTAAAAGCACCAACAGATACCAAAGAACAGAAAAGAAAAAGAAAAGAAAAGATAAAACATCCAACGTCTGATTCTTTAACCATATAATCATAGATCCGACGTCTCTCGTCAAGCCCCCACGGCCCAGTGCTGCATGGCCTCATCCATCCAGCCTACAGTAACCCCCCCTCATGCAGCAACTCGGGGATATCCATCCCTTCGTGGTATGCCGCGGGGGCCTCGTGTGCCTCCGGCTGAACTGTAGGTGGATGAACTACACCCTGGACCCCGCCGTGGTGGTGTCCGAAGCAGCCTGCAATGGCCCTCCGTAATGATGCGAAAAGGGTCAGTAGTAACACGATGCTGGCAAGTACGGAGCATATGGACATCCAAATCATCCACCCCTGCCCCATACTCGGCGGGGTGGGAAGCACGATGTAAATGGCTGGACCCTGCGGAGCTGGTGGTGGTGGTGGTGGTGGTGGAAGGGAGCTCTGATCGACAACCAGAACCATAGGTAAGAGGGCTGCCAAGGCAAAAACGAACATGATCTTCATTTTTTGCGTATGGTGTGGTAGTGTGGTTTTGTATCGTGGAGTAAGCTCCCCACGAGTAAGCTCCCCATTTATGGAGGTAGAGGTGCATGCCTGGTCTCTCTCTCTCTGAATTGAAAGTGATTGCTTTAGAGAATAAAAATTGCTGTGCTCTGTTGATTATGAACGTGTTAAGAGATTTTTTTTTAATTTGCTAGGAAATTAAGAAAGCGTATTGCCGATCACTCTAGGTGGGTACGGTTGGTGTGTTTTTTTGAAAAACGTGGCACAAACAACAATGACATGGAAAAGCACGAGCACGTAAAAAGCACGGAAAAAGCACAAGCTGTTATATTTATTTTCTAGGGAATGACTTTGGTGTCCCCGGTCATTTTGGGGACACCATATCTCCGGTCATTTTGGGGACACCGTAACTTTTGGCATAACAAAACCATTATGAGCATAACCAAAATCCATTACAAGCATAACAGAATCATAGCAAGGTATAACTTGTTTGTTATGTCTTGGTTGATTTTTTGGATATTCCTTGGTTATGCATTTTTTGGGTTCTGTTATGCTTGTAATGGGTTTTAGTTATGTTCATAATGGTAAAATTATGCAAAAAATTACGGTATCCCCCAAATGACCGGGGACACCATAGCATCATCCTTTTGTTTAAATTACTTTCAACGATTAATAATTTTGTTTTATCGATTAAAAAAAAAATTTCTTTGGTCACTGGTCTTTACTGTGGAAAACCTTATTCCAATTATTAATATGCATGCATGTGTAATTTTATTTGTCTTCCCCTAGCTTCTCTCCCTAGAAAAATAATTATCATTTACAAAAAATTACTTACTATATCTACTTTATATTAGTAACATACCTTGTGAGCCAAGGAAAGCAACTAATGAATGAAGAATTTTTTTTCTGCAAGACACATAAGCATCATGCTTTACAACTATACAAGACGGAAACATAAAACCGAGTCTGAATAGAATGTCTCCATCGGAGTGTTGAAAAGGGCAAACACTAGTATGAATATCTCGTATATTGACCTTGAAGATGGTTCAACTCTAGGGATGGGCCCCTAGTCACATAATGTGTGTAGTGAGTGCGAGCGGGAACGAGTGCGGAACAAGTGCGCGATCGTGAAAGCGACTTCCGAAAACGTCTCAAATTATTATTCTCGAGAGCAAAGATTGACAGTGGGAGTTAAAAGCGAGAATTGAGAGCGGGAGGTTGCAACGTTAGGGTCCTGTTGTAGAATTATGAGACTTAAAGGATGACAATCTCACCCGAATCGATCCACACCGGTCGGAGTAAATTTTTTCGATTCTATAATCGGGTTAAGTTTTGATTTTTAATTAGAAAACATCGGTGGGTTTTGGTCGAGTTCGATTTTACATAATATTTGCACCCAAAACTCGAACCAAACCTGAAGCCGTAACGTAAAACTCATTTACATAAAGGTCCACGGATCTGGAGTTGGCCGTGTTGCCCCTCAAAATGGCAGCACCGTGCTGTCCACTTCGAGCGTGGCCCACTTTGGTCTCACTTCAATTATCGAAATTGTTCACTTCGCAGAAATTGTTAAGCAGAATAAGTGTACCTTTTATTGGTGGAAATTGGTGGCGGCAATCAAGCACGGGGTACGGTGAACGAGGATTCGGCTATCGTTCTTGAGTCAATTGTGAGGATTCTCAATTGTGTAGTAAGTTCGATTGTAACCGTACAATGTTTTTCTATAGTGCTTGATTCCTTCCCGAGGTTTTTGCCCATTTAGGGTTTTTTCACATATATCTTGTGTTCATCATTATTTTTCAATTCTTATTGCTTGCTTGGTGATTGGTTGGATATTGAAATAGAAATTTCAATTGGTATCAGAGCGGGTTGATAAGCCCTCAATAGTGTAAATAATAGGGCTTATCTCTCTCTATTTTGTCACACTCACATGCGTAACTTGCTTGATTGGAACGATATTGCACGAAAGGTGTGTTTTTGGCGTTTTCAGGTAAATCGTGTGAATAAGGCGCATTTGAAGGCCATGGATAGCCCCGAGTGTGTCCAAGTACCCAAGACCACGTGGCGCTCCGCGACCGAGTCCCAAAAGTCATGAAAAGAAGCTTTGAAGCATACTCGGGATGTCCAAGGATCAAGGGAAGTAAGGGAGATGCAAGGATGTTACCCAAAGCAACTCATTTTCCGACCAGCTGAGGGTAGAATCGGCATAACTTTTGATGTAAAAATTACTTTTGATCCAAACCACTTGGGTTAGAAAGTAGACTCAACAAGCTTTCCAATGCTTCGAAGAACACCCAAAACCGAGTTCGGGAGTGTCCGGAGCGAGCCCGCGAAGTTGGAAAAGTGTCTGCAGAATCCAGCAAGCTCAGGGATCGATCCCCCAATGTTCAGGGATCGATCCCCCCCTCCCTTTCAGCTCCTGCAGCATCCAGAAAGCTCAGGGATCGATCCCCCAATGTTTAGGGATCGATCCCTCACTCCTGCGCGGACATTTCAGTGGCATTTTTGTAATTTTTTGTAAAGGGGGTATATATACCACCCTTAGCCCGATTTTAGGGCATTATTACTTTTGCACTTTCTCTCTCTACCTCCATTAAAGCTTAGCTCCCACCTCTCTCCTCATTCAAGCTTAAGGAGGGTTTTTAGGTACGATCCATTTACTTTCGAAGCTTTTGGTCTTTATTAAAGTTGTAAGGAATCTCGTTCTCTTCGTGGATCTTGTGTTTATTTTGAATTTTATCAATGTTTAGCATTTTCCTTATCTTTACCCTTGCTCATTTCATGTCTTCTTTCAATATGTGTGAGTAGTGTTCAAGGCTTGGTCATGGGGTGATTTCTACCCCATGATTTAGGTAGTTTAATGGCTTCTCTCATTTCTTGTGCTTAATGTGGTTTGTGAATGGATTAAGTTCATTTTTATGTAACAAAACCTAGGGTTGTTAACCTCTTTGATTATGTGTAGGCAATGACTTGATCTCTTGCCACATGTAATGCTTGGAGCTATGTCACTCTAGGTGTTTGTCAAAATGTCTCAAAGAACTTGTTGAACTCTAATCTTTGGTCTAAACTTAGGGTTGTTAACTTCTTTGATTGGGTGTAGACAAGTCTCCTTGGCACACCCAATGCTTAGAACCATGGCACTCTATGTGTTTGATAAAATGCCTAAATGAGTTCCTTTCCATTTCCAAACCCCGTTGTATGAGTTAAACTTGGTTTTTATGGTTAAATCTTCTGAGTGAGATCAAATGACAATGACTCTCACTTGAGTTATCAAAGAGAAGCATTGAACGACCTAAGTTATGGGCGGAATAAACCCCAAGACCTTGCCGCTTTTAATTTCTAGTCAATCTTCGTTTTCAATTAAAGTTAGGAGGTAGAGAGAATTTCCATCACTCAAAAGTTGGCCGTCTCAAAGCCGAACTAAAGGTTGGCGGTCCTAACGCTAAAAACCCTTCGTAAATCAAACCTCCGGCCTAGCTCCATTGGCTCCCTGTGGATTCGACCTCGGACTTCCGAGTTTATTATGCTACAACCGACCTAGCCCTACGCTTGGGGCACTCTTTACTACGACACACTTTGGTCGAGGAAGCACGGGTCACTCATTATCTATAGGAAGTGTTTCCTGAGCAGATCCTTAGTCACGATGAACACGAATCTGAACATAAATCAGTTATCTAGTCATATATATACCGATTTTGGATAGTGAGAATTTCAATTATTGGAAATCGAGGATAAAATTTGGGATTCATGTATCGATGGATACGTATGTCATGTGAAAACCGTACAAGGGAAAGAGGTTCAACTTCTGAGTTGTCTGTCAAAGAAAAGGCAAAGGTACAAGCAAATAATCGAGTCTTGGATATTTTATTCACTGCTATAGATCGATGTGAATGAGCAATTTTTTTTTTTTTGGGTAAGTTAACATTTTATAACAAACCACAAGAAAACTTCTATCCCTGGGCCAAACCTTAGGAGAACACAAAACAACAAAGCAACTAGATACACTCAAACTAGAAGCACAGCTCAACTCCTACTCCTACAAAGCAAAGAACGAGTTACATCCCAATTCCTACATATAGACAAATTTTAACTGGGATTGCCAACTGTGAAATTGCGAAAGAAGCGTGGGATATTTTAGTCACATGCCATGAAGTAATTTCGTTACACTTATAAAACCCATTGCTGATCTACATATTAATTTCTTTGAAAACTTGATCTCTGTGAAAATCGCTGCCTGCGTGATCGATTATTCCGTATTGATTTATGCCCTTTCTAATACTGACTTTGCATAGTGATCGATTACTGTCAAAACTTTTGGTCATGGTCCAAGGACATTCCAGTACAGTAGATACTACTACGTTTTCCTTTTTGCGAGAGTTAGTGGGGGGTGTTAGGGTTAGCACAGGGGGTCCAGAGGCTATCCATAGCCCTGGCTCCCAAAGGGCTTGCCCCCTGTGGGGCTCGAACCCAAGACCTTCAACAAAGGGGAGGCAATGACTTACCAACCGCACTAAGCAGTGGTTGTCGATACTACTATGTTTTCAACTCCTATGTAATGTGAACTAGTATCCTCAGGGCATTTATGAATGCACCAACTTATGCCCTTTCTGTAAAAAAAAAAAAGGAATGTTAAGAGGTTGTGCAAGTCCTCAGCTCATGTATGATGTGGTTCTTGTCTTTGCTTCTTGTTCGATTCATATCTCAAGTTGTTAAATTGATCGAGTTCTTTCTTATTTTGCTTTATATATATATAGTTGGTTCAGAGTTCAGTTGTCAAGAGGTAAAAACCGTCCAAATATGGCATCGGTATTTCCACAGAAATCGAGGGGATTTATAGTTGAGAGATTACAGAATTTATCAGTTTCGGGTTGATCAGTTCAAACGCGAAGGGGATCTTACGAGGACATTAGCTACAATCAAGTCTATGACATGGTTTGCTAAACCCCAGGTTTGATTTTAGAGTCCACTCCTATCATACTTTTATGTTCTGTCTCTCTAAATAAATCTCTTAAGATCACATTTTTAGAATAAAATCTAGTTAGAAAAGGATATCCAATTAGAGATAAATTGCCCATGAGCATCATAGCATAGGTAAAAGGGGATGAGGAGACCCCCCCAGTGGCGGATCCAGGATTTCTATAGAGGTGGGTCACCTTTCGAGCATTACTTTTTTTTGATCGGCAAATTTTTTTGTATCGGCAAATTTTTTTGTCCAAAGTCCATAGGCAATCCATGGTGAGAAGATATTGTCTCATCGACACCATGGAATACAGAAGACACCAGAAACAACATGAAAAAACTTTGTACAACAACTAGCAGCAGAAACAACATAGAGATAAATAGCAACAATATAGAAACAACAGCCAAAAGCACTCCACAGTGAGAAGGGATTTCCTCATCATAGAATATTAACACAACTCAGTTTTACAGACTAAGTAGCACCAACAAAACAGAAATCAAAGAAACAATTTCCATAAGCATTCCATGATGAGATGAGGATACATAAAATTAGTTTGAACTTCTCCCAACTCCACTGAGATTAAGAACCTATCTAGTTTGCTGTGAAATGCATTATCTTGAAGCATTACATTTCAAGCATTACTTTGGAAAAGGAAAATTCACAGTTCAATATAAAGCGAAGATGAAATGTTTAAACATTCTTCATTAACCACAAAACTTCGAGCTTAAAACATTCTAAAAGATTTCATACATAAGCACACAAAAGCATAGATTACTTCCTAAAAGTTATTACAATTGACCACGACGGGTTTTCATATTCTGAAAGTTTTGCATGATTGTATCGTTCTCAATCCCATCAAAAACATCTCTTTCTATGTACACCACCAAACTATTATTCAACCACTGATCATTCATTCGATTCCGCAGTCGATTCTTCACAATGTTCATCGCAGAAAACACTCTTTCAACAGTAGCAGTTGCAACCGGTAAGATCAATGCCAATTTCAAGAGCAAGTAAACTAAAGGATATAGTTTATCTCTCCCGGTCTCTACCATTTTCTTAGAAAGATCAGTAAGTCCATTCAACCTCGGAAAATCCTCATTCGATTGCACATCAAAGATATATGAATCAAGCTGATCAAAAAGAACCATGAGCTCTACCGGAGAAAATTCTTTCGGATAAAACTCGGCAAGACGAATCAATTTCTCCTTTGCAAAATCATTGAAGCAGTTGGATGGATTTAAACATGCCACACAAAGTAACAACTCACTATTTGCCTTAGTGAAACGAGCATTTAGTTCTTGAAGTTGCATATCGATAACTCTAGCAAAAACCTCGACGCGATAATGATGCAAGTTAGTAATTTGTTGCGCTTTTCGCTAGCCTTTCCCTTCAGCAACAAATTTATCATCCATGTTGGGGACATTAATTCCATGCTTTTCACAAAAGGAGGAAACAACAATAAATAAAGAATCCCAGCCACTATCCCTCATTACCTGGAGTTTTTTTTTTGATGTTTGAACCAAATATATAGCATTCACAATATCTTGATCTTTTCTTTGTAGCACTTGTGACAACTCTGATGTAATAGCCAACACTGCTTTCATCAAGTGAAGACTAAGAACATATTCAAAAGACCGCATCAAGTTCTTCAATACCTTTGCTTCGGATCGTTGTTCTGAGTGTGTACCCTTATCAAAGATGATTTGAAGCACATCAATAACAGCTGAAAACATATTCAGTATGCTTATTAAAGTACCATAGTGCGAGCCCCACCGTGTATCACCGGGACGTTTAAGATTGGTTTCTTGATTTAAGCCTTGCCCACTTGAAAGCTCTCCAACACTAAGTGCCTCGACAACATTAGTGTAGTGTATCCCCTTAAGAATATCAAGGCGTTTACATGATACTCCAACAATAATCACCACTTTATTAACAATATAAAACATGGAAATATCCTCATGATTCTTTGCCACGGCCACAAGTGCTAGTTGTAGTTGATGTGCAAAGCAATGCACATAATATGCACATGAATTCTCATTTAATATTAATGTCTTGAGGCCATTAAACTCACCTTGCATATTACTTGCCCCATCGTAACCTTGCCCCCTTAATCTAGACATACTTAATCCAAGTCGACAAAATAACATCCCCATTGCTTCCTTCAATGAGAGAGCATCGGTATTTGCAACGTGCTCAATGCCCATAAAACGCTCAATCACATTACCTTTTTTGTCCACATACCGTATTGCAACTGCCATTTGCTCTTTGATTGATGTCCCGAGCTTCATCAACCAAAGCTGAAAAGAGTGAATCATCAAGATCTTTCACAATCGCTTTCATAGTTTCAAAAGCAGCTGCACTTACAATGTCCTTTTGAATATCAGGAGCAATCAACTTCAAATTTTGTGGAGCATTATCCAATGCAACACCTTTGACTTCTTCATTATGATCGACAAGAAACTTCAAAAGTTCAAGAAAGTTACCTTGGTTACTTGAATGTTCAGATTCATCATGACCACGAAATGCAAGTCCTTGTCTAACGAGAAACCGAATACAATCAACCGACACATTCAAGCGGATTCGATAATCAATTCTAGCTTGGTTTGATTGATTGTCAAACACCGTTTGAATATGTTGCCTTTGGTTTAACAAGTCCTCACACTTACCCCGAGCTTGATTATGAGCACTATTCGGGCCTCCCACATGATCATTGATTATCTTCTTCTTATTCCAATTTGAGTAACCCTTACTAACAAATTTATCCCCGCCCGCTTGATCTCCGATTTCTGGCTTGAAAAGATAACAACAAAGGCAAAATGCGGCATCTTTTGCTATGCTATACTCTATCCATGTAGGAAACTGACTGAACCACGCCTTGTTAAATCGTCGATATTTTTTTACAAATAGTGTCTGCGGAAAAGTATGGTCACGAGGTTGAAAGGGACCCTTTTGCAAATAGTATCTACGGATTTGGTCTTGCTCATTAGGATTATAATCACCAATTCGGGGTCGAAGTCCAGGATCAGCAAGAAGGTTTGCCAAGTTAATTTCTACACGTCTTTGTTTTGGTGGTCGAGAATTATCATCATCCTTTTCCGAATTAGGCACCTCTATTGGCAAATTGGGCACCTCTACCGGCAAATTGGGCACCTCTACTGGCAAATTAGGCACCTCTACAACTACAGGTTTGTAAAATCTCTTCATGACTAACTGTTAAGAGAAGGAAAAAGAATTGTAAGCCCTATTTTTCAGAATAGAAATCAAAACAGTGTACACCTTTTCAATTAAACTAATCAATAGACTATTGTGCCTAGATTAAACTAATCTATGAATGAGTTAAACTGTTGTATTAAACTAAACTAATTAGATTGAATTAAACTAAACTAAACTAATCGAGAAAAGAAGCAAACTATTGTATTCAACTAAACAAATCTAGTAAAAAGAGGCAAACTTTTGCATATAAGTAATGAACGAGCATATTACCTGCTTGTGGTCCATGGATTGATTGAGAACACGAGATGACGAGAGGATTGGGATTTGGGATCAAGATGACGAGGGTTGAGGGCATCTCCGCGTCGGCACCGTTTCATCTTTCGGACTGATTCCAGATGGAAGTCTTGAAGATTGATTTCTCCCAAACGAGGGTTTCCGCAAACGAGGCAATCTGTTGAAGATTGATTTCTCCCAAATGTGGATTTCCGCAAACGGCGAGAGCGATATGTTTTAGAGAGAGTATCGCCTGTGGTGGGGTTAATCTTAGTCCATGTTTCGGTTCCAAAAGTTTTACCAAAAAAAATTAAAAAAATCCCAGAAATTCCAGGTGGGTCACGTGACCCACCTGGGCTCATGCTCAATCACCCCCCCCCCCCCAATCTTGCTCATCCGACATGACATGAATTACCAAACGTGCACCCATATCATGTAAGAGTGTTTCATGAATTACCGAACGTGCGCTGGTTTGAGAATTTCAGTCGGCTAAGCTGAGAAAGAGATCATGGTGTCGTTTTATGATGTACTTTTAGGTTCCATACGAATTTATGATTTTTTGGTCTGAATTTAGTTTAGCATCAGTTTTACGATGTGCTAATGGTCTTGATAATGATGAAAAGTGGTGGCTACATGTAGAAATTAAATGGTTTGGTTAATGTGTGATTGAAATTCCCAGATTTAGACATCACTCTGACATACTTAAGAGGAAGTCGCAAACGCGCGTAGTAGCGTTGCAAAAAAGAGCACCTCATAGATTCACTATCATTCAATTCGATCACGAAAATATACCACGAGCCTATTTCTATGAGGTGTTCTGCGCGCTGTCTTGATTGGGATACACATCTAATTATGTAATTCATGCTCTTATATGTCTAACTATGTAATTCATGGAGAAGATTATATATGCCATGTGGTGTTTCTCATGTCCCAAAAAAGAAAAGGAGAGTATTAGCTACGAGGTTCACGGTTTCCATCCTGTGGCCGGAGTCCATGTTATTCTCTTTAGCGACGCTGATGGAATACTAGATTAGCGTCAACGTATGTTATTCGTTGTTGTTTACATAGGTTAGAACGTGTAAGTTGCTTTTAAGTTCACCCCGTGTTGGAATGTGGAAATTTAGTAGTGCCCAATCAGTTACTACTTCTAAGATATCCTACAGAACTTTGAAGAGCATTTTACCATTCTCTTACTCTATTTTAAGCTTATTTTTGTTTGTCGCAGTTTCAAGCATAGATTGTGGTGGAGGCCCAAGTACATATCCGCGCTGCACCGTTGCAAAATGCTTCACCTTGTAGGTGTCAAATTCTTTCTTCATTCCCTATTATGCAGCATTGATTAGAGGGAATGACTTCGGTGTTCCCAGTCATTTTGGGGACACCGTAACTTTTGGCATAACAAAACTATTATGAGTATAATCAAAATCCATTACAAGCATAACAGAAACATAACAAGGCATAACTTGTTTGTTATGCCTTGGTTGGGCTTGGTTATGCCTTGATTGATTTTTTGGATATTCCTTGGTTATGCCTTGTTTGGGTTCTGTTATGCTTGTAATGAGTTTTAATTATGCTCATAATGGTGAAATTATGCCAAAAATTACGGTGTCCTCAAAATGACCGCGGACACCATAGCATCACCCTTTGATTAGAAGCTCAATGTCTTTTGTTTAAAGGGCATTCAAGACCGCACGCCATCCCTGCTGAGTTTTACTCATGCTTTCCAAGAGCAATTGTCATCTTATCCAAACACCGAGAGCAGAATGGTGCGGGTTGCTCAAACCGATGGTATTTCTCGACAGCCATATCTTTGCTGATTTTCCCATTGGCCTATGATAATACCCATTTTTTTTCTTTTCATTTCTTTTCCTCAAGTTCCAAACAGGATGTTAGACTTCCGTCCAGAAATATTGGCGTCAAGAAGTACAGGTGCTGTGTTTTTTACTTCACTTCACTAACGTTGCATGCCAATGTATCGTATCGATCCATAACTAGCAAATAACAAAATCACCGTTGTTTAAAACATGCTCACATATATACTTATGAATTTAATTGCATAAGGTATACATTTTGAAGTTCAAAGAATCAAAAGAATCGAATCTGAATAACACCTAAACAACAATTCTAAGAAGTAGCACATTCCGGAGGGAGGCCCTGCGGAAACCGCTTCGAATCCGAACAGTAATTGTAAATCATGTAATTCTTTTGCACCCATTTCATCCTCTCTTGACTAGTTGAATCCAACTGTTCTTCCATCCACGCGTTGCCATTCCCATTGCTAGAACTCGAAGTGCAAGAAGAGGCTCCAGAGGACGACATAACACAAGTGTTGGCGTTGAAGTTTCTGTAGGAAGCAGTGAAGGGAGCTTTTGTCCAGTCAGTTTTCACTAGGCCACCCCTTGTCGCCCAATCATCGGCGTTCCATAGACTGGAGTAGATTCTCAATGGTTGGTTCTTCGGGTAAGGGACACCGATCGATTCTGAGTTTTTGAATTGCCGGATTGGGGTGCCATCGGCTGAAAATCTGGAATACAGAGATAAAAACTTGATCAGTACCATCTAAGAAACGATTCTTGAAACACAAACAGTCATTGATTTGGTTTCTTTCTTTCTTTGTGCCATATGATATTCGAGAATGTAAAAAACATACGCTTTTTGTGCCATATGATCTTCTAGAAAACGGTTTCTATTTTAGAACGTTCTTAGAAAAAAGCTACGAAAACTGTCAACCAAACAAGTTCGCGTTCGGTTCATTTATACGTAAATAGGGCCTGGGGTTACTTACATGATGCGTTGGGGGTTCCAAAGGATGGAATAGGTGTGGAAATCGGCAGTTGGGTCGAACCATAAGTAGAATTGTTGCTCTCTGTTGCCCTTTCCTTGACTAAACACATTGGTGTGAAGAATGTAAGGATCACCGCTCAAATTCCCCAAGAACTCAAAGTCTATCTCGTCATGTGTTGGCCCCTGTGATGATAACTGGAATATTCCCAATTACAAAAATGACATATTAGTATTAGAGTTCATATACCGAGGAAATAAATAAATCAACTTAAGTTATACAGGTATTATGAGGTACGTACATAATAGGCGGTGACAGTGCCAGCAGAGTTTCCGGGGACAAGCTTGAGTTGCATATCGATTTTCCCAAAGAGGTACTGATCGTTGGACTGAAATCCGGAGCCGGAGGTTTTGTCAAGTGAGAGAGTGAGGAGGTCGCCGTTGTTGAGTATCTTAGCACGGCCATCGCCCCATGTGATGTCAAAGTCTTGGTAGAAATTACCAGCAGAGGTAGCTACTATGGAACATATCAGAATTGAAACAAGAAGGAGAAGTGGTGTAACAGAGGAAGATGCCATTGGGAAAAAAAAAATATGAGGAAAGACTTGGGAGTTACTAGGATCGCTTTGGATGCTTGTGTCTTGATGAGACTTATGGGAAGTATGGAATGGTGGGTTGGTATTTAGAGAGAGAGAGAGAGAGAGAGAGAGAGAGAGAGAGAGAGAGAGAGAGAGAGAGAGAGAGAGAGAGAGAGAGAGAGAGAGAGAAGGTGCATGGGATGGATCAAAGGAAGGTTCTCTCTTTCAAAACAGCTAATGGACCTGAAAGAGAGTGGCAGCTGAAACTTTCAGCTGGACACAGCTGGGAATATAATTTTGGTTGGAGAATTCTGGAAAGTGCATGACAATCGATTGACAGTCCCACACGCATTTGTTCTTTATCGTGTTACGGTCATTTTAGGCGAATATTCATGGCAAGTTTTTTAGTACTTTGAAATTAACCATTGGAGATATTTTTAATATGATTATTTCGCTCGTTCGATGGTAAAAAATGATTGTCCTGATCATATCCTTTATTTCACCCAAATCAAATATAGTACAAGACAACTTATTCTTTACTATGTATAGTTTCATCTATTATATTCAGTGACTCACGTACATGTCTTCTATTTTCATCATTAGTCATATATTTTAATAATTTAAAATAACAGTTTGGCAATCAAACGTGTCATAAAGATTTTACTGTGATTTTGAGAGTTGAACCTAGAAGCTCGAAGTTTAAGCTCTTAATTATTGCTATACGCCCAATATGCTCTTCGGTTGTTTCCCTTTTCTCTCTTTTAATAGTAGAGTTTTCTTTTTGGATGGGTTGGAAACCCCATGGCCGGTTTCCGCCATCTATTGTGTGCCCATTGTACTTTCATTGTACTAATAATCTGAATTGTTCATCTTGTAGGGCTCATAAAGAAGTATACCCATGCAAAAAATTAGCTTGATCCAACATCAATAGCAATATCAAAAATTAAATTTTAATTTATAAAATAGACGATAAATGAATAGTTTAACTTAAAAAAAAGAAAATGATATTGGCACTTCAAAAATTAATGCAGGCACTCCAAAATTAGTGTAATTCCAAAGTCACTTTCCTTTGTCTTTTGGAGTGCCTCCATCAATTTTTGGAGTGCCACTATCATTTCCCTAAAAAAATTAGTGGCATAATCAGACTGTTTGTTTTATAAACAAAAATTTACTAATTTTTAATATAGCTTTTGATGTCCAATCAAGCTGATTTTATGCGTGGATATTCTACTTGTAAGTCCTACAAAATGAACGATTCATATTACTGCAGTAAACGCTTGGTAGGACCCACAATGGGCTATGATTTTCGCCTCATCCGGACACAACTTAAACTCTTTAATATGAGTACAAATAAAAAACTAGTGGACCAATTTTTAAGTAGGAAGCATCCTCGAAAAAGGTACTCCAAGACCCTAATGATTTTTCTCCATTTTTTTTTATAAATAAGAATTGAGTGATGGGTTTCACATGTGACAGATTATTTAATAGCTTTTAGTTTGAAAAGGTAATCAAACAGTCAAAACGTTATGCTTCCATGCAGCTGGAATATGTGGCACGTGTTGTTATACGCACCCTTAGATTAATGTGGGAAAAAACATTGGGAGTAAGAATTGCAATATTTTATCAGTTTAATTATGTAAGTATAAGATAAGATGAAGGGGCGTGCTCAAAATTTTATGGCGTGAAAGTTTGGTATGTCGTTTGCACATAAGAAAAGTTAAGATTTGTTTTTTTCTTTTTGCCATATTTTATAGTTAGCGGGGTTGGTGGAAAGTTAGTCATCGATAGGGCTAAGCCCTATAACTTCAAACCCCGCCCCTTATGGAACTCGAACCTTAGTCTCTCGAAAAGTTAAAGATTTAATTGCGTAAAGGTTGCTAATTTTGCCACTTCTCTTTTTGTTAACGTCACTCCCCTGCAAGTATATTTTTAGTGCAAAAACACACTTGCAGAGGAATGACGTTAACAAAAAAGGGAGTGGCAAAATCATTTCCCTTGCGTAAATTGCTCCTATATAAACTATAGAGTATGGGTTGAAGCGTTTTCGTCCTTGTAGGTTAAATCGTATCAATTTCATCCCTACATTTTTGCTTTAAATCAACTTGGCCCTTGCTGTCATTTCCCAGACGAACATTGCCAACTTGGCCCTTATTATAGGGACGAAATTGACACGGATCCGTATATCCTGGGGGATTGCCTGACGAATTGACCCAGCCTCGTTGAAAATTATCAATTTCTTGAATTTAGCGGTTCTCTTTTGCTTATTGATCTGGACATACTTGACATACTCCCTCCATTCCGATTTGTTTATCCCTTTTTATTATTTAGGACTTCCTACAAAATTATCTATATGGTTCAATTTATAATATTTTTTACATGCAATATATATCTTGTTTGATAGATCTCAATTAGGTCTAAAATATGATATTTTCGAAATTATGTAAAACATTATAGATTATGAGATATAAACAATTTTTTGAAAGGTACGTATATCGAAATTGGACAAACAAACTGGGACGGAGGAAGTATATAGGAACAAATTGATTTCTCTTTTAAAACGTTGTGTAGCAAAATCTAAAGTAAATTTGGTAGGTATTAAGTAGTGAAATTAATCATAGTTGTCTACATAGAGTAAGGTGACTACTGTATTAACTAATACCACATCCACATCCCCCACTTTCATTTTTGTCCATTATTTTGTTTTTCTTGTAATTTACTGGTCATTATTGACAGAAAAAACACAAGCTTCAATGCACCTTTTACTCTTTCTAGTACATTTTCACACAATTTTATATCCTTTCCAAAGATTAGAAATGTACTTTTTAAAACCTTAATGATAGCAAATGGGCAAAAAAGTTCAAATTTTACTATTTACATGATGCAATTTCTTATTTAAGTGCATGAAGAACACGCGATGCGTGTGCAAGTGATGAGGAAAAGAATATATACAACTAACTATTTCATATATAATATTGGCAAAATTGTACTCTCCCCCTTGTAAATGAGAATTCATTTTCACTTTTTTATGTTATTTTTAGGGAAATGATTTTGCCACTCTTTTTTTTGTTAACGTCACTCCCCTGCAAGTGTATTTTTGCACCAAAAATACACTTACAGGGAAATGACGCAAAAATACACTTACATGGAAGTGGCGTTAACAAAAAAGGGAGTGGCAAAATTAGCAGCCTCTTTTTATTTTGGTTATATCTTCAATTTATAATATTTTTTATGATTTTAAAAATTTTGTCTAATAAATCAAATTGAGATCTGTCAAATAAGATCCATAATAGATATTTTTAAATTTATAGATTGAAAGATATAAATAATTTCTTAAAGTGTCTGAAATAGTAACATAAACTCTCATTTAGGAACGGAGGGAGTATCACATTGCACACCGATGTCTCAATGAACTTAATTCTCAGTAGAGCAAAATTCTTTGGCCACTTTCCTCGCAAGCGGTACTTCTCTGGTGGAATCGGTTCGATCGAATAGAGAAAACAAAAATGTGTCAGGTATGACAAATTGTGGAGCCAAATGCTTTCGCTTTTGAGCTGGAAACAGATGTATGGCTAGAGATTATAACACGCGGTTTGGTTACGCAGAGTGTAGTGTGGCCCTAGGGGTAGGCATCGTGTCGTGTCATTTTGTGTTTGTGTCAAAATTCTCTCAATTTTAATCCAACCGGTTTAACTTTTGGTGTTATCGTATTGTGTCATATTCGTGTTTTATATCAAAAATAGCCGACTCAAACCTACTAACTTGGTATGTGTTCTCGTGTTGTGTCAGAAATTTCCACCCCTATGTGGCCCTGTGGGGTGGGGAAGCCTTCTTTTTATTTTTCTTAATTGTAAATAGCTGACGCTTTGGACCAAATCATACATCACCGGCTCGCCGCGCGCCTGTCTCTATCTTCTTCACCAAAAACCCAAGTCAAGACACTCTACCTGATGTGCATGGCCTTACACCAACATTTTAGATAACCTGATGATAATTGATAATTAACACTAAAACACGGAATGAATGAACTATTTGTGCAGTTGAGTTTTTATTTTATTTTATATAACTCAGGTGTACCTCCGGACCAGCTTATGCCTATGCCTATGCCTATGCCTATGCCTTGACTAATTCTGAAAGTCCGATCGTAGGAGCCATTTGCGTGGAGCCCAATTATAGCTGATGGACTGGTTCCAAAGGAGTTTTATAATGCCTAGGAGGTTATGAACTCAAGACCTCGGGAGAGCAGTGGTGAAGGCAATTGGATTGGGGGGGTGGTTTAGTAATAATAGAGAAAAAATGTAGGTCAACACAAAAACGTTCCCTCAACAAATAAAAAATTGTTCTCCCTCTTAGTCCAGTTCAATAGAAAAATCATTCTTTTCAAAAAAACTTCTTTGAAGTTTAGTTTAAAATGACTCCGGACAATTTTCTAGACCGAAAAAAACATTGAGTTTCATTTTGATAGATCGTTAAACTACTTCCGTCAATTTGACGGATAATTAAATTATAAAAACGTGTAATTTTTTTTGGTATTATGAATGGTTAATTTAGAATACTGTACTATTTTAATTTAGAATATGAATTCTGGTTGGCTCTGCCACTGCTCAGGAGGATGCAAACTCCTACGTCCAGGGGTGGGTGGAGGTGGCACCAAAAAGGTCATTAGACTAAGGGGCTGTTTGATAAAACTGAAACTGAAAGCTGAAAAATTAAGTACTGAATGCTGAATTTTTTAAACTGAAAAGCTGTTTGATAAATATATTAAGCACTGATAAAAAAAATTATGAATTAATTTTGTTCCAATTCTCTCTTAATTTACTAATAGTCACAATATATTTATGGTAATGGTGGAGTGGTGGTGGTGATGATGATGATGTAGTGATGGTAGGTGGAGTGGTGGTGGTGGTGATGTAGTGATGGTAGTGGTGGTGGGTGGAGTGGTGGTGGTACTGGTGGTGGGTGGAGTGGTGGAGGTGGTGGTGGTGGTGGTGGAGGGTGGTGGAGTGGTGGAGGTGGTGGTGGTGGAGGTGGTAGTGGTGGTGGAGCTGGTGGAGGTGGTGGTGGTGGTGGAGGTGGTTGTGGTGGTAGAGGAGTGGTGGTGGTGGAGTGGTGTAGATGGGGGAAGTGGTGGTGGTGGTGGTGTAGTGATGGTAGTGGTGGTGGTAATGGAGTGGTGGAGGTGGTGGTAGTGGTGGTGGTGGAGTGGTGGAAGTGTTGGTGGGAGTGGTATGGTGGTGATGGAGTGGTGGAGGCGTTGGTACGAGTGGTTGTGGTGGTGGTATAGTAGTTGAATGCAAGTAAACAAAATTCAGCTAGAATTAAGTAGCTCAAATTTACTTAATTTTTTTCAACTTTTTAGCTTACAATTTAAGTGACACTTAATTTGCTAAGTAATGTCAAATGCGGTTATCAAACCTACTGAATCAGTGATTCAGTTTTAAGTGCTGAATTTAGGTTATCAAACAAATATTAGGAGGAAAAAAAAAGTGAACATGTTCTAACATTAACCATACACATCAGCATCCTAAAAAATACATGTTTTCAAAGGTTAATCATCCCTTACTAAATAAGAAAAATAGTTTTAAAATGTATATTGAAATCTATATGGAGTATGGACATCAAGGCATGGATCAACAAAAAAATAATTTGTGCTGTGAAAATACTACTTACTAAACTTTTGAAAGAAAATTTAATGTCCAAATAGGTCATGTACGTTCCTCTCCAAATAGGTCATGAGTTAACTGAGCTATTGAACCTTCAAACAGTCTTCAGGGTTTTTGGAAAACGCGGGTGTGGTGGGGCTGAGGTTGGTCCACTCCTCCACTCGGCGGTGCAGTGGGTTTGGTGCTCCTCTTTTTTTTGCTTACTCCAACACTCCAAATTCCGTTTCAAGTCGAATTTATGCCTTCATTTATCCATCTGTTTTCCAGCCATACTCTCTGTCCTCACCTAAACCAATTAAAAACCCACTGCCTGCCTCAGCCTCACTTTCCTATCCACCTTCACTCTTTCCAATTCTCACCCCCCCACCCCCATTTAAAATCCCACCTATATAAATCCCTCCATTTCACTCCATCACAAAAACAAACCCAAATAACCTTCTCTCTCTCTCTCTAAAACACTACTCTCTAATCAAATGGCTTTTTCTTCGAAAGTTTCCACATCAGTAGTACTATTGCTAGTTGTGGGTAGCTTGTGCCTTCTTGTTTCAGCTGGTAACTTCTACCAAGACATGGACATCACATGGGGTGATGGCCATGCTAAGATACTCAACAATGGCAACCTCCTCACTCTCTCACTTGACAAATTAAACCTCTGGCTCTGGATTCCAATCCAAGAACCAGTATCTATTTGGGAAAATCGATATGCAACTCAAGCTTGTTCCCGGAAACTCTGCTGGCACCGTCACCGCTTATTATGTACGTGCCTAGCTTTTAACGCATGCTTAGTTTACGTTAATGTTTTTTTTTCCCAAGATGTGTTATCTCTAACATATGATTCATTTTTTATCGGAAAAAAATTGCAGTTGTCCTCACAAGGCCCAACACATGACGAGATAGACTTTGAGTTCTTGGGGAATTTGAGTGGTGATCCTTACATTCTCCACACCAATGTGTTTAGCCAAGGAAAGGGAAACAAAGAGCAGCAATTTTACCTATGGTTCGACCTGACTGCTGATTTCCACACCTACTCCATCCTTTAGAACCCTCAAAGCATCATGTAAGCTCCCAAATCAAAAAGCAATTTTTTTAATTTTTTTTTGTTTGGTTACCACGAAAAACAACAATTTTTTTATTTTTTATTTAGAAAATTGATCATTTTATAGCACCAAACAATAGGGAAAACACCCTTCCAAACAATTATATTACAAAAATGATGTTTGTTGCAGCATGTACTGATTGAACAAATTCTTTTGAGCATTTTCAGTTTCTCAGTAGATGGGACACCCATTAGAGAGTTCAAGAATGCAGAGTCAATTGGCGTTCCGTACCCGAAGAACCAGCCCATGAGGATATACTCGAGCTTGTGGAACGCTGATGATTGGGCGACAAGGGGAGGGCTCGTCAAGACCGACTGGACGAAAGCCCCTTTCACTGCTTCCTACAGGAACTTCAATGCCAACGCCTGCGTCTGGTCTAACGGAAAATCCTCTTGCACTAGTTCAAGCAAGAGCTCCGGTAGTAATTCATGGTTTTCGCAACAGCTAGACTCCACAAGTCAAGGGAGGATGAAATGGGTGCAGAAGAATTACATGATTTACAATTACTGCACTGATGTCAAGAGGTTTGCTCAAGGATTTCCACAAGAATGCAAAATGTCCTAGAGAAGACAAGAGAGATGATGATCGAGGTTAAGATCGATCAATGATTTTGCCAATGCTATATACTAGTGAAACTGATGTGTTTTCCCTTTCATTGTTTTCTAGGGTAGTTACAAAAATTGGATTCTTTATTCTTGTGTCATTGTGATATATGGTTCTTGAAATCAATAATACAAGTTGCTATTTTCCATTCATCTCTGTGTGTGTCAGCTGTACGGAAAATATGTTCATGTTTCCTATGATAAATCTAATAATGGACACCATATCAAACATGTGAGAATAAATCCGCAATGCTAAATCAAATGGAATACGAAATTATAACGCAAAAAGAACTCGCTCCGTAATGAAAGCTAGAAACAAAAAAACAGCAAAAACAACGACTCGCTTTGTGTGGCGAGGTAAATAATTGAGTAAGAACCAATACGTTTGAATTCAAATATTTCGTATTTGAACGAGAATTTTTATCTCGATAACTCTTTCCCACAACGTTATTGCATGGGTCATTAAAGCTCTGTTTGAAACCCATGGAAAGAAAAGAAAAATTAAAAAAATTTCCCCTACATTGTTTGGTTGGAAAAGAAAGAGTAAAGAAAATCAGAATTTCAAATATAGTGAATAGTAAAATTTTCCTTCCATTTTCCTTTCATTTTTCTTCTCTTTTATTTCTCTTTATTTTCCTTTCCTTTCCATGGATTCCAAACATAGCCTAAGTTAATACATACTCCATATAATTTAGTGCAACTTTGAACATCTCCTTTACTATTATTTATACATACTTTGTCGCTATAAATGGCGAAAATTTCATTATTATCTAACTTATGC
Organism: Rhododendron henanense subsp. lingbaoense; assembly: GCA_020567845.1. NCBI lineage: Eukaryota > Viridiplantae > Streptophyta > Magnoliopsida > Ericales > Ericaceae > Rhododendron > Rhododendron henanense. The sequence goes on from CM036312.1 coordinate 38,578,092, forward strand.
GTGCATATTTGTGTGTCTTTAGCATTTTTATCCGCATTTACCAGCTTTTTTTTCTTTTATTTTGTTTGTATACAAGGGGGCATTTACCAGCTTTTTTTTCTTTTATTTTGTTTGTATACATGGGGGCATTTACCACACTGTGAAATTGTTTGAAATTAAAAATTTCACACTGAATTGAGAATTTCACACTGTGAAATTGAGAATTGCACACTGTGAAATTGAGAATTGCACACTGAGTTGAGAATTTCACACTGTGAAATTGAGAATTTCAGATATTACTCGATGTTGCATTAGAAGATCAGTGGTTCCTTTTGTCTAAAGCTAAAGGAGTGAGTATTGAAGTCGTAAGGTTTTGATTCTAATTATTGGTCTCCAAGATTTTGTCTTCAGTTTGAACCAAGCCCTATGACTCTTTCATGTGCCTGAGCAATACATGTGTCTTGAGTGACCAAAGAAAGTATGTTTGGTTCTAATGAATTAGCAAAATTACATGTTGACTGAATTAATGACACATTCGAAAATTTCTAAGTCAAATTTTGGCATCTGAAATGGACACCAGACCTTGTACAAGTGTCTATGCTTCTTTGTTTGGAGTGGTTCGTTTGTTAATGTCCCCCACTCCCTACCCAGCGTAAAGTTTGAAAGCTCACGATTAGGATATTCTTGTATAAGTTTTAGCATTTCAGTCTAGTTGAAGCTGAGGAAAGAGAGAATCTCATAACTTCATTACATCTTAATTGCCCCTTTTTGCATTTACAGGCAGCTCAGGATGGAGTGGACATAATAAGTTTATCAATCACCCCCAATAGGCGTCCTCTTGGAATTGCAACTTTCTTTAACCCCATAGACATGGCCTTACTCTCAGCTGTAAAAGCTGGTATTTTTGTTGTACAAGCAGCAGGCAATACTGGGCCGTCCGCGAAGAGTATGTCTTCCTTCAATTCGTGGATCTTCACTGTTGGTGCTGCCTCTCACGACAGAATTTATAGTAACTCTATTGTCCTTGGCAACAATCTCACTATTTCTGGAGTTGGGCTCGCACGTAAGTCGGTGCATTTTCTCTTGTTCAGCGGGCACCCCTATGGATACGAAATACACGCTGGTTTCGGCGATTCATGCTTTGAATGACACGACAGCTGTAAATGATATGTATGTGGGTGAATGCCAAGGTGCCAATAATTTGAATCAGGATCTTGCCCGAGGCAACCTTTTAATTTGTAGCTATTCAATCCGTTTTGTACTTGGGCTTATTTGTTTTGGAAGAAGAAGATGAAGATGGTTTCGGTGGGATAGGCGATGACGGTAATGGTATGTTAGGGCTTGTAGATCGGTTCATACAGTATTTGTATTTGAATACTGAGAATTTGTGTTTGACTGAGAATTTTACACTATGAAATTGAGAATTTCACACTGAATTAAGAATTTCACACTGTGAAATTGAGAATTTTACACTGAATTGAGAATTTCACATTGGCGTCAGGATTTATTTGTTTTAAACAAATTCGTAGGGGTACGTGAATTTCATAGGGGTATGTGAATTTGTGAATTTACGGCCGTGGGTGGTGTTTTAAACAAATTCACAGGGGTATGTGAATTTGTGAATTTACGGTTGTCGGTGGTGTTTTAAACAAATTCACAGGGGTATGTGAATTTCCCAGGGTATGTGAATTTGTGAATTTACGTACGGCCGTGGATGGTGTTTTAAACAAATTCACAGGAGTATGTAAATTTGTGAATTCGCAGTGTTTTTTTCATTTTTCCAGCGACTTTTTCAGAAAAAAAAATAAAAAATTCAAAGTAAAACACAAAATTCGCAGTGTGAATTTGTGATTATCACTTTTTCGGCCTTTATTTCACACTGCGAAATTGTGAAACTCTCTCTCTTGTTTGTAACTCCAGTTTATACAGATTATAGAGAGAAAATTGTATTGCGAAACAAACAAATCCAGTTTCGTTGCCGTTGCCGCTGCGGTGTCCTTCGTCCTCTTCAAGCCCAAGGACCCCAAGATCGCTGTCACCGCCGTCCAGTTCCCCAAGTTCTCCGTCTCCAACGGCACCTTCAACCTCACCTTCTTCCAGTTCGTCTACGTCACCAACACCAACTGCGACTCCTTCACCCACTACGACAGCTCCCTCCAGCTCATCTACTCCGGCAGCCAAGTCGGCATTGTCGCCATCCCCATCGGCGAGATCGGCGGCAGCCGGACCCAGCGCATGTGAATTTGTAGATCCCTCTTTATAGATCCCTCTTTTTTTTCTTTCCTCTTTTGTGCTGGGAATTTGTGTTTTACACTGCACTGTGAATTTGTATTTCACACTACACTACATCCTCCTCGACCTCGGCGGCGCCCCCGTCCTCGCCACAAATTCGCACCACTGCGAATTTCTGAGAAAATTCGAACCGTTGCAAATCTGAAATTCACCATTCCCCGTCCTCGCCACAAATTTGCAGAACAATTTCTGAAAAAATTCGCCATTCCCCATTGCCCTCCTGTTTTCCCCTGTTCACTGCGAATTTGTATAAAAATGGAAAAAATCCTTCTCTCTCTCTGGCCAGCTGTGAATTTGTTAGTGTATACATACAAACACCCACAACACTGCGAATTTGTGAGTGTATGTGACTTTTACAAGGGAATGTGAATTTCACAGGGTATGTGAATTTGTGAATTTCACACTGCGAATTATTTCTTGGTTATTCACTGTTGGAAAAGGGTTGCTCAAGTTGCTTTATATTATGGGGCCATGAATAATGGTAAATTTAAGCTCTCTACGTCTCTCCATAATGTCATGCCCATTACTTCTCTGTCTTTCCTTCTTGTCTCTGTGTGTGTGTGTGTGTGTTAGTAGTTATTTTCCTTTCCTTTTATCACTGATGAACTTCGGATTGTTAGTATTGGTTATGTATGTTTGTTTCCCATTCCCTCCATGACTTTGTTGTTTTTCTGCAGGTATTTGGTAGAACTATAATCTGCCGAGATTTGGATGTGGCTACAAGAGTTGCCCGCACTGATGGTTTGGATTGCATAACTTTGGAAGGTAGTATGACACTTTGTGTTCTTTGGCATTTAAGTAATTTGGAGTGCTTGTTTCGTTCTTTTGAGCTTTAATCTTATTTCTCATACAGGTGATCAAGTCAGCAAGAAATGTGGTATGACAGGGGGATTTTATGACTATAGGCGCTTGAAACTGAAGCTTATGAACGTCATAAAAGAGAATACAAATTCAGTTAACAAGAAGGAAGCTGAACTCAAGGAAGTTCGCGTCAAGCTTCAAGATATCCTTGAAATACTAGTTTTTAGTTTCTTTGAAGGTTTTAGTTTGCATAAAGGTGATTATATAGTTCAATTGTTATTGTTATTGTCCTTGTATTTTTGAAAACAGTTACTGACAACATACGTGTTGACCACCTTACATGAGTCGGTTTCCTACTGTCACAAGCTACTCATCTTGAAAAAATTTCTGCAATGAGAATGGTGTAGAACTTGTATCTTGTTTCTTTGAGACTGATCCCAGATATTGAGATAAATTTGTAATTGTTTTTTTTATAATAAATTTGTAATTGCTTTTATGATTGCAGAGGATTTTAGAGTAATTTGTCAAAAAAATCGTGGAAACAAGATTTGTAGAGCAATCTGTAATGTTGGTTGTCCGTTAAGGGCTTAATGGGTTGTGTGGTTCTTGAATTTGTTCATTTTGAGAAAATTACATTCTCTTTCCCAAAAAAGTACGTAACTATCTTTCATTATTATTCATCTACAAAAGAAAATTCTTTCGATATTTGCCCATACCATCGGGAATGCAAAAAATATCGTGCAATTCTCTTATAAATTTGCTACACCTGATGTGAGATGAATACAAGACTATTTTTTTCTTTGTACCCAGCTAGAAGAAAATGCTCCAGGTGATTGTGTTCATTTATATAAAAAACTAAAAACCATTGGTATGTCAAAATTCAAAGTAAATGGAACCCGGCTACTAACTTGGATTCGAGTTGTGAATTTCACAAGGGTATGTGAATTTGTGAATTTATGTCATTGACTATTTTTTTAGGCCGTAGGTAGTGTTTTAAACAAATTCACAGGGGTATGTGAATTTCATAGGGGTATGTGAATTTGTGAATTTACGTCCTTGACGATTGGTGAGGCATTTCTCGTTAGTTGGAACCTCAAATTGATTCGCTAAAACAGCCATGGCCTCCTTAATTGGATGGGTGGAGAAGAAATTGCAATAGCTATCTCAATATAGTAGGGAGACTGGTAATTTTCTGGGAAGTTTAAAGGGCGCTAATAGATCACTTGAGTGTCACTGTTTACAGAATAGGAGAGGGAGATTTGTGGAGCCAGGTGTTGTTCATATAACAGGGGTATGTGAATTGTGAATTTACAGCCGTGAGTGGTGTTTTAAACAAATTCACAGAGGTATGTGAATTTCAGAACCTAATTTAAATAAGGATTTATGTATATTTAGCATGAAATTCTTTTATTTGTGTTTTTTTTGGGTGTTCTTAAACCTTTGTTCATATAACAGGGGTATGTGAATTTCACAAAGGTATGTGAAATTGTGAATTTACGGCCGTGGGTGGTGTTTTAAACAAATTCACAGGGGTATGTGAATTTCAGAACCTAATTTAAATAAGACTTTATGTATATTTCAGAGGCGTGAAATTCTTCTATTTGTTTTTTTTTTGGGGTGTTCTTAAACCTTTGTTCATATAACAGGGGTATGTGAAATTGTGAATTTACGGCCGTGGGTGGTGTTTTAAACAAATTCACAGAGGTATGAATTCACAAGGGTATGTGAAATTCAAAGGGGTATGTGAAATTGTGAATTTACGGCCATATGTGGTGTTTTAAACAAATTCACAGGGGTGTGTGAATTTGTGAGATTGCTTTGATCGATGATCTGCTTCGTGAATCTACAAAATGAGTCTTCGGATGAAGAGAATTGACTGTTTAGTTTCTTCTGAATTGGAAGTGAAGTTTCTTCTGTTGACATTGTTCTGTTTCTATTGGTGTTTGCTTGTTAATAACCAAAAAGACTACTCCAATTAGATGTTGATATCCAATCATCATGAGTGTAAATAAATAAGACATTGATTGGACAACCCCCCTCATGCAGCAACTCGGGGATATCGATCCCTTCGTGGTATGCCGCGGGGGCCTCGTGTGCCTCCGGCTGAACTGCAGGTGGATGAACTACACCCTGGACCCCGCTGTGGTGGTGTCCGAAGCAGCCTGCAATGGCCCTCCGTAATGATGCGAAAAGGGTCAATAGTAACACGATGCCGGCAAGCACGGAGCATATGGACATCCAGATCATCCACCCCTGCCCCGTACCTGGCGGGGTGGGAAGCACGATGTAAATGGCTGGACCCTGTGGAGCTGGTGGTGGTGGTGGTGGAAGGGAGCTCTGACCGACAACCACAACCACAGGTAAGAGGACTGCCAAGGCAAAAATGAACATGATCATCATTTTTTGCGTATGGTGTGGTAGTGTGGTTTGGTATCGTGGAGTAAGCTCCCCACGAGTAAGCTCCCCATTTATAGAGGTAGAGGTGCATGCCTGGTCTCTGTCTCTGAATTGAAAGTGATTGCTTCAGAGAATAAAAATTGCTGTGCTCTGTTGATTATGAACGTGTTAAGAGATTTTTTTAAAGAGATTTTTTCTTAATTTGCTAAGAAATTAAGAAAGCGTATCGCCGATCACTCTAGGTGGGTACGGTTGGTGTGTTATTTTGAAAAACATGGCACAAACAACAATGACACGGAAAAGCACGAGCACGAAAAAAGCACGGAAAAAGCACAAGCTGTTATATTTATTTTCTAGGGAATGACTTTGGTGTCCCTGGTCATTTTGGAGACACCGTAACTTTTGGCATAACAAAACCATTATGAGCATAATCAAAACCCATTACAAGCTTAACAGAATCATATCAAGGTATAACTTGTTTGTTATGTTTTGGTTGGTTTTTTGGATATTCCTTGGTTATGCCTTTTTTGGGTTCTGTTATGCTTGTAATGGGTTTTAGTTATGCTCATAATGGTGAAGTTATGCCAAAAATTACGGTATCCCCCAAATGACCGGGGACACCATAGCATCATCCTTTTGTGTAAATTACTTTCAATGATTAATAATTTTGTTTTATCGATTAAAAAATAATCTCCTTGGTCACTGGTCTTTACTGTGGAAAACCATATTCCAATTATTAATATGCATGCATGTGTAATTTTATTTGTCTTCCCCTAGCTTCTATCTCTAGAAAAATAATTTTCATTTACAAAAAACTACTTACTATATCTACTTTATATTACTAACGTACCTTGTGAGCCAATTTCTCAGATTTCAGGAGTAAATATATGAATTAAAACAACTTCCCAGCATTTATACAATAACATTTCAATTGAAAATTTCGCAGACCTTTGTACCAGTGCCTTCTACATCGGACAATTTCTCAGATTTCATAAAGACTTACGGGAACAGAATGCGAAAGTGTTAATAAAACAAAAGAGAGTCTTCCAACTTATTGAGACTCTTTTCCAGGAAACGTTAAAAGCACCAGCAGATACCAAAGAATAGAAAAGAAAAAGAAAAGAAAAGAAAAGAAAAGAAAAGAAAAGAAAAGAAAAGAAAAGATAAAATATCCAACGTCTGATTCTTTAACCATATAATCATAGATCCGACGTCTCTTGTCAAGCCCCAACGGCCCAGTGCTGCATGGCCTCATCCATCCAGCCTACAGCAACCTCCCTCATGCAGCAACTCGGGGATATCGATCCCTTCGTGGTATGCCGCGGGGGCCTCGTGTGCCTCCGGCTGAACTGCAGGTGGATGAACTACACCCTGGACCCCGCCGTGGTGGTGTCCGAAGCAGCTGCAATGGTCCTCCGTAATGATGCGAAAAGGGTCAGTAGTAACACGATGCCTGCAAGCACAGAGCATATGGACATCCAGATCATCCACAACTGCCCCATACCCGGCGGGGTGGGAAGCACGATGTAAATGGCTGGACCTTGCGAAGCTGGTGGTGGTGGTGGTGGTGGTGGAAGGGAGTTTTAACCGACAACCAGAACCACAGGTAAGAGGACTGCCAAAGCAAAAATGAACATGATCTTCATTTTTTGCGTATGGTGTGGTAGTGTGGTTTGGTATCGTGGAGTAAGCTCCCCACGAGTAAGCTCCCCATTTATATAGGTAGAGGTGCATGCCTGGTGTCTCTCTCTCTGTCTCTGAATTGAAAGTGATTGCCTCAGAGAATAAAAACTGCTGTGCTCTGTTGATCATGAACGTGTTAAGATATATATATTTTTTAATTTGCTAGGAAATTAAGAGAGCGTATCGCCGATCACTCTAGGTGGGTATGGTTGGTGTGTTATTTTGAAAAACGTGGCACAAACAACAATGACACGGAAATGCACGAGCACGAAAAAAGCACAAGCTGTTATATTTATTTTATAGGGAATGACTTTGCTGTCCCTGGTGATTTTGGGGACACCGTATCCTCGGTCATTTTGGGGACACTGTAACTTTTGGCATAACAAACCCATTATGAGCATTCCAAAACCCATTACAGGTATAATAGACTTACGGGGACATAATGCGAAAGTGTTAATAAAACAAAAGAGAGTCTTCCAACTTATTGAGACTCTTTTCCAAGAAACGTTAAAAGCACCAGCAGATACTGTAAGGACCCGTGATTTCAAAAATTATTTAAAGGATTACTTGATGTTGGAAATTGAAGGAAAATATGAAATTTGTTTAGTTTAATTGATTTGGGGTTTGAGTGATGGAATTGGAAGTTGAGGGAGTGCAAGTGTGATTAGTGAATATGTTAGTATATATATGGGTGTGTTAGTTGTAGGAGATTAAAAATCTCCGACCTCCCTCTCTCTCCTCCCGTCCGACTCTCCCCCCTCTCTCGGCTCTCTCTCTCTCCTCATCTCACTCTCTCTTCCAAACTCAAAACCCACCAAGGTCCTCTACCAAACCGACTCCCTTGCTAGTTCTAAGCCTCGGATTGTATTCGTTCAAGCTCGGAGGAGGTGTTTTCCGTTTGATTCAAGCTTTTGGAGTCTAGGGCTCGGAAAATCTCTCGGGGTCGGCTTTGATAATCGAGGTAGGGATTTCTTGTACATGTTATGTGTAAATATGGTGTTTATGTTGATAGATCGTGCGTATTATTGTTGTTGTAGTTGATGTGGTTGAAACCCAGAAAACCTGCTGAAAATCTATTAGAAACGCATCCGTATCGATACGGGCTTTATTGTAACGCCCCGATTTTCGGACACGTTAATTAAATCCTTTTTAATGGATTTAATAATTCATATGACTGATTTAAGAAATGAAATTTTATTAAACAGAGTTTAGCAGCTGAAATCTCAAATACTAAATTCAAAATTTCTTAATTGTCTTACAACTTCAAAAAATAAAATAAAATTTGACTAATGTGATAACACTTTTGGAAAATTAAATAACAGTATTTCAAACTAACAGAGCTTCTAAGGGTAAAACATCCAAGACTCAACAAACTCCCCTTCCTCAGCTGGGAGGTCCTCACTCTGGTACGCATCGTCTTGAAGAGGATTCTGTTCTTCGGTCTTTGGATTACCTGGCATGAAACGCCAGTCCAACGGCACTATGATGAGTTTTGAAACTCAGTAGATAATCTCAACCCTACCAACCCCTTACTCTACAGTTAGCAATTTAACAATATAATAATTGATAATACACAGAAGGTACATAATAATAGCACATCATCTTTTTCTTTACTATTCATCAACTTACATGAAATCTAAGGATTCTCTCCGCGAGATCCTTTCCTCCCACATCCACCAACTTTGACCGTCCCATGGAATAACTCTTCCTTTATTTGTCCTGCACCAAGGTTCTAAGCGAATACTACTAAATTATGTACTCAGTCTGGATTCGCTTACAACCATAATAAAGGAATAGCTCACCATGACAACTCAGTATTAGGGGTCGCACTATCTTATTGCCAGGATCCTTTACCGTCTCTCAACTCTACACATTGGGTACTTTACCGTACCCCTAATCTACACACTGGTACTATACCGTATTCAGGGATCCTTTACCGTTTCCCAAAATACTGTACCCGAAGTCCTTTATCGTCCTTCACACACACACAGGGTACTGTACCGCATTTAGGATCCTTTACCGTATCCCAAATACTGTACCCGGATTCCTTTACCGTCCTCCACACACACTGGGTACTGTACCGCATTTAGGATCCTTTACCGTATCCCAAATACTGTACCCGGAGTTCTTTACCGTCCTCCACACACTCTGAGTACTTTACCATACTCGGGGTCCTTTACCGTTCCCCAACTCAACTAAAGGTACTTTACCGGCACCCAATCAACTTTACCATTTTATCTTTTACTTAAACATCGTCTACACATTCACTACTCGAAACCATCCCAATGAACCTAAGTCCACTCTAGCTCGTACAACGTGATACAGTTAACAACAGCTCAAATACGATACATTTCAATGAGACAACAATATAACAATTGATAGGTGCAAATAATTAAACACAAAAGGGATTTGGGTTGGTTCGAGACCTTTCGAGTTATTTAAATTTTATCGAACAAGTATATAACCTTATTAACTTTGAGAATTTCCGTTAGTGTTTTCGTAACCCTTAGGTTTGGTTGGTATACGATACATTCTAAGGGTTCATTGTACGAATTAACGAACTTAGAATTTAAAATATAATTGAAGCTTGTAATCACTAACTAGATCTGTTAGAGTTTAAGTTTAAAGTCTGTGATACTACAATTACAACTTTTGATCACCTAAAGTTCTAACTTTTATAAAAGTGTTTTCACCTATTCTGTTACCTAATTAATTTTATTCACTAGTCTACTTATAATTTTTATAAGTTGTTAAGCCTGAAATAGTAATGGTTCACAACTCACTTTTTAATCCTATTAATAAAGTACCTGTGAATGGGGTACAAATTCTTTGATACTACAAAATATAATTATCTTCCTTCATAATTGTAGATTAGAATTACTATTTTCATTTGTTATGAATCAATAAATAAAAGAAGATTTATCATGGGCCGAAACATTACACTAGATAATTAGGAGGACTAAAGTGTTATTTTATCAAAAACATTACAACGCCCATCATATATATTCACTGTTCATGGCCGAAACAAAACAAGGGAATTCCAAATTTCGGTCGTGCGACGTCGGAATCGATTTCTTCTGCTCCGAGATGTTAAACACTAATATGTAAACACATAATATACTTAGGAGAGAGTAGGAAAGCGATTATACTACCTTTAATCCGGACAAAACGATTTGGTGGAGTCCGGTGGGTTTTCATTTGGCGGCGAAAGATCGGTATTCTAGCAGCAACTTTGGATTGGAATAATTTGACCAAAAATCTACCGTTTTGGACGATTCTTGTGTCTAACGCGAAGATCTTGAAATTCTCTACAACTTTCGTGAAGAAGTCTAAGCCCGAAAACCACTCTAAGTAGGAGAAAAATGGAGATTTAGAAGGGTCACTGAATCTGCCTGGAAATCAAAATCCGAGAATTTTACCAAACTTTGGACGGTGATAACTCTATCAATACTTGATCGTTTTGGGTGATTCTTGGGTTGAAATCGAAGCCCTCGACGCCCTCTACAACATTCGTGAAGAAACTCAGACCTAAAAATGACATTAACAAGAAAGAAATAGGCCATTAACAGAGGTACGTGATATGGACGAGAATGGAGTTGGTTTGGTTTTTGTGGAGAGATGGGAGGGATGTGAGAAACTAATACAGAGGAGTAGTGGAGAAAGGTGGGAGAGTGGGATGATATGGGTGAAAGTGATGGAATGTAGGAGGGAAGTGAGAGAGTTAGTTCGCATAGAATTCTAATTAGGGTTTAGATAGGAATGATAAGAGATTAGGATTGTGGGAACAAAATCTCATAATTTGTGGGATGATTACTAGTATCTATAATATAGATATAAGATATGCATATATAGTTACCAGTTGAATTAAAATTTTGCTAAACTAATTTTATTCACGAAAAATTAATCTAGGTTCTAGTTTAATCTAATTATACTTTTAAATAATTAATCGATTATGATAGACTATTTGATTAAAAATAATTTCTTTATTCGAAAAAAATAGGGCAAAAATCCGGGTCTTTACATTTATGCCGTATCGATACCATTTCAAAATGTTTGCATCCCTCTCTGAACACATCCGGTATCGATACGGCCTTTTTGGCTGTATCGATACCAGTTGCTTATGATCTGGTTTTTTTCAGCATTTGTTCCAAACTCGATTGTTTTGAACCCCGACCATCTCTAGCACCTCTTGAATGTCATTGGACCTTCTCTAAACTTGATTGTTCGATCTCCATTGACTCATTGATGTTTTCGTTCCCGAGACACTCGTAAAACGTAACTTTAGTATCGTTATAAGCGGAGGATGTATCGTAAGGAGGTTTAAGGGCGTTGTAGGACATGTGAGGTTTTGTGGTGTGTATGAAAGGGTAGAATGGTGTCCGTCTAGTGATCAAGAAGGTAAGACCGAATTCTGTGTTTTCACGATCCGTCTTGTAGTTCACTTTAATCTCCTTTGGTGCTTTCCGTGAGGTCAAGATGTCAATCTTAGAAAGAGGTATGCCATAGGGTGGTGTTGGGTTGGTACTTTGCGTGTAGTACTGTTGGTGTACTTAGAGGAAAGGTCGTGTATTAAATTATTAGACGTAATCATGATATGGTTAATGGTTAGAATGCCTGAAGTGAAGTCAATGTTGTGATAGAACGGTTGAGATGGTATAATAACTCGTGTTCTCACGACTCATCGAGTCTCTCAATTCTTTGGGCACTCGTCCCATGAGGTTCAAGCGTAGAAGCAAATGAGTAGAGTACTATAAGATTATGTCTAAGGGCTTTGTGCTTTAAGTGGGATGTGGATTTATAAACTAATAAAAGGGACATGAACATGTATATTTGTGGAGTTATGAATGATTGATTGAAGTTTTGCAGGTACAAGCGATAAATTGATGATGAAATCAGTGATGAAATAATGACGATTATGAATAATGTGAGAGGTGACCCAAGTGGTCGTTATGGAGGGAAAAGACTCGGGGTGACCCTACGCTCGAGGGAATAGACCCGAGGTGACCCAAGTGATTATTATTCTTGAGGGAAAAGACTCGGGGTGACCCTACGATCGAGGGAATAGACCCGAGGTGACCCAAGTGGTTATTATTATTATTAAGGGAATAGACTCGGGGTGACCCTACGCTCGAGGGAACTAGACCCGAGGTGACCCTAGTGATTATCGAGAGAAATATCTGACAAAAGAAAGGAAAGGAAATAGGATCTTTAAAAAAAAAAGGGATTTGGTTATGAAATGAGGAACGTGAAAGATTGTGAAATGAGAATGAATGTGGAGATAGATGCGATGCGAAGTATCAGTTGATAAACTAAAGATTGGTTAATTATGTTAGATGTGGGAATGTTAGTGACATTGGTGTGGGGTGTGAAGTGATAGGTATCGTATATAGGATCGTCTAGAATCCTTTGGCCTTTGTGAGTTGTTGGTTGATAGCCATATAAACCTTGAGTATATCTGTCTCTATTCATTCACTCTAGAAGCGTACTCGACATGTTTTCTTATAACTTGTGCATAGATTTTTCTATTGGGCTAGTGTAGCTCAACCTATCATTTTCAAGTACATCGCAGGTCACTGTCATGGAGTGCTTGGAGTGCATGTTGATGTCATTGTTTAAGGCTATTTTCGGAGGCACTTTTCAATCTTTGTAAACTAAAAACTCGTTGTATCGCATTTTCTATTGTGGAACCTTGTAAGTATTGGGCAGGTTGGTGGAATTGGGAACTAAACTATCTTTTGGGTTATATATTGTAATTCCGGTGAGGATTTGATTATCAAATGTTATTATTGTTTATGTTGAAAATCGAGGGCGTGACAGATACCAAAGAATAGAAAAGAAAAAGATAAAAGAAAAGAAAAGATAAAACATCCAACGTCTGATTCTTTAACCATAGAATCATAGATCCGACGTCTCTCGTCAAGCCCCCACGGCCCAGTGCTGCATGGCCTCATCCATCCAGCCTACAACAACCCCCCCCCCCCCCATGCAGCAACTCGGGGATATCGATCCCTCCGTGGTATGCCGCAGGGGCCTCGTGTGCCTCCGGCTGAACTGCAGGTGGATGAACTACACCCTGGACCCCGCGTGGTGGTGTCCGAAGCAGCCTGCAATGGCCCTCCGTAATGATGCGAAAAGGGTCAGTAGTAACACGATGCCGACAAGCACGGAGCATATGGACATCCAGATCATCCACCCCTGCCCTATACCCGGCGGGGTGGGAGGCACGATGTAAATGGCTGGACCCTGCGAAGCTGCTGCTGCTGGTGGAGGTGGTGGAAGGGAGCTCTGACCGACAACCACAACCACAGGTAAGAGGACTGCCAAGGCAAAAATGAACATGATCTTCATTTTTTGCGTATGGTGTGGTAGTGTGGTTTGGTATCGTGGAGTAAGCTCCCCATTTATAGAGGTAGAGGTGCATGCCTGGTGTCTCTCTCTCTCTCTCTGAATTGAAAGTGATTACTTTATCTCTCTCTCCCTCTCTCTGAATTGAAAGTGATTGCTTCAGAGAATAAAAATTGATGTGCTCTGTTGATCATGAACGTGTTAAGAGATTTTTTTTAAGAGATTTTTTTAATTTGCTAGGAAATTAAGAAAGCGTATCGCCGATCACTCTAGGTGGTTACGGTTGGTATGTTATTTTGAAAAACGTGGCACAAACAATAATGACACGGAAAAGCACGAGCACGAAAAAAGCATTGAAAAAACACAAGCTGTTATATTTATTTTCTAGGGAATGACTTTGGTGTCCCCGGTCATTTTGGGGACACCGTATCCCCGGTCATTTTGGGGACACTGTAACTTTTGGCATAACAAAACCATTATGAGCATAACCAAAATCCATTGCAAGCATAACAGAATCATAGCAAGGTATAACTTGTTTGTTATGTCTTGGTTGATTTTTTGGATATTCCTTGGTTATGCCTTTTTTGGGTTCTATTATGCTTGTAATGGGTTTTAGTTATGCTCATAATGGTGAAATTATGCAAAAAATTACGGTATCCCCCAAATGACCGGGGACACCATAGCATCATCCTTTTGTGTAAATTACTTTCAATGATTAATAATTTTGTTTTATCGATTAAAAAATAATCTCCTTGGTCACTGGTCTTTACTGTGAAAAACCCTTATTCCAATTATTAATATGCATGCATGTGTAATTTTATTTGTCTTCCCCTAGCTTCTCTCTCTAGAAAAATAATTATCATTTACAAAAAATTACTTACTATATCTACTTTATATTAGTAACATACCTTGTGAGCCAAGGAAAGCAACTAATTAATGAAGAATTTTTTTTCTGCAAGACACATAAGCATCATGCTTTACAACTACACAAGACAGAAACATAAAACCGAGTATGAATAGAATGTCTCCATCGGATTGTTGAAAAGGGCAAACACCAATATGAATATCTCGTATATTGACCTTGAAGATGGTTCAACTCTAGGGATGGGCCCCTAGTCACATAATGTGTGTAGTGAGTGCGAGCAGGAACGAGTGCAGAACAAGTGCGCGATCGTGAAAGCGACTTCCGAAAACGTCTCAAAGTATTAAAATTCTCGAGAGCAAAGATTGACAGTGGGAGTTAAAAGCGAGAATTGAGAGCGGGAGGTTGGAGCGTTAGGGTCTTGTTGTAGAATTATGAGACTTAAAGGATGACAATCTCACCCGAATCGATCCACACCGGTCGGAGTAAATTTTTTCGATTCTATAATCGGGTTAAGTTTTGATTTTTAATTAGAAAACATTGGCGGGTTTTGGTCGAGTTCGATTTTACATAATATTTGCACCCAAAACTTGAACCAAACCTGAAGCCGTTACGTAAAACTCATTTACATAAAGGTCCACGGATCTGGAGTTGGCCGTGTTGCCCCTCAAAATGGCATCACCGTGCTGTCCACTCCGAGCGTGGCCCACTTTGGTCTCACTTCAATTATCAAAATTGTTCACTTCGCATAAATTGTTAAGCAGAATAAGTGTACCTTTTATTGGTGGAAATTGGTGGGGCAATCAAGCACGGGGTACGGTGAACGAGGATTCGGTTATCGTTCTTGAGTCAATTGTGAGGATTCTCAATTGTGTAGTAAGTTCGATTGTAACCGTACAATGTTTTTCTATAGTGCTTGATTTCTTCCCGTGGTTTTTGCCCATTTAGGGTTTTTTCACGTATATCTTGTGTTCATCATTATTTTTCAATTCTTATTGCTTGCTTGGTGATTGGTTGGATATCGAAATAGAAATTTCAATTGGTATCAGAGCGGGTCACTCATTATCTATAGGAAGTTTTTCCTGAGCAGATCCTTAGTCACGATGAACACGAATCTGAACATGAATCAGTTATCTAGTCATATATATACCGATTTTGGATAGTGAGAATTTCGATTATTGGAAATCCAGGATAAAATCTGGGATTCATGTATCGATGGATACGTATGTCATGTGAAAACCGTACGAGGGAAAGAGGTTCAACTTCTGAGTTGTCTGTCAAAGAAAAGGCAAAGGTACAAGCAAATAATCGAGTCTTGGATATTTTATTCACTGCTGTAGATCGATGTGAATGAGCAATTTTTTTTTTTTGGGTAACTTAACATTTTATAACAAACCACAAGAAAACTTCTATCCTTGGGCCAAAGGGCTTGCCCCTTGTGGGGCTCGAACCCAAGACCTTCAACAAAGGGGAGGCAATGACTTACCGACCGCACTAAGCAGTGGTTGTCGATACTACTACGTTTTCAACTCCTATGTAATGTGAACTAGTATCCTCAGGGCATTTATGAATGCACCAACTTATGCCCTTTCTGTAAAAAAAAAAAGGAATGTTAAGAGGTTGTGCATGTCCTCAGCTCATGTATGATGTGGTTCTTGTCTTTGCTTCTTGTTCGATTCATATCTCAAGTTGTTAAATTGATCGAGTTCTTTCTTATTTTGCTTTATATATAGTTGGTTCAGAGTTCAGTTGTCAAGAGGTAAAAACCATCCAAATATGGCATCGGTATTTCCACATAAATCGAGGGGATTTATAGTTGAGAGATTACAGAATTTATCAGTTTCGGGTTGATCAGTTCAAACACGGAGGGGATCTTACGAGGACATTAGCTACAATCAAGTCTATGACATGGTTTGCTAAACCCTAGGTTTGATTTTAGAGTCCACTCCTATCATACTTTTTATGTTCTGTCTCTCTAAATAAATCTCTTAAGATCACATTTTTAGAATAAAATCCAATTAGAGATAAACTGCCCATGAGCATCATAGCATAGGTAAAAGGGGACGAGGAAACCCCCCCCCCAATCTTGGTCATCCGACATGGCATGAAATACCAAACGTGCACCCTTATCATGTACGAGTGTTTCATGAATTACCGAACGTGTGCTGGTTTGAGAATTTCAGTAGGCTAAGCTGAGAAAGTCGCAAACGTAGTAGCGTTGCAAAAAAGAGCACCTCAATGTTTGTTGCAGTTTCAAGAATAGATTGTGGCGGAGGCCCAAGTATATATCCGCGCTGCACCGTTGCAAAATGCTTCACTTAATTTGTAGGTGTCAAATTCTTTCTTCATTCCCTGTTATGCAGCATTGATTAGAAGCTCAATGTCTTTTGTTTAAAGGGCATTCAAGACCGCGCACCATCCCTGCTGGGTTTTACTCATGCTTTCCAAGAGCAGTTGTCATCTTATCCAAACACCGAGAGCAGAATGGCGCGGGTTGCTCAAACCGATGGTTATTTCTCGACAGCCATATCTTTGCTGATTTTCCCATTGGCCTATGATAATACCCATTTGTTTTCTTTTCATTTCTTTTCCTCAAGTTCCAAACAGGGTGTTAGACTTCCGTCCAGAAATATTGGCGTCAAGAAGTACAGGTGCTGTGTTTTTTACGTCACTTCACTTCACTTCACTAGCATTGCATGCCAATGTATCGTATCGATCCATAACTAGTAAATAACAAAATCACCGTTGTTTAAAACATGCTCACCTATATACTTATGAATTTAGTCGCATAAGGTATACATTTTGATGTTCAAAGAATCAAAAGAATCGAATCTGAATAACACCTAAACAACAATTCTAAGAAGTAGCACATTCCGGAGGGAGGCCCTGCGGAAACCGCTTCGAATCCGAACAGTAATTGTAAATCATGTAATTCTTTTGCACCCATTTCATCCTCTCTTGACTAGTTGAATCCAACTGTTCTTCCATCCACGCGTTGCTATTCCCATTGCTAGAACTCGAAGTGCAAGAAGAGGCTCCAGAGGACGATATAACACAAGTGTTGGCGTTGAAGTTTCTGTAGGAAGCAGTGAAGGGAGCTTTTGTCCAGTCAGTTTTCACTAGGCCACCCCTTGTCGCCCAATCATCGGCGTTCCATAGACTCGAGTAGATTCTCATTGGTTGGTTCTTCGGGTAAGGGACACCGATCGATTCTGAGTTTTTGAATTGTCGGATTGGGGTGCCATCGACTGAAAATCTGGAATACAGAGATGAAAACTTGATCAGTACCATCTAAAAAACGATTCTTGAAACACAAACAGTCATTGATTTGGTTTCTTTCTTTCTTTCTTTGTGCCATACGATTTTCGAGAATGTAAAAAACATTCCCTTTTTTTTTTTTTCCCCCCTACTAGAAAACGGTTTCTTTTTTAGAACGTTCTTAGAAAAAAGTTACGAAAACTGTCAACCAAACAAGTTCGCGTTCGGTTCATTTATACGTAAATAGGACCTCGGGTAACTTACATGATGCGTTGGGGGTTCCAAAGGATGGAATAGGTGTGGAAATCGGCAGTTGGGTCGAACCATAAGTAGAATTGTTGCTCTCTGTTGCCCTTTCCTTGACTAAACACATTGGTGTGAAGAATGTAAGGATCACCGCTCAAATTCCCCAAGAACTCAAAGTCTATCTCGTCATGTGTTGGCCCCTGTGATGATAACTGCAATATTCCCCAATTACAAAATTGACGTATTAGTATTAGAGTTCATATACCGAGGAAATAAATAAATCAATTTAAGTTATACAGGTATTATGAGGTACGTACATAATAAGCGGTGACAGTGCCGGCAGAGTTTCCGGGGACAAGCTTGAGTTGCATATCGATTTTTCCAAAGAGGTACTGATCCTTGGACTGAAATCCGGAGCCGGAGGTTTTATCAAGTGAGAGAGTGAGGAGGTCGCCGTTGTTGAGTATCATAGCACGGCCATCGCCCCATGTGATGTCAAAGTCTTGGTAGAAATTACCAGCAGAGGTAGCTACTATGGAACATATCAGAATTGAAACAAGAAGGAGAAGTGGTGTAACAGAGGAAGATGCCATTGGGAAAGACTTGGGAGTTACTAGGATCGCTTTGAATGCTTGTGTGTTGATGAGACTTATGGGAAGTATGGAATGGTGGGTTGGTATTTAGAGAGAGAGAGAGAGAGAGAGAGAGAGAGAGAGAGAGAGAGAGAGAGAGAGAGAGAGAGAGAGAGAGAGAGAGAGAGAGAGAAGGTGCATGGGATGGATCAAAGGAAGGTTCTCTCTTTCAAAACAGCTAATGGAGCTGAAAGAGAGTGGCAGCTGAAACTTTCAGCTGGACACAGCTGGGAATATAATTTTGGTTGGAGAATTCTGGAAAGTGCATGACAATCGACGTACTGACAGTCCCACACGCATTTGTTCTTTATCGTGTTTCGGTCATTTTAGGCGAATATTCATGGCAAGTTTTTTACTACTTTGAAATTAACCATCGGAGATATTTTCAATATGTAAGGACATTTTTGGTGCTCGGATTGTAATCTCGTATCCGAGGTACAAAGAAATATGTGGTCTCACTTGTTCCTCACGATTAATTATTCCTACGACATTTGTTCCGTAAGACTAAAAGTAAGACTCACGACTAGAGGGGGACTATTTCTCCACTCGATACTCAATGCGTCGTGTAAAGGATTATTCAATACTACCTTGGTTACGGTACTAGTTAATTTAGACTTTTTGGATTATTTCGCTCGTTCGATGGTAAAAAATTATTGTCCTGGTCATATCCTTTATTTCACCCAAATCAAATACAGTACAAGACAACTTATTCTAGTTCCATCTATTATATTCAATGACCCGCGTACATGTCTTCTGTTTTCATCATTAGTCATATATTTTGATAATTTAAAATAATAGTTTTGCAATCAAAATGTGTCATAAAGATTTTACTGTGATTTTGAGAGTTGAACCTAGAAGCTCGAAGTTTAAGCTCTTAATTATTGCTATACGCCCAATATGCTTTTTCGGTTGTTTCCCTTTTCTCTCTTTTAATAGTAGAGTTTTCTTTTCGGATGGGTTGGAAACCCCATGGTTTCCGCCATCTATTGTGTGCCCATTGTACTTTCATTGTACTAATAATCTGAATTGTTCATCTTGTAGGGCTCATAAAGAAGTATACCCATGCGAGAAATTAGCTTGATCGAACATCAATAACAATATAAAAAATTAAATTTTGATTTATAAAATAGATGATAAATAAATAGTTTAACTTAAAAAAACTAGTGACATAATCAGATCGTTTGTTTTATAAACAAAAATTTACTAATTTTTAATATAGCTTTTGATGTCCAATTAAGCTGATTTTATGCGTGGATATTCTACTTGCGAGTCCTACAAAATGAACGATTCATATTACTGCAATAAACGCTTGGTAGGACCCACAATGGGCGGTGATTTCCGCCTCATCCGGTCACAACTTAAACTCTTTAATATGAGTACAAATAAAAAACCAGTGGACCAATTTTTAAGTAGGAAGCATCCTTGAAAAAGGTACTCCAAGACCCTAATGATTTTTCTCCAATTTTTTTTATTTATTTATAAGAATTGAGTCATGGGTTTCACATGTGACAGATTATTTAATTGCTTTTAGTTTGAAAAGGTAATCAAACAGTCAAAACGTTATGCTTCCATGCAGCTGGAATATGTGGCACGCGTTGTTATACACACCCTTAGATTAATGTGGGAAAAAACATTGGGAGTAAGAATTGCAATATTTTATGTGGTGAAAGTTTGGTATGTCGTTTGCACATAAGAAAAGTTAAGATTTATTTATTTTTTTTCCATATTTTATAGTTAGTGGGGTTAGTGGAAAGTTAGTCATCGATGGGGCTAAGCCCTATAACTCCAAACCCCGCCCCTTATGGGACTCGAACCTTAGTCTCTCGAAAAGTTAAAGATTTAATTGCGTAAAGGTTGCTGATTTTGCCACTTCTCTTTTTGTTAACGCCACTTCCCTGCAAGTGTATTTTTGATGCAAAAACACACTTACAGAGGAGTGACGTTAACAAAAAAAGGAGTGGAAAATCATTTCCCTTGCGTAAATTGCTCCTATATAAACTATAAAGTATGGGTTGAAGCATTTTCGTCCTTGTAGGTTAAATCGTATCAATTTCATCCCTACATTTTTGCTTAAATCAACTTGGCCCTTGCTGTCATTTCCCAGACGAACATTGCCTACTTATTATAGGGATGAAATCGACACGGATCCGTATCCTGGGGGGATTGCCTGACTGATTGACCCAGCCTCGTTGAAAATTGATTTCTCATTTAAAACGTACTGTAGCAAAATCTAAACTAAATTTGGAAGGTATTAAGTAGTGAAATTAATCATAGTTGTCTACATAGAGTAAGGTAGCTACTGTATTAACTAATACCACATCCACATCCCCCACTTTCATTTTTGTCCATTATTTTGTTTTTCTTGTAATGTACTGGTCATTATTGACAGAAAAAACACAAGCTTCAATGCACCTTTTACTCTTTCTAGTACATTTTCACACATGATAGCAAATGGGCAAAAAAGTTCAAATTTTACTATTTACATGATGCAATTTCTTATTTAAATGCATGAAGAACACGTGATGCGTGTGCAAGTGATGAGGAAAAGAATATAAATACAACTAACTATTTCATATATAATATTGGCAAAATTGTACTCTCCCCTTTTCTAAATGAGAATTCATTTTCACTTTTTTATGTTATTTTTAGGGAAATGATTTTGCCACTCTCTTTTTTGTTAACGCCACTCCTCTGCAAGTGTATTTTTGCACCAAAAATACACTTACAGGCGAGTGGCGTTAATAAAAAAAGGAGTGGCAAAATTAGCAGCCTCTTTTTATTTTGGTTATATCTTTCAATTTATAATATTTTTTATGATTTTAAAAATTTTGTCTAATAAATCAAATTGAGATCTGTCAAATAAGATCCATAATAGATATTTTTAAATTTATAGATTGAAAGATATAAATAATTTCTTAAAGTGTCTGAAATAGTAACATAAACTCTCATTTAGGAACGGAGGGAGTATCACATTGCACACCGATGTCTCAATGAACTTAATTCTCAGTAGAGCAAAATTCTTTGGCCACTTTCCTCGCAAGCGGTACTTCTCTGGTGGAATCGGTTCGATCGAATAGAGAAAACAAAAATGTGTCAGGTATGACAAATTGTGGAGCCAAATGCTTTCGCTTTTGAGCTGGAAACAGATGTATGGCTAGAGATTACAGT
Organism: Rhododendron henanense subsp. lingbaoense; assembly: GCA_020567845.1. Taxonomy (NCBI): domain Eukaryota; kingdom Viridiplantae; phylum Streptophyta; class Magnoliopsida; order Ericales; family Ericaceae; genus Rhododendron; species Rhododendron henanense. The sequence continues at coordinate 38,599,755 of CM036312.1, forward strand.
ATTTGTTTTGAAAGGTAAATGCCAGACTACCCCCGTAATTATAACACGCGGTTTGGTTACGCAGAGTGTAGTTGTGGCCCTAGGGGTAGGCATCGTGTCGTGTCATTTTGTGTTTGTGTCAGAATTCTCTCAATTTTAATCCAACCGGTTTAACTTTTGGTGTTATCGTATTGTGTCATATTCGTGTTTTATATAAAAAATAGCCGACTCAAACCCACTAACTTGGTATGTGTTCTCATGTTGTGTCAGAAATTTCCACCCCTATGTGGCCCTGTGGGGGGTGGGGAAGCCTTCTTTTTATTTTTCTTAATTGTAAATAGCTGACGCTTTGGACCAAATCATACATCACCGGCTAGCCGCGCGCCTGTCTCTATCTTCTTCACCAAAAACCCAAGTCAAGACACTCTACCTGATGTGCATGGCCTTACACCAACATTTTAGATAACCTGATGATAATTGATAATTAACACTACAACACGGAATGAATGAACTTAGGGATGGCATTCGGGGCATTCGGGGCGGATATTGGCATATCCGTACCCGATCCCCGAAACCGAAAGCCGAACCAAATCCGCCCCGATACCTGAATGGGGAGGGGAGGAACCAACCGTAACCGAACCAAACGGGGTTCGGGTAATCCCCGGACCGAATGGGCAACCGAATACTACAAGAGAGAGAGAGAGAGAGAGAGAGGGGTAGCACAGATCTAGAAATTGATTTCTGTATTTCTGTAAACTAATCGATCAACACAACTCATCAAGCAACACAAACACCAACTTCAATTAAATGAACGTATATAGATTGCAAAACGGAACAGAAACGGAACCTAGAAATTCCTGTTGCGGTGGACCTCGGTTCTCGCGCTCGATCTGAGAGACGATGGTTGACGAGACGACATCAGCTCCTTCTTCACCTCTTCGAACTGATGATGATGAACAACGACAGGAGTGCCTGGAGTGATGATGATCGACGGCGCCTCGGCGAGAGGGGTGAGGATGATCGACGACAGGAGGCGAGGGGGTGAGGAGGATGATCGACGGCAGGAAGCGAGAGAGAGAGAGAGAGACAGAGAGAGAGAGAGAGAGAGAGAGAGAGAGAGAGAGAGAGAGAGAGAGAGAGAGATCAGATCTGAAATCGCCGCCTCCCTCTGTCCCTCATCGAGGTCTGAGAAGTGAGAAGTGGGTGAGAAGGAAAACCCTAAAACATATGGGTATATATATAGGCAGGGATATTTTTGTAATTTACTACTACTTCGGTTCGGGTCGGTTCGGGGTTCGGGTCGGGTATCAGCTGAACCAGAACCGAACCTCGTTCGGGTATCCTCTATGCCAACCATACCCATACCCACGGGGAAAATTTCGGTTATGGTTCGGGGATAATTTCGGTTATCGGTTCGAATTGCCATCCCTAAATGAACTATTTGTGCAGATGAGTTTTTATTTTATTTTATATAACTCAGGTGTACCTCCGGACCAGCTTATGCCTATGCCTATGCCTATGCCTACGCCTATGCCTTGACTAATTCTGGGAGCCCGATCGTAGGGGCCATTTGCGTGGAGCCCAATTATAGCTGATGGACTGGTCCCAAAGGAGTTTGATAATGCCTAGGAAGTTATGAACTCAAGACCTAGGGAGAGCAGTGGTGAAGGCAATTGGATTTGGGGGGGGGGGGGGGGGGGGTGGGGGTAGTAATAATAGAGGAAAAATGTAGGTCAACACAAAAATGTTTCCTCAACAAATAAAAAATTGTTCTCCCTCTTAGTTCAGTTCAATAGAAAAATCATTCTTTAAAAAAAAACTTCTTTGAAGTTTAGTTTAAAATGACTCCGGACGATTTTCGAGACTGAAAAAAACATTGAGTTTCATTTTGATAGATTGTTAAACTATTTCCGTCAATTTGACGGATAATTAAATTATAAAAACGTGTAATTTTTTTTGATATTATGAATGGTTAATTTAGAATACTGTACTATTTTAATTTAGAATATGAATTCTGGTTGGCTCTGCCACTGCTCAGGAGGATGCAAACTCCTACGTCCAGGGGTGGGTGGAGGTGGCACCAAGAAGGTCATTATACTAAATATCAGGGAAAAAAAAAAGTGAACATGTTCTAACATTAACCATACACATCAGCATCCTAAAAAATACATGTTTTCATAGGTTAATCATCCCTTACTAAATAAGAAAAATATTTTTAAAATGTATATTGAAATCTATATGGAGTATGGACATCAAGGCATGGATCAACAAAAAAATAATTTGTGCAAAAGAATAAAAATAGTCTTGGATTTGGAGCATTCTTCGATTTCCACTCTTTCAAACTCAAATAAACATAAATCTTTGATAGAATAAAAAAATCTGTGGTATGTGGTTTTTGAACAATAAATAATAATGATACAAGTATGAAAACCAAAATATTCGTAAATTCACTGTATATGTCTATTCACACTCACCATAAAACCATAAAGAAACATGCAGTAATAATACTAAAGTTGTGAAAAAGATTATGTGCAGTAATGTGCGTTCCTCTCCAATTAGTGGATTCAAACTCGCGCAGAGAAGCAGAGACCAGCCGCAAGGCATGCTTCTCGACCAGTAAACCAAACCTTTACCTTAGTTGTGAATTCTTCACTGATTTTATTTATAACCTCTCTATGCAAATTTTTTTTTTTAGGGGGGAATTTCTTGGAATGGGGTGGCAGTGGCACATGCCTCATCCCCCAACTACGTACCTACGTCCTTGTCTACGTCTCAAGGTTTTTGAGCAAATGAGTTAACTAAACTATTGAACCTTCGAACAGTCTTTCATGAGTCGAGAGGCCAACAGTCTTCTGCAGGGTTTTTGGAAAACGCGTGTGTTGTGGGGCTGAGGTTGGTCCACTCCTCCACTCGGCGGTGCTCTTCTTTTTTTTTGCTTACTCCAACACTCCAAATTCCGTTTCAAGTCGAATTTATGCCTTCATTTATCCAGCTGTTTTCCAGCCGTTCTCTCTGTCCTCACCTAAACCAATTAAAAACCCACTGCCTGCCTCAGCCTCACTTTCCTATCCACCTTCACTCTTTCCAATTCTCACCCCCCACCCCCCAATAAAATCCCACGTCCTATATAAATCCCTCCAAACACCTCCATTTCACTCCATCACAAAAACAAACCCAAATAACCTTCTCTCTCTCTCTCTCTCTAAAACACTACTCTCTAATCAAATGGCTTTTTCTTCGAAAGTTTCCACATCAGTAGTACTATTGCTAGTTGTGGGTAGCTTGTGCCTTCTTGTTTCAGCTGGTAACTTCTACCAAGACATGGACATCACATGGGGTGATGGCCGTGCTAAGATACTCAACAATGGCAACCTCCTCACTCTCTCACTTGACAAAACCTCTGGCTCTGGATTCCAATCCAAGAACCAGTATGTATTTGGGAAAATCGATATGCAACTCAAGCTTGTTCCCGGAAACTCTGCTGGCACCGTCACCGCTTATTATGTACGTGCCTAGCTTTTAACGCATGTTTAGTTTACGTTAATGTTTTTTTTTTTTTTTCCAAGATGTGTTATCTCTAACATATGATTCATTTTTTATCGGAAAAAAATTGCAGTTGTCCTCGCAAGGCCCAACACATGACGAGATAGACTTTGAGTTCTTGGGGAATTTGAGTGGTGATCCTTACATTCTCCACACCAATGTGTTTAGCCAAGGAAAGGGAAACAGAGAGCAGCAATTCTACCTATGGTTCGACCCGACTGCTGATTTCCACACCTACTCCATCCTTTGGAACCCTCAAAGCATCATGTAAGCACCCCAATCAAAAAGCAATTTTTATTTTTATTTTGTTTGGATACCACGAAAAACAACAATTTATTTTTATTTTTTTTTGGAAAATTGATTATTTTATAGCACCAAGACAATAGGGAAAAACACCCTTTCAAACAATTATATTACAAAAATGATGTTTGTTACAGTATGTACTGATTGAACAAATTCTTTTGAGCATTTTCAGTTTCTCAGTAGATGGGACACCCATTAGAGAGTTCAAGAATGCAGAGTCAATTGGCGTTCCGTACCCGAAGAACCAGCCCATGAGGATATACTCGAGCCTGTGGAACGCCGATGATTGGGCGACAAGGGGAGGGCTCGTCAAAACCGACTGGACGAAAGCCCCTTTCACTGCTTCCTACAGGAACTTCAATGCCAACGCCTGCGTCTGGTCTAACGGAAAATCCTCTTGCACTAGTTCAAGCAAGAGCTCCGGTAGTAATTCATGGTTTTCGCAACAGCTAGACTCCACAAGTCAAGGGAGGATGAAATGGGTGCAGAAGAATTACATGATTTACAATTACTGCACTGATGTTAAGAGGTTTGCTCAAGGATTTCCACAAGAATGCAAAATGTCCTAGAGAAGACAAGAGAGATGATGATCGAGGTTAAGATCGATCAATGATTTTGCCAATGCTATATACTAGTGAAACTGATGTGTTTTCCCTTTCATTGTTTTCTAGGGTAGTTACAAAAATTGGATTCTTTATTCTTGTGTCATTGTGATATATGGTTCTTGAAATCAATAATACTTGTTGCTATTTTCCATTCATCACTGTGTGTGTTCAGCTTTACGGAAATTATGTTCATGTTTCCTATGATAAATCTAATAATGAATGGACACCATATCAAACATGTGAGAATAAACCCGCAATGCTAAATCAAATGGAATACGAAATTATAACGCAGAAAGAACTCGCTCCGTAATGAAAGCTAGAAACAAAAAAACAGCAAAAACAACGACTCGCTTTGTGTGGCGAGGTAAATAATTGAGTAAGAGCCAATGCGTTTGAATTCAAATATTTCGTATTTGAACGAGAATTAATTTTTATCTCGATAACTCTTTCCCACAACGATATTGCATGGGTCATTAAAGCTCTGTTTGAAACCCATGGAAAGCAAATGAAAAGAAAGGAAAATTAAAAAAATTTCCCCTCCATTGTTTGGTTGGAAAAGAAAAAGTGAAGAAAATCAGAATTTCAAATATAGTGAATAGTAAAATTTTCTTTCCATTTTTCTTCTCTTTTATTTTTCTTTATTTTGCTTTCTTTTCCATGGATTCCAAACATAGCCTAAGTTAATACATACTCCATATAATTTAGTGCAACTTTGAACATCTCCTTTACTATTATTTATACATACTTCGTCATAATAAATGGCGAAAATTTCATTATTATCTAACTTATGCGTGCATATTTGTGTGTGTCTTTAGCATTTTTATCCGCATTTACCAGCTTTCTTTTCTTTTATTTTGTTTGTATACATGGGGGCATTTACCACCTTTGTAATCTCGCTTGTAGCCTAGCGGTTACCTCCTGGTACTTCCACAAGGGATGTCAGGGTTCGAGTCTCGATAGAGGCGTTTGGGGTTTAAGACTATGGACAGTTTCTAGACCCTATTGAACTAACTAACTAACGCTCCTGCTAACCTCCACTGTTGTATACAATATTTAAAAAAGAAAAATCTCATGTGATAATAATAAAGTTGGTGTGTGTTTGGACAAAATTTTCACTAGTATTTTTACAGTCTTTTTTCTTGATTTTTTATTTATTTAGATTTGCAGTTTATTCTTTGGATTAATCTTACATTTTGAGGAACCGAATCTAAAATTTTTTGTATAAAGAAAAGTCCAAAAAGTTTACTAAGGCAAAAAGAAGTTAATTTCAAAAAGACTGTTTGCACTGTCTTAAGGTTTCTTTCAGATTGTCTAATATATTACTAGTACTTTTTTCCAATTCTGATCCATAATTTCATAATTTTCAAATTTCTCTCGTCAAAATGAATTATTTATTCCAAAAAAATTGACTAAAAACTAAACAAAAGCTTAATAAACATCATTAACACCGGCTACTGTCTTTATCTAGGAGCAATTAATTTTGTCCAAACACACTCTTATCATTGGGGATTCTATAGTGCAAACCCTGTAGTGCACTCAGTACTGCAGCATCCGACCGTTTGTTTTCACAAAGCAAGGTGTACTACAGGATTTGCACAACAGACCCCGTTTCCCTTATCATTAATTGACTCAAAAACATACTGTAAAGCAAAAAATAAATACTTAAAAATAATAATCTTAGCATAACGGGGCCTTACTTCTTTGTCTTCCACCCGCTCCTCCTGTCGTCCTCCACCATTTGTCTCTCTGCCCTTGAAGACCCAAACCAATCCATCTCATATTAAATCCATTTTCAACCCATCTAAAGCCATGTAAATATGAGATCATATGAGATCAACCCATTACACGATAAAAACGGATTGGGTTGGGTTATAAGTGGACGGATTCTCGGGTTGGTCTACAAATTGTGATCTCTACTTTTGACCTAATTTGCATAAAAAACATGGAGTATAAACATTGTTGGACCAATATATGGATATATTGGGTGTGGTGTATGTATATATGCATATAAGATATGTATGCTACGGTCTTTGGTTCCTCGGTCCTACGGCCTGTAGATGATCGTTATCTAGTCAAGTAGGCCGGACTTGGTCCAAGTCATTCTCCTTTTGAACGGGTTGGGTTTCCAGAAAATTACCTGTTGTCTAGAAAATCAAGACTTAATTCTCATTAAAGATGAACTCAATTTTTATTTACCTCTAAGGACAACCTTATATGAAGATTACCCTTTTACCATTCATTAAATACCACCACCCCCTCCCACCTTCATTGCACAACCCACTTCCGGCCGGCAACCACCTCCGCTCAGCGACCACCTTCGCCTGGCGAAATTTCACTATTTCAGAAAAATAGTGAAATTCACTACTTCTCAAATTTTTCTGCCGAAATTCTACTACTTCAAAAAAATAGTGAAATTTACTACTTCTCAAATTTTACTAATTTTCACGGGAGTTAATAAAATTCACTACTTCTCATATTTTACTTCCAGTCGACAAACATCTCCGTTCTTGAATTTCACTAGCTTTTTTGAACTCGTGAATTTCACTAATTCTGAAAAAGGTACTCAAATTTCACTGGATCTGTTTGTTTCCAAATTAAAAATAGGCCTAGGAACAGCGAGTAAGTGTAGTTCTAGGCCTTGTGTGGGCGTGCCAGGACTGGATTGCAGTCCAATTTCGTGCTAAGGCCTGGATGCCTCAGATCTGACTTCTTCTAGAGCGATTGCGTACGACCTAAGGGGTGAGGCCGTATGTGGTTCGTGGTTTTGCCTTGTCGGGATAAGGACTTAGAATTTCCTAATCGTGTAGAAAATGGAAAGGAAAGAAAACAAGGTGCGATGAAATTAAAAGAACTTCATTAACGGTTTAATGAAATTGGTACAAGGAAATGAAAGATAAGACCTAGGCTGGGCTAGATTGGACTAAAAGATAAAGACATTTGCTGGAAATGATAATTGAAATGTAATTTGAATAAGCCTTGGGCTTGTTTGGTCGTGGACCTTTGATAAGGCCTTCAAAACTGGTATTTATAGGCAGCAGTTCCAGGTCTTGAGCTGCTTGAGCTGCTTCCACAGGCCTTCATGCATGGCTGCCAAGTGTCATCCTGGTAAAGGCTTAGGCTTGAGCTGCTTCTGAATGCTCCAATAGGAAGCCACCATTCGTCCAAGCCTTGCTCTCCACTCCAAGAAAATGGTTGCAGGTCTGAAAAGCTTCAATTTTGCCTAAAAACCAGTTAAAACAAAAGGAATTTGCAGCAACATAGCATCCCTAGGCCCTTTGAGCTACTTGTGAGCAACTTGTATGCATGGATGCTTGTAAAAAAGGGATATTTGGGCCCACCAAGGCCAAAAACGCAGGCCTAGTTGAGCTGCTTGTGAGCAGCTTGTGTGATGTTAGAGAGAACCTTCTAGGCCTTTGAGCTGCTTGCACCTGCTTGTGCAGGCCTAAGCTGCTTGTGAGCTGCTTGGGATGTCTCCATGCATGGCTGCCATGTGTCCCAAGCCTTGCTTCATGCTGAAGGATAGTGAGACTTAGGCCTTGAGCTGCTTGTAAGCAGCTTACCTAGATCTGCCCAGCAAGAACATTCTAGGCCTTTGAGCTGCTTGTGAGCAGCTTACCCAGATCTGTCAACCAAGAACATTCTAGGCCTTTGAGCTGCTTGTGAGCAGCTTGCTTCCCAAACATGACTAAGCAGCTTATGGCCTCCTTGACTTGGTCAGTTTTAGGCCTGAATAAATCTGAAAACTGGGCCCAAACCTGAAAAACGAATATTGGCCTTATTGGGCTAAATAGGCCTGAAAAACTAGTCCGAGCTTTGATTAGTTGGGCCAAGGCCTGAAAATGGGCCCAGATCTGAAAATCAATTTGGGCCTTGACTAATTAGGCCATGCTCCAAATATTAATGCGGCCTAATCAATTTTCAAACTCTCTCTTGCCCTTTCAAACTCAATTTGGCCTAATTGTGGCCACTTTAAATTCTTCCAAAGGCCCAATTCTGCAAGTGACTGATTTATAAGGCTTCTCAAGGCCTAAAACTACCTCCAAGGCCATTCTTCTATCCTTTTTCTAATTTTGGCCAAAAATGGGTGTAAACAATGCCCCCCCATGCTTTGATTCTTTACTTTTAGGATCAAGGCGTGTATAAAAAGTAAAACCATTTTTGGCATTCAAACAAGCCTCGATTCTTATTTTGGCATGTCTTTTTTCGTTTGCCTTGCCTATGGACTTAGTAGGCATTAGGCATTTTCCATGCTTCATTCAGGCCTTTGACAAAATTCTCTGAACTCAGACCTTGGAATGAGTCTACCAGCTATCTTTTGTTAGATAGGCCTGTGAAAGGCCTTTCTTATAGATAAAAGGCCTCAATCTGCATCCTTTAGGGCTGCTTAGAGTGATTGGATGATGATCATGCCTATATCAGAGCTAAATCTCAAGGCTGTGAATATCACCTCTTATTAGGCATGTGTACGCCAATAGAGCCTTTGTTCGGGTTTAAAAATATGTTTGGAAGGCCTGAACTCCCACTTAGAGTGTTCATAATAAAGATTCAGGCCTACTTAAAGAGCTCAAAGGGCCTTCGTCTTTGTAGAAAAGGCCTTCATACACCAATACAAGGCCTCTCTTCAGTCCCGGTTGCAGAGAAGCTCCAAATCTGTGAAAGGTTTGACAACGAGGCCTGGAAATATGTGAAAGGCCTATAAAGGTGGCTCAGGCCTAAAGAAAGAGCTTAAAGGGCCTCCTTTACTACAAAGAGGCCTGTTTATACCAGTATTAGGCCTGTGTTCAGGCCTAAACCATGAAAAAACCTAGCAATGACTGAAAATATATTGGCAGGCCTGAACCAAGAAAAGGCCTGCTCAATGAAATAAAAAGGCCTCCACCTCTATGGAAAAGGCCTGGTAGAACTTTAATAAGGCCTACTCAATGATTGGTAGGCCTTGGCCGAACAATTTAGAGATGTTTGTTCGGCCTTCGAAGGACTTTTCTCCACTTAGCCCTTCCCACAACCACGATGTTTTTGTGTCAGCCAATTGAATAACACTCGCTTTTGATGTGCCCCACAAATCCAACGTGGGCGCGATTCTACAGCTTTAAGGCCTATAGTTGGCCTATGCTTGCAAAGCCTATTGGCAGGTCGGACAATGCCAAAAAGGCCTTCATGAACTGGGGGAGGAGGGGGATCTCCAATCACAAAGGAATCATGGTCAAGCCCTGGAGTGTCGTCATTTTCCTCCTCTTCATGTCGTTCCTCCTGTTCTAGAACGGCTGCAACATGTAACTCAGACCTACCAATAGGGCTGACGGCAGGCCTGGATCGTTCCTGACCTGCATCAATGATCTGCTCATCGCCCAGGACTGAATCTGGATGTGGTAGCCCTTCAGAGACTTCAGAAAGCTCTTGAGAGGAGAAAATGGGCTGATCTTGCCTCAAGATTGGACCTTCCATGTTTTGGCTTATCTCAGGCCTGAGTGTAGGGAGGTGTTACCAAACAGGTGCAAATAGTTGCCGAACACGTGGTGTTCTAGATCCGTGTAATGAGGAAAGTGATATGGGACCCCATATAAGATGAACGGCGGCGGAAAGATCCGGTGCATCCAAAAGGCACCAGATTAGATTATCTGTTCGGCTGAAAGGGACTAACGACATGAGAAATCGTTAGTTGGTACAGCCTGTTCGGCCAAGAGGGGCCAATGACATAAGAAGTCATTTGTTGTGCATCACGACTGGTAAGAGCATATGCCGAACAGATGGATTCATCTGGAGAAACGTAGCCTTAAGAGATAAGGTAGAGGGGGTATTCTAGAAGAAGAACCCAGTACATAGTAATGATAAGTAAGGAGACAGTCCTATTATGGGACGAATTCCTCTTAAAGGAGAGACCCTATGAGTAAGGGGTCTAAGTTGATTGGGCAAGAGATTCCCAGAAGAGCCAGGTTTCCTGTATGAAGCAGGAGACCTGGGACGAGAAGGATGCTTAAGAAGCAAGCAAGCTCACATCTATAAGGAGGAGGTAAACCTAAGGGAAAAAGGTACGCAATAAGTTGCATTCATTCCACACTTCCTATTGATTTTTAGGGTTTTGAGACAGTACGAGATATTAACTTAGGCATCGGAGGGCCTTTGCCACGAGAGGCAAAGGTGCGCTCACCCCTTGTCTGTTTTACAGGTTAGGGTTCAGGCAAAGATATTAGGGTTCCGGCCGAACAGCACGTGACAGAAGGAACTTCAGCGCTGTTCTAGGTACCTTATGTTTTTCTCCACCTACAATTGGCGCCGTCTGTGGGAAACGAAAGAGTTCCCTTTTGAAATACGACCATGGTGGAGGTAGATCCAGTTATACCGATTACCGATAAAAACCAGGCTGGTGGTGGAGGGGATAAATCCCCACCAGGTGCTCCGAGAAAGCCAACTAGCGGGCATGATAAGAGGACAACGAGCAGGGATCCTCTTACCATCCATGACAACTCCAAGAACAGGGAGGGCAAAATGGCTACAACCTCCACGCGAAGGAGCAAATCCCATCACAGGGGAGAATCAGTTGTACATTCGAAAAGTGTGCACAGCAACGAGGATATCCTCGATAAAAAGAGGCAGGAAGTCGAGGAATATGCTCGACTAATACGGAAAAGGGAACACGAGATCCGAGAGTTAGAGCGGATCCGTGAACATCCTGAGGACTCTGGGTTAGCAGAGAGGAGGTCCAGGGGAGATGGAATGGTCATGGTGCAATACACGAAGGCCCCTTCACGAAGAAGAAGGAGCAAGTCCAGAAGCCCCACTCCTCCCAAAAAGAGAGTTTCTTCACGAAAAAGAAGAAGCAGGAGTCCAAGCAAGCAAAGAACTCCCCCACGTTACAGAAGAAGCAGAAGCAGAAGCTCCTCGCCCGAGGAAGGCATAAGAAAACACCCCAGAGACAGGTATGAGAGACCTGCTAGTGATTGGAACAGGGCAGTAACCCACGAATCCAAGAAGCGAGAGGATGGGTCTATGACTGCACGAGAGGCAGCAAGGCGGGCCCTAAGTAATATAGCAGCGTCACCCTTTTCAAAAAGGCTACAGGACGCGCGTCTGCCGAGCAGAGTGAAGCACGGGTCGTTCGTGCTTTACGAGACAAGTGCAGATCCCGTTGCTCATGTGCAACATTACCAACAGGCAATGTTCATGCATGATGGAGATGATGCCATCATGTGCAAGATGTTCCCTTCAAGCTTGGGAAAGGTGGCTTTATCGTGGTTTCATAAGTTGGAACCACGTTCCATACGAGGATGGACACAGTTAGCAGAAGAGTTCACTGCTCGGTTCTTAACAAGTAGAAAGGCTCCCAAGACGTTCGAAAGTCTCTCAATGATGAAGCAGGAGGATGGCGAGCCGATCAGAGATTATGCAAAGAAATACTGGGAGACCTTTAACGAGATAGACAGTTGCAGTGAGGAGTATGCTATTGCAACCTTCAAAATTGGCTTGCCTGTTCGGGGCGAGTTACGCCGGTCATTGAATAAGCATCCTGTGGCATCGTTGGCCAGGCTAATGGAGTGTATCGAACAACACGCAAGAATGGAGGATGACATACTCCGGGAGGAAGGCAGAGTTGTTGCCGAACAGCCAAAAACTCCAGCAAAGAAGGCTGATAAGCCAGAGCCCAAGACCTATAGGAAAGAGTATGGGCAGGCTAAGAAAGAGCCTTACAAGGAAAAGCAGGCGCCTGATCCTAAATCGTTCTTTTCGATAACCACGGTTTGGAAAGAGCCAATCTACAGGATTCTTTATCGAATAAAGAATCAGCCATTCTTCAAATGGCCCCCAAGTCTAGGCGAAGATAAGGAAGCAAAATGTGCTACGAATCAGCACTGCAGTTACCACAAGGATTGGGGTCATATGACAGAGGATTGCGAGATGTACAAAAAACATCTCGACGATTTGGTCTCTCGAGGTTATCTTAAGGAATTCATTCAAGAGGATCTCAAAGATAAAGGGAAAGCAATGGAGTTGGATTACGAGCAGAATCCTAGGGGGGTAATCCATATGATACATGGATTGGCCACACCTTATACGAGGAATGAGGTGAGATTGATGCAGAGGCAGGTCAAGCATGACCAGCATGTTATGCGAGTGGGAAACAAAAGGGGGCGAGAGAATGATATGCCCGACAAAGCTATAGTCTTTACAGATGAAGATCTGAAAGAGGTCCAGGTGCCCCACAACGATGCATTAGTCATAACCCTACGAATTGGGGAATATGACATTGAAAGAATACTGGTAGATTCAGGGAGCTGTAAAGAGGTATTGTATTACGATGCATTCAAGAAGTTGGGGCTGAAGCAGACAGATTTGGAACAGTCTATTACGCCTTTGGTTGGATTTGGTGCAAGTGCAGTATGGCCCCTTGGAAAAGTAACAGTACCCGTCCGGGCAGGAACAGTGGTCCTGAGAACGGATTTTTTAGTTGTAGATGTACCATCCTCCTATAATGCAATCATAGGAAGGACTTGGTTACACAAGATGAGGGCTGTTTCTTCCACCTATCACCAGATGGTCAAATTCCCAGGGTCCCACGGAATCGAAAAGATAAAAGGGAACCAAAAATCAGCACAACAGTGCTTGATTTCAATCATCAAGAAAGTTCCGAAGGCACATCAAGTTCATACAGTAGAGGCAGATCAACCAACTGTTGAAGATGTTGGAAGAAATCCAACAGACAAAGTAGTGGAAGGCCTAAAGAAAATACAGATCAACGAAACTGATCCCGAAAAGTATTTTCTGATTGGAGAAACACTACCGGATGAGGAAGAGTCCGAATTAATAAGTTTTTTGAAAGAACATGTGGATGTGTTTGCATGGGTACCAGAGGAGATGCCTGGGGTGGATGCAGATGTGATCTGTCACCACCTAAATGTCGACCCGCAGCATAAGCCCGTTATTCAGAAGAAAAGAAGGGCAGCAGTACAGCATGTTGACGCTGTTATTGAAGAAGTGGATCGTTTGCTAGAGGCTAAAGCAATACAAGAGGTCTATTACCCAGAGTGGCTGTCCAATACTGTAGTTGTAAAGAAGAAGAATGGGAAGTGGTGTGTCTGTGTAGACTTCACAGACTTGAATAAAGCTTGTCCTAAAGATAGCTTCCCTCTCCCAAGGATTGATCAGTTGGTTGACGCCACTGCTGGGTATGAACGAATGAGTTTCCTCGACGCATATCGAGGATACCATCAGATCGCCATGTTTGGGCCTGATCAGGAGAAGACTTCTTTCATTACACCACGAGGGTTGTACTGCTACAGCGTTATGCCTTTTGGGCTAAGAAATGCAGGAGCAACTTACCAAAGGCTGGCTACAATCATGTTCAGGAAGCTTCTTGGCCAGACTATGGAGGTATACATAGACGATATGGTAGTCAAGAGCAGGACCAGGCAAGGGCACATTCAGGACTTGAAAGAAGCCTTTGGGATTCTGAGGAAGTACAAGTTGAAACTCAACGCCTCGAAATGTGCGTTTGGAGTTGGCTCTGGGAAATTCCTGGGCCACCTGGTGACTCTGAGAGGAATCGAGGCAAATCCTGATCAGATAACGGCCTTACAAAAGCTCCAAAGTCCTAAGACTACGAAAGAAGTCCAGAGGCTGACAGGTATGGCTGCGGCCCTAAACAGGTTCATCAGCCGTTCAAGTGACAAATGTAGGCCTTTCTTCCAGTTGCTCAAGAAAAGAGAGGGGTTCGAATGGGGAGCAGAATGTGAGCAGGCATTCCAAGACTTGAAGAAGTATTTGGCTCAAGCTCCCCTCTTGTCGACTCCAGACCCAGGTGAGATTTTGGTTTTATATCTGGCAGTTTCTGAACATGCTGTAAGTGCGGTTCTGTTAAGGGACAAGGGACCCGAACAGATCCCAGTTTATTATGTAAGTAAAACACTTCTAGACGCAGAAACGAGGTATCTGCCCCTTGAGAAACTGGTCCTTGCATTAAGGACAGCAACACGAAAGCTGCCCCATTATTTCCAAAGCCACAAGGTTGTGGTTTATACTGAGTTTCCCTTAAGATCACTGCTACGAAAGGCAGATTTCTCTGGACGGATCTCAACTTGGTCTGTTGAGTTAAGTCAGTATGATATTGACTACCAGCCGCGCACCGCAATCAAAGGTCAAGTATTGACTGATTTTGTGGCGGAATTTTCACCAACTGTATTACCTCGGCCTCCTACGAGACAGGAGCAGAAAGTTGAACTATCTAAGAGGAAAGGGAAGGCCCCTGCCGAACAGGATCCTTTAGAATGGAAATTATTTGTCGATGGTTCTGCCTGTAACACTGGTTCAGGTATTGGCATTGTTTTGTTCCCTCCTGAGGGTGTTATGTTGGAACAGTCTGTTCGGCTGGGTTTCAGTGCATCAAACAATGTAGCAGAGTATGAGGCTCTTCTGGTTGGCTTGAACAGTGCCAAAACTCTGAAGGTTAAGAGAATCAGGGTTTACTGTGATTCACAGCTGGTGGTGAACTAACTGTCCGGCGAGTATGAAGCTCGAAATGAGAAGATGGCAGCCTACGTGGAGGCAGCCAAAAGTCTACTTAATACCTTCGAAAGGGTGTGTATAGAACAGATAAGCTCCGGACAGAATTCTCATGCAGATTCCTTGGCTTGGCTGGCTGCAGCTGTCCCAACTGAGTTCAAGCGAAAGGTAGCAGTTGACTACTTGGCCGAGCCGAGCATCGGAAGAAATATGGACTTGGTCCTGGACGTGAACCAAGGACCAAGTTGGATGGATCCAATTGTAGAGTTCTTACGAGATGGAACTCTCCCTGCGGACAAAAAGGAGGCACACAAGATCAAAACCAAGTCTGCAAAGTTTTGGCTATCCCCCGAGGGAAAGCTATATAAGAAGTCCTTCACTGGGCCATATTTGCTTTGTGTGCACCCTGAGATGGTCCAAAAATTCCTCCATGAAATCCACGAAGGAACATGTGGAAGCCATGCTGGGGGCAGATCCATTGCCCACCGAGCAATCACCCAAGGGTATTGGTGGCCACATATGCAGGAAGATGTCAAGGTCTACGTTAAAATTTGTGAGAAGTGCCAGAAGTTCTCACCCATGATAAAGACACCAGCCGAAGATCTGGTACCATTAACTAGCCCTTGGCCATTTGCCCAGTGGGGAATGGACATCGTGGGTCCACTGCATAAAGCAACAGGAAATCGAAAGTTCTTGTTGGTGGCCACTGATTACTTCACCAAGTGGATTGAGGCAGAACCTTTGGCCAAAATCACTGAACCTATGATAGAAAGGTTTGTGTGGAAGAGCATTATCACTCGATTTGGGGTCCTTTACTCTTTGATCACAGATAATGGGGCACAGTTCCAGAAAAAGTTCAAGACTTTTTGTTCCCAATATGGGATAAGGAACTATTACTCAACCCCTGCCTACCCTCAGATCAATGGGCAAGCAGAAGCTTCCAACAAAACAATTCTTGATGGAATCAAGAAGAGGTTGGACAAGGCAAAAGGCAAGTGGCCTGATGAACTGCCCCTGGTCCTGTGGGCCCACCGAACAACACCTAGGAGATCTACGGGAGAGACCCCCTATTCATTGGCATATGGTACAGAAGCAGTCATACCCCTGGAAGTTGGACTTCCAACCAATAGGACTGCATTGGTTGAGAGTGGGGGTAATGACAGGGCTCTAGAAATTGCGCTTGATCTGGCCGAAGAGAGGAGGGAAAGGGCTTTGATCCATTTGGCCTCATACCAGGAACAACTAATGAAAGGCTACAATAAACATGTCCACCCCCGAGAATTTGGTATTGGGGACCTTGTGCTACGAAAAGTACTTGGCAATACCAAAGTAGCTAATGAAGGAAAGCTGGGAGCAAATTGGGAAGGACCATATCGAGTAACCGAAATTGCGGGCATTGGGGCTTATAGATTGGCTGACCTGGACGGGAACCCGGTACCAAGGCCTTGGAATGTCCACAATTTGAGGAAGTTCTTTGTTTAAAAGACTTTTTTTTTGAATTCTGTTTTAGGATTATGTTACTGTGTGGGAATTACGAAGACAATTCCTTTGTTTTCAAATTCTGTTTTAGAATTATGTTATTTTGCGGGGATTACGAAGAAAATTCCATCGTTTTCTCCTTTTAGTTGCAAGGTGTACGCATAACGACTCCTTGAGTTTCATAATTATGAATAAAGTAGCAATTTTTTTGTGCAATTCTGTTTCTTCTAGTATATGATTGTTTTTTAAAATACGAACAATGGATGAAATATCCCTCCTTCGTATTGGGGAGCAGGTAATAGGCATGAACGCCTTAGAACGTACGAATTTCTTAGAATAGGTACGAATTACCTATTCACTTACAAGAGACACTTGTATGCACAAATCAATAAGTATGAGAAACTTAATGATCCCTTAAGTATGAAAAACTTAACGATCCTTTTAAGTACGAGACACTTAAAGATCTTTTTAAGTATGAGAAACTTAAATCTTTTTAAGTACGAGACACTTAAAGATCTTTTTGAGTATGAGAAACTTAATGATCCCTTTACAGTACGAGACACTTAAAGATCTTTTTGAGTATGATAAAACTCAAAACGATGAGCAAACCTTGTCTCTTTTCCAAGTCTGAAAACACTTGGCAGTAAAGTTTTTGGAACCCAATCAAGTACGAATTACTTAAGTTCCTTGTTTACACGAGTTGCTAAAGTATTAAAGACTTAGGAGCAATACATACAGCCAGGTACGCAGATGCTCAGGAAATTCTCCAAGTATATAGTAACTTGGGGTGCATACCAGAATATACGAGATTCTGCCAAACTTGAATATTTTTTGGGCACTAATCTAAGTACGAGAAACTTAGAAGCACATAAAAGGCATACGATAAAAATGCTTGAACAAATCTAAGTACGAAAGCACTTAGCAATTCAACAAAAATATTTGGCCACGAAGGGCCCCTGCGAAAATCAGTAGCCACGAGGGCCGAACAAACCAAAGTAGTGCCACAAGGGGCCAAAAAACCAGTATTACGAGTATGCTGATGCCACGCAGGGCAAGAGGATACGGTCATGCAGGACCAGAAGAGTGTTTTTTTTTGATTCGGTAAAATAGATTAACACTTACCATATCAGTCCAAGTTCTGGACCTCGGGGGTAGTGTTGCTTGGAACCTCAGCAACATTGCCATCTCCGGCTGGTTGCTCCTCCAGGTTCACGGTTTCAGTAGTTGTTCCTCCAGTGGTTGATTGCTCGGGATTCCTTTCCTGAGATTCAGATTGAGCACCCTGAGACTCCATCTGAATCTCTTCATCAGCGTCAGCGAAATCGTCAATCTGCTCCTCGATATCATCAACAGCAGGTTCCTCTGGGTCATGAGTTTGCTGGAGACGTTTGCTGGGCAAATCATTTTCTATCCAGAGTCTGCAATCGTCGGGAGCTCCCACCTTTGTCAGGCATGTCTCCCAGCACACGCCCCAAATCTGGTCCTGAATGCCAAGCATTTGCTCCACATAGCTTGTTGTGGCAGCATCAAACCCTTTCTTAAACCCATCTTCATGAGCTGCCTTTTTTGTGCTATCAATTTCGGACAGCGCCTGGCGAAGGTTTTCCTCAGCAGCATCCAGCTTCACCTTCATACCATCGGCTTCTAGCTTAGCTTTATCTCTCTCTCTCTCTCCAGCCTCGTGACTGATCGGATCAGACTGGTGTTTTCATTCATCAGCTTGTTTCTTTCAGCCTCAGTCTCTTGAAGCCTCTGGCCCATTGTAACCATTTTTTGAATAAACTAAAGAACGACAAGAAACTCAATTTGTAGTTAGACATCCTAGGAAATTCCAAGATGAATATGGGATAAAAAGCAAGTGTAACAGCTTGGGATTACCTTGATTCCACTGACGAGTCCAGTGGATAAAAGCCGTTCAGAAGAATTGGAAGACTCTTTTAGCATGTCGACTGGCAGCAGCAACCCTTGTGCAAGGGCCAGTGCAGTCTCGGAAGAACTTGCACTATCCCCAACATTTATTGGCCGATCACCCCTAGTGAATTGAGGGGCCCAGGCGTCGTGGATCACTTGTGTAACAGGGGTAAGAGGCCCCAGACTTGCATCAGCAGCAACTTGTGAATCTGAGGCCCCGGTTTCCTGATGCCTTGGGCGTTTGTCCCGATGGGCATCAGCAGCCTCAACAGAACTGTCCTGTTCCCGAGGAGAAGAGGAGGACCGTGTATTAGGGCCCCTAGAGCGACGGGACGGTGGGGGAGCCTGGCCGGTGGATGCCGCTCTGCCCGGAGCACCACGCCCCCGAGGTGAGATTGTGAGAAGGGTGCTGAGGTTCAAAGGTTGGTAAGACATGGTACCTGAACCTGGAGGGGATGGGGAATATCCCGGGGAAGATGATTGGCTTGTGTGTTGTTGGGGAGCTGATTGTTCGGGTTGTTCTTGGATGGCCTCTTGTCGACGAGAGGACCTCCTAAGAATCAAGCGTGGCAAGGGGATTCCTTCCGAAATTGGGAATTCCCCTGGCTCTCCGGCAATCGTTACGCCGGCGCTAGATCTTGAGCTTCTGGCTTTTGGAGCAGTCGAAGTGGAGGCGCCACTAGTACTTGGGTGAGCAAGCCTTCTGTCGATAAAACCTCTGTATGACGGATCGTAGCCTAGTAGAACGCTTGCATCGCGCCCCCGACCAGCAGTTCGTGTACCTGTCACCCCTTTGTATTTCAGAACCTTGTTGATGTCCCCTGCCCGAATATAGCTTGGTTCTCTGGTCGGGCGATGGTTTGCATTTTTTGCTGAAAAAACAAAGGGACATTCAGTAATGTGGTTTAAAATACAGACAAGCGAGGGAATCGGAATACGAAACAGAGAAACAGAAATTAGAAGCATACGTGGGAAGCCCCATTCGTGGGGAACGTGGACACCCATCACTTGGCCATCTTCCCCAGTGGGCTCGAAGGCTCCAGTTACATATAGAAAATCCATCTCGTGGTCCCGAGCGGAGTCTGGCAGGTTAAGCACGAAACGCTTCTTTGCCTTTCTCACTTTCAGATAATACGTATTGTATTCTCGATTTAATACGATGCTATACCACCATTGAATATCCCAAATTCCTAAATTGGTTCCCAAAATTCTATTTAAAGCCACGACTCCCATTACCAATCTGAAAAAATTGGTGGATACTTGCATGGGATTAAGTCGATACCAATTGAGGACACGACGAAGGAGTGTGTCAAGGGGGAAACGAACCCCACCCTCGACAATGGCCACGATTGGGACGCACGTTCTGTCCCACGTACAAGCATTTCTGATCGCGCCCAGAGGGGCAAGTTCTAAACCTACAGTTTCAGGAACGTTGTAATCCTTCCTAAATGCTGCCATTGCAGCTGGAGTCTCACAAAGTTTTCTAAATTTCCCTGGTTTGGGTTCCCTATCTTCATCCGCCATGGATATTATAAGAAGCTCTAACGACAGTAGAGCGGAGTCTGAAAAATGGGTATGAACAGCGCCCTAACTCGAAAAGGAATCTGAGAAAGAGAATCTCAGAAATGAAATGAATAAAGGAGTGAGGATGAGAGTCTTACGAGAGATTTGTGAAGAATTCCTGAGGAGGATTTGAGTTTGCAGACGACGGCGATGACGGACTGAAGATGAACAGTTGCGACTGGTTTTAGAGAGAGAAAGAGCAAAGGTTGGAAGGGTTGGTGTGAAAACCCAGAACCCTTCTTTTCAAGTTTAAGGGAAAGAAACGGAGACGGAACGTCTCCGTTAGAACCCGTTACATGAAAGGTAACGGAAAAAGAATCAAAGAGAATAAGCGTTCTAAACGCCGTTAGGCGGAACGTCAGTTCGAATTAAATGCGTAGCGTACGAGGTGCGCCACGTGGATTTATTACCTCGAGATGGTATAATGACTGAACCGCCAAAAGACATCAATGGAAGCCCAATGACTATATCTGCGCGGGATCTGATCTGTTCGGCTCTGAGTTCATTTTTTTTGAGCTTTACTCATCATCTTCGAACAGTGATAATGAGCAAAAGCTGGGGAGCAATTGTAGGGAGGTGTTACCAAACATGTGCAAATAGTTGCCGAACACGTGGTGTTCTAGATCCGTGTAATGAGGAAAGTGATATGGGACCCCATATAAGATGAACGGCGGCGGAAAGATCCGGTGCATCCAGAAGGCACCAGATTAGATTATCTGTTCGGCTGAAAGGGACTAACGACATGAGAAATCGTTAGTTGGTACAGCCTGTTCGGCCAAGAGGGGCCAATGACATAAGAAGTCATTTGTTGTGCAGCACGACTGGTAAGAGCATATGCCGAACAGATGGATTCATCTGGAGAAACGTAGCCTTAAGAGATAAGGTAGAGGGGGTATTCTAGAAGAAGAACCCAGTACATAGTAATGATAAGTATGGAGACAGTCCTATTATGGGACGAATTCCTCTTAAAGGAGAGACCCTATGAGTAAGGGGTCTAAGTTGATTGGGCAAGAGATTCCCAGAAGAGCCAGGTTTCCTGTACGAAGCAGGAGACCTGGGACGAGAAGGATGCTTAAGAAGCAAGCAAGCTCACATCTATAAGGAGGAGGTAAACCTAAGGGAAAAAGGTACGCAATAAGTTGCATTCATTCCACACTTCCTATTGATTTTTAGGGTTTTGAGACAGTACGAGATACTAACTTAGGCATCGGAGGGCCTTTGCCACGAGAGGCAAAGGTGCGCTCACCCCTTGTCTGTTTTACAGGTTAGGGTTCAGGCAAAGATATTAGGATTCCGGCCGAACAGCACGTGACAGAAGGAACTTCAGCGCTGTTCTAGGTACCTTCTGTTTTTCTCCACCTACACTGAGATCTTGCTCCCCTTGTGTCAAAACAGGCCTATCGTTTTGCTCCTCCAGACCTGGAAATATCTTTTCATCTAGAAGTTTTTGAAAAACTCCTGAATGTTGGCTGTTGCGCTCAGGCCTGAAATTGTCGCCGTGATCATTCTGGGGTTTATCATCCAGGCCTTGTCGCTGTTCGGGAATCCTTGAAGGCCTGGACTGAGAATTTTGCCCCCCGAGTGTAATTCCTTGGCCTCATTGCCCCCCCGAGTGCAGTGTTTTCAAGAGTTAAGGCCTGAGAGAAGCCTGGAGGCCTGGTATGCTTGCTAAAGGCTTGTTTAGACGCATTCAGGCCTGAGCTCGAGCCTAAAGTGTCAAACCGCGATACCGATGGTGGAGTAGGAGTTGACAACTTATCTTTCAGTTTAGCCATTGCTTTGTCAATGGCCTTGGTGGAGTTGATAATGACCTTGGTGGAGTTGAAAATGGCCTGGTTAGAGCTGATAATGGCCTTGTTGGATTCTTCTAGCCTATTCAAACATGCATCCAAGGGATCAATAAACTCTTGTGAGAGTTCTTCGTTGGAAGCAATGGTACAGGCCTGAATGTTGATGTTTTCTTCAACTCGGCCCCCAAAGTTCTGAGTATGAGGATCACCAAAGCCACCATTTTGGAATTCAGGCTGTAAGGGCAGGCCTGAATGCATGACACTTGAATAGCCATGAGACTTAGCATTGAGAAGATAAGCTACCTCATCGCGTAATTGGCGCTCCTCATCTTCAAGTCTACCAACTTCGTCTTCAAGCCTTTGGATTGCATCGTTGTAGAAGTGTTGTGCGTCAAGAAACCAACCCTCCATAGGATTGAGTTGATACCTCTCTCTGTCGAGACGGTTGATCTCGTCTTCAAGCCCGTCGACCTTATCATATCGCCATTTAATTTCTTCCTCAAGACGCCGAATCTCAACATCCAATTCAACATATTGAATCGACATGAATCGGCGTGATCATACCCTTGAAACGATTAGGGTCCCACTGGGCGTGCCAATGTTTGTTTCCAAATTAAAAATAGGCCTAGGAACAGCGAGTAAGTGTAGTTCTAGGCCTTGTGCGGGCGTGCCAGGACTGGATTGCAGTCCAATTTCGTGCTAAGGCCTGGATGCCTCAGATCTGACTTCTTCTAGAGCGATTGCGTACGACCTAAGGGGTGAGGCCGTATGTGGTTCGTGGTTTTGCCTTGTCGGGATAAGGACTTAGAATTTCCTAATCGTGTAGAAAATGGAAAGGAGAGAAAACAAGGTGTGATGAAATTAAAAGAACTTCATTAACGGTTTAATGAAATTGGTACAAGGAAATGAAAGATAAGACCTAGGCTGGGCTAGATTGGACTAAAAGATAAAGACATTTGCTGGAAATGATAATTAAAATGTAATTTGAATAAGCCTTGGGCTTATTTGGTCGTGGACCTTTGATAAGGCCTTCAAAACTGGTATTTATAGGCAGCAGTTCCAGGTCTTGAGCTGCTTGAGCTGCTTCCACAGGCCTTCATGCATGGTTGCCAAGTGTCATCCTGGTAAAGGCTTAGGCTTGAGCTGCTTCTGAATGCTCCAATAGGAAGCCACCATTCGTCCAAGCCTTGCTCTCCACTCCAAGAAAATGGTTGCAGGTCTGAAAAGCTTCATTTTTGCCTAAAAACCAGTTAAAACAAAAGGAATTTGCAGCAACATAGCATCCCTAGGCCCTTTGTGTAAGGACCCGTATTTTTCGGATATTATTTGAAAGTTTTATAAATGTTAGAAATTGAGAAAAATGTGAAAATTTATTGAGTTTATTTGAATTGGGATTAATGTGATAGAGTTATAAGTGGAAGGGGTGCTAGTGTGATGTGTATATGTATGAGTATATATATATAGGAGTGTGTGGTGTAGAGAAAAACTTTCCCAAACACACACACACCCCACGCCTCTCTCTCTCTCTCGGCACTCTTCTCTCTCTCTCACCCTCTCAACCAAAAATCTCACTCCAAGTTCAAAACCCACCAAGATCATTCACCAAATCATCATCCTCTCGGGCTCTCGACCTTGGGTTTCGTTGGAGCAAGCTCGGAGAGGAGTATTTTCGGAGGATTTCGAATTTAAAAGCTAGGGCTCGATCAATCTCGTTGGGTTCCGTTCTCAAAGTCGAGGTAGGGATTTCTAACTTTCTCTATATGTTTATGAGTTGATTCGGTGTCCAAAACTTGCTTTGGATCGTTGTTTGGAAGCCTTGTGTTCGCCCTTGAAATCTGTCAAAAACGTGCTGAAAAACCCAGGTGCTACATGTAGCACCCTTTTTCTGCTACATGTAGCAAACCCAGATTTCTTTGATTTTGGTTTGCTGGCTACATGTAGCACCATTTTTCTGCTACATGTAGCAAACCCGGATTTCTTTGATTTTGTTCGCTGGCTACATGTAGCACCCTTTTTCTGCTACATGTACCAAAACCCAGATTTTACGTTCTGTTCGCTGGCTACATGTAGCACATTTTTCTGCTACATGTACCAAACAGGAAATTTCTGAAAAGTTTCTCCCTTCATGGTTTGGACCCCCGAACACTTCTAATACCTTTTAAACACCTTCAAATCATCTCTAAGGTTGATTGCTCGCGTTCCAATGATTCGTTGATCATATCTACTCCTTTGGCTCTCGTTGTAATAAAGGAAAACATCGAATTAGGTGAATATGGCACTCGTACGTTATTTATGTATTTGGTTGATTGTAGTAGATGCTATGTCATGTCTCAATGAATAATGTAGACTTGTTAAGTGCTATGACGTGACGTGGTGATTGGTGATATGGAAAACGTCCCGTAGAATTGTTATTTTACATTATAGGCTATGTAAGGCATGTCGTGGGATGTATAGTGGGTTGATGTGGGTCTGTCTAATGGTCCGAGTGATAATAGGATAACTTGTAACCTCATGATTCGTCTCGTTGATCTTCTCACTGATCCTCCCAAATTACTTGGAGCTCATTCTATAGGATTCTTGTATAGCTAGGATTTAGTGGGTGGTATGTTGTAAAGTTATTTGTGGGTTCAGTATGTTGCGTCGGGCATGGTGTTATACTTGAGAAAAACGTGTGAACTATGTATTTGTTGATTTATGACATGGTTGATTGTTTGTAATAAGATGGTATATGAATGACTGTTTGAGGTTACTGACACAACGAAAACTGGACACTACGGGTATCACCACGCGGTGGTGAGACGACCGGAATTGACACTACGGGTATCACCATGGACATTCGGTGAGACGACCGGAATATGCAAATGAACGGGTATCACCATGGACATTCGGTGAGATGACCGGAACACGAGCGATACATGCGAAAACTTTGAATGATGATATGTGGAATAATGTGTGACTATTGGAAAAAGGATGAAAGATTGGCTTCAATCATATTTTTGAAAAGAGAAGGATTTTGATTAAAAATCCTCCGGTATTCTTGAGCGAATCAACGGTTTCCGGTATTTGGGCACAAATCAACGGACTCCGGTATTCAAGCTCGAATCAACGGAGCTTGATCTGGTTTCGTAATACTTTACAATTTCTTCTTTTAAAATCAAAAGGGAAAGTTTTATGGAAAAATGGTTCGATGATGAACGGAATGGAAACGAGAAAGATTGTGGTGTTTATGAGAAACGATGAGATGGTTGAGGATTTGTTATTGGTTGATGTAGACTGATACGAGTTTATTAATGTTGCTAGTTGATATGTGAATAGCTAGGAAGGCTTATAAGACGTCTAGAACCCCATAGTCGTAGCCTGCTTGTCCGTTGTGGTAATCCTTTGTTTCTTGCGTTCGCTTATTGAATTCACTCACTCTTGGCGCATGTTTCTTCGCATTTTCATATAGTTTGAGTTTAGAATTCTCTACTGGGCTAGTGTAGCTCAACCTATCAATTTCAGGTACATCTCAAGGATCTTGACGCGGAGTTCATGGTGTGCATGCTTGATTCCATATCTTTGAAAGCCAACGTAGAGAAGTGGTCTCATCATCTTTGCATGATCTTTCGAAAGATGTAATCGTAAATTCATTTGAATTCTTTTAACTTTAGATATTATGTAATCTCTAAATTTATTGTCTTTAACTAACTCGGTATTTGGGCCGTAGTGCCAATGTTGTAATTTTGTTTAAAACTTGGGGATTTGGTTTTGTAAATGATCCTTTGGGAACTCTCTTTTGGGTATTATCTGTATTATGTGAGCATCATTTATTGAAATGGATTATTTATTTAGTTGAAAATCGAGGGCGTGACACTTTGAGCTGCTTGTGAGCAGCTTGTATGCATGGATGCTTGTAAAAAAGGGATATTTGGGCCCACCAAGGCAAAAAACGCAGGCCTAGTTGAGCTGCTTGTGAGCAGCTTGTGTGATGTTAGAGAGAACCTTCTAGGCCTTTGAGCTGCTTGCACCTGCTTGTGCAGGCCTAAGCTGCTTGTGAGCTGATTGGGATGTCTCCATGCATGGCTGCCATGTGTCCCAAGCCTTGCTTCATGCTGAAGGATAGTGAGACTTAGGCCTTGAGCTGCTTGTAAGCAGCTTACCTAGATCTGCCCAGCAAGAACATTCTAGGCCTTTGAGCTGCTTGTGAGCAGCTTACCCAGATCTGTCAACTAAGAACATTCTAGGCCTTTGAGCTGCTTGTGAGCAGCTTGCTTCCCAAACATGACTAAGCAGCTTATGGCCTCCTTGACTTGGTCAGTTTTAGGCCTGAATAAATCTGAAAACTGGGCCCAAACCTGAAAAACGAATATTGGCCTTATTGGGCTAAATAGGCCTGAAAAACTAGTCCGAGCTTTGATTAGTTGGGCCAAGGCCTGAAAATGGGCCCAGATCTGAAAATCAATTTGGGCCTTGACTAATTAGGCCATGCTCCAAATATTAATGCGGCCTAATCAATTTTCAAACTCTCTCTTGCCCTTTCAAACTCAATTTGGCCTAATTGTGGCCACTTTAAATTCTTCCAAAGGCCCAATTCTGCAAGTGACCAAATTATAAGGCTTCTCAAGGCCTAAAACTACCTCCAAGGCCATTCTTCTATCCTTTTTCTAATTTTGGCCAAAAATGAGTGTAAACAGGATCTTGAACTCGTGAATTTCACTAATTCAGAATTTCACTGATTCTCACCATCAGGTAAAAACACAACCACCCACCTGGTCCTCTCTTCTCGCATAATTCTTCTCTTTAACAATGTACATTTCCATAATAACAACGATTTTACTTATACTCTGATTGTGTAATTTCCATTCTCTATTGCTACATTTGCAGATGGGAGCTCAATGGGGGTGAACTACGGCCGCATCGCCAACAAGCAGGGGCGGACCGACCATAGGGCACGTGCCCCCACGCCTTTTTTTAAAATTTGTTTTTCCTGATTTTGTGTATATATATATATATATATATATATATATATATATATATATCCCCTTCTAATAAGGACCACCTCATTTTAATAAAATGAGGACCTCCCTTTACCGATTGAATTTTGATGATCCGAGCCGCTCAATGTGTTCAGAACGTGATTTTAAGGGTACCCGCATGAAATCAGCAAAAAAAAAGACCGGGAAGAGCTTCATTCGAGCAGTTTTTATTAATTTTTTATCGAACGGTTCAAATAAAAACTGCTCAAATCAAGCCCTTCCCGATCATTTTTTTTGCCGATTTCTCGCGGGTACCCTTAAAATCACGTTCTGAACACATTGAGCGGCTCGGATCATCAAAATTCAATCGGGAAATGGAAGAAATGGGGTAGTCCTCATTTTAGGTCCTCATTTTAGATCCTCATTAGAAGGGGAGAGTGTATATATATATATATATATATATATATATATATATATATGCTAACATATTCAAGAAGTTGAAGTTTGGTGCAATGGCAAGCAACCTCTATTAAGGAACAAACGGCGAGAGTTCGATTCCCCTTCCCCGCACTCTGAAGAATTTTTTACTCTATTTTTTTTTTGCCAAAATCCACTAAAACTCTTGGTTACTGTTTTTTTTCCCCCCAAAATCCACTAAAACTCTTTCACAACCAAGGTTTCCCATACTCCTCAACATCTCCAATCATTTGTGTAGTACTTAATATGAACCCGCACATTGTATTTGTAGAGTTAATAATAGGAAAATAGAGTTAATAATAGGAAAATAGATGATGCACATGTGATAATTTTGTTTTAACACATATAGTCGAGGTGCGCAAATTTGCCCAAGTAGCTTGTTATTAAAATGCATATATATACTTTTAAATTACTACATTATCATGAATGTTAAAATTATTTTGGTGTGAATGTGTTTAACTGTAACTCACATATTACAGCGTTACAAAGAAAATTGGTGCCCCCGCTATGTCAAATTCCTGAGTCCGCCACTGCCAACAAGTCCAACTCCTCAAATCCCAGAGCATCAACCGGGTCAAGGTCTACGACACCGACCCGGCCGTCCTCAAATCCTTTTCCGGATCCGGCATCAGAGTCACCGTCAACCTCCCCAACGAGCTCCTCCCTTCTGCCGCTAAAACCCCCTCCTTCGCCCTCCAGTGGGTCCGGTAGAACGTCGCCGCCTACCACCCCTCCACCCAAATCGAGTCCATCGCCGTCGGGAACGAGGTCTTCGTTGACCCGAACAATTGATACACGTAGGCCGCGAGCACGGCGAGGTAGTTGACCCGGAAGTAGGAGGCGTTCTTTCGGACGCACGCGGGAGGCTGCGACGGCGAGTGTGTCAGGCCGGGAGAAGGCGATGTGGTCGGCGAGCTCCGTCCAGGGGCGACGCCGCGCGAAGGCCTGGCGGAGGGAGTCGGAGGATTGTGAGGCGAACGCGAGAGGCGAGAGAGAAGAGGGAGAGAAGGGTTTTTTGGGGAGAAAAATAGGTCAAATCCTTATGCGTGCATTTTGGGTTGGGCTTGGACATGGTGGAGTTTTGATCCCTTTTTGGGCAAATTACGGGCCGGTCCACTTTTGTGGACCAGTACACGCCCAAGTCTAGCAAAATTTTAAAAAGCACCGTTAAGGATTTAGAAAATTACCAGCCGGTCCAGTTTTTTGACTTCTAATTCCCACTAAGGATGAACTCAATTTTTATTTACCTCTAAGGACAACCTCATATGAAGATTACCCTTTTACCCTTGATTAAATACAACCACCCCTTCCCACCTCCATTGCACAACCCACCTCCGGCCGGCAACCCACCTCTGGCCACTGACCACCTCTGGCCGACAACTTTTCCGGCGACTACAAATTCGCAGTGCTTTTTCTGCTACTTGTTTTGGTGGGACTTAGTTGGAATTTTATTACTCATATATGTTAAATACTGTTCACTGTGCACATTTTTACTGGTATCCCAGTGAATACATATTGAATTGCTGGATGATTGTAGATTGGACGTTTGCTTGTTATTTAACCACCATAGCTCTTTCGCCTTTCTTTCTCCATCACAGGAGCCCCTCTATACCACCCCACCACAACCCTGCCTTCTTTTTTTGTCAAGCGGAAAATACAACCCTGCCTTCACATCTTGACATGCTATGTGCATGAAATTGGAGTATCCATCTTTCATTGCTGTGCATGCATACGGACTTTAGAAACTGCAATTTCACTTCAGCCGTCAATGTTCAATTTATTAAACGACATTCTAATTAATGGACCCTACAAGGTGTGAACTTGTTCATAAAAGTAGACCCACCAAGCCCTAGCATCAGCATCACTCCGAATGCGGTAGCATCCCCAACCCAACCCCACATACTCACTTGTCTCAGTACTAGCAATGACGGAATTTGTAGGAGATAGTTTCTCTTTCAAAATAGTTAAGAAAAAAAAGAAAAACATACATGCCATGTATCTACATGGACTGGGTATTTCCCATCTGAATGGCCAGAGCTGCCTCAACATAGGTACTATATCTCACAAAACCAAACCCCTTGTCACGTTGGATACGAACTTCCTCAATTACTCCTGCACCAAGAGCTTGAAATTCTCAATTTCACAGTGTGAAATTCTCAATTTCATAAAACGAATAAAGATTTAGCGTAAAACTAACAAGCGCGAAAAAATTCAAATAAAAACAAAATATGCTCTCCACTAGTAGATAAGTGAACACCGTAAGCTTGTTTCGGACGCTTTTAAGTAAATTTTCAATTTCACAGTGTGAAATTCTCAATTTCATAAAATGAATAAAGATTTAGCGTAAAACTAACAAGCGCGAAAAAATTCAAATAAAAACAAAATATGCTCTCCACTAGTAGATAAGTGAAGGTGACCGTAAGCTTGTTTCGGATGCTTTTAAGTAAATTCTCAATTTCACAAAATTTCAGATTGTGAAATTCTCAATTTCACAGTGTGAAATTCTCAATTTCATAAAATGAATAAATTAAGATTTAGCGTAAAACTAACAAGAAAAAATTCAAATAAAAACAAAATATGCTCTCCACTAGTAGATAAGTGAAGGTGACCATAAGCTTGTTTCGGGCACTTTTAAGTAAATTCTCAATTTCACAATGTGAAATTCTCAAAATTCTCAATTTCATAAACGAATAAGGATTTAGCGTAAAACTAACAAGCACGAAAAAATTCAAATCAAAATCAAAATAAAAAGCTAAAGAGAACCAGGCCTAATTATTGACAATATAAAGGTACAAATAGTCACCTTTCCATTTTGATGCCTTCCCTTTTGGCATAAAACTAACAGCACAAGATATGAAGGCTGAAATATCTTCACATCCACTTTACGGATAAATATAACAAATAAAGATATACTCTAGACACTAGAACCTAGTAGATTTTATGTAAAAGCATTGAATATCCAGAATGTAATTGATGTGAACCAGAGAGAGAGAGAGAATCATGTCGGCAGAAAGCCTCTCTCCAAGATGGCGGAATGAAGAGTACATGAAGTAATATATACATAATGAGACTCATTAAGTGAGCCCACGTAGACACCCCAATTTGGCCTAACGATTATTTCAAGTCCCATCTTGGGGACCGTCCCAATGATGAAATAGATACAGTGATTGTTAATTGCCTTTTTGAGAACCTTAGGACTTTCGGTAATAACTTCAAGCCAATTAGAGGACCCAATCCAGAGCCATATAGCCTTTCAGACAGAAAATACAGAAGCCTAGGAGAACCCATCTGTCGGCCGTAACATTGATCTAACGGCCTTAACATCATTTCCTCACCCGAGTAACCTATTGCTAGAAAATCTCACCGAGAGATCAATCCCTCGGCCACAGGATCCATCCTTCAGCCGCAAGATCCATTCCTCGGCCGCAAGATCTTTTGCCCGGCTGCCAGATCGTCCTTTTTCCAGACTCTGGAACGTTCTGTCGATTGTTTGATCCAACTACACTACCTCTCCGATGCGTTCGGGCTACGTTCAGAGATTACGACGAAGAGTTTGTATTACATTGCAACTCCAATTCCAAATCGTGTGCTTTGATTGGTCGAGTTGTGTCACTCTTATGCCTATATAAAGGAGCCTTTGGGCTCCGAAATGAAGAACACAATACACCCTCATCAGTCACGATACTCTGCAAAAATACTCTCTCAAATCCTCTCTTCAAAAGCCCTAACCTCCCAAAGGCAACCATCAATCCGACGATCAAACCCCGAAGTCCAAACCCTAACCCTAGGGTTTTCAAGAAGCAATCAGTCAATCACCACTAATCCGAAGCAATCAAGCAACTGAGGGATCAAGGTGGTGAGGCTCAACGGCCTCTAGTTTGGTCTATTTTCTGTTTATAATCTTAATCGTAGCGTTTTGATCATCTGCTAATATTTCTGTCTGGTGTGAGGAAGAACACCGACCGAAGCTTCGATCCCTCGGCCGGTTTATCAAACCAGGAGGATCCCTCGGCCGTGACATCTATTCACCGGCCGCGGGATCCATTCCCTTGGAACAGCTTTGTTCTATTCTGCTTTCTGATGCATGTTTTACTTATCGCATTGGTTCACCTTACTTATTGTTTAAAAGGCTTAATTAAACACACTATGTGTTGAAATCAAATAAAGCATCTGTATGTCTTATGTTGAGCAAATACGGGCCAGTCTCACGGCTGGGCAGAGAGGGGTGCCTAACACATTCCCCTTATTTTACTTTTGGCTCCTGTACCCAGAATCTCTATCTGTTTTCCCAGTTTTAATAAACTGGGTGGCGACTCTGTTTTGATGATAACCGCTATCGTGTGGTGACGTTCCTAGCCATGGGAATGTCCACGATCTTGGTTTACGAAGCAAGCACCCAATCGAGCAAACAAACGTGATCAATCTGTATGGCGATGCCCCGTCTGGGAGGTGTCTACAGTTTTTGGCGACTCTGCTGGGGATTTGAGAGCCATAACCAGAAAGTTCAACATAAGACTAACACATGCCTTATTTAATTCATTTATCATATGCATCGAGCGGGCAACCTCGTTGAGTTCACCTGATACCTCGGCATGACACGGGCTATGTTAGGGGTTCCAGCAAACTCCACAGTCACTCGTACCCAGTGGTATATCAAAAAGGGAATCACCCAATTACCGCCTATGATGGGCTGGTGAAAGGACTGGTGCCCTTTGACAACGGAGCACCCTTGAGACTACCTAAACCTTACATGTGTTAGAAAGCCATAGAATTTATCAAATTAAGACAGGAACCTACAGGCTAGGAACCTACCTGCATTTGTTTTCGAAAGTTCTTCCTCACACCCGTTGTATGTATGTATGTTGTAAAGTTTTCTTTTGCAGGTTAAACCTTAGGAATCTCTCTAAGTCAAATGAACAGTAGGTAAGATCAATCAAACTAACTATAACAAAAATCTTTTCAGGAAAAATGACTGCATCATTGTTCACGTCTGATTTGCACTCTCAAGTTGTCACCAAGCTGTCTGGCCCGCTCCACTCCGCTGTCGAGGATTTCAACCCCTCCAAATACATTACCCCGGTGGATCAACCAAAGCCTATGGTAACTATCATTGAAGACAACCATGTCATGTTCACAAGAACAGTCTATGAAGAAGAAGTAGAAGACATGATTGAGGGAGAAGGGCTCCGCAGGGTCCCAATCTATTTTTATGACCCCTATGCACCTACCGACGATTATTGGCCAATAGACGAGGTCAATAACCTTAAAGCTGAGGAAGCAAAGGAAGAAGAGCCTGCTGACAATGACCACTAGACGAAATATCACTAAACCTACTCTTTGATGACGGGGTAAGTCAAGACTAAGGCTACTAGCTTTCAAAGTGAGTTGGCTTTCGAGCCTAGTAGCGCTAGTAGGAGGGAAGGGCGTCTAGCCATATCGAAAAGAACCATCGGACTCTACTGACGTTCTATCGTCCAGAGCGTTGCTCTTCTTCTTGGCGAACTCGCGAATTCGTATCTGAGCTTCATCTCGGCTAGAAAATATTCCCCCTTTTGTTTTGGGAAGTAGGAATCCACGGGCCCGTCAGTGGGGTCACCAACAATGAAATAAGGGTGATCCACCCCGTCATAGATAACTTTGGTAATTGGTGGGGCTTTGTTGGTACACGAAGGGTCGACAACAGCAACGAAGCAGAGGTTGAAGCTCAATTGGAAGAAATAACAGCAATAGCAAATCAAATGGCCTTCCAAGACTTGCAAGGTGACAATAACGAAAGTGCGAATCAAGGTGACAGTGAAGTACTGATGATCGACCTTGGTGATGAAAAAGACTGTTCTGAACTGATTGTGGATGCTGAAGAACGGGCTTACCCTAACTGGACCGTGGAACATACTCTAAAATACAAAATGAAAAGCGCTAATTCTGATCTTAGTTCCGATTCCGAATTCGACTCCGAATCAACTCCGTTCGAGTCAAGCTTTTCATCTTTTGAAATTACTAAGTCTAGTAAGGAAAACCTGGTCAAAGCACCAAAGCATAACATTTACTTTGAGTTTGACTCTGAAATGTCTTTTGACAATCTTAGCAATGAGAAGGAAGATTTAGAGTATTTCATTTTGTCTATAATCAATTGTATGGATTCCGACACACCAAATTTTAAGGAAGAAATTCCAAAAGAAATTCTAGAATTCATCGAGAGAGAAGAAGAAAGGCACGCTAAACCTTTTTCTGAGGAAATAATCACAGCAAACATAGGCTCTGAAAACGAGCCCAAAATGGTTAAAATTGATACCACACTATCCTCTCAAGAAAGTGAAAAACTAATCCTTTTGCTAAAAGAATACAAAGATGTTTTTGCCTAGTCTTACGAGGACATGCCTGGAATAGACCCTGAAATTGTTCAGTATAAAATTCCCCTTCATCCTGATGCAAAATCAGTTAAACAAAAACTGAGACGTATGCGCCCTGATTGGGTCTTAAAGATAAAAGAAGAAGTCACTAAACAAATCAATGCCGATTTTCTCATAGTCAACGAATATCCACAATGGGTAGCTAACATCGTTCCTGTACCAAAGAAAACTGGAGGAATCAGGGTCTGTGTAGATTTTCGAGATCTCAACAAAGCCAGTCCAAATGATGACTTCCCATTACCCCACATAGACGAGCTAGTAGACAACACCGCAGGCCATGCATTGTTATCTTTCATGGATGGATTTTCTGGGTATAATCAAATCCTTATGTCTCCTGAGGATAGAGAGAAAACCACCTTCACTACACCTTGGGGAACCTAATGCTACCGAGTGATGCCATTCGGGTTAAAGAATGCTGGAGCCACTTACCAAAGGATGGCAACAACACTACTGCACGACATGATGCACAAAGAGGTCGAGGTATATGTCGACGATATGATAGTCAAATCAAAGGAAATGGAAGGACACTATGGAGCACTCCAAAAGTTCTTTGAGAGGATTAGGAATTACAAACTACGTCTTAATCCTCAAAAATGCACTTTTGGGGTAACGGCTGGAAAAATGTTAGGATTTTTTATCACTCAAAGAGGAATCGAGGTAGACCCTTCCAAGATACAGGCTATCATGGAAATATCACCGCTTAGGACAGAAAAGGAAGTAAGGAGTTTCTTGGGGAAAGTACAATTTATTAGCAGGTTCATTTCCAAGCTCACAACTACCTGTGAACCTCTTTTCAAGCTACTGAAGAAAGATACTAATTTTGAATGGAGCCAAGACTGTCAGCAGGCGTTTGAAGCAATCAAAGAATATCTCCAGAATCCACCTGTACTGTCGCCACCCATTACTGGGAAGCCATTGATTTTGTATCTCTCAGTAACAGACACGTCCATGGGGTGCATGCTAGCGCAAGAGAACGACGCCAAAGTAGAGTGCGCCATATACTACCTCAGCAAAAAAATGATGGACTATGGAACAAGGTACACTCCCCTCGAGAAAACCTGTTGGGGGCTAGTATGGGCCACAAAGAAGCTAAGGCACTACCTGTTAGCACACCCAGTGGTGCTGGTTTCTCGTTTAGACCCAATCAAATATCTTTTCGAAATGCCAGCACTTATTGGAAAACTAGCTAGGTGGTTATTGCTGCTAGCAGAATTCGACCTCAAATACATGACAAGAAAATCAGTGAAGGGAAGAGCTGTGGCAGAATTCTTGGCAGATCACCCTGTGACAAAAGCCGAGGCAGAAGACTTCATGTTCCCCGACGAAGATATCTTATGTCTCCTAGACGACACATGACAGCTTTACTTTGATGGAGCATCAAACCAATGTGGATACGGCATAGGGGTATTGCTAGTTTCCCCAAACGACTCCCATATCCCTTTGTCATATAAACTAAGGTTTGAAGTCACCAACAACCAAGCTGAATACGAGGCCTGCATTGCTGGAATGGAAGCAGCCCTGGAACTAGGGGCAAAAAGGATAGAAGTCATTGGGGATTCAAACCTGGTGGTATCTCAAGCAAGAGGAGACTGGAAGGTCAAGGAAGACACACTGAAACTATATCACTCCGTGCTGGAAGATCTAATTCCACAATTCGATTCCGTTATCTTCACGCACACTCCTCGAGTAAGCAATAGATTTGCAGATGCACTGGCAACATTAGCATCTATGGTCGAAATACCCCTGGGATTCACAATGCGGCCTCTCATGATCGAACAAAAGGTCAAACCAGCGTGTGAGTGCACCTTCACCGAGGAAGGTGAAGACGATGGCAAGCCATGGTACGAAGACGTGAAGAAATTCCTGGAAGAAGGAGAATACCCATCCGAGGCCACCTCAAAGGACAAAACAGCTCTGCGGAAGTTTGCCGCCCGATTTGTAATCCGTGGAGGAGCATTGTATCGAAGGGCACACTTGGGTCCAAGTCAACTTTGCGTCACAGCTGAGGACAGCCGCAAGGTAATGGAGGAAACACACGAAGGAATTTGAGGGCCACACATGAATGGGGCAACAATGGCAAAAAAGATCCTGCGTCAGGGATATTACTGGACCACAATGGAGGCCGACTGTGCTGATTATGTCCGCCGATATTACAAGTGCCAAACCCACGCCGATCGCACGCGCATCCCCCCTACGGAATTATATAGCATGACATCCCCCTGGCCATTCTCCACCTGGGGGATAGATGTTATTGGAAGTATAAATCCAAAGGGAAAATACAAACATCAGTTCATTCTAGTGGCCATCGACTACTTCACCAAGTGGGTAGAAGCCGCTTCTTATGCTACCCTCAAAGCCACTCATGTGGCCAAATTTATTCACACTAATATCATCTATCGATATGGTGTACCTCACGAGTTCATCTGTGACAATGGATCGCACTTCAAAGGAGCGACAAGGAAGCTTTTTGCCGAATTTGGGATACAGAATCATCGGTCATCTACTTATCGACCTCAAACTAATGGAGCAGTTGAGGCTGCAAATAAGAATATCAAGAGGATTCTGCGAAAGACTACCGACACCTACACAGACTGGCCAGAAATGCTACCTTTGGCACTATGGGGCTATCGAACAACTGAAAGAACTTCAACTGGGGCCACTCCCTACTCTCTGGTTTATGGAATGGAAGCTGTCTTGCCTATCGAGCTGGAATTACCTTCGTTAAGGGTTCTGGCTGAGACTGGAATGATCGAAGAAGACTGGGTTCAAAACCGCTACGACGAGTTGGCACTACTAGACGAAAGGAGGCTAAGAGCGTTATACCATGTACAAGGGTATCAACGCCGCATTGCACGAGCATTCAACAAAAAGGTAAAACCAAGAGACATCAAAGTAGGAGACACGGTGCTCAAAGCGATCCGTCGCCACATTTCAGACCCGAGGGGCAAGTTTAGACCAAACTGGGGAGGCCCCTACCTTATCAAACGCATACTTTCTGGAGGAGCAGCATACATTGCAGACTTGGATGGAATGGAATTCGCGACGCCAGTCAACATTGACAAGCTGAGGAAGTATTACCCATGAGAGATGCTCGTTGGGCCGAAAACCACAAGGGTGGGCGGACCCAAGCAAAAATTAGAGCAGCCTGCTAGGTCGAAAACCCTCAAGGGCGGCTTAGGCAAAAACTAAGGCATAAATAAAACGCTCGCTAGATCGAAAACCCGCAAGGGCGGTTTTAGGCAAAATTAAGAGCACAAAAGGAGAGGAAAATACCCGAGTGAACCCCGACTAAAACAAAACAAATCTTGGAACTACGTTTATGGCCTGATTCCCTCCATGGGATACGTAGGCAATCTCTAGATTGAGATTCGGCCACTGCTATCATCATCGCTTCCAAAATCTCTATCCTAAAGCATGTTCACTATCAAACCATGGCAATAACATCTTTGAATAAAACGGCCAAATGTTTTATTATTTCCAAAAGAAAAAGGAAAAAGCAAACCTACACAATCCTCAAATCTATGGAAGCTAGAATCAAATTACATCTTTTGAAAAACATAAGCAAAGTGTCAGAATCTCTAGATCTTCCTTCTCTTTGCATTTCTATCCTCCAAAAGGTCTTTCTTCAACCAGCGCTTATAAGAGCCTGATATCTTGTCAGCAAAGTTCTCAGCAACTTCCTGCGTCACCCTGTTTGGCCAAAGACACAGCACATTACGACGAAAGCTGGCATCATGAACCTTGGAAACAGTGTACTCAGGGTCACCCAAAATTGTGGTTTGCTCAGCTCCAAACTGCATTTGAAAGCGAGCAGGAAAGTAAAAGGTGACTCGAGTAATACCGATCACCGCTACACCAAAATGGTTTATGGTACTGACAGTCATACTCTCAACACTATACCAGGGGCAAACCCATCGAATATGATCACCCCTGCTAGCCTTCATCCATGCTTCCAGTTGGAAACTACCTAATCACACGACGCTCCGTACAATGGTCTGAACTATAGGGAAGTCGTTCTGGCACATCCCATACTTTTAGCTTCTCAAATAACCATACCTAAAAAACAAGAGAAAATCGTGAGTTGTGAGAACATGTGAGTCAAAACATAAGAGTGACGAGGGAAAAGATAATTCATAAACAAACAAAAAGCGAACCTGTAGTAGCAAAGGACTGCCTGAAAACTGGGCTGTGGGATTACCCTTCACCGCGTCAAGGCCCATCAAGGTCTCCGCCAACACTAAGCCAGCAAAACCTACACGGTTTCCAATCTGTCGAGCAAAATCAAGCAACATGGAATCACCATGACCAGAGGAAGGGCCAAGCAAGTAGTGGTGGAGAAGACAGATGCACAATGCATGAAAGCACGCTTTCTGTTGAAGAACTTGACGATGAGCTTCGGTTGTACCAAAACGCTGAACAAGCTGCAGGGTTTCCAACTTTCCATTCACAATAAAGAACCGGAATTCATGTTTCTGAACTTGGAGCAAATCTTTCAAAAGATTACCTCGGTTAAACAAAGGGTTAGGGACAATGAGACCCTCTCTATTCGAGTGACCCATGATAGCCGCAAACTCCTCGATAGTAGGACACAATTCCTCTCTCCTAAATCAAAAGACATGAAAAGCAGGATCCCACAAACTGGTGGCTGCCCTAAGGAAAGCAAAATTCATAGGAATTTGACGAAGGGAAAAGAGAAAGTCCATACCGAAGGACTTAAAGTGTAAACGGTCGAGGCCATTAAAGGAATTCAACCACTGATCAAGGACTGGTTGTGCCATATGCAAGGAATTGTTACTGACAATGCTATCGGGTTCGTAGAACGCGTACTTATAGAACTAAGTTGAGTCTTAGTTTGAATCGGAATCGGATTCTAAATCCTCAGTAACTTAGTCGGTCTCTCGGCCGGCACTTTGATATGACGGCCGTAGGATCAATCCATCGGCTCGTGAAAATCAGGGTTGACCTAAAAGTCAAACCCAAGCAGACGAAACGATCCTTCGGCCGCCAGATCCAAGCCTCGGCCGCGTAATCAGTAGGTCGGCCGCCAAAACGGCTGTTTTACAGACTGTTTCCACGATTCTGTTCATTTCACTGGTTCTTTATCAAATTAACAAAATTATCATACACAAACGGTGCAAATGTAGCATACACAATCACATAGCAGGGCAAAAGGTTTTTGTTTCATATAACGAAAGCTTTTTACATCACAAGGTGGATCATCCCACATTTCCTAAACAAACTATACATCGATTTCCTGTTAAACTAACCTATGCAGGAAGAGAAAACAAGAACAAAAAGGAATGAGAGGAGGATGCCGAATCCTCTGGTGGTCTGAACACCAGAGACCAGCTGCAAAAAAGAAAAAGGACACCCCCAGGATGACGTGTACCAAAGAAGCAATGCGGTGCAAGAAAGACACCGGATGGCACAGAAAAACCATCATACCATGTACAAGCACCATCCCAGGAGTTCCGCGTCACGGAAGCAAGCCACCTATGTGAGGGTCCCTAATCAAGCATCAAGACAGGACCGAAAACAACGCGGTCTCCCTCCGCGCACGTTAGCCACGTCAACATATCACCCACGGCCCGGACCCGGCGGGAATCGAGGAGGAGGAGGTGAAAGGTCTTCGGGAGACTTTTCGGCTGAGGAGGATGGAGAGAGAAGAGGAAAGGATGAAACAAAAGAACGCCGAGGCCTCGGCTTTATAGAGCTCTGGAAATGAAGCGATTACTCGGCCGGTTCATCGATGATTCGGCCGACACATCAATTGCTCGGTCGAGAGATCGATCTTCTGGCCCCCCAATCAATTTTCTTCAAGCCCCAGTGGATTTTGCTCAGTGCACCAAACTCAGGCAATTATGGACTTCTGAGTCTTCGACCAACAAAGTAGCCTTGGGGGCATATTTGAGCATAAGGAAGTTCTCTCTCCACAAACTGCTGGCCAAAAGCTCTGCTATTTATCAAACAACTCAGTGGCTCCAAGCCCATCATCTCAACGGCTCAAAGCCCATCTCAAAGCATTCGGCAGCTCTACGCTTGCTACTCCAGCAACCATACAACTATCAACTCATTCAGCAGTTCTGCTATTCATCATTATCAAACAACTCAGCAGCTCTGTACCCATATTCACCCACATCCATCAACTCACTCAACAAGCTCTAAGCCCAATCATCATCAGCAGCTCTAAGCTCACTCAACAGCTCAAGAGCTCATCATCATATCCACCATCATTCTAACGGCCCTACTCAGCGGCTCTACGCCTATATTCATCAGCTCAGCGGCTCTACGGCTCCAAGCCCACATATCTCAACTGGCTCTAAGCCGTAACAACCATCTCGACGGCACATAACCACAATCTCTATCATCTCAGCGGCTCCGAGCCCACCATTTCAACTGGCTCTAAGCCGTAACGACCATCTCAGCCGCTCTAAAGCCTATCTCAATTGGCTCGAAGCCGTAACAGTCATCTCAATGGCTCTACGCCCGTATTCACTCACTCAGCGGCTCCGAGCCCTCGACTCAGTAGCTCTACGCTCGCTATCACAGCAACAGGCTCTACGCCCGCTATCTCAACTGGCTCGAAGCCGTAACAACTATCTCAACAGACTCTACGCCGCCCCAACAATCAAGACATCATCTATTCTCAGGCTCTATGCTTGAATGCTCAAAATCCAACATTTTGAATGCGCAAAGCTCTTCGAATGCCCAACCACTGTGTACTGGATGCTCAAGTTTTATACTTGAATGCTCAAGCTCTACACTTGAATGCCCAACCACTGCGTACTGGATGCTCAAAACCTGTACTTTGAATGCTCGGATTCTGCCGTCCGAATGCTCGAGCTCTACACTCTGAATGCTCAAGTCCGGAACTTGATAGAAGCTCTAAGCTTAAATCAACACACACACACGGGCCCGTGCACATTTGCATCAATTGCATCACCATTATCACATCGAGTCTGCATCTGTTCATATCTAACAACCATCATCACACATATACACTCTGCATATCTCTCATGAAACAGGTCAACCCTGTAATCAACCGGCTCTACGCCTCGGTTTTATTGATCGGTCCAGTACCTCGATCCTTTGGCTCTACGCCAAAACTTATGATGAGAAAGCTCCGTGCATAGACCATCAGAATGCAACCAGCTCTACACTTCGGTTCAAACACGTCAAGCTCTAAACTCCGACACCTCAGGCTCTCGCCTTATGATCAATACCAGCTCCGCGCTTCGGTTCCATCAAGCTCTAAGCTCACCTCAGGCCCTCGCCTCAAGACTGCAACAGGCTCCACGCCTCAATCCAATCTTCTCAGGCCTCATAAACCACAGCAGGCTCTACACCGTAGTTCTATCACCCCAGGCTCTCACCTCATGACTACAACCGGCTCCATGCCTTGGTTCCCTTATCCCAAAACAAACCGGCATCCGATTCATCCCCAGCAGATGGCTTGGATTCCACCCCAATTACATCAATTCCTTCCAGCTCATTCGCAAGGATAGGCTACTCTACCGAGCTCCTCTCAGTCAAAGTAAGGATGATCAAGAAAAGCAAATGCACCTGCCGTGTACTGATCTACCCAAAAATACTAAGGAAGCTCTCCGCATAAATTCCCCCGACAGCCCCGCGCTCCTTCAACTATCTTCCGCCAAAACCCTGGCTCAGTCTAGGTATGTTGCACTACGGCTTTTTAAGCCCAAAGGTACGTCTTCTGTCTCTAACCCTCCAAACTTTTTATTTTTCTTTATTGCCCGAACTACGGTTGGTCTGAATTTCACCTGTGGAATACGTAGGCAGCCTCCCGGCCCGACCATAACAAAAACCTTTTTCAAAAACCCCTTGGAATAGTGGTTGGACCAAATTGAGTTGCTTTTTACAGCTTTGACTTTTACTCAAACATGTCTCGTGATCCGTCTGAGCTCAGTCAAAGAGAGGCATCTGTAGACACCCCAATTTGGCCTAACGATTATTTCAAGTCCCACCTTGGGGACCATCCCAATGATGAAATAGATATAGTGATTGCTGATTGCATTTTTGAGAACCTTAGGACTTTCGCTAAGAACTTCCAGCCACTTAGAGGACCCAATCCAGAGCCATATAGCCTTTCAGACAGAAAATACAAAAGCCTAGGAGAATCCATCTGTCGGCCGTAACATCGATCTAACGGCCTTAACATCATTTCCTCACCCGAGCAACCTGTTGCTAGAAAATCTCCCCGAGAGATCAATCCCTCGGCAGCAGGATCCATCCTTCGGCCGCAAGATCTTTTGCCCGGCCGCCAGATCGTCCTTTTTCCAGACTCTGGAACGTTCTGTCGATTGTTTGATCCAACTACACTACCTCTCCGATGCGTTTGGGCTACGCTCAGAGATTACAACGAAGAGTTTGTATTACATTGCAACTCCAATTCCAAATCGTGTGCTTTGATTGGTCGAGTTGTGTCACTCCTATGCCTATATAAAGGAGCCTTTGGGCTCCGAAATGAAGAACACAATACACCCTCATCAGTCACGATACTCTGCAAAAATACTCTCTCAAATCCTCTCTTCAAAAGCCCTAACCTCCCGAAGGCAACCATCAATCCGACGATCAAACCCCGAAGTCCAAACCCTAACCCTAGGGTTTTCAAGAAGCAATCAGTCAATCACCACTAATCCGAAGTAATCAAGCAACTGAGGGATCAAGGTGGTGAGGCCCAACGGCCTCTGGTTTGGTCTATTTTCTGTTTATAATCTTAATCGTAGCGTTTTGATCATCTGCTAATATTTCTGTCTGGTGTGAGGAAGAACACCGACCGGGGCTTTGATCCCTCGGCCGGTTTATCAAACCAGGAGGATCCCTCAGCCGTGACATCTATTCACCGGCCGCGGGATCCATTCCCCTGGAACAGCTTTGTTCTATTCTGCTTTCTGATGCATGTTTTACTTATCGCATTGGCTCACCTTACTTATTGTTTAAAGGCTTAATTAAACAGACTATGTGTTGAAATTAAATAAAGCATCTGTATGTCTTATGTTGAGCAAATACGGGGCAGTCTCACGGCTGGGTAGAGA
The DNA here is from genome assembly GCA_020567845.1 of Rhododendron henanense subsp. lingbaoense. NCBI lineage: Eukaryota > Viridiplantae > Streptophyta > Magnoliopsida > Ericales > Ericaceae > Rhododendron > Rhododendron henanense. The sequence continues at coordinate 38,642,320 of CM036312.1, forward strand.
GGGGTGCCTAACACCTTTCCCTTATTGTACTTTTGGCTCCCGTACCCAGAATCTCTATCTGTTTTCCCAGTTTTAATAAACTGGGTGGCGACTCTGTTTTGATGATAACCGCTATCGTGTGGTGACGTTCCTAGCCATGGGAATGTCCACGATCTTGGTTTACGAAGCAAGCAACCAATCGAGCAAACAAACGTAATCAATCTGTATGGCGATGCCCCGTCTGGGAGGTGTCTACAGCCCAGTATGCAAAAGGTATCTTCGTGGACAACCAGATGCATCGCAATTAAATCAGTAAACCACACTACTGATGCATTCAACATGGCTTGCTTTAATATTTAACACCTTGTACAACGACATTCTCTAACATTTGTAAAGACATGATTAAAACCCAAGCAATCAGTTTTGACCGGAGGTCTCTCTTCTTCTTCTTTTGGATCAGTTGACATGATGCAGATACAGGTTAACAATTGCAGCCACAACTTCAGTGCAGCACTTAACAAGCATGCTCAACTATAAAATTGAAACAAAAATCTAAAGGAAGATACCATTTGGAGGTCACGGCTCCCTGAAGTACTCTCTACCAAATGGGGGCGTGCACGAACATCGTAAATGACTGAGCCGTCTGAATGAAATTTGACAAGTATGGGGGCTAAACAGCAGGGATATTGTTTTACAGCTGTTGGATTCCTTACACAAGTTCACAGTGTGAAATTCTCAATTTCACACTGTGAAAATGACCTATTTATGAGTGTTTTTCACAAATTTCACAGTGTGAAATTCTCAATCTTACACAGTTTCTCACTGTGAAATTGTCAATTTCACACTGTGAAATTCTCAATTCAATTTAAAACTCCTAGACTATGTAAGTAATTCTGAAAATTGTGACATGAATATTGAAATACGACCATGTCAAACAATTGGATATACCCCGAATTTTGTGTTCGCAGTTAAACACAAATTTCGCAGTGTGAAATTCGCAGTCAAACACAAAATTCGCAGTGTGAAATTCGCAATCAAACACAAAATTACGATTTAAAGTGTGAAAAATTCGCAGTGGTTGAATTGAGAGAGAGAGAGAGAAAGAGAGGAGTGAGAGAGAATGGGAGCCACGAAGATCTGGAACGTCATGGAAATAGTAGAGGAAGCTCGAGAGAAGAACGGCAGCAGCAGCACCTCAGAGATTATCTACTCGTCTTCTCTCACTGTCGACCACACACTCTCTCTCTTCCCCAAATGACTCCTTGCATCATGTTCGTTTCACCTCTATCTCGTACACCACCGGCGACGTACTCCGACGTATCCGAGACAGTGGCGTATCCCGAGTGCACCAGATCTGACGGCAGAGGCCTCGACCTGACCGCCTACGGCTCCGACTAGGTCCTGCCATCGGGCTTGTGGTGGTTGTGGAACCGAGACGTGGCGACGATGGTGATGATGAACGACGTCGGAGAAGAAGTTCGAGAGATCACTGAACCGACAGAACAGAGAGAGGCTCGAAGTCTCCGGTTTCGACATCTACGGGACGAGGAACGACGTCGGAGAAGAAGTTCGAGAGAGCGCTGTCGATCGGGAGCACATCGGCGTGGAGAGAGAGGATCGATCGGGGCGGAGACGTCGTAGAAGCAGCGAAGGATTTCGGAGGTTGAGGATCGAAAGGAGGAGGGAGGTGAGTCGGCGGGAGGTGGAGGAAGCGTAGGGTTTCGAGAGCTTGGAGTACTGTTGAGGAGGTGGAGTAATTAGTGCAGAGGATTAGAGTTCGCGCGAGCGCTTGCGCGTTGAAGGAGGAAGACGACAATTGAGGATGAGGGGTATTAATGGCATAAATCTGATGGGAATCCTTAACGGTGGATTTTAAAATTTTGCTAGACTTGGGCGTGTACAGTTTTGACCTCGAATTTCTCTCTTCCCTTTCGTCTCTCTCGTTCCCCTATTTCTACTTTCTTCTCCGGCGAGGACTACTTCCTTCTCCGGCGACGAGCAGGTAAACAGCAAATCCAGATCTGCTGCTGCCTGGTACCCAAACGAGGTGACCCGGTACAACGAAAAACGTGACAGTACGCCAAATCAATTCATCCGAGATTTACCCGAAATTTAGCCGGAACGGAATCAACAGCTCAGAGTACCGGAATAGGGCTGAAACGGTATGCACCGGCCAGTACGGAACGCTATTAACAACTTTGCCTCTACTAAATATCAACCCATAATCTCAAGCTATTTCCAGAAATGTCGTAAGCGCAGTAGGGTTTTTTTTTGGGTGAAATCAGAAATGGTACTTTAAAGATAGTACTTCTTGGGGAATTTCTTCCCAAACTCAAAGTTACTTAAGTTCATGGGTGCCGACTGCCGACCTTGTCCTCCGCGACAAGTTGGGTGGCTTCAAGAGAGCTTTGGTATGTATATGCTTATGCTTATGCGGTGTCCCTCATTTTAGGAGAGAGAGAGAGAGAGGATGTAATATATGTACCTCAGACGGCGCCGGCGACTTCAAGAGCGGCGTCTGGGGGCGGCGGCAGCAGCATTGCACACATTCTGCAAACGCGAGAGATTATGAAGATTATGAAAAGCATTGTAATGCTTATGCATAGCGTTACGACCGCCCATGATGGAACCAACACGTGGGATTCCATGGGAAAAATTGAAGGCGGAGGATGAAGGTGGAGGAGAATGCACATGGTTTTTATAGGCAGAGTTTGGAAGACATGGATGAAAATGGAAATCAAAATGGACATGCATGGCAAAAACAGGGGAGCCGAGAATGGGTGCAGCGAAAGGAAGTGGAAGTGGGAGTGGGAGTGGGAGTGAGTTTAAATTTAGCGAGAGAGAGAGAGAGAGAGAGCCTCTGTGCATGGGAGATTGTGTTTGAGAGAGAGAGCGCCTCTGTGCATGGGAGATTGTATTTTCAAAAAAAATTCAAAAACCAAACCAAACACAACTTGTTGTTAAAGGATGGCAGCTCAAGGAATGTGATTGTCCCTAGGGAGACTGTTATTAATTCAAATCAAACGGATCAAGAAGTTAAAGAGTCAAAAAATCAAACGGTACGAGTTTTTTTCAAAAATTAATAACTTCTCCAAAATCTAATTATTGCAACCATATATAGACTGACTGAATTCAAGTTTTCGTCGATCAAGTAGTCACTAGTAGTCTCTATATAATGGCTAAAACTACAGGATTCCCTTGGTCCACCACCACTATTAGAGTCCAAAGTTGACCTTTTTACGGATAACTAGTGAAAGCACACGTGCGTTGCACGTGGAAGTTGCGCCACTGCTTGTAACATAGAGAACAATCTTTTGTAAGAATAGTACTTCTTTTACTCATCGTAGATTGTTATCAGAAGGCTACATGCTTGGATTGGGCGATAAACAATAGAATTTAGTACATGTGATACAACTTTTTCTTTGTAACCATTTATAAAATGTGGGGAGAAGGAAAAAAAGAATAGTCTTATCGGAAGAATGACTCCAGTGCAACCTTTCATCTTATTCTATTGGTTGATACTCGTGATCTTCTCTTAAAAAGAAACACAAAGAAGAATAGCAGGTGAACAAAAACAGGGAAATAGAGTTGGAGGAACTGCGAAAAATTGAATGCATAATTACAAAGGGAACGATCCCAATTGACACAACCCCCGTCCTTCAGTAACACAACCTTCCATTGCTTTCATCTCGGCACATACTTTGTTAAGCAAGCAAAAATATGGTTAGCCAATAAAGAGAATTCGAAGCTCATATTGGATTTAGTCTGTCAAGTTCACAGGAATAACAAAACAAATAATGCCAAGGACAATAATATGCCACGATCTAGTTCTCTACTTTCCTCTAGCTTAAAATTAACCAACCACGACTGCCTGCATCCAATTTGCTTTGATTACCTCCATTACTAACCCATACGTCAAATCCTTCTATAAACCGACAATCTATAAATGCATATCAATAATTGGTTGAGATTACTTAAATACGTCCAAATCTGGAAGCATCTACCACAAAATCTATGACAAAAATAATTCCAAATTGGGAAATTGGCTATAAGGCCAATATGCTTTTAGAAATACTAAAAGCCAAGAAACATGATTAGGAAAAAGTTTCAGCTTGTTAGCAATGTTTTGGTAAATGGATATAATGACATAATCCAAGGAACTTATTCAAGACTTCGAAGAAAACAATTTTGTTTGCATTTCCAGATCCTTCTTTTACATAGAATATGAAAGAGAAGGATAATATATGAAGGTTAAGAAGACATAAGGGTTGATCTATAAATGGGCTTCATGTAGGAGAAAAGAAACGTAATTGAATATGATACATGCATAAGATGTGTAGTGAAACAATCAACATCCAATTTAACTGCGTTGTAGCCTACGTCTACATATTTTGATCTTTGGTAATACTAAAAACATCTATCGAACGACACAAAGTCCATGTAAAATTAAGCAGCACATGGAATCCTGAATCCAAAAAGACTTCCTTGAATACATAGAGAAGTATTCAAACTTCTCTTTTACTGCTTATTGGGAAAAACTTTTCTTTAACCAATTAGAGAAATCAAACAGTCAGATGACATAAAGAACGAATTTCAAATTGACTTTACTAAGTAATCTGAAAAAGAAAATACTTGATAAAAATCAAAATAAGATAGGCAAATCACTAAATATGGGAAGCAATTTTCATGAGTTCGTTCTTTTTACATTTGCACCTAACAAATTTATACCACCCAATACCGATCACTTATTTTGCTCTAAGTTCATAATGAAGGTGTTCTGATCATCCAGGAAATGTTTAAAATGGTGTTAAGCATCAAGCAGATAATGTTGAGATTTTTGATAGTTATATATTTTGGCTTTGTTAGTTAATCAAATAGGGTAGATGGAAGAAAATAGGACACAACAGAAAGAAACGTGTATTTTGATTCCATTGCATTTGAAGCATGTAAGTCATTAATTGTTACTTTTTTCAATGGTTTGAAAGAGGAAGAAAAGAAAACATACTTGATTGCACAACTAAACGACCCAGGGCTACCGGCATCAATGTCAAGCAGGAGCTGGTAGCTGTAGACCTGCAACATTTCATTGCAGAGCAAGGAAGAAGAAGTTTCCAGTTTGCAACAGCATGAGCATCATGCTTCACACCTTATCATTAGAAGATCCCATTGTCATTATTAGCTTGTTAAAATTTTCATCAAATCCTGAATTTGTAACAGAGATACAATAGAACAGTTAATTTTCTACTTGTTTTGCACTGCTCTGGTAGGGTTATAGTGTCACCCATGCCATAGCAATAACCTTTCTCATTAGCCACCAGCCCTAGCATGGCCATCTCTGTCTACTTGGACCTATTTATGTTGAACTTTATCCACCTGGTTAGTTGGGAGGAGCCCATTTGTAGCATCGATACCCGTCTTCTTTCGAAATGACTTCATAATAGAACAAATGAACCAATGTGCTTTGTCAGATCAGATGATCGGGATCCCTTCCTGAAATAATTACCTAGGAGCGGATGAAGGGTGCCAAATAGAATAGTCATATGAACATTTATTGAACCTGTGGAGTTATTATCGGCAAATAAAGAATAAATGAAGGATCCTACAAGTAGAAGCTTGTAGTTTCACTCTAGGAAAACTGAGAGAATAGAGTAATACTCATAACATCAGCCCACCTACTGAAAATGAAGAAGATATACCATCAGCCTACCTATTCAAAATGAAGAATCAATTGCAAATGTTCATTCTAGTTTGAAGAAGGCATTTACTTACTGGCATGTTGTATACAACAAGGCTGAAACAACAGTCTGTCTGCAGTTTACCAAATCAAAATAAGAGATAAATCATGCACGAACCTACCAATTGATAAATGCCTACCTATAGAATCTCGTATAATATTACAGCTAGACCAAGTTTTTGGGTTCTAAATGAATCAAGCCTGACAACACCCCATGAAAAGGAAGAAATACGAAAAGAGAACGGGAAACATCTTGCTTAAAGACATATCGAGATGAGATACATAGACACACAAAATCCTCACAGGTGAAAAATTAAAAACACCATAGGTGTAGATGTATGTCCAAGGATCACATGGAAATATTTTACATGTGCAAAGTCAAGATAGGTAATGGCTTAAATTTTGAAAGTGCCGATACGTATGGACAGTCTATTCAATAAAAGATTTGGTATGCGGGTATTTGCCAACGTGTTTCCTCACTGGGGTAATAACCTCTTCTGTTCCATTCGACACATGCAATGTCCTTTCCATAAAAAAAGTATTCAATCTTTACATCTATATTCTAATACTTTCAATAACAAAGGTTTGTGCTCTACCGGATTGCTACGGCTTACAATTGGCAGGTAAGTTCTCAACAAAGCAAGGTATTTATGGATTGAGTCAAGTTAAACATTTGAGAACAGAGGTTTTGTTTGTTTGTGTACGTGGCATTGATCAAATATTTGGTGTACACCATTCTGGTAAAAGGAGAAGAAGATTTAATAGTGGCATGCGTTACCCAACATTGGTAGTCATGTACTATATTAAAACCCAAAAAAAAATCCACTCTATAGGACAAGAATGGTGGGAAACATGGTATTGATTCAGTCAATTACATGGTAACTAACATGAATACATGAATACTTGGTATGAATTTGGGGCAACGGAGTCCGGCTTGCTCGGCAGTCGGCACTATGCCAAAGACAACAAACAACACGCAGGAATGTTGGGTAATTCCATCGAACAAGTGGTGTGCATGACATCAACAATTCACTTTTGTTTTAAGGAATATCAATCTGATGTTGAAAGCAGAGATACCTATAGTTGATGCACATGTTTACGATCGATGAAGATGGGGAAGAGAGGGTGGGGGTAAATGCAACTTACTACGCAAATATTGTTGGAAGTAGAGAGCTTGGAAGTCCAGAGAGTTCTTCTGTATGAATGAGAAATGGATGAAGGGCTAGACATGAAGACGTCTGTAAACGGACACCGGGCTCGTCTTCAATGAAAGGATTGAAGGTCGGAGGAAAACGTGGAGGAAGATGGAACCACAATGAAGGTCGGAGAAGAAGAAGATGGAGGGAGAGCCAGAGAAAGACATGATGTTTCTAGTTGATGGCCGATGGAGCGTTCGAGAGATGGAGAGAGGATACGTCGTTTGGGTTGGGGTGTTCCAGAAATGGAGCGAGGATATAAAATAAATAGACATCTCACCCTTTATAAGGAGTTGTGCCGGTGGGCAAGAGGTGTAGATAGGATTGATATTAGTTGCAAGTGCTGAGGGCATTTTTGGAAAAGAAAAAGGAGGAAACATCTTCGTACATTTAAAAGAAGTAGTATAGATAAGCCAAATGGCATAAAAAGCATGTGATGACTGATGTGGGTGTATATATATATATCAGTCAGGATCTTACGAGGGATCTCCTACTATCTTACCGTAAGGGACTCCCATTTTCTGATCGAATTGCGACGATCCGAGCCGCTCGATCAATGTGTTCAAAAAGTGATTTTAAGGGTAATCGCGAGAATTCGCCCAAAAAAATGATCGGGAAGGACTTGATCCGAACAGTTTTGCATTAAATGCATTTATAGTGTTTTTATGAAAAACTGTTCAGATCAAACCCTTTCCGGTCATTTTTTTGGGCGATTTTCTCGTGAGTACCCTTAAAATCACGTTCTGAACACATTGAGCGGCTCGGATCCTCGCAATTCGATCGGGAAAGGGGAGTCCCTTACGGTAAGGCCGTAAGGGATCCCTCATAGGATCCTGATTATGTATGTGTATGTGTGTATATATATATATATTTTGCAGAGCCCTCAGCCTTCACAGTTGAAACCAACAACTGAACAAAGCTTGGTCCATTGCAACACTTAACAATGGCGGATGGGAAGCGTCAGAACAAACGGAACAATTTTGCTTTCGCTTGTGCTATCTTAGCCTCCATGACTTCCATGTTATTTGGTTATGGTATGTTTTAATTATCATCTAAACCACAACCTTATATCTCTTTGTTTTTTTTTTTTTCAGAACAAAAGAAAATGTCTTGGTTATTATTATTATTTTTGTTTTGACATGGATGTCTTGGACCCTTGCACTCTCCCACCCCACCACCTCCGGTTTTTGGTGTCGTGGTTCCCATCCTTCCGGCCCCTCGTATAGCGCAGTGGTGGATGATGTGGGTGGCAGTGTTGTCGATGCTAGTTGGCGTCGCGTTGGCGTCGCGTTGGCGTCGCAACACTACTTTGTCTCTTCGGATCATTTTTTAGGGTTGTTTCACGATTTTGCGGCTATGTCACACACCACCGCCACGGGGAGCACGATCGCTCACTGAATCCGGTTCCTTCACCACACCACCACCACGAGGAGCACGACCACTCACCGAGTTCAGTTCCTTCACCACTTCATCCGGAGGTAAACAAGCCCCAGTGACATTTCACATGGCGACCGACGTTCCCCCTGGTATCAATGGTATCTGTGGGAGGTGGAGGATATTTGAGAGATGCCGGTCTATTAGGTTAAATATTAAAAAAAATGCTTGATTACAAGAAACTTGTGTAAAGTGTTCAAAAAAAGATAGATATGTAGACCTGTAAGTTGTATCTTCTACCGATCAGTTAGTTTCTTGGGTGGCAACTATAGTGTTTGTGAATGCTTGAAGGTGGGATGATACTGAAATGAAGTTGAAAGGCATGTATTGAAAATAAATATTTCAGTGACAATTAGAGCATTAGTTCAAACAATTGATTATATTTTGTAATTTATAAAGTTTTTTTAGTTTTTAAGGCCTGAGTTGCATCAGTCAAGTGTCCGCCGAGTATTGATCCCGTTGACTATCATTTCTTTTTTCCTTATTGGACACTTTTGCCCTTCTATCACTTGCTTTATTTGCACCTTAAAGCAACACATACTTTCCAAAGAACCATTTTCAGCGTTTGAACTTGGGAGTTTTCCTTAGATTGGTTTTTATTTATTTATTTTCTTGTTTCATATTAATACCATATTCAGTGGTGGAGCCAGAAATCCTATTCAGAATGGGTATTTTTTCACAACAAACTAAAAAAATTCACAGTAAAATATAAGAAAGAATTACTAAACACAAAAATTTAAATATTCTCTATTAGGCACAATATAATGTATTCAAAAACTTCAAAACATAAGCACAAAAGTCTAAATATCTGTTGCCAATTTTTTTTACAATATTAATTAACCCTGACGAGTTTTGTAACAACCCGGATTTTTTACCCAATTTTTTTTAAAATAATTTTATTAGAATTATTTTCTTAATACAACTATTATGATTTTCTTTCTAAAAATACAATTATGCATGCACCTTTTTTTTTCCTACGTAGCATACATGCACCCCATCATCTCCTTCCGTCTCTCCCTCTCCTACTCAATCTCTACTTCCTCCCTGATCGTATCTTCGTGCTTATCTCGTCCATCTCAAAGCCCAAGAGTTAGAATTTCATTAAAACACTCTTATCACCCTCTTCAAAATTCTCCTATAAATACCCCATCAATACGACCCTAGGGCACACCACAATACTCCCCACACCCCACCAGTCCAGAAGAGAGAGAGAATTCGGAGAAAACCAAACTCCGATCCATGGAGTTTTAGAGAGAGAAAGAAAGAGAGAGAAAAGTGGGTTTCGTACCAAGACCCAACCGAAATCAAATTCGACCATTCCAAATACTTTCTACAACCTAGAGCATCACCAAATATCGTCCAATTTGATCCCAAGGATCCCCCGTGGCCAATTCCGAAGTCGTCTTCCCCAAAACTCCAAATTCGGTTTGAAATTGAAGCTCCATAGGCCGAGCTCCCTTTTTGGTTGGCACGTTCATGACAAAAATACACATTTGCGTGTATCATTTTTTTTTATCGAGTTGTACTTTTCTTTTATATTTTGATAGAGAGTCTGTGCTAGGATGTGGAAAGGAATCTCAATTTTTGTATATGAGTGCGGTAGATGTTAGTCAAGTTCTTATTGGGCCGGTTCGTGAAAGAGTTCGAAAACGGAGTATTTTGTTCAAGTATAATCAAGTTGTTATTGGGCCACTTCAGTTTTTGTTGGAATGGGTTTTGGGGCCTTAACAGGTATTGACCCGTTAGGTCAATAAAAATTAAAAAGGGCGACTGAGCACTAAAACATATATATAGCCCTTGTGTCTTACAGTTTAGATCTACCGAGTGCCGCGTTTAGTTTTTGTGTGCCTCGTTTACATCTTTGAACACTATTGAGGGGTACGTTCCTTGTATCTTGAAGTATTGTGAAGATTCATGGGATCTTGGTGCTAATCAATCTATCTTCAAGAGGTTCTTATCATTCATCTACATCCAAATCATTGAAGAAAATCCTTTCGTGGAGTTCGGAAGGTATTTCTGGAAGGCTTGAGGATTCAAGATCGGCGATCATGCAAAGGTACGATGAACGTGAATTCGACAAGTAGTTCTTAGGACTCATGGTGAGGATACACGGTCATTATTAAGTTTACTTGTAATCGTACAAAGGTTTTAGTGCATGATTCCTTCCCGTGGTTTTTACCCGTATTGGGGTTTTCCACGTAATCTTTGTGTCTCGTGCGATTGTTTACTTGTGTTTTGTGATTGAAGTTATCTAGTGAAGAGGCAATTATATATCTAGCATCAACCTAGATATTTCAATTGGTATCAAAGCGGGTCGCTATATTGTTGGAATTGTCTAATTTGTAGCGGATCCTTGATTTGTAATGGAGTTGAATACAAATCGTCCTCCCGTACTAGATCGTTCTAACTTTGATCACTGGAAGGCAAAAATGGAGGCCTATCTGAAGGCCATTGATGAAGACGTTTGGACTGCATGCGAAGTGAAATATGAACTGCCAACCGAAACTGTTGAAGGAGTAACTAAACCTAAGGCTGGTGCGAAGTATTTACCATCTGAGAAGGCAGAGCGTGCTGCAAACAGTAGGGCTTTGAATGTATTGTTTACCCACGTGGATACAAAGGAGTTTCATCGAATATCCACATGCAAAACCGCCAAAGAAGCTTGGGATATTCTCGTAACAACCCACGAAGGAACTGCCACAGTAAAGCAGGGTAAGTTACAACGTGTCACCACCAAATTCGAAATGCTACGCATGAAGGAAGAAGAGACTTTTGACGAATTCTATGCCAAACTCAACCACATTGTCAACACCAGCTATACCTTGGGTGAGCCTATTACTCCCTTTCGTGTTGTTAAGAAAATTTTGCGATCTCTTCCTGAACGTTTTAAAACTAAAGTTGATATTCTTGAAAGTAAGAGAAAATTACCTGAGATGTCAGTAGAAGAAATAGTAGGTCAGTTTCAAAATTATGAACTTACTCATTTTGATCAAGATATATTTCCTACAAAAACTACTACTAAAGGGTCAGAAAAACAAATTGCTTTTTCTAGCAAAAACAATGAAGCTAATGATTCGGACAGTGATGAGAATTACGATATGGAAGCTATAGCTTTGTTTACAAAATATTTCAAACGTTTCTTTAAGAAAAAGAACAATGAGAATGAGAATAATGGTAAGAAAGTAAAAGGAAAATTAGAGTCCTCAAATATTAAGGATCGAAAAGGAGTAAAGGGACCACCCTTGGGGCCAAAGTGTTATGAGTGTCATGGTTATGGACACCTCGCTCAGGATTGTGCTAACAAAAAATCAAATCAGAAAGTATTCAGTGTGAAGACATGGGATGATGATTCGGATAGTGAGAAGTTGAGTAGTGACAAAGATGAGGAGAGTAATGAAAAGAACTTCCTAGCTTTCACAGCCAGTCATCAAGAAAGGGAGAAAACTGAGGTAAAATTGCGGAGTGGGGGAATACATGATAGTGACATCGAAGAGGAGGTTGTGGATTTTGATGAGTTAAAAGAGGCTTACGACAAAATATATGAAGAAAGTCTGAAACTCACCAAACAGAACATCAAACTGGCCAGTAAAAGTGAGGCGGCCAATGTTGAATTGGCGAAAGCCTTGTCTTTGGCAAGGGAGCTGTCAGAAACTCTTGAGTGTATTGCTCAGGAGAGGAATCAACTAAAGGGTGTAGTGGCTCAGCTTCGGGAGAAAGTCAACTTGTTTGAAGAGCAAAATGTGGTAAACAAAGGTAAAATAAAAGAATTAACTACTGAACTAACTAAAGCTAATGTTTTATTTGAGCGCTTAAATGCAGGTTCTAAATCCTTAGATGACATTCTGAATATGCAAAGGTCAGCCAGTGACCGATCTGGACTTGGTTATCATGCTTCAGTATTAAGTCCAGAGAAAGGCAGTAAGTTGGCTGAAGTTAAACATAAGGAGACAACATTAAAGAATTCTGTAAGTGCATCAACATCTCATAGTCAAGGAAAAGAGGTAAAGTCTAAAACCGGTATTACTCAAGGTAAGCCTCGTTCTTTTGTTAAGTTGCCTGGTTATATTCAAAAGACTATTGATGGAAGATTTGTTCCAGTATGTCATTATTGTGGCAAAAAGGGCCATATTCGCCCTAACTGTTTTCGATTGTATGGATATCCTGCATTTCATCATATGCATAATAGCAATATTGAAAGATATCATATGAAAAACAACCATAAGAAGCACTTGCCTGAATATGTTAATCACAAGTATTCCACTAGAAAAGATCAAGTAAAAAATCATAATACTAAGACTAAGCCTTTGTGGGTTAGGAGTGTTGATTTGCATTGCATGGTCGTTCATACTGCTCTTAAAGTGCGCAACACCCACATGTGGTATTTAGATAGTGGATGCTCCCGTCACATGTCTGGAGACAAATCTCTCTTTTCTACTTTAGAAAAATATAATGGTGGTTTTGTTACATTTGGTGACAGTAGTAAATCGAAAGTGATAGGAAGAGGCAGTATACAAGCCCCTGGTATGTGCACTCTAGAAAATGTTCTATTCGTTGAAGGATTGAAAGCAAATCTGATTAGCATTAGTCAAATGTGTGACTCTCATCATGAAGTTAGATTCTCTAAAAATGATTGCTTTATTTCTGATATGAATGGATCAAATGTTATGCATGGGAATAGGACCTCTGACAATTGTTATGGTATTATCCCCTCCGCGGACATATCCTGTCATTCTGTCAAATTGGATGAAGTGGAACTCTGGCATCAACGACTAGGACACATTAACTATAAAGATCTTTCAATCTTAACTAAAAAGGAGTTAATTTGTGGTGTTCCTAAACTTAATCGGCCCTCTAATCATGTGTGTGGTCCTTGTCAAATTGGAAAGCAAACCAAGGCTATTCATAAAAAGACTAGCTCGTTGGCTACTACTAGACCTTTAGAACTTCTTCATATGGACCTGATGGGTCCGTCTAGGGTTGAGAGCATTGGAGGAAAAAAGTACATCCTAGTTATCGTGGATGATTTTTCACGCTTTTCTTGGGTTAGCTTTCTTCGAGAAAAATCTGAAACTATCTCGGTTTTTAAAGCTTTTGTCAAAACTGTGCAGAATGAGAAAGATGTGAAAATAGGTTGCATCGTTCGTATTCAGTCTGACCATGGTAAAGAATTCGAGAACATAGAATATGCTAGCTTCTGTGACGAACTCAGGATAAGACATGAATTCTCTGCTCCTAAGACTCCGCAACAGAATGGAGTCGTTGAGCGCAAAAATAGGGTTATTCAAGAGATGGCATGTGTCATGCTTCATTCTCGAAGGATTGCCCTCAGATTTTGGGCCAAGGCAGTGAGTACTGCTTGCTATATTATAAATAGAGTGTATCTTCGTCCTGGTACAAAAAACACTCCGTACGAGCTATGGAAAGGGAAAAAGCCTAACATTAAATATTTTAGAACTTTCGGTAGCAAATGTTATATAATGAGAGATCGAGAGAAACTTGGCAAATTCGATTCTCGAAGTGATGAGGGTATCTTCTTAGGTTATTCCCCAAATAGTCGTGCTCTTCGTGTTTATAATATGCGCACTTCCACGGTCATGGAATCTATTAATGTGGTGGTGGATGACATGTCATATACAGATATAGATACCAGTAATGGAGATGCGTTTGAGCTTTTTAATTTTCAGGAGCCGACCGTGAATATAGAATCTCAAGAGGATGCTGATAGTGACGGAAATTCTGAAGAGGAAGAAGACATCAAGGTGGAGGAGAAAGGTGAACCAACAGAGGAAATTGCTAGCTTAAAACCTTCGGCAAGGGTCAAGCTAAATCACCCTGAGGCACAAGTAATTGCTGAGGCTGAATACATTGCAGCGGGTAGTGGATGTACCCAATTGCTTTGGATGAAACAGATGCTTGCAGACTACGGTATTTCCCAAGAAACTATCACTCTCTATTGTGACAACACTAGTGCTATCAATATCTCTAAAAATCCTATTCAACACTCTCGTACTAAGCATATTGATATTCGTCATCACTTTATTCGTGACCTTGTTGAGGATGGGACCATTCAATTAGACTATCTAGGTACTGAACATCAGAAGGCTGATCTATTCACTAAACCTCTAGATTATCTTCGTTTTAACACTCTCCGCAAGTCTGTTGGAGTGTGCTTCATTGATTAATCTTTGCCTTGTCTTCTGGTTCCTATTGCATTTTTTTCTAGTCTACGGTCTTTCCAGTATTGTTCTTGACAAATCTATTTATGATAATTCAAAAAAAAACAAAAACAAAAACAAAAAAAACGTTTTTTTTTTTTTTTGGCATTGAGTTCTTGTGTTGCTATGTTTGAAGCTTTACATATTAATCATCTCTCGGGATTAGTTAGCTGCTACTATTATTTATGAACATGGTCATAACCTTGCTTGAGCACATTCTATCTCTCTCATCATATGACGTGTGTTGATATTGACGGTAGCATGGTCATGCTCGTGCGACTCACACTTTTCTCACGTTAAAGGTTGAGAACTCCCCAATTGCTAACAGTAAGTTCTCACGGAGTTGGAGTGTGTCTTGTATTTTTCCCCCGAGATTGACTTTTTAGCCTTTTTTAGATATTCATGGTGGAGTTGAATAAGAATAAATTGAAAAAAAAAAAAAAAGGAAGAAAGGGATAACAAGGAGGTTATATGTTTGGTTTGTTATCTCTCAAGCTTTTCACTTAGTAACCGGGCCTCTTGCCTCAGTAAGCAGTGAGTGTTCGCGTCAAACGGTGGTGAGTTATGAGAGTGCCTTACGTGGTTGGCTTAGGTTCGTAGCCTTTTTGACTCGAGTAATTAAGTCCGTTGGGGTGTTCTCTACATCTAGTGCCCTAAGGCCGTCTGGTTTGGGTGTCGCTGACTAAAAACTCGCTACAAGGGTCAATTAGAAAGCTTAAGGGACTGAGGCATTGCACGACCACATTGTATACTTGAGTAGATGTTGAGGGGGAGTTTTGGTCCTTTGAATTTCAAATTGGCTTGGTTTCTCGAGGGGGAGTTTCCTAGACCTCCCATGCATTCGTGAGAAACCAAGTTGGCTTTTGGTCGAGATTGATGGGCTTTGACGTGATCACACACTCACTCTTGTCACCGTGTCATGACCATTGGTGCAGTCTGTATCTTTATATTTCATAATGATTAGGTTCTGGCATGTGCCTATGCATGGTTCGTTATGTGTATGTTCATCGATTCTTGTAGCTGCCAGCTAATTTCGCGTATGTGTCTTATAGTAGAGCTTTGGCTTGGCATTCTTGATATATAAATTTTTTTTGTGTCCTCGGTTTATTGACTTATGGTACATTTGGTGTCTAAGTTTATCCTTGATCAATATAGTATATTATGTATGTGCGCTCCTTGATTTCCATAAAAATAACAGACACATAATCATAAAAAAAAATTTGGTTTGGTCAGTTGTGTGAAAAGGTGAGCTGTGCTTTGCATATTTTCTGTGTTTAATTTTGCTGTGTCTATGGTAACTTCAGTGGCGGACCCAGGATTTTGACATAGCGGGGGCACCAATTTTCTTTGTAACGCCGTAATATGTGAGTTACAGTTAAACACATTCACACCAAAATAATTTTAGCATTCATGATAATATAATAATTTTAAAGTATATATGCATTTTAATAACAAGCTACTTGGATAAATTTGCGCACTTCGACTATATGTGTTAAAACAAAATTATCACATGTTCATCATCTATTTTTCTATTATTAAGTCTACAAGTACAAGTTTCGGGGACCAAAAATGTACAAATACAATGTGCAAGTTCATATTGAGTACTACACAAATGATGGGAGATGTTGGGGAGTGGGGGAAACCTTAGTTGTGAAAGAGATTTAGTGGATTTTGAAAAAAAAAAGAAAAGAAAGAAAACTTCGGAGTGCGGGGGGAATTGAACTGTTTTAGTGGATTTTGAAAAAAAGTTAAAAAAACCATTCAGAATGGGGGAGCGTGGGGAATCGAACTCACGCCAGCTGGCCCTTCAAGCACGTTGCTTACCATTGCACCAAGCTTCAACTTATTGCACATGTTTAGCATATATAATATATATATACACAAAATAGGGAAATTTTTTAAAAAAAAAAGGCGTGGGGGCACGTGACCCCACGTGCCCTATGGTGGGTCCGCCCCTTGGTAACTTCCATCTGTCTTGGTTCGTGGTACTACTACTCCGTGACTGACCCCGGCTAGCTTATTTCTTTCCTTGTGCTCTAGTTCCGCTTATTGTTTACTTAGCACTCGGTATTTTTTGGTTTTCGGTTACCGGGCAGTGTTTTTTATCTCTAGCTTATGGTCACTAGTTTTGGATAATGGCTAATGGTGCATATGAATTGTGGTTAATGCTTCCTGATGCATTAAGGTGCTCGATTTTTCTTCTTTATGGCTAATTGATATTGGTGTCCGGATACCCCTGCAGTTCTGGCAGCATATTTTAAGTGAAGTATTGGATAGTGGTGATTTTGATTTTAAGGCAGCTTGTTTCTGGATCATAATTATGCTTCTCTTATTACTGCCCTCTCTTTTCGTAATTTTAATTCCTTTGTCCTTCCGTGACAAAAAGGGGGAGTAATGCTCATGTGCTAACGCTAACAGTCTGTGAGTGTCTTCGTGTTGGTGCAGCTTCCACAGGTCTCTAGCTCACAGTCCATTTTTTTCTTTGCATGTGTTTTGTCATGGAAGTGCCAAAGGGGGAGATTGAAGCTCCATGGGCCGAGCTCCCTTTTTGGTTGGCACGTTCATGACAAAAATACACATTTGCGTGTATCGTTTTTTTTATCGAGTTGTACTTTTCTTTTATATTTTGATAGAGAGTCTGTGCTAGGGTGTGGAAAGGAATCTCAATTTTTGTATATGAGTGCGGTAGATGTTAGTCAAGTTCTTATTGGGCCGGTTCGTGAAAGAGTTGGAAAACGGAGTATTTTGTTCAAGTATAATCAAGTTGTTATTGGGCCACTTCAGTTTTTGTTGGAATGGGTTTTGGGGCCTTAACAGGTATTGACCCGTTAGGTCAATAAAAATTAAAAAGGGCGACTGAGCACTAAAACATATATATAGCCCTTGTGTCTTACAGTTTAGATCTACCGAGTGCCACGTTTAGTTTTTGTATGCCTCGTTTACATCTTTGAACACTATTGAGGGGTACGTTCCTTGTATCTTGAAGTATTGTGAAGATTCATGGGATCTTGGTGCTAATCAATCTATCTTCAAGAGGTTCTTATCATTCATCTACATCCAAATCATTGAAGAAAATCCTTTCGTGGAGTTCGGAAGGTATTTCTGGAAGGCTTGAGGATTCAAGATCGGCGATCATGCAAAGGTACGATGAACGTGGATTCGACAAGTAGTTCTTAGGACTCGTGGTGAGGATACACGGTCATTATTAAGTTTACTTGTAATCGTACAAAGGTTTTAGTGCATGATTCCTTCCCGTGGTTTTTACCCGTATTGGGGTTTTCCACGTAATCTTTGTGTCTCGTGCGATTGTTTACTTGTGTTTTGTGATTGAAGTTATCTAGTGAAGAGGTAATTATATATCTAGCATCAACCTAGATATTTCAGAAATCAATCCAACCCAATTCGAGGTATTATAATCCATTCCAACCTCTCCTCTAAGTATATTAAGTGTTTTTATGCTTAACCCAATAGCCCTAATGGTCCCATGCATCGAAACCGAAGCGAAATAACAAAAAAACCGAATCTGGACCGTACCTTGCGGCCGCAACCTTCGGGCCGCAAGGACCAGGCAATTCTACGCGGACCGCAAGGTCTGACCGGGTCAGACATTGCGGCCGGTACCCCCCACCGCGAACTTGGTCCGGTTTTGTTAAAAATCGTTCAAAACCATTTTGCGACCTCCTGAACATCATTTTCGACCCCCGATCTATTTTCCTAGACTTCTAACACATCAAAGATCATAACTTGTTAATGTCATATTTTTTTTATTTTATTATCTATTTATTAATTATTTATTTGATTTCTTGTAAAAGTTTACAAACGAAAAATCCTTGCGACCTTATAAACCATTTTATTAATACCCGAATAATTTTTTTTAGATTCTTTACACTCCCAAGACAAAACCTTGTTAACCTAAACATATTTTATTTATTAGATTATTTATTACCTAATTATTTTAATTTCGGTAGTTTTTCGGTAATATCATTATTTAAAATAATCTCGCGACCCTCCGGACTCGATTTTGACACTCGATCCCATTGTGTAGAATCATAGGAATCTTTTTAAGGTCATGCTAATTATTTCTAATGTTATTATTTATTTATTGTGTTTATTATGATCTTTAATCAATTTAATTTCCTAAATAAAATTTATACAAACCTAGATTATATTCTTTTTATTAAAAACTTTTATTTAATAAGAGTTCCTTGCTTTATTAATAACTTGTTGGTCATACAGGACTAAGGGCAACGGCCCATTCATAAAAGGTTACGTGATTTTTATGTTTATTGTTTATTTCAATTATTATTCTGATTACTTATCTATTATTCCAACCTCTGATTGATATGTTAGATTGGACCCTAGAGACATGGGGTGGTATGCGAAATAGAAATCACCTAGATGATGCTAGGTAATGGATGAATTGGAAAGTTTTTGTTTTAGATTGCCTGCAGGCGTGATTTTGAGATATGATGAGATTTGTGATGAGATTTAAACTGGCGAGAGTCCAGTGATGAATTGATAGACTGGCGAGAGTCCAGTGATGATTGTGAAGTGGTGTATAAGATAGGCGAACCCTAGTTATGATTCAGGCATGATAAGCTTATCCCTTGTTGTAGTTATTGGGGGTGCACACTCGGTAAATAACTTAGGTGTACCTGCGACAGCAAAGGGAAGTGATCTCATGGGACCGAGCATGGCTAGCGGTTGGGGAGGAAAGATCTCGTGGATGAGATCTTAGATCACACGACAGGATAATGGATAGTAATAAATCAATTCATGTGGAAACATCTCTGTTTTACTTCTTCGTACCATGTTTATCCTGCTGATTGCTAGTTGTAAAGTAAGAGGGGTAGTTGGGTTGGATTATTTTACTGGGTGATTTATCACTCACGGATACGTCAGTATCCTGGTAAATCGATTGCTTTGGCGATCAATTTGCCAGAGGGCGCAGGATTCGATGGAGGGGATTCAACGATGGTGCAGTTCGACACGGGAAGAATATCAGGAATGGAGATTGAGTATGATTGGGATCCGTATCAAGCCTAGAGTCGGCTCTGAAGATAATGTATTTTGAATCAGTAAATTTATCTTGAGATTGTAATAACAAAACCTTAATTTCGGAAAATCATATTTATTTAGCCAAATTTTCTTATGAAATCATTTTATTTTGCTTCCGAAAAGTCGGGGCGTTACATGTTTTTAATCATGAGAAATTATCAGTGAATAGCAGATTGTATACCAAAAATAAATGTATTGAGTTGATCAGAGAGTACCATGAGCTCTTCTGAAGAAAACTCTTTTGGATAAAAGTCAACAAGGTAAATCAAAATTTTCTTCGAAAAGCAAGAAAATGAGTTGGATGGATTCAAATATGCCACAAAAAGTAGCAATTTGATATTTTTCTTGATGAAACAAGCATTTAATTCTTGAAGGGGTCCATTGATTTAGTTGGAAACCCTTGATAATACAATAAACAATAAATTCAGTACCTAAAAATTTCAAATCTTCCAAAATCTTTTGAATAGGTGTAAAACAAAAAAAGTAGGCGGTAATATTCCAGGGGGCATGTGACCCCTGGGCCCATGCTCCCTCCGCCCGTGACTATATTCATTTTTGCTTGATAAATAAAAAATTGACAGAATAGAACAAAGCTAAGAAAATATATAAATTAAAACTATATCTACTAACGTACCTTGTGAGCCAATTTCTCAGATCTCAGGAGTAAATATATAAATTAAAACTACTTCTCAGGAGTAAATATATAAATTAAAACAACTTCCCAGCATTTATACAATAACATTTCAATTGAAAATTTCGCAAACCTTTGTACCAGTGCCTTCTACATCGGACAATTTCTCAGATTTCATAAAGACTTACGGGAACAGAATGCGAAAGTGTTAATAAAACAAAAGAGAGTCTTCCAACTTATTGAGACTCTTTTCCAGGAAACGTTAAAAGCACCAGCAGATACCAAAGAACAGAAAAGAAAAGGAAAAGAAAAGATAAAACATCCAACGTCTGATTCTTTAACCATATATTCCGACGTCTCTCGTCAATCTCCCACGGCCCAGTGCTGCATGGCCTCATCCATCCAGCCTACAGCAACCCCCCCTCATGCAGCAACTCGGGGATATCGATCCCTCCATGGTATGCCGTGGGGGCCTCGTGTGCCTCCGGCTGAACTGCAGGTGGATGAACTACACCCTGGACCCCGCCGTGGTGGTGTCCGAAGCAGCCTGCAATGGCCATCCGTAATGATGCGAAAAGGGTCAGTAGTAACACGATGCCGGCAAGCACGGAGCATATGGACATCCAGATCATCCACCCCTGCCCCATACCCGGCGGGGTGGGAAGCACGATGTAAATGGCTGGACCCTGCAGAGCTGGTGGTGGTGGTGGTGGAAGGGAGCTCAGACCGACAACCAGAACCACAGGTAAGAGGACTGCCAAGGCAAAAATGAACATGATCTTCAATTTTTGCGTATGGTGTGGTAGTGTGGTTTGGTATCGTGGAGTAAGCTCCCCACTTATAGAGGTAGAGGTGCATGCCTGGTGTCTCTCTCTCTCTCTCTGAATTGAAAGTGATTAAGAAAGCGTATCGCCGATCACTCTAGGTGGGTACGATTGGTGTGTTATTTTGAAAAACGTGACACAAACAACAATGACACGGAAAAGAACGCGCACGAAAAAAGCACGAAAAAAGCACAAGCTGTTATATTTTTTTTCTAGGGAATGACTTTGGTGTCTCCGGTCATTTAGGGGACATTGTAACTTTTGGCATAACAAAACCATTATGAGCATAACCAAAACTCATTACAAGCATAACAGAATCATAGCATGGTATAACTTGTTTGTTATGTCTTGGTTGGTGTTATGCCTTTTTTGGGTTCTGTTATGCTTGTAATGGGTTTTAGTTATGCTCATAATGGTGAAGTTATGCCAAAAATTACGGTATCCCCAAATGATCGGGGACACCATAGCATTGTCCTTTTGTGTAAATTACTTTCAACGATTAATAATTTTGTTTTATCAATTAAAAAAAAATCTCCTTGGTCACTGGTCTGAACTGTGGAAAACCTTATTCCAATTATTAATATGCATGCATGTGTAATTTTATTTGTCTTCCCCAAGCTTCTCTCTCTAGATAAATAATTATCATTTACAAAAAATTACTTACTATATCTACTTTATATTACTAACGTACCTTGTGAGCCAATTTCTCACATTTCAGGAGTAAATATATAAATTAAAACAACTTCCCAGCATTTATACAATAACATTTCAATTGAAAATTTCGCAGACCTTTGTACCAGTGCCTTCTACATCAGACAATTTTTCAAATTTCATAAAGACTTATGGGAACAGAATGCGAAAGTACTGTTAATAAAACAAAAGAGAGTCTTCCAACTTATTGAAACTCTTTTTCAGGAAACGTTAAAAGCACCAGCAGATACGAAAGAACAGAAAAGAAAAAGAAAAGATAAGATAAAACATCCAACGTCTGGTTCTTTAACCATATAATCCGACGTCTCTCGTCAAGCCCCCACGGCCCAGTGCTGCATGGCCTCATCCATCCAGCCTACAGCAACCCCCCCTCATGCAGCAACTCGGAGATATTGATCCCTCCGTGGTATGCCGCGGGGGCCTCGTATGCCTCCGGCTGAACGACAGGTGGATGAACTACACCCTGAACCCCGCCATGGTGGTGTCCGAAGCAGCCTGCAATGGCCCTCCGTAATGATGCAAAAATGGTCAGTAGAAACACGATGCCGGCAAGCACGGAGCATATGGACATCCAGATCATCCACCCCTGCCCCATACCCGGCGGGGTGGGAAGCATGATGTAAATGGCTGGACCCTGCGGAGCTGCTGGTGGTGGAAGGGAGCTCAGACCGACAACCAGAACCACAGGTAAGAGGACTGCCAAGGCAAAAATGAACATGATCTTCATTTTTTGCGTATGGTGTGGTAGTGTGGTTTGGTATCGTGGAGTAAGCTCCCCACGAGTAAGCTCCCCATTTATAGAGGTAGAGGTGCATGCCTGGTGTCTCTCTCTCTCTCTGAATTGAAAGTTATTAAGAAAGCGTATCGCCGATCACTCTAGGTGGGTATGGTTGGTATGTTATTTTGAAAAACGTTGCACAAATAACAATGACACGAAAAAGCACGCGCACGGAAAAAGCACATGCAAGCTGTTATATTTATTTTCTAGGGAATGACTTTGGTGTCCCCGGTCATTTTGGGGACACCGTATCCCCGGTCATTTTGTGGACACTATAACTTTTGGCATAATAAAACCATTATGAGCATAACCAAAACTCATTACAAGCATAACAGAATCATAGCATGGTATAACTTGTTTGTTATGTCTTGGTTGGTATTATGCCTTTTTTGGGTTCTGTTATGCTTGTAATGGGTTTTAGTTATGCTCATAATGGTGAAGTTATGCCAAAAATTATGGTATCCCCCAAATGACCGGGGACATCATAGCATCATCATTTTGTGTAAATTACTTTCAACGATTAATAATTTTGTTTTATCGATTAAAAAAAAATCCTCCTTGGTCACTGGTCTTTACTGTGAAAAAAGTTATTCCAATTATTAATATGCATGCATGTGTAATTTTATTTGTCTTCCCCTAGCTTCTCTCTCTAGAAAAATAATTTTCATTTACAAAAAATTATTTACTATATCTACTTTATATTACTAACGTACCTTGTGAGCCAAGGAAAGCAACTAATTAATGAAGAAATTTTTTTCTGCAAGACACATAAGCATCATGCTTTACAACTACACAAGACAGAAACATAAAACGAGTCTGAATAGAATGTCTCCATCGGAGTGTTGAAAAGGGCAAACACCAATATGAATATCTCGTATATTGACCTTGAAGATGGTTCAACTCTAGGATTGGGCCCCTAGTCACATAATGTGTGTAGTGAGTGCGAGCGGGAACGAGTGCGGAACAAGTGCGCGATCGTGAAAGCGACTTCCGAAAATGTCTCAAATTATTAAAATTCTCGAGAGCAAAGATTGACAGTGGGATTTAAAAGCGAGAATTGAGAGCGGGAGGTTGGAGCGTTAGGGTCCTGTTGTAGAATTATGTGACTTAAAGGATGACAATCTCACCCGAATCGATCCACACCGGTCGGAGTAAATTTTTTCGATTCTATAATCGGGTTAAGTTTTGATTTTTAATTATAAAACATTGGCTGGTCGAGTTCGATTTTACATAATATTTGCACCCAAAACTCGAACCAAACCTGAAGCCGTAACGTAAAACTCATTTACATAAAGGTCCACGGATCTGGAGTTGGCCGTGTTGCCCCTCAAAATGGCAGCACCGTGTTGTCCACTCCGAGCGCGGCCCACTTTGGTCTCACTTCAATTAATCAAAATTGTTCACTTCGCAGAAATTGTTAAGCAGAATAAGTGTACCTTTTATTGGTGGAAATTGGTGGCGGCAATCAAGCACAGGGTACGGTGAACGAGGATTCGGCTATCGTTCTTGAGTCAATTGTGAGGATTCTTAATTGTGTAGTAAGTTCGATTGTAACTGTACAATGTTTTTCTATAGTGTTTGATTCATTTCCGTGGTTTTTGCCCATTTAGGATTTTTTCACGTATATCTTGTGTTCATCATTATTTTTCAATTCTTATTGCTTGCTTGGTGATTGGTTATCGAAATAGAAATTTCAATTGGTATCAAAGCGGGTCACTCATTATCTATAGGAGGTTTTTCCTGAGCGGATCCTTAGTCATGATGAACACGAATCTGAATATGAATCAGTTATCTAGTCGTATATATACCGATTTCGGATAGTGAGAATTTCGATTATTGGAAATCGAGGATTAAATCTGGGATTCATATATCGATGGATACGTATGTCATGTGAAAACCGTACAAGGGAAAGAGGTTCAACTTCTGAGTTGTCTGTTAAAGAAAAGGCAAAGCTACAAGCAAATAATCGAGCCTTGGATATTTTATTCACTGCTGTAGATCGATGTGAATGAGCATTTTTTTTTTTTGGGTAAGTTAACATTTTATAACAAACCACAAGAAAACTTCTATCCCTGGGCCAAACCTTAGGAGAACACAAAGCAACTAGATACACTCAAACTAGAAGCACAGCTCAACTCCTACTTGTAGACACCCCAATTTGGACTTGTCAAATTTCCTTAATTTGTGCCCTCGGGGCTCCCCGATGATGAAATAGGGTCAAAACGAACCTTGGCAAACTTGGACGATACTTCTTGGACTTTTTCAAAATCAAAACATTCCTTTTTTCTCGACACCCTGAGGGTAAAATTGGCACACATTTTAGCATATAAAATATATTTGAATGAAACCAATTGGGTTAAAAAGAGGACTTAACGAGCTTTCCAACGCTTCGAAAAACACCCAAAACCGAGTTCGGGAGTGTCTGTGGCGCCCTTCTGAAGTTGGGCTGCCACTCCCAAGCGCTCGGGACCACTCTAGAGCGCTCGGGAGTGACACTCCCAAGCGCTTGGGAGTGCTGACTGACCAATGCATGTCGAGCTTGGCCTTTGACCACCGCTTTTCAGGCTTTTCAGGCTTTTCTGACCCATTCAGCGTTCAACCTGGTCCTGCCTGATTATTCAGATGGGGCAGGAATATCATCATGCCTCTTTTCCCCCCAAAACTATTTTCTCTTTATTTTTGATTTATTTTTCAAGTTTCAAACTCAATTTCTCCTCCCCTATAAATACCCCTTCATTCTACACCATTAGGACCACGAAAATTGCTCCTTCTCTCTCCCCCATTTGCAGAAAATCCTGTTTCAAACACCCTCAAATATTTTCAACTCAAAACATTTTTCAACTTTCATTTTCAAGCAATTTTCAAGAAAAATCCAAACATCACAAAAGCATTTGAAGTCTTAGACTTCATCTTTTCTACTGTTTTTCAGTCCTTACTCAAGCTACCACATCCATCCAAGAAGTATTGTTCAAGCACAAAAGGTATAAAATTTCATTTTTGTACCTAAAGCCACTGTTTTTCCCTATCTGAGGGAGATCAGTGGCTCATACCAGTTCTTCATACTGGTTGTGAGCCACCTGATCTTGGTTTAACAACAAGAGCAAGAGGCTACAAAGGTTTTTTTTCAGTCCACTGGCCTCACTCTCGAGCGCTCGGGACCATTCAGGAGCGCTCGGGAGTGTTTACATGCCATTACAGTTCACTACTTCCCGTGTTTTGCCATTCTTCTGATCTTTCAAATGCAGGGATGTACCCATTTGTTCTCAAAAGTATATATCTGCTGTTGTTAAGGCAGGGATGCATGATCTGGAAGATTGAGGGCCCATCTCAGTCTTTCAAATCCTCCGCTGAGCCAGTAGTACACTTAATAGCATTTCAGTTTACGTCTTGGTATTCTATTTTTCTGGCAGTATTAGTATGTGAATATGTCTAAACCAAACTTGCAGGATGAGGTTCTGGAACTCCCAAGCGCTCGGGACCACTCCCGAGCGCTCGAGAGTGAATACAGTGACAGGGTTCCATTTTCAGTCATCTTGTATTTTGCATGGCCATTTCACCCTCTCCTGTACACATGCACATGCAGGCACTTCCTACATGGTATTACTGTGGATACTTGCTAGCTGGTTAAAATGAAACAAAATCCCTTTTAAAAATCCCACAAACGTTTAGTAGAGACCGATCTCGAATCGGGCGAGGGGGGTGCCGTAAAACCCTTCCCCCCTCGTAACATGGCTTCCGAACCCTCAAAATGATCTCTGGTTTTCAATTTCAAATCAACGGTTTTCCAAACAAAACGGTTTCTCGGGTGATATACCACAAATCCGGGTGGCGACTCTTTCAACTCTTCAAACCATGTTTTTCTCAAAAAGGGAAATATATTTTTTCGGGCTGGTAGCCCACAGTGGCGACTCTGCTGGGGATGTTTAATTAATACTTGAGAAAAAGTTGGTTTGTTGATAAAACGGCCCGCTTTCCTTAAGTATCAATTAAACTTGTGAGCCAAGCTTGAAAAGCGTTTGTGGCATTTTCAAAGGGATTTTGTTTCATTGTCTATTTCTTGTATATATCTTGTGCAACCTCGCTGTTGTGTTTCGGCAATCCTACCCGGCTTGCCGGTGATAGGGAATCCCGGAATGCTCAGCAACCCTCGACCGTGATGAGTCATCCCTACCGTTTGTACCATTATTGGGTGTACGCTCAATAGTGGGAGGTATACTTTGACTCTAGTCCGGGGAACCCCCTTTCAAGCCAAAACCGGCCTTTGTACATGCTTAGCAAGCCATAGATCCTTCCAAACTAGGACAGGGACTCGCAGGGTAGGATTATATGCTATATCTTGCCTGCATGTTACTGCTTTCTGCATCTCACCATGCATCTCATTCATGTCATGCCGTCATGCTGTCTGTTCAATTTCGAGTCCTGCGCTCTTAATCTCGCTCGCACGGTCTGTAGAAGGTTGCCGAGGCCCGATGATGAGTCGTGCACCCCGGTGTACGTTATCGGAACTACATGAGTCCTTAGAACAATGAGACTTTGGGAAATCAGAATATACTAAGTTCTTGACTAATGCCTAATCGAAATTTCAACGGAGAATAAGGATTAACAAGGAAAACGACGCCGTGATGCCACTTTACTTACACCACTCTGGCTAATGGCACCATGTCACTGACACCACGATGGTTGGGGTATCACGTCGTCTATACTAAGTTATTCCAAGTTCAAAATTGAAACTTCGAACGAGGACTAGTTGAATACTTAGTTCATTTTGACATCTCTTAAAATTTGTCGTTCTGAACGAAGGATACACCCTAAAAGAAATTCTGAGGAATTAGGCAACCTTTGAAAGACCGTGATCTTATCCTGCTTGCACATCGCACCTTGCATCTTACGCTTGCTTTCGTGTCTCATATAGAACTCTTAGACTCGCTCGTGCAGCCTGTTTAGGATTGCCTTGACCGATGATGAGTCGTGCTTTTTAAAGGCACGTTGTTGAAATTAATTAGTCCTTGGAACGACGAGGTTTTGGGGATATCAAAATTCATTAAGTCTTCAACACATTCTTAAATCATGCATTCAAGATTAACAAAACAATTAGGCTACAATGTCATGATACCCACACCACCCAGGTTGTAGTGCGAAGTCACTTACGCCGCTTAGGCTCATGGCGCCATGCCACTTACGCCGCCCCGGTTACGGTATCATGTCATTTACGCTAAACGATTTTTGAAACCAGAACAGAAATTTCGGCTAAAAAATGTTAAAGACTTAATTTGTTTTGATATCTCTCAAATCTTGTCATTCCTAATCAAAGGATACACATTCAAAAGAATCTCTGAGGACTAAGGCAATCCTTCATAGGATGTCATTTCTTGAATCAGGGTCTAGGAGACCATAAATCCATGGAGTTTGGGATACCTCTGGTGTTCGCCGTGCCCGAACGGCTCCCTCTAGCTCCATCTAGCCTTAAGTGCATCTTCCAGCAATCTTATTGCTCTGTCTCGGATGGTCTTAGATAAGGAGATTGGCTCTGATTCCCAACGTGAGGAATTAAACCTGCCTGACACCGACTTACCCGTGACTGTTGGAACTTTCCGTAAAGTGCGATCCCTTGAGTCGACGATGACAACACGTCAATTACAACTCTTTTTTATTCAACATGCATTTTTTGCAATAAATCATAACAGGGGCACGTTCTGAGCTCGCTTTTTGCTTTACTGTCAGCACTGGGCCACCCATCCTAAAAGAAAACCCTACCCTCATAGACTCAGAATTTGTGGGAAGATATGGAACAGCCGGTGGAAAATTTGAATGGGGAGCATCCGAACGGGGAACTGCCAACAGGAAATTTGAATGAGTTGGATCAAATCCGAACCTCTATTCAACAGATGGGTGAACGAACAGACAACCAGATTACCCAGTTGATGCTCATGATAACCGGGGTTGCCAGACGACTTCCACCTCCACAAAACCCAGAAACACCCCTCGAAAATAATCATGAACCACCCTCTGAACCAAACTCCCAAAGTCCAGAAATGGCCACCATCGAAGCCAAATTATCCCAACTTGAGCTGTCCTTAGCCAGAAGCGAAAGAATCACCTCAATTGGTTTCGACTTCGACGAACTCTGCCTTTTCCCGAATGCCAGACTACCCAAGAAATTCAAGCCAATCGACTTCACTAAGTTTGACGGGACCGGTGATCCAAAAGCACACTTGACCAGTTACATTGGGGCACTTTCCATGTGGGGCTTGGAGAAGGACGCCATGGCCCAAATGTTTTCTCAAACACTGGTTGGACATGCCTTGCGCTGGTTCACTGCCTTGGAAGTGACAAAGAAGAAATCTTGGGAAGACATCTGTGAGGCTTTCGTGGCCCAGTTTGACTATAACATCCAACTTGAGGTCACCATCCGAGAGTTGGAATCAATAAAGATGGAACCGAGGGAGTCTTTTATGGATTTTATTCGAAGATGGAGAGCAAAGGCTGTTCAGATGAAGGACAAACCCTCGGAGAAAGATCAAATTCGAATGATTGTCCGAAACCTCCAGCCCGCACTTGCCAGACACATGAACCTAGCTCAAGCCTCTTCCGACTTCAAGACATTCTTCGAAACAGGCCTGGCCGTCGAAGAAGCTGTTCAGTTGGGCATCCTCGAAAATGCTGATTCCTTCCTAAAGACAGAAAATGTAGACCCCGACAGCAGCAACATGTTGTATGGTTACACCGACTTGCCATCTGACCCTACACATACCGACCATGTCCGGACCGAGCTCGTTAACCAGATCATTGCTCAAGCCACCAAGCCTAAACAACCTCGTGTCTTTTCCGAGTTTTTCGTACCACTATCCATGGTATTCGAAAGACTTGTCGAAAGTGGAACCATCAAGCCACTCCTGCCAACTCCCCTACCTCAAAAGCTCCCAGCCTACCACAACCCAAATGCCTTCTGCGCCTTCCATCAAATGCCCGGTCACGCTACCAATGACTGTCACCGTCTCCGTCACAAGATCCAAGACTTAATCGACAACGGAACCATCCCAGTGCCGGACCTCAGATCTAGAGGAGGATTTTGAGTGCAGAAAAGCATGAATGGAATTGCTCACGAGTTTGGGAAACTTTTGAGTTTCGAGTCGAGTCTTTGTCTTTCAATTTCGAGTCAGTTTGTACTTTGGGTCTTTCATGCTTCCGTATCTGTATGTTTTCAAATTCAAGTTTGTAGTCAAAAAAGAAAAACCAAAAAGAGAGTCAATTTCGTAGGCCTGAACCACGTTATGACCTGATTCCTTTGCAAGAAGGATACGTAGGCAGCCTTATCCCGAGGCCCGGTCATGTTCATTTGAGTCGATTCCAAAATTCGGTCACGATCTTTCAAGTCAATGTCGAGCTTCTTGAGTCGAAATTGTGATAATAAACTCACGTTTTGTGATAATCCCTTAACTTGGAATTGTTTTTCACCATCAATTGAGAAATCAAAACACGAGATACTTTGCCCTTGCAAGAAGAAGAATTTCATGGGACCACACCCTGACGCCGTCAAGAAGCAGCACCTTGGCCCAAGAAAAAGCTCGCTAGATCAAAACCTCAAAATCAGATCTAGGCAAAAGTTAGAGCACACATATCCTTTAACTTGCATCTAGGATCCAGTTATCGAGTTGTGCAATTCAAAATGAAGAAAGGCATTCTTTTCTTTTATCACACGCTTGAAGATATATATCCATTGATAACCCCCTTTGAGCCTAAATCAATTTCTTTGAAAGAACCCAGCTAGGCAGCTATCCCCCACACTGGGGTAAAATGAAGAAGACGAAAGTGCCAAGCACCTGACCATCATCGGCGCGTCAGGATTCAAAAGCGCAAAAATGCCAAATGCATACGCACATTGAGATGCAAAACATCGAAGGAAAAATCAGAGAAAACTCAAGGATCAACTAAAGTGCCAAACACATCGGCACAACAAGTGTGAAGGAAAGCAAATGAAAGAAGGCGCCTATCAAAAGCAAAGAAGGCACAAAATTATGCAAGATGGCTGCTAGCTCTCGGAACCTAAGGAAAATGAAAATTTCGAGCCTATTATCCTTTCTTTGTTGAGCCAAAACCTTGGCCACGTTACAACCCGAATAAAGTCCTGTCAGATTGAAAAACACAACTTGATAACAAAAATCCTGGACAATAGGAGAAAACAAGAAGAAGCGCCAAGGCATTTTCTAAATCCATGGGTTGTCGTCAGCAACCTGGAGCATGATTTCTAATAAAAGTCCTCGTGTTTTGCCAAAACATTTCAAACCCTCGAATGGGAAAATCATCAAAACTTGATTTTATCATGACAATTTCAAACATTAAATTCTCAAATAATCAAACTCCTCGTCCAGTCAAGGTCTTCGTTAAGAGTCAGTCTTCTGATAATGGGTCTTTCTTGTCCTTTGAGTCATCTGGGCTTTGTCCAAATTCACACAAGGTCATTGAGGCCCCAACTCGTGAGAGAAACTCCAGTACATGGAAGAACCCGCACTTGTGCTCATGACAAAATTGGTTGCTGAAACTATCAGTGGAATCAAGGAAAAGAACTGAGGCACATTGGCCCAATGCCATCAATCACTGCAAGCGTACAACCAACCTCAAGACTGGGGCATGCATGCTCAAAGCTCAAGCCCTGATCAAAGTCAACCTCAAACCAGCTTCAACCCAAGCCCTGGCTCCAGCTCAAACCCGACTTCCATCCAAAGACAGATTCCGTCCCAGTTCCCAAGGTCCTGAAAATACCAGCCCGCTGATCAAAAGCAGTAAAGCAGAGGGGATACTTAGACATGTCCTTTGTTTTTCAAAAAATAAAAGTAAAAAAATACCATCGTTGTTGTCAAAAGTCGAAACACGGGTCTCACTTTCTAACCTCGACCTCTCACGGTCGCCTTCTTCCTTCATATTCGTCAACATGACTGCTCATCTGCTGTCATAGATTTGGCATCGTCCTGAGGGACACCCTTCAATCATCCGCTGCCATAGATTTGGCACCTTTCATATTCTGCCACAAATTTGGCGCTGTCCTGAGAGACACACTTTAATTTCAGATTCAAGCTTCCTTCAAAATTCAAGCTTCTTTCAAAATTCAAGCTTTTCAGATTCAAGCTTTCTTCAAAATTCAAGCTTCTTCCAAAAATTCAAGCTTTTCAGATTCAAGCTTTCTTCAAAATTCAAGCTTCTTCCAAAAATTCAAGCTTCCTTCGCCACCCTTCAATCGTCTCCCGCCATAGATTTGGCACCCTTCAATCGTCTCCCGCCATAGATTTGGCACCCTTCAATCGTCTCCCGCCATAGACTTGGCACCCTTCAATCGTCTCCAGCCATAGATTTGGCACCCTTCAATCATCTCCCGCCATAGATTTGGCACCCTTCGATCATCTCCCGCCATAGATTTGGCACCCTTTCATCTTCTGCCATAGTTTTGTCACCGTCCTAAGGGACATCTCCCCGGTTTTCTCCAGGTTCTCCGCCGCCAGAGATTTGGCGCTGTCCTGAGGGACACCTTTCTATCATTTGCTTGCATGTCTGCATGTCTACATGTTTGCATTTGCCCCAAAGAACTACGCTGGTCTGATCCTTGCAGAAAAGGGTACGTAGGCAGTCTGAAAAGACGCGACCGCATGCATCAAATGTTTGTGTCTTCGCTTGCATTTGATTTTGAATTGAGGATTTGATTTGGCTCGAATTGGGCTGTCTCAATCTTTGGACGTCACTCGTATCCATTCATGATGTCGAGCGTCGCCCAAAGAGGGGCAACTGTAGACACCCCAATTTGGACTTGTCAAATTTCCTTAATTTGTGCCCTCGGGGCTCCCCGATGATGAAATAGGGTCAAAACGAACCTTGGCAAACTTGGACGATACTTCTTGGACTTTTTCAAAATCAAAACATTCCTTTTTTCTCGACACCCTGAGGGTAAAATTGGCACACATTTTAGCATATAAACTATATTTGAATGAAACCAATTGGGTTAAAAAGAGGACTTAACGAGCTTTCCAACGCTTCGAAAAACACCCAAAACCGAGTTCGGGAGTGTCCGTGGCGCCCTTCTGAAGTTGGGCTGCCACTCCCAAGCGCTCGGGACCACTCTAGAGCGCTCGGGAGTGACACTCCCAAGCGCTTGGGAGTGCTGACTGACCAATGCATGTCGAGCTTGGCCTTTGACCACCGCTTTTCAGGCTTTTCAGGCTTTTCTGACCCATTCAGCGTTCAACCTGGTCCTGCCTGATTATTCAGATGGGGCAGGAATATCATCATGCCTCTTTTCCCCCCAAAACTATTTTCTCTTTATTTTTGATTTATTTTTCAAGTTTCAAACTCAATTTCTCCTCCCCTATAAATACCCCTTCATTCTACACCATTAGGACCACGAAAATTGCTCCTTCTCTCTCCCCCATTTGCAGAAAACCCTGTTTCAAACACCCTCAAATATTTTCAACTCAAAACATTTTTCAACTTTCATTTTCAAGCAATTTTCAAGAAAAATCCAAACATCACAAAAGCATTTGAAGTCTTAGACTTCATCTTTTCTACTGTTTTTCAGTCCTTACTCAAGCTACCACATCCATCCAAGAAGTATTGTTCAAGCACAAAAGGTATAAAATTTCATTTTTGTACCTAAAGCCACTGTTTTTCCCTATCTGAGGGAGATCAGTGGCTCATACCAGTTCTTCATACTGGTTGTGAGCCACCTGATCTTGGTTTAACAACAAGAGCAAGAGGCTACAAAGGTTTTTTTTCAGTCCACTGGCCTCACTCTCGAGCGCTCGGGACCATTCAGGAGCGCTCGGGAGTGTTTACATGCCATTACAGTTCACTACTTCCCGTGTTTTGCCATTCTTCTGATCTTTCAAATGCAGGGATGTACCCATTTGTTCTCAAAAGTATATATCTGCTGTTGTTAAGGCAGGGATGCATGATCTGGAAGATTGAGGGCCCATCTCAGTCTTTCAAATCCTCCGCTGAGCCAGTAGTACACTTAATAGCATTTCAGTTTACGTCTTGGTATTCTATTTTTCTGGCAGTATTAGTATGTGAATATGTCTAACCAAACTTGCAGGATGAGGTTCTGGAACTCCCAAGCGCTCGGGACCACTCCCGAGCGCTCGAGAGTGAATACAGTGACAGGGTTCCATTTTCAGTCATCTTGTATTTTGCATGGCCATTTCACCCTCTCCTGTACACATGCACATGCAGGCACTTCCTACATGGTATTACTGTGGATACTTGCTAGCTGGTTAAAATGAAACAAAATCCCTTTTAAAAATCCCACAAACGTTTAGTAGAGACCGATCTCGAATCGGGCGAGGGGGGTGCCGTAAAACCCTTCCCCCCTCGTAACATGGCTTCCGAACCCTCAAAATGATCTCTGGTTTTCAATTTCAAATCAACGGTTTTCCAAACAAAACGGTTTCTCGGGTGATATACCACAAATCCGGGTGGCGACTCTTTCAACTCTTCAAACCATGTTTTTCTCAAAAAGGGAAATATATTTTTTCGGGCTGGTAGCCCACACTACTCCTACAAAGCAAAGAAGGAGTTACATCCCAATTCCTACATATAGAAAAAATTTCACTGGGATTGCCAACTGTGAAATTGCGAAAGAAGCGTGGGATATTTTAGTCACATGCCATGAAGGCATGAAGTAATTTCGTTACACTTATAAAACCCATTGCTGATCTACATATTAATTTCTTTGAAAACTTGATCTCTGTGAAAATCGATGCCTGCGTGATCGATTACTCCGTATTGATTTATGCCCTTTCTAATACTGGCTTTGCATAGTGATCGATTACTGTCAAAACTTTTGGCCATGGTCCAAGGACATTCTAGTAGAGTAGATACTACTACGTTTTCCTTTTTGCGAGAGTTAGTGGGGGGTGTTAGGGTTAGTACAGGGGATCCAGAGGCTATACATAGCCCTGGCCCCCAAAGGGCTTGCCCCTGTGGGGCTCGAACCCAAGACCTTCAACAAAGGGAAGGCAGTAACTTACCGACCGCACTAAGCAGTGGTTGTCGATACTACTACGTTTTCAACTCCTATGTAATGTGAACTTGTATCCTCAGGGCATTTATGAATGCACCAACTTATGCCTTTTCTGTAAAAAAAAAAAAAAGGAATGTTAAGAGGTTGTGCATGTCCTCAGCTCATGTATGATGTGGTTCTTGTCTTTGCTTCTTGTTCGATTCATATCTCAAGTTGTTAAATTGATCGAGCTCTTTCTTATTTTGCTTTATAGTTGGTTTAGAGTTCAGTTGTCAAGAGGTAAAAACCGTCCAAATATGGCATCGGTATTTCCACAGAAATCGAGGAGATTTATAGTTGAGTGATTACAAAATTTATCAGTTTCGGGTTGATCAGTTCAAACGCGGAGGGGATCTTACGAGGACATTAGCTACAATCAAGTCTTTGACATGGTTTGCTAAACCCCAGGTTTGATTTTAGAGTCCACTTCTATCATACTTTTATGTTTTGTCTCTCTAAATAAATCTCTTAAGATCACATTTTTAGAATAAAATCCAATTAGAAAAGGATATCCAATTAGAGATAAACTGCTCATGAGCATCATAGCATAGGTAAAAGGGGATGAGGAGACTCAACCTCTATCAGGTAACCTAGGCAAAACTTAGAGCATGAGAAAAAGAAAAACCAAGAGTGAAAACCCAACCCCCAAAGGTGGTGATTTTGGAACTACGTAAAAGGCATGATTCCCTGATTGGGATACGTAGGCAATCTCGCATCGAGATACAGCCCAAACATTTGGAGAGAGGAAAATATTAACAGGTTTGTACTCAATGATAGGCATAGCTAACCCTGCGTATTGAGCTCACAAAAGATGAGTATGCTTTTTTTGAAGAATTGACAACAAACAATAGACATAAGAATTACAGTTCATCCCCTCTAACCCAAAAGTCGTCAACACAATGGGTATGATACCTCAAAAAACTCTTAAGCTTGGCAATCAGGCTATGGAGCATGGCAAAAGCAAGAGACAGAAAATCAAAGACTAAGCATAGGAAGGAATGTGAAACAGGATGCCACTTGGCTAAAGCAAAACCTAGCTCCTTTGGGAAAATAGATGTAACGGCCGGATAATCAATATTTCGGCCGCAACAATGATCCTTCGGCCGAGTAATCGATTCTTCGGCCAAATGCTTTCACACAAATTACTGTCTGTCAGCAAAAACTTATTCAAAAAGCCATGTTCTGACTATCGCATACAAACTCAAGACATCTAGGGGCATAAAAAGCATTTCTCATTTCATAGACAAAAACTTGTTTACAAAACCATTGTTGTGGTTGCCTTCACTATACAAATATAGTTTCTGCCTATCTCCCACTAACTATGAACAGGAAAAAGAAAAAGCCCTCAAAAGCTAGGCGATCTCTGAGAAGAAGGCGAAGGCTGCTCATTGGTCCTCACATTCCCCCCACCAGCAGCCGGTACCCCCTCAGCCTCAAGCTGCAGCCAAAGAAGGATACAAACATTCAGACTCAAGGGATAATACATAGCAGATAAAGCTCATGAAGAAAGTCGTACCTCAAGGATCCTACGGCGCTGTCTCCGAACCAAAACCTCTGTACTCTGATAGGCGTGAAGCCATTCCTGCACTATCTCGGCAGGCACCTGTGGAACAGTCAAACATTACAAACATCTAAAGCAAGGGATACAATGCGAAGTGATGAAAGCTAACATGGAAAGCTAAAGATACCTGTGAAGCCCCGGCTGGCAAAGTGTAAAGCTGGGTCGTGCAAGGAGTCAGCGTCAGGCGCTCCTCCTCCCCATCATCTGAGTGGAAGGAGACAAACGAAGGAGCCCGTGGCCAAACAGGAGCAACGGGAGGAGCCGCAACAGAGGAGGTCAAGAAAAGACGGCAGTACTCCGTATAGTCACCTGCCTGGAGGAGTAAACCCGCCCAATCTCTGATCCGAGCATTCTTCAGATCTTCCTTCGACATCAAAGAAGTGGACCTCATAGATACTGGAGGAGAAGGAGGAACAAGCTGAAGAGCCTCAACGCGTGACCGCCACTGACTAGCCACTCGATCGCCTAAGTACCAGGCTCAGCAAAATGGTCCCTCGAGCAAGCTACGGGTCCGGTCCAGGACTCTACAACGTGCAAGAGGGGCATCCTCTGGTACACCACCCCAAGGGTCAAACTGTACCTACAAAGCAAGGACAAATCAGTCCCAATACAAGAATATGGAAGTCTAAAGGATAAGAGGTACAAAGAAAAAGGTACCTGATCGACCGTCAGTCGGTCCAAAACTCGCCGCCACTCGGGAAGGCTCAAAACTGGTGACCGTGGCCTCCGTTGCCCCATCAACCATCGCTCATAACGAGGTATGCAGTTTGCATCACCATGCCTAGTCTCAGGGGGAAACTGGAGAAGGTGCTCAAAAGCCCAGAGCTGAAAAGTAGGTTAACCAAAGCAAGTTCAGAACTAGAAAAAGCCAAAGTGAAAACAGAAGTACAAAGGAACGATACATACCTCAAGCACTCGAAAGTGACCACAAAGAATGGGACTCTTGTCCCGCGAACAAGCTCCAAGACTACCATACAAAGTGGCCAAAGCAGACGAGCCCCAGTCAAACTCCCGAATAGCTCCCAAGTGCTGCAGAGGAGCCAAAAACTGCGTGTGTACCGAACCATCCTTGTTGGCAAACAACGTTTGCCCAAGGAGGTAAAGAAGGAAGGCCCGCGTCAATTGCTCGGCACTCACCTGGGTCAGAATGTCAGCCACCATAAAAGTCTTGCTTAGCCAAGCAAGATCGATATGACCCCGGGAACGAACAGGGGACACCTTGCCCAGAAACCACCTCAAAGCACCCTCTCGCTCCCAAAGCCGGGGGTCAACTCGAAGAGCAACTTCGCCTACCCGCAGGCCAGTCAGCAAAGAAAAGTCACCCGGAGTGATAGTCATCTCGCCAGCAGCAGGAAAGTGGAAGGTATTGGTGGTATCCCACCTCCTCTCAACCAGCGATGTCATCAACGACCAGTCCATCTTCGGAACATTGAGGCCTAGAACGAACGCCTCGAAGCCTGCAGCACGTACTAGTTCTCGAGCCTGCTCTGGCAGTGTCAAAAACCACCTGTGTACCTCCCTGCCTCCACCGCGAGCTTCCAGCCTCCTGTTCCTCTGCCAAAGACAAAAGGGAGTTAATCTCATGATTGCATAAACAAAGGAAATGCTAAGGGGCGTCAAATTAACATCTAAAAGCATGCATTGCCTAGACAGGGGGCACAGTTATTTTAGTTTCCTTAAACAAAGACAAGTTCAACCCAAACATGGGTTCTTCTCATTCACGCTCCTAGCCCAAAGGGATTTTCATCCCGCAAACAAAAAAAATTCATTCTTAAAAAATACAAAGATTTCCAAAACTCTGAACTAAAGTAAACTTTTTACTTTTCAGGAAACTCACCGGCACGTTCAGAACGCTCAAGTGATGCTCAGGCTCTCTACGAACTATCTCGGCCTCTGGGCCACCAATAGGAGGGTGGTACTGCAGGAAACCACCATAACCCAGCCTACGCGAAGGAAGAATGTAGGTAGCGGCATCAAACAAACCAGGCTCCTCAATCGCCTCCTCGTTAGAAGACGAATACTCGCACCTACATGAAGGGTGCGAGGATGAACCCGCAACACCCGAAGATGGCGTGGCCATCACGTCCAAGCCAACAAAGGAAGAAAACCAACGGTTTCAAGCAACCGAAGCTGGCAGCAACAGCAACAGCGACAGCAACGGCGGCCGGAGGTGATGATAGCCGGCGGCGAGGGAGGAGAAGGATGGCGGCGAATGGGAATGAACGTCGGAGGAGGCAAACGAAGGAGAAAAGTAGGGGGAGGGGAAAAGATTAAATGGACCGTGAGATCGATTAAACCGAACTTAAATCGATTTTCTGACCTTTGGCTTTCTCACGGCCGATACATCGATTCCTCGGCCGAGACATCAATCCTTCGGCCGAGAGATCAATCTCCTGGCCTCCTATTCTATTTCCCTCAGCCATATCAGGTCTTGCTCTATGTACTGACTCAAAGCCACTACAGACTTCTAAGTCCTCAACTAACCAAGTAGCCTTGGGGGCACCCCCGAGCCAACACAACATAATCAAAACTAGCCTTGGGGGCATGTCCAAGCATGAGGAAGGTCTCTCTCCACAAACTGCTGGCCGAAGCAAAACAAGCAGCCCTGAGCTCAAAACTTTAGCAGCTCCATGCTCAATAACCTTGTGCACAGGTCGCTCAAGTCGCCCAGGCTCTATGCCCATATCAACTCACTCAGCGGCTCTATGCCTATACATACTCAGTGGTTCGAGGCCCATTACCATGTCCATCCACTCACCAAACACTGTGACTCCACCACTACTTCCACAGGCTCTAAGCCTATGTCTACCATCCCAGCAGCTCTACGCTCGCTATCACAGCAACAGACTCTACGCCTGTATACACTCACTCAGCGGCTCCAAGCCCTCGACTCAGCAGCTCTATGCTCGCTATCACTCACTCAGCGGCTCTAAGCCCATTACTTCAACAGGCTCGAAGCCTGTATCTACCATCTCAACTGGCTCAAAGCCATAACAATCAACTCAGCGGCTCGAAGCCCATTACCTCAACAGGCTCGAAGCCCTTTATCATAGCAGCTCTACGCTCGCTATCGCAACTTAGCGGCTCCAAGCTCATCGTTTCAACTGGCTCGAAGCCATACACAATCAAGTTCTTAACAGGCTCGAAGCCGATGTTTACCATCCCAGCAGCTCTACGCTCGCTATCACAGCAACAGACTCTACGCCTGTATACACTCACTCAGCGGCTTGAAGCCCTTTATCACAGCAGCTCTACGCTCGCTATCACAACTCAGCGGCTCGAAGCCCATTACTTCAACAGGCTCGAAGCCTGTATCTACCCTCTGAAATGGCTCAAAGCCGTAACAAACAATCTCAGCGGCTCAAAGCCCACTATCTCAACTGGCTCGAAGCCGTAAACAAGCAACAGGCTCTAAGCCGCCCCAACAATCAAGACATCTATTCTCAGGCTCTACGCCTGAATGCTCAAAAATCTAACATTTTTGAATGCTCAAGCTCTACGCTTGGATGCCCAACCACTGTGTACTGGATGCTCAAGTTATACACTTGAATGCTCAAGCTCTACGCTTGGATGCCCAACCACTGCGTACTGGACGCTCAAAGCCTGTACTTTGAATGCTCGGATTCTGCCGTCCAAATGCTCGAGCTCTACGCTCTGAATGCTCAAGTCCGGAACTTGATAGAAGCTCTAAGCTTTAAAACAAACACACACGCACAGGCCTGTGCACATATTGCATCAACATTATCACATCGAGTCTGCATCATCATATCTGTTCACATCTAACAACCATCATCGCACATATACACTCTGCATATCTCTACATGAAACAGGTCAACCCTGCAATTAACCGGCTCTGCGCCTCGGTTTTATTTGATCGGTTCAGCGCCTCGATCCTTTGGCTCCACGCCAACACTTATGATGGGAAAGCTCCATGCATAGACCATCAGAATGCAACCAGCTCTACGCTTCGGTTCAAATCACGTCAAGCTCTAAGCTCCGACAACTCAGGCCCTCGCCTCAAGACTGCATGCAGGCTCCACGCCTCAATCTAATCACCTCAGGTTCCACGCCTCAGTTCCTTCACCTCAGGCCCTTGCCTTATACCAGCTCCGCGCTTCGGTTCATCACGTCAAGCTCAAAACTCTGACACCACAGGCTCTCACCTTATGATCAATACCAGCTCCGCGCTTCGGTTCCATCAAGCTCTAAGCTCACCTCAGGCCTCCGCCTCAAGACCACAACAGGCTCCATGCCTCGATTCCATCACTCTCAGGCTCTCGTCTCATACCAGTTCCGCGCTTCGGTCCCATCAAATTCCATCACCTCGGGCTCTCGCCTTATACCAGCTCCGCGCTTCGGTTCAGCACGTCAAGCTCAAAACTCTGACAACTCAGACTCTCGCCTCATGACTACAACCGGCTCCGTGCCTCGGTTCCCTCATCTCCAAAAGCTCTGTGTTACTGGCCCTGGGCCCCCATATCTCAAAAACAACCGGCGTCCAACTCATCTCAGCAGATGGCTTGGATTCCACCCCATTACATCAATTCCTTCCAGCTCATTCGCAAGGATAGGCTACTCTACCGAGCTCTTCTCAGTCAAAGTAAGGATGATCAAGAAAAGCAAACGCACCTGCAGTGTACTGATCTACCCCAAAATACTAAGGAAGCTCTCCGCAAAAAACTCCCCAGGCAGCCCTGCGCTCCTTCAACTATCTTCCGCCAAAACCCTGGCTCAGTCTAGGTACGTCACACTACGGCTTTTTAAGCCCTAAGGTACGTCTTCTGTCTCTAAACCCTCCAAACTTTTATTTTTCTTTATTGCCTGAACTACGATTGGTCTGAATTTCCCTTGTGAAATACGTAGGCAGCCTCCCGGCCCGACCATAACCGAAAACCCCTTGGAATAGTGGTTGGACCAAATTGAGTTGCTTTTTACAGCTTTGACTCTTACTCAAACATGTCTCGCGATCCGTCTGAGTTCAGTCAAAGAGGGGCATCTGTAGACACCCCAATTTGGCCTAACGATTATTTCAAGTCCCACCTTGGGACAATCCCGATGATGAAACGGATACAGTGATTGTTGATTGCTTCTTTGAGAACCTTAGGACTTTCGGTAAGAACTTTGAGCCACTTAGAGGACCCAATTCAGAGCCATACAGCCTTTCAGACAGAAATATAGAAGCCTAGGAGAATCCATCTGTCGACCGTGACATCGATCCCACGGCCTTAACATCATTTCCTCACCCGAGCAACCTGTTGCTAGCAAAATCTCCCTGAGAGATCAATCCCTCGGCCGCAAGATCTATCCTTCGGCCGAGACATCCATTCCTTGGCCGTGATATCCTTTACTCGGCTGCCAGATCGACCTTTTCCCAGACTCTGGAACGTGTTCTGTCAGACGTTTGATCCGATTACACTACCTTCCCGATGCGTTCGGGCTACGCTCAGGGATTACGACGTAGAGTTAGAGATGCATTGCAATTGCAATTGCCATCTCGTGATTTGATTGGCCGGAGTGAGTCACCAATTGCCTATATAAAGGGCCTTTGGACTCCGAAAATATACACACAAAAATTATCAGAGTACACACTCTCTCGAGCCTCGAAACTCTGCACAAATACTCCCTCATACCCACTCTTCAAAAGCCCTAACCTCCCGAAGGCAGCCGTCAATCCGGCGATCAAACCCCGAAGTTCAAACCCTAACCCTAGGGTTTTCAATCAAGCAATCAGTCAATCACGCCCAATCCAAAGCAATCAAGCAACTGAGGGATCAAGGTGGTGAGGCCCAACGGCCTCTGGTTTGTTTTATTTATCGTTCTTACGCTTAATCATAACCTTCTGATCATCTGTTAAACGTATATTCTGGTGTGAGGAAGAACACCGACCGGGGCTTCGATCCCTCGGCCGGTACATTGAACCAGTGTGATTACTCGACCGTGACATCCATTCATCGGCCGAGTAATCGATTTCCTGGGACAGCTTTGTTTGCTTTCTGAATGCATGCTTCAATTATTGCACTGGCCCACTTCGCTTACTGTTTAAAGGAATAAATAAACAGACTATGTGTTGGAATTAAACAAAGCATCTACACGTCTTATGTTGAATGATTATGGGCCAGTCTCACGACTGGGCAAAGAGGGGTGCCTAACACCTTCCCCTTATTGTACTTTTGGCTCCCGTATCCAGAATCTCTATCTATTTTTCCAGTTTTAATAAACTGGGTGACAACTCTGTTTTGATGATAATCGCTATCATGTGGCGATGTTCCTAGCCATGGGAATATCCATGATTTTGATTTATGAAGCAAGCAACCAATTGAGCAAACAAATGTGATCAATCTGTATGGCGATGCCCCGTTTGGGAGGTGTCTACATAATTCATGCTGCCTCTTTGATGTTTATGCTGAAACGAAGCGATACGGTCACGCGGAGAGAATATTTCCGCGGAACCGTCCCCCCTCTTTTTTTTATGATTCATCAATTCAAACTTAACGATTATCGAAAAGAGATGATGCTAAGTAGCGAGAGGTCAGAACATGACCCGCGGGATTCAAACTTAGTGATTATCAAACAGAGATAATGTTAAGTCATGAGGGGTCAGAACATGACCCGCGAACCTCAGGCTTGACAATTATCAATTAAAGATAATGATGAGCCTCAGATGGCCAGAACGTGTCCCCCGATTTCAAACATAACGATTATCAAAAAGAGATGATGCTAAGTCGCGAGAGGTCAGAACATGACCTGCGGGATTCAAACTTAGTGATTATCAAAGAGAGATATTGTTAAGTCACGAGGGGTCAGAACATGACCCGCGCACTCCAGGCTTGGCGGTTATCAACTAGAGATAATGTTAAGTCTCAAACGGCCAGAACATGGCCCGCGGGATTCAAACTTAGTGATTATCAAACAGAGATAATGTTAAGTCACGAGAGGTCAGAACATGACCCGCGCACACCAGGCTTGGCGGTT
This sequence comes from Rhododendron henanense subsp. lingbaoense, assembly GCA_020567845.1. NCBI lineage: Eukaryota > Viridiplantae > Streptophyta > Magnoliopsida > Ericales > Ericaceae > Rhododendron > Rhododendron henanense. The sequence goes on from CM036312.1 coordinate 38,685,456, forward strand.
ATCAACTAGAGACAATGTTAAGTCTCAAACGGCCAGAACATGGCCCGCGAATTCAAGCTTAAGTGGTTGTCAAATGGAAATATCATTGCCAAAAAAAAAAGGAGGAGCAAGAGTACATGTATTATACTCAAGTGATATCATTGACACAAAGACAATCTTATTCCAATAATGCCAGTTTTATTCAAAAAAAGAAAGAAAGGAAACAGTACATGTGTTTTACAAAAAAAAAAAAAAAACAACAACAACAAGAAGACAAGAAGGAAAGAAGAAGGGGCAAGAAGGAAAGGCCCTAAGTTTTCCAGTCCGCGAAGACAAGCCCCTCTGGGTCAGGGGCCACAAGGTTTAGCGCCGCGACAGCTAGCTCCGCGTCCCACTGCATCACTCGGGCCTCAAAGCAGCCCTTTCTCCCGCGGCCCTCATGGCAGACTCCGCGCGCATAGCCAAGCCAGGTCAAACCCCAAGACCTGCATATCTTGTGCAACCTCCTGTAGAGCGGCTTCTGTCTCAGGAGTGAAGTCCCCAAAGCATAGTTGCGCCCAAGGGGTCAGCACATCGTGTAGGCTGGTAAGGAAAATCACCCTGAGCCGGGAAGACCGCGGATTGAAGGAGCCGAATGTCTCTGAGTGGGACCGGGCTATGGCATTCAGCAGGGGGTAGTAAGCCTCGCCTACAGGGAAGCCCGCGGGGAAGAGGCGGATTGGCTCCTCGGCCTCGGTGTCCATGGGGCCCTTCCCCAGATTTGGAACAGGGCTCTACTGAGGTTGAGATTGCTCCCTAGACTCCGCTACCTCTCTTTGCTCGCCCATTTCCAAGTTCAGATCAAGTGCGAAGTCTTCAAATGCTTGGCTTCCCTGTCCCCCCAAAACATCGTCAGAAGGCAGGAAGGTCATATCTTTAAATAAAGAATTCACATCTGAGTTAGTAATGGAGGTGGGCTTTCCGATAAAGGGAATAGAGTAGAAGAGATGCTTTCACACCCTACAGCAGCCAACAGCCTAACTACTATGAATCACAACTCTGTGACAAGTAGTATACTACTATGAACTCCGTTACAATATCAACAGATCCGAGTTCAAACCAAAAAAACATGTATCTTGGGACCTTTCCGAAGAAGGGAATAGAGTAGAAAAGATGCTTTCACACCCTATGGTAACCAAAAGCCGGACTACTAGGAATCACAACTCTGTGACTAGTAGTCTACTACTAGGAACTCCGTTACAAGATCAACAGCCCTTTTGGGACATGTCTAGGATCAATTATGTAAATCTGATTCGAGTTCAAACTTAGAAAACATGTATCTTGAGACCTTTCCGATGAAGGGAATAGAGTAGAAGAGATGCTTTCACACCCAACGGTAGCCAACAGACGAACTACTAGAAATCACAACTCTGTGACCAGTAGTCTACTACTAGTAACTCTGTTACAAGATCAACAGCCCTTTTGGGACATGTCTAGGATCTATCATGTAAATCTGATCCAAGTTCATACCTAGAAAACATGTACCTTGGGACCTTTCCGATGAAGGGAATCGAGCAGAAGATATGCTTTCACACCCTACGGTAGCCAGCAGCCAAACTACTAGGAATCACAACTCTCTGACCAGTAGTCTACTACTAGGAACTCCGTTACAAGATAAACAACCCTTTTGGGACATGTCTAGGATCTATCAGGTAAATCTGATCCAAGTTCAAACCGAAAAATCAAGTATCTTGAGACCTTTCCGATGAAGGGAATAGAGTAGAAGAAACGCTTTCACACCCTACGGTAACCAGCAGCCTAACTACTAAAAATCACAAATCTATGACCAGTAGTCTACTACTAGGAACTCCGTTATAAGATCAAAAGATTCGAGTTTAAACCTAGAAAACAAGTATCTTGGGGCCTTTCCGATAAAGGGAATAGAGTAGAAGAGATGCTTTCACAAACTACGGTAGCCAGCAGCCTAACTACTAGGAATAACAACTCTATGACCAGTAGTCTACTACTAGGAACTCCGTTACAAGATCAACAGATCCGAGTTCAAACCTAGAAAATATGTTTCTTGGGACCTTTCCGATGAAGGGAATAGAGTAGAAAAGATGCTTTGACACCATACGGTGACCAGTAGACTGACTACTAGAAATCACAACTCTGTGACCAATAGTCTTCTACTAGGAACTCCGTTACAAGATTAACAGCCCTTTTTGGACATGTCTAGGAGCTATCATATAAATCTGATCCGAGTTCAAACCTAGAAAACATATATCTTGGAACCTTTCCGATGAAGGTAATAGAGTAGAAGAGATGCTTTCACACCCTACGGTAGCCAGCAGCCTAACTACTAAGAATCACAACTCTGTGACCAGTAGTCTATTACTAGGAACTCCGTTACAAGATCAACAGCCCTTTTGGGACATATCTAGAATCTATCATGTAAATCTGATCCGAGTTCAAAACTAGAAAACCTGTATCTTGGGACCTTTCCTACGAAGGGAATAGAGTAGAAGAGATGCTTTCACACCCAACGGTAGCCAGCAGCCTAACTACTAGGAATCAGAACTCTGTGACCAGTAGTCTACTACTAGGAACTCCGTTACAAGACCAACAGATCCGAGTTCAAACCTAGAAAACATGTATCTTGGGACCATTCCGATGAAGGGAATAGAGTAGAAGAGATGCTTTCACACCCTACGGTATCCAGCAGCCTAACAACTATGTATCACAACTCTGTGACCAGTAGTCTACTACTAGGAACTCCGTTACAAGATCAACAACCCTTTTGGGACATGTCTAGGATCTATCATGTAAACCTTATCAAGTTCAAAGCTAGAAAAACTGTATCTTGGGACGTTTCCGATGAAGGGAATATAGTAGAAGAGATGATTTCACACCCTAAAGTAGCTAGCAGCCGAACTACAAGGAATCACAACTCTGTGACCAGTAGTCTACTACTAGGAACTCCGTTACAATATAAACAGCCCCTTTGGGACATGTCTAGGATCTATCTTGTAAATCTGATCTGAGTTCAAACCTAGAAAATAAGTATCTTGGGACCTTTCCGATGAAGGGAATAGTGTAGAACAGACGCTTTCACACCCTACGGTAGCCAGCAGCCTAACAACTTGGAATCACAACTCTGTGACCAGTAGTCTACTACTAGGAACTTCGTTACCAGATCAACAGCCCTTTTGGGACATGTCTAGGATCTGTCATGTAAATCTGATACGAGTTCGAACCTAGAAAACATGTATCTTGGGACCATTCCGATAAAGAGAAAAGAGAAGAAGAGATGCCTTACACACCCTACGGTAGCCAGCAGCCTAACTACTAGGAATCACAACTCTGTGACCAGTAGTCTACTACTAGGAACTCCGTTACAAGATAAACAGCCCTTTTGGGGCATGTCTTGCCAGTAGCCTAACTACTAGGAATTACAACTCTGTGACCAGTAGTCTACTACTAAGAACTCTGTTACAAGATAAACAGCTCTTTAGGGACATGTCTAGGATCTGTCATGTAAATCTGATCCGAGTTCAAACCTAGAAAACATGTATCTTGGGACCTTTTGGATGAATGGAATAGATTAGAAAAGATGCATTCACACCCTACGGTAGCCAGCAGCCTAACTACTAGAAATCACAACTCCGTGACCAGTAGTCTACTACTAGGAACTCCGTTACAAGTTCAACAGCTCTTTTGGGACATGTCTAGAATCTATCATGTAAATCTGATCCGTATTCAAACCGAGAAATAATGTATCTTGGACATTTCGGATGAAGGAAATAGAGTAGAAGAGATGTTTTCACAACCTACGGTAGACAGCAGCCTAACTACTAGGAATCACAACACTGTGACCAGTAGTCTACTACTAGGAACTCCGTTACAAGATCAACAGCTCTTTTGGGACATGTCTAGAATCTATCATGTAAATCTGATCCGAATTCAAACCGAGAAATAATGTATCTTGGGACCTTTCGGATGAAGGGAATAGAGTAGAAGAGATGTTTTCACAACCTACTGTAGCCAGCAGCCTAACTACTAGGAATCACAACTCTATGACCAGTAGTCTACTACTAGGAACTCCGTTACAAGATCAACAGCCCTTTTGGGACGTGTCTAGAATCTATCATGTAAATCTGATCTGAATTCAAATCGAGAAATAATGTATTTTGGGACCTTTCGGATGAAGGGAATAGAGTAGAAGAGATGTTTTCACAACCTACGGTAGCCAGCAGCCTAACTACTAGGAATCACAACTCTGTGACCAGTAGTCTACTACTAGGAACTCCATTACAAGATCAACAGCCCTTTTGGGACATGTCTAATATCTATCATGTAAATCTAATCCGAGTTCAAATCGAGAAATCATGTATCTTGGGACCTTTCGGATGAAGGGAATAGAGTAGAAGAGATGTTTTCACAACCAACGGTAGCCAACAGCCTAACTACTAGGAATTACAACTCTGTGACCAGTAGTCTACTACTAGGAACTCCTTTACAAGATCAACAGCCCTTTTGGAACATGTCTAGAATCTATCATGTAAATCTGATCCAAGTTCAAACCGAGAAATCATGTATCTTGGGACCTTTCGGAAGAAGGGAATAGACTAGAAGAAATGTTTTGACAACCTACGGTAGCCAGCAGCCTAACTACTAGGAATCACAACTCTGTGACCAGTAGTCAGCTACTAGGAACTCCGTTACAAGATCAACAGCCCTTTTGGGACATGTCTAGAATCTATCATTTAAATCTGATCCGAATTCAAACCGAGAAATCATGTATCTTGGGACCTTTCGGATGAAGGGAATAGAGTAGAAGAGATGTTTTCACAACCTACGGTAGCCAGCAGCCTAACTACTAGGAATCACAACTCTATGACCAGTAGTCTACTACTAGGAACTCCGTTACAAGATCAACAGCTCTTTTGGGACATGTCTAGAATCTATCATGTAAATCTGATCCGAATTCAAACCGAGAAATCAAGTATCTTGGGACCTTTCGGATGAAGGGAATAGAGTTGAAGAGATGTTTTCACAACCTACGGTAGCCAGCAGCCTAACTACTAGGAATCACAACTGTGTGATCTGTAGTCTATTACTAGGAACTCCGTTACAAGATAAACAGCCCTTTTGGGACATGTCTAGAATCTATCATGTAAATCTGATCCGAGTTAAAACTTAGAGATCATGTATCTTGGGACCTTTCGGATGAATGGAATAGAGTAGAAGAGATGTTTTCACAACCTACGGTAGCCAGCAGCCTAACTACTAGGAATCACAACTCTGTGACCAGTAGTCTACATCGAGGAACTCGGTTACAAGATCAACAGCCCTTTTGGGACATGTTTAGAATCTATCATGTAAATCTGATCCGAGTTCAAACCGAGAGATCATGTATCTTGGGACCTTTCGGATGAATGGAATAGAGTAGAAGAGATGTTTTCACAACCTACGGTAGCCAGCAGCCTAACTACTAGGAAACACAACTCTGTGACTAGTAGTCTACTTCTAGGAACTCGGTTACAAGATCAACAGCCCTTTTGGGACATGTCTAGAATCTATCATGTAAATCTGTTCCGAGTCCAAACCTAGAAAACATGTATCTTGGGACCTTTCCGATGAAGGGAATAGAGTAGAAGATATACTTTCACACCCTACGGTAGCCAGCAGCCTAACTATTAGGAATCTCAACTCTGTGACCAGTAGTCTACTACTAGGAACTCCATTAAAAGATCAACAGCCCTTTTGGGACATGTCTAGAATCTATCATGTAAATCTGATCCAAGTTCAAACTGAGAAATCATGTATCTTGGGACCTTTCGGATGAAGGGAATAGAGTAGAAGAGATGTTTTGACAACCTACGGTAGCCAGCAGCCTAACTACTAGGAATCACAACTCTGTGACCAGTAGTCTATTACTTGGAACTCCGTTACAAGATCAACAGCCCTTTTGGGACATATCTAGAATCTGTCATGTAATCTGATCCAATTTCAAACCGAGAAATCATGTATCTTGGGACCTTTCGGATGAAGGGAATAGAGTAGAAGAGATGTTTTCACAACCTACGGTAGCCAGCAGCCTAACTAATAGGAATCACAACTCTGTGACCAGTAGTCTACTACTAGGAACTCCGTTACAAGATCAACAGCCCTTTTGGGACATGTCTAGAATCTATCATGTAAATCTGATCCGAATTCAAACCGAGAAATCATGTATCTTGGGACCTTTCGGAAGATGGGAATAGAGTAAAAGAGATGTTTTCACAACCTACGGTAGCCAGCAGCCAAACTACTAGGAATCACAACTCTGTGACCAGTAGTCTACTTCTAGGAACTCCGTTACAAGATCAACAGCCCTTTTGGGACATGTCTAGAATCTATCATGTAAATCTGATCCGAATTCAAACCGAGAAATCATGTATCTTGGGACCTTTCGGATGATGGGAATATAGTAAAAGAGATGTTTTCACAACCTACGGTAGCCAGCTGCCTAACTACTAGGAATCACAACTCTGTGACCAGTAGTCTACTACTAGGAACTCCATTACAAGATCAACAGCTCTTTTGGGACATGTCTAGAATCTATCATGTAAATCTGATCCAAGTTCAAACCGAGAAATCATGTATCTTGGGACCTTTCGGATGAAGGGAATAGAGTAGAAGAGATGTTTTGACAACCTACGGTAGCAAGCAGCCTAACTACTAGGAATCACAACTCTGTGACCAGTAGTCTACTACTAGGAACTCCGTTACAAGATCAACAGTTCTTTTGGGACATGTCTAGAATCTGTGGGGGCGTGATTTATCCTTGAACCTCCTGAACCCTTCCTCGTTGCTGGAACCGTGGAGATCTTGACCGGCGACGCCGTGTACCTGCAAACCGGAGGGTGGTGTTCCTCCAGGTAGAAGCTCAGACGATCTAGTTAGAACTGGAGGGAAGAAGAAGAAGAAGTTTGGTAGGAAAAATAGCTTAGGGGGAGAGAATATCTGACCCTTTCCCTAGAAGGGGTACTCTGCTATTTATAGGCCCAGACTTGGAGTGCTGAGCAAGATGGAAGTATACTGCACGCGCGCTTGCCACGCTCGGATGACGTCACATGTCAGAGGCACTTAAGTGATTTAGCTCTTCGAGACCTGCCGACCCATGTGGACCCACGTGGGCCAGTGTCAGATACGTCCCATCGGTTATCAGAGAGGTGAACGTGCTTATCTTTGCTTCTATCAGCAGAAGCTTCTAGAATGTTCCCCAACCGCCTTAGCCGAGGGCTTCTTCCGAACGTATGATATCGCCGAGCATAGTACTCCTTCGTCGAGCGTCTACCTACCCGGACGGAGAGACACCCATCCGAGTAAATACTTCCTTCGCCGAACGAGAACGTTGCTCGAAGCTCGGAGGTTCATCTTACGCTCGGTGAACAGTCAGGACACCGATTAACGCTCGGTGAGAGACTGGGATGACATGTCACGTTTTGACTTTTCTCATACAGACGAACTGAGAAAACTGGACTGTGGGCCCGGAAGGTTATCCCACTGAACCTTCTGAACCTTTGGATATTTTGGCCCACTACAATAGCCCCTCAACTCCTGCTTTATACAATCCGAGGAAAGGATGAGTTGACAGTAGTGGCCGAACAACGCTTCCCTGGCAATAGACGCCTCATTCGCTTCCTTCCATGCCGAACGAAGACTCTCGCCGAACATTAGCCGTTCGCGATACCCGAAGCAGACAAGCTCTGAACCCGCATTTAATGCCTCTGTAACCGCTGATTTCAAATGTTACACGTGTCATTAGTTCACTGGGAAATGAAACGGCGCTGTACAACGCCCTCCACGTGTCAACCATCGCGCGGAGCATCAATCTCCCGCTCCAATCCAACGGCTGGGGGTTATGTGCCGTTTCGAATTCCCCCCTTGGTATAAAAGGGGATGAAGGAGAGAGAAAATCACTTTTTCTCTTCTTCTCTCAGACGTCTCAACTGCCCGTCGACGGTGTCCGCCCAAATATCGCCAGAAATCTGAAGATCTCTACACCAAATCACAGATTTCTCTTGATATTCAGGTATGTCTTGATCTTCTCTGTGTTTCCCTGCATTTTCAGTCGCTTTGTGCATGTTTTGACCATAAAAGTGGGTTTTTCTTTCCGTTCTGCCCGTTTTCTCTTCTGTGCGCTGTAGAACAGGTTGAACATGTTCATGTGTTCTTCCGAACCCATGAACACCTTCAACCCGTGTTCTTCCGAACACTAACGAATCTCCGAAGAATATCGACCAAGAATTTTCCGAACGAAGTTCTGAATTAGTAGCAACCTCAATGGATTCCGAAGCATAACCGCGCTCGGAACCCCCCACTCGACACATAGTCGTTCGGGAGTGATGTGCTTGCTCGGTTAAATTAGAACACCTGAATTTAGGCACCTTAGGAATAATGACCTCGCTGCTCGCTAATGGTCTTATCCCATGCACCTGTTTTAGGTATGGAGTCATCGCCAACTTCCTCGGGAGAGTCCTATCGCTCGGTAGATTCCGAAGCACCTGATTTTGGTGAGATGGACCCCAGAATTGCCGAAGCAATTAGGGCTGAGGCTCGGAAATACCGTGTAGGGTCCGGATCGCCATACGCCGGAATTGAGGGGATCGACTTCCCCTCGAACGTGACGCCTCTTCGGTCAATGGGCCCTGATATCGTCGAGATTGACGACGATGATTCTTTGGATAAAGCGGGGGAAGATCCTGACGAAGAAGAAGACATAGATGAGGAAGCAGCGGGTGAGGACGAAGAAGAACAATCCGAGAGGGACACGCCTGCTGCTTCTTCTAGTCGGCCGGAGGGGGAAGCTACCACCTTCGGCGAGTCATCTTCGGCAGATCCGAAGAAGAAGGTAAAGAGAAAAATCATTCCCTTAGACCCGGACTTGATCCCTGACCGAAAGGGAAAAGACCCATGTCCCTACTGGGACTGTTTCGAGGATCAGAGGGGAATTGAGCTCTTTCGACGGGCTTACTCTGTCCCGAGCGACGTTGTGCTCATGCCTGCGAAAGGGCCCCGAATATTATTTAGCGACGAGCATGTCACCGTCCCACTAATGGCAATCACCGAGGGTGGGCTTCGATTCCCGATGCACAAAATTTTAAGACAGATCCTCCATCGCTTCGGTCTTACGCCTTGCCAACTTAGCGTAAACTCCTACCGTATAATCCACTCGATCATCAAGCTTGCCGAGGTGAAAATGTTCCCCCTCGAATACTACCATATCTTTGAGAACTACATGGTATCGAGGAACGTTAGGCATTCTCGGTATTACCTGTGTTCTTGGAGGTTCGCGGACAAGATTATTCCCGAAGGAATGTATGATTCGGAGAAATGGGCCTCAGATTATGTTGAAGTCCGAGGAAACTTTCAATACCTGCCCGAAGAATACGGTCAATTCGAGGTTGCAACCCATAGGGGAAAGCCTTGTAAGCGTCTCGCGTTACTCTTCATATATTTGATGCTCGGTTTCGTCACAATTTTATTTGCTTTGCTTTAAACATGAACCTGTCACGTCTAATTTTCTCCATCTGTTTGTCTTCGGCAGATACGAGCAAGATCAACAAGGACCTCCTCAGAGTAGCCAGAGGTTGTGGCTTGGCCTCGGTATTGTTGACGATCCCAAGCTCGGAGAGAGACGCGCCTACAATTCTCGAGTACGACCCAACATACGGTGGAAGGATCCTAGGGAAGGCGGCGGATAAAGAAATCGAAGGGAGGAAGGTCAAGCTCCCCAAGGAACTTCTTCCGAGCAAAGAGAAACCACTTCGAGGGACTTTACGCGTACCGATCACTGAGCTTTTCCTCGAAGATGAAACAATGCCTCCCCGAGGAATGAAGGCCGTGCTACAAAAGAGACTTGATGACCAGCTGAAACAGCTGGCCGAACAGAAGAAGGACGGTGCTCCCGGCGCTTCGGGCTCGGTTCCGAGTAAGAGCAGCGGCCCCGCGCCTCAGACACAAAAGCGACCTTCCCCCTCTACTCACTCGTCCGAGGATGCTCCCCCGGTACCGAAGAGAACCAAATCCCACGCCACCAAGTCGACTGGGGCCGGCATTCCGAGGGTCGAGGAGAAGGATAAGGAAGTAGGGAAGAAGAAGGCCGACGAGGGCGAAACGAGGGCTTCCTCGGATGCTGATGTCCCATGGGCCCCGAGCTTCGTTATTCCAGGCAAGAAGCAGATTCTCAAGTCTGACAGCCTCCAAGAGGATCCCTCCCTCGCCTTCACACTGCACTCGGGGCTTATGCTCCCGAAGGACATCGTTGCTCCTCAAACACTGAAGACGGCATTGAGTGACTACTATTTCCATGTTGGGAGGGTAAGTCCAAATTCCCACTATCTCTTTCCTTTGTACACTTGTTGTTTTTGCACCTTGAGTAACCCACATTCCCTTCGTTTTCAGGCAACGCAATCGATCATGAGTGCCCAGCTGCACCTCTCCAAGCATGACAAGCAGACAAAGTCACTGAGGCAGAAGGTGGAGCTCGGCCAGTTGACGCTGGAGGAATACAAGAAGAATCTGGATCACTCGGAGCTTATCCGCCGAGCCCAGGAGGTGCAGATAAAAACCTTAAACGAGCTGGTGAAGGGCCATCAAGACGCCGCCGAGCATACGAGGGCCGAAAGAAAGGCTGAGGGGCTTGAGGAGGGACGAGCTCTGGGGAGGAGAGAGATGGAAGAGGAGATGCAGAAGCTGCTCCAGGTGGAGTTTGACAAAGGGTATTACCAAGCCGAAGAAGATGCCGCGGATCAGGTCATGGCTCTTCGGACTGAAATGAGGGAGGCGCAGCACCGAGTAAGCTTTAAGCTCGGATTTAACACTGGTTTCGACGAAGCTGGCGTTGAAGCTGATGACGAGCGCCGAAGCCTCATCGAATTTCCCCCTCTCCTAGCCGAAGAAGCTGTGGCCGAAGAGCCAATCGTTGACGAAGCTATAACCAGCCCGTCCGAACACGAGACTGTTGCAACTCCAGCCCCGGACTCTACTAACATTCCCCCAGTCACCCCTACTCCCGAAGGATAAGACTTGTTAATTTTTTCCATTTTTGTTTTTAGTAAATTTCATTTGGAACGGTCGGCACCGAACAATTGGTTTTAGCCGAACCGTATGTAATTAACACAGGTAGAGGGTGGCCAAGAACGATTTACCATGGCCACTCCTCGGTAAGGTTGTCCAGGGATGGCACCGAATGATGCACCACCCGCCATGCGCTGGTAACAATGTTTTGAAACTTCAATCTTTGGTGCTCGGTGGAAGCATTTTTTGTTATGCAACAATTTATTTTCCCAGTTTCCAAGTGTTTTTGTTCGGTTTTATGCCTTTAGCACTTTGCAATGTCTTTCTTCGAATGCCCATAAACGCGTATAAGTACAGTTGCTCGTCCAATCCGAATGTGTTTAAGAGGTCCGAACGATTGAAGCCTCTTTAGCGCATAAATAAGTACCTTCGGGGGTCCGAACGATGGATGCCACCCGATCAAACGAAGTACCATCTTTGGGGGTCCGAACGATGGAAGCCACCCATAGTATGTTTACCCATAGGAGCCCCCCTGTCTTAGTGTATTACCAAAGTGGGGGAAAACACTAAGGCAGGAAAGTGGGTAAACCAAGGATCACAAGTGCCAAGCCCCTACGAGGGAGAACCAAGGTTAAGAGGATTTCGCCCAAACCATGTATCCGAACAAATGTAGGGTAAAAGTGCCACATCCCGAGCAAGGCATCCGAAGAAACAATCAGTATAAGAAAAGCAAAACTTCCATTATCAAAATATCGCCCGAAGGCTTACAACCCGAGTAAAAACAAAACGAAATCCGAGACAGCGGAGAACCGCCGAAGCTACCCATGGAATTTCCGAAGTTTTTGGGCGTTCCATGGGTTTGCGATCGGCGTTCCATCCATCTCGGCAAGCTTGTAAACGCCATGGCCAATCTTCTGCACCACTCGGTAAGGGCCTTCATAGGGATCCTTGAATTTTGTCAACTTTTTTGCCTCGACAACCATCCGAAGGACCAGGTCTCCGACGTTAAATGGCCGAGCCTGAACGTTCTTGTTATATCCCCGAGCAACTTCTTGCTGATACGCTGCGTGCCGAAGATTGGCATTATCCCGAAGCTCCTCGACGAAATCCAACTCTGCTCCTACTAGAGCATTGTTGTCCACGGGATTGAAGTTTTCTGACCGAACCGTAGGGATAAGAGTCGAGAGGGGCAAGACCGCCTCCATGCCATAGACCATGGAAAACGGTGTTCGGCCAGTGGATCGCCGAGGGGTGGTGCGGTAACTCCATAAAACCTGGGGTAGCTCATCAACCCATTTACCAAGCTTACGATCCAAACGACGCTTCAGCCCCCGAGTAATGGCCTTATTTGAAGCTTCGGCCTGGCCATTTCCTTGGGGGTAAGCGACGGATGATGTATGGATGGTGATATGATGCTCTCGGTAGAAGTTCTGGATCGCCGAAGCAACAAACTAAGAGCCGTTATCCGAAAGAATAGCGTATGGCACGCCGAACCTGGAAATGATGTTTTTCCAAATGAAGCGTTCGACATCCCCAGTTGTAGTCTTCACCAAGGGAGAAGCTTCGACCCACTTTGTAAACAGATCGGTGGCAGTGAGCATGTACTCGAATCCCCCCAAAGTCTTTGGCAACTTGCCGACGATATCAAAGCCCCAGACAGCAAATGGCCAAGGGCTGGTGATCATTTTAAGAGGAAATGCTGGCTGGTGGGGGATGGAGGCGTGCTTCTGACACCGAACGCAACGTTTCACATAATCCTCGGATTGCTTGACCATTTTTGGCCACCAATAGCCTTGTGTCAAAGCTCGTTGCGCCATCGTTCGGCCTCCTGAGTGTCCACCACAGCTTCCCGAGTGAAGCTCATCAAAAATGCTTTCAACTTGATCCTCGTGTACGACGCGCAAATCTGGCCCGGTGAAGGTTCGGCGGTATAGATTGTCATTCGGATCAAGGAAGTAGTTCGCTGCTCGGCAACGAACCTTATGAGCTTCCTTTTTGTTTTCAGGGAGAGTTTGATGCTTCAAGTAGGCGATGACGGGGTCCAACTGGCTCGGGCCGAAGATGATGACGTTTACCAAGCAAGGAACAGCTTCGAAGCTCGGAGAATCAACTTCATCAAAAACGATAGTTCGATTACCCGAGGTTTGGTATACTGAAGCAAGGCCAGCCAAAGCGTCAGCATGTGCATTGTGTTCCCGAGCGATCCATTCTATTTCGACGCGGCCGAACTGCTTGAAAAGAGAAAGAACATGACTGACGTAGGAGTTCATTCGCTCGTCCCTAGCCTGATAGTCGTCGTTGAGTTGCCCTACAACCAGCCGAGAGTCGCAAAAGACATGAACCGAGTCTGCCTCCAACCGAAGGGCAAGCTTCAATCCTGCAATGAGAGCTTCGTACTCGGCTTCATTATTCATGGCAGGATATCCGATGGAGACCGAACTCTCATGGACTGTTCCAGCCGAAGAAACGAGGACAACGCCAGCCCCAGCCCCATGCATATTTGAGGCCCCATCAACTGCCATCTTCCAAGCATCCCCAGAGAATAACTTCCATTCTTTCCTTGGCTTCTTCGTCCCCATAGTGAACCGAGCTCGACGAGATTCGGGAGGAGGATTACTCCATTCAATAAACTCCTCTTCTTTAGCGATCCGAGCTTCCTCTGCAGCTGCTGCCAAAGCGTTGTCTTCGTCTTTTAACCCAGGGGTCAGCTCGGCGAAGAAATCAGCTAACGCTTGGGCCTTGATTGCGGTCCTTGGCTCAAACTGAATATCGTAGTTTGCAAGATCTTGTGAGAATTTCAAGATCCTGCTGGAGGAGGTAATGCGCCGAAGAAAGGCCTTGAGAGGAAACTCAGTGAGGACCACAATCCTATGGCATTGGAAGTAGGGCATAAGGCTCGTTTTAGCTGAAACGAGCGCTAAAGCCAACTTCTCCATAGGCAGATACCTCGTCTGAGAGTCCGTCATCGTCTTGCTCGAAAAGAAAATCGGCAAGTGGTCCATTCCTTCCTTCCGAACGAGCACAGCACTTGTTGCGTGGTCTGAAACAGCAAGATAGAGATATAGATCCTCGTCGGGCTCGGGAGTAACGAGGAGCGGAGCATGGGAGAGGTAATCCTTTAAAGACTGTAAAGCCTGCTCACACTCTTCGGTCCATTCAAACCTACGCCGACTAGTCTTGATGGCTTGGAAGAAGGGTCTGCAAAGATCACTTGACCGCCGAATGAAACGGTTCAAGGCTGCAACCATCCCGGTTAGTCGCTGGACCTCTTTGATCGTAGTTGGAGCTCGGAGGTTTTGCACGGCAGTAAGTTGAGTCGGGTCAGCTTCTATCCCTCGGCGGCTCACCATGTAACCGAGGAACTTGCCCGAACCTACTCCGAACGCACATTTCTCAGCGTTGAGGCGAAGCCGGTATTCCTTGAGGATGTCAAAGATCTCCCCGAGATCCCGAAGGTGATCCACGCTGAACCTGCTCTTGCATACCAAGTCGTCAATGTATGCTTCCAGGGTTTTGCCGAGCTTCAAAAGGAACATATTTGTGATTGTTCGTTGGAAGGTAGCCCCGGCATTCTTCAATCCGAAGGGAACGACGTTATAACAGAACGTTCCTCGGGGAGAGATGAACGCCGTCTTCTCTTGATCATCCTTGGCCAGAGCGATCTGATGGTAGCCCCTGTATGCATCCATGAAACTTAAACGCTCGTGGCCAGCCGTTGCATCTACCATTCGCTCAATCCGAGGGAGGGGGAATCGATCCATTGGGCAAGCGTCGTTGAGGTTGGTGTAATCGACACAGACCCTGAGCTTCCCATTTTTCTTTGGGACAACGACTGGGTTAGCAAGCCAGGTCGGGTACAATACTTCCCGAATAGCTCCTGCTGCCAGCAGTTGATCTACCTCGGCCATGACCGCCTCCACATGCGAAGCTGCCGAGCGACGAACCTTCTGTACCACGGGGCGTCTGTTCGGATCCACGTTAAGTGAATGGGAAGCGAAAGACGGATCCACCCCGGGCATTTCCTGAGGAGTCCAAGCAAATACTTCTATGTTCGCTTTAAGGAAGTTGAACATGTCCATACGCTCGGATTCACTCAAGGAACTGCCGACGAGGAAGTACCTGCTACCATCTTCGGTGATCGGCATTCGCACAAGTTCTTCGGTGGACCTTTGTTCGGTGGGTAGCCCCACTTCTTCAGGCTCCGGAACATCGGCCCTTTCAACGCACTGTACCTCCAAGAAGCCCCGCTCGTTAGTCACTGTACTGACATAACACTTCTTCGATTGGATTTGGTCCCCCCGAAGGCTCTCCTGCCTTCCATTCCAGCCGATAAACTTCATGACCTGGTGGAGGGTAGAGGCGACCGCCTTCATTCCGTGTAGCCAGGTTCGACCGAGGATGATGTTGTAGGGGCTAGGAGAACTAACCACTACAAATTCGACATCAATCACTCGGGAGCCGGCTCGCACAGGAAGAGTGATCAATCCCTGAGGCCACACAGGTGCTCCGGTGAAGCTGACGAGGGGCATGCTTGCCGTCCGAAGTTGGTCTGGCTTGAGACCAAGACTCTTGAAGGTTGAGTAGAACATCACTTCGGCCGAGCTTCCTTGATCTATCAACACTCGTTGAACAGTCGAGGTGCCAACTGTGACCGAGACAACAAGGGCGTCAGCGTGTGGCATTTGAACCCCTTGCAAATCGTCGGACGTAAAGGTTATCGGGCCATCCAAGCTAGGATCAACCCACTTCCTCTTCGGTGAGACTCCAATATTGCAGACGGTCAAGGCAGCAACAGCTTTGTCGATTTCAGAATAGAGTTCGGCCGCTCGTCCTTCGGACACGATGCCTTGTATAACTCCAACGAGGTTTCCAACTGGAGGAGGCGGGGGAGGGGGCAATGGATTCCGCCGAAGGTCAATCCATTGATTGAGATGCCCTGCGGCCGCAAGTTCCTCCAGGTAACGCTTGAAAGGCTGGCACTGTGTGGTGTAATGGCCTCGCTCCTTGTGGTACGAGCACATCCCGGGGCCGTTGCCTGCTGTTCCCAAGAATCCCGTTGGCCAAACGAAGAACGGCCTCTGCCCGATAATACTCAGCAATTTGTAGATTGGTTCGGTGAACGCAGTTCGCTCGGCGACAAATTCTTCCGGCCTTGGCTCCCTCTTCGGCTGCTGCCACTGAGCTTGTTGCTGTGGGTGTTGGGGGGGTTTGTTTCGATTGTTCGGTTTGCTAGACCCCGAGCCATTTAGGCTCGTCTGCCCCTGGCAAACGTTAACTACCTGCTTCTTGGCCGCAGCGGTCTTTGATGCCTCTGCCCCCCTCGGGGCGTTTCGTTCGGCTACCGCCTCCTCGTGCACGCAATCCTTCTCTATGATCACCATAAGCTCTCCCATAGTCTTCGGTGGGTTTCGCGACAGGTCCCTGAACATCGCCGAGGTAGGGTCCAGCCCATTCATGAATGACTCCGCTGCAACGCTCTGGTCACAGTTGGGGATAAGGTTGTAGACTTCCCAATATCGCTCGGTGTACAACCGAAGGGTTTCGCCTGGGGCCCTCTTCATATTCACCAGCATTGAAAGCGTCTTCGGCTGGATGTTACTTGTCACGAATCGTTTGGTGAACTCCAATTCTAGCTCGTTGAAGCATTTGATGGATTTCGGCTTCAGCTGGTTGTACCACAACATTATTGGTTCACTTAGTGTAAGAGGAAAAATCTTACACATAAGCGCGTCGGAGAAGTTATGGAGGCTCATCGTTTGTCTAAATCGGCAAACGAACGCGACTGCGTCTTCCTTGGCCTCATAACGCTTGAGCTTCGGCAAGACAAATCAATCCGGAGGGTGCTCCTATTGTATGGCGTCGATGAAGGGTGAAGCTTTAGCTTTACCGAGCTTGGAGTTATCGACTAGCTCCGGGGTGCTCGGTACAATGGGCATAGGAGCTTCAAGGCGATCGGTCCGATTTTCCCGAGGTTCTCTGTGGTGATGTCGCTGCCGCCTATTCTGTTCTCGCTGCTGATGTCTGACGCCTTCCGAACGTTCCTGTTGCTCGATCCTTGGATCCTCGAGATGAGTTTGCCGAGGATTGGAATTTTCGCCAACCGGCTGGTATATCGTTGGCATTCCTGTAAACCGGTCGTACAGGACAATGGTGTTATCCTGCCTCTGTCGTTCCCCATTTTCTGCTCGGCGGTGGCTAGACGAGCCAGCTGGGCGCCGCCCACCCGGGTAATGTTCCGTACGGGACCTTGATTGCTCGGATCGCTCGAGCCGTTCAGTGGTCCGAGCTTGCCGAGGAAAATCATTGAGATCCAAGGGCCTTTTTCCATCCGCATGCTCTTCGTGCCGCCGAGAGGCAATATGTGTTCTCCCCGAAGCCCCCACTCTGCGTGTCCCCGCCGTGGAGCTCGTCGCCGAGGAGCGCGTGCTTTCGTTACGGACTATGCTTTCCAACCGATGACGAGAAGCCGTAGGTTGGACTCTTGGAGCATGTTCGAGCCGATCGAAAACGGTACGTCACTCGGCAAGGGCACTTTCTGAGGCATGCTCCTGGCGCGACTTCCTGCCGCGCTTGTGAAGTTTCTTCGGTCGACTAAGTTCGGCAGGGTGGCCATGCACGGGAGTAGTGGCCACGCCTCCGTCCCGTTCTTCTAGACGTTGCTGGAGGAGTGCAATGACCGCGACTTGACGCTTTTGCTCCGCCAGAGCAATCTCAAGCTCGGTTGGGGGGTAAGAGAGTTGCCGAGAAACTGGCAAGGTGGTTCCTGCGGTTTGGCTGGGGTCGGCGTTTATCGAACCAAACCCAGCTAAACTGAGGGTGAAGTTCTCCGGGCCAGGAGGGGGAAGACGTTGAGCCATAATCAGAATGGGTGGTGGTGCACGGTGGAGAGAGGAGGGGGCCTGAGATGGATCACGGCCCACTGTGTTTGCTAGGGAAAAGAGTCCCCAACAGAGTCGCCAATTGTGGGGGCGTGATTTATCCTTGAACCTCCTGAACCCTTCCTCGTTGCTGGAACCGTGGAGATCTTGACCGGCGACGCCGTGTACCTGCAAACCGGAGGGTGGTGTTCCTCCGGGTAGAAGCTCCGATGATCTAGTTAGAACTGGAGGGAAGAAGAAGAAGAAGTTTGGTAGGAAAAATAGCTTAGGGGGAGAGAATATCTGACCCTTTCCCTAGAAGGGGTACTCTGCTATTTATAGGCCCAGACTTGGAGTGCTGAGCAAGATGGAAGTATACTGCACGCGCGCTTGCCACGCTCGGATGACGTCACATGTCAGAGGCACTTAAGTGATTCAGCTCTTCGAGACCTGCAGACCCATGTGGACCCACGTGGGCTAGTGTCAGATACGTCCCATCGGTTATCAGAGAGGTGAACGTGCTTATCTTTGCTTCTATCAGCAGAAGCTTCTAGAATGTTCCACAACCGCCTTAGCCGAGGGCTTCTTCCGAACGTATGATATCGCCGAGCAAAGTACTCCTTCGTCGAGCGTCTACCTACCCGGACGGAGAGACACCCATCCGAGTAAATACTTCCTTTGCCGAACGAGAACGTTGCTCGAAGCTCGGATGTTCATCTTACACACGGTGAACAGTCAGGACGCCGATTAACGCTCGGTGAGAGACTGGGATGACATGTCACGTTTTGACTTTTCTAATACAGACGAACTGAGACAACTGGACTGTGGGCCCGAAAGGTTATCCCACTGAACCTTATGAACCTTTGGATATTTTGGCCCACTACAGAATCTATCATTTAAATCTGATCCGAATTCAAACCGAGAAATAATGTATCTTGGGACCTTTCGGATGAAGGGAATAAAGTAGAACAGATGTTTTCACAACATACGGTAGCCAGCAGCCTAACTACTAAGAATCACAACTCTGTGACCAGTAGTCTACTACTAGGAACTCCGTTACAAGATAAACAGCTCTTTTGGGACAAGTCTAGAATCTATCATGTAAATCTGATCCGAATTCAAACCGAGAAATAATGTATCTCGAGATCTTTCGGATGAAGGGAATAGAGTAGAAGAGATGTTTTCACAACCTACGGTAGCCAGCAGCCTAACTACTAGGAATCACAACTCTGTGACCAGTAGTCTACTACTAGGAACTCCGTTACAAGATCAACAGCTCTTTTGGGACATGTCTAGAATCTATCATTTAAATCTGATCCGAATTCAAACCGAGAAATAATGTATCTTGGGACCTTTCAGATGAAGGGAATAGAGTAGAAGAGATGTTTTCACAACCTACGGTAGCCAGCAACCTAACTACTAGGAATCACAACTCTGTGATCAGTAGTCTACTACAAGGAACTCCGTTAAAAGATCAACAGCTCTTTTGGGGCATGTCTAGAATCTATCATGTAAATCTGATCCGAATTCAAACCGAGAAATAATGTATTTTGGGACCTTTCGGATGAAGGGAATAGAGAAGAAGAGATGTTTTCACAACCTACGCTAGCCAACAGCCTAACTACTAGGAATCACAACTCTGTGACCAGTAGTCTACTACTAGGAACTCCGTTACAAGATCAACAGCGCTCTTGGGATATGTCTAGAATCTATCTTGTAAATCTGATCCGAATTCAAACCGAGAAATAATGTATCTTGGGACCTTTCGGATGAAGGGAATAGAGTAGAAGAGATGTTTTCACAACCTACGGTAGCCAGCAACCTAACTACTAGGAATCACAACTCTGTGATCAGTAGTCTACTACAAGGAACTCCGTTAAAAGATCAACAGCTCTTTTGGGGCATGTCTAGAATCTATCATGTAAATCTGATCCGAATTCAAACCGAGAAATAATGTATTTTGGGACCTTTCGGATGAAGGGAATAGAGTAGAAGAGATGTTTTCACAACCTACGCTAGCCAACAGCCTAACTACTAGGAATCACAACTCTGTGACCAGTAGTCTACTACTAGGAACTCCGTTACAAGATCAACAGCGCTTTTGGGACATGTCTAGAATCTATCATGTAAATCTGATCCGAATTCAAACCGACAAATAATGTATCTTGGGACCTTTCGGATGAAGGGAATAGAGTAGAAGAGATGTTTTCACAACCTACGGTAGCCAGCAACCTAACTACTAGGAATCACAACTCTGTGATCAGTAGTCTACTACAAGGAACTCCGTTAAAAGATCAACAGCTCTTTTGGGGCATGTCTAGAATCTATCATATAAATCTGATCCGAATTCAAACCGAGAAATAATGTATTTTGGGACCTTTCGGATGAAGGGAATAGAGTAGAAGAGATGTTTTCACAACCTATGCTAGCCAACAGCCTAACTACTAGGAATCACAACTCTGTGACCAGTAGTCTACTACTATGAACTCCGTTACAAGATCGACAGCGCTTTTGGGACATGTCTAGAATCTATCATGTAAATCTGATCCGAATTCAAACCGAGAAATAATGTATCTTGGGACCTTTCGGATGAAGGGATTAGAGTAGAAGAGATGTTTTCACAACCTACGGTAGTCAGCAGCCTAACTACTAGGAATCACAACTCTGTGACCAGTAGTAGTCTACTACTAGGAACTCCGTTACAAGATCAACAGCCCTTTTGGGACATGTCTAGAATCTATCATGTAAATCTAATCCGAGTTCAAATCGAGAAATCATGTATCTTTGGATCTTTCGGATTAAGGGAATAGAGTAGAAAAGATGCTTTCACAACCTATGGTAGCCAGCAGCCTAACTACTAGGAATCACAACTCTGTGACCAGTAGTCTATTATTTGGAACTCCGTTACAAGATCAACAGCCCTTTTGGGACATGTCTAGAATCTATCATGTAAATCTGATCAAATTTCAAACCGAGAAATCATGTATCTTGGGACCTTTCGGATGAAGGGAATAGTGTAGAAGAGATGTTTTCACAACCTACGGTAGCCAGCAGCCTAACTAATAGAAATCACAACTCTGTGACCAGTAGTCTACTACTAGGAACTCCGTTACAAGATCAACAGCCCTTTTGGGACATGTCTAGAATCTATCATGTAAATCTGATCCGAATTCAAACCGAGAAATCATGTATCTTGGGACCTTTCGGATGAAGGGAATAAAGTAGAAGAGATGTTTTTACAACCTACGGTAGCCAGCAGCCAAACTACTAGAAATCACAACTCTGTGACCAGTAGTCTACTACTAGGAACTCCGTTACAAGATCAACAGCCCTTTTGGGACATGTCTAGAATCTATCATGTAAATCTGATCCAAGTTCAAACCGAGAAATCATGTATTTTGGGAACTTCGGAAGAAGGGAATAGAGTAGAAGAGATGTTTTCACAACCTACGGTAGCCAGCAGCCTAACTACTAGGAATCACAACTCTGTGACCAGTAGTCTACTACTAGGAACTCCGTTACAAGATCAACAGCTCTTTTGGGACATGTCTAGAATCTATCATGTAAATCTGATCCAAGTTCAAACCGAGAAATCATGTATTTTGGGACCTTTCGGATGAAGGGAATATAGTAGAAGATATGTTTTCACAACCTACGGTAGCCAGCAGCCTAACTACTAGGAATCACAACTCTGTGACCAGTAGTCTACTACTAGGAACTCCGTTACAAGATCAACAGCTCTTTTGGGACATGTCTAGAATCTATCATTTAAATCTGATCCGAATTCAAACCGAGAAATAATGTATCTTGGGACCTTTCGGATGAAGGGAATAGAGTAGAAGAGATGTTTTCACAACCTACGGTAGCCAGCAACCTAACTACTAGGAATCAAAACTCTGTGATCAGTAGTCTACTACAAGGAACTCCGTTAAAAGATCAACAGCTCTTTTGGGGCATGTCTAGAATCTATCATGTAAATCTGATCCGAATTCAAACCGAGAAATAATGTATCTTGGGACCTTTCGGATGAAGGGAATAGTGTAGAAGAGATGTTTTCACAACCTACGGTAGCCAGCAGCCTAACTAATAGAAATCACAACTCTGTGACCAGTAGTCTACTACTAGGAACTCCGTTACAAGATCAACAGCCCTTTTGGGACATGTCTAGAATCTATCATGTAAATCTGATCCGAATTCAAACCGAGAAATCATGTATCTTGGGACCTTTCGGATGAAGGGAATAAAGTAGAAGAGATGTTTTTACAACCTACGGTAGCCAGCAGCCAAACTACTAGAAATCACAACTCTGTGACCAGTAGTCTACTACTAGGAACTCCGTTACAAGATCAACAGCCCTTTTGGGACATGTCTAGAATCTATCATGTAAATCTGATCCAAGTTCAAACCGAGAAATCATGTATTTTGGGAACTTCGGATGAAGGGAATAGAGTAGAAGAGATGTTTTCACAACCTACGGTAGCCAGCAGCCTAACTACTAGGAATCACAACTCTGTGACCAGTAGTCTACTACTAGGAACTCCGTTACAAGATCAACAGCTCTTTTGGGACATGTCTAGAATCTATCATGTAAATCTGATCCAAGTTCAAACCGAGAAATCATGTATTTTGGGACCTTTCGGATGAAGGGAATATAGTAGAAGATATGTTTTCACAACCTACGGTAGCCAGCAGCCTAACTACTAGGAATCACAACTCTGTGACCAGTAGTCTACTACTAGGAACTCCGTTACAAGATCAACAGCTCTTTTGGGACATGTCTAGAATCTATCATTTAAATCTGATCCGAATTCAAACCGAGAAATAATGTATCTTGGGACCTTTCGGATGAAGGGAATAGAGTAGAAGAGATGTTTTCACAACCTACGGTAGCCAGCAACCTAACTACTAGGAATCAAAACTCTGTGATCAGTAGTCTACTACAAGGAACTCCGTTAAAAGATCAACAGCTCTTTTGGGGCATGTCTAGAATCTATCATGTAAATCTGATCCGAATTCAAACCGAGAAATAATGTATCTTGGGACCTTTCGGATGAAGGGAATAGAGTAGAAGAGATGTTTTCACAACCTACGGTAGCCAGCAGCCTAACTACTAGGAATCACAACTCTGTAACCAGTAGTCTACTACTAGGAACTCCGTTACAAGATCAACAGCTCTTTTGGGACATGTCTAGAATCTATCATTTAAATCTGATCCGAATTCAAACCGAGAAATAATGTATTTTGGGACCTTTCGGATGAAGGGAATAGAGTAGAAGAGATGTTTTCACAACCTACGCTAGCCAACAGCCTAACTACTAGGAATCACAACTCTGTGACCATTAGTCTACTACTAGGAACTCCGTTACAAGATCAACAGCGCTTTTGGGACATGTCTAGAATCTGTCATGTAAATCTGATCCGAATTCAAACCGAGAAATAATGTATCTTGGGACCTTTCGGATGAAGGGAATAGAGTAGAAGAGATGTTTTCACAACCTACGGTAGCCAGCAGCCTAACTACTAGGAATCACAACTCTGTAACCAGTAGTCTACTACTAGGAACTCCGTTACAAGATCAACAGCTCTTTTGGGACATGTCTAGAATCTATCATTTAAATCTGATCCGAATTCAAACCGAGAAATAATGTATTTTGGGACCTTTCGGATGAAGGGAATAGAGTAGAAGAGATGTTTTCACAACCTACGCTAGCCAACAGCCTAACTACTAGGAATCACAACTCTGTGACCAGTAGTCTACTACTAGGAACTCCGTTACAAGATCAACAGCGCTTTTGGGACATGTCTAGAATCTGTCATGTAAATCTGATCAGAATTCAAACCGAGAAATAATGTATCTTGGGACCTTTCGGATGAAGGGAATAGAGTAGAAGAGATGTTTTCACAACCTACGGTAGTCAGCAGCCTAACTACTAGGAATCACAATTCTGTGACCAGTAGTAGTCTACTACTAGGAACTCCGTTACAAGATCAACAGCCCTTTTGGGACATATCTAGAATCTATCATGTAAATCTAATCCGAGTTCAAATCGAGAAAGCATGTATCTTTGGATCTTTCGGATTAAGGGAATAGAGTAGAAAAGATGCTTTCACAACCTATGGTAGCCAGCAGCCTAACTGCTAGGAATCACAACTCTGTGACCAGTAGTCTATTACTTGGAACTCCGTTACAAGATCAACAGCCCTTTTGGGACATGTCTAGAATCTATCATGTAAATCTGATCCGAATTCAAACCGAGAAATCATGTATCTTGGGACCTTTCGGATGAAGGGAATAAAGTAGGAGAGATGTTTTCACAACCTACGGTAGCCAGCAGCCAAACTACTAGAAATCACAACTCTGTGACCAGTAGTCTATTACTAGGAACTCCGTTACAAGATCAACAGCCCTTTTGGGACATGTCTAGAATCTATCATGTAAATCTGATCCAAGTTCAAACCGAGAAATCATGTATTTTGGGAACTTCGGATGAAGGGAATAGAGTAGAAGAGATGTTTTCACAACCTACGGTAGCCAGCCGCCTAACTACTAGGAATCACAACTCTGTGACCAGTAGTCTACTACTAGGAACTCCGTTACAAGATCAACAGCTCTTTTGGGACATGTCTAGAATCTATCATGTAAATCTGATCCGAATTCAAACCGAGAAATAATGTATCTTGGGACCTTTCGGATGAAGGAATAGAGTAGAAGAGATGTTTTCACAACCTACGGTAGCCAGCAGCCAAACTACTAGGAATCACAACTCTGTGACCAGTAGTCTACTACTAGGAACTCCGTTACAAGATCAACAGCCGTTTTGGGACAGGTCTAGAATCTATCATGTAAATCTGATCCAAGTTCAAACCGAGAAATCATGTATTTTGGGACCTTTCGGACGAAGGGAATAGAGTAGAAGAGATGTTTTCACAACCTACGGTAGCCAGCAGCCTAACTACTAGGAATCACAACTCTGTTACCAGTAGTCTACTACTAGGAACTCCGTTACAAGATCAACAGCTCTTTTGGGACATGTCGAGAATCTATCATGTAAATCTGATCCGAATTCAAACCGAGAAATAACGTATTTTGGGACCTTTCGGATGAAGGGAATAGAGAAGAAGAGATGTTTTCACAACCTACGCTAGCCAACAGCCTAACTACTAGGAATCACAACTCTGTGACCAGTAGTCTACTACTAGGAACTCCGTTACAAGATCAACAGCGCTTTTGGGATATGTCTAGAATCTATCATGTAATCTGATCCGAATTCAAACCGAGAAATAATGTATCTTGGGACCTTTCGGATGAAGGGAATAGAGTAGAAGAGATGTTTTCACAACCTACGGTAGCCAGCAACCTAACTACTAGGAATCACAACTCTGTGATCAGTAGTCTACTACAAGGAACTCCGTTAAAAGATCAACAGCTCTTTTGGGGCATGTCTAGAATCTATCATGTAAATCTGATCCGAATTCAAACCGAGAAATAATGTATTTTGGGACCTTTCGGATGAAGGGAATAGAGTAGAAGAGATGTTTTCACAACCTACGCTAGCCAACAGCCTAACTACTAGGAATTACAACTCTGTGACCAGTAGTCTACTACTAGGAACTCCGTTACAAGATCAACAACGCTTTTGGGACATGTCTAGAATCTATCATGTAAATCTGATCCGAATTCAAACCGACAAATAATGTATCTTGGGACCTTTCGGATGAAGGGAATAGAGTAGAAGAGATGTTTTCACAACCTACGGTAGCCAGCAACCTAACTACTAGGAATCACAACTCTGTGATCAGTAGTCTACTACAAGGAACTCCGTTAAAAGATCAACAGCTCTTTTGGGGCATGTCTAGAATCTATCATATAAATCTGATCCGAATTCAAACCGAGAAATAATGTATTTTGGGACCTTTCGGATGAATGGAATAGAGTAGAAGAGATGTTTTCACAACATATGCTAGCCAACAGCCTAACTACTAGGAATCACAACTCTGTGACCAGTAGTCTACTACTATGAACTCCGTTACAAGATCGACAGCGCTTTTGGGACATGTCTAGAATCTATCATGTAAATCCGATCCGAATTCAAACCGAGAAATAATGTATCTTAGGACCTTTCGGATGAAGGGATTAGAGTAGAAGAGATGTTTTCACAACCTACGGTAGTCAGCAGCCTAACTACTAGGAATCACAACTCTGTGACCAGTAGTAGTCTACTACTAGGAACTCCGTTACAAGATCAACAGCCCTTTTGGGACATGTCTAGAATCTATCATGTAAATCTAATCCGAGTTCAAATCGAGAAATCATGTATCTTTGGATCTTTCGGATTAAGGGAATAGAGTAGAAAAGATGCTTTCACAACCTATGGTAGCCAGCAGCCTAACTACTAGGAATCACAACTCTGTGACCAGTAGTCTATTATTTGGAACTCCGTTACAAGATCAACAGCCCTTTTGGGACATGTCTAGAATCTATCATGTAAATCTGATCAAATTTCAAACCGAGAAATCATGTATCTTGGGACCTTTCGGATGAAGGGAATAGTGTAGAAGAGATGTTTTCACAACCTACGGTAGCCAGCAGCCTAACTAATAGAAATCACAACTCTGTGACCAGTAGTCTACTACTAGGAACTCCGTTACAAGATCAACAGCCCTTTTGGGACATGTCTAGAATCTATCATGTAAATCTGATCCGAATTCAAACCGAGAAATCATGTATCTTGGGACCTTTCGGATGAAGGGAATAAAGTAGAAGAGATGTTTTTACAACCTACGGTAGCCAGCAGCCAAACTACTAGAAATCACAACTCTGTGACCAGTAGTCTACTACTAGGAACTCCGTTACAAGATCAACAGCCCTTTTGGGACATGTCTAGAATCTATCATGTAAATCTGATCCAAGTTCAAACCGAGAAATCATGTATTTTGGGAACTTCGGATGAAGGGAATAGAGTAGAAGAGATGTTTTCACAACCTACGGTAGCCAGCAGCCTAACTACTAGGAATCACAACTCTGTGACCAGTAGTCTACTACTAGGAACTCCGTTACAAGATCAACAGCTCTTTTGGGACATGTCTAGAATCTATCATGTAAATCTGATCCAAGTTCAAACCGAGAAATCATGTATTTTGGGACCTTTCGGATGAAGGGAATAGAGTAGAAGAGATGTTTTCACAACCTACGGTAGCCAGCAGCCTAACTACTAGGAATCACAACTCTGTGACCAGTAGTCTACTACTAGGAACTCCGTTACAAGATCAACAGCTCTTTTGGGACATGTCTAGAATCTATCATTTAAATCTGATCCGAATTCAAACCGAGAAATAATGTATCTTGGGACCTTTCGGATGAAGGGAATAGAGTAGAAGAGATGTTTTCACAACCTACGGTAGCCAGCAACCTAACTACTAGGAATCAAAACTCTGTGATCAGTAGTCTACTACAAGGAACTCCGTTAAAAGATCAACAGCTCTTTTGGGGCATGTCTAGAATCTATCATGTAAATCTGATCCGAATTCAAACCGAGAAATAATGTATCTTGGGACCTTTCGGATGAAGGGAATAGAGTAGAAGAGATGTTTTCACAACCTACGGTAGCCAGCAGCCTAACTACTAGGAATCACAACTCTGTAACCAGTAGTCTACTACTAGGAACTCCGTTACAAGATCAACAGCTCTTTTGGGACATGTCTAGAATCTATCATTTAAATCTGATCCGAATTCAAACCGAGAAATAATGTATTTTGGGACCTTTCGGATGAAGGGAATAGAGTAGAAGAGATGTTTTCACAACCTACGCTAGCCAACAGCCTAACTACTAGGAATCACAACTCTGTGACCATTAGTCTACTACTAGGAACTCCGTTACAAGATCAACAGCGCTTTTGGGACATGTCTAGAATCTGTCATGTAAATCTGATCCGAATTCAAACCGAGAAATAATGTATCTTGGGACCTTTCGGATGAAGGGAATAGAGTAGAAGAGATGTTTTCACAACCTACGGTAGCCAGCAGCCTAACTACTAGGAATCACAACTCTGTAACCAGTAGTCTACTACTAGGAACTCCGTTACAAGATCAACAGCTCTTTTGGGACATGTCTAGAATCTATCATTTAAATCTGATCCGAATTCAAACCGAGAAATAATGTATTTTGGGACCTTTCGGATGAAGGGAATAGAGTAGAAGAGATGTTTTCACAACCTACGCTAGCCAACAGCCTAACTACTAGGAATCACAACTCTGTGACCAGTAGTCTACTACTAGGAACTCCGTTACAAGATCAACAGCGCTTTTGGGACATGTCTAGAATCTGTCATGTAAATCTGATCCGAATTCAAACCGAGAAATAATGTATCTTGGGACCTTTCGGATGAAGGGAATAGAGTAGAAGAGATGTTTTCACAACCTACGGTAGTCAGCAGCCTAACTACTAGGAATCACAATTCTGTGACCAGTAGTAGTCTACTACTAGGAACTCCGTTATAAGATCAACAGCCCTTTTGGGACATATCTAGAATCTATCATGTAAATCTAATCCGAGTTCAAATCGAGAAAGCATGTATCTTTGGATCTTTCGGATTAAGGGAATAGAGTAGAAAAGATGCTTTCACAACCTATGGTAGCCAGCAGCCTAACTGCTAGGAATCACAACTCTGTGACCAGTAGTCTATTACTTGGAACTCCGTTACAAGATCAACAGCCCTTTTGGGACATGTCTAGAATCTATCATGTAAATCTGATCCGAATTCAAACCGAGAAATCATGTATCTTGGGACCTTTCGGATGAAGGGAATAAAGTAGGAGAGATGTTTTCACAACCTACGGTAGCCAGCAGCCAAACTACTAGAAATCACAACTCTGTGACCAGTAGTCTATTACTAGGAACTCCGTTACAAGATCAACAGCCCTTTTGGGACATGTCTAGAATCTATCATGTAAATCTGATCCAAGTTCAAACCGAGAAATCATGTATTTTGGGAACTTCGGATGAAGGGAATAGAGTAGAAGAGATGTTTTCACAACCTACGGTAGCCAGCAGCCTAACTACTAGGAATCACAACTCTGTGACCAGTAGTCTACTACTAGGAACTCCGTTACAAGATCAACAGATCTTTTGGGACATGTCTAGAATCTATCATGTAAATCTGATCCGAATTCAAACCGAGAAATAATGTATCTTGGGACCTTTCGGATGAAGGAATAGAGTGGAAGAGATGTTTTCACAACCTACGGTAGCCAGCAGCCAAACTACTAGGAATCACAACTCTGTGACCAGTAGTCTACTACTAGGAACTCCGTTACAAGATCAACAGCCGTTTTGGGACAGGTCTAGAATCTATCATGTAAATCTGATCCAAGTTCAAACCGAGAAATCATGTATTTTGGGACCTTTCGGACGAAGGGAATAGAGTAGAAGAGATGTTTTCACAACCTACGGTAGCCAGCAGCCTAACTACTAGGAATCACAACTCTGTGACCAGTAGTCTACTACTAGGAACTCCGTTACAAGATCAACAGCTCTTTTGGGACATGTCGAGAATCTATCATGTAAATCTGATCCGAATTCAAACCGAGAAATAACGTATTTTGGGACCTTTCGGATGAAGGGAATAGAGTAGAAGAGATGTTTTCACAACCTACGCTAGCCAACAGCCTAACTACTAGGAATCACTACTCTGTGACCAGTAGTCTACTACTAGGAACTCCGTTACAAGATCAACAGCTCTTTTGGGGCATGTCTAGAATCTATCATGTAAATCTGATCCGAATTCAAACCGAGAAATCATGTATTTTGGGAACTTCGGATGAAGGGAATAGAGTAGAAGAGATGTTTTCACAACCTACGGTAGCCAGCAGCCTAACTAATAGGAATCACAACTCTGTGACCAGTAGTCTACTACTAGGAACTCTGTTACAAGATCAACAGCCCTTTTGGGACATGTCTAGAATCTATCATGTAAATATGATCCGAATTCAAACCGAGAAATCATGTATCTTGGGACCTTTCGGATGAAGGGAATAAAGTAGGAGAGATGTTTTCACAACCTACGGTAGCCAGCAGCCAAACTACTAGAAATCACAACTCTGTGACCAGTAGTCTACTACTAGGAACTCCGTTACAAGATCAACAGCGCTTTTGGGACATGTCTAGAATCTGTCATGTAAATCTGATCCGAATTCAAACCGAGAAATAATGTATCTTGGGACCTTTCGGATGAAGGAAATAGAGTAGAAGAGATGTTTTCACAACCTACGGTAGTCAGCAGCCTAACTACTAGGAATCACAATTCTGTGACCAGTAGTAGTCTACTACTAGGAACTCCGTTATAAGATCAACAGCCCTTTTGGGACATATCTAGAATCTATCATGTAAATCTAATCCGAGTTCAAATCGAGAAAGCATGTATCTTTGGATCTTTCGGATTAAGGGAATAGAGTAGAAAAGATGCTTTCACAACCTATGGTAGCCAGCAGCCTAACTGCTAGGAATCACAACTCTGTGACCAGTAGTCTATTACTTGGAACTCCGTTACAAGATCAACAGCCCTTTTGGGACATGTCTAGAATCTATCATGTAAATCTGATCCGAATTCAAACCGAGAAATCATGTATCTTGGGACCTTTCGGATGAAGGGAATAAAGTAGGAGAGATGTTTTCACAACCTACGGTAGCCAGCAGCCAAACTACTAGAAATCACAACTCTGTGACCAGTAGTCTATTACTAGGAACTCCGTTACAAGATCAACAGCCCTTTTGGGACATGTCTAGAATCTATCATGTAAATCTGATCCAAGTTCAAACCGAGAAATCATGTATTTTGGGAACTTCGGATGAAGGGAATAGAGTAGAAGAGATGTTTTCACAACCTACGGTAGCCAGCAGCCTAACTACTAGGAATCACAACTCTGTGACCAGTAGTCTACTACTAGGAACTCCGTTACAAGATCAACAGCTCTTTTGGGACATGTCGAGAATCTATCATGTAAATCTGATCCGAATTCAAACCGAGAAATAACGTATTTTGGGACCTTTCGGATGAAGGGAATAGAGTAGAAGAGATGTTTTCACAACCTACGCTAGCCAACAGCCTAACTACTAGGAATCACTACTCTGTGACCAGTAGTCTACTACTAGGAACTCCGTTACAAGATCAACAGCTCTTTTGGGGCATGTCTAGAATCTATCATGTAAATCTGATCCGAATTCAAACCGAGAAATCATGTATTTTGGGAACTTCGGATGAAGGGAATAGAGTAGAAGAGATGTTTTCACAACCTACGGTAGCCAGCAGCCTAACTAATAGGAATCACAACTCTGTGACCAGTAGTCTACTACTAGGAACTCTGTTACAAGATCAACAGCCCTTTTGGGACATGTCTAGAATCTATCATGTAAATATGATCCGAATTCAAACCGAGAAATCATGTATCTTGGGACCTTTCGGATGAAGGGAATAAAGTAGGAGAGATGTTTTCACAACCTACGGTAGCCAGCAGCCAAACTACTAGAAATCACAACTCTGTGACCAGTAGTCTACTACTAGGAACTCCGTTACAAGATCAACAGCCCTTTTGGGACATGTCTAGAATCTATCATGTAAATCTGATCCAAGTTCAAACCGAGAAATCATGTATTTTGGGAACTTCGGATGAAGGGAATAGAGTAGAAGAGATGTTTTCACAACCTACGGTAGCCAGCAGCCTAGCTACTAGGAATCACAACTCTGTGACCAGTAGTCTACTACTAGGAACTCCGTTACAAGATCAACAGCTCTTTTGGGACATGTCTAGAATCTATCATGTAAATCTGATCCGAATTCAAACCGAGAAATAATGTATCTTGGGACCTTTCGGATGAAGGAATAGAGTAGAAGAGATGTTTTCACAACCTACGGTAGCCAACAGCCAAACTACTAGGAATCACAACTCTGTGACCAGTACTCTACTACTAGGAACTCCGTTACAAGATCAACAGCCCTTTTGGGACATATCTAGAATCTGTCATGTAAATCTGATCCAAGTTCAGACCGAGAAATCATGTATTTTGGGACCTTTCGGACGAAGGGAATAGAGTAGAAGAGATGTTTTCACAACCTACGGTAGCCAGCAGCCTAACTACTAGGAATCACAACTCTGTGACCAGTAGTCTACTACTAGGAACTCCGTTACAAGATCAACAGCTCTTTTGGGACATGTCTAGAATCTATCATGTAAATCTGATCCGAATTCAAACCGAGAAATAACGTATTTTGGGACCTTTCGGATGAAGGGAATAGAGTAGAAGAGATGTTTTCACAACCTACGCTAGCCAACAGCCTAACTACTAGGAATCACAACTCTGTGACCAGTAGTCTACTACTAGGAACTCCGTTACAAGATCAACAGCGCTTTTGGGACATGTCTAAAAACTATCATGTAAATCTGATCCAAGTTCAAACCGAGAAATCATGTATTTTGGGAACTTCGGATGAAGGGAATAGAGTAGAAGAGATGTTTTCACAACCTACGGTAGCCAGCAGCCTAACTACTAGGAATCAGAACTCTGTGACCAGTAGTCTACTACTAGGAACTCCGTTACAAGATCAACAGCTCTTTTGGGACATGTCTAGAATCTATCATGTAAATCTGATCCTAATTCAAACCGAGAAATAATGTATCTTGGGACCTTTCGGATGAAGGAATAGAGTAGAAGAGATGTTTTCACAACCTACGGTAGCCAGCAGCCAAACTACTAGGAATCACAACTCTGTGACCAGTAGTCTACTACTAGGAACTCCGTTACAAGATCAACAGCCCTTTTGGGACATGTCTAGAATCTATCATGTAAATCTGATCCAAGTTCAAACCGAGAAATCTTGTATTTTGGGACCTTTCGGACGAAGGGAATAGAGTAGAAGAGATGTTTTCACAACCTACGGTAGCCAGCAGCCTAACTACTAGGAATCAGAACTCTGTGACCAGTAGTCTACTACTAGGAACTCCGTTACAAGATCAACAGCTCTTTTGGGACATGTCTAGAATCTATCATGTAAATCTGATCCGAATTCAAACCGAGAAATAATGTATCTTGGGACCTTTCGGATGAAGGGAATAGAGTAGAAGAGATGTTTTCACAACCTACGGTAGTCAGCAGCCTAACTACTAGGAATCACAACTCTGTGACCAGTAGTAGTCTACTACTAGGAACTCCGTTACAAAATCAACAGCCCTTTTGGGACATGTCTAGAATCTATCATGTAAATCTAATCCGAGTTCAAATCGAGAAATCATGAATCTTTGGTTCTTTCGGATTAAGGGAATAGAGTAGAAAAGATGCTTTCACAACCTATGGTAGCCAGCAGCCTAACTACTAGGAATCACAACTCTGTGACCAGTAGTCTATTACTTGGAACTCCGTTACAAGATCAACAGCCCTTTTGGGACATGTCTAGAATATATCATATAACTCTGATCAAATTTCAAACCGAGAAATCATGTATCTTGGGACCTCTCGGATGAAGGGAATAGTGTAGAAGAGATGTTTTCACAACCTACGGTAGCCAGCAGCCTAACTAATAGGAATCACAACTCTGTGACCAGTAGTCTACTACTAGGAACTCCGTTACAAGATCAACAGCCCTTTTGGGACATGTCTAGAATCTATCATGTAAATCTGATCCGAATTCAAACCGAGAAATCATGTATCTTGGGACCTTTCGGATGAAGGGAATAAAGTAGAAGAGATGTTTTCACAACCTACGGTAGCCAGCAGCCAAACTACTAGGAATCACAACTCTGTGACCAGTAGTTTACTACTAGGAACTCCGTTACAAGATCAACAGCCCTTTTGGGACATGTCTAGAATCTATCATGTAAATCTGATCCAAGTTCAAACCGAGAAATCATATATTTTGGGACCTTTCGGATGAAGGACATAGAGTAGAAGAGATGTTTTCACAACCTACGGTAGCCGGCAGCCTAACTACTAGGAATCACAACTCTGTGACCAGTAGTCTACTACTAGGAACTCCGTTACAAGATCAACAGCCCTTTTGGGACATGTCTAGAATCTATCATGTAAATCTAATCCAAGTTCAAACCGAGAATCATGTATTTTGGGACCTTTCGGATGAAGGGAATAGAGTAGAAGAGATGTTTTCACAACCTACGGTAGCCAGCACCCTAACTACTAGGTATCACAACTCTGTGACTAGTAGTCTACTACTAGGAACTCCGTTACAAGATCAATAGCTCTTTTGGGACATGTCTAGAATCTATCATGTAAATCTGATCCGAATTCAAAACGAGAAATAATGTATCTTGGGACCTTTCGGATGAACGGAATAAAGTAGAAGAGATGTTTTCATGACATACGGTAGCCAGCAGCCTAACTATTAGGAATCACAACTCTGTGACCAGTAGTCTACTACTAGGAACTCCGTTACAAGATAAACAGCTATTTTGGGACAAGTCTAGAATCTATCATGTAAATCTGATCCGAATTCAAACCGAGAAATAATGTATCTTGGGACCTTTCGGATGAAGGGAATAGAGTAAAAGAGATGTTTTCACAACCTACGGTAGCCAGCAGCCTAACTACTAGGAATCACAACTCTGTGACCAGTAGTCTACTACTAGGAACTCCGTTACAAGATCAACAGCTCTTTTGGGACATGTCTAGAATCTATCATGTAAATCTGATCCGAATTAAAACCGAAAAATAATGTATCTTGGGACCTTTCGGATGAAGGGAATAGAGTAGAAGAGATGTTTCCACAACCTACGGTAGCCAGCAACCTAACTACTAGGAATCACAACTCTGTGATCAGTAGTCTACTACTAGGAACTCCGTTAAAAGATCAACAGCTCTTTTGGGACATGTCTAGAATCTATCATGTAAATCTGATCCGAATTCAAACCGAGAAATCATTTATCTTGGGATCTTTCGGATGAATAGAATAGAGTAGAAGAGATGTTTTCACAACCTACGGTAGCCAGTAGCCTAACTACTAGGAATCACAACTCTGTGACCAGTAGTCTACTACTAGGAACTCCGTTACAAGATCAACAGCTTTTTTGGGACATGTTTAGAATCTATCATGTAAATCTGATCCGAATTCAAACCGAGAAATAATGTATCGTGGGACCTTTCGGATGAAGGGAATAAAGTAGAAGAGATGTTTTCAAAACATACGGTAGCCAGCAGCCTAACTACTAGGAATCACAACTCTGTGACCAGTAGTCCACTTCTAGGAACTCCTATACAAGATAAACAGCTCTTTTGGGAAAAGTCTAGAATCTATCATGTAAATCTGATCCGAATTCAAACCGAGAAATCATGTATCTTGGGACCTTTCGGATGAATGGAATAGAGTAGAAGAGATGTTTTCACAACCTACGGTAGCCAGCAGCCTAACTACTAGGAATCACAACTCTATGACCAGTAGTCTATTACTAGGAACTCCGTTACAAGATAAACAGCCCTTTTGGGACATGTCTAGAATCTATCATGTAAATCCGATCCGAGTTCAAACCGAGAGATCATGTATCTTGGGACCTTTCGGATGAATGGAATACAGTAGAAGAGATGTTTTCACAACCTACGGTAGCCAGCAGCCTAACTACTAGGAATCACAACTCTGTGACCAGTAGTCTACTACTAGGAACTCCGTTACAAGATCAACAGCCCTTTTGGGACATGTCTAGAATCTATCATGTAAATCTGATCCGAATTCAAACCGAGAAATAATGTATCTTGGGACCTTTCGGATGAAGGGAATAGAGTAGAAGAGATGTTTTCACAACCTACGGTAGCCTGCAGCCTAACTACTAAGGAATCACAACTCTGTGACCAGTAGTCTATTACTAGGAACTCCGTTACAAGATAAACAGCCCTTTTGGGACATGTCTAGAATCTATCATGTAAATCTGATCCGAGTTCAAACCGAGAGATCATGTATCTTGGGACCTTTCGGGTGAATGGAATAGAGTAGAAGAGATGTTTTCACAACCTACGGTAGCCAGCAGCCTAACTACTAGGAATCACAACTCTGTGGCCACTATTCTACTTCTAGGAACTCCGTTACAAGATCAACAACCCTTTTGGGACATGTCTAGAATCTATCATGTAAATTTGTTTGTAGACACCTCCCAAACGGGGCATCGCCATACAGATTGGTCACATTTGTTTGCTCGACTGGTTGCTCGCTACATAAACCAAAATCACGGACATTCCCATGGCTAGGAACATCGCCACACGTTAATGGTTATCATCAAATAGAGTCGCCACCCAGTTTATTAAAACTAGGAAAACAGATAGAGATTCTGGATACAGGAGCCAAAAGTACAATAAGGGGAAGGTGTTAGGCACCCCTCTTTGCCCAGTCGTGAGACTGGCCCATAATCGTTCAACATAAGACGTGTAGATGCTTTATTTAATTCCAACACATAGTCTGTTTATTTATTCCTTTAAAGAGTAAGCTAAGTGAGCCTGTGCGATAAGTAAGCATGCCTCAGAAAGCAGAATAAAACACACTGTCCCAGGGAGATGGATCCCGCGGCCGGTGAATGGATGTCACGGCCGAGGGATCCTCCTGGTTCGATGTACCGGCCGAGGGATCGAAGCCCCGGTCGGTGTTCTTCCTCACACCAGACAGAAAGATTAACGGATAATCAAAACGCTATGGTTAGTTAGAAATAATGTAAATAAGGCAAACCAGAGGCCGTTGGGGCTCACCACCTTGATCCCTCAGTTGCTTGATTGCTTCGGATTGGGTGTGATTGACTGATTGCTTGATCGAAAACCCTAGAGTTAGGGTTTGAACTTCGGGGTTTGATTGCCGGATTGACGGCTACCTTCGGGAGGTTAGGGCTTTTGAAGAGTGGGTTTGAGAGAGTATTTCTGCAGAGCTTTGAGGCTTGAAAGAGTGTGTAGGTATATCAATTTCGTGTGTTTATTTTCGGAGTCCAAAGGCCCTTTATATAGGCAATTGGTGACTCACTCCGGCCAATCAAATCACGAGATGGCAATTGCAATTGCAATTGCAATGCATCTCTAACTCTACGTCGTAATCTCTGAGCGTAGCCCGAACGCATCGGAAAGGTAGTGTAGTTGGATCAAACCAAACGTCTGACAGAACGTTCCAGAGTCTGGAAAAAGGTCGATCTGGCGGCCGAGTAAAGGATATTGCGGCCGTGGAATTGATGTCTCGGCCGAAGGATAGATCTTGCGGCCGAGGAATTGATCTCTCAGGGAGATTTTGCTGGCAACAGGTTGCTCGGGTGAGGCATTGATGTTATGGCCGTTAGATCGATGTTACGGCCGTCAGATGGTTTCTCCTAGGCTTCTGTATTTCTGTCTGAAAGGCTGTATGGCTTTGAATTGGGTCCTCTAAGTGGCTCAAAGTTCTTACCGAAAGTCCTAAGGTTCTCAAGGAAGCAATCAGCAATCACTGTATCCATTTCATCATCGGGATGGTCCCAAGGTGGGACTTGAAATAATCGTTAGGCCAAATTGGGGTGTCTACAGATGCCCCTCTTTGACTGAACTCAGACGGATCGCGAGACATGTTTGAGTAAGAGTCAAAGCTGTAAAAAACAACTCAATTTGGTCCAACCACTATTCCAAGGGTTTTTTGAAAAAGGTTTTGTTATGGTCGGGCCGGGAGGCTGCCTACGTATTCCACAAGGGAAATTCAGACCAATCGTAGTTCGGGCGAAAAATGTTTTGTTATGGTCGGGCCCGGAGGCTGCCTACGTATTCCACAAGGGAAATTCAGACCAATCGTAGTTCAGGCAATAAAGAAAAATGAAAAGTTTGGAGGGTTAGAAACAGAAGACGTACCTTATGGCTTAAAAAGCCGTAGTGTGACGTACCTAGACTGAGCCAGGGTTTTGGCGAAGAGTAGTTGAAGGAGCGCGGGGCTACCTGGGGAGTTTTTACGGAGAGCTTCCTTAGTATTTTGGGGTAGATCAGTACACTGCAGGTGCGTTTGCTTTTCTTGATCATCCTTACTTTGACTGAAAGGAGCTCGGTAGAGTAGCCTATCCTTGCGAATGAGCTGGAAGGGATTGATGTAATGGGGTGGAATCCAAACCATCTGCTGGGATGAGTTGGATGCCGGTTTGTTTTTGAGAGGTGGGGGGCGCGAGGCCAGTAGCTAGAGCACGGAGCTTTTGGAGATGAGTGAACCGAGGCACGGAGCCGGTTGTAGTCATAAGGCGGAGGCCTGAGGTGTGATAGAATTGAGGCGTGGAGCCTGTTGCAATCTTGAGGCGAAGGCCTGAGGAGATTGGATAGGACCGAAGCGCGGAGCTGGTGTTGATCATAAGGCGATAGCCTGAGGTGATTGATAGGACCGAAGCGCGGAGCTGGTGTTGATCATAAGGCGATAGCCTGAGGTGATTGATAGGACCGAAGCGCGGAGCTGGTGTTGATCATAAGGCGAGAGCCTGAGGTGTCAGAGCTTTGAGCTTGACGTGATGAACCGAAGCGCGGAGCTGGCATAAGGCAAGGGCATGAGGTGAAGGAATTGAGACCTGGAGCCTGCTGTGGTTATGAGGCAAGGGCCTGAGTTGTCGGAGCTTAGAGCTTGACGTGATTTGAACCGAAGCGTAGAGCTGGTTGTATTCTGATGGTCTGTGCACGGAGCTTTCTCATCATAAGTGTTGGCGTGGAGCCAAAGGATCGAGGCGCTGAACCGATCAATAAAACCAAGGCGTAGAGCCGGTTGATTGCAGGGTTGACCTGTTTCATGAGAGATATGCAGAGTGTATATGTGTGATGATGGTTTGTTAGATGTGAACAAATATGATGATGCAGACTCGATGTGAAAATGCAATATGTGCACGGGCCCGTGCGTGTGTGTTTATTTTTAAGCTTAGAGCTTCTATCAAGTTCCGGACTTGAGCATTCAGAGCGTAGAGCTCGAGCATTCGGACGGCAGAATCCAAGCATTCAAAGTACAGGCTTTGAGCGTCTAGTACGCAGTGGTTGGGCATCCAAGCGTAGAGCTTGAGCATTCAAGTGTATAACTTGAGCATCCAATACACAGTGGTTGGGCATCCAAGCGTAGAGCTTGAGCATTCAAAAATGTTAGATTTTTGAGCATTCAGGCGTAGAGCCTGAGAATAGATGTCTTGATTGTTGGGGCGGCATAGAGCCTGTTGCTTGTTTACGGCTTCGAGCCAGTTGAAATAGTGGGCTTTGAGCCGCTGAGTTGTGATAACAAGCGTAGAGTCTGTTGTTGTGAAAGCGAGCATAGAGCTGCTGAGATAGTAAACATAGGCTTCGAGCCTGTTGAGGTGATGGCTTGGAGCCACTTGAGATAATGGGCTTTGAGCCAGTTGAGATAGCGGGCTTTGAGCCGTTGAGTTGTGATAAAGGGCGTAGAGCCTGTCGATAATGGGCTTAGAGCCGCTAAGATGGTTGTTATGGCTTCGAGCCAGTTGAGATAGCGGGCTCGGAGCCGCTGAGTTGTGTAGAGATGATAGGCACAGGGCCGCTGAATTGTGCTAGCGAGCGTAGAGCTGCTGATTCGAGTAGAGGTACAGGACCGCTGAATTGATATGGGCTTCGAGCCGCTGAGTGAATTGATAATGGATATGGGCGTAAAGCCGCTGGGTGTTTGCTTTGGCCAGCAGTTTGTGGAGAGAGAGCTTCGATGCTTAGGCATGCCCCCAAGATTAATTTTGATCACATTGTATTGGCTTGGGGATGCCTCCAAGGCTGCTTGGTCAGTTGAGGACTTAGAAGTCTATAGTGGCTTGAGCTAGTGCACTGAGCAAAATCTGCTGTTGCTGAGGGAATTTGATTAAGGGGCCAGGAGATCGATCTCTCGGCCGAAGAATTGATGTCTCGGCCGAAGAATTGATGTCTCGGCCGAGAAATTGATGTCTCGGCCGTGAGAACGCCAAAAGTCAGGAAATCGATTTAAGTTTAGTTAAATCGATCTCACGGGTCATATCATCCTTTCCATTCCTCATTCTCTTCTCTCGTCCAAACAATCGTTGCCGATCTCTCCTCTCTCTCCTCGTCGGCCGCCGCCATCCCCCACCTTACCGCCGTCATTTTTCCTTCGACCCCGCAGTTCCGGTCATCACTTCCCTTGGCTGCCATGGCCTCATCTCCGCCTCCTCCTCCGCCGTCTGGCATTGCTGCCGCGTCAAGAGACACAGGTAAAGCTCCGGCCGTCGAGGCCGCGATTCTTGGCGGGGTTTCAAGTTCCCGCGTCTTGCGTTCGAGTCGGCGTAGGGCCACTGTTGGGGGGAGCTCGTCGCAGTTCATTCCTCCCGAGATGGAGCCCAAGGTTGGTGCTGATGCTGGTGGTGATATTCTACCCCCATTTGATGTTGCCACTTACGCTCTTCAGATTCACTTGGTCGGGCGTGGTGGTTCTTTGCGATACCGTCCTCCCCTTAGTGACATCCCACCTGAGGTCTTGCACAGGGAGCCAGAGCAGCACTTTGGTTTCACCAACAGGAATGTAGAATTTTATCCTGTCAAATGACTTTGTATATGAGATTTCATGAAATGATAATTTGAGATTTGATAGGAATTTTGAGTTTTCAGAAGTTGCCCCCTGCATAGGCGATGTTTTTGTATTGATTCCTTCATCGTATTTTGTCAGGCAAATGAGAGGCTGCGCGTGTGGGGAAGCTGCCCCCAGGTGTTTGAGTGGTATGAGAGGCTTCCTCGAGAAGCCAAGGATGCGGTTGCTTTGGCTGGCTTTGAGCAGCTGATACGGGGCTTTCATCATCCAAAGGCTGAGCTAGGTTTGACCACGGCATTGGTGGAGCGGTGGTGGGATACCACCAACACTTTTCATCTTCCTGAGGCCGGAGAGATGACAATCACTCCAGGTGATTTTGCTTTGCTTACAGGTCTGAGAGTTGGTGGTGATCCTCTTCCGATTGACCCGCGGATTCACGAGCGAGAGGGTGCTTTTAAATACCTTTTGGGGAAGGTCCCTTGTGTATCAGAGAGTGGCCACATCACCTATACCTGGCTTCGGGAAGAGTTTGATCAAACTGATATCCTGACAGAGGTTTCCCTTTCCCAGCTGGTACGGGCTTTCCTTCTTTATCTCCTTGGGCAGACTCTGTTTTGCAACAAAGAGAATTCGGTGCATGTCCAGTTTTTGGCTGCTTTGGTCAATTTGGATTCCATAGCAGAGTTCGATTGGGGGACTCCTGCCTTAGCTACGCTGTATGGGCACCTGAGTGCCTGCTCCTGATGTGTTAGTTTGTCGCTGGGTGGACACCACCGCGTTCTTGAGGTATTCACTTGGAGCTTTCTTTGTCGTTCTTTTGTTGCTTCATTCTTTATATCTTGTGTTAATCTTGTGTCTTGTAGCTCTGGGCCTTTGAATACTTGTTGCAGTTTCCTCCTCCGACTAGGCATATTGAGCCTAGGTTTGTTCCACGGGCGGCCCGTTGGCTAAAGGGGGTCCGGAGAACACGGTCGCCTGCCATGGACTTGTTAGCTTGGAGGCGAGTTTTGGATCGCCTGACAGTGGATCAGGTATGATGTCTTCCTAGTCTCTGATTTTCATGTAATTCTTTCGTTTTCTCAACCAGATGTTTTCTTCCTTTTTTGCTAGGTGCGATTCGACCCGTGGGGCACCCTGCTCGACGATGCTCCTTTGGAGTTGACTTCGGCTCGGGCTTTGGACAGCCAGCATTTCCTTTTGGAGGGGCCCTTTTTGAGAGCTTGGTACCTTGGGGAGAGGGTAGCGAGTCAATTCTTCCCACGTTCAGAGGCGTTGCAGCTTGTTCCTCTTCCTCCTCCAGCTGGCATGAGGTCTACCCATCTATTGACAGGAGAGAGCTTGCTCCTTGCTCTTGAGAGACAGTCAGTCGTGAGTTTTCTTCAGGCGGGAGACTACTCGACCTTCCGTTTGGCCTCGCTGACCCTACCTACTGCTACTGCCGCTGCGGCTCCTCTTGTTTGGCCACGGGCCCCCAGCTTCATCTCTTTCCACAATGCAAATGGAGAAGAGGAGCGTTTGACGCTCTCACCATGTGTTACGCAGCTCTATGTGCTTCCTACCGGAGTTCAGCAAGTAATATTGTAGTGTAGACACCTCCTAAGCGGGGCATCGCCATACAGATTGATCACGTTTGTGCTTGCTCGATTGGTTGCTCACTTCATAAACCAAAATCATGGACATTCCCATGGCTAGGAACATCGCCACATGATAACGGTTATCATCAAATAGAGTCGCCACCCAGTTTATTAAAACTGGGAAAATAGATAGAGATTCTGGATTCGGGAGCCAAAAGTACAGTAAGGGAAAGGTGTTAGGCACCCCTCTCTGCCCAGTCGTAAGACTGGCCCATAATCGTTCAACATAAGACGTATAGATGCTTTGTCTAATCCTAACACATAGTCTGTTTAATTATTCCTTTAAACAGTAAGCAAAGTGAGCCAGTGCAATAATTGAAGCATGCATCAGAAAGCAGATAAAACAAACATAATGTCCCAGGGAGATGGATCTCGCGGCCGGTGAATAGATGTCACGGCCGAGAGATCCTCCTGGCTTTATGTACCGGCCGGGGGATCGAAGCCCCGGTCGGTGTTCTTCCTCACACCAGATAGAAAGATTGACAGTTAATCAAAATGCTACGATTAGTAAGAAGGGACAGTAAATAAAGCGAACCAGAGGCCGTTGGGCCTCACCAACTTGATCCCTCAGTTGCTTGATTGCTTTGGATTGGGCGTGATTGATTGATTGCTTGATCGAGAACCCTAGAGTTAGGGTTTGAACTTCGGGGTTTGATCGCCGGATTGACGGCTGCCTTCGGAAGGTTAGGGCTTTTGGAGTATGGGATTGAGGGAGTATTTGTGCAGAGTTTCGAGGTTTGACTGAGTGTGTGGGTATCTCAATTTCTGTGTGTTAATTTCGGAACCCAAAGGCCCCTTTATATAGGAATAGGGATGACTCACTCCGGCCAATCAAATCACGAGATGGCAATTGCAATTGCAATGCATCTCCAACTCTACGTCGTGATCTCCGAACGTAGCCCGAACGCATCGGAAAGGTAGTGTAGTTGGATCAAACCAAACGTCTGACAGAACGTTCGAGAGTCTGGAAAAAGGTCGATCTGGTGGCCGAGCAAAGGATGTCACGGCCGAGGAATGGATGTCTCGGCTGAAGGATAGATCTTGCGGCCGAGAGATTGATCTCTTAGGGAGATTTTGCTGGCAACAGGTTGCTCGGGTGAGGGATTGATGTTATGGCCGTTAGATCGATGTTACGGTCGACAGATGGATTCTCCTAGGCTTTTGTATTTCTGTCTGAAAGGCTGTATGGCTTTGAATTGGGTCCTCTAAGTGGTCAAAGTTCTCACCGAAAGTCCTAAGGTCCTCAAAGAAGCAATCATCAATCATTGTATCCGTTTCATCATCGGGATTGTCCCAAGGTGGGACTTGAAATAATCGTTAGGCCAAATTGGGGTGTCTACAGATGCCCCTCTTTGACTGAACTCAGACGGATCGCGAGACATGTTTGAGTAAGAGTCAAAGCTGTAAAAAGCAACTCAATTTGGTCCAACCACTATTCCAAGGGGTTTTTGAAAAAGGTTTTGTTATGGTCGGGCCGGGAGGCTGCCTACGTATTCCACAAAGGAAATTCAGACCAATCGTAGTTCGGGCCAATAAAGAAAAGTAAAAAGTTTGGAGGGTTAGAGACAGAAGACATACCTTAGGGCTTAAAAAGCCGTAGTGTGACGTACCTAGACTGAGCCAGGGTTTTGGCGGAAGATAGTTGAAGGAGCGCAGGGCTGCCTGGGGAGTTTTTGCGGAGAGCTTCCTTAGTATTTTGGGGTAGATCAGTACACTGCAGGTGCGTTTGCTTTTCTTGATCATCCTTACTTTGACTGAAAGGGGCTCGGTAGAGTAGCCTATCCTTGCGAATGAGCTGGAAGGAATTGATGTAATGGGGTGGAATCCAAATCATCTACTGGGGATGAATCGGACGCCGGTTGTTTTTGAGATGTGGGGGGCGCAGAGCCAGTATCTAGAGCACGGAGCTTTTGGAGATGAGGGAACTGAGGCACGGAGCCGGTTGTAGTCATGAGGTGAGAGCCTGGAGAGTGATGGAATTGAGGCGTGGAGCCTGCTGCAATCTTGAGGCGAATGCCTGAGGGGATTGATAAGACCGAAGCGCGGAGCTGGTGTTGATCATAAGGCAAGAGCCTGAAGTGATTGATAGGACCGAAGCGCGGAGCTGGTGTTGATCATAAGGCGAGAGCCTTAAGGTGTCGGAGCTTAGAGCTTGATGGGACCGAAGCGCGGAGCTGGTATTGATCAGGATGAGAGCCTGTGGTGTCAGAGCTTTGAGCTTGACGTGATGAACCGAAGCGCGGAGCTGGTATAAGGCAAGGGTCTGAGATGAAGAGATTGAGGCGTGGAGCCTGCATGCAGTCTTGAGGCGAGGGCCTGAGGTGAGCCTGATAAAACCGAAGCGCGG
The DNA here is from genome assembly GCA_020567845.1 of Rhododendron henanense subsp. lingbaoense. Lineage (NCBI taxonomy): Eukaryota > Viridiplantae > Streptophyta > Magnoliopsida > Ericales > Ericaceae > Rhododendron > Rhododendron henanense. The sequence continues at coordinate 38,729,801 of CM036312.1, forward strand.
AGCTGGTATTTGATCATAAGGCGAGAGCCTAAGGTGTCGGAGCTTAGAGCTTGACGTGTTTTGAACCGAAGCGCGGAGCTGGCTGTATTCTGATGGTCTGCGCACGGAGCTTTTCCATCATAAGTGTTGGCGTGGAGCCAAAAGATCGAGGCGTTGGGCCGATCAATAAAACCGAGGCATAGTGCCGGTTGATTGCAGGGTTGACCTGTTTCATGAGAGATATGCAGAGTGTATATGTGCAATGCTTGTTTGTTAGATGTGAACAGATATGATGCAGACTCGATGTGAAAATGTTGATGCAAATGTGCACGGGCCCGTGCGTGTGTGTTTGTTTTAAGCTTAGAGCTTCTATCAAGTTCCGGACTTGAGCATTCAGAGCGTAGAGCTCGAGCATTCGGACAGCAGAATCCGAGCATTCAAAGTACAGGCTTTGAGCGTCCAGTACACAGTGGTTGGGCATCCAAGCGTAGAGCTTGAGCATTCAAGTGCATAACTTGAGCATCCAGTACACAGTGGTTGGGCATCCAAGCGTAGAGCTTGAGCATTCAAAAATGTTAGATTTTTAAGCATTCAGACATAGAGCCTGAGAATAGATATCTTGATTGCTGGGGCGGCTTAGAGCCTGTTGCTTGTTTACGGCTTTGAGCCAGTTGAGATAATGGGCTTTGAGCCGCTGAGTTGTGATAACAGGCGTAGAGCCTTTTGATAACGGGCTTCGAGTCGCTGAGATTGGTTGTTTACGGCTTCGAGCCATTTGAGACAGTGGGCTTGGAGCCGCTGAGTTGAGTGATTACAGGCGTAGAGCCTATTGCCGTGGTAGCGAGCACAGAGCTGCTGAGATAAAGGGCTTCGAGCCGCTGGGTGATAGTAGACGTAGGCTTCAAGCCTGTTGAGGTAAATGGGCTTCGAGCCGCTTGGTTGATGGCTTCGAGCCAATTCAGATGGTAGATACAGGCTTCGAGCCTGTTGAAGTGATGGGCTTTGAGCCGCTGAAATGGTTGTTATGGCTTCGAGCCATTTGAGACAGTGGGCGTGGAGCCGTTGAGTTGGTTTGTTACGGCTTCGAGCCAATTGAGATAGCAGGCTTGGAGCCGCTGAGTTGTGTGGAGATGATGGGCCTTGGGCCTATTAGGATAGTGGGCGTGGAGCCGTTGAGTTGTAGGCATGGAACTGCTTATTTCCTTGGTAATGGATACGGGTATAGAACCGCTGTAGTTTTGAGCTCAGGGCTGCTGAGTGTTTTGATTTGCTTTGGCCAGCAGTTTGTGGAGAGAGACTTTCCTCATGCTTGGGTATGCCCCCGAGGCTAATTTTGATCACATTGTATTGGCTCGGGGATGCCCCCAAGGCTATTTGGTTGGTTGAGGACTTGGAAGTCATGATGGCTTGAGCTAGTGCACCGAGCAAAATCTGCTGTTACTGAGGGAATTTGATTAAGGGGCCAGGAGATCGATCTCTCGGCCGAATAATTGATTAGCCGGCCGAGCTATCAATGTATCGGCCGCGTAATCCCTTTACTTCCAGGGGCCTATAAAAGGTCACAGCGTCGACCGTTTCATTTCACTTTTCTTTCTTTTCCTCTTCTCTTCTTCACAACCGAAGGCTCCTCTTCGTTGCTCCTCACTCCTGTCGACTTCGGACCGTGAAGGGTGCACGGCCAGAGATTGCGGAGGGAGGCCGCACTGTTCTTGGTCCTGTCTTGACGCTTGATTAGGGACCCTTGCATGGGTGGCTTGCTTCCGTGACGCGGAACTCCTGGTGTGGCGATGGTGCGCGATGTGGTGATTTTTCTGGGCTATGTGGTGTCTCTTTTGCACCATAGTACTCCTCCGGTATACACCGCCCCAGGGGTGTCCTCTCCTTAGTTTCTTTGCAGCAGGCCTCTGGTGTTTAGAGCACTAGAGGGTCCGGCATCCTTTCCTGTCTTTTTTTTCTGTTTCTCTTCCTGCATAGGTTAGTTTGACAGGAAATCGATGTATAGTTTGTTTAGGAAATGTGGGATGATCCACCTTGTGATGTAAAAAGCTTTCGTTATATGAAACAAAAACCTTCTTGCTCTGCTTGTGATTGTATATGCTGTCCTTACGTTGTTTGCGTGTGTTATTCTTGTTATTCCAACGAAACGAACTGAACCGTGGGAACAATCTGTGAAATGGCCGTTCTGGCGGCCGACCGAATGATTACGCGGCCGAAACTTCGATCTGGCGGCTGAAGGATCGTTTTGTTTGCCTGGGTTTGACTTGCAGGTCAACCCTATTATCTACGGGCCGATGGATTGATCCCACGGCCGTCTTATCGAAGTGCCGGCCGAGAGACCGACTAAATTTCCGAGGATTAAGAATCCGATTCCGATTCAAACTAAGACTCGACCTAGCCCTATAAGTACGCGTTCTACGAACCCGATAGCATTGTCAGTAGCAATTTCCTTGCACATGGCACAACCAATCCTTGATCAGTGGTTGGATTCCTTTAATGGCCTTGACCGTCTGCACTTTAAGTCCTTTGGCATGGACTTCCTCTTTTCCCTTCGTCACATTCCCGTGAATTTTGCCTTCCTTAGGGCAGCCGCTAGTTTGTGGGACCCTGATTTTCACGTCTTTCGCTTTAAGAGAGAGGAGTTGTGTCCTACTATCGAGGAATTTGCGGCCATCATGGGCCATTCAGACAGGGAAGGTTTTGTTGCCCCTAATCCCTTGTTCAACCGGGGTGATCTCCTGAAGGTTTTACTCCAAGTTCAGAAGCATGAAGTTAAATTCTTCCTAGTGAAAGGGAGGCTGGAGATTCTGCAACTCATCCAGCGTTTTGGTGCGGCTGAGGCTCATCGCCAAGTTTCCCTACAGAAGTCGTGCTTTCATGCATTGTGCATTTGTCTCCTTCATTACCACTTGTTTGGCCCTTCCTCTGGTCATGCTGATCCTATATTGCTTAACCTTGCTCAGCAAATTGGAAACCGTGTGGGTTTCGCTGGTTTAGTATTGGCAGAGACCTCGATGGGCCTAGATGTGATGAAGGGTAGTCCTACAGCTCAGTTCTCAAGCAGTCCCTTGCTATTACAGGTTCGCTCTTTTATCTGTTTCATTTGTCAGATTTATCTTTTCACTCATCACTCTTTTGTTTTGACTCACGTGTTCTCTCAGCTCACAATTTTCCCTTTTTCTCTAGGTATGGTTGTTTGAGAAGCTAAAAGTGTGGGATGCGCCGAAGCGACTTCCTTACAATCCAGACCAGTGCACGGAGCGTCACATGGTTAAACAGTTCCCAACTGAGGCTGCTTGGGAAGCGTGGATGAAGACTTGCAGAGGTGATTGGATTCAATGGGTTTGCCCCTGGTATGGTATCGAGAGCATGACCGCGAGTACCATGAACCACTTTGGTGTAGCAGTGATTGGCATTACCCGAGTTGTTTTCTACTTCCCTGCTCGCTTTCAAAGGCAATTTGGGGCTGAACAAGCCGCAATCTTGGGTGACCCTGAGTACACCGCTTCTAAGATCCATGATGCCAACTTCCGTTGCAATATGCTGCGTCTTTGGCCAAATAGAGTGATGCAGGAGGTTGCTGAGAACTTCGTTGCTAAGCTATCGGGTTCTTACAAACGCTGGTTGAAGAAAAACCTTTTGGAGGATAGAAGTGCAAAGAGAAGGAAGACCTAGAGATCGACGCTTTGCTTATGTTTTTCAAAAGATGTTTGTTTGATTCTAGCTTTCATGGATTAAGAATCGTTTAGGTTTGCTTTGTCCTTTCTCTTTGGAAATAATAAAACATTTGGTCGTTTTATTTGAAGATGTTATTGCCATGATTTGATAGCGAACATACTTTAGGATAGACCTAGAAATTTCGGAAGTGATGATGATAACAGTGGCCGAATCTCAAACCTAGAGATTGCCTACGTATCCCATGGAAGGAATCAGGCCATAAACGTAGTTCCAATAAAGGGGATTTGTTTTGTTTTTAGTTAGGGTCCACTCGGGTATTTTCCTCTCCTTTTGTGCTCTAAATTTTGCCTAAAATCGCCCTTGCGGGTTTTCGGTCTAGCGAGCGTTTCATTTATGCCTTAGTTTTTTTGCCTAAGCCGCCCTTGCGGGTTTTCGGCCTAGCAGGCTGCTCTAATTTTTGCTTGGATCCGCCCACCCTTGTGGTTTTCGGTCCAACGAGCATCTCTCAGGGGTAATACTTCCTCAACTTGTCAATGTTGACTGGCGTTGCGAATTCCATTCCATCCAAGTCTGCAATGTATGCTGCTCCTCCAGAGAGTATGCGTTTGATAAGGTAGGGGCCTCCCCAGTTTGGTCTAAATTTGCCCCTTGGGTCTGAGACGTGGCGACGAATTGCTTTGAGCACCATGTCCCCTACCTTAATGTCCTTGGGTTTCACCTTCTTGTTGAATGCCCGTGCAATGCGGCGTTGATACCCTTGTACATGGTATAAAGCCCTCAGTCTCCTTTCGTCTAGTAGTGCCAACTCGTCGTAGCGGTTTTGAACCCAGTCTCAGCTAGAACCCTCAACGAAGGTAATTCCAATTCAATAGGCAAAACAGCTTCCATTCCATAGACCAGAGAGTAGGGAGTGGCCCCAGTTGAAGTCCTTTCAGTTGTTCGATATCCCCATAACGCCAGAGGTAGCATTTCTGGCCAGTCCGTGTAAGCGTCGGTGGTCTTCCGCAGAATCCTCTTGACATTCTTATTTGCAGCTTCAACTGCTCCATTAGTTTGAGGTCGGTAAGTAGATGACCAATGATTTTGTATCCCAAATTCGGCGAAAAGCTTCTTTGTCGCCCCCTTGAAGTGCGATCCATTATCACAGACAAACTCGTGAGGTACACCATATCGATAGATGATATTAGTGCGAATGAATTTGGCCACATGAGTGGCTTTGAGGGTAGCATAAGAGGCTGCCTCTACCCATTTGGTGAAGTAGTCGATGGCCACCAGAATGAACTGATGTTTGTATTTCCCCTTTGGATTTATGCTTCCAATGACGTCTATCCCCCAAGTGGAGAATGGCCAGGGGGATGTCATGCTGTATAATTCTGTAGGGGGAATACGCATACGATCAGCGTGGGTTTGGCATTTGTAACATCGACGGACATAATCAGCGCAGTTGGCTTCCATTGTAGTCCAGTAATATCCCTGACGTAGGATCTTCTTTGCCATCGTTGCCCCATTCATGTGTGGCCCACAAATTCCTTCGTGTATTTCCTCCATTACCCTGTGGCTATCCTCTGTCGTGACGCAAAGTTGACTTGGACCCAAGTGTGCCCTTCGGTATATTGCTCCTCCACAGATCACAAACCGGGCAGCAAACTTCCGTAGAGCTGTTTTGTCCTTTGAGGTAGCCTCGGATGGGTATTCCCCTTTTTCCAGGAATTCTTTCACGTCTTCGTACCATGGCTTGCCATCGTCTTCACCTTCCTCGGTAAAGGTACACTCACATGCTGGTTTAACCTTTTGTTTGATCATGAGAGGCCGCATTGTGAATCCCAGGGGTATTTCGACCATAGACGCCAATGTGGCCAGTGCATCTGCAAATCTATTGCTCACTCGAGGAGTGTGTGTGAAGATAACATAATCGAATTGTGGAATTAGATTTTCCAGCACAGAGTGATATAGCTTCAGTGTATCCTCCTTGACCTTCCAGTCTCCTCTTGCTTGAGATACCACCAGGTTTGAATCCCCAGTGACTTCTACCCTTTTTGCTCCTAGCTCCAGGGCTGCCTCCATTCCAGCAATACAAGCCTCATATTCAGCTTGGTTGTTAGTGACTTCAAACCTTAGCTTATATGACAAAGGGATGTGAGAGTCGTTTGGGGAAACTAGCAATACCCCTATGCCATATCCACATTGGTTTGATGCTCCATCAAAGTAAAGTTGCCAGGTGTCGTCTAAGAGACATAAGATATCCTCGTCGGGGAACATGAAGTCCTCTGCCTCGGCCTCTGTCACAGGGTGATCCGCCAAGAATTCTGCCACAGCTCTTCCTTTTACTGATTTCCTTGTCATGTATTTGAGGTCGAACTCCGCTAGCAGCAATAACCACCTGGCTAGCTTTCCGATAAGTGCTGGCTTTTCGAAAAGATACTTGATTGGGTCTAAACGCGAGACCAGCACCACCGGATGTGCTAACAGGTAGTGCCTCAGTTTCTTTGTGGCCCATACTAGCCCCCAACAGGTTTTCTCGAGGGGAGTGTACCTTGTCTCATAATCCATCATTTTCTTGCTGAGGTAGTATATGGCGCACTCTACTTTGGCGTCGTTTTCTTGCGCTAGCATACATCCCATGGACGTGTCTGTTACTGAGAGATACAGAATCAATGGCTTCCCAGGGATGGGTGGCGATAGTACAGGTGGATTCTGAAGGTATTCCTTGATTGCCTTGAATGCTTGCTGACAGTCTTGGCTCCATTCAAAATCCGTACCTTTCTTCAGTAGCTTGAAAAGAGGTTCACAGGTGGTTGTGAGCTTGGAAATGAACCTGCTGATGAACTGTACCTTCCCTAAGAAGCTCCTTACTTCCTTCTCTGTCCTAGGTGGTGATATCTCCATGATAGCCTGTATCTTGGAAGGATCTACCTCGATTCCTCTTTGAGTGATGAGGAAACCCAACATCTTTCCAGCCGTTACCCCAAAAGTGCATTTTTGAGGGTTAAGACGCAACTTATAATTCCTAATCCTCTCAAAGAACTTTTGGAGTGCTCCATAGTGTCCTTCCCTTTCCTTTGATTTGACTATCATATCGTCGACATACACCTCGACCTCTTTGTGCATCATGTCGTGCAACAGTGTTGTGGCCATCCTCTGATAAGTGGCTCCAGCATTCTTCAACCCAAATGGCATTACCCGGTAGCAGTAGGTTCCCCAAGGTGTAGTGAAGGTGGTTTTCTCTCTATCCTCAGGAGACATAAGGATTTGGTTATACCCAGAGAATCCATCCATGAAAGATAGCAATGCATGGCCTGCGGTGTTATCTACTAGCTCGTCTATGTGAGGTAATGGGAAGTCATCTTTCGGACTGGCTTTGTTAAGATCTCGGAAATCTACACAGACCCTGATCCCTCCAGTTTTCTTTGGTACGGGAACGATATTTGCTACCCATTGAGGATATTCGGTGACTATGAGAAAACCGGCGTTGATTTGCTTAGTGACTTCTTCTTTTATCTTTAGGACCCAATCAGGGCGCATACGTCTCAGTTTTTGTTTAACTGGTTGTGGGCAGCATGCCCTTGGAAAAAGGATTCCGTTCCTTTCGCCATTGCGGCCCTTTTTTGATAATCGAGGGAGCGCGAGCGCCGGTGGCGAGCGCTCAAAAATACAGAGTCGCCACTTGAGTTTTGAAGGTCCGACACTCAAGGAACCGTATTTCGAAGCACCTGCCGCGCTATTTGATTTGAAAAGTTAAGGAACCAGTCCGTCATAACCATATCTGGGTTCGGGAACCAGGTTACGAGAGGGGAACGGTTTTATGGCACCCCTCTCGCCCAATCCTGAGATCGGTCTCTACTTAGGCGTTTTCATGAAAAACATTTGTGATTCTTCCTCTTTTAATTGATTTTAGCCAATTAGGGCGGGGAACAGTTAATCGGGGATTAAAACTGTAACGCTTTGCAGGATGTGATCAAATAATGGCATGGATGGATAATATTGACAAATGATAAGTGGAATGACCTCGAGACAATGATCAGATGCCAAAACCAAGCCCGGGGCAGATCCGTCTTGCACGATGACCAACTTGCATGCCTGGGCAGTTCTGCATGCAAGTCAACCATCGCGCGAGACACACTGACACTCGCGCGAGTATGACATCTCACCACAGCCCCTAAATCATCCCCTTCTGGGCTCTGGAAGGACCAGTGCACACCCAGGAAGCAAACCAAGCAGTTTATGGGAAGGCTGAAAATACTAATTATTACACCATACTCCAAACAGGAGCCAAATTGGATAAAATGCAACCCCTAAACAGTGGGGGTATCAAAACAGAGGCCAAGGGCCTAGTTGCCCATACAAGGGCCACTCATGGAACTCAGAGGACTGTCGCGCGATAGAGAGTGACTCTCGCGCGACACTCCTGACTGGACTTCCAGGAATTGCTTTGCATGCTTGAGGTCCTGAGACAGATTCAGGGGACCCCAAAGGCATTCCAAACTATTTAAAGCAAATAAACAAGCTACTGTATTTTGTTTTGCATGCATAACAGTGACCTAAAAATCAAGGTAAGACACAATAAACATAAATATACTGCAAAACAGAAAAGGGCTAGCTTCCCTTCCCCACAAGGTCCATTCTCTTGCTGACACAAGTGTCGCGCGAGCATGGGGGACCATCGCGCGAGGGTTTTATAGCCACGAATTCTTGTAACTCTGCTGGCTTCAGGACCAGGGCATGGTATTGATTACCAGCCTTGGCCCTGTCAGCCCCCCCTCAGGGATCAAAACAGAAACTTGTTAAATGTTATACCTTTGCTTGGAAAGGGTTTGAGAGTAGATGAGATTGATTGATGGAGCCTTGATACCAAGTATGTATGAACACACTAGGTTGGAGATTAGGAGGTGGTTTTGGGGTTAGTGACTTTGTGCTAGCTAGTATAGGACTTGAGAATTAACCAAAGAACTTCTTAGTTAATTCTTGGAACCCTTAACATGGAAGACCAATGGGGGTATTTATAGGGGGAGATTAAGGCTTGGTTAGGGGCCAAACAAGCCCTTAGGACCAGCCACCAAGGCTGGTCACAACTTGGTTGTGAGGCTAGCCAACAAGGTGAGAGAGTGGGTGGGAGTTTGCATGGGGCTAGGACCTGCCAGCACGTCGTTCAGCTGAGGAGAACGGGGTTCCAGCCCATGGGAACCCATGTGCCAAGCAATCATCACCAGTCCAGCTGGATTCTGTGAAAGGGACAGGAGGGAACCATCGCGCGAGGGTCAAGGAGTGTCGCGCGAGGGTCAAACAGTCAACAGTTTGACTTTGACTACACGTGGCAGGCTGAGTATCGCGCGAGGGACAAGAAGGCTCGCGCGAGGGTCAACTCTGGTCTTAGGGTTTGACTGAAGGTTTCAGAAGGGTTTGAAAGGTTTCAAGCAAGGTTTCTGAGCGTTCCAAGCCTAATCCAATTCCAATCCAAGCTCCGCTTGATCCGATTTCATCATCGGGGAAACAAGAAAATCGTAAAAAATAAGTAAAACGATTGGGAGACCCAGATTGGGGTGTCTACAGTAGTCCCTCTTTGACGGCACGCGGAGCACCATTGACTGGTACGGGTAACGTCAAAGATTTCTAGACACCCACCGAATCCGCCCAAAAGCCGATTAAATGGAAAATGCAGACGAGTATATAAAAATACCGTGCACCAAGGGGGGATTGAAGATCGGACGGATAGCTCGTCGCTGATTGATTGTCGGACGGATAGATCGTCGCTGATTTGATCGGACGGATAGATCGTCGCTCATTTGATCGGACGGATAGATCGTCGCTGTGGATTGATCGGACGGATAGATCGTCACCGTTGATTGATCGGACGGATAGATCGTCGCTGTGGATTGATCGGACGGATAGATCGTCACTGTTGATTGATCGGACGGATAGATCGTCGCTGTGGATTGATCGGACGGATAGATCGTCACTGTTGATTGATCGGACGGATAGATCGTCGCTGTGGATTGATCGGACGGATAGATCGTCGCTGATTTGATCGGACGGATAGATCGTCGCTGTGGATTGATCGGACGGATAGATCGTCACTGTTGATTGATCGGACGGATAGATCGTCGCTGATTTGATCGGACGGATAGATCGTCGCTGTGGATTGATCGGACGGATAGATCGTCGCTGATTTGATCGGACGGATAGATCGTCACTGTGGATTGATCGGACGGATAGATCGTCGCTGATTTGATCGGACGGATAGATCGTCACTGATTCGTTTGCGGGCGGACCACTGCTGGGGATGCAACCATCTTTGGGTTTCGAAGACCAGATCCCCAAAATGACCCTCAAATTTATTGGCAACATACCAACATGTTATGGACCTTAAGGGGGGGATTAACTGAGATCGGGCCGGACCCAAAATCTGGATTGGGCCTGAGGCCCAAAGCCAAGTGTCGCGCGACACTCCAGAACCGTCGCGCGAGGGTATGAAGTTAGGGCTTGGGTCTGGAGAGGCCCAGACCCGGCCCAAATTCGTTCCATCCGTTTAAACATCCGCGGGACGTTTCAGAAAACAGTAACAGCAGTTTCAAAACTTCTGAACTCTTTCCCTCTCTCGTCTCTACTCTCAAATCTCTCCCAACCCTTGAATCTCTTCTAAAATCAAACAAACCCAAACCTACCCACTCACCCATGGCAGACCACGGCGGTAGTGGGAGTGGAGGAGAGGTTATTGATCAAACCAAAGATCGAGGAGGGACCGTGGACGACGAGATAGAGGATCAACAACCGATAGAGGCGGTCACGGGTGTTAGTACAGACGACGGTGCAGCGGTGGTAGGCGGCGGTGATGGCGAACAGGGTCGCAAGCAGGCGACCACTGGTGGTGACGAGAATCGCGCGATCGAGCCAGAGGCTCGCGCGACTGTTGAGCCTGGGATTGTGAGTCACAGCGTTGAGCAGCTGGATCCAGTCATAGCCGTAGAGGGGTCAGTGGTGGCCGGAGTGCATCCCATGGCCACAGGAGAGATCGGTGTTGGAGAACACCCTCGCGCGATGGAGGAGGAGTCTCGCGCGAGTGTTGATGCTGAAGGAGGCAGTGACAGTGCAGGAGGAGATGACACTGTTGAGCCGTCTGGGTCCCCGCCGAGGGATTCGGCGAAGGGTAAAGGGCCTGTCGAGGAGACCGCGGAGGTTCCGGTTGTGGTCCGTGAGGAGGATGTGCTGTTTCGGCCAACGGCGATGTCGTCGAGTCACGTGCCGATTACGAAGCACGACGTCGCCGAACACCTTCCGGACGAAATGCTGGCGAAGCTGTTAGAGGATAATCCCTTGGTCGGGGAGATAGTTTTGAAGGCCAAGGAGGACCGGGCAAGGGCCATTGCTGCATCAGAGGCGGCGGAGCGAGCCGAGAGAGAGAGACTGGAGAGAGAGGAGCTTCTGAGAGACGCGGAGGCTGAGGAAAGAGCCCGAGTTGAGGCGCAGGGGCCTAGGGTTACGGCCGTGGAGGAGGCGAAGAACACGAGTCGGCCGGGCTTTTCAGCGGAGGCATACGTGCTTCCCACGCCGCACCTCTTCGTTCCGTCGGGCATTGCAGCACGTGCACCGTCGCGGAGGGATTACGACGACGAGTTGGTGTTGAGGGATCCCCGGGTCCACCTTGCGGCGACATGGATGGAGGTATATTTCCAGAAAACACCCTTTGTAATTTGATTTCAATATTCTTGCTTTGATAGTTCACATTCGATACTTGCTTAGAACTTGCTTGCACTTTTAGAATTGCATGGATGATTTTGCGAACCATAGCATGCTAAAGTCACGTATTTCTGTAGTAGAGGCCCAATGCGTAACAACTTGAACCAATCATCCGTTGTAGGCTTCATTGATTACCTAGAACTTGAGAATGAACTTCCCGAGTACTGACGAACCATTTGCTGCTTGTCTTTGTATCTGAAACAGGCTGGAGCTGAACAGAGGGACCTTCGCGGCTTCGGGGGCGCGTGCGCGTCTTTGCAGCTGTACGAGGGGCTGCCAGAAAGAGTGAGGCGGCTGGTAGACGAGGCGGGCTTTGGGGAGTTTGTGCGGACCTTGACCCCAGCGAGGATTGACCATGCCGTCCTCGTTGCACTTGCTGAGAGGTGGAGGGATACCACCAATACCTTCCACCTACCTCCTGGGGAGATGACAGTGACGCCTGCTGACTTCGCAGCGATCACAGGGCTGAGGGTTGGGGGCGAGCCCATCCCGTTTGACTCAGGGATCCAGGATGATCGAGCTGCTTTGGAGTGGTTTCTGGGCAGAGCGCCCAAGGTAGAGGGGGGATGGCGAGGTACGACCAGTTCAAGGGCTACCTGAAAAAGGAGGTGTCGAGTGACCGGGAGGCGGAGCAGATGGCCCGGGCGTTTCTGCTGTACTTGTTTGGTGCCACACTGTACCCGAACAGGCGGAGCAACGTGCACCTGTCCTACTTGCCGGCGTTGAGGGACTTGAGGACAGCCTCGCGCTTTGACTGGGGCGGAGCGGCTCTTGGGACGGCCTACCTCTTTTTTGGTGACTCGTCGAGGACGGGTAAGAGCACAGCCGGCTTCTGGAGGGTGTGGGAGGTACGATTCTAATCCCTTTAAGCACAATTTGAACATGCTTGTCCATTGCTTAGCTTGCTTGATTGTTTTGATTTCCAATGCTGTATGCCTTGACTGACGTTTGAACCTGTCTAAACCCTGCAGCTCTGGGCCTACGAGGTTTTGCGGATGTATCCGCCAGAATGCAAGCATCCAGACCTGAGCACTCTCCCTCGCGCGTTGAAGTGGAGCAAGGAGGACACCGGGAAGAAGGAAGGGAGAGGCGGGCTCAACGCCTTCAGGCTGTACTTGGACGAGCTCAGGGCCTCACAGGTATGAATACGTAATCCTAAGCATTAGACATGTATTTCATTTCCTTGTTTTAATGCTGTCGCTGATCAATTGCTTGCATTGCCTGTTTGCTTTGACTTGCAGGTCAATTGGGATCCCTGGAGAAGGGCGGAGCCAGAGCCAGAGTACTTGGCCAGGAGTAGAGTTGTCACGGCCAGCAGGGTGTTGTTAGAGTCTGCCTTTGGTTGGCAGTGGTACTTAGGAGACCGAGTGACGCGCCAGTCACTTGGTTATCCCGAGTTCTGGGTGCCAGGGCCGCTACCGGCTCGAGCTTCCCACACAGGAGAGTACACACGGGCCGAGCTGGAGAGGTACACGAGACCGGACGCCGGGCTTGAGCGATACCTGCGTCCTGGTAGAGACTATGCAGCCTACCAGCGAGACTTCCTGGCGGGTCCACTGGGGATCCGTTGTCGGAGAGAGGCGCGAGGCCAGGCCGCAGGGGCTGCTGAGGAGAGGAGAGCAGCCGGAGAGGGACGGAGAGGAGGTGAGAGTCGGACCAGGCGAGCTCCGAGCGGACCAGCAGTTGGTGGACTCCCTACGCTGCTTTGGAGGATTCCTGTGGTTGACAGTCAGGGGAATCCTGCAGAGTTTCAGTTAGCGCCTGCGAGGACAGAGCCTGCTCCTGTGACCGTGTCGGTAAGAATCAGCTTCTAATATTGCTTTTGAACTTTAAGTGCTTGAATTGTCTGCTGAACAGTCTGATGAACTTGAATTGCATGCAGGTGCCAATTGAGTGGGTGAACGAAGCCGTTCGACGCATGCTGGCGTTGGAGAATGCAGTGAGGAAGGCAGCGAGCGGCACGCCATTGGAGTTGCAGTACCAGGTACCGACGTCACAGCCGACTCAGCCAGCCGTCGTTCAGAGGACTCAGGTATGGAACGATACTTTTCAGCTTTCGATACATTCCTGCTTTGATAGCCTGATAGATGTACCTGTTTTTAATACAGAAATACAACATGTGCAATAGATACTGATGCTTTGAAATGCAATGATAATGCAGGTGGAGGGGAAAAGGAACCCTAGGAGGAAGAGCGTGCGAGATCCGCCACCGAGGAAGGTGGTGGCACAGAAATCCGCGCCTCCAGTTACCGCCACGCGGCGACAGACGAGGGGTTTACAGACAGCGCGTGCACGCGAGGAGGAGGCCAAGCAGGCCGTGAGGCAAGCTGAGCTTCGGTACCAACTGAAAAGGCGCGAGAAGCCGACGCTTGAAAAGCCGGGTCCGTCTCGCAGGCTGAAGTTGATCATGAGTCCGACTTCCGAGGACGAGGAAGGAGAGGAAGAAGAAGGGGCAGAAGAAGAGGATGAGGAGCACTCGTCCACCAGCAGTGGCTCTGACGACTCCATTGACGATCCGAGGTATAGGGACGATCCTCGGGAGCTGCACGGTACTTCAGACAGCGGTGACGGGCCTGAGGAGTTTTGACGAGGCCTCCGTTACCCCTTTTGCTTTTGATTTAGGGCCTGCGTGCCCAAGTAGATAGCCTTTGACAGACAGATGTTTTGAGAGCCTGCGTGCCTCTTTTTGATTGGCAGGCGCATGTGCCTTGTTTTGACTTGGTAGCTTTGATCGGCCGAGGGCCATAGATACGGTAGTTCCCTTAGCTTTTGACATGGATAGATCATGGTTTAGCATATAAAAGTTGCATTCTAAAGTTTTATAGTTTCTCATTGTGCATAAGAATCAGTAAAACCCGCCACTAATACCAAACTTGCATTGACGACACGTCGAGACCACACACAGACACGTATGAGTGTATAACACAGCTTAGCTCTGAAAGAAAAGAGACGATATATCCTAAGACACAATCAGGATACGAGGATACGGGAAACAATGAAATTTTGGGTATTATACGCCGAAACTCACAACACCTTGAAAGGGATGGAAACGACACTTTCAAATGATAAATGGTGGCCAACTTGACCTGCGTCAATTGACGGATTTGAACAAAACGCCCCGAGAATGGACCTAAACAAAAGAATGCTCAAAATAACGCAAAAATGGTATAAAACGTCGAAAGATGACTCGATTATGTCCCGGACTGAAACCGACACCTCCATACAGTCATTCAAGGCCTAGGCGACCTGTATGGCATGACCAAAATGGGCTAGAATCTTTGGAACAAGTTTCGAACTTTCGAAACCTTGGTTTAAACTTGGAATGGGCCCCCGAGTGTCCAAAAACTTCGTCGAGCACGGCATTCGGGATCCGATGCTTGGATACAGTCACATGTGCTTATAATGACTTGCTGGAACCATCAAAAGTCCAAAAAGACCCCAGGAATGGAAAGTGACCAAAACAGATCAGTAGCTGCTGAAATCTGTCAAAACTGCAGATAGACCATCGCGCGATGGTATGTAACTGTCGCGCGAGAGACATGTGTCGCGCGATGATATTTGAGTGTCGCGCGAGAGTCAACTCTTGCTGAGCAGCCTTTGTTTGACCAAATTATTGGCATGGAGCTGTTCATAACTTCCACGTCTTGAAAGCTGTTCTGGGCTTGCAGAAGGAAGGCTGTTCTGCCATGCAAGGTGGTAGGACACCTATGCCTTGGTCTCACCAACTCCTTGACTATTTGAAGCAAGATTTTTAGACATAATAAAGTGTACACCCTTTCCCAACTTATCTAAGATGGGAGATTCACTAATGGAAGCCCTTGATCCTTGGCTAATGAGGGAGGAAACCATAAATTGGGAAAGTCCCAGGTCTCGCTATTTATTCTCGATCCGGGATCTCCGGTTCGCTCGGCCGTGCGTCGAAATCATTCAAGCCGCATTGCCTTTCTGGGATCCCGTTGTGCACGTCTTCCGGTTCCGTGAAGACGAAATGTGCCCTACGATAGAAGAGTTCCAGGCATACGCCCCGGGGTTCGCCAATCTAGACGTTCTTGCCGTGCCGCCCGTCCATGAGGATATGGGGCAAATTCTGCGGGAAAAACTCAACATTCCGGCGGCGGTGACAAACAGCATTATTCGAAACGGCGAGCTCAACATTCTTCGCCTAATCGAGCTGTACGGCCCGGAGGCCGGTCTGGGAGACTACGTCGGGGAATCTCAACGACACTTCGTCCTGTCCATATGCGCACTGGCCGCGTATATGCTAATTCCCGTCGACGGAGGGGTAAATCCCAAGCTGGTGAGCATTGCTTTGCAAATGGATAACGGGAAAAACATTATGCCCGTGGTCCTAGCGGAGACGCTCTTAGGTTTGGACATGCTGAAACTTGGGCAAGCCGACTCTTTCAGCGGATGTCCTATCTTGCTCCAGGTAAATTCCCATTCGACATAATTTCTCGCATTTTCGATTTCAATCCAAGCGCTTGGGCTGTATTTGATTTCTGACTCGTCCTCCGTTCTCATGCAGCTTTGGCTGGCAGACAAAATCGAGGTCTTGGAAGAGCCACAGGCTGGCTTTGAAGAGTTTCCCAGATTACTGGTCGCGAGACCGATGATATTCCCTGACTTGCCGGTGGAGATATGGTTTGCCTATCTAAACGATCTGCATTCTGAAGATATAGTCTGGAGGTGTCTCTGGTTAAACCTCCCAGCGATGACGCTCAAATCAGTGGGATACAAGAGAGTAATACTTGCCGGCCTGATGAGCTTCACCTTTTACATTCCTGGGCATATGCTCCGCCAGCTTGGAAGGAGCCAAGGATACAAGCGGTACGGAGCGGAAGACTTTGACATCCCCGTGTTCACTTCCTGGGATTTGCGCTGCCACAGAGACAACTGGGGCGATAGGACGCTGAAGGAATCAGTTCCAGATTTCAGAACGTGGCTGGAAAAGCGCTACGTAAGGTGGCTCCGCGTCGAAGTCGAGGCCAGACTGAGGGGATACTTCTAAATCCCGTGGGAGAACAAATTGTAATTAGTAAGGCCATTAGGCTCTGCTTTTCAGCACTTGCTTTGTGAATTGTATGCCACTTTGCCCGGCTTGATCGGCTAAATAAAACCTTTGAATTACCCGGCCGTTATTCCTTCGAGGAACCGAACTTGTCATTGAACGCGTAATTTGAAGAAATAACGCTTCGACGCAGTCATAAACACTCATAATGACCTACTGGAAGCATCGGAATTTCAAAATCTGGCCCGAGTCAAAATTCGGAAAATAACCCCAAAAAGGCAGTAGCCTGCCTTGCTGTGTCGAATTGAAACGAACTCTCGCGCGAGCAATAAAAACCATCGCGCGAACATACACAGTCGCGCGACACTCCAGGACCCTCGCGCGATGGAGAATTCCTGTTACAGTAGCCAGCTTTGACTCATTCGGATAAAAGAAGGGTAGCAGACCTTGTCAGCAGGCCTGGGCGTTGCAGGGGTTCCTGGCCTTCCCCAGAGATGTTCCCTTGATTTTTAGCAAAAAGGGGGGGGACACCTTGCAAGGCCACCTCATCAAATAGGAAAGGTATGTTTCCTTCCTTGGCCTATAAAGAGGGATGAGCCCCTGACTGAAGGGTGTGTCTCCGTGGGAAATTTCTAGCACTATTCCCCAAATGGCAAATCATCTCCCTACCTTAATCAGCTCGTGGCTCGAAGAATTTGTCGCGAGTGATTGGCTATGCTTCCGTTCCCACGGGTTGGCAGCCTTTCGCTTCTTAAAAAGTGTAAGGCTCCGCCCCGAAATTCTAAGAGCAGCCCTGCAGTTTTGGGACCGGGACGTCCATGTGTTCCGATTTGGGGACAACGAGTTGTGTCCGACCGTTGAAGAATTCCAAGCATATCTCCAAGGCTTCGCTTCGAGCGTAATTGTCGTGCCACCCTATAGGCAAAGCATGTCAAAGCTGTTGAAGACGCGTCTAAGCATTTCCCAAGGTGCAGCGGAAGGCCTGTTGATCGGCGGACAAGTAAACATTGCGCGCCTAATGGAATGGTACGGGCCTGACGGCAACCCAGCGGATATGGTTCTGCAGTCTCGACGTCGATTCGCCATGTCAGTTGGCATACTGGCCGCCTACCTGCTGGTGTCTCCGTATGGACGGCCTGACCCCTCGTTGGTACATGTGGCTGCGGAGATGGGTGCTCGGAAGAACGTGGCACCTTTGGTGCTCGCTGAGACACTCATTGGTTTGGATTTGATAGCTACAGGTCAGACAAACACATTCGGTGGCAGTCCAATCCTGCTACAGGTAAATTCTCACTCAGCTCACCCTTTTTTTTTTTTTTTTTTGATTTTCGCACAGTCTGTTTTTTACCTCGACTCTCAGCTAAGGCTGTATGGTAGCTTCTTACTTGTTTTCTTTCGCTCAGGCTTATGTGGCTCCTTACTTGTCTTTCCACTCATGTAGTTATGGCTATGCGACAAGCTTGGATTAGTCTCGGCTCCTGAAGCGGATTGGCCCCGTCTGCCCGGGCGGATGCATCAAAGGGGAATGCTGTATCCAGAAATGTCTGAAGAGGAGTGGCACACCTTCATGAGAGAGATGTCTCCGCGCGAGATCGTCTGGCGGCACAGGGCCTTGAACATCCCGGATATGGCTCTGCACTCTGCAGGTTTTGAGAGAATGGTGATTGCTGGGCTGTCCAGTTTCACGTTCTACGTTCCAGGTCGCATCCTGCGGCAACTGGGCATGAGCCAAGGCTTTCATCGAGCTGGGATAGAAGACTTCCACGTTCCAGCTTTTACCGCCCAACATCTAGCAGGGTATGAACGTAACTGGGATTTGAGAGAACTCGGAGGAGCAGAAGACGACTTCAGCACAAGACTCAAACATCGCTATGTGGCATGGTTAAGAGAAGAGATTGAAAGCAGACAAAACGCAGACTGACTCCTGACTCGAATCCAATGATCCAGAATAAACTGTGAGCCCGTGAGGGCCTCTTAGCATTTCGTTCTGTTTTTTTTGCTTTACTGTTTTTCTTGGGGCTCTGCTCAGCCTATGTAATAGAAGTAATAGTTTTGAATAAAGGTGAAAGATTAAGAATTTTCCCCTTTTGGGTTCAAACGTTGAACGCCACGTCGTTTGAATGTTGAGGCACACTCCGGAACGGAAAACCTGGATCGAGTTGATTGATCGTGACCAAATCTCACAGAGAGATTGCCTACGTATCCCAAGCTAGGGAATCAGGTCAAAACGTAGTTCAGGCTACGGTTCGATAGGGGATGACCGAGTCTCAAAGAGAGACTGCCTACGTATCCCAAGCTAGGGAATCAGGTCAAAACGTAGTTCAGGCTAAGGTTCGCTCGTGTGTTTTGGGCTCTCCTTTTGCGCTCTAAATTTTGCCTAGGGCTGCCTTTGCAGGTTTCCAGCCTAGCGAGCTTTGATTGAATGCCTATTTATTTTTGCCTAAACTGCCCCCTTGGGTTTTCAGTCTAGCAGGCTTGCTCTAAATTTTGTTTGGGACCGCCCACCCTTGTGGTTTTCGGCCCAACGAGCTTCTCTCAAGGGTAGTAACGTTTAAGCTGATCCAGGTTGACCAGAGTGTTGAACTCGTTGCCGTCTAGATCGATGAGCTGAGCTGCCCCACCCGAGAGGATGGTTTTGATAATGTAAGGTCCCGCGCGCTTTGGGCGGAACTTGCCACGCAGATCGAAGATGGGAGCCCGAATTTCCTTTGTAACCATGTCCCCTTCAGCCAAGTCACGAGACTTTACTTTCTTATTGAATGCCCGAGCAATCCTGCGTTGATATCCCTGAACGTGATACAAGGCACGGAGCCTTCTCTCGTCAAAGAGCATGAGTTCGACAAACCTCCCGCTAAGCCATTCGGACTCCGTGAGTTCACTTTCAGCCATGATCCTCAAAGTTGGTACTTCCAGCTTGATGGGAAGGACAGCTTCCATCCCGTAAACCAGAGAAAAAGGGGTGGCCCCCGTTGATGTTCGAATTGACGTGCGGTACCCCCAAAGAGCTAGAGGCAGTTGCTCGTGCCAGTCCCTGGCGGACTCTGCGGACTTCTTGATGATAGTCTCGATGTTCTTGTTGGCCGCTTCAACCGCCCCATTCGTCTGAGGGCGATAGACTGTTGAGTGATGAACCTGGATCTGGAATTCTTCGAAAAGCTCCAACACCCTGCCTTTGAAGTGGACCCCATTATCAGAAACGAACGCCTGCGGAACCCCGTATCGATAGATGATGTTCTTTCGGATAAACTGAGCAACCTGAACCGCCGTCAGGGTCTTGTAAGATTCAGCCTCGACCCACTTGGTGAAGTAATCTATCGCCACCAAAATGAATCGATGCCCGTTTGAAGCAGAAGGCTTGATCATGCCGATAACATCGATGCCCCAAACGGAGAACGGCCAAGGCGATGTCATGCCGAACAGTTTGGAAGGAGGGACGTGCATGAGATTGGCATGGATTTGACACCTATGGCAACGGCGTACATAATCCACACACTGGGATTCCATGGTAGACCAAAAGTATCCCTGTCGCAAGATTTTCCTGGCAAGCATGACCCCGCTCATGTGAGGGCCACAAATACCCTCATGAATTTCCTCCATGATTTTAATGGCCTCAGAGCCGTTGACACAGAGCTTATGCATTCCGCAGTGAGATCTCCGATACAGTCTCCCGCCACAGATAATGTACTGAGCGGCCATTCTTCGGAGCGCTGCTCGGTCCTTTTTGGTGGCATCGGCCGGAAACTGACCACTTTCGACGAAGTTCCAGATATCGTGATACCAAGGTAGGCCGTCATCGACATCATCGACGGCGTTGACATACTGATAAGCAGGCAAGTCCCGCTGTTCAATTAGAATAGGACGAAGCTTGATACCAATCGGAAGCTCGATCATGGAAGCCAGAGTTGCTAGAGCATCGGCGAACTGATTCTTCATCCGAGGGATATGCGTGAACGTGACTTTGCTGAAACGAGGAATAAGGTCCTCCAAGTCTTGGTGATAAGGCTTCAATCTGTCCTCCCGAACTTTCCAGTCCCCGTTGGCCTGAGAAACGACAAGGTTGGAGTCGCCAATAACTTCAAGCCTTTCAACACCGAGCGTAAGAGCTGCTTCCATGCCAACAATGCAGGCCTCATATTCAGCTTGGTTGTTCGTGACATCGAAGTTGAGTTTGAATGCAAGCGGAATATGAGCACCATCGGGGGTTATAAGCAAAACCCCAATCCCGTATCCCTTCCGATTGGCTGCCCCATCAAAGTAAAGAGTCCAGGTGTCTTCCACCACTGCCATCACTCCTTCATCTGGAAATGTAAAATCTGAGTCCTCCGGCCCTTCGACGGGATGATCAGCCAAAAATTCGGCGACTGCGCGCCCTTTGACGGATTTCCTTGTGACATATTCGAGGTCGAACTCTGCGAGCAATAGCAACCAACGTGCTAACTTACCAGTAAGCGCGGGTTTCTCAAACAGGTACTTGAGAGGATCCATTCGAGAAATCAACTTCACTGGGTAAGCCAGCATGTAGTGTCTTAATTTCTTGGACGCCCAAACAAGAGCCCAACATGTCTTTTCGAGAGCAGTATAGCGTTCTTCAGCGCCAACCATCTTCTTGCTCAGGTAGTAAATGGCTTTCTCGACTCCTTTTCCTCCTTCTTGAGCCAGCAAACACCCCATAGACGAAGGATTCACGGACAAGTAAAGTATCAAGGGTTTCCCCGGCACTGGTGGCATCAAAACCGGAGGGTTCTGCAGATAGGTTTGAATGGAGGTGAAGGCTGCCTGGCACTTGTCTGTCCAAACGAATGGAGTGTTCTTCTTCAATAAACGAAACATCAGCTCGCAAGTTAGTGTCAACTTGGCGATGAATCTGCTGATGAATTGTACCTTTCCCAAAAAGCTTCGCACCCCCTTTTCAGAATCCGGTGGCTTCATCTCGAGGACCGCTTTGATTTTGGAGGGGTCGACCTCGATCCCACGAGAAGTGATCATGAAACCGAGCATCTTGCCGGCCATAACCCCGAAGGTGCATTTCTGAGGATTCAGACGCATACGGAACTTTCGTAATCTCCCGAAGAACTTCCTAAGTACAGGAAGATGACCTTCTCGAGTTTTGGATTTGGCGATCATGTCATCGACGTAGACCTCGACTTCTTTGTGCATCATATCGTGCAGGATAGTGGTAGCAGCTCGCTGATAAGTGGGCCCAGCATTCTTCAATCCAAAAGGCATGACCAAGTAGCAATAAGTCCCCCATTCAGTGATGAACGTGGTTTTCTCGCGGTCCTCGGGTGCCATGAGAATTTGGTTGTAGCCAGAGAAGCCATCCATAAATGAGAGCAAAGCGTGCCCCGCAGTGTTGTCCACAAGCACATCGATGTGTGGCAAGGGGAAATCGTCCTTGGGGCTCGCTTTGTTCAAGTCCCGAAAGTCAACGCAAACTCGAATTTGGCCATTCTTCTTAGGAACAGGGACGATGTTGGCAACCCACGTGGGATACTGAGAGACCATGAGAAAACCAGCGTCAATCTGCTTGGTGACCTCCTCTTTAATCTTCTGAACCCAATCTGGCCTCATTCGTCGGAGCTTCTGTTTCACAGGCTTGGCATCCGGGAGCAAAGGAATGTGATGTTCCACGATCTCGGGATCGATTCCGAGCATATCTCGATGAGACCATGCAAAAACGTCACTGAACTCGGTGAGCAGCTCTTTGAAGTCATGATGTTCCTCTGGGGAAAGTGTGGAGCCCACTTGAACCATTCGGGGATCATTTTCATCTTTCAGATTTATAGAAACTATTTCTTCTTTTAATGGCTGAGCATGCCTTTCGTCTTCCCTTTCGATGAAGGCACGGATTTCCTTGGGAATGTCCCCATCGAAATCTATCCCCTCATCGTCAGGGTCGACACAGTTTATATAAAGATCATTGAAATAGTCAGAAGATGCTTCGTTCATTTCACAAGCCCCTGAAGGGTCACCAAGTACAAGAGAGTCGAACTCGAAATAAAAGCTATGACGTGGAGGGCCCAGAGGCACAAACTCCGACTCAGAGCTAGACTTAGAGGACGAGACAGACTCTGACTCAGACTCAGACTCAGACTCAGATGTATCGCCAATGCAAGTCAGGTGTGGCCTGAAAATGCAATTATTCAAAGAGCCCTCGGCTTTCACAATGAGAGAGGTGGGGTCCTCGAGGGCGTCGGGCCCGAGCATGAGCACTTCGGCTTCTTCAGCTTTCCCAGCCAAACCCACTTGGGAGAAATCCTGAAATAGCAGCTCTAGATTTCCCTGATCGATAAATCTCAGCCAGTCAGTCTTGGTCTTCAGCTGATTAAGCTTCCTCTTGAATTCTTCTTTCGCTGGTTCATCATCACTGCTTGACCAGGTGTCATCAGCGAAGATCTCAAACCCAGGCAGCAGCTCCCCGGTTTCGGAATGAACGAAAGGCTCAGCCTGCCCAGCGTAAGCGGCATTTCCGACTTCACGTACGAATTTGGGACCGCTGCAGAGGGTCCGAGGTTTTCCCATATATTTCCTTCGTTTGGCATCTTGGGCAGAGGCGATATACCCCAAACCAAAACGGCCCTCGTTGAAAGGAAAAGTAGGGAACTCCGGGACCCCTTGACGGCGAGAGCCCAATCCAATGCCCGGAAAGTGGGACATCCTTCTCATAATGTCCAGCGCGACAGAGCTTATGAGGAAATTCCCGTCCACATTGATGGCCATTACTATGCCAGAAGTATCGAAAGAAAAACCCCCAAGATCGACGTCTTCTTCGCCGTGTTGAATTCCCAGAACAGGAGTCCCGTCCTCCTTGAGCGGGCGGATGGCTGAATCCCCGCAGATGGTTAAAGTACCGGTGGGTAGTCCCAGAATAACCTTTTGGTGGAGGGTAGACGGTACAGCCATGATGTCGGACCGATGAAGCCATGGCCTGCCCAACAAAAGATTGAAAGTTGTAGGGATATCCACAACATGGAATTCCACGTCCATCTCAAAACCCTCAGCATCGAGTTTAAGTTTCAAGATACCTTCGACCACGCGACGGGTGCCGTCGTATGCCTTGACAGCTAGATTGGAAGGTGCCAGATCCTTCTTGGTGAGCCCCAGACGATAAGCGACCCTCAGAGGGCAGACATTGATGGCGGAACCGTTGTCAATAAGAACGGTTGGGACCCAGAGTCCTCGACACTTGACGGTGATGTGCAAGGGGCGATTGTGGTCGACTCCTTCAACTGGCAGATCCTTGTCTGTGAAGATTACAGTATGTTTGGAGGCTGGAGGGAGGATGAGGGATATCATCGCCTCTGGTGTGACATCGGCCTGGACTTCAAGGCGGGATAGAGCGTGACACAGCCTCTGACGATGCTCCTTGGATGAACAGATCAGTCCCCAGATAGAAATAGCGGCAGGAATCCGCTCAAGTTGCCGCTGAACCAGATCAGGAACCGGATTGCCGGCTGATACCTCAAGAGGTGCAGACTTTGGGAAAGAAACAGGCTCGTTCCTTTGATTAGCAGGATTGGAGGAATTCCCGGCCTGCAGATTAGCAGGCTGAAAAATCCGTCCACTCCTTGTAACATTGTGAACGTTTCCCAAAGAGGGCACGAGTCGAGGGTTTTCCTTCACATCCCAGAGATCAGCAGGGACATCTCCCAGTTTGCGCTTCCCCTTGTCAGTAGTCAGTGTAGAGACAGGCACTTTCATGTCCAAGCCCAAATCTTCAGCCAGATCCTTCATCAGTAAGGAATCCCAAAAGCTTAAGTCTTTCACAGCAGCCACTTCAGCGACGGGCTCTGGATTCGCGATGAAAGGGACGTCCCCGAGACCAGTGTCAGCCAGGGTACGATTGACAGCCCAGACTTCATTCCTGACTTGGACGTCCACTATGTCGTTAACTTCCCACAGATTAGCGGGCGGAGCGCGGTCCGTGACCATGATACTGCAATCCCTGTTGTTGGGGTAAGGCACCTGAGGGCGCGGATTTTCTTCATCGACGATGTAGGAACAGGGGTCATGGTCAGTGTCGGGGTTAGTATCACAAACCGAATCAAAGACCGAACCAAAGAGGGAAATGTGGTCTCCCAAAGCCCGTGGGTCATCCTGGACAAGTTCATCCTCTGCGTAGTGAAGCATGTAGTCCGGTGTGGCATAGCCTTGCAGAGGGTTAGGGTCGACATCCATGGGAGCAAACCAGGTCGGCTCAGGATCCCAATAATATTCCGTTTCGGGAACTGGAGGTTCGATTGGGTTGAATAGCATGTTCAAGGAGAAACCGTCCAAAGGGTCAAGCAAAGCCGCTTCATAACCGGCCAACCAGCCATCATACCAGGCTTGATCGAAGGGGACATTTCCGGGCTGTGGAGGAATCCCGTCCATTCCAAGGGTGGACCACTCGTTGAGGAGAGGAACGGCATAGTCCCAATGGTCTGCTATAGCCCAACAAGTGGCCTGCATGTTATTATCTGAGGGAGGCACCCAAGGCTGATAAGGATCAGGAAATGGGCCAGCGACGGTTGCATACGGGCTGTCAAGCGACGAGGCTGAGTCGATTTGCACAGCAGGGATTGACTGATGGAAAAGGGAGCTGACAGATTCCTCGGAGACAGGTGAAGCAGCTTGTGAAAGTTCCGAAGGTGCATCCGTGTCAACGACCTGGCCTTCAACCAATTGTATATAAGAAACCTCGGAAGACGGTTCGAGCGGGAAAGGCACGACGGGCCTGGGTCGATCGGTTGAGGCTATATAGTCAGTGGGGTTAAATATAGTGGAGCTAGGGTTGATATGAGTGGAGCTGAGAGATATCTGGCTGATATGAGGTACAGCGTTGTGTTTAGGGAGGGAATTGGCAATGACATTGGGTTTCTGAGGTGGCGGAGGAGTCTCCAGTGTGCCGTCGTCGATAAGATCCTGGATCGCATGACGGAGGCGAAAGCAGGAGTCAGTGAGATGACCCGCTCCTTGATGGTAAGCACAGTAAAGGTTGGCTTTGAAACCAGGTGAAGGGTTCTTGGGTAAAGGGGTTGGATCCAGGGGCTTCAGATGCCCTGACTTGACCAACTTCTCCAAGACCGAGGACAAAGGTGCCTCGATGGCGGAGAAGCTGCGAGGTTGGTTCCGAGGTCTGTTATTCTGCGGACTCTGAACTTGGTTGACATCCACAACGTGATTAGCAGCGCTGGAGGAAGCGGCATTAGTGCCGGCAGTGGCCGTGCTGGAGTAAGTCCCTGTTCCGAACAGTGCATTGGTATTTCAAGAATAAGCCCGCGGTTTTGACTTTGGGGCATGCGAAGATTCGCCTTTTGACAGAATTCCACTCTGCAGAGCGTCTTCGATGGCCAGACCGGAGTCGAAGAAAGTTTCAAAGTTAGCGGAGGCCTGAGCTAGAACCAAGTGCCTAGCATAGTCTGGTTGAAGGTTGCGGGAGATGATGCGGAGCTGGTCCTTCTCGCTTGGGCGATCGGTCATCTGTGCAGCCTTAGCTCTCCACCTTTTGACAAAGTCTGCGAAGGTCTCCTTAGCCTCCATTTTGGTGGATTCAAGTTCCCGAGTAGTCATTTTTAGCTGGGAGTTGTAATTGTACTGCGAAATAAACGCAGTCCCAATGTCTTCCCAAGTCCTTCTTTTGGCAATGTCGAGTGACAAGAACCAATGGAAAGCAGGGCCCGAGAGGGTCTGAGGAAAGAGCTGTGACATGGCCTCCGGCTCAACAGAAAGAAGTTTCATGGCGGCATGGTAGCTGTAGAGATGAGTCCTGGGGTCACCGCTCCCGTCGAACTTAGCTAAGTCTGGCATTTTGAACTTTTCGGGAAGCCTGGCATTGGGATACAGGCAAAGGCGATCCAGGTCGATCCCTCCGGCACTGATCTTTTCTGTCTTAGCAATGGATTCCTCCAGTTTGGCCATTTTGGCCATGAGTGCGACCATTTCCGGATTCGGAGCTGGTCCTTCTGGGTTTGGAGGCAATCTGCCGCCTGCGGGGTTTGCAGCAGGCCTGCGAGCTTCCCTCGGGTTCATCACTATGAGACGTCCTGCGTGAAGCGGGTCCGGAACCAAGATAGGCTGCTCCTGGTCAGACTCATCGTCCTCACCTTCTTCCTCGAGAGGGGGTGGAAGGCGAGTGTGGATGAGGTCATTCAGGCGAGCGATGTTAGTGTCGGTCTGAGCTGCCCTCTGCTGCATATTGGTGATGCTGTCTTGGAGATTCATGAGCATGGCTTCCAGGGTAAGAGGTTCTGGTTGTGGTTGTTCCATTGTGACGGGCGTTTCAGAGCTGTTTGAGGCGGATACCGGGGTAGTCGGACGTCCTTCCTGTGAAGCCTGTGGTGAACTTGACTGAGAACCTGACTGAGATTCCGAATGCCGTGCTGCTGGAGGTGAGCGCGGAGAGTCTTCCGTGATGACTGACTGGGACCGTAACCTGACAAGCCTTTGAACCGGACTCAGATGCAGACGTTCCCAAGCGGGTTTGGCAACTGGCCTCGATACTTTCCTCGGTGGTGCAATGATTCAGATCTTTGCTTGCAAGGGAAAAGGAGGTTTAATAAGGGTCCTGCAGTAACTAAAAGACTAAAGCGGATGCAGCCAACGTCGAGAGTGTCACCCTAGACTCTAGAACCGGAAGACAAGTCTGTCTCACGACATTTCGGACACTGCTTCTAGGCCCTCAGAATTCTTTTTGAAGATGTATCCTTGTTCGGAACGAGCAGTCCTAAAGGATGTCAAAAGGAGTCTAAACCTTTGCCTGTTTTGATGTTCGGGGTCTCAAGTTTTTAAAGCCAGAACGACTCGGCATGAATATCATGATGCCATAACCAGGTTGGCGTAAGCAGCACTGTGCTATTAGCCGGGCGGTGTAAGTGACGAGGCACTTGTTACCTTTTGGTGTAAGCATCATGGTATTTTACTCCGTGGTTCTTCGTTTTCTGTTTGAAACCCTAAACAGGTATACGGGCAAAGGTGCAGAAAAGCTTCTGATTTCCTAAAGTCCCGCTGTAAAAGGACTTAAAAGATGATAACGCGCACCATTGAGGTACACGACTCCTCATCGGGCCATAACAATGTCCTACTAAGTCTGAAGACAGACTCGGAACAGATTGAGAACCTAGGAGCCATCCTAGACATGCTTCTACGCTGAACGAGATGTATGTACAGTTCATGCGATAAGGAAAGCAGTAACACGTAGGCATTTAGAGGGTTAGATGCAAGTAGATCTTAACCTGTGGGTACCTGTCCTAATTGGGAGAGTTCTAATGCTTCGTATATGCAAAAGGCTGGTTTTGGCTTGTAACAGGTTCCTCGGACTAGGGCCAAAGATATACCTCCCGTTACCCGCGTTTTTCGCAGAATAACGGTCGAACGGTAGCATGACCCATCATCGTCGGAGGTTGTCGGTCATTCGGGGTCCCCGGGCTCCGGTAAACCGTGCCGGATTGCCAAAACGATCCAACGAGGCTTATCCCACATCGATGCAAATGAGATGCCAAAATTTTGTTAAAAGTGGAAGAATCACAGAGTCGTAAAAGCGCCTTTTCAAATTTGGCTCACTTTATTTAGTCCATCTTTAGAAGAAACTACGCAAGTGAACAATCGAAAAAGCCCCAGATCAGAACGGCCGGACACGAGGTCCTGTTAAATCACCGTTCCAACCTTCGGCAGCGCGAAGCTCACCGTTTTGCCAAGCTTTTAAGGGATCGTTCCCAAGAGTATTAAATCCTAAGTGTGAATTAATATTGGTTCGATTTATCCCCAGCAGAGTCGCCACTGTGGGCAGCATGCCCTTGGAAAAAGGATTCCGTTCCTTTCGCCATTGCGGCCCTTTTTTGATAATCGAGGGAGCGCGAGCGCCGGTGGCGAGCGCTCAAAAATACAGAGTCGCCACTTGAGTTTTGAAGGTCCGACACTCAAGGAACCGTATTTCGAAGCACCTGCCGCGCTATTTGATTTGAAAAGTTAAGGAACCAGTCCGTCATAACCATATCTGGGTTCGGGAACCAGGTTACGAGAGGGGAAGGGTTTTATGGCACCCCTCTCGCCCAATCCTGAGATCGGTCTCTACTTAGGCGTTTTCATGAAAAACATTTGTGATTCTTCCTCTTTTAATTGATTTTAGCCAATTAGGGCGGGGAACAGTTAATCGGGGATTAAAACTGTAACGCTTTGCAGGATGTGATCAAATAATGGCATGGATGGATAATATTGACAAATGATAAGTGGAATGACCTCGAGACAATGATCAGATGCCAAAACCAAGCCCGGGGCAGATCCGTCTTGCACGATGACCAACTTGCATGCCTGGGCAGTTCTGCATGCAAGTCAACCATCGCGCGAGACACACTGACACTCGCGCGAGTATGACATCTCACCACAGCCCCTAAATCATCCCCTTCTGGGCTCTGGAAGGACCAGTGCACACCCAGGAAGCAAACCAAGCAGTTTATGGGAAGGCTGAAAATACTAATTATTACACCATACTCCAAACAGGAGCCAAATGGGATAAAATGCAACCCCTAAACAGTGGGGGTATCAAAACAGAGGCCAAGGGCCTAGTTGCCCATACAAGGGCCACTCATGGAACTCAGAGGACTGTCGCGCGATAGAGAGTGACTCTCGCGCGACACTCCTGACTGGACTTCCAGGAATTGCTTTGCATGCTTGAGGTCCTGAGACAGATTCAGGGGACCCCAAAGGCATTCCAAACTATTTAAAGCAAATAAACAAGCTACTGTATTTTGTTTTGCATGCATAACAGTGACCTAAAAATCAAGGTAAGACACAATAAACATAAATATACTGCAAAACAGAAAAGGGCTAGCTTCCCTTCCCCACAAGGTCCATTCTCTTGCTGACACAAGTGTCGCGCGAGCATGGGGGACCATCGCGTGAGGGTTTTATAGCCACGAATTCTTGTAACTCTGCTGGCTTCAGGACCAGGGCATGGTATTGATTACCAGCCTTGGCCCTGTCAGCCCCCCCTCAGGGATCAAAACAGAAACTTGTTAAATGTTATACCTTTGCTTGGAAAGGGTTTGAGAGTAGATGAGATTGATTGATGGAGCCTTGATACCAAGTATGTATGAACACACTAGGTTGGAGATTAGGAGGTGGTTTTGGGGTTAGTGACTTTGTGCTAGCTAGTATAGGACTTGAGAATTAACCAAAGAACTTCTTAGTTAATTCTTGGAACCCTTAACATGGAAGACCAATGGGGGTATTTATAGGGGGAGATTAAGGCTTGGTTAGGGGCCAAACAAGCCCTTAGGACCAGCCACCAAGGCTGGTCACAACTTGGTTGTGAGGCTAGCCAACAAGGTGAGAGAGTGGGTGGGAGTTTGCATGGGGCTAGGACCTGCCAGCACGTCGTTCAGCTGAGGAGAACGGGGTTCCAGCCCATGGGAACCCATGTGCCAAGCAATCATCACCAGTCCAGCTGGATTCTGTGAAAGGGACAGGAGGGAACCATCGCGCGAGGGTCAAGGAGTGTCGCGCGAGGGTCAAACAGTCAACAGTTTGACTTTGACTACACGTGGCAGGCTGAGTATCGCGCGAGGGACAAGAAGGCTCGCGCGAGGGTCAACTCTGGTCTTAGGGTTTGACTGAAGGTTTCAGAAGGGTTTGAAAGGTTTCAAGCAAGGTTTCTGAGCGTTCCAAGCCTAATCCAATTCCAATCCAAGCTCCGCTTGATCCGATTTCATCATCGGGGAAACAAGAAAATCGTAAAAAATAAGTAAAACGATTGAGAGACCCAGATTGGGGTGTCTACACTGGTTTTGCATCAGAATGAAGAGGAATTTTGTGTTGAACAATTTCAGGGTCTATTCCAGGCATGTCCTCATAAGACCAGGCAAAAACATCTTTGTATTCCTTTAGCAAAAAGATTAGTTTTTCACTTTCTTGAGGGGATAGTGCGGCACCAATTTTAACCATTTTGGGCTCATTTTCAGAGCCTATGTTTGCTGTGATTATCTCCTCAGAAAAAGGTTTAGCGTGCCTTTCCTCTTCTCTCTCGATGAATTCTAGAATTTCTTTTGGAATTTCTTCCTCAAAATTTGGTTTGTCGGAATCCACCCAATTGATCATAGGCAAAGTGAAATACTCTAAGTCTTCCTTCTCATTGCTAAATTTATCAAAAGACATTTCAGAGTCGAACTCAAAGTAAATGCTATGCCTTGGTGCTTTGACCAGGTTTTCCTCACTAGACTTAGTAGTTTCAAAGGATGAAAAGCTTGACTCGGACTGAGTCGACTCGGAGTCGGAATCGGAATCAGAACTAAGATCAGAATTAGCGCTTTTCATTTTGTATTTTAGAGTGTGTTCCACGGTCCAGTTAGGGTAAGCCCCCTTTTCAGCATCCACAATCAGCTCAGAGCAGTCTTTTTCATCACCAAGGTCGATCACCAGGGTCGATCACCAGTACTTCACTGTCACCTTGATTCGCACTTTCATCATTGTCACCCTGCAAGTCTTGGAGGGCCATTTGATTTGCTATTGCTGTTATTTCCTTCAATTGAGCTTCAATCTCGGCTTCGTCGCTGTTGTCGACCCGTCGCGTGCCAACAAAGCCCCACCAATTACCAAAGCTATCTGTGATGGGGTGGATCACCCTTATTTCATTATTGGTGACCCCCTCATCAAAGAGTAGGTTTAGTGATATTTCGTCCAGTGGGTCGTCGTCGACAGCCTCTTCTTCCTTTGCCTCTTCGGTCTCGAGGTTGTTGACCTCGTCTATTGGCCAATAATCATCGGTAGGTGCATAAGGGTCATAAAAGTAGATTGGGACCCTGCGAAGCCCTTCTTCTTCAATCAGATCTTCTACCTCTTCTTCATAAATCGTTCCAGTGAACATGACATGGTTGTCTTCAATGATAGCCACCATAGGCTTTGGTTGATTTACTGGAAAGATGTATTCAGAGGGGTTGAAATCTTCAACAGCAAAGTGGAGCGGGCCAGACAGCTTGGTGACAACTTGAAAGTGCGAATCAGACGTGATCAATGATGCAGTCATTTTTCCTGAAAAAGGTTTTTGTTTTAGTTAGATTGATTAATCTTACCTACTGTTTATTTGACTTAGAGAGATTCCTAAGGTTCAACCTGCAAAAGAGAAACTTTACAACATACACATATACAATGGGTGTGAGGAAGAACTTTTTGCAAGTAGAATGCAAGTAGGTTCCTAGCCTGTAGGTTCCTGTCTTAGTTTGATAAGTTCTATGGCTTTCTAAAACATGCAAGGTTTTGGTAGTCTCAGGGTGCTCCGTTGTCAAAGGGCACCAGTCCTTTCACCAGCCCATCATAGGCGGTGATTGGGTGATTCCCTTTTTGATATACCACTAGGTACGAGTGACTGTGGAGTTTGCTGGAACCCCCAACATAGCCCGTGTCATGCCGGGATATCAGGTGAACTCAACGGGTTGCCCGCTCGATGCATATGATAAATGAATTAGACAATGCATGTATTAGTCTTATGTTGAACTTTTTGGTTATGGCTCTCAGATCCCCAGCAGAGTCGCCAAAAACTGTAGACACCTCCCAAGCGGGGCATCGCCATACAGATTGATCACGTTTGTGCTTGCTCGATTGGTTGCTCACTTCATAAACCAAAATCATGGACATTCCCATGGCTAGGAACATCGCCACATGATAACGGTTATCATCAAATAGAGTCGCCACCCAGTTTATTAAAAAAGGGAAAATAGATAGAGATTCTGGATTCGGGAGCCAAAAGTACAGTAAGGGGAAGGTGTTAGGCACCCCTCTCTGCCCAGTCGTGAGACTGGCCCATAATCGTTCAACATAAGACGTATAGATGCTTTGTCTAATCCTAACACATAGTCTGTTTAATTATTCCTTTAAACAGTAAGCAAAGTGAGCCAGTGCAATAATTGAAGCATGCATCAGAAAGCAGATAAAACAAACATAATGTCCCAGGGAGATGGATCTCGCGGCCGGTGAATAGATGTCACGGCCGAGAGATCCTCCTGGCTTTATGTACCGGCCGGGGGATCGAAGCCCCGGTCGGTGTTCTTCCTCACACCAGACAGAAAGATTGACAGTTAATCAAAATGCTACGATTAGTAAGAAGGGACAGTAAATAAAGCGAACCAGAGGCCGTTGGGCCTCACCAACTTGATCCCTCAGTTGCTTGATTGCTTTGGATTGGGCGTGATTGATTGATTGCTTGATCGAGAACCCTAGAGTTAGGGTTTGAACTTCGGGGTTTGATCGCCGGATTGACGGCTGCCTTCGGAAGGTTAGGACTTTTGGAGTATGGGATTGAGGGAGTATTTGTGCAGAGTTTCGAGATTTGACTGAGTGTGTGGGTATCTCAATTTCTGTGTGTTAATTTCGGAACCCAAAGGCCCCTTTATATAGGCATAGGGATGACTCACTCCGGCCAATCAAATCACGAGATGGCAATTGCAATTGCAATGCATCTCTAACTCTACGTCGTGATCTCCGAACGTAGCCCGAACGCATCGGAAAGGTAGTGTAGTTGGATCAAACCAAACGTCTGACAGAACGTTCGAGAGTCTGGAAAAAGGTCGATCTGGCGGCCGAGCAAAGGATGTCACGGCCGAGGAATGGATGTCTCGGCCGAAGGATAGATCTTGCAGCCGAGAGTTGATCTCTCAGGGAGATTTTGCTGGCAACAGGTTGCTCGGGTGAGGGATTGATGTTATGGCCGTTAGATCGATGTTACGGCCGACAGATGGATTCTCCTAGGCTTCTGTATTTCTGTCTGAAAGGCTGTATGGCTTTGAATTGGGTCCTCTAAGTGGTCAAAGTTCTCACCGAAAGTCCTAAGGTCCTCAAAGAAGCAATCATCAATCATTGTATCCGTTTCATCATCGGGATTGTCCCAAGGTGGGACTTGAAATAATCGTTAGGCCAAATTGGGGTGTCTACATGTAGGTTCTTCCTTCGTTTCCTTTAGCATTCCTTGCTCATTTGATTGTATATGCAATTGCTTCCTCTGTAGGTGCCTGCTGAGGTGGTTCAGGAATGGTTGCGTGCTTTCCAGAGTGCAGAGGCTTTGGCTCGACGGCAGCGTGGCCGAATAGCTGCGGTATACATCCTTTGATCTCTTCTTTTTTTATCCTACGTTTCACGTGAAACTGAATGCCTATATCCTGTGTCTCTGCTGCTTGAAGCAGAGCGAGTACCGACAGTGTCAGTTACTCAGAGTGCCGGAGTTAGCGAGGGTGGGAGTACTGGAGCTGGTGATGGAGATGCCGCGGCTGGTGAGGGACAGAGGATCAGTGTCTCAGTTCCTGAGCGTTTTCGTCCTGCGCCCAAGAGGGGTCGTGGGCAGTAGCTACCCTTTCCTTTCTTATACCTGTATTTGTTAGTTCTAAAAACTGATAACTTGATATTTGTATTTTTCGTTTGTATTTGAAGCATCCTCAGCATGTATGAGAAATTAGATACTTATGCAATATTTTTCAAAGTTTTGTGAATGTCTGGATTTAAATATGGGCCGAGGAATGGATCACTCGGCCGAGGGTTCCATTCTTCGGCCGCTACTTCCATTTCCTAAAGAAGTTGGATTTTTGCTTTTAGCCAAGTGGCGTTTTTCCCTTCTTACACTTGAATTTGATTCAGGCTCTTTATTTGCTTTTGTTGTTCCCACAATCTCTTTGCCATGTTTTGTTAGAATGCTTGGTCCCTTATGTCGACGGCTTTTGAGTCAGAGAGGACGAACGATGATTCTTACGTGTCTTTGTTTTTGCCAACTCCCTGGAAAATGACTAACTCATCTTTTGCGAGCTCAATACGCAGGGTTAGCTATACCTATCATTGAGTACAAACCTTTTGGTATCATCTTTCTTCTCTCCAAATGTTTGAGCCGCATCTCGACGCGAGATTGCCTACGTATCCCAATCAGGGAATCAGGCCTTTTACGTAGTTCCAAGATCACCACCTTCGGGTTTTCACTCTTGGTTTTTCTTTCTCTCATGCTCTAAGTTTTGCCTAGGTTACCTGATAGAGGTTGAGTCCCTAGCGAACTTTCCTTCGAATGCCTTAACTTTTGCCTAGGCTGCGTTTTTTGCTTTTTCTTTGTTCTAGCAGGCTCTGCTCTTACTTTTGCTTGGGTGTATATTTTACCCAACGAGCATTTTTCTCTCAAGAAGGTTTTGGTGTTTTGGAGAGGAATCTGATGGAGATGTTTTTATGAATCTCCTGTTGCGTTTGTACTTTCACAATGGGCAAGCTAACCCTAAGTGTTCTCACGGAGATAGCGTCTTCTTCCTGAGTTTTGATAAAAGCCTAGTTCTAAGTAACCAGGGTTCGTCCCCTCTTTCCTTTTGGTTGGTAACATAAAGAATTAGATTCTTAAAATCCTTTTATCTTTGGCAGAGATTGTAGTGTATAGCAATCACATTTTAAAGGCGGAATCATTCGTCAAGCGTAGAAGTGATAAAATGGGGATTTATTTAATCGTAGATAATGCCCAAACAAGGGTGTAGACACCCCAATCTGGGTCTCCCAATCGTTTTACTTATTTTTTACGATTTTCTTGTTTCCCCGATGATGAAATCGGATCAAGCGGAGCTTGGATTGGAATTGGATTAGGCTTGGAACGCTCAGAAACCTTGCTTGAAACCTTTCAAACCCTTCTGAAACCTTCAGTCAAACCCTAAGACCAGAGTTGACCCTCGCGCGAGCCTTCTTGTCCCTCGCGCGATACTCAGCCTGCCACGTGTAGTCAAAGTCAAACTGTTGACTGTTTGACCCTCGCGCGACACTCCTTGACCCTCGCGCGATGGTTCCCTCCTGTCCCTTTCACAGAATCCAGCTGGACTGGTGATGATTGCTTGGCACATGGGTTCCCATGGGCTGGAACCCCGTTCTCCTCAGCTGAACGACGTGCTGGCAGGTCCTAGCCCCATGCAAACTCCCACCCACTCTCTCACCTTGTTGGCTAGCCTCACAACCAAGTTGTGACCAGCCTTGGTGGCTGGTCCTAAGGGCTTGTTTGGCCCCTAACCAAGCCTTAATCTCCCCCTATAAATACCCCCATTGGTCTTCCATGTTAAGGGTTCCAAGAATTAACTAAGAAGTTCTTTGGTTAATTCTCAAGTCCTATACTAGCTAACACAAAGTCACTAACCCCAAAACCACCTCCTAATCTCCAACCTAGTGTGTTCATACATACTTGGTATCAAGGCTCCATCAATCAATCTCATCTACTCTCAAACCCTTTCCAAGCAAAGGTATAACATTTAACAAGTTTCTGTTTTGATCTCTGAGGGGGGGCTGACAGGGCCAAGGCTGGTAATCAATACCATGCCCTGGTCCTGAAGCCAGCAGAGTTACAAGAATTCGTGGCTATAAAACCCTCACGCGATGGTCCCCCATGCTCGCGCGACACTTGTGTCAGCAAGAGAATGGACCTTGTGGGGAAGGGAAGCTAGCCCTTTTCTGTTTTGCAGTATATTTATGTTTATTGTGTCTTACCTTGATTTTTAGGTCACTGTTATGCATGCAAAACAAAATACAGTAGCTTGTTTATTTGCTTTAAATAGTTTGGAATGCCTTTGGGGTCCCCTGAATCTGTCTCAGGACCTCAAGCATGCAAAGCAATTCCTGGAAGTCCAGTCAGGAGTGTCGCGCGAGAGTCACTCTCTATCGCGCGACAGTCTTCTGAGTTCCATGAGTGGCCCTTGTATGGGCAACTAGGCCCTTGGCCTCTGTTTTGATACCCCCACTGTTTAGGGGTTGCATTTTATCCCATTTGGCTCCTGTTTGGAGTATGGTGTAATAATTAGTATTTTCAGCCTTCCCATAAACTGCTTGGTTTGCTTCCTGGGTGTGCACTGGTCCTTCCAGAGCCCAGAAGGGGATGATTTAGGGGCTGTGGTGAGATGTCATACTCGCGCGAGTGTCAGTGTGTCTCGCGCGATGGTTGACTTGCATGCAGAACTGCCCAGGCATGCAAGTTGGTCATCGTGCAAGACGGATCTGCCCCGGGCTTGGTTTTGGCATCTGATCATTGTCTCGAGGTCATTCCACTTATCATTTGTCAATATTATCCATCCATGCCATTATTTGATCACATCCTGCAAAGCGTTACAGTTTTAATCCCCGATTAACTGTTCCCCGCCCTAATTGGCTAAAATCAATTAAAAGAGGAAGAATCACAAATGTTTTTTCATGAAAACGCCTAAGTAGAGACCGATCTCAGGATTGGGCGAGAGGGGTGCCATAAAACCCTTCCCCTCTCGTAACCTGGTTCCCGAACCCAGATATGGTTATGACGGACTGGTTCCTTAACTTTTCAAATCAAATAGCGCGGCAGGTGCTTCGAAATACGGTTCCTTGAGTGTCGGACCTTCAAAACTCAAGTGGCGACTCTGTATTTTTGAGCGCTCGCCACCGGCGCTCGCGCTCCCTCGATTATCAAAAAAGGGCCGCAATGGCGAAAGGAACGGAATCCTTTTTCCAAGGGCATGCTGCCCACAGTGGCGACTCTGCTGGGGATAAATCGAACCAATATTAATTCACACTTAGGATTTAATACGCTTGGGAACGATCCCTTAAAAGCTTGG
This sequence comes from Rhododendron henanense subsp. lingbaoense, assembly GCA_020567845.1. Lineage (NCBI taxonomy): Eukaryota > Viridiplantae > Streptophyta > Magnoliopsida > Ericales > Ericaceae > Rhododendron > Rhododendron henanense. The sequence continues at coordinate 38,766,737 of CM036312.1, forward strand.
CAAAACGGTGAGCTTCGCGCTGCCGAAGGTTGGAACGGTGATTTAACAGGACCTCGTGTCCGGCCGTTCTGATCTGGGGCTTTTTCGATTGTTCACTTGCGTAGTTTCTTCTAAAGATGGACTAAATAAAGTGAGCCAAATTTGAAAAGGCGCTTTTACGACTCTGTGATTCTTCCACTTTTAACAAAATTTTGGCATCTCATTTGCATCGATGTGGGATAAGCCTCGTTGGATCGTTTTGGCAATCCGGCACGGTTTACCGGAGCCCGGGGACCCCGAATGACCGACAACCTCCGACGATGATGGGTCATGCTACCGTTCGACCGTTATTCTGCGAAAAACGCGGGTAACGGGAGGTATATCTTTGGCCCTAGTCCGAGGAACCTGTTACAAGCCAAAACCAGCCTTTTGCATATACGAAGCATTAGAACTCTCCCAATTAGGACAGGTACCCACAGGTTAAGATCTACTTGCATCTAACCCTCTAAATGCCTACGTGTTACTGCTTTCCTTATCGCATGAACTGTACATACATCTCGTTCAGCGTAGAAGCATGTCTAGGATGGCTCCTAGGTTCTCAATCTGTTCCGAGTCTGTCTTCAGACTTAGTAGGACATTGTTATGGCCCGATGAGGAGTCGTGTACCTCAATGGTGCGCGTTATCATCTTTTAAGTCCTTTTACAGCGGGACTTTAGGAAATCAGAAGCTTTTCTGCACCTTTGCCCGTATACCTGTTTAGGGTTTCAAACAGAAAACGAAGAACCACGGAGTAAAATACCATGATGCTTACACCAAAAGGTAACAAGTGCCTCGTCACTTACACCGCCCGGCTAATAGCACAGTGCTGCTTACGCCAACCTGGTTATGGCATCATGATATTCATGCCGAGTCGTTCTGGCTTCAAAAACTTGAGACCCCGAACATCAAAACAGGCAAAGGTTTAGACTCCTTTTGACATCCTTTAGGACTGCTCGTTCCGAACAAGGATACATCTTCAAAAAGAATTCTGAGGGCCTAGAAGCAGTGTCCGAAATGTCGTGAGACAGACTTGTCTTCCGGTTCTAGAGTCTAGGGTGACACTCTCGACGTTGGCTGCATCCGCTTTAGTCTTTTAGTTACTGCAGGACCCTTATTAAACCTCCTTTTCCCTTGCAAGCAAAGATCTGAATCATTGCACCACCGAGGAAAGTATCGAGGCCAGTTGCCAAACCCGCTTGGGAACGTCTGCATCTGAGTCCGGTTCAAAGGCTTGTCAGGTTACGGTCCCAGTCAGTCATCACGGAAGACTCTCCGCGCTCACCTCCAGCAGCACGGCATTCGGAATCTCAGTCAGGTTCTCAGTCAAGTTCACCACAGGCTTCACAGGAAGGACGTCCGACTACCCCGGTATCCGCCTCAAACAGCTCTGAAACGCCCGTCACAATGGAACAACCACAACCAGAACCCCTTACCCTGGAAGCCATGCTCATGAATCTCCAGGACAGCATCACCGCTATGCAGCAGAGGGCAGCTCAGACCGACACTAACATCGCTCGCCTGAATGACCTCATCCACACTCGCCTTCCACCCCCTCTCGAGGAAGAAGGTGAGGACGATGAGTCTGACCAGGAGCAGCCTATCTTGGTTCCGGACCCGCTTCACGCAGGACGTCTCATAGTGATGAACCCGAGGGAAGCTCGCAGGCCCGCTGCAAACCCCGCAGGCGGCAGATTGCCTCCAAACCCAGAAGGACCAGCTCCGAATCCGGAAATGGTCGCACTCATGGCCAAAATGGCCAAACTGGAGGAATCCATTGCTAAGACAGAAAAGATCAGTGCCGGAGGGATCGACCTGGATCGCCTTTGCCTGTATCCCAATGCCAGGCTTCCCGAAAAGTTCAAAATGCCAGACTTAGCTAAGTTCGACGGGAGCGGTGACCCCAGGACTCATCTCTACAGCTACCATGCCGCCATGAAACTTCTTTCTGTTGAGCCGGAGGCCATGTCACAGCTCTTTCCTCAGACCCTCTCGGGCCCTGCTTTCCATTGGTTCTTGTCACTCGACATTGCCAAAAGAAGGACAAGGGAAGACATTGGGACTGCGTTTATTTCGCAGTACAATTACAACTCCCAGCTAAAAATGACTACTCGGGAACTTGAATCCACCAAAATGGAGGCTAAGGAGACCTTCGCAGACTTTGTCAAAAGGTGGAGAGCTAAGGCTGCACAGATGACCGATCGCCCAAGCGAGAAGGACCAGCTCCGCATCATCTCCCGCAACCTTCAACCAGACTATGCTAGGCACTTGGTTCTAGCTCAGGCCTCCGCTAACTTTGAAACTTTCTTCGACTCCGGTCTGGCCATCGAAGACGCTCTGCAGAGTGGAATTCTGTCAAAAGGCGAATCTTTGCATACCCCAAAGTCAAAACCGCGGGCTTATTCTGGAAATACCAATGCACTGTTCGGAACAGGGACTTACTCCAGCACGGCCACTGCCGGCACTAATGCCGCTTCCTCCAGCGCTGCTAATCACGTCGTGGATGTCAACCAAGTTCAGAGTCCGCAGAATAACAGACCTCGGAACCAACCTCGCAGCTTCTCCGCCATCGAGGCACCTTTGTCCTCGGTCTTGGAGAAGTTGGTCAAGTCAGGGCATCTGAAGCCCCTGGATCCAACCCCTTTACCCAAGAACCCTTCACCTGGTTTCAAAGCCAACCTTTACTGTGCTTACCATCAAGGAGCGGGTCATCTCACTGACTCCTGCTTTCGCCTCCGTCATGCGATCCAGGATCTTATCGACGACGGCACACTGGAGACTCCTCCGCCACCTCAGAAACCCAATGTCATTGCCAATTCCCTCCCTAAACACAACGCTGTACCTCATATCAGCCAGATATCTCTCAGCTCCACTCATATCAACCCTAGCTCCACTATATTTAACCCCACTGACTATATAGCCTCAACCGATCGACCCAGGCCCGTCGTGCCTTTCCCGCTCGAACCGTCTTCCGAGGTTTCTTATATACAATTGGTTGAAGGCCAGGTCGTTGACACGGATGCACCTTCGGAACTTTCACAAGCTGCTTCACCTGTCTCCGAGGAATCTGTCAGCTCCCTTTTCCATCAGTCAATCCCTGCTGTGCAAATCGACTCAGCCTCGTCGCTTGACAGCCCGTATGCAACCGTCGCTGGCCCATTTCCTGATCCTTATCAGCCTTGGGTGCCTCCCTCAGATAATAACATGCAGGCCACTTGTTGGGCTATAGCAGACCATTGGGACTATGCCGCTCCTCTCCTCAACGAGTGGTCCACCCTTGGAATGGACGGGATTCCTCCACAGCCCGGAAATGTCCCCTTCGATCAAGCCTGGTATGATGGCTGGTTGGCCGGTTATGAAGCGGCTTTGCTTGACCCTTTGGACGGTTTCTCCTTGAACATGCTATTCAACCCAATCGAACCTCCAGTTCCCGAAACGGAATATTATTGGGATCCTGAGCCGACCTGGTTTGCTCCCATGGATGTCGACCCTAACCCTCTGCAAGGCTATGCCACACCGGACTACATGCTTCACTACGCAGAGGATGAACTTGTCCAGGATGACCCACGGGCTTTGGGAGACCACATTTCCCTCTTTGGTTCGGTCTTTGATTCGGTTTGTGATACTAACCCCGACACTGACCATGACCCCTGTTCCTACATCGTCGATGAAGAAAATCCGCGCCCTCAGGTGCCTTACCCCAACAACAGGGATTGCAGTATCATGGTCACGGACCGCGCTCCGCCCGCTAATCTGTGGGAAGTTAACGACATAGTGGACGTCCAAGTCGGGAATGAAGTCTGGGCTGTCAATCGTACCCTGGCTGACACTGGTCTCGGGGACGTCCCTTTCATCGCGAATCCAGAGCCCGTCGCTGAAGTGGCTGCTGTGAAAGACTTAAGCTTTTGGGACTCCTTACTGATGAAGGATCTGGCTGAAGATTTGGGCTTGGACATGAAAGTGCCTGTCTCTACACTGACTACTGACAAGGGGAAGCGCAAACTGGGAGATGTCCCTGCTGATCTCTGGGATGTGAAGGAAAACCCTCGACTCGTGCCCTCTTTGGGAAACGTTCACAATGTTACAAGGAGTGGACGGATTTTTCAGCCTGCTAATCTGCAGGCCGGGAATTCCTCCAATCCTGCTAATCAAAGGAACGAGCCTGTTTCTTTCCCAAAGTCTGCACCTCTTGAGGTATCAGCCGGCAATCCGGTTCCTGATCTGGTTCAGCGGCAACTTGAGCGGATTCCTGCCGCTATTTCTATCTGGGGACTGATCTGTTCATCCAAGGAGCATCGTCAGAGGCTGTGTCACGCTCTATCCCGCCTTGAAGTCTAGGCCGATGTCACACCAGAGGCGATGATATCCCTCATCCTCCCTCCAGCCTCCAAACATGCTGTAATCTTCACAGACAAGGATCTGCCAGTTGAAGGAGTCGACCACAATCGCCCCTTGCACATCACCGTCAAGTGTCGAGGACTCTGGGTCCCAACCGTTCTTATTGACAACGGTTCCGCCATCAATGTCTGCCCTCTGAGGGTCGCTTATCGTCTGGGGCTCACCAAGAAGGATCTGGCACCTTCCAATCTAGCTGTCAAGGCATACGACGGCACCCGTCGCGTGGTCGAAGGTATCTTGAAACTTAAACTCGATGCTGAGGGTTTTGAGATGGACGTGGAATTCCATGTTGTGGATATCCCTACAACTTTCAATCTTTTGTTGGGCAGGCCATGGCTTCATCGGTCCGACATCATGGCTGTACCGTCTACCCTCCACCAAAAGGTTATTCTGGGACTACCCACCGGTACTTTAACCATCTGCGGGGATTTAGCCATCCGCCCGCTCAAGGAGGACGGGACTCCTGTTCTGGGAATTCAACACGGCGAAGAAGACGTCGATCTTGGGGGTTTTTCTTTCGATACTTCTGGCATAGTAATGGCCATCAATGTGGACGGGAATTCCCTCATAAGCTCTGTCGCGCTGGACATTATGAGAAGGATGTCCCACTTTCCGGGCATTGGATTGGGCTCTCGCCGTCAAGGGGTCCCGGAGTTCCCTACTTTTCCTTTCAACGAGGGCCGTTTTGGTTTGGGGTATATCGCCTCTGCCCAAGATGCCAAACGAAGGAAATATATGGGAAAACCTCGGACCCTCTGCAGCGGTCCCAAATTCGTACGTGAAGTCGGAAATGCCGCTTACGCTGGGCAGGCTGAGCCTTTCGTTCATTCCGAAACCGGGGAGCTGCTGCCTGGGTTTGAGATCTTCGCTGATGACACCTGGTCAAGCAGTGATGATGAACCAGCGAAAGAAGAATTCAAGAGGAAGCTTAATCAGCTGAAGACCAAGACTGACTGGCTGGGATTTATCGATCAGGGAAATCTAGAGCTGCTATTTCAGGATTTCTCCCAAGTGGGTTTGGCTGGGAAAGCTGAAGAAGCCGAAGTGCTCATGCTCGGGCCCGACGCCCTCGAGGACCCCACCTCTCTCATTGTGAAAGCCGAGGGCTCTTTGAATAATTGCATTTTCAGGCCACACCTGACTTGCATTGGCGATACATCTGAGTCGGAGTTTGTGCCTCTGGGCCCTCCACGTCATAGCTTTTATTTCGAGTTCGACTCTCTTGTACTTGGTGACCCTTCAGGGGCTTGTGAAATGAACGAAGCATCTTCTGACTATTTCAATGATCTTTATATAAACTGTGTCGACCCTGACGATGAGGGGATAGATTTCGATGGGGACATTCCCAAGGAAATCCGTGCCTTCATCGAAAGGGAAGACGAAAGGCATGCTCAGCCATTAAAAGAAGAAATAGTTTCTATAAATCTGAAAGATGAAAATGATCCCCGAATGGTTCAAGTGGGCTCCACACTTTCCCCGGAGGAACATCATGACTTCAAAGAGCTGCTCACCGAGTTCAGTGACGTTTTTGCATGGTCTCATCGAGATATGCTCGGAATCGATCCCGAGATCGTGGAACATCACATTCCTTTGCTCCCGGATGCCAAGCCTGTGAAACAGAAGCTCCGACGGATGAGGCCAGATTGGGTTCAGAAGATTAAAGAGGAGGTCACCAAGCAGATTGACGCTGGTTTTCTCATGGTCTCTCAGTATCCCACGTGGGTTGCCAACATCGTCCCTGTTCCTAAGAAGAATGGCCAAATTCGAGTTTGCGTTGACTTTCGGGACTTGAACAAAGCGAGCCCCAAGGACGATTTCCCCTTGCCACACATCGATGTGCTTGTGGACAACACTGCGGGGCACGCTTTGCTCTCATTTATGGATGGCTTCTCTGGCTACAACCAAATTCTCATGGCACCCGAGGACCGCGAGAAAACCACGTTCATCACTGAATGGGGGACTTATTGCTACTTGGTCATGCCTTTTGGATTGAAGAATGCTGGGCCCACTTATCAGCGAGCTGCTACCACTATCCTGCACGATATGATGCACAAAGAAGTCGAGGTCTACGTCGATGACATGATCGCCAAATCCAAAACTCGAGAAGGTCATCTTCCTGTACTTAGGAAGTTCTTCGGGAGATTACGAAAGTTCCGTATGCGTCTGAATCCTCAGAAATGCACCTTCGGGGTTACGGCCGGCAAGATGCTCGGTTTCATGATCACTTCTCGTGGGATCGAGGTCGACCCCTCCAAAATCAAAGCGGTCCTCGAGATGAAGCCACCGGATTCTGAAAAGGGGGTGCGAAGCTTTTTGGGAAAGGTACAATTCATCAGCAGATTCATCGCCAAGTTGACACTAACTTGCGAGCCGATGTTTCGTTTATTGAAGAAGAACACTCCATTCGTTTGGACAGACAAGTGCCAGGCAGCCTTCACCTCCATTCAAACCTATCTGCAGAACCCTCCGGTTTTGATGCCACCAGTGCCGGGGAAACCCTTGATACTTTACTTGTCCGTGAATCCTTCGTCTATGGGGTGTTTGCTGGCTCAAGAAGGAGGAAAAGGAGTCGAGAAAGCCATTTACTACCTGAGCAAGAAGATGGTTGGCGCTGAAGAACGCTATACTGCTCTCGAAAAGACATGTTGGGCTCTTGTTTGGGCGTCCAAGAAATTAAGACACTACATGCTGGCTTACCCAGTGAAGTTGATTTCTCGAATGGATCCTCTCAAGTACCTGTTTGAGAAACCCGCGCTTACTGGTAAGTTAGCACGTTGGTTGTTATTGCTCGCAGAGTTCGACCTCGAATATGTCACAAGGAAATCCGTCAAAGGGCGCGCAGTCGCCGAATTTTTGGCTGATCATCCCGTCGAAGGGCCGGAGGACTCAGATTTTACATTTCCAGATGAAGGAGTGATGGCAGTGGTGGAAGACACCTGGACTCTTTACTTTGATGGGGCAGCCAATCGGAAGGGATACGGGATTGGGGTTTTGCTTATAACCCCCGATGGTGCTCATATTCCGCTTGCATTCAAACTCAACTTCGATGTCACGAACAACCAAGCTGAATATGAGGCCTGCATTGTTGGCATGGAAGCAGCTCTTACGCTCGGTGTTGAAAGGCTTGAAGTTATTGGCGACTCCAACCTTGTCGTTTCTCAGGCCAACGGGGACTGGAAAGTTCGGGAGGACAGATTGAAGCCTTATCACCAAGACTTGGAGGACCTTATTCCTCGTTTCAGCAAAGTCACGTTCACGCATATCCCTCGGATGAAGAATCAGTTCGCCGATGCTCTAGCAACTCTGGCTTCCATGATCGAGCTTCCGATTGGTATCAAGCTTCGTCCTATTCTAATTGAACAGCGGGACTTGCCTGCTTATCAGTATGTCAACGCCGTCGATGATGTCGATGACGGCCTACCTTGGTATCACGATATCTGGAACTTCGTCGAAAGTGGTCAGTTTCCGGCCGATGCCACCAAAAGGGACCGAGCAGCGCTCCGAAGAATGGCCGCTCAGTACATTATCTGTGGCGGGAGACTGTATCGGAGATCTCACTGCGGAATGCATAAGCTCTGTGTCAACGGCTCTGAGGCCATTAAAATCATGGAGGAAATTCATGAGGGTATTTGTGGCCCTCACATGAGCGGGGTCATGCTTGCCAGGAAAATCTTGCGACAGGGATACTTTTGGTCTACCATGGAATCCCAGTGTGTGGATTATGTACGCCGTTGCCATAGGTGTCAAATCCATGCCAATCTCATGCACGTCCCTCCTTCCAAACTGTTCGGCATGACATCGCCTTGGCCGTTCTCCGTTTGGGGCATCGATGTTATCGGCATGATCAAGCCTTCTGCTTCAAACGGGCATCGATTCATTTTGGTGGCGATAGATTACTTCACCAAGTGGGTCGAGGCTGAATCTTACAAGACCCTGACGGCGGTTCAGGTTGCTCAGTTTATCCGAAAGAACATCATCTATCGATACGGGGTTCCGCAGGCGTTCGTTTCTGATAATGGGGTCCACTTCAAAGGCAGGGTGTTGGAGCTTTTCGAAGAATTCCAGATCCAGGTTCATCACTCAACAGTCTATCGCCCTCAGACGAATGGGGCGGTTGAAGCGGCCAACAAGAACATCGAGACTATCATCAAGAAGTCCGCAGAGTCCGCCAGGGACTGGCACGAGCAACTGCCTCTAGCTCTTTGGGGGTACCGCACGTCAATTCGAACATCAACGGGGGCCACCCCTTTTTCTCTGGTTTACGGGATGGAAGCTGTCCTTCCCATCGAGCTGGAGGTACCAACTTTGAGGATCATGGCTGAAAGTGAACTCACTGAGTCCGAATGGCTTAGCGGGAGGTTTGTCGAACTCATGCTCTTTGACGAGAGAAGGCTCCGTGCCTTGTATCACGTTCAGGGATATCAACACAGGATTGCTCGGGCATTCAATAAGAAAGTAAAGTCTCGTGACTTGGCTGAAGGGGACATGGTTACAAAGGAAATCCGGGCTCCCATCTTCGATCTGCGTGGCAAGTTCCGCCCAAAGCGCGCGGGACCTTACATTATCAAAACCATCCTCTCGGGTGGGGCAGCTCAGCTCATCGATCTAGACGGCAACGAGTTCAACACTCTGGTCAACCTGGATCAGCTTAAACGTTACTACCCTTGAGAGAAGCTCGTTGGGCCGAAAACCACAAGGGTGGGCGGTCCCAAACAAAATTTAGAGCAAGCCTGCTAGACTGAAAACCCAAGGGGGCAGTTTAGGCAAAAATAAATAGGCATTCAATCAAAGCTCGCTAGGCTGGAAACCTGCAAAGGCAGCCCTAGGCAAAATTTAGAGCGCAAAAGGAGAGCCCAAAACACACGAGCGAACCTTAGCCTGAACTACGTTTTGACCTGATTCCCTAGCTTGGGATACGTAGGCAGTCTCTCTTTGAGACTCGGTCATCCCCTATCGAACCGTAGCCTGAACTACGTTTTGACCTGATTCCCTAGCTTGGGATACGTAGGCAATCTCTCTGTGAGATTCGGTCACGATCAATCAACTCGATCCAGGTTTTCCGTTCCGGAGTGTGCCTCAACATTCAAACGACGTGGCGTTCAACGTTTGAACCCAAAAGGGGAAAATTCTTAATCTTTCACCTTTATTCAAAACTATTACTTCTATTACATAGGCTGAGCAGAGACCCAAGAAAAACAGTAAAGCATAAAAAACAGAACGAAATGCTAAGAGGCCCTCACGGGCTCACAGTTTATTCTGGATCATTGGATTCGAGTCAGGAGTCAGTCTGCGTTTTGTCTGCTTTCAATCTCTTCTCTTAACCATGCCACATAGCGATGTTTGAGTCTTGTGCTGAAGTCGTCTTCTGCTCCTCCGAGTTCTCTCAAACCCCAGTTACGTTCATACCCTGCTAGATGTTGGGCGGTAAAAGCTGGAACGTGGAAGTCTTCTATCCCAGCTCGATGAAAGCCTTGGCTCATGCCCAGTTGCCGCAGGATGCGACCTGGAACGTAGAACGTGAAACTGGACAGCCCAGCAATCACCATTCTCTCAAAACCTGCAGAGTGCAGAGCCATATCCGGGATGTTCAAGGCCCTGTGCCGCCAGACGATCTCGCGCGGAGACATCTCTCTCATGAAGGTGTGCCACTCCTCTTCAGACATTTCTGGATACAGCATTCCCCTTTGATGCATCCGCCCGGGCAGACGGGGCCAATCCGCTTCAGGAGCCGAGACTAATCCAACCTTGTCGCATAGCCATAACTACATGAGTGGAAAGACAAGTAAGGAGCCACATAAGCCTGAGCGAAAGAAAACAAGTAAGAAGCTACCATACAGCCTTAGCTGAGAGTCGAGGTAAAAAACAGACTGTGCGAAAATCAAAAAAAAAAAAAAAGGGTGAGCTGAGTGAGAATTTACCTGTAGCAGGATTGGACTGCCACCGAATGTGTTTGTCTGACCTGTAGCTATCAAATCCAAACCAATGAGTGTCTCAGCGAGCACCAAAGGTGCCACGTTCTTCCGAGCACCCATCTCCGCAGCCACATGTACCAACGAGGGGTCAGGCCGTCCATACGGAGACACCAGCAGGTAGGCGGCCAGTATGCCAACTGACATGGCGAATCGACGTCGAGACTGCAGAACCATATCCGGTGGGTTGCCGTCAGGCCCGTACCATTCCATTAGGCGCGCAATGTTTACTTGTCCGCCGATCAACAGGCCTTCCGCTGCACCTTGGGAAATGCTTAGACGCGTCTTCAACAGCTTTGACATGCTTTGCCTATAGGGTGGCACGACAATTACGCTCGAAGCGAAGCCTTGGAGATATGCTTGGAATTCTTCAACGGTCGGACACAACTCGTTGTCCCCAAATCGGAACACATGGACGTCCCGGTCCCAAAACTGCAGGGCTGCTCTTAGAATTTCGGGGCGGAGCCTTACACTTTTTAAGAAGCGAAAGGCTGCCAACCCGTGGGAACGGAAGCATAGCCAATCACTCGCGACAAATTCTTCGAGCCACGAGCTGATTAAGGTAGGGAGATGATTTGCCATTTGGGGAATAGTGCTAGAAATTTCCCACGGAGACACACCCTTCAGTCAGGGGCTCATCCCTCTTTATAGGCCAAGGAAGGAAACATACCTTTCCTATTTGATGAGGTGGCCTTGCAAGGTGTCCCCCCCCTTTTTGCTAAAAATCAAGGGAACATCTCTGGGGAAGGCCAGGAACCCCTGCAACGCCCAGGCCTGCTGACAAGGTCTGCTACCCTTCTTTTATCCGAATGAGTCAAAGCTGGCTACTGTAACAGGAATTCTCCATCGCGCGAGGGTCCTGGAGTGTCGCGCGACTGTGTATGTTCGCGCGATGGTTTTTATTGCTCGCGCGAGAGTTCGTTTCAATTCGACACAGCAAGGCAGGCTACTGCCTTTTTGGGGTTATTTTCCGAATTTTGACTCGGGCCAGATTTTGAAATTCCGATGCTTCCAGTAGGTCATTATGAGTGTTTATGACTGCGTCGAAGCGTTATTTCTTCAAATTACGCGTTCAATGACAAGTTCGGTTCCTCGAAGGAATAACGGCCGGGTAATTCAAAGGTTTTATTTAGCCGATCAAGCCGGGCAAAGTGGCATACAATTCACAAAGCAAGTGCTGAAAAGCAGAGCCTAATGGCCTTACTAATTACAATTTGTTCTCCCACGGGATTTAGAAGTATCCCCTCAGTCTGGCCTCGACTTCGACGCGGAGCCACCTTACGTAGCGCTTTTCCAGCCACGTTCTGAAATCTGGAACTGATTCCTTCAGCGTCCTATCGCCCCAGTTGTCTCTGTGGCAGCGCAAATCCCAGGAAGTGAACACGGGGATGTCAAAGTCTTCCGCTCCGTACCGCTTGTATCCTTGGCTCCTTCCAAGCTGGCGGAGCATATGCCCAGGAATGTAAAAGGTGAAGCTCATCAGGCCGGCAAGTATTACTCTCTTGTATCCCACTGATTTGAGCGTCATCGCTGGGAGGTTTAACCAGAGACACCTCCAGACTATATCTTCAGAATGCAGATCGTTTAGATAGGCAAACCATATCTCCACCGGCAAGTCAGGGAATATCATCGGTCTCGCGACCAGTAATCTGGGAAACTCTTCAAAGCCAGCCTGTGGCTCTTCCAAGACCTCGATTTTGTCTGCCAGCCAAAGCTGCATGAGAACGGAGGACGAGTCAGAAATCAAATACAGCCCAAGCGCTTGGATTGAAATCGAAAATGCGAGAAATTATGTCGAATGGGAATTTACCTGGAGCAAGATAGGACATCCGCTGAAAGAGTCGGCTTGCCCAAGTTTCAGCATGTCCAAACCTAAGAGCGTCTCCGCTAGGACCACGGGCATAATGTTTTTCCCGTTATCCATTTGCAAAGCAATGCTCACCAGCTTGGGATTTACCCCTCCGTCGACGGGAATTAGCATATACGCGGCCAGTGCGCATATGGACAGGACGAAGCGTCGTTGAGATTCCCCGACGTAGTCTCCCAGACCGGCCTCCGGGCCGTACAGCTCGATTAGGCGAAGAATGTTGAGCTCGCCGTTTCGAATAATGCTGTTTGTCACCGCCGCCGGAATGTTGAGTTTTTCCCGCAGAATTTGCCCCATATCCTCATGGACGGGCGGCACGGCAAGAACGTCTAGATTGGCGAACCCCGGGGCGTATGCCTGGAACTCTTCTATCGTAGGGCACATTTCGTCTTCACGGAACCGGAAGACGTGCACAACGGGATCCCAGAAAGGCAATGCGGCTTGAATGATTTCGACGCACGGCCGAGCGAACCGGAGATCCCGGATCGAGAATAAACAGCGAGACCTGGGACTTTCCCAATTTATGGTTTCCTCCCTCATTAGCCAAGGATCAAGGGCTTCCATTAGTGAATCTCCCATCTTAGATAAGTTGGGAAAGGGTGTACACTTTATTATGTCTAAAAATCTTGCTTCAAATAGTCAAGGAGTTGGTGAGACCAAGGCATAGGTGTCCTACCACCTTGCATGGCAGAACAGCCTTCCTTCTGCAAGCCCAGAACAGCTTTCAAGACGTGGAAGTTATGAACAGCTCCATGCCAATAATTTGGTCAAACAAAGGCTGCTCAGCAAGAGTTGACTCTCGCGCGACACTCAAATATCATCGCGCGACACATGTCTCTCGCGCGACAGTTACATACCATCGCGCGATGGTCTATCTGCAGTTTTGACAGATTTCAGCAGCTACTGATCTGTTTTGGTCACTTTCCATTCCTGGGGTCTTTTTGGACTTTTGATGGTTCCAGCAAGTCATTATAAGCACATGTGACTGTATCCAAGCATCGGATCCCGAATGCCGTGCTCGACGAAGTTTTTGGACACTCGGGGGCCCATTCCAAGTTTAAACCAAGGTTTCGAAAGTTCGAAACTTGTTCCAGAGATTCTAGCCCATTTTGGTCATGCCATACAGGTCGCCTAGGCCTTGAATGACTGTATGGAGGTGTCGGTTTCAGTCCGGGACATAATCGAGTCATCTTTCGACGTTTTATACCATTTTTGCGTTATTTTGAGCATTCTTTTGTTTAGGTCCATTCTCGGGGCGTTTTGTTCAAATCCGTCAATTGACGCAGGTCAAGTTGGCCACCATTTATCATTTGAAAGTGTCGTTTCCATCCCTTTCAAGGTGTTGTGAGTTTCGGCGTATAATACCCAAAATTTCATTGTTTCCCGTATCCTCGTATCCTGATTGTGTCTTAGGATATATCGTCTCTTTTCTTTCAGAGCTAAGCTGTGTTATACACTCATACGTGTCTGTGTGTGGTCTCGACGTGTCGTCAATGCAAGTTTGGTATTAGTGGCGGGTTTTACTGATTCTTATGCACAATGAGAAACTATAAAACTTTAGAATGCAACTTTTATATGCTAAACCATGATCTATCCATGTCAAAAGCTAAGGGAACTACCGTATCTATGGCCCTCGGCCGATCAAAGCTACCAAGTCAAAACAAGGCACATGCGCCTGCCAATCAAAAAGAGGCACGCAGGCTCTCAAAACATCTGTCTGTCAAAGGCTATCTACTTGGGCACGCAGGCCCTAAATCAAAAGCAAAAGGGGTAACGGAGGCCTCGTCAAAACTCCTCAGGCCCGTCACCGCTGTCTGAAGTACCGTGCATCTCCCGAGGATCGTCCCTATACCTCGGATCGTCAATGGAGTCGTCAGAGCCACTGCTGGTGGACGAGTGCTCCTCATCCTCTTCTTCTGCCCCTTCTTCTTCCTCTCCTTCCTCGTCCTCGGAAGTCGGACTCATGATCAACTTCAGCCTGCGAGACGGACCCGGCTTTTCAAGCGTCGGCTTCTCGCGCCTTTTCAGTTGGTACCGAAGCTCAGCTTGCCTCACGGCCTGCTTGGCCTCCTCCTCGCGTGCACGCGCTGTCTGTAAACCCCTCGTCTGTCGCCGCGTGGCGGTAACTGGAGGCGCGGATTTCTGTGCCACCACCTTCCTCGGTGGCGGATCTCGCACGCTCTTCCTCCTAGGGTTCCTTTTCCCCTCCACCTGCATTATCATTGCATTTCAAAGCATCAGTATCTATTGCACATGTTGTATTTCTGTATTAAAAACAGGTACATCTATCGGGCTATCAAAGCAGGAATGTATCGAAAGCAGGAATGTATCGAAAGCTGAAAAGTATCGTTCCATACCTGAGTCCTCTGAACGACGGCTGGCTGAGTCGGCTGTGACGTCGGTACCTGGTACTGCAACTCCAATGGCGTGCCGCTCGCTGCCTTCCTCACTGCATTCTCCAACGCCAGCATGCGTCGAACGGCTTCGTTCACCCACTCAATTGGCACCTGCATGCAATTCAAGTTCATCAGACTGTTCAGCAGACAATTCAAGCACTTAAAGTTCAAAAGCAATATTAGAAGCTGATTCTTACCGACACGGTCACAGGAGCAGGCTCTGTCCTCGCAGGCGCTAACTGAAACTCTGCAGGATTCCCCTGACTGTCAACCACAGGAATCCTCCAAAGCAGCGTAGGGAGTCCACCAACTGCTGGTCCGCTCGGAGCTCGCCTGGTCCGACTCTCACCTCCTCTCCGTCCCTCTCCGGCTGCTCTCCTCTCCTCAGCAGCCCCTGCGGCCTGGCCTCGCGCCTCTCTCCGACCACGGATCCCCAGTGGACCCGCCAGGAAGTCTCGCTGGTAGGCTGCATAGTCTCTACCAGGACGCAGGTATCGCTCAAGCCCGGCGTCCGGTCTCGTGTACCTCTCCAGCTCGGCCCGTGTGTACTCTCCTGTGTGGGAAGCTCGAGCCGGTAGCGGCCCTGGCACCCAGAACTCGGGATAACCAAGTGACTGGCGCGTCACTCGGTCTCCTAAGTACCACTGCCAACCAAAGGCAGACTCTAACAACACCCTGCTGGCCGTGACAACTCTACTCCTGGCCAAGTACTCTGGCTCTGGCTCCGCCCTTCTCCAGGGATCCCAATTGACCTGCAAGTCAAAGCAAACAGGCAATGCAAGCAATTGATCAGCGACAGCATTAAAACAAGGAAATGAAATACATGTCTAATGCTTAGGATTACGTATTCATACCTGTGAGGCCCTGAGCTCGTCCAAGTACAGCCTGAAGGCGTTGAGCCCGCCTCTCCCTTCCTTCTTCCCGGTGTCCTCCTTGCTCCACTTCAACGCGCGAGGGAGAGTGCTCAGGTCTGGATGCTTGCATTCTGGCGGATACATCCGCAAAACCTCGTAGGCCCAGAGCTGCAGGGTTTAGACAGGTTCAAACGTCAGTCAAGGCATACAGCATTGGAAATCAAAACAATCAAGCAAGCTAAGCAATGGACAAGCATGTTCAAATTGTGCTTAAAGGGATTAGAATCGTACCTCCCACACCCTCCAGAAGCCGGCTGTGCTCTTACCCGTCCTCGACGAGTCGCCAAAAAAGAGGTAGGCCGTCCCAAGAGCCGCTCCGCCCCAGTCAAAGCGCGAGGCTGTCCTCAAGTCCCTCAACGCCGGCAAGTAGGACAGGTGCACGTTGCTCCGCCTGTTCGGGTACAGTGTGGCACCAAACAAGTACAGCAGAAACGCCCGGGCAATCTGCTCCGCCTCCCGGTCACTCGACACCTCCTTTTTCAGGTAGCCCTTGAACTGGTCGTACCTCGCCATCCCCCCCTCTACCTTGGGCGCTCTGCCCAGAAACCACTCCAAAGCAGCTCGATCATCCTGGATCCCTGAGTCAAACGGGATGGGCTCGCCCCCAACCCTCAGCCCTATGATCGCTGCGAAGTCAGCAGGCGTCACTGTCATCTCCCCAGGAGGTAGGTGGAAGGTATTGGTGGTATCCCTCCACCTCTCAGCAAGTGCAACGAGGACGGCATGGTCAATCCTCGCTGGGGTCAAGGTCCGCACAAACTCCCCAAAGCCCGCCTCGTCTACCAGCCGCCTCACTCTCTCTGGCAGCCCCTCGTACAGCTGCAAAGACGCGCACGCGCCCCCGAAGCCGCGAAGGTCCCTCTGTTCAGCTCCAGCCTGTTTCAGATACAAAGACAAGCAGCAAATGGTTCGTCAGTACTCGGGAAGTTCATTCTCAAGTTCTAGGTAATCAATGAAGCCTACAACGGATGATTGGTTCAAGTTGTTACGCATTGGGCCTCTACTACAGAAATACGTGACTTTAGCATGCTATGGTTCGCAAAATCATCCATGCAATTCTAAAAGTGCAAGCAAGTTCTAAGCAAGTATCGAATGTGAACTATCAAAGCAAGAATATTGAAATCAAATTACAAAGGGTGTTTTCTGGAAATATACCTCCATCCATGTCGCCGCAAGGTGGACCCGGGGATCCCTCAACACCAACTCGTCGTCGTAATCCCTCTGCGACGGTGCACGGGCTGCAACGCCCGACGGAACGAAGAGGTGCGGCGTGGGAAGCACGTATGCCTCCGCTGAAAAGCCCGGCCGACTCGTGTTCTTCGCCTCCTCCACGGCCGTAACCCTAGGCCCCTGCGCCTCAACTCGGGCTCTCTCCTCAGCCTCCGCGTCTCTCAGAAGCTCCTCTCTCTCCAGTCTCTCTCTCTCGGCTCGCTCCGCCGCCTCTGATGCAGCAATGGCCCTTGCCCGGTCCTCCTTGGCCTTCAAAACTATCTCCCCGACCAAGGGATTATCCTCTAACAGCTTCGCCAGCATTTCGTCCGGAAGGTGTTCGGCGACGTCGTGCTTCGTAATCGGCACGTGACTCGACGACATCGCCGTTGGCCGAAACAGCACATCCTCCTCACGGACCACAACCGGAACCTCCGCGGTCTCCTCGACAGGCCCTTTACCCTTCGCCGAATCCCTCGGCGGGGACCCAGACGGCTCAACAGTGTCATCTCCTCCTGCACTGTCACTGCCTCCTTCAGCATCAACACTCGCGCGAGACTCCTCCTCCATCGCGCGAGGGTGTTCTCTAACACCGATCTCTCCTGTGGCCATGGGATGCACTCCGGCCACCACTGACCCCTCTACGGCTATGACTGGATCCAGCTGCTCAACGCTGTGACTCACAATCCCAGGCTCAACAGTCGCGCGAGCCTCTGGCTCGATCGCGCGATTCTCGTCACCACCAGTGGTCGCCTGCTTGCGACCCTGTTCGCCATCACCGCCGCCTACCACCGCTGCACCGTCGTCTGTACTAACACCCGTGACCGCCTCTATCGGTTGTTGATCCTCTATCTCGTCGTCCACGGTCCCTCCTCGATCTTTGGTTTGATCAATAACCTCTCCTCCACTCCCACTGCCGCCGTGGTCTGCCATGGGTGAGTGGGTAGGTTTGGGTTTGTTTGATTTTAGAAGAGATTCAAGGGTTGGGAGAGATTTGAGAGTAGAGACGAGAGAGGGAAAGAGTTCAGAAGTTTTGAAACTGCTGTTACTGTTTTCTGAAACGTCCCGCGGACGTTTAAACGGATGGAACGAATTTGGGCCGGGTCTGGGCCTCTCCAGACCCAAGCCCTAACTTCATACCCTCGCGCGACGGTTCTGGAGTGTCGCGCGACACTTGGCTTTGGGCCTCAGGCCCAATCCAGATTTTGGGTCCGGCCCGATCTCAGTTAATCCCCCCCTTAAGGTCCATAACATGTTGGTATGTTGCCAATAAATTTGAGGGTCATTTTGGGGATCTGGTCTTCGAAACCCAAAGATGGTTGCATCCCCAGCAGTGGTCCGCCCGCAAACGAATCAGTGACGATCTATCCGTCCGATCAAATCAGCGACGATCTATCCGTCCGATCAATCCACAGTGACGATCTATCCGTCCGATCAAATCAGCGACGATCTATCCGTCCGATCAATCCACAGCGACGATCTATCCGTCCGATCAAATCAGCGACGATCTATCCGTCCGATCAATCAACAGTGACGATCTATCCGTCTGATCAATCCACAGCGACGATCTATCCGTCCGATCAAATCAGCGACGATCTATCCGTCCGATCAATCCACTGCGACGATCTATCCGTCCGATCAATCAACAGTGACGATCTATCCGTCCGATCAATCCACAGCGACGATCTATCCGTCCGATCAATCAACAGTGACGATCTATCCGTCCGATCAATCCACAGCGACGATCTATCCGTCCGATCAATCAACAGTGACGATCTATCCGTCCGATCAATCCACAGCGACGATCTATCCGTCCGATCAATCAACGGTGACGATCTATCCGTCCGATCAATCCACAGCGACGATCTATCCGTCCGATCAAATCAGCGACGATCTATCCGTCCGATCAAATCAGCGACGATCTATCCGTCCGACAATCAATCAGCGACGAGCTATCCGTCCGATCTTCAATCCCCCCTTGGTGCACGGTATTTTTATATACTCGTCTGCATTTTCCATTTAATCGGCTTTTGGGCGGATTCGGTGGGTGTCTAGAAATCTTTGACGTTACCCGTACCAGTCAATGGTGCTCCGCGTGCCGTCAAAGAGGGACTACTGTAGACACCCCAATCTGGGTCTCCCAATCGTTTTACTTATTTTTTACGATTTTCTTGTTTCCCCGATGATGAAATCGGATCAAGCGGAGCTTGGATTGGAATTGGATTAGGCTTGGAACGCTCAGAAACCTTGCTTGAAACCTTTCAAACCCTTCTGAAACCTTCAGTCAAACCCTAAGACCAGAGTTGACCCTCGCGCGAGCCTTCTTGTCCCTCGCGCGATACTCAGCCTGCCACGTGTAGTCAAAGTCAAACTGTTGACTGTTTGACCCTCGCGCGACACTCCTTGACCCTCGCGCGATGGTTCCCTCCTGTCCCTTTCACAGAATCCAGCTGGACTGGTGATGATTGCTTGGCACATGGGTTCCCATGGGCTGGAACCCCGTTCTCCTCAGCTGAACGACGTGCTGGCAGGTCCTAGCCCCATGCAAACTCCCACCCACTCTCTCACCTTGTTGGCTAGCCTCACAACCAAGTTGTGACCAGCCTTGGTGGCTGGTCCTAAGGGCTTGTTTGGCCCCTAACCAAGCCTTAATCTCCCCCTATAAATACCCCCATTGGTCTTCCATGTTAAGGGTTCCAAGAATTAACTAAGAAGTTCTTTGGTTAATTCTCAAGTCCTATACTAGCTAGCACAAAGTCACTAACCCCAAAACCACCTCCTAATCTCCAACTTAGTGTGTTCATACATACTTGGTATCAAGGCTCCATCAATCAATCTCATCTACTCTCAAACCCTTTCCAAGCAAAGGTATAACATTTAACAAGTTTCTGTTTTGATCCCTGAGGGGGGGCTGACAGGGCCAAGGCTGGTAATCAATACCATGCCCTGGTCCTGAAGCCAGCAGAGTTACAAGAATTCGTGGCTATAAAACCCTCGCGCGATGGTCCCCCATGCTCGCGCGACACTTGTGTCAGCAAGAGAATGGACCTTGTGGGGAAGGGAAGCTAGCCCTTTTCTGTTTTGCAGTATATTTATGTTTATTGTGTCTTACCTTGATTTTTAGGTCACTGTTATGCATGCAAAACAAAATACAGTAGCTTGTTTATTTGCTTTAAATAGTTTGGAATGCCTTTGGGGTCCCCTGAATCTGTCTCAGGACCTCAAGCATGCAAAGCAATTCCTGGAAGTCCAGTCAGGAGTGTCGCGCGAGAGTCACTCTCTATCGCGCGACAGTCCTCTGAGTTCCATGAGTGGCCCTTGTATGGGCAACTAGGCCCTTGGCCTCTGTTTTGATACCCCCACTGTTTAGGGGTTGCATTTTATCCCATTTGGCTCCTGTTTGGAGTATGGTGTAATAATTAGTATTTTCAGCCTTCCCATAAACTGCTTGGTTTGCTTCCTGGGTGTGCACTGGTCCTTCCAGAGCCCAGAAGGGGATGATTTAGGGGCTGTGGTGAGATGTCATACTCGCGCGAGTGTCAGTGTGTCTCGCGCGATGGTTGACTTGCATGCAGAACTGCCCAGGCATGCAAGTTGGTCATCGTGCAAGACGGATCTGCCCCGGGCTTGGTTTTGGCATCTGATCATTGTCTCGAGGTCATTCCACTTATCATTTGTCAATATTATCCATCCATGCCATTATTTGATCACATCCTGCAAAGCGTTACAGTTTTAATCCCCGATTAACTGTTCCCCGCCCTAATTGGCTAAAATCAATTAAAAGAGGAAGAATCACAAATGTTTTTCATGAAAACGCCTAAGTAGAGACCGATCTCAGGATTGGGCGAGAGGGTGCCATAAAACCCTTCCCCTCTCGTAACCTGGTTCCCGAACCCAGATATGGTTATGACGGACTGGTTCCTTAACTTTTCAAATCAAATAGCGCGGCAGGTGCTTCGAAATACGGTTCCTTGAGTGTCGGACCTTCAAAACTCAAGTGGCGACTCTGTATTTTTGAGCGCTCGCCACCGGCGCTCGCGCTCCCTCGATTATCAAAAAAGGGCCGCAATGGCGAAAGGAACGGAATCCTTTTTCCAAGGGCATGCTGCCCACAAAGGGCCCAAAACATGTCCTAACTTGTCTTTAGGAAATGAAAGCAATGTTTTTGTCATGCGATTTACTGCAGTATCTCGGGAGTGGCTCCTTTTCCTTTTGCAGTTTTATACTCTTCTTCACCCTCTTTGCCAAACAGAATCTTTCGGTCAAACTCAGCTAGCACCTCAATCCAGTCTTCGGGAGTAGGGGATGAATTGGTTGGTTCTTCTTCCAAATCACTGTCGGTCCATCAAAGAAGATTTGCATTCCAGGGTACCGTTGCTTGGTAAGTTCGTCTTCCCATGTCTCTGCAAAGCCACAGAATGGAAAGTCTTCTCCTTCTCTTACAAACCAGCCATTGAGTGTTTTTGGGATCATGAGTTTCTCTTCTTTGACCCTGCTTCCTCTTGCCTTAGCATTTTCTATGTTTCTTTTCCTTTTTACCTCGGCTTCTGTCGGGGTGTAGCCAAGACCAAAGGCGTATTGATTATGCGGAGGAACAATCATTTGCAGGATGTCTTGTGATCTTTTGCCTAAACCCAACCCAGGGAGGTATTTTTGCTTCTTCATCATCCATATGGCGGGGGTACTTACGTAGAAGTTTCTCTCAGCCATTAAGGCTTGCACAACGATTGCTTCCTCAAGACTGAATCCAATAAGGAAGGTTTCCTCAGTTTCTACCTCTTGGACAGGCGTATCAGAATGAGTTCGGATTGATGAATCCCCCAGAATGGTTACGACCCTTCCGTCTACCGCGAATTTGACTTTTTGATGCAAAGTAGAAGGTACTGCCCCAGCGTCATGTAGCCAAGGCCTTCCTAATAAAAGATTGAAGGTGGCCGGTATATCCATCACATGGAACTCCACGTCCCTTTTGATCTTCTCCACTTCTACTGGCAGTGTGACACACCCCACCACTCTTCTCTTTGAATTGTCATACCCCCTTACTACCTGGCTTGAAGGGCGTACGTTGGTGGCGTTTATCCCTAGCTTGTCGAGGGTCCTTTGAGGACATACGTTTAAAGCAGACCCATTATCTACCAAGACCAGTGGGATCCATTTGGTGAGACATTTAAGTGAAATGTAGAGAGGTTTGTTGTGTGCAGGCCCTTCAGGGGGTAGATCCTTGTCAGTGAAAGCTATCGTTGGTTTCGGAGCTTTTGACGCCATTATGAAACCCACCAGTTCTTCGGGGGTGATGTCGATGGGAACTTTGGCTTTCCCCATGGTTTTAAAGAAGGAATTGCGATGCTCGTAGGAGGACATAAGCAATCCCCAAATATAGATATCAGCTTGGATTTTCTTTAGTTGCCTTAGCACTCTGTCTTCCTCAGGTTCGGTTCTTTGGCTTTCTTCTCCTTCTTCTTCTTCTTCCATTACTCGTGTTGAGGTTGAGCTTTCTCCACTTCGGGTGAGGTGACCCACTTCTTCATCTTGGGTACCCCAAGGATCGGCAGGCTCATTTCTTCCAACTTTCCAATCGCTTGGCCAGGCTTGACGCATGTCCAACCACCAATCCCCATCATCAATGGCATAGATGTGGGGTTCTCCCCCTGTTGCAAAGCATTCCTCATTCTTAGAGAAGATTAGGGATGGTTTGGCTTGGGTATTTGGAATAATGTGTAGGGTAGGATTATATGTGGGGCTATCGGATAGGCTTATGAGATTGATATTTTGAGGCAGTAGTTCGTTGTTGTGTACGGGAAGTGGATTGGTTTGCACATTAGACTTAGGAGGTTTTATAGCTTGACTATCAATGAGATCCTGGATGTCATGACAAAGACGCATGCAACGGTCTGTCTCATGTCCAGGGTGTTGGTGGTACGCACATTGCTTATTGGCATCGTAGCTTGGGCCATAAGGTGGCTGAGGAGATGGATTATTCAAGGGCCTAAGGTGCCCTTGACGGCTTAGGATGGCTAAGGCTTGGGATGGAGTCATATAGAGTGGGCTGAAATTGCGGGGAGGGCGATTCGTGTTCTTAGATGAGCTAGTTTGAAAAGGGTCTTGTGGCAAGACTGAGTTGAGGGTGCTGACGGAGGTAGGAGATGCACGGGTTGGAAAGGTTTTTCTGGGTGGAGGGTGTTCTTCTTTTCCAATGAGGCCCAACTTGATCCCATCTTCAATTTGTAATCCAGTGGCATGTAGGCGTTTGAAGTCAGTGATAGCTTGAGTGTAAATGTGGGTGAGGTATTTGGGCTGTAGATTCTTGACAACTATCCTCACTTGATCTTCCTCGGAAGGGCGGCTTTTCATCTTGGCAGCCTTTTCTCTCCATCTTGCCACAAAGGTAGCAAAGTCCTCACTAGATTCTTGTTTAGTCATCTCCAAATCTCGGGTAGTTAGCTCAATTTGGACATTGTACGCGTATTGCTTGACAAAAGCGTTGGCAATTTCAGGCCAAGTTTGATAGTATACAAATTCCAAAGTGAGAAACCAATCGAGGGCGCTTCCAGTGAGAGTTCTTTGAAACAATTGAGCGATAAGCTCGTCGGTCAGGCCCATAGGCTTCAGAGTGTTGATGACATGGCGGACATGGCTGGTAGGGTTACCAGTCCCGTTGAACTTCTCGATGTTTGGCATTTTGAACCGTTCAGGCAGTTGAGATTCTGGAAAGAGGCAGAGTCCTTCGAAATCTAGAATTTGGTCTCCTTGTGAACGAGCCAAGGCGTGCTTGATCTCCTTGACCTGTTTGACCAATTCAGGGTTTTCTATAATTTCATGAGGATTTTCTGCTTCTTCCTCGTTTTTCCTGTCTTCAGCATCTCTTGCTGTTTTCTCAGCTTGTAAATAGGCAATTTGGGCTCGGAGCTCGGTGATGGTAGCATCATTGTCTGCCATTTGCTTGGTGAGGCTTGGAATTGGGTAGATAATCGGGTTTGTTGAGGAGACGACCGCGAAGTCCCTGAAACTGATTGGGACCGTTGCGGTGAGAGTGTCTTGGAAGACGAAGGCGACCGATGAGATGACTGTAAAGACCTCTGTTTGGCGTGACTTCGGGTATTGTAAGAGTATAAAACTGGCTGAGGTTGCTTCTTTAACCTACCTATTGTGCCTGCTTGAAAAATAGAATACCTGGAAGTCAGTATTCGGCCTGTGTAGGGTTAGGATTTGGGTTTGAAAATCCCAACCCTTCTGCACAGAAAGAGTTAATACAACAACAAATGATACAAGGTGTGAGGAAGAACTTTTGCAAGTAGAATGCAAGTAGGTTCCTAACCTATAGGTTCCTGTCTTAGTTTGATAAGTTCTATGGCTTTCTAAAGCATGCAAGGTTTTGGTAGTTTCAGGGTGCTCCGTTGTCAAATGGCACCAATCCTCTCACCAGCCCATCATAGGCGGCGATTGGGTGATTTCCTTTTTGATATACCACTAGGTACGAGTGACTGTGGAGTTTGCTGGAACCCCCAACATAGCCCGTGTCATGCCGGGATATCAGGTGAACTCAACGGGTTGCCCGCTCGATGCATATGATAAATGAATTAAACAAGGCATGTATTAGTCTTATGTTGAACTTTTTGGTTATGGCTCTCAAGTCCCCAAACTGTAGACACCTCCCAAACGGGGCATCGCCATACAGATTGGTCACGTTTGTTTGCTCGATTGGTTGCTCGCTTCATAAACCAAAATCACGGACATTCCCATGGCTAGGAACATCGTCACACGATAATGGTTATCATCAAATAGAGTCGCCACCCAGTTTATTAAAACTAGGAAAACAGATAGAGATTCTGGATACGGGAGCCAAAAGTACAATAAGGGGAAGGTGTTAGGCACCCCTCTTTGCCCAGTCGTGAGATTGGCCCATAATCGTTCAACATAAGACGTGTAGATGCTTTATTTAATTCAAATACATAGTCTGTTTATTTATTCCTTTAAACAGTAAGCGAAGTGAGCTAGTGCGATAACTAAGCATGCATCATAAAGCAGAATAAAACAAACTGTCCCAGGAAGATGGATCCCGCGGCCAGTGAATGGATGTCACGGCCGAGGGATCCTCCTGGTTCGATGTACCAGCCGAGGGATCGAAGCCCCGGTCGATGTTCTTCCTCAAACCAGACAGAAAGATTAACAGATAATCAAAACGCTATGGTTAGTTAGAAATAATGTAAATAAGGCAAACCAGAGGCCGTTGGGCCTCACCACCTTGATCCCTCAGTTGCTTGATTGCTTCGGATTGGGTGTGATTGACTGATTGCTTGATCGAAAACCCTAGAGTTAGGGTTTGAACTTCGGGGTTTGATTGCCGGATTGACGGCTACTTTCGGGAGGTTAGGGCTTTTGAAGAGTGGGTTTGAGAGAGTATTTCTGCAGAGCTTTGAGGCTTGAAAGAGTGTGTAGGTATATCAATTTCGTGTGTTTATTTTCGGAGTCCAAAGGCCCTTTATATAGGCAATTCGTGACTCACTCCGGCCAATCAAATCACGAGATGGCAATTGCAATTGCAATACATCTCTAACTCTACGTCGTAATCTCTTAGCGTAGCCCGAACGCATCGGAAAGGTAGTGTAGTTGGATCAAACCAAACGTCTGACAGAACGTTCCAGAGTCTGGAAAAAGGTCGATCTGGCGGCCGAGTAAAGGATATTGCGGCCGTGGAATTGACGTCTCAGCCGAAGGATAGATCTTGCGGCCGAGGAATTGATCTCTCAGGGAGATTTTGTTGGCAACAGGTTGCTCGGGTGTGGAATTGATGTTATGGCCGTTAGATCGATGTTACGGCTGTCTGATGGTTTTTTCTAGGCTTCTGTATTTCTGTCTAAAAGGCTGTATGGCTTTGAATTGGGTCCTCTAAGTGGCTCAAAGTTCTTACCGAAAGTCCTAAGATTCTCAAAGAAGCAATCAGCAATCACTGTATCCATTTCATCATCGGAATGGTCCCAAAGTGGAACATGAAATAATCGTTAGGCCAAATTGGCGTGTCTACACTGTTCCGAGTCCAAACCTAGAAAACATGTATCTTGGGACCTCTCCGATGAAGGGAATAGAGTAGAAGATATACTTTCACACCCTACGGTAGCCAGCAGCCTAACTACTAGGAATCACAACTCTGTGACCAGTAGTCTACTACTAGGAACTCCGTTACAAGATAAACAGCTCTTTTCGGACAAATCTAGAATTATCATGTAAATCTGATCCGAATTCAAACCGAGAATTAATGTATCTTGGGAACTTCCGGATGAAGGGGATAAAGTAGAAGAGATGTTTTCACAACCTACGGTAGCCAGCCAAACTATTAGGAATCACAACTCTGTGACCAGTAGTCAACTACTAGGAACTCCGTTACAAAATCAACAGCTCTTTTGGGACATGTCTAGAATCTATCATGTAAATCTGATCCGAATTCAAACCGAGAAATAATGTATCTTGGGACCTTTCGGATGAAGGGAATAAAGTAGAAGAGATGTTTTCACATCCTACGGTAGCCAGCAGCCTAACTACTAGGAATCACAACTCTGTGACCAGTAGTCTACTACTAGAAACTCCGTTACAAAATCAACAGCTCTTTTGGGACATGTCTAGAATCTATCATGTAAATCTGATCCGAATTCAAACCGAGAAATAATGTATCTTAGAACCTTTCGGATGAAGGGAATATAGTAGAAGAGATGTTTTCACAACCAACGGTAGCCAGCAACCTAACTACTAGGAATCACAACTCTGTGACCAGTAGTCTACTACTAGGAACTCCGTTAAAAGATCAACAACTCTTTTGGGACATGTCTAGAATCTATCATGTAAATCTGATCCGAATTCAAACCGAGAAATCATGTATCTTGGGACATTTCGGATGAATGGAATTGAGTAGAAGAGATGTTTTCACAACCTACGGTAGCCAGCAGCCTAACTACTAGGAATCACAACTATGTGACCAGTAGTCTACTACTAGGAACTCCGTTACAAGATCAATAGCTCTTTTGGGACATGTCTAGAATCTATTATGGAAATCTGATCCGAATTCAAATCGAGAAATAATGTATCTTGGGACCTTTCGGATGAAGGGAATAGAGTAGAAGAAATATTTTCACAAACAACGGTAGCCAGCAACCTAACTACTAGGAATCACAACTCTGTGACCATTAGTCTACTACTAGGAACTCCGTTAAAAGATCAACAGCTCTTTTGGGACATGTCTAGAATCTATCATGTAAATCTGATCCGAATTCAAACCGAGAAATCATGTATCTTGGGACCTTTCGGATGAAGGGAATAAAGTAGAAGAGATGTTTTCACATCCTACGGTAGCCAGCAGCCTAACTACTAGGAATCACAACTCTGTGACCAGTAGTCTACTACTAGAAACTCCGTTACAAAATCAACAGCTCTTTTGGGACATGTCTAGAATCTATCATGTAAATCTGATCCGAATTCAAACCGAGAAATAATGTATCTTAGAACCTTTCGGATGAAGGGAATATAGTAGAAGAGATGTTTTCACAACCAACGGTAGCCAGCAACCTAACTACTAGGAATCACAACTCTATGACCAGTAGTCTACTACTAGGAACTCCGTTAAAAGATCAACAACTCTTTTGGGACATGTCTAGAATCTATCATGTAAATCTGATCCGAATTCAAACCGAGAAATCATATATCTTGGGACATTTCGGATGAATGGAATTGAGTAGAAGAGATGTTTTCACAACCTACGGTAGCCAGCAGCCTAACTACTAGGAATCACAACTATGTGACCAGTAGTCTACTACTAGGAACTCCGTTACAAGATCAATAGCTCTTTTGGGACATGTCTAGAATCTATTATGGAAATCTGATCCGAATTCAAATCGAGAAATAATGTATCTTGGGACCTTTCGGATGAAGGGAATAGAGTAGAAGAAATATTTTCACAAACAACGGTAGCCAGCAACCTAACTACTAGGAATCACAACTCTGTGACCATTAGTCTACTACTAGGAACTCCGTTAAAAGATCAACAGCGCTTTTGGGACATGTCTAGAATCTATCATGTAAATCTGATCCGAATTCAAACCGAGAAATCATGTATCTTGGGACCTTTCGGATGAAGGGAATAAAGTAGAAGAGATGTTTTCACATCCTACGGTAGCCAGCAGCCTAACTACTAGGAATCACAACTCTGTGACCAGTAGTCTACTACTAGAAACTCCGTTACAAAATCAACAGCTCTTTTGGGACATGTCTAGAATCTATCATGTAAATCTGATCCGAATTCAAACCGAGAAATAATGTATCTTAGAACCTTTCGGATGAAGGGAATATAGTAGAAGAGATGTTTTCACAACCAACGGTAGCCAGCAACCTAACTACTAGGAATCACAACTCTGTGACCAGTAGTCTACTACTAGGAACTCCGTTAAAAGATCAACAACTCTTTTGGGACATGTCTAGAATCTATCATGTAAATCTGATCCGAATTCAAACCGAGAAATCATGTATCTTGGGACATTTCGGATGAATGGAATAGAGTAGAAGAGATGTTTTCACAACCTACGGTAGCCAGCAGCCTAACTACTAGGAATCACAACTATGTGACCAGTAGTCTACTACTAGGAACTCCGTTACAAGATCAATAGCTCTTTTGGGACATGTCTAGAATCTATTATGGAAATCTGATCCGAATTCAAATCGAGAAATAATGTATCTTGGGACCTTTCGGATGAAGGGAATAGAGTAGAAGAAATATTTTCACAAACAACGGTAGCCAGCAACCTAACTACTAGGAATCACAACTCTGTGACCATTAGTCTACTACTAGGAACTCCGTTAAAAGATCAACAGCTCTTTTGGGACATGTCTAGAATCTATCATGTAAATCTGATCCGAATTCAAACCGAGAAATCATGTATCTTGGGACCTTTCGGATGAAGGGAATAAAGTAGAAGAGATGTTTTCACATCCTACGGTAGCCAGCAGCCTAACTACTAGGAATCACAACTCTGTGACCAATAGTCTACTACTAGAAACTCCGTTACAAAATCAACAGCTCTTTTGGGACATGTCTAGAATCTATCATGTAAATCTGATCCGAATTCAAACCGAGAAATAATGTATCTTAGAACCTTTCGGATGAAGGGAATATAGTAGAAGAGATGTTTTCACAACCAACGGTAGCCAGCAACCTAACTACTAGGAATCACAACTCTGTGACCAGTAGTCTACTACTAGGAACTCCGTTAAAAGATCAACAACTCTTTTGGGACATGTCTAGAATCTATCATGTAAATCTGATCCGAATTCAAACCGAGAAATCATGTATCTTGGGACATTTCGGATGAATGGAATAGAGTAGAAGAGATGTTTTCACAACCTACGGTAGCCAGCAGCCTAACTACTAGGAATCACAACTATGTGACCAGTAGTCTACTACTAGGAACTCCGTTAC
Source organism: Rhododendron henanense subsp. lingbaoense (assembly GCA_020567845.1). Taxonomy (NCBI): domain Eukaryota; kingdom Viridiplantae; phylum Streptophyta; class Magnoliopsida; order Ericales; family Ericaceae; genus Rhododendron; species Rhododendron henanense. The sequence goes on from CM036312.1 coordinate 38,795,963, forward strand.
AAGATCAATAGCTCTTTTGGGACATGTCTAGAATCTATTATGGAAATCTGATCCGAATTCAAATCGAGAAATAATGTATCTTGGGACCTTTCGGATGAAGGGAATAGAGTAGAAGAAATATTTTCACAAACAACGGTAGCCAGCAACCTAACTACTAGGAATCACAACTCTGTGACCATTAGTCTACTACTAGGAACTCCGTTAAAAGATCAACAGCTCTTTTGGGACATGTCTAGAATCTATCATGTAAATCTGATCCGAATTCAAACCGAGAAATCATGTATCTTGGGACATTTCGGATGAATGGAATAGAGTAGAAGAGATGTTTTCACAACCTACGGTAGCCAGCAGCCTAACAACTAGGAATCACAACTCTGTGACCAGTAGTCTACTACTAGGAACTCCGTTACAAGATCAACAGGTCTTTTGAGACATGTCTAGAATCTATCATGTAAATCTGATCCGAATTCAAACCGAGAAATAATGTATCTTGGGACCTTTCGGATGAAGGAAATATAGTAGAACAGATGTTTTCACAACCTACGGTAGCCAGCAGCCTAACTACTAGGAATCACAACTCTGTGACCAGTAGTCGACTAATAGGAACTCCGTTACAAGATCAACAGCTCTTTTGGGACATGTCTAGAATCTATCATGTAAATCTGATCCGAATTCAAACCGAGAAATCATGTATCTTGGGACATTTAGGATGAATGGAATAGAGTAGAAGAGATGTTTTCACAACCTACGGTAGCCAGCAGCCTAACTACTAGGAATCACAACTCTATGACCAGTAGTCTACTACTAGGAACTCCGTTACAAGATCAATCACAACTCTGTGACCAGTAGTCCATTACTAGGAACTCTGTTACAAGATAAACAGCCCTTTTGGGACATGTCCAGAATCTATCATGTAAATCTGATACGAGTTCAAACCGAGTGATCATGTATCTTGGGACCTTCCGGATGAATGGAATAGAGTAGAAGAGATGTTTTCACAACCTACGGTAGCCAGCAGCCTAACTACTAGGAATCACAACTCTGTGACCAGTACTCTACTACTAGGAACTCCGTTACAAGATCAACAGCTCTTTTGGGACATGTCTAGAATCTATCATGTAAATCTTATCCAAGTTCAAACCGAGAAATTATGTATCTTGGGACCTTTCGGATGAAGGGAATAGAGTAGAAGAGATGTTTTCACAACCTACGGTAGCCAGCAGCCTAACTACTAGGAATCACAACTCTGTGACCAGTAGTCTACTACTAGGAACTCCGTTACAAGATCAACAGCTCTTTTGGGATATGTCTAGAATCTATCATGTAAATCTGATCCGAATTCAAACCGAGAAATCATGTACCTTGGGACCATTAGGATGAATGGAATAGAGTAGAAGAGATGTTTTCACAACTTACGGTAGCCAGCAGCCTAACTACCAGGAATCACAACTCTGTGACCAGTAGTCCATTACAAGGAACTCCTTACAAGATAAACAGCCCTTTTGGGACATGCTAGAATCTATCATGTAAATCTAATACGAGTTCAAACCGAGAGATCATGTATCTTGGGACCTTTCGGATGAATGGAATAGAGTAGAACAGATGTTTTTACAACCTACGGTTGCCAGCAGCCTAACTACTAGGAATCACAACTCTGTGACCAGTAGTCTACTACTAGGAACTCCGTTACCAGATAAACAGCTCTTTTCGTACAAGTCTAGAATTATCATGTAAAACTGATCCGAATTCAAACCGAGAATTAATGTATCTTGGGAACTTCCGGATGAAGGGGATAGAGTAGAAGAGATGTTTTCACAACCTACGGTAGCCAGCAGCCTAACTACTAGGAATCACAACTCTGTGACCAGTAGTCAACTACTAGGAACTCCGTTACAAGATCAACAGCTCTTTTGGACATGTCTAGAATCTATCATGTAAATCTGATCCGAATTCAAACCGAGAAATAATGTTTCTTGGAACCTTTCGGATGAAGGGAATATAGTAGAAGAGATGTTTTCACAACCAACGTTAGCCAGCAACCTAACTACTAGGAATCACAACTCTGTGACTAGTAGTCTACTACTAGGAACTCCGTTAAAAGATCAACAACTCTTTTGGGACAAGTCTAGAATCTATCATGTAAATCTGATCCGAATTCAAACCGAGAAATCTTGTATCTTGGGACATTTCGGATGAATGGAATAGAGTAGAAGAGATGTTTTCACAACCTACGGTAGCCAGCAGCCTAACTACTAGGAATCACAACTCTGTGACCAGCAGTCTACTTCTTGAAACTCCGTTACAAGATCAACAGCTATTTTGGGACATGTCTAGAATCTATTATGGAAATCTGATCCGAATTCAAATCGAGAAATAATGTATCTTGGGACCTTTCGGATGAAGGGAATAGAGTAGAAGAAATATTTTCACAAACAACGGTAGCCAGCAACCTAACTACTAGGAATCACAACTCTGTGACCATTAGTCTACTACTAGGAACTCCGTTAAAAGATCAACAGCTCTTTTGGGACATGTCTAGAATCTATCATGTAAATCTGATCCGAATTCAAACCGAGAAATCATGTATCTTGGGACATTTCGGATGAATGGAATAGAGTAGAAGAGATGTTTTCACAACCTACGGTAGCCAGCAGCCTAACAACTAGGAATCACAACTCTGTGACCAGTAGTCTACTATTAGGAACTCCGTTACAAGATCAACAGGTCTTTTGAGACATGTCTAGAATCTATCATGTAAATCTGATCCGAATTCAAACCGAGAAATAATGTATCTTGGGACCTTTCGGATGAAGGAAATATAGTAGAACAGATGTTTTCACAACCTACGGTAGTCAGCAGCCTAACTACTAGGAATCACAACTCTGTGACCAGTAGTCTACTAATAGGAACTCCGTTACAAGATCAACAGCTCTTTTGGGACATGTCTAGAATCTATCATGTAAATCTGATCCGAATTCAAACCGAGAAATCATGTATCTTGGGACATTTAGGATGAATGGAATAGAGTAGAAGAGATGTTTTCACAACCTACGGTAGCCAGCAGCCTAACTACTAGGAATCACAACTCTGTGACCAGTAGTCTCCTACTAGGAACTCCGTTACAAGATCAATCACAACTCTGTGACCAGTAGTCCATTACTAGGAACTCTGTTACAAGATAAACAGCCCTTTTGGGACATGTCCAGAATCTATCATGTAAATCTGATACGAGTTCAAACCGAGTGATCATGTATCTTGGGACCTTCCGGATGAATGGAATAGAGTAGAAGAGATGTTTTCACAACCTACGGTAGCCAGCAGCCTAACTACTAGGAATCACAACTCTGTGACCAGTAGTCTACTACTAGGAACTCCGTTACAAGATCAACAGCTCTTTTGGGACATGTCTAGAATCTATCATGTAAATCTTATCCAAGTTCAAACCGAGAAATTATGTATCTTGGGACCTTTCGGATGAAGGGAATAGAGTAGAAGAGATGTTTTCACAACCTACGGTAGCCAGCAGCCTAACTACAAGGAATCACAACTCTGTGACCAGTAGTCTACTACTAGGAACTCCGTTACAAGATCAACAGCTCTTTTGGGACATGTCTAGAATCTATCATGTAAATCTGATCCGAATTCAAACCGAGAAATCATGTACCTTGGGACCATTAGGATGAATGGAATAGAGTAGAAGAGATGTTTTCACAACTTACGGTAGCCAGCAGCCTAACTACCAGGAATCACAACTCTGTGACCAGTAGTCCATTACAAGGAACTCCTTACAAGATAAACAGCCCTTTTGGGACATGCTAGAATCTATCATGTAAATCTAATACGAGTTCAAACCGAGAGATCATGTATCTTGGGACCTTTCGGATGAATGGAATAGAGTAGAAGAGATGTTTTTACAACCTACGGTTGCCAGCAGCCTAACTACTAGGAATCACAACTCTGTGACCAGTAGTCTACTACTAGGAACTCCTTTACCAGATAAACAGCTCTTTTCGTACAAGTCTAGAATTATCATGTAAATCTGATCCGAATTCAAACCGAGAATTAATGTATCTTGGGAACTTCCGGATGAAGGGGATAGAGTAGAAGAGATGTTTTCACAACCTACGGTAGCCAGCAGCATAACTACTAGGAATCACAACTCTGTGACCAGTAGTCAACTACTAGGAACTCCGTTACAAGATCAACAGCTCTTTTGGACATGTCTAGAATCTATCATGTAAATCTGATCCGAATTCAAACCGAGAAATAATGTTTCTTGGAACCTTTCGGATGAAGGGAATATAGTAGAAGAGATGTTTTCACAACCAACGTTAGCCAGCAACCTAACTACTAGGAATCACAACTCTGTGACTAGTAGTCTACTACTAGGAACTCCGTTAAAAGATCAACAACTCTTTTGGAACAAGTCTAGAATCTATCATGTAAATCTGATACGAGTTCAAACCGAGTGATCATGTATCTTGGGACCTTCCGGATGAATGGAATAGAGTAGAAGAGATGTTTTCACAACCTACGGTAGCCAGCAGCCTAACTACTAGGAATCACAACTCTGTGACCAGTAGTCTACTACTAGGAACTCCGTTACAAGATCAACAGGTCTTTTGGGACATGTCTAGAATCTATCATGTAAATCTGATCTGAATTCAAACCGAGAAATAATGTATCTTGGGACCTTTCGGATGAAGTAAATATAGTAGAACAGATGTTTTCACAACCTACGGTAGCCAGCAGCCTAACTACTAGGAATCACAACTCTGTGACCAGTAGTCTACTAATAGGAACTCCGTTACAAGATCAACAGCTCTTTTGGGACATGTCTAGAATCTATCATGTAAATCTGATCCGAATTCAAACCGAGAAATCATGTATCTTGGGACCTTTAGGATGAATGGAATAGAGTATAAGAGATGTTTTCCCGACCTACGGTAGCCAGCAGCCTAACTACTAGGAATCACAACACTGTGACCAGTAGTCTACTACTAGAAACTCCGTTACAAGATCAATCACAACTCTGTGACCAGTAGTCCATTACTAGGAACTCTGTTACAAGATAAACAGCCCTTTTGGAACTTGTCTAGAATCTATCATGTAAATCTGATACGAGTTCAAACCGAGAGATCATTTATCTTGGGACCTTCCGGATGAATGGAATAGAGTAGAAGAGATGTTTTCACAACCTACGGTAGTTAGCAGCCTAACTACTAGGAATCGCAACTCTGTGACCAGTAGTCTACTACTAGGAACTCCGTTACAAGATCAACAGCTCTTTTGGGACATGTCTAGAATCTATCATGTGAATCTTATCCAAGTTCAAACCGAGAAATCATGTATCTTAGGACCTTTCGGATGAAGGGAATAGAGTAGAAGAGATGATTTCACAACCTACGGTAGCCAGCAGCCTAACTACTAGGAATCACAACTCTGTGACCAGTAGTCTACTACTAGGAACTCCGTTACAAGATCAACAGCTCTTTTGGGACATGTTTAGAATCTATCATGTAAATCTGATCCGAATTCAAACCGAGAAATCATGTATATTGGGACCATTAGGATGAATAGAATAGAGTAGAAGAGATGTTTTCACAACTTACGGAAGCCAGCAGCCTAACTACTAGGAATCACAACTCTGTGACCAGTAGTCCATTACAAGGAACTCCGTTACAAGATAAACAGCACTTTTGGGACATGTCTAGAATCTATCATGTAAATCTAATACGAGTTCAAACCGAGAGATCATATATCTTGGGACCTTTCGGATGAATGGAATAGAGTAGAAGAGATGTTTTCACAACCTACGGTAGCCAGCAGCCTAACTACTAGGAATCACAACTCTGTGACCAGTAGTCTACTACTAGGAACTCCGTTACAAGATAAACAGCTCTTTTCGGACAAGTCTAGAATTATCATGTAAATCTGATCCGAATTCAAACCGAGAATTAATGTATCTTGGGACCTTCCGGATGAAGGGGATAGAGTAGAAGAGATGTTTTCACAACCTACGGTAGCCAGCAGCCTAACTACTAGGAATCACAACTCTGTGACCAGTAGTCGACTACTAGGAACTCCGTTACAAAATCAACAGCTCTTTTGGGACATGTCTAGAATCTATCATGTAAATCTGATCCGAATTCAAACCGAGAAATAATGTATCTTGGGACCTTTCGGATGAAGGGAATAATGTAGAAGAGATGTTTTCACATCCTACGGTAGCCAGCAGCCTAACTACTAGGAATCACAACTCTGTGACCAGTAGTCTACTACTAGGAACTCCGTTACAAAATCAACAGCTCTTTCGGGACATGTCTAGAATCTATCATGTAAATCTGATCCGAATTCAAACCGAGAAATAATGTATCTTGGAACCTTTCGGATGAAGGGAATATAGTAGAAGAGATGTTTTCACAACCAACATTAGCCAGCAACCTAACTACTAGGAATCACAACTCTGTGACCAGTAGTCTACTACTAGGAACTCCGTTAAAAGATCAACAACTCTTTTGGGACAAGTCTAGAATCTATCATGTAAATCTGATCCGAATTTAAACCGAGAAATCATGTATCTTGGGACATTTCGGATGAATGGAATAGAGTAGAAGAGATGTTTTCACAACCTACGGTAGCCAGCAGCCTAACTACTAGGAATCACAACTCTGTGACCAGTAGTCTACTACTAGGAACTCCGTTACAAGATCAACAGCTCTTTTGGGACATGTCTAGAATCTATTATGGAAATCTGATCCGAATTCAAATCGAGAAATAATGTATCTTGGGACCTTTCGGATGAAAGGAATAGAGTAGAAGAAATATTTTCACAAACAACGGTAGCCAGCAACCTAACTACTAGGAATCACAACTCTGTGACCATTAGTCTACTACTAGGAACTCCGTTAAAAGATCAACAGCTCTTTTGGGACATGTCTAGAATCTATCATGTAAATCTGATCCGAATTCAAACCGAGAAATCATGTATCTTAGGACATTTCGGATGAATGGAATAGAGTAGAAGAGATGTTTTCACAACCTACGGTAGCCAGCAGCCTAACTACTAGGAATCACAACTCTGTGACCAGTGGTCTACTACTAGGAACTCCGTTACAAGATCAACAGGTCTTTTGGGACATGTCTAGAATCTATCATATAAATCTGATCCGAATTCAAACCGAGAAATAATGTATCTTGGGACCTTTCGGATGAAGGAAATATAGTAGAACAGATGTTTTCACAACCTACGGTAGCCAGCAGCCTAACTACTACGAATCACAACTCTGTGACCAGTAGTCTACTACTAGGAACTCCGTTACAAGATCAACAGCTCTTTTGGGACATGTCTAGAATCTATTATGGAAATCTGATCCGAATTCAAATCGAGAAATAATGTATCTTGGGACCTTTCGGATGAAGGGAATAGAGTAGAAGTAATATTTTCTCAAACAACGGTAGCCAGCAACCTAACTACTAGGAATCACAACTCTGTGACCATTAGTCTACTACTAGGAACTCCGTTAAAAGATCAACAGCTCTTTTGGGACATGTCTAGAATCTATCATGTAAATCTGACCCGAATTCAAACCGAGAAATCATGTATCTTGGGACATTTCGGATGAATGGAATTGAGTAGAAGAGATGTTTTCACAACCTACGGTAGCCAGCAGCCTAACTACTAGGAATCATATCTCTGTGACCAGTGGTCTACTACTAGGAACTCCGTTACAAGATCAATAGGTCTTTTGGGACATGTCTAGAATCTGTTATGTAAATCTGATCCGAATTCAAACCGAGAAATAATGTATCTTGGGACCTTTCGGATGAAGGAAATATAGTAGAACAGATGTTTTCACAACCTACGGTAGCTGTAGACACCCCAATTTGGCCTAACGATTATTTCAAGTCCCACCTTGGGACAATCCCAATGATGAAATGGATACAATGATTGATGATTGCTTCTTTGAGGACCTTAGGACTTTCGGTGAGAACTTTGACCACTTAGAGGACCCAATTCAGAGCCATACAGCCTTTCAGACAGAAATACAGAAGCCTAGGAGAATCCATCTGACGGCCGTAATATCGATCCAACGGCCATAACATCAAACCCTCGCCCGAGCAACCTGTTGCCAGCAAAATCTCCCTGAGAGATCAATCTCTCGGCCGCAAGATCTATCCTTCGGCCGAGACATCCATTCCACGGCCGCGACATCCATTGCTCGGCCGCCAGATCGACCTTTTTCCAGACTCTGGAACGTTCTGTCAGATGTTTGGTTTGATCCAACTACACTACCTTCCCGATGCGTTCGGGCTACGTTCGGAGATCACGACGTAGAGTTTGAGATGCATTGCAATTGCCATCTCGTGATTTGATTGGCCGGAGTGAGTCATCCCTATGCCTATATAAAGGGGCCTTTGGGGTCCGAAATAAACACAGAAATTGAGATACCCACACACTCAATCAAACCTCGAAGCTCTGCACAAATACTCCCTCAATCCCATACTTCAAAAGCCCTAACCTCCCGAAGGCAGCCGTCAATCCGGCGATCAAACCCCGAAGTTCAAACCCTAGCTCTAGGGTTTTCAATCAAGCAATCAATCAATCACGCCCAATCCAAAGCAATCAAGCAACTGAGGGATCAAGGTGGTGAGGCCTAACGGCCTCTGGTTTGTCTTAATTTACTGTATCTTTGATTAACCATAGCGTTTTGATTATCCGTTAATCTTTTTGTCTGGTGTGAGGAAGAACACCGACCGGGGCTTCGATCCCTCGGCCGGTACATTAAACCAGTGTGATTACTCGGCCGTGACATCCATTTACCGGCCGAGTAATCGATCTCCTGGGACAGTTGTTTGCTTTTCTGCTTTCTGAATGCATGCTTATCTATCGCACTGGCTCACCTTGCTTACTGTTTAAAGGAATAAATAAACAGACTATGTGTTGGAATTAAACAAAGCATCTACACGTCTTATGTTGAACGATTATGGGCCAGTCTCACGACTGGGCAGAGAGGGGTGCCTAACACCTTCCCCTTACTGTACTTTTGGCTCCCGAATCCAGAATCTCTATCTATTTTCCCAGTTTTAATAAACTGGGTGGCGACTCTATTTGATGATAACCGTTATCATGTGGCGATGTTCCTAGCCATGGGAATGTCCATGATTTTGGTTTATGAAGTGAGCAACCAATCGAGCAAACACAAATGTGATCAATCTGTATGGCGATGCCCCGTTTGGGAGGTGTCTACAGTTTTTGGCGACTCTGCTGGGGACTTGAGAGCCATAACCAAAAAGTTCAACATAAGACTAATACATGCCTTGTCTAATTCATTTATCATATGCATCGAGCGGGCAACCCGTTGAGTTCACCTGATATCCCGGCATGACACGGGCTATGTTGGGGGTTCCAGCAAACTCCAAAGTCACTCGTACCTAGTGGTATATCAAAAAGGAAATCACCCAATCACCGCCTATGATGGGCTGGTGAGAGGATTGGTGCCCTTTGACAACGGAGCACCCTGAAACTACCAAAACCTTGCATGCTTTAGAAAGCCATAGAACTTATCAAACTAAGACAGGAACCTACAGGCTAGGAACCTACTTGCATTCTACTTGCAAAAGTTCTTCCTCACACCCATTGTACATGTGTATGTTGTAAAATTTCTCTTTTGCAGGTTAAACCTTAGGAATCTCTCTAAATCCAATAAACAGTAGGTAAGATTAATCAATCTGACTAAAGCAAAAACCTTTTCAGGAAAAATGACTGCATCATGGTTCACGTCTGATTCGCACTTTCAAGTTGTCACCAAGCTGTCTGGCCCGCTCCACTTTGCTGTTGAAGATTTCAACCCCTCTGAATACATCACTCCAGTAAATCAACCAAAGCCTATGGTGGCTATCATTGAAGATGACCATGTCATGTTCGCTGGAACAGTTTATGAGGAAGAGGTAGAAGACCTGATTGAAGAAGAAGGGCTTCGCAGGGTTCCAATCTACTTTTATGACCCTTATGCACCTACCGACGATTATTGGCCAATAGACAAGGTCAACAACCTCGAGACTGAAGAGGCAAAGGAAGAAGAGGCTGTCGACAATGACCCACTAGACGAAATATCACTAAACCTGCTCTTTGATGAGGGGGTCACCAACAATGAAATAAGGGTGATCCATCCCATCATAGACAGCTTTGGTAATTGGTGGGGCTTTGTTGGCACACGACGAGTCGACAACAGCGACGAAGCCGAAATTGAAGCTCAATTGGAAGAAATAACAGCAATAGCAAATCAAATGGCCCTCCAAGACTTGCAGGGTGACAACGATGAAAGTGCGAATCAAGGTGACAGTGAGGTATTGGTGATCGACCTTGGTGATGAAAAAGACTGCTCTGAGCTGATTGTGGATGCTGAAAAAGGGGCTTACCCTAACTGGACCGTGGAACACACTCTAAAATACAAAATGAAAAGCGCTAATTCTGATCTTAGTTCTGATTTCGATTCCGACTCCGAGTCGACTCAGTCCGAGTCAAGCTTTTCATCCTTTGAAACTACTAAGTCTAGTGAGGAAAACCTGGTCAAAGTACCAAGGCATAACATTTACTTTGAGTTCGACTCCGAAATGTCTTTTGATAAATTTAGCAATGAGAAGGAAGATTTAGAGTATTTCACTTTGCCTATGATCAATTGTGTGGATTCCGACAAACCAAATTTTGAGGAAGAAATTCCAAAAGAAATTCTAGAATTCATCGAGAGAGAAGAGGAAAGGCACGCTAAACCTTTTTCTGAGGAGATAATCACAGCAAACATAGGCTCTGAAAATGAGCCCAAAATGGTTAAAATTGGTGCCGCACTATCCCCTCAAGAAAGTGAAAAACTAATCTTTTTGCTAAAAGAATACAAAGATGTTTTTGCCTGGTCTTATGAGGACATGCCTGGAATAGACCCTGAAATTGTTCAACATAAAATTCCTCTTCATCCCGATGCAAAACCAGTTAAACAAAAACTGAGACGTATGCGCCCTGATTGGGTCCTAAAGATAAAAGAAGAAGTCACTAAACAAATCAACGCCGGTTTTCTCATAGTCACCGAATATCCACAATGGGTAGCAAACATCGTTCCCGTACCAAAGAAAACTGGAGGAATCAGGGTCTGCGTAGATTTCCGAGATCTCAACAAAGCCAGTCCGAAAGATGACTTCCCATTACCTCACATAGACGAGCTAATAGATAACACCGCAGGCCATGCATTGCTATCCTTCATGGATGGATTCTCTGGGTATAACCAAATCCTTATGTCCCCTGAGGATAGAGAGAAAACTACCTTCACTACGCCTTGGGGAACTTACTGCTACCGGGTAATGCCGTTTGGGTTGAAGAATGCTGGAGCCACTTACCAGAGGATGACCACAACACTGCTGCACGACATGATGCACAAAGAAGTCGAGGTGTATGTCAACGATATGATAGTCAAATCTAAGGAGAGGGAAGGACACTATGGAGCACTCCAAAAGTTCTTTGAGAGGATTAGGAATTATAAACTGCGTCTTAACCCTCAAAAATGCACTTTTGGGGTAACAGCTGGAAAGATGTTAGGTTTCCTCATCACTCAAAGAGGAATCGAGGTAGATCCTTCCAAGATACAGGCTATCATGGAGATATCACCGCCTAGGACAGAGAAGGAAGTAAGGAGCTTCTTAGGGAAGGTACAGTTCATCAGCAGGTTCATTTCAAAGCTCACAACCACCTGTGAACCTCTTTTCAAGCTACTGAAGAAAGGTACTGATTTTGAATGGAGCCCAGACTGTCAGCAAGCATTCGAGGCAATCAAGGAATACCTTCAGAATCCACCTGTATTATCGCCACCCATCCCTGGGAAGCCTTTGATTCTGTATCTCTCAGTAACAGACACGTCCATGGGATGCATGCTAGCGCAAGAAAACGACGCCAAGGTAGAGTGCGCCATATACTACCTCAGCAAGAAAATGATGGATTACGAGACAAGGTAAACTCCCCTCGAGAAAACCTGTTGGGGGCTAGTATGGGCCACAAAGAAACTGAAGCACTACCTGTTAGCACATCCGGTGGTGCTGGTCTCTCGTTTAGACCCAATCAAGTATCTTTTCGAAAAGCCAGCATTTATCGGAAAGCTAGCTAGGTGGTTATTGCTGCTAGCGGAGTTCGACCTCAAATACATGACAAGGAAATCAGTAAAAGGAAGAGCTGTGGCAGAATTCTTGGCGGTTCACCCTGTGACAGAGGCCGAGGCAGAGGACTTCATGTTCCCCGACGAGGATATCTTATGTCTCTTAGACGACACCTGGCAACTTTACTTTGATGGAGCATCAAACCAATGCGGATATGGCATAGGGGTATTGCTAGTTTCCCCAAACAACTCTCACATCCCTTTGTCATATAAGCTAAGGTTTGAAGTCACTAACAACCAAGCTGAATATGAGGCTTGTATTGCTGGAATGGAGGCAGCCCTGGAGTTAGGAGCAAGGAGGGTAGAAGTCACTGGGGATTCAAACCTGGTGGTATCTCAAGCAAGAGGAGACTGGAAGGTCAAGGAGGATACACTGAAGCTATATCACTCTGTGTTGGAAAACCTAATTCCACAATTCGATTCTGTTATCTTCACACACACTCCTCGAGTGAGCAATAGATTTGCAGATGCACTGGCGACATTGGCGTCTATGGTCGAAATACCCCTGAGATTCACAATGCGGCCTCTCATGATCGAACAAAAGGTTAAACCAGCATGTGAGTGTACCTTTACCGAGGAAGGTGAAGACGATGGCAAGCCATGGTACGAAGACGTGAAGGAATTCCTGGAAAAAGGAGAATACCCGTCCGAGGCCACCTCAAAGGACAAGACGGCTCTGCGGAAGTTTGCTGCTCGATTTATAATCTGTGGAGGAGCATTGTACCGAAGGGCGCACTTGGGTCCAAATCAACTTTGCGTTACAACGGAGGACAGCCGCAAGGTAATGGAGGAAATACATGAAGGAATTTGTGGGCCACACATGAATGGGGCAACGATGGCAAAGAAGATCCTGCGTCAGGGATATTACTGGACTACAATGGAAGCCGACTGCGCTGATTATGTCCGCCGATGTTACAAATGCCAAACTCACGCTGATCGTATGCGTATTCCCCCTACAGAACTGTATAGCATGACGTCCCCTTGGCCATTCTCCACTTGGGGAATAGATGTCATTGGAAGCATAAATCCAAAGGGGAAATACAAACATCAGTTCATCCTGGTGGCTATCGACTACTTCACCAAATGGGTAGAGGCAGCCTCTTATGCTACTCTCAAAGCCACTCATGTGGCCAAATTCATTCGCACTAATATCATCTATCGATATGGTGTACCCCACGAGTTTGTCTGTGATAATGGATCGCACTTCAAGGGGGCGACAAAGAAGCTTTTCGCCGAATTTGGGATACAAAATCATCGGTCATCTACTTACCGACCTCAAACTAACGGAGCAGTTGAGGCTGCAAACAAGAATGTCAAGAGGATTCTGCGGAAGACTACCGACACTTATACAGACTGGCCGAAAATGCTACCTCTGGCGCTATGGGGATATCGAACAACCGAAAGGACTTCAACTGGGGCTACTCCCTACTCTCTGGTCTATGGAATGGAAGCTGTCTTGCCCATCGAATTGGAATTACCTTCGTTAAGGGTTTTAGCTGAGACTGGAATGATCGAAGAGGATTGGATTCAAAACCGCTACGACGAGTTAGCACTGCTAGACGAAAGGAGACTGAGAGCCTTATACCATGTACAAGGGTATCAACGCCGCATTGCACGAGCATTCAACAAAAAGGTGAAACCTAGGGATATCAAGGTAGGAGACATGGTGCTCAAAGCAATTCGTCGCCACGTCTCGGACCCAAGGGGCAAGTTTAGACCAAACTGGGGAGGCCCCTACCTTATCAAACGCATACTTTCTGGAGGAGCAGCATACATTGCAGACTTGGATGGAATGGAATTCGCAACGCCAGTCAACGTTGACAAGCTAAGGAAGTATTACCCATGAGAGATGCTCGTTGGACCGAAAACCACAAGGGTGGGCGGATCCAAGCAAAAATTAGAGCAGCCTGCTAGGTCGAAAACCCGCAAGGGCGGCTTAGGCAAAAACTAAGGCATAAATGAAATGCTCGCTAGACCGAAAACCCGCAAGGGCGGTTTTTAGGCAAAATTTAGAGCACAAAAGGAGAGGAAAATACCCGAGTGAACCCTAACTAAAAACAAAACAAATCCCCTTTGTTGGAACTACGTTTATGGCCTGATTCCCTCCATGGGATACGTAGGCAATCTCTAGGTTTGAGATTCGGCCACTGCTATCATCATCACTTCCAAAATTTCTAGGTCTATCCTAAAGCATGTTCGCTATCAAATCATGGCAATAACATTTTCGAATAAAACGAGCAAATGTTTTATTATTTCCAAAGAGAAAGGACAAAGCAAGCCTAAACGATTCTTAATCCATGAAAGCTAGAATCAAACAAACATCTTTTGAAAAACATAAGCAAAGCGTCAATCTCTAGGTCTTCCTTCTCTTTGCACTTCTATCCTCCAAAAGGTTTTTCTTCAACCAGCGTTTGTAAGAACCCGATAGCTTAGCAACAAAGTTCTCAGCAACCTCCTGCATCACTCTATTTGGCCAAAGGCGCAGCATATTGCGACGGAAGATGGCATCATGGATCTTAGAAGCGGTGTACTCAGGGTCACCCAAGATTGCGGCTTGTTCAGCCCCAAATTGCCTTTGAAAGCGAGCAGGGAAGTAGAAAACGACTCGAGCAATGCCAATCGCTGCTACACCAAAGTGGTTCATGGTACTCGCGGTCATGCTCTCGATACCATACCAGGGGCAAACCCATTGAATCCAATCACCTCTGCAAGTCTTCATCCACGCTGCCCAAGCAGCCTCAGTTGGGAACTGTTTAGTCATGTGACGCTCCGTACACTGGTCTGGATTGTAAGAAAGTCGCTCCGGCGCATCCCACACTTTTAGCTTCTCAAACAACCATACCTAGAGAAAAAGGGAAAATTGTGAGCTGAGAGAACATGAGAGTCAAAACAAAAGAGTGATGAGTGAAAAGATAAATCTGACAAATGAAACAAATAAAAGAGTGAACCTGCAATAGCAAGGGACCGCCTAAGAACTGAGCTGTAGGATTACCCTTCATCACGTCTAGACCCATCAAGGTCTCTGCCAACACTAAACCAGCGAAACCCACACGGTTTCTAATTTGCTGAGCAAGATTAAGCAATATAGGATCAGCATGACTAGAGGAAGGGCCAAGCAAGTAGTAATGAAGGAGACAAATGCACAATGCATGAAAGCACGACTTCTGTAGGGAAACTTGGCGATGAGCCTCAGCTGCACCAAAACGCTGGATGAGTTGCAGAATCTCCAGCTTCCCTTTCACTAGGAAGAACTTAACTTCATGTTTCTGAACTTGGAGTAAATCCTTCAAGAGATCACCACGGTTGAACAAAGGATTAGGGACAATGAAACCCTCTCTATCCGAATGACCCATGATGGCTGCAAATTCCTCGATGGTAGGACATAACTCCTCCCTCTTAAATCGAAAGACGTGAAAGTCAGGGTCCCACAAACTAGCGGCTGCCCTAAGGAAAGCAAAATTCACGGGAATGTGACGAAAGGAAAAGAGGAAGTCCATGCCAAAGGACTTAAAGTGCAGACGGTCAAGGCCATTAAAGGAATCCAATCACTGATCAAGAATTGGTTGTGCCATGTGCAAGGAAATTGCTGCTGACAATGCTATCGGGTTCGTAGAACGCATACTTATAGGACTAGGTCAAGTCTTAGTTCGAATCGGAATCGGATTCTTAATCCTCGGAAATTCAGTCGGTCTCTCGGCCGGCATTTCGATTAGGCGGCCGTGGGATCAATCCATCGGCCCGTAGATAATAGGGTTGACCTTCAAGTCAAACCCAGGCAAACAAAACGATCCTTCGGCCGTTAGATCGAAGCTTCGGCCGCGTAATCACTTGATCGGCCGTTAGAACGGCTATTTTACAGACTGTTCCCACGGTTCAGTTCGTTTCGTTGGATTAACAAGGATTATCATACGCAAACAACGCAACACAGCATATACAATCACAAACAGAGCAAGAAGGTTTTTGTTTCATATAACGAAAGCTTTTTACATCACAAGGTGGATCATCCCACATTTCCTAAACAAACTATACATCGATTTCCTGTCAAACTAACCTATGCAGGAAGAGAAACAAAAAAAAAAGACAGGAAAGGATGCCGGACCCTCTAGTGCTCTGAACACCAGAGGCCTGCTGCAAAAAAACTAAGAAGAGGACACCCCTGGGGCGGTGTATACCGGAGGAGTACTATGGTGCAAAAGAGACACCACATAGCCCAGAAAAATCACCACATCGCGCACCACCGCCACACCAGGAGTTCCGCGTCACGGAAGCAAGCCACCCATGCAAGGGTCCCTAATCAAGCGTCAAGACAGGACCAAGAACAGTGCGGCCTCCCTCCGCAATCTCTGGCCGTGCACCCTTCATGGTCCGAAGTCGACAGAAGTGAGGAGCAACGGAGAGGGGGCCTTCGGCTGTGAAGAAGAGAAGAGGAAAAGAAAGAAAAGTGAAATGAAACGGTCGACGCTGTGACCTTTTATAGGCCCCTGGAAATAAAGGGATTACGCGGCCGATACATTGATAGCTCGGCCGGCTAATCAATCATGCGGCCGAGAAATCGATCTTCTGGCCCCTTTATCAAATTTCCTCAGCAACATCAGATCATGCTCAGTGCACCAATTCAAGCCATCACGGATTCTAAGTCCTCAACCAACCAAGTAGCCTTGGGGGCATCCCCAAGCCAATGAAACATGATCAAAACCAGCCTTGGGGGCATGCCCAAGCATCGAAGATCTCTCTCCACAAACTGCTGACCAAAACAAGTCAAAACAATCAGCGGCTCTATGCCCATATCCACTACCAAAGAAATAAACAGCTCCGTGCCCGTATCAACCTTCTCAGCAACTCTGTATACACCCACTCAGTGGCTCGAAGCCATAACAACTATCTCAGCGGCTCTGCGCCTATTACTTCAACAGGCTCTACGTCTGTATTCACTCACCTGGCGGCTCTAGGCTCAATCACTATCAGCAGCTCCATGCTTGCCATTCCCAGCAGCCATACAATCATCAAGCTCATACAGCGGTCCCGTGCCCATCATTTCTAACACAACTCAGCGGCTCTACGCCCGCCATTTTATCAACTCAGCGGCTCGAAGCCCGTTCACCTCAACAGACTCTACGTCTACTATCACCCAGCGGCTCGAAGCCCTCGAATCAGCAGCTCTGTGCTCGCTATCACAACAACAGGCTCTATGCCTATAATCACACAACTCAGCGGCTCAAGGCCCATTATCTCAACTGGCTCAAAGCCGTAAACAAGCAATCTCAACGGCTCGAAGCCCGTTATCAACAACAGGCTCTATGCCTATAATCACACAACTCAGCGGCTCAAGGCCCATTATCTCAACTGGCTCAAAGCCGTAAACAAGCAATCTCAACGGCTCGAAGCCCGTTATCAACAACAGGCTCTATGCCTATAATCACACAACTCAGCGGCTCAAGGCCCATTATCTCAACTGGCTCAAAGCCGTAAACAAGCAATCTCAGCGGCTCGAAGCCCGTTATCAAAAGGCTCTACGCCTGTTATCACAACTCAGCGGCTCCAAGCCCATTATCTCAACTGGCTCGAAGCCGTAAACAAGCAACAGGCTCTAAGCCGCCCCAGCAATCAAGACATCTATTCTCAGGCTCTACGCCTGAATGCTCAAAAATCTAACATTTTTGAATGCTCAAGCTCTACGCTTGGATGCCCAACCACTGTGTACTGGATGCTCAAGTTATACACTTGAATGCTCAAGCTCTACGCTTGGATGCCCAACCACTGTGTACTGGACGCTCAAAGCATGTACTTTGAATGCTCGGATTCTGCCGTCCGAATGCTCGAGCTCTACGCTCTGAATGCTCAAGTCCGGAACTTGATAGAAGCTCTAAGCTTAAAACAAACACACACGCACGGGCCCGTGCACATTTGCATCAACATTTTCACATCGAATCTGCATCATATCTGTTCACATCTAACAAACATCGCACATATACACTCTGCATATCTCTCATGAAACAGGTCAACCCTGCAATCAACCGGCTCTATGCCTCGGTTTTATTGATCGGCCCAACGCCTCGATCTTTTGGCTCCACGTCAACACTTATGATGAGAAAGCTCCGCGCACAGACCATCAGAATGCGACCAGCTCCGCGCTTCGGTTCGTCACGTCAAGCTCAAAGCTCTGACACCTCAGGCTCTTGCCTTATACCAGCTCCGCACTTCGGTTCAAATCACGTCAAGCTCTAAGCTCCGACAACTTAGGCCCTTGCCTCAAGACTGCATACAGGCTCCACGCCTCAATCACTTCAGGCTCCACGCCTCATCTCAGGCCCTCGCCTTATGGTCAACACCAGCTCCGCGCTTCGGTCCCAGCAAACACCTCAGGCTCTTGCCTTATGGTCAACACCAGCTCCGCGCTTCGGTCCCAGCAAACACCTCAGGCTCTTGCCTTATGATCAACACCAGCTCCGCGCTTCGGTCCTAGCAGCTCACCTCAGGCCTTCGCCTCATAAACCACAGCAGGCTCCGCGCCTCAATCTAATCACCTCAGGCTCTCGCCTTATGATCAACACCAGCTCCGCGCTTCGGTCTTATCAATCCCCTCAGGCCTTCGCCTCAAAATCGCAAACAGGCTCCACGCCTCGATTCCATCACTCTCCAGGCTCTCGCCTCATGACTACAACCGGCTCCGTGCCTCGGTTCCCTCATCACCAAAGCTCCATGCTACAGCTACTGGCCCTGCGCCTCGGTCCCCTACATCTCAAAAGCAAACCGGCGTCCAACTCATCCCTAGCAGATGGTTTGGATTCCACCCCAACTACAGCTCATTCGCAAGGATAGGCTACTCTACCGAGCTCCTCCCAGTCAAAGTAAGGATGATCAAGAAAAGCAAACGCACCTGCAGTGTACTGATCTACCCCAAAATACTAAGGAAGCTCTCCGCAAAAACTCCCCGGGCAGCCCCGCGCTCCTTCAACTATCTTCCGCCAAAACCCTGGCTCAGTCTAGGTACGTCACACTACGGCTTTTTTAAGCCCTAAGGTACGTCTTCTGTCTCTAACCCTCCAAACTTTTTGCTTTTCTTTATTGCCCGAACTGCGATTGGTCTGAATTTCCCTTGTGGAATACGTAGGCAGCCTCCCGGCCCGACCATAACAAAATCTTTTTCGAAAACCCCTTGGAATAGTGGTTGGACCAAATTGAGTTGCTTTTTACAGCTTTGACTCTTACTCAAACATGTCTCGCGATCCGTCTGAGTTCAGTCAAAGAGGGGCATCTGTAGACACCCCAATTTGGCCTAACGATTATTTCAAGTCCCACCTTGGGACAATCCCAATGATGAAATGGATACAATGATTGATGATTGCTTCTTTGAGGACCTTAGGACTTTCGGTGAGAACTTTGACCACTTAGAGGACCCAATTCAGAGCCATACAGCCTTTCAGACAGAAATACAGAAGCCTAGGAGAATCCATCTGACGGCCGTAATATCGATCCAACGGCCATAAGATCAAACCCTCGCCCGAGCAACCTGTTGCCAGCAAAATCTCCCTGAGAGATCAATCTCTCGGCCGCAAGATCTATCCTTCGGCCGAGACATCCATTCCACGGCCGCGACATCCATTGCTCGGCCGCCAGATCGACCTTTTTCCAGACTCTGGAACGTTCTGTCAGACGTTTGGTTTGATCCAACTACACTACCTTCCCGATGCGTTCGGGCTACGTTCGGAGATCACGACGTAGAGTTTGAGATGCATTGCAATTGCAATTGCCATCTCGTGATTTGATTGGCCGGAGTGAGTCATCCCTATGCCTATATAAAGGGGCCTTTGGGTTCCGAAATAAACACAGAAATTGAGATACCCACACACTCAATCAAACCTCGAAGCTCTGCACAAATACTCCCTCAATCCCATACTTCAAAAGCCCTAACCTCCCGAAGGCAGCCGTCAATCCGGCGATCAAACCCCGAAGTTCAAACCCTAGCTCTAGGGTTTTCAATCAAGCAATCAATCAATCACGCCCAATCCAAAGCAATCAAGCAACTGAGGGATCAAGGTGGTGAGGCCCAACGGCCTCTGGTTTGTCTTAATTTACTGTATCTTTGATTAACCATAGCGTTTTGATTATCCGTTAATCTTTTTGTCTGGTGTGAGGAAGAACACCGACCGGGGCTTCGATCCCTCGGCCGGTACATTAAACCAGTGTGATTACTCGGCCGTGACATCCATTCACCGGCCGAGTAATCGATCTCCTGGGACAGTTGTTTGCTTTTCTGCTTTCTGAATGCATGCTTATCTATCGCACTGGCTCACCTTGCTTACTGTTTAAAGGAATAAATAAACAAACTATGTGTTGGAATTAAACAAAGCATCTACACGTCTTATGTTGAACGATTATGGGCCAGTCTCACGACTGGGCAGAGAGGGGTGCCTAACACCTTCCCCTTACTGTACTTTTGGCTCCCGAATCCAGAATCTCTATCTATTTTCCCAGTTTTAATAAACTGGGTGGCGACTCTATTTGATGATAACCGTTATCATGTGGCGATGTTCCTAGCCATGGGAATGTCCATGATTTTGGTTTATGAAGTGAGCAACCAATCGAGCAAACACAAACGTGATCAATCTGTATGGCGATGCCCCGTTTGGGAGGTGTCTACAGTAGCCAGCAGCCTAACTACTAGGAATCACAACTCTGTGACCAGTAGTCTACTACTAGGAACTCCTTTACAAGATCAACAGCCCTTTTGGGACAAGTCTAGAATCTATCATGTAAATCTGATCCAAATTCAAATCGAGAAATCATGTATCTTGGGACCTTTCGGATGAAGGGAATAGAGTAGAAGAGATGTTTTCACAACCTACGGTAGCCAGCAGCCTAACTACTAGGAATCTCAACTCTGTGACCAGTAGTCTACTACTAGGAACTCCGTTACAAGATAAACAGCTCTTTTCAGACAAGTCTAGAATTATCATGTAAATCTGATCCGAATTCAAACCGAGAATTAATGCATCTTGGGACCTTTCGGATGAAGGGAATAGAGTAGAAGAGATGTTTTCACAACCTACGGTAGCCAGCAGTCTAACTACTAGGAATCACAACTCTGTGACCAGTAGTCCATTACAAGGAACTCCGTTACAAGATAAACAGCCCTTTTGGGACATGTCTAGAATCTATCATGTAAATCTGATACGAGTTCAAACCGAGAGATCAGGTATCTTGGGACCTTTCGGATGAATGGAATAGAGTAGAAGAGATGTTTTCACAACCTACGGTAGCCAGCAGCCTAACTATTAGGAATCACAACTCTGTGACCAGTAGTCTACTACTAGGAACTCCGTTACAAGATCAATCACAACTCTGTGACCAGTAGTCCATTACTAGGAACTCCGTTACAAGATAAACAGCCCTTTTGGGACATGTCTAGAATCTATCATGTAAATCTGATACGAGTTCAAACCGAGAAATAATGTATCTTTGGACCTTTCGGATGAAGGGAATAGAGTAGAAAAGAGATGTTTTCACAACCTACGGTAGCCAGCAGCCTAACTTCTAGGAATCACAACTCTGTGACCAGTAGTCTACTACTAGGAACTCCGTTAAAAGATCAACAGCTCATTTGGGACATGTCTAGAATCTATCACGTAAATCTGATCCGAATTCAAATCGAGAAATCATGTATCTTGGGACCTTTCGGATGAATGGAATAGAGTAGAAGAGATGTTTTCACAACCTACGGTAGCCAGCAGCCTAACTACTAGGAATCACAACTCTGTGACCAGTAGTCGACTACTAGGAACTCCGTTACAAGATCAACAGCTCTTTTGGGACATGTCTAGAATCTATCATGTAAATCTGATCCGAATTCAAACCGAGAAATAATGTATCTTGGGACCTTTCGGATGAAGGAAATAAAGTAGAAGAGATGTTTTCACATCCTACGGTAGCCAGCAGCCTAACTACTAGGAATCACAACTCTGTGACCAGTAGTCTACTACTAGGAACTCCGTTACAAAATCAACAGCTCTTTTGGGACATGTCTAGAATCTATCATGTAAATCTGATCCGAATTCAAACCGAGAAATAATGTATCTTGGAACCTTTCGGATGAAGGGAATATAGTAGAAGAGATGTTTTCACAACCAACGTTAGCCAGCAACCTAACTACTAGGAATCACAACTCTGTGACCAGTAGTCTACTACTAGGAACTCCGTTAAAAGATCAACAACTCTTTTGGGACAAGTCTAGAATCTATCATGTAAATCTGATCCGAATTTAAACCGAGAAATCATGTATCTTGGGACATTTCGGATGAATGTAGTAGAGTAGAAGAGATGTTTTCACAACCTACGGTAGCCAGCAGCCTAACTACTAGGAATCACAACTCTGTGACCAGTGGTCTACTACTAGGAACTCCGTTACAAGATCAACAGGTCTTTCGGGACATGTCTAGAATCTATCATGTAAATCTGATCCGAATTCAAACCGAGAAATAATGTATCTTGGGACCTTTCGGATGAAGGAAATATAGTAGAACAGATGTTTTCACAACCTACGATAGCCAGCAGCCTAACTACTAGGAATCACAACTCTGTGACCAATAGTCTACGACTAGGAACTCCGTTACAAGATCAACAGCTCTTTTGGGACATGTCTAGAATCTATTATGAAATCTGATCCGAATTCAAATCGAGAAATAATGTATCTTGGGACCTTTTGGATGAAGGGAATAGAGTAGAAGAAATATTTTCACAAACAATGGTAGCCAGCAACCTAACTACTAGGAATCACAACTCTGTGACCATTAGTCTACTACTAGGAACTCCGTTAAAAGATCAACAGCTCTTTTGGGACATGTCTAGAATCTATCATGTAAATCTGATCCGAATTCAAACCGAGAAATCATGTATCTTGGGACATTTCGGATGAATGGAATTGAGTAGAAGAGATGTTTTCACAACCTACGGTAGCCAGCAGCCTAACTACTAGGAATCACAACTCTGTGACCAGTGGTCTACTACTAGGAACTCCTTTACAAGATCAACAGGTCTTTTGGGACATGTCTAGAATCTGTTATGTAAATCTGATCCGAATTCAAACCGAGAAATAATGTATCTTGGGTCCTTTCGGATGAAGGAAATATAGTAGAACAGATGTTTTCACAACCTACGGTAGCCAGCAGCCTAACTACTAGGAATCACAACTCTGTGACTAGTAGTCTACTACTAGGAACTCCGTTACAAGATCAACAGCCCTTTTGGGACATGTCTAGAATCTATCATGTAAATTTGATCCAAATTCAAACCGAGAAATCATGTATCTTGGGACCTTTCGGATGAAGGGAATAGAGTAGAAGAGATGTTTTCACAACCTACGGTAGCCAGCAGCCTAACTACTAGGAATCTCAACTCTGTGACTAGTAGTCTACTACTAGGAACTCCGTTACAAGATAAACTGCTCTTTTCGGACAAGTCTAGAATTATCATGTAAATCTGATCCGAATTCAAATCGAGAATTAATGCATCTTGGGACCTTTCGGATGAAGGGAATAGAGTAGAAGAGATGTTTTCACAACCTACGGTAGCCAGCAGCCTAACTACTAGGAATCACAACTCTGTGACCAGTAGTCCATTACAAGGAACTCCATTACAAGATAAACAGCCCTTTTGGGACATGTCTAGAATCTATCATGTAAATCTGATACGAGTTCAAACCGAGAGATCAGGTATCTTGGGACCTTTCGAATGAATGGAATAGAGTAGAAGAGATGTTTTCACAACCTACGGTAGCCAACAGCCTAACTATTAGGAATCACAACTCTGTGACCAGTAGTCTACTACTAGGAACTCCATTACAAGATCAATCACAACTCTATGACCAGTAGTCCATTACTAGGAACTCCGTTACAAGATAAACAGCCCTTTTGGGACATGTCTAGAATCTTTCATGTAAATCTGATACGAGTTCAAACCGAGAAATAATGTATCTTTGGACCTTTCGGATGAAGGGAATAGAGTAGAAAAGAGATGTTTTCACAACCTACGGTAGCCAGCAGCCTAACTTCTAGGAATGACAACTCTGTGACCAGTAGTCTACTACTAGGAACTCCGTTAAAAGATCAACAGCTCTTTTGGGACATGTCTAGAATCTATCACGTAAATCTGATCCGAATTCAAATCGAGAAATCATGTATCTTGGGACCTTTCGGATGAATGGAATAGAGTAGAAGAGATGTTTTCACAACCTACGGTAGCCAGCAGCCTAACTACTAGGAATCACAACTTTGTGACCAGTAGTCTACTACTAGGAACTCCGTTACAAGATCAACAGCTCTTTTGGGACATGTCTAGAATCTATCATGTAAATCTGATCCGAATTCAAACCGAGTAATAATGTATCTTGGGACCTTTCGGATGGAGGGAACAGAGTAGAATAAATGTTTTCACAACCTACGGTAGCCAGCAGCCTAACTACTAGGAATCACAACTCTTTGACCAGTAGTCTACTACTAGGAACTCCGTTACAAGATCAACAGCTCTTTTGGGACATGTCTAGAATCTATCATGTAAATCTGATCCGAATTCAAACCGAGAAATAATGTATCTTGGGAACTTTCGGATGAAGGGAATAGAGTAGAACATATGTTTTCATAACCAACGGTAGCCAGCAACCTAACTACTAGGAATCACAACTCTGTGACCAGTAGTCTACTACTAGGAACTCCGTTAAAAGATCGACAGCTCTTTTGGGACATGTCTAGAATCTATCATGTAAATCTGATCCGAATTGAAACCGAGAAATCATGTATCTTGGGACATTTCGGATGAATGGAATAGAGTAGAAGAGATATTTTCACAACCTAGGGTAGCCAGCAGCCTAACTACTAGGAATCAGAACTCTGTGACTAGTAGTCTACTTCTAGGAACTCGGTTACAAGATCAACAGCCCTTTTGGGACATGTCTAGAATCTATCATGTAAATCTCTTCCGAGTCCAAACCTAGAAAACATGTATCTTGGACCTTTCCGATGAAGGGAATAGAGTAGAAGAGATGTTTTCACAACCAACGGTAGCCAGCAACCTAACTACTAGGAATCACAACTCTGTGACCAGTAGTCTACTACTAGGAACTCCGTTAAAAGATCAACAGCTCTTTTGGGACATGTCTAGAATCTATCATGTAAATCTGATCCGAATTGAAACCGAGAAATCATGTATCTTGGGACATTTCGGATGAATGGAATAGAGTAGAAGAGATATTTTCACAACCGAGGGCAGCCAGCAGCCTAACTACTAGGAATTACAACTCTGTGACCAGTAGTCAACTACTAGGAACTCCGTTACAAGATCAACATCTCTTTTAGGACATGTCTAGAATCTATCATGTAAATCTGATCCGAATTCAAACCGAAAAATCATGTATCTTGGGACATTTTGGATGAATGGAATAGAGTAGAAGAGATGTTTTCACAACGTACGGTAGCCAGCAGCCTAACTACTAGGAATCACAACTCTGTTACCAGTAGTCTACTACTAGGAACTCCGTTACAAGATCAACAGCTCTTTTGGGACATGTCTAGAATCTATCATGTAAATCTGATTCGAATTCAAACCGAGAAATAATGTATCTTGGGACCTTTCGGATGAAGGGAATAGAGTAGAAGAGATGTTTTCACAACCTACGGTAGCCAGCAGCCTAACTACAAGGAATCACAACTCTGTGACTAGTAGTCTACTACTAGGAACTCCCTTACAAAATCAACAGCACTTTTCGGACATGTCTAGAATCTATCATGTAAATCTGATCCGAATTGAAACCGAGAAATCATGTATCTTGGGACATTTCGGATGAATGGAATAGAGTAGAAGAGATATTTTCACAACCTAGGGTAGCCAGCAGCCTAACTACTAGGAATCACAACTCTGTGACCAGTAGTCAACTACTAGGAACTCCGTTACAAGATCAACATCTCTTTTGGGACATGTCTAGAATCTATCATGTAAATTTGAACCGAATTCAAACCGAGAAATCATTTATCTTGAGATATTTCGGAAGAATGGAATAGAGTAGAAGAGATGTTTTCACAACGTACGGTAGCCAGCAGCCTAACTACTAGGAATCACAACTCTGTTACCAGTAGTCTACTACTAGGAACTCCGTTACAAGATCAACAGCTCTTTTGGGACATGTCTAGAATCTATCATGTAAATCTAATCCGAATTCAAACCGAGAAATAATGTATCTTGGGACCTTTCGGATGAAGGGAATAGAGTAGAAGAGATTTTTTCACAACCTACGGTAGCTAGCAGCCTAACTACTAGGAATCACAACTCTGTGACTAGTAGTCTACTACTAGGGACTCCCTTACAAAATCAACAGCTCTTTTCGGACATGTCTAGAATCTATCATGTAAATCTGATCCGAATTCAAACTGAGAAAAAATAATGTATCTTGGGACCTTTCGGATGAAAGGAATAGAGTAGAAGAGATGTTTTCACAACCAACGGTAGCTAGCAACCTAATTACTAGGAATCACAACTCTGTGACTAGTAGTCTACTACGAGGATCTCCGTTAAAAGATCAACAGCTCTTTTGGGACATGTCTAGAATCTATCATGTAAATCTGATCCGAATTCAAACCGACAAATCATGTATCTTGGGACATTTCGGATGAATGGAATAGAGGAGAAGAGATGTTTTCACAACCTACGGTAGCCAGCATCCTAACTACTAGGAATCACAACTCTGTGACCAGTAGTCTACTATTAGGAACTCCGTTACAACATCAACAGCTCTTTTGGGACATTTCTAGAATCTATCACGTAAATCTGATGCGAATTCAAACCGAGAAAAAATAATGTATCTTGGGACCTTTCGGATGAAGGGAAAAGAGTAGAAGAGATGTTTTCACAACTAGCGGTAGCCAGCAACCTAACTACTAGGAATCACAACTCTGTGACCAGTAGTCTACTACTAGGAACTCCGTTACAAGATCAACAGCCCTTTTGGGCCATGTTTTGAATCTATCATATAAATCTGATCCAATTTCAAACCGAGAAATCATGTATTTTGGGACCTTTCGGATGAAGGGAATGGAGTAGAAGAGATGTTTTCACTACCTACGGTAGCCAGCAGCCTAACTAATAGGAATCGCAACTCTGTGACCAGTAGTCTACTACTAGGAACTCCGTTACAAGATCAACAGCCCTTTTGGGACATGTCTAGAATCTATCATGTAAATCTGATCCGATTTCAAACCGAGAAATAATGTAACTTGTGACCTTTCGGATGAAGGGAATAGAGTAGAAGAGATGTTTTCACAACCAACGGTAGCCAACAACCTAACTACTAGGAATCACAACTCTGTGACCAGTAGTCTACTACTAGGAACTCCGTTAAAAGATCAACAGCTCTTTTGGGACATGTCTAGAATCTATCATGTAAATCTGATCCGAATTCAAACCGAGAAATCATGTATCTTGGGACATTTCGGATGAATGGAATAGAGTAGAAGAGATGTTTACACAACCTACGGTAGCCAGCAGCCTAACTACTAGGAATCACAACTCTGTGACCAGTAGTCTACTACTAGGAACTCCGTTACAATATCAACAGCTCTTTTGGGACATGTCTAGAATCTATCATGTAAATCTGATCCGAATTCAAACCGAGAAATAATGTATCTTGGGACCTTTCGGATGAAGGGAATAGAGTAGAAGAGATGTTTTCACAACCTACGGTAGCCAGCAGCCTAAGTACTAGGAATCACAACTCTGTGACCAGTAGTCCATTACTAGGAACTCCGTTACAAGATAAACAGCCCTTTTGGGACATGTCTAGAATCTATCATGTAAATCTGATACGAGTTCAAACTGAGAGATCATGTATCTTGGGACCTTTCGGATGAATGGAATAGAGTAGAAGAGATGTTTTCACAACCTACGGTAGCCAGCAGCCTAACTACTAGGAATCACAACTCTGTGACCAGTAGTCTACTACTAGGAACTCCGTTACAAGATAAACAGCTCTTTTCGGATAAGTCTAGAATCTATCATGTAAATCTGATCCGAATTCAAACCGAGAAATAATGTATCTTGGGACCTTTCGGATGAAGGGAATAGAGTAGAAGAGATGTTTTCACAACCTACGGTAGCCAGCAGCCTAACTACTAGGAATCACAACTCTATGACCAGTAGTCTACTACTAGGAACTTCGTTACAAGATCAACAGCTCTTTTGGGATATGTCTAGAATCTATCATGTAAATCTGATCCGAGTTCAAACCGAGAGATCATGTATCTTGAGACCTTTTCGATGAAGGGAATAGAGTAGAAGAGATGTTTTCACAACCTACGGTAGCCAGCAGCCTAACTACTAGGAATCACAACTCTCTGACCAGTAGTCCATTACAAGGAACTCCGTTACAAGATAAACAGCCCTTTTGGGACATGTCTAGAATCTATCAGGTAAATCTGATCCAAGTTCAAACCGAGAAATCATGTATCTTGGGGTCTTTCGGATGAAGGGAATAGAGTAGAAGAGATGTTTTCACAACCTACGGTAGCCAGCAACCTAACTACTAGGAATCACAACTCTGTGACCAGTAGTCTACTACTAGGAACTCCCTTACAAGATAAACAGCTCTTTTCGGATAAGTCTAGAATCTATCATGTAAATCTGATCCGAATTCAAACCGAGAAATAATGTATCTTGGGACCTTTCGGATGAAGGGAATAGAGTAGAAGAGATGTTTTCACAACCTACGGTAGCCAGCAGCCTAACTACTAGGAATCACAACTCTATGACCAGTAGTCTACTACTAGGAACTTCGTTACAAGATCAACAGCTCTTTTGGGACATGTCTAGAATCTATCATGTAAATCTGATCCGAGTTCAAACCGAGAGATCATGTATCTTGAGACCTTTCGGATGAAGGGAATAGAGTAGAAGAGATGTTTTCACAACCTACGGTAGCCAGCAGCCTAACTACTAGGAATCACAACTCTGTCACCAATAGTCTACTTCTAGGAACTCCGTTACAAGATCACCAGCCCTTTTGTTACATGTCTAGAATCTATCATGTAAATATGTTCCGAGTCCAAACCTAGAAAACATGTATCTTAGGACCTTTCTGATGAAGGGAATAGAGTAGAAGATATACTTTCACACCCTACGGTACCCAGCAGCCTAACTACTAGGAATCACAACTCTGTGACCAGTAGTCTACTACTAGGAACTCCCTTACAAGATCAACAGCCTTTTTGGGACATGTCTAGAATCTATCATTTAAATCTGATCCGAATTCAAACCGAGAAATAATATATCTTGGGACCTTTCGGATGAAAGGGAATAGAGTAGAAGAGATGTTTTCACAACCTACGGTAGCCAGCAACCTAACTACTAGGAATCACAACTCTGTGACCAGTAGTCTACTACTAGAAACTCCTTTACAAGATCAACAGCTCTTTTGGGACATGTCTAGAATCTATCATGTAAATCTGACCCGAATTCAAACCGAGAAAAACATGTATCTTGGGACCTTTAGGATGAATGGAATAGAGTAGAAGAGATGTTTTCACAACCTACGGTAGCCAGCAGCCTAAATACTAGGAATCACAACTCTGTGACCAGTAGTCTATTACTAGGAACTCCGTTACAAGATAAACAGCCCTTTTGGGACATGTCTAGAATCTATCATGTAAATCTGATCCGAGTTCAAACCGAGAGATCATTTATCTTGGGACCTTTCGGATGAATGGAATAGAGTAGAAGAGATATTTTCACAACCTACGGTAGCTAGCATCCTAACTACTAGGAATCACAACTCTGTGACCAGTAGTCTACTTCTAGGAACTCCGTTACAAGATCAACAGCCCTTTTGGGACATGTCTAGAATCTATCATGTAAATCTGATCCGAATTCAAACTGAGAAATAATGTATCTTGGGACCTTTCGGATGAAGGGAATAAAGTAGAAGAGATGTTTTCACATCCTACGGTAGCCAGCAGCCTAACTACTATGAATCACAACTCTGTGACCAGTAGTCTACTACTAGGAACTCCGTTACAAGATAAACAGCTCTTTTCGAACAAGTCTAGAATTATCATGTTAATCTGATCCGAATTCAAATCGAGAATTAATGCATCTTGGGACCTTTCGGATGAAGGGAATAGAGTAGAAGAGATGTTTTCACAACCTACGGTAGCCAGCAGCCTAACTACTAGGAATCACAACTCTGTGACCAGTAGTCCATTACAAGGAACTCCGTTACAAGATAAACAGCCCTTTTGGGACATGTCTAGAATCTATCATGTAAATCTGATACGAGTTCAAACCGAGAGATCAGGTATCTTGGGACCTTTCGGATGAATGGAATAGAGTAGAAGAGATGTTTTCACAACCTACGGTAGCCAACAGCCTAACTATTAGGAATCACAACTCTGTGACCAGTAGTCTACTACTAGGAACTCCATTACAAGATCAATCACAACTCTATGACCAGTAGTCCATTACTAGGAACTCCGTTACAAGATAAACAGCCCTTTTGGGACATGTCTAGAATCTTTCATGTAAATCTGATACGAGTTCAAACCGAGAAATAATGTATCTTTGGACCTTTCGGATGAAGGGAATAGAGTAGAAAAGAGATGTTTTCACAACCTACGGTAGCCAGCCGCCTAACTTCTAGGAATCACAACTCTGTGACCAGTAGTCTACTACTAGGAACTCCGTTAAAAGATCAACAGCTCTTTTGGGACATGTCTAGAATCTATCACGTAAATCTGATCCGAATTCAAATCGAGAAATCATGTATCTTGGGACCTTTCGGATGAATGGAATAGAGTAGAAGAGATGTTTTCACAACCTACGGTAGCCAGCAGCCTAACTACTAAGAATCACAACTTTGTGACCAGTAGTCTACTACTAGGAACTCCGTTACAAGATCAACAGCTCTTTTGGGACATGTCTAGAATCTATCATGTAAATCTGATCCGAATTCAAACCGAGAAATAATGTATCTTGGGACCTTTCGGATGGAGGGAATAGAGTAGAATAGATGTTTTCACAACCAACGGTAGCCAGCAGCCTAACTACTAGGAATCACAACTCTTTGACCAGTAGTCTACTACTAGGAACTCCGTTAGAAGATCAACAGCTCTTTTGGGACATGTCTAGAATCTATCATGTAAATCTGATCCGAATTCAAACCGAGAAATAATGTATCTTGGGACCTTTCGGATGAAGGGAATAGAGTAGAACATATGTTTTCACAACCAACGGTAGCCAGCAACCTAACTACTAGGAATCACAACTCTGTGACCAGTAGTCTACTACTAGGAACTCCGTTAAAAGATCGACAGCTCTTTTGGTACATGTCTAGAATCTATCATGTAAATCTGATCCGAATTGAAACCGAGAAATCATGTATCTTGGGACATTTCGGATGAATGGAATAGAGTAGAAGAGATATTTTCACAACCTAGGGTAGCCAGCAGCCTAACTACTAGGAATCAGAACTCTGTGACTAGTAGTGTACTTCTAGGAACTCGGTTACAAGATCAACAGCCCTTTTGGGACATGTCTAGAATCTATCATGTAAATCTCTTCCGAGTCCAAACCTAGAAAACATGTATCTTGGGACCTTTCCGATGAATGGAATAGAGTAGAAGAGATGTTTTCACAACCTACGGTAGCCCACAGCCTAACTATTAGGAATCACAACTCTGTGACCAGTAGTCTACTACTAGGAACTCCATTACAAGATCAATCACAACTCTATGACCAGTAGTCCATTACTAGGAACTCCGTTACAAGATAAACAGCCCTTTTGGGACATGTCTAGAATCTTTCATGTAAATCTGATACGAGTTCAAACCGAGAAATAATGTATCTTTGGACCTTTCGGATGAAGGGAATAGAGTAGAAAAGATATGTTTTCACAACCTACGGTAGCCAGCAGCCTAACTTCTAGGAATCACAACTCTGTGACCAGTAGTCTACTACTAGGAACTCCGTTAAAAGATCAACAGCTCTTTTGGGACATGTCTAGAATCTATCACGTAAATCTGATCCGAATTCAAATCGAGAAATCATGTATCTTGGGACCTTTCGGATGAATGGAATAGAGTAGAAGAGATGTTTTCACAACCTACGGTAGCCAGCAGCCTAACTACTAGGAATCACAACTTTGTGACCAGTAGTCTACTACTAGGAACTCCGTTACAAGATCAACAGCTCTTTTGGGACATGTCTAGAATCTATCATGTAAATCTGATCCGAATTCAAACCGAGAAATAATGTATCTTGGGACCTTTCGGATGGAGGGAATAGAGTAGAATAGATGTTTTCACAACCTACGGTAGCCAGCAGCCTAACTACTAGGAATCACAACTCTTTGACCAGTAGTCTACTACTAGGAACTCCGTTACAAGATCAACAGCTCTTTTGGGACATGTCTAGAATCTATCATGTAAATCTGATCCGAATTCAAACCGAGAAATAATGTATCTTGGGATCTTTCGGATGAAGGGAATAGAGTAGAACATATGTTTTCACAACCAACGGTAGCCAGCAACCTAACTACTAGGAATCACAACTCTGTGACCAGTAGTCTACTACTAGGAACTCCGTTAAAAGATCGACAGCTCTTTTGGGACATGTCTAGAATCTATCATGTAAATCTGATCCGAATTGAAACCGAGAAATCATGTATCTTGGGACATTTCGGATGAATGGAATAGAGTAGAAGAGATATTTTCACAACCTAGAGTAGCCAGCAGCCTAACTACTAGGAATCAGAACTCTGTGACTAGTAGTCTACTTCTAGGAACTCGGTTACAAGATCAACAGCCCTTTTGGGACATGTCTAGAATCTATCATGTAAATCTCTTCCGAGTCCAAACCTAGAAAACATGTATCTTGGGACCTTTCCGATGAAGGGAATAGAGTAGAAGAGATGTTTTCACAACCAACGGTAGCCAGCAACCTAACTACTAGGAATCACAACTCTGTGACCAGTAGTCTACTACTAGGAACTCCGTTAAAAGATCAACAGCTCTTTTGGGACATGTCTAGAATCTATCATGTAAATCTGATCCGAATTGAAACCGAGAAATCATGTATCTTGGGACATTTCGGATGAATGGAATAGAGTAGAAGAGATATTTTCACAACCGAGGGCAGCCAGCAGCCTAACTACTAGGAATTACAACTCTGTGACCAGTAGTCAACTACTAGGAACTCCGTTACAAGATCAACATCTCTTTTAGGACATGTCTAGAATCTATCATGTAAATCTGATCCGAATTCAAACCGAAAAATCATGTATCTTGGGACATTTCGGATGAATGGAATAGAGTAGAAGAGATGTTTTCACAACGTACGGTAGCCAGCAGCCTAACTACTAGGAATCACAACTCTGTTACCAGTAGTCTACTACTAGGAACTCCGTTACAAGATCAACAGCTCTTTTGGGACATGTCTAGAATCTATCATGTAAATCTGATTCGAATTCAAACCGAGAAATAATGTATCTTGGGACCTTTCGGATGAAGGGAATAGAGTAGAAGAGATGTTTTCACAACCTACGGTAGCCAGCAGCCTAACTACTAGGAATCACAACTCTGTGACTAGTAGTCTACTACTAGGAACTCGCTTACAAAATCAACAGCTCTTTTCGGACATGTCTAGAATCTATCATGTAAATCTGATCCGAATTGAAACCGAGAAATCATGTATCTTGGGACATTTCGGATGAATGGAATAGAGTAGAAGAGATATTTTCACAACCTAGGGTAGCCAGCAGCCTAACTACTAGGAATCACAACTCTGTGACCAGTAGTCAACTACTAGGAACTCCGTTACAAGATCAACATCTCTTTTGGGACATGTCTAGAATCTATCATGTAAATTTGAACCGAATTCAAACCGAGAAATCATTTATCTTGAGACATTTCGGATGAATGGAATAGAGTAGAAGAGATGTTTTCACAACGTACGGTAGCCAGCAGCCTAACTACTAGGAATCACAACTCTGTTACCAGTAGTCTACTACTAGGAACTCCGTTACAAGATCAACAGCTCTTTTGGGACATGTCTAGAATCTATCATGTAAATCTGATCCGAATTCAAACCGAGAAATAATGTATCTTGGGACCTTTCGGATGAAGGGAATAGAGTAGAAGAGATTTTTTCACAACCTACGGTAGCTAGCAGCCTAACTACTAGGAATCACAACTCTGTGACTAGTAGTCTACTACTAGGAACTCCCTTACAAAATCAACAGCTCTTTTCGGACATGTCTAGAATCTATCATGTAAATCTGATCCGAATTCAAACTGAGAAAAAATAATGTATCTTGGGACCTTTCGGATGAAAGGAATAGAGTAGAAGAGATGTTTTCACAACCAACGGTAGCCAGCAACCTAATTACTAGGAATCACAACTCTGTGACCAGTAGTCTACTACGAGGATCTCCGTTAAAAGATCAACAGCTCTTTTGGGACATGTCTAGAATCTATCATGTAAATCTGATCCGAATTCAAACCGACAAATCATGTATCTTGGGACATTTCGGATGAATGGAATAGAGGAGAAGAGATGTTTTCACAACCTACGGTAGCCAGCAGCCTAACTACTAGGAATCACAACTCTGTGACCAGTAGTCTACTATTAGGAACTCCGTTACAACATCAACAGCTCTTTTGGGACATTTCTAGAATCTATCACGAAAATCTGATCCGAATTCAAACCGAGAAAAAATAATGTATCTTGGGACCTTTCGGATGAAGGGAAAAGAGTAGAAGAGATGTTTTCACAACTAGCGGTAGCCAGCAACCTAACTACTAGGAATCACAACTCTGTGACCAGTAGTCTACTACTAGGAACTCCGTTACAAGATCAACAGCCCTTTTGGGCCATGTTTAGAATCTATCATATAAATCTGATCCAATTTCAAACCGAGAAATCATGTATTTTGGGACCTTTCGGATGAAGGGAATGGAGTAGAAGAGATGTTTTCACTACCTACGGTAGCCAGCAGCCTAACTAATAGGAATCGCAACTCTGTGACCAGTAGTCTACTACTAGGAACTCCGTTACAAGATCAACAGCCCTTTTGGGACATGTCTAGAATCTATCATGTAAATCTGATCCGAATTCAAACCGAGAAATAATGTAACTTGTGACCTTTCGGATGAAGGGAATAGAGTAGAAGAGATGTTTTCACAACCAACGGTAGCCAGCAACCTAACTACTAGGAATCACAACTCTGTGACCAGTAGTCTACTACTAGGAACTCCGTTAAAAGATCAACAGCTCTTTTGGGACATGTCTAGAATCTATCATGTAAATCTGATCCGAATTCAAACCGAGAAATCATGTATCTTGGGACATTTCGGATGAATGGAATAGAGTAGAAGAGATGTTTACACAACCTACGGTAGCCAGCAGCCTAACTACTAGGAATCACAACTCTGTGACCAGTAGTCTACTACTAGGAACTCCGTTACAATATCAACAGCTCTTTTGGGACATGTCTAGAATCTATAATGTAAATCTGATCCGAATTCAAACCGAGAAATAATGTATCTTGGGACCTTTCGGATGAAGGGAATAGAGTAGAAGAGATGTTTTCACAACCTACGGTAGCCAGCAGCCTAAGTACTAGGAATCACAACTCTGTGACCAGTAGTCCATTACTAGGAACTCCGTTACAAGATAAACAGCCCTTTTGGGACATGTCTAGAATCTATCATGTAAATCTGATACGAGTTCAAACTGAGAGATCATGTATCTTGGGACCTTTCGGATGAATGGAATAGAGTAGAAGAGATGTTTTCACAACCTACGGTAGCCAGCAGCCTAACTACTAGGAATCACAACTCTGTGACCAGTAGTCTACTACTAGGAACTCCGTTACAAGATAAACAGCTCTTTTCGGATAAGTCTAGAATCTATCATGTAAATCTGATCCGAATTCAAACCGAGAAATAATGTATCTTGGGACCTTTCGGATGAAGGGAATAGAGTAGAAGAGATGTTTTCACAACCTACGGTAGCCAGCAGCCTAACTACTAGGAATCACAACTCTATGACCAGTAGTCTACTACTAGGAACTTCGTTACAAGATCAACAGCTCTTTTGGGACATGTCTAGAATCTATCATGTAAATCTGATCCGAGTTCAAACCGAGAGATCATGTATCTTGAGACCTTTTCGATGAAGGGAATAGAGTAGAAGAGATGTTTTCACAACCTACGGTAGCCAGCAGCCTAACTACTAGGAATCACAACTCTGTCACCAATAGTCTACTTCTAGGAACTCCGTTACAAGATCTACAGCCCTTTTGGGACATGTCTAGAATCTATCATGTAAATCTGTTCCGAGTCCAAACCTGAAAAACATGTATCTTTGGACCTCTCCGATGAAGGGAATAGAGTAAAAGATATATGATTTCACACCCTACGGTAGCCAGCAGCCTAACTATTAGGAATCACAACTCTGTGACCAGTAGTCTACTACTAGGAACTCCGTTACAAGATCAACAGCCCTTTTGGGACATGTCTAGAATCTATCATGTAAATCTGATCCAAGTTCAAACCGAGAAATCATGTATCTTGGGACCTTTCGGATGAAGGGAATAGAGTAGAAGAGATGTTTTCACAACCTACGGTAGCCAGCAGCCTAACTACTAGGAATCACAACTCTGTGACCAGTAGTCTACTACTAGGAACTCCGTTACAAGATAAACAGCTCTTTTCGGATAAGTCTAGAATCTATCATGTAAATCTGATCCGAATTCAAACCGAGAAATAATGTATCTTGGGACCTTTCGGATGAAGGGAATAGAGTAGAAGAGATGTTTTCAGAACCACGGTAGCCAGCAGCCTAACTACTAGGAATCACAACTCTATGACCAGTAGTCTACTACTAGGAACTTCGTTACAAGATCAACAGCTCTTTTGGGACATGTCTAGAATCTATCATGTAAATCTGATCCGAGTTCAAACCGAGAGATCATGTATCTTGAGACCTTTCGGATGAAGGGAATTGAGTAGAAGAGATGTTTTCACAACCTACGGTAGCCAGCAGCCTAACTACTAGGAATCACAACTCTGTCACCAATAGTCTACTTCTAGGAACTCCGTTACAAGATCACCAGCCCTTTTGTTAAATGTCTAGAATCTATCATGTAAATATGTTCCGAGTCCAAACCTAGAAAACATGTATCTTAGGACCTTTCTGATGAAGGGAATAGAGTAGAAGATATACTTTCACACCCTACGGTACCCAGCAGCCTAACTACTAGGAATCACAACTCTGTGACCAGTAGTCTACTACTAGGAACTCCGTTACAAGATCAACAGCCCTTTTGGGACATGTCTAGAATCTATCATTTAAATCTGATCCGAATTCAAACCGAGAAATAATATATCTTGGGACCTTTCGGATGAAGGGAATAGAGTAGAAGAGATGTTTCCACAACCTACGGTAGCCAGCAACCTAACTACAAGGAATCACAACTCTACGACCAGTTGTCAACTATTAGGAACTCCGTTACAAGATCAACAGCCCTTTTGGGACATGTTTAGAATCTATCATGTAAATCTGATCCAAGTTCAAACCGAGAAATCATGTATCTTGGGGTCTTTCGGATGAAGGGAATAGAGTAGAAGAGATGTTTTCACAACCTACGGTAGCCAGCAACCTAACTACTAGTAATCACAACTCTGTGACCAGTAGTCTACTTCTAGGAACCCCATTACAAGATCAGCAGCTCTTTTGGGACATGTCTAGAATCTATCATGTAAATCTGATCCGAATTCAAACCGAGAAATAATGTATGTTGGGTCCTTTCGGATGAAGGGAATAGAGTAGAAGAGATGTTTTCACAACCTACGGTAGCCAGCCTAACTACTAGGAATCACAACTCTGTGACCAGTAGTCTACTACTAGGAACTCCCTTACAAGATCAACAGCTCTTTTGGGACATGTCTAGAATCTATCATGTAAATCTGACCCGAATTCAAACCGAGAAAAACATGTATCTTGGGACCTTTAGGATGAATGGAATAGAGTAGAAGAGATGTTTTCACAACCTACGGTAGCCAGCAGCCTAACTACTAGGAATCACAACTCTGTGACCCGTAGTCTATTACTAGGAACTCCGTTACAAGATAAACAGCCCTTTTGGGACATGTCTAGAATCTATCATGTAAATCTGATCCGAGTTCAAACCGAGAGATCATTTATCTTGGGACCTTTCGGATGAATGGAATATAGTAGAAGAGATGTTTTCACAACCTACGGTAGCTAGCATCCTAACTACTAGGAATCACAACTCTGTGACCAGTAGTCTACTTCTAGGAACTCCGTTACAAGATCAACAGCCCTTTTGGGACATGTCTAGAATCTATCATGTAAATCTGTTCCGAGTCCAAACCTAGAAAACATGTATCTTTGGACCTCTCCGATGAAGGGAATAGAGTAGAAGATATACTTTAACACCCTACGGTAGCCAGCAGCCTAACTACTAGGAATCAAAACTCTGTGACCAGTAGTCTACTACTAGGAACTCCGTTACAAGATCAATAGCTCTTTTGGGACATGTCTAGAATCTATCATGTAAATCTGATCCGAATTGAAACCGAGAAATAATGTATCTTGGGACCTTTCGGATGAAGGGAATAGAGTAGAAGAGATGTTTTCACAACCTACGGTAGCCAGCAGCCTAACTACTAGGAATCACAACTCTGTGACCAGTAGTCTACTACTAGGAACTCCGTTACAAGATCAACAGCTCTTTTGGGAAATGTCTAGAATCTATCATGAAAATCTTATCCGAATTCAAACCGAGAAAATAATGTATCTTGGGACCTTTCGGATGAAGAGAATAGAGTAGAAGAAATGTTTTCACAACCTACGGTAGCCAACAACCTAACTACTAGGAATCACAACTCTGTGACCAGTAGTGTTCTACTAGGAACTCCGTTACAAGATCAACAGCTCATTTGGGACATGTCTAGAATTTATCATGTAAATCTCTTCCGAATTCAAACCGAGAAATAATGTATCTTGGGACCTTTCGGATGAAGGGAATAGAGTAGAAGAGATGTTTTCACAACATAAGGTAGCCAACAGCCTAACTACTAGGAATCACAACTCTGTGACCAGTAGTCTACTACTAGGAACTCCGTTAAAAGATCAACAGCTCTTTTGGGACATGTCTTGAATCTATCATTCAAATTTGATCCGAATTCAAACCGAGAAATCATGTATCTTGGGACCTTTCGGATGAAAGGAATAGAGTAGAAGAGACGTTTTCACAACCTACGGTAGCCAGCAGCCTAACTACTAGGAATCACAACTCTGTGACCAGTAGTCTACTACTAGGAACTCCGTTACAAGATCAGCAGCTCTTTTGGGACATGTCTAGAATCTATCATGTAAATCTGATCCGAATTCAAACCGAGAAATAATGTATCTTGGGTCCTTTCGGATGAAGGGAATAGAGTAGAAGAGATGTTTTCACAACCTACGGTAGCCAGCAGCCTAACTACTAGGAATCACAACTCTGTGACCAGTAGTCTACTTCTAGGAACCCCATTACAAGATCAGCAGCTCTTTTGGGACATGTCTAGAATCTATCATGTAAATCTGATCCGAATTCAAACCGAGAAATAATGTATGTTGGGTCCTTTCGGATGAAGGGAATAGAGTAGAAGAGATGTTTTCACAACCTACGGTAGCCAGCCTAACTACTAGGAATCACAACTCTGTGACCAGTAGTCTACTTCTAGGAACTCCGTTACAAGATCAACAGCCCTTTTGGGACATGTCTAGAATCTATCATGTAAATCTGTTCCGAATTGAAACCGAGAAATAATGTATCTTGGGACCTTTCGGATGAAGGGAATAGAGTAGAAGAGATGTTTTCACAACATAAGGTAGCCAACAGCCTAACTACTAGGAATCACAACTCTGTGACCAGTAGTCTACTACTAGGAACTCCGTTAAAAGATCAACAGCTCTTTTGGGACATGTCTTGAATCTATCATTCAAATTTGATCCGAATTCAAACCGAGAAATCATGTATCTTGGGACCTTTCGGATGAAAGGAATAGAGTAGAAGAGACGTTTTCACAACCTACGGTAGCCAGCAGCCTAACTACTAGGAATCACAACTCTGTGACCAGTAGTCTACTACTAGGAACTCCGTTACAAGATCAACAGCCCTTTTGGGACATGTCTAGAATCTCTCATGTAAATCTGATCCGAATTCAAACCGAGAAATAATGTACCTTGGGACCTTTCGGATGAAGGGAATAGAGTAGAAGAGATGTTTTCACAACCTACGGTAGCCAGTAGCCTAACTACTAGGAATCACAACTCTGTGACCAGTAGTCTACTACTAGGAACTCCGTTACAAGATCAACAGCTCTTTTGGGAAATGTCTAGAATCTTTCATGAAAATCTTATCCGAATTCAAACCGAGAAAATAATGTATCTTGGGACCTTTCGGATGAAGGGAATAGAGTAGAAGAAATGTTTTCACAACCTACGGTAGCTAACAGCCTAACTACTAGGAATCACAACTCTGTGACCAGTAGTGTTCTACTAGGAACTCCGTTACAAGATCAACAGCTCATTTGGGACATGTCTAGAATTTATCATGTAAATCTCTTCCGAATTCAAACCGAGAAATAATGTATCTTGGGACCTTTCGGATGAAGGGAATAGAGTAGAAGAGATGTTTTCACAACATAAGGTAGCCAACAGCCTAACTACTAGGAATCACAACTCTGTGACCAGTAGTCTACTACTAGGAACTCCGTTAAAAGATCAACAGCTCTTTTGGGACATGTCTTGAATCTATCATTCAAATTTGATCCGAATTCAAACCGAGAAATCATGTATCTTGGGACCTTTCGGATGAAAGGAATAGAGTAGAAGAGACGTTTTCACAACCTACGGTAGCCAGCAGCCTAACTACTAGGAATCACAACTCTGTGACCAGTAGTCTACTACTAGGAACTCCGTTACAAGATCAGCAGCTCTTTTGGGACATGT
Organism: Rhododendron henanense subsp. lingbaoense; assembly: GCA_020567845.1. Classification (NCBI taxonomy): domain Eukaryota; kingdom Viridiplantae; phylum Streptophyta; class Magnoliopsida; order Ericales; family Ericaceae; genus Rhododendron; species Rhododendron henanense. The sequence goes on from CM036312.1 coordinate 38,837,215, forward strand.
CTAGAATCTATCATGTAAATCTGATACGAATTCAAACCGAGAAATAATGTATCTTGGGTCCTTTCGGATGAAGGGAATAGAGTAGAAGAGATGTTTTCACAACCTACGGTAGCCAGCAGCCTAACTACTAGGAATCACAACTCTGTGACCAGTAGTCTACTTCTAGGAACCCCATTACAAGATCAGCAGCTCTTTTGGGACATGTCTAGAATCTATCATGTAAATCTGATCCGAATTCAAACCGAGAAATAATGTATGTTGGGTCCTTTCGGATGAAGGGAATAGAGTAGAAGAGATGTTTTCACAACCTACGGTAGCCAGCAGCCTAACTACTAGGAATCACAACTCTGTGACCAGTAGTCTACTTCTAGGAACTCCGTTACAAGATCAACAGCCCTCTTGGGACATGTCTAGAATCTATCATGTAAATCTATTCCGAGTCCAAACCAAGTAAATATGTATCTTTGGACCTCTCCGATGAAGGGAATAGAGTAGAAGATATATATACTTTCACACCCTACGGTAGCCAGCAGCCTAACTACTAGGAATCACAACTCTGTGATCTGTAGTCTACTACTAGGAACTCCGTTAAAAGATCAACAGCTCTTTTGGGACATGTCTAGAATTCATCATTCAAATCTGATCCGAATTCAAACCGAGAAATCATGTATCTTGGGACCTTTCGGATGAAAGGAATAGAGTAGAAGAGACGTTTTCACAACCTACGGTAGCCAGTAGCCTAACTACTAGGAATCACAACTCTGTGACCAGTAGTCTACTACTAGGAACTCCGTTACAAGATCAGCAGCTCTTTTGGGACATGTCTAGAATCTATCATGTAAATATGATCCGAATTCAAACCGAGAAATAATGTATCTTGGGTCCTTTCGGATGAACGGAATAGAGTAGAAGAGATGTTTTCACAACCTACGGTAGCCAGCAGCCTAACTACTAGGAATCACAACTCTGTGACCAGTAGACTACTTCTAGGAACTCCGTTACAAGATCAACAGCCATTTTGGGACTTGTCTAGAATCTATCATGTAAATCTGTTCCGAGCCCAAACCTAGAAAACATGTATCTTTGGACCTCTCCAATGAAGGGAATAGAGTAGAAGATATATATACTTTCACACCCTACGGTAGCCAGCAGCCTAACTACTAGGAATCACAACTCTGTGACCAATAGTCTACTACTAGGAACTCCGTTACAAGATCAACAGCCCTTTTGGGAAATGTCTAGAATCTATCATGTAAATCTGATCCGAATTCAAACCGAGAAAATAATGTATCTTGGGACCTTTCGGATGAAGGGAATAGAATAGAAGAGATGTTTTCACAACCTAAGGTAGCCAACAGCCTAACTACTAGGAATCACAACTCTGTGACCAGTAGTCTACTACTAGGAACTCCGTTACAAGATCAACAGCTCTTTTGGGACATGTCTAGAATCAATTATGTAAATCTGTTCCGAATTCAAACCGAGAAATAATGTATCTTAGGACCTTTCGGATGAAGGGAATAGAGTAGAAGAGATGTTTTCACAACCTACGGTAGCCAGCAACCTAACTACTAGGAATCACAACTCTGTGACCAGTAGTCTACTTCTAGAAACTCCGTTAAAAGATCAAAAGCTCTTTTGGGACATGTCTAGAATCTATCATTCAAATCTGATCCAAATTCAAACCGAGAAATCATTATACTTGGGACCTTTCGGATGAAAGGAATAGAGTAGAAGAGACGTTTTCACAACCTACGGTAGCCAGCAGCTTAACTACTAGGAACTCCGTTACAAGATCAGTAGCTCTTTTGGGGCATGTCTAGAATCTATCATGTAAATCTGATCCGAATTCAAACCGAGAAAATAATGTATCTTCGGACCTTTCGGATGAAGGGAATAGAGTAGAAGAGATGTTTTCACAACCTACGGTAGCCAGCAGCCTAACTACTAGGAATCACAACTCTGTGACCAGTAGTCAACTACTAGGAACTCCGTTACAAGATCAACAGCTATTTTGGGACATGTCGAGAATATATCATGTAAATCTGTTCCGAATTCAAACCGAGAAATAATGTATCTTGGGACCTTTCGGATGAAGGGAATAGAGTAGAAGAGATATTTTCACAACCTACGGTAGCCAGCTACCTAACTACTAGGAATCACAACTCTGTGACCAGTTGTCTACTTCTAGAAACTCCGTTAAAAGATCAACAGCACTTTTGGGACATGTCTAGAATCTATCATTCAAATCTGATCCGAATTCAAACCGAGAAATCATGTATCTTGGGACCTTTCGGATGAAAGGAATAGAGTAGAAGAGATGTTTTCACAACCTACGGTAGCCAGCAGCCTAAGTACTAGGAATCACAACTCTGTGACCAGTAGTCTACTACTAGGAACTCCGTTACAAGATCAACAGCTCTTTTGGGACATGTCTAGAATCTATCATGTAAATCTGATCCGAATTCAAACCGAGAAAATAATGTATCTTCGGACCTTTCGGATGAAGGGAATAGAGTAGAAGAGATGTTTTCACAACCTACGGTAGCCAGCAGCCTAACTACTAAGAATCACAACTCTGTGACAAGTAGTCTACTACTAGGAACTCCGTTACAAGATCAACAGCCCTTTTGGGACATGTCTAGAATATATCATGTAAATCTGATCCGAATTCAAACCGAGAAATAATGTATCTTGGGTCCTTTCGGATGAAGGGAATAGAGTAGAAGAGATGTTTTCACAACCTAAGGTAGCCAGCAGCCTAACTACTAGGAATCACAACTCTGTGACCAGTAGTCCATTACTAGGAACTCCGTTACAAGATAAACAGCCCTTTTGGGACATGTCTAGAATCTATCATGTAAATCTGATACGAGTTCAAACTGAGAGATCATGTATCTTGGGACCTTTCAGATGAATGGAATAGAGTAGAAGAGATGTTTTCACAACCTACGGTAGCCAGCAGCCTAACTACTAGGAATCACAACTCTGTGACCAGTAGTCTACTACTAGGAACTCCGTTACAAGATCAACAGCTCTTTTGGGACATGTCTAGAATCTATCATGTAAATCTGATCCGAATTCAAACCGAGAAAATAATGTATCTTCGGACCTTTCGGATGAAGGGAATAGAGTAGAAGAGATGTTTTCACAACCTACGGTAGCCAGCAGCCTAACTACTAAGAATCACAACTCTGTGACAAGTAGTCTACTACTAGGAACTCCGTTACAACATCAACAGCCCTTTTGGGACATGTCTAGAATCTATCATGTAAATCTGATCTGAATTCAAACCGAGAAATAATGTATCTTGGGTCCTTTCGGATGAAGGGAATAGAGTAGAAGAGATGTTTTCACAACCTACGGTAGCCAGCAGCCTAACTACTAGGAATCACAACTCTGTGACCAGTAGTCTACTACTAGGAACTCCGTTACAAGATCAACAGCCCTTTTGGGACATGTCTAGAATCTATCATGTAAATCTGATCCGAATTCAAACCGAGAAAATAATGTATCTTGGGACCTTTCGGATGAAGGAAATAGAGTAGAAGAGATGTTTTCACAACCTACGGTAGCCAGCAGCCTAACTACTAAGAATCACAACTCTGTGACCAGTAGTCCATTACTAGGAACTCCGTTACAAGAACAACAGCCCTTTTGGGACATGTCTAGAATCTATCATGTAAATCTGATCCGAATTCAAACCGAGAAATAATGAATCTTAGGTCCTTTCGGATGAAGGGAATAGAGTAGAAGAGATGTTTTCACAACCTAAGGTAGCCAGCAGCCTAACTACTAGGAATCACAACTCTGTGACCAGTAGTCTACTACTAGGAAATCCGTTACAAGATCAACAGCTCTTTTGGGACATGTCTAGAATCTATCATGTAAATCTGTTCCGAATTCAAATCGAGAAATAATGTATCTTGGGACCTTTCGGATGAAGGGAATAGAGTAGAAGAGATGTTTTCACAACCTACGGTAGCCAGCAGCCTAACTACTAGGAATCACAACTCTGTGACCAGTAGTCTACTACTAGGAACTCCGTTACAAGATCAACAGCCCTTTTGGGACATGTCTAGAATCTATCATGTAAATCTGATCCGAATTCAAACCGAGAAAATAATGTATCTTGGGACCTTTCGGATGAAGGAAATAGAGTAGAAGAGATGTTTTCACAACCTACGGTAGCCAGCAGCCTAACTACTAAGAATCACAACTCTGTGACCAGTAGTCCATTACTAGGAACTCCGTTACAAGAACAACAGCCCTTTTGGGACATGTCTAGAATCTATCATGTAAATCTGATCCGAATTCAAACCGAGAAATAATGTATCTTGGGTCCTTTCGGATGAAGGGAATAGAGTAGAAGAGATGTTTTCACAACCTAAGGTAGCCAGCAGCCTAACTACTAGGAATCACAACTCTGTGACCAGTAGTCTACTACTAGGAAATCCATTACAAGATCAACAGCTCTTTTGGGACATGTCTAGAATCTATCATGTAAATCTGATCCGAATTCAAACCGAGAAATAATGTATGTTGGGTCCTTTCGGATGAAGGGAATAGAGTAGAAGAGATGTTTTCACAACCTACGGTAGCCAGCAGCCTAACTACTAGGAATCACAACTCCGCGACCAGTAGTCTACTACTAGGAACTCCGTTACAAGATCAACAGCTCTTTTGGGACATGTCTAGAATCTATCATGTAAATCTGATCCGAATTCAAACCGAGAAAATAATGTATCTTCGGACCTTTCGGATGAAGGGAATAGAGTAGAAGAGATGTTTTCACAACCTACGGTAGCTAGCAGCCTAACTACTAAGAATCACAACTCTGTGACCAGTAGTCTACTACTAGGAACTCCGTTACAAGATCAACAGACCTTTTGGGACATGTCTAGAATCTATCATGTAAATCTGATCTGAATTCAAACCGAGAAATAATGTATCTTGGGTCCTTTCGGATGAAGGGAATAGAGTAGAAGAGATGTTTTCACAACCTACGGTAGCCAGCAGCCTAACTACTAGGAATCACAACTCTGTGACCAGTAGTCTACTACTAGGAACTCCGTTAAAAGATCAACAGCCCTTTTGGGACATGTCTAGAATCTATCATGTAAATCTGATCCAAATTCAAACCGAGAAAATAATGTATCTTGGGACCTTTCGGATGAAGGAAATAGAGTAGAAGAGATGTTTTCACAACCTACGGTAGCCAGCAGCCTAACTACTAGGAATCACAACTCTGTGACTAGTAGTCTACTACTAGGAACTCCGTTACAAGATCAACAGCTCTTTTCGGACATTTCTAGAATCTATCATGTAAATCTGATTCGAATTCAAACCGAGAAAAAATAATGTATCTTGGGACCTTTCGGATGAAGGGAATAGAGTAGAAGAGATGTTTTCAAAACCAACGGTAGCCAGCAACCTAACTACTAGGAATCACAACTCTGTGAACAGTAGTCTACTACTTGGAACTCTGTTAAAAGATCAACAGCTCTTTTGGGACATGTCTAGAATCTATCATGTAAATCTGATCCGAATTCAAACCGAGAAATCAATTATCTTGGGACATTTCGGATGAAGGGAATAGAGTAGAAGAGATGTTTTCACAACCTACGGTAGCCAGCAGCCTAACTACTAAGAATCACAACTCTGTGACCAGTAGTCTACAACTAGGAACTCCGTTACAAGATCAACAGCCCTTTTGGGACATGTCTAGAATCTATCATGTAAATCTGATCCGAATTCAAACCGAGAAATAATGTATCTTGGGTCCTTTCGGATGAAGGGAATAGAGTAGAAGAGATGTTTTCACAACCTACGGTAGCCAGCAGCCTAACTACTAGGAATCACAACTCTGTGACAAGTAGTCTACTACTAGGAACTCCGTTACAAGATCAACAGCCCTTTTGGGACATGTCTAGAATCTATCATGTAAATCTGATCCGAATTCAAACCGAGAAAATAATGTATCTTGGGACCTTTCGGATGAAGGAAATAGAGTAGAAGAGATGTTTTCACAACCTACGGTAGCCAGCAGCCTAACTACTAGGAATCACAACTCTGTGACTAGTAGTCTACTACTAGGAACTCCGTTACAAGATCAACAGCTCTTTTCGGACATGTCTAGAATCTATCATGTAAATCTGATTCGAATTCAAACCGAGAAAAATAATGTATCTTGGGACCTTTCGGATGAAGGGAATAGTGTAGAAGAGATGTTTTCACAACCAACGGTAGCCAGCAACCTAACTCCTAGGAATCACAACTCTGTGACCAGTAGTCTACTACTAGGATCTCCGTTAAAAGATCAACAGCTCTTTTGGGACATGTCTAGAATCTATCATGTAAATCTGATCCGAATTCAAACCGAGAAATCATGTATCTTGGGACATTTCGGATGAATGGAATAGAGTAGAAGAGATGTTTTCACAACCTACGGTAGCCAGCAGCCTAACTACTAGGAATCACAACTCTGTGACCAGTAGTCAACTACTAGGAACTCCGTTACAAAATCAACATATCTTTTGGGACATGTCTAGAATCTATCATGTAAATCTGATCCGAATTCAAACTGAGAAATCATGTATCTTGGGACATTTCGGATGAATGGAATAGAGTAGAAGAGATGTTTTCCCAACTTACAGTATCCAGCAGCCTAACTACTAGGAATCACAACTCTGTGACCAGTAGTCTACTACTAGGAACTCCGTTACAAGATCAACAGCTCTTTTGGGACATGTCTAGAATCTATCATGTAAATCTGATCCGAATTCAAACCGAGAAAAAATAATGTATCTTGGGACCTTTCGGATGAAGGGAATAGAGTAGAAGAGATGTTTTCAAAACCAACGGTAGCCAGCAACCTAACTACTAGGAATCACAACTCTGTGACCAGTAGTCTACTACTAGGAACCCCGTTACAAGATCAGTAGCTCTTTTGGGACATGTCTAGAATCTATCATGTAAATCTGATCCGAATTCAAACCGAGAAAATAATGTATCTTCGGACCTTTCGAATGAAGGGAATAGAGTAGAAGAGATGTTTTCACAACCAAGGGTAGCCAGCAACCTAACTACTAGGAATCACAACTCTGTGACCAGTAGTCTACTACTAGGATCTCCGTTAAAAGATCAACAGCTCTTTTGGGACATGCTTGACCGACCGGGTGACTTAAAATAAAGACGCGTCCCAAGCGTAGGACTCTCGACCGATGTAGCATAATATCCGGAAGTACCGGAGTCGAACCACAGAGACGGACGAACGTGTGCAGGACTCAAAGATGACGGGTTCACAGTTTATCTTGGCTCTTAGGTAGCCACCCCTTGTTCAATGAGATTGATTTACTAACTAAATTACGAAACTGAATTAATTAAATAAAGATTTAAAAAGGAGAGTACAGCCGTGGGAACTCAGCGTCCGCAACTAGTCTAACCAATGTTTACTCGGGCCACAATTATTCACTTTGTTGATTTTAGAATAAGAAAAAGGATCCCTAACAAATGCGCACCACCTGTCACTAGTATCCGTGCGCATTCGAATTCCGGCGATGCCTGGGTTTTGTTTGTTAGAAGAGTTTTCGTCTTCTAAAACTGCTTAAAGATTAAATTAATTCGATCCCGAGGTAAAAACATTAATTAAACTAGCCACGAGACGCCCTTGCCCCGTGGCCGCACTCTACATAACTACTCACTCATTATTGAAAGAGAAACAGAAGAAACCCTAAATTGAAACATGCTTCTATTATGCGAGATGAACAATAAACAAAAGATCTAAACCAAATAAAAACAAACGAACAACTTTTATTAAGAACAGAAATTAAATCGAGTTACCGGAGTGCGAGTAATGAACAAAACTTGAAGAACTCGAAGGAAAAAATACTCTGAATGAGAAGTAAATAATATTCGGAACCAAAAAGCTGCGTTCACTGTTTTGCATATCCCTTTTATAAGAGAAGTGCCGACTTAAAAGTTAAAACCCTTCTCCTACCTTTTAAATTCCTAGCCGTGGGCCACTTTCCTCCATGGCCCATCATTTAGTCAAACTAACTACCAACCATTGGGCCCACCATTTAAACATAAGTCCAAGACCAATTAAAAACCCTCGGTAGCGCTACATAGAAATAAGTGTAGCGCTCGCGAATGCTTATGACGTGTTGACCCCGTTGACCGATGCTTGGCCGTTGACCCCTTTAGCCTCTAGGTAGCGCTACACCAAAAATGGTGTAGCGCTCGCGATCTCTCTGTCCACTTCCTCGCGAATTCCACTTCAACACTTAGTCTCCACAGCCCTTCTCGCTCTCAAGCTCCATCACGGCCTTTCCGGATACCTCGCAATCCAAACTTGGCGCAAAAACCACCTTATTTCCTGCGAAACTAACAAAAATACAAAAACAAGACAAAGCACGACATCAAGCGGAAAATGGAATAAACTGCGCCTCTAACGCGCTAAAACGCCTTACTTAGGCGCTTATATCTGTGATATTGCGCGCCTATCACACCCCCCAACTTGAAAGTTGCTAGTCCCTAGCAACAAGAAGAATAAAACAAATAAATAAAAGGATAGATCTTTTAAACCCCCGGGCGGCCCCGGTAGGACGAGTGAAGTCTCGTGAGGGTTTTCAGCAGTGATTACCCACAAAACACAAAGGACTCGGACACTTCGACTGCAACTCAACCCAATCAATAACCTTTAACAACACTACAATGACTATCAGTCAAATCAAAGGCAAGATATTTCATCCATGGATAGTGTTAAACAAGTGAACTTTCGTACCAAACTTAGCATAAAAATTAATCCTCTCACCTACGATCGGATAGAGAATTTTCAAATGGCATGCGTGTATGAAAAACCACATAGAGAAATTTACCAACCTCGAGAACAGTTCACACACCGTTGATAGCCCAATATTTCTTAAGCGCACTCCTTCCCTTTTTGTATTTTTCCTCTTTCTATTTTTTTCCTTTTTTTTTCTTTTGTTTTTTTTTCCTCATGGTCGTACAATGCCGGATCTCTCGGGCTTTCTAGTCGACTCTTTAGCGAGCTTTGGGTCGGCTATCCCCAAGCCAAACGGCTTTAGAGCACCAGGTTTTAAGAGACCCCTACGGACTTAATTGCTCAAGTCAAAAAGGCTTTTGGTTGAGATCCAAGCTAACCACATTTAACGATACTTTCACAAAGTCTATCCATCTTTTGACGCAAACAACACGGTGGGAGCATACCCCGATTGTCCGGTTACTACTCAATGGACGCCCGGATAAGCATTAACAATTTAGCACACATAACTTATTCTCTTACTTTTAGAAGGAGTTCCACAAAAATCCCATCAAACAAGCTTATACCGAAATACCAAAAACATGTGAACCAAACTCTAGACCGGTAAATACTCATGTGGGGCACTGTGTGTGAGCATGTTTTCAAGTGACCAAACACTATCCAACTATAGATGATACCGGCTAACCAAGTGCTTCTTCAACATCATGTTCACGAGCTTAAGTCTATCCATAAAATTGTATCGAGACTCCGACTCGCACAACAAAACCTATAGTGCTAATTAGAAGCCATCAACCAAGAATAGTTACACCCAAGCATCCAAATTCCTTTGTTTTTTTTTTTGAAAAACATGTACGAAGTATACCCTTCCCCCAACTTAGAACATGCTATGTCCTCAGAGCATGAAGACAATAAGAAAATAAAGAACAAGAGAGAGAAATGGACCGACGGATGGCAGCCAACCATCATGACCCCGGCCGCTGTATGGGGAATTTTGCTGTCACCATTGCGTTTCGTCATCAGAACTGCTTTCAGAATCCGCTCCTTCGTACCTCATGAGGTCCACAGCTAGTCACACAGAGCCGCGCCAATGCTTTATCGGACTTACAACCGCCACACTTAGTGGCACCCCTGCTCGAGGCTCTTGAATGCCTCACTCACACCGGCGAAGAGGCCCAAACTACCAAGGCTGATGTGGTAGCATGCTCGTCCTGCAAAAGTCTTAAGAACCAACTACCTACTAGGCAACAAATGACATTAGTACCGCCCGCTAGTAGAAGCCGGGTCACAACAAGAAATAATAATGAAAATAAAAGAACACCACCAGACATTCACGCAGTCTCACGTGTCATACTTTTCTCCCCGTGTCAAGCAGATGAGCGAGAAACGGGTGGCTATACAAGACCACAAAGTCAAAAGCCCAAACGAAAAAAGAAAATCTTTTTGGTTTTTTTTTTGAATTTTTTGTTTTCAATTTTCTGATTTTTATTATTTTTGAGTTTAAGAGAGAGAGAGAGAGATCTTTCCAACGTAAAATCCGAAAGTTAATCAAATGCACAAAAGCAACTCCCAAGAATGTACCACTCCACTCTAAGCTTTGCACTAAAAATTGAATTCGGCCAGACCACAAGAAAAGATATTTCGAATAAAGCAATCGCCGAGTTTTGTTAAAAAATTTGAAAGCCTCAAAGTGCACGAGTGAAACCAAATTAATTTTCGAGCTGTGGACATAATTTGCGATAGAAGGAAGATAAACAAAATCGTAATCATCAACACCGAGAAAATCAATATGTTCCACTACCGTCGACTTCGACTCTTCTACCAAGACCTCCTCCGCCAAGTTTGGTTTCTCAACTAATTCCTCCTCAACAAAGCCTTGGTCCCCAAAAATAAGAGACTCACTCTCAAACCCATACTTCCTATCTTGCTCGTCCATTAAGGACTGCAAATAATCAATCTCAGCGTCCCACTCCTCAGCAGTGGGAGATTTTTCGATCGGACCATCATACGGAGGGCAGTGAGCTCCTCGTTCTCTAGACTCATAGGAGCGCAAAAGGAAAACGTAGGCAGCGCGGATCAACAGTGGGAGATACATAAGAGGGGGTTCGACCTTTACATTAGACTCAAGGGGGGAACATTGGGCAGTTAGCCCCGCGTTCGCTCCCAACTCAGAAGGTTCCACCAAACCATCATCAACCCCACCCTCAATGACAAGTGGGTCAACTTCCTCTTCTCTCTCGTCCCTAGCAGTAAACTCCTCATCCCTTCCAAATTCAGAGGACTGTGGTAAGACCAAGTCAACCTCCTCAACATTATTAACCAAACCTACTTCCTCTTCCCTAGGAGTAAACTCTTCACTCCCTCCAAACTCAGAGGAGCTTTCAGACCACGAATCAAAATCCTCCATAAAATGACGTGACTCAGTTACCTCTTCCTTTGGCAGGGAATTGGCACTGTTAGAATTTAAAGCACAATATTCATTTTTCGGAATCTGGGCCAAAAGATCATAAAACTGTAAAGCCTCAGCAGGTGGTTTGTCCCAAAAACCCCCGTCACTCATCACGTCCAGATATTGTTGACTCTTTTGAGAAAGTCCTCTGTAAAAATAACAAACTATTTCAGGATACTCATAGACATGATGTGTGACGTTTTTGAGAAAACCCTTGAACCTTTCCCAAAATTCACTAAAAGACTCATTCTCTTTTTCAGCAAATCTTCGAATTTCACTCTCTGCCAAATGACTCTTTAGGATAGCCATGCGAGTCTCATAGTCCCAAAAGGGTTCAGGAATTTGTGCTAATTGACTCGGAAAAATGTCTGAGTAATGCTCGTGATCCCAAGAGGACTCAAAGGTACCCGGTTGACTTGAAGGGATATTCTCATAACCCCAAGTAAAATTTTGTATTTGTGCAGATTGACTCGAAGGAATACCTACTTGGCTCTCAAAATTCCAATAGGGTTCGTTAATTTGTGCTAATTTACTCAACAGCATACTATGGTGTTGCTCTAACTCCACAGGGTTATCAAGAAGGCCCATCAGTTACTCAAGACACAAAATGACTCAACCTAGAAACAAAAAGATGCTAACAACAAAAGACACTTTTTTTTTTTATTGACTCAGATAAAAACACAAAGATACTAACCCGACCCTAGTTCTTTGAACACACGTTGCCGTCCCCGGCAACGGCGCCAAAAATGCTTGACCTGTCGGGTGGTTTAAAATAAAGACGCGTCCCAAGCGTAGGACTCTCGACCGATGTAGCATAATATCCGGAAGTACCGGAGTCGAACCATAGAGACGGACGAACGTGTGCAGGACTCAAAGATGACGGGTTCACAGTTTATCTTGGCTCTTAGGTAGCCACCCCTTGTTCAATGAGATTGATTTACTAACTAAATTACGAAACTGAATTAATTAAATAAAGATTTAAAAAGGAGAGTACAGCCGTGGGAACTCAGCGTCCGCAACTAGTCTAACCAATGTTTACTCGGGCCACAATTATTCACTTTGTTGATTTTAGAATAAGAAAAAGGATCCCTAACAAATGCGCACCACCTGTCACCAGTATCCGTGCGCATTCGAATTCCGGCGATGCCTGGGTTTTGTTTGTTAGAAGAGTTTTCGTCTTCTAAAACTGCTTAAAGATTAAATTAATTCGATCTCGAGGTAAAAACATTAATTAAACTAGCCACGAGACGCCCTTGCCCCGTGGCCGCACTCTACATAACTACTCACTCATTATTGAAAGAGAAACAGAAGAAACCCTAAATTGAAACATGCTTCTATTATGCGAGATGAACAATAAACAAAAGATCTAAACCAAATAAAAACAAACGAACAACTTTTATTAAGAACATAAATTAAATCGAGTTACCGGAGTGCGAGTAATGAACAAAACTTGAAGAACTCGAAGGAAAAAATACTCTGAATGAGAAGTAAATAATATTCGGAACCAAAAAGCTGCGTTCACTGTTTTGCATATCCCTTTTATAAGAGAAGTGCCGACTTAAAAGTTAAAACCCTTCTCCTACCTTTTAAATTCCCAGCCGTGGGCCACTTTCCTCCATAGCCCATCATTTAGTCAAACTAACTACCAACCATTGGGCCCACCATTTAAACATAAGTCCAAGACCAATTAAAAACCCTCGGTAGCGCTACATAGAAATAGGTGTAGCGCTCGCGAATGCTTATGACGTGTTGACCCCGTTGACCGATGCTTGGCCGTTGACCCCTTTAGCCTCTAGGTAGCGCTACACCAAAAATGGTGTAGCGCTCGCGATCTCTCTGTCCACTTCCTCGCGAATTCCACTTCAACACTTAGTCTCCACAGCCCTTCTCGCTCTCAAGCTCCATCACGGCCTTTCCGGATACCTCGCAATCCAAACTTGGCGCAAAAACCACCTTATTTCCTGCGAAACTAACAAAAATACAAAAACAAAACAAAGCACGACATCAAGCGGAAAATGGAATAAACTGCGCCTCTAACGCGCTAAAACGCCCTACTTAGGCACTTATATCTGTGATATTGCGCGCCTATCAGGACATGTCTAGAATCTATCATGTAAATCTGATCCGAATTCAAACCGAGAAATCATGTATCTTGGGACATTTCGGATGAATGGAATATAGTAGAAGAGATGTTTTCACAACCTACGGTAGCCAGCAGCCTAACTACTAGGAACTCCGTTAAAAGATCAACAGCACTTTTGGGACATGTCTAGAATCTATCATTCAAATCTGATCCGAATTCAAACCGAGAAATCATGTATCTTGGGACCTTTCGGATGAAGGGAATAGAGTAGAAGAGATGTTTTCAAAACCAACGGTAGCCAGCAACCTAACTACTAGGAATCACAACTCTGTGACCAGTAGTCTACTACTAGGAACTCCGTTAAAAGATCAACAGCTCTTTTGGGACATGTCTAGAATCTATCATGTAAATCTGATCCGAATTCAAACCGAGAAATCAATTATCTTGGGACATTTCGGATAAATGGAATAGAGTAGAAGAGATGTTTTCACAACCTACGGTAGCCAGCAGCCTAACTACTAGGAATCACAACTCTGTGACCAGTAGTCTACTGTTAGGAATTCCGTTACAAGATCAACAGCCCTTTTGGGACATGTCTAGAATCTATCATGTAAATCTGATCCGAATTCAAACCGAGAAATAATGTATCTTGGGACCTTTCGGATGAAGGGAATAGATTAGAAGAGATGTTTTCACAACCTACGGTAGCCAGCAACCTAACTACTAGGAATCACAACTCTGTGACCAGTAGTCTACTAGTAGGAATTCCGTTACTAGATCAACAGCCCTTTTGGGACATGTCTAGAATCTATCATGTAAATCTGATCCGAATTCAAACCGAGAAATAATGTATCTTGGGACCTTTCGGATGAAGGAAATAGAGTAGAAGAGATGTTTTCACAACCTACGGTAGCCAGCAGCCTAACTACTAGGAATCACAACTCTGTGACCAGAAGTCTACTACTAGGAACTCCGTTACAAGATCAACAGCTCTTTTGGGAAATGTCTAGAATCTATCATGAAAATCTGATCCGAATTCAAACCTAGAAAATAATGTATCTTGGGACCTTTCAGATGAAGGGAATAGAGTAGAAGAGATGTTTTCACAACCTACGGTAGCCAGCAGCCTAAGTACTAGGAATCACAACTCTGTGACCAGTAGTCTACTTCTGGGAACTCCGTTACAAGATCAACAACCCTTTTGGGACATGTCTAGAATCTATCATGTAAATCTGTTCCGAGTCCAAACCTAGAAAACATGTATCTTTGGACCTCTCCGATGAAGGGAATAGAGTAGAAGATATATACTTTCACACCCTACGGTAGCCAGCAGCCTAACTACTAGGAATCATAACTCTGTGACCAATAGTCTACTACTAGGAACTCCGTTACAAGATCAACAGCCCTTTTGGGAAATGTCTAGAATCTATCATGTAAATCTGATCCGAATTTAAACCGAGAAAATAATGTATCTTGGGACCTTTCAGATGAAGGGATTAGAGTAGAAGAGATGTTTTCACAACCTACGGTAGCCAGCAGCCTAACTACTAGGAATCACAACTCTGTGACCAGTAGTCTACTACTAGGAACTCCGTTACAAGATCAACAGCTCTTTTGGGACATGTCTAGAATCTATCATGTAATTCTGTTCCGAATTCAAACCGAGAAATAATGTATCTTGGGACCTTTCGGATGAAGGGAATAGAGTAGAAGAGATGTTTTCACAACCTACGGTAGCCAGCAACCTAACTACTAGGAATCACAACTCTGTGACCAGTAGTCTACTTCTAGAAACTACGTTAAAAGATCAACAGCTCTTTTGGGACATGTCTAGAATCTATCATTCAAATCTGATCCGAATTCAAACCGAGAAATCATGTATCTTGGGACCTTTCGGATGCAAGGAATAGAGTAGAAGAGACGTTTTCACAACCTACGGTAGCCAGCAGCCTAACTACTAGGAATCACAACTCTGTGACCAGTTGTCTACTACTAGGAACTCCGTTACAAGATCAGCAGCTCTTTTGGGACATGTCTAGAATCTATCATGTAAATCTGATCCGAATTCAAACCGAGAAAATAATGTATCTTCGGACCTTTCGGATGAAGGGAATAGAGTAGAAGAGATGTTTTCACAACCTATGGTAGCCAGCAACCTAACTACTAGGAATCACAACTCTGTGACCAGTAGTCAACTTCTAGAAACTCCGTTAAAAGATCAACAGCTCTTTTGGGACATGTCTAGAATCTATCATTCAAATCTGATCCAAATTCAAACCGAGAAATCATGTATCTTGGGACCTTTCGGATGCAAGGAATAGAGTAGAAGAGACATTTTCACAACCTACGGTAGCCAGCAGCCTAACTACTAGGAATCACAACTCTGTGACCAGTAGTCTACTACTAGGAACTCCGTTACAAGATCAGTAGCTCTTTTGGGACATGTCTAGAATCTATCATGTAAATCTGTTCCGAATTCAAACCGAGAAATAATGTATCTTGGGACCTTTCGGATGAAGGGAATAGAGTAGAAGAGATGTTTTCACAACCTACGGTAGCCAGCAACCTAACTACTAGGAATCACAACTCTGTGACCAGTAATCTACTTCTAGAAACTCCGTTAAAAGATCAACAGCTCTTTTGGGACATGTCTAGAATCTATCATTCAAATTTGATCCGAATTCAAACCGAGAAATCATGTATCTTAGGACCTTTCGGATGAAAGGAATAGAGTAGAAGAGACGTTTTCACAACCTACGGTAGCCAGCAGCCTAACTACTAGGAATCACAACTCTGTGACCAGTAGTCTACAACTAGGAACTTCGTTACAAGATAAACAGCTCTTTTGGGACAAGTCTAGAATCTATCATGTAAATCTGATCCGAATTCAAACCGAGAAATAATGTATCTTGGGACCTTTCGGATGAAGGGAATAGAGTAGAAGAGATGTTTTCACAACCTACGGTAGCCAGTAGCCTAACTACTAGGAATCACAACTCTGTGACCAGTAGTCTACTACAAGGAACTCCGTTACAAGATCAACAGCTCTTTTGGGAAATGTCTAGAATCTTTCATGAAAATCTGATCCGAATTCAAACCGAGAAAATAATGTATCTTGGGACCTTTCGGATGAAGGGAATAGAGTAGAAGAGATGTTTTCACAACCTACGGTAGCCAGCAGCCAAACTTCTAGGAATCACAACTCTATGACCAGTAGTGTACTACTAGGAACTCCGTTACAAGATCAACAGCTCATTTGGGACATGTCTAGAATTTATCATGTAAATCTGTTCCGAATTAAAACCGAGAAATAATGTATCTTGGGACCTTTCGGATGAAGGGAATAGAGTAGAAGAGGTGTTTTCACAATATACGGTAGCCAGCAGCCTAACTACTAGGAATCACAACTCTGTGACCAGCAGTCTACTACTAGGAACTCCGTTAAAAGATCAACAGCTCTTTTGGGAGATGTCTTGAATCTATCATTCAAATCTGATCCGAATTCAAACCGAGAAATCATGTATCTTGGGTCCTTTCGGATGAAGGGAATAGAGTAGAAGAGATGTTTTCACAACCTACGGTAGCCAGCAGCCTAACTACTAGGAATCACAACTCTGTGACCAGTAGTCTACTTCTGGGAACTCCGTTACAAGATCAACAGCCCTTTTGGGACATGTCTAGAATCTATAATGTAAATCTGTTCCGAGTCCAAACCTAGAAAACATGTATCTTTGGACCTCTCCGATGAAGGGAATAGAGTAGAAGATATAAACTTTCACACCCTACGGTAGCCAGCAGCCTAACTACTAGGAATCACAACTCTATGACCAATAGTCTACTACTAGGAACTCCGTTACAAGATCAACAGCTCTTTCGGGACATGTATAGAATCTATCATGTAAATCTATTCCGAATTCATACCTAGAAATAATGTATCTTGGGACCTTACGGATGAAGGGAATAGAGTAGAAGAGATGTTTTCACAACCTACGGTAGCCAGCAACCTAACTACTAGGAATCACAACTCTGTGACCAGTAGTCTAATTCTAGAAACTCCGTTAAAAGATCAACAGCTCTTTTGGGACATGTCTAGAATCTATCATTCAAATCTGATCCGAATTCAAACCGAGAAATCATGTATCATGGGACCTTTCGGATGCAAAGAATAGAGTAGAAGAGACGTTTTCACAACCTACAGTAGCCAGCAGCCAAACTACTAGGAATCACAACTCTGTGACCAGTAGTCTACTACTAGGAACTCCGTTACAAGATCAGTAGCTCTCTTGGGACATGTCTAGAATCTATCATGTAAATCTGATCCGAATTCAAACCGAGAAAATAATGTATCTTCGGACCTTTCGGATGAAGGTAATAGAGTAGAAGAGATGTTTTCACAACCTACGGTAGCCAGCAACCTAACTACTAGGAATCACAACTCTGTGACCAGTTGTCTACTACTAGGAACTCCGTTACAAGATCAACAGCTCTTTTGGGACATGTCGAGAATATATCATGTAAATCTGTTCCGAATTCAAACCGAGAAATAATGTATCTTGGGACCTTTCGGATGAAGGGAATAGAGTAGAAGAGATGTTTTCACAACCTACGGTAGCCAGCAACCTAACTACTAGGAATTACAACTCTGTGACCAGTAGTCTACTTCTAGAAACTCCGTTAAAAGATCAACAGCTCTTTTGGGACATGTCTAGAAATCTATCATTCAAATCTGATCCGAATTCAAACCGAGAAATCAGGTATCTTGGGACCTTTCGGATGAAAGGAATAGAGTAGAAGAGACGTTTTCACAACCTACGGTAGCCGGCAGCCTAACTACTAGGAATCACAACTCTGTGACCAGTAGTCTACTACTAGGAACTCCGTTACAAGATCAGCAGCTCTTTTGGAAAATGTCTAGAATCTATCATGTAAATCTGATCCGAATTCAAACCGAGAAATAATGTATCTTGGGTGCTTTCGGATGAAGGAAATAGAGTAGAAGAGATGTTTTCACAACCTACGGTAGCCAGCAGCCTAACTACTAGGAATCACAACTCTGTGACCAGTAGTCTACTACTAGGAACTCCGTTAAAAGATCAACAGCTCTTTTGGGACATGTCGAGAATATATCATGTAAATCTGTTCCGAATTCAAACCGAGAAATAATGTATCTTGGGTCCTTTCGGATGAAGGGAATAGAGTAGAAGAGATCTTTTCACAACCTACGGTAGCCAGCAGCCTAACTACTAGGAATCACAACTCTGTGACCAGTAGTCTACTACTAGTAATTCCGTTACAAGATCAACAGCCCTTTTGGGACATGTCTAGAATCTATCATGTAAATATGATCCGAATTCAAACCGAGAAAATAATGTATCTTGGGACCTTTCGGATGAAGGGAATAGAGTAGAAGAGATGTTTTCACAACCTACGGTAGCCAGCAGCCAAACTTCTAGGAATCACAACTCTATGACCAGTAGTGTACTACTAGGAACTCCGTTACAAGATCAACAGCTCATTTGGGACATGTCTAGAATTTATCATGTAAATCTGTTCCGAATTAAAACCGAGAAATAATGTATCTTGGGACCTTTCGGATGAAGGGAATAGAGTAGAAGAGGTGTTTTCACAATATACGGTAGCCAGCAGCCTAACTACTAGGAATCACAACTCTGTGACCAGCAGTCTACTACTAGGAACTCCGTTAAAAGATCAACAGCTCTTTTGGGAGATGTCTTGAATCTATCATTCAAATCTGATCCGAATTCAAACCGAGAAATCATGTATCTTGGGTCCTTTCGGATGAAGGGAATAGAGTAGAAGAGATGTTTTCACAACCTACGGTAGCCAGCAGCCTAACTACTAGGAATCACAACTCTGTGACCAGTAGTCTACTTCTGGGAACTCCGTTACAAGATCAACAGCCCTTTTGGGACATGTCTAGAATCTATAATGTAAATCTGTTCCGAGTCCAAACCTAGAAAACATGTATCTTTGGACCTCTCCGATGAAGGGAATAGAGTAGAAGATATATACTTTCACACCCTACGGTAGCCAGCAGCCTAACTACTAGGAATCACAACTCTATGACCAATAGTCTACTACTAG
Source organism: Rhododendron henanense subsp. lingbaoense (assembly GCA_020567845.1). Taxonomy (NCBI): domain Eukaryota; kingdom Viridiplantae; phylum Streptophyta; class Magnoliopsida; order Ericales; family Ericaceae; genus Rhododendron; species Rhododendron henanense. Next base: position 38,856,634 of record CM036312.1, read on the forward strand.
GAACTCCGTTACAAGATCAACAGCTCTTTCGGGACATGTATAGAATCTATCATGTAAATCTATTCCGAATTCATACCGAGAAATAATGTATCTTGGAACCTTACGGATGAAGGGAATAGAGTAGAAGAGATGTTTTCACAACCTACGGTAGCCAGCAACCTAACTACTAGGAATCACAACTCTGTGACCAGTAGTCTAATTCTAGAAACTCCGTTAAAAGATCAACAGCTCTTTTGGGACATGTCTAGAATCTATCATTCAAATCTGATCCGAATTCAAACCGAGAAATCATGTATCATGGGACCTTTCGGATGCAAAGAATAGAGTAGAAGAGACGTTTTCACAACCTACAGTAGCCAGCAGCCAAACTACTAGGAATCACAACTCTGTGACCAGTAGTCTACTACTAGGAACTCCGTTACAAGATCAGTAGCTCTCTTGGGACATGTCTAGAATCTATCATGTAAATCTGATCCGAATTCAAACCGAGAAAATAATGTATCTTCGGACCTTTCGGATGAAGGTAATAGAGTAGAAGAGATGTTTTCACAACCTACGGTAGCCAGCAACCTAACTACTAGGAATCACAACTCTGTGACCAGTTGTCTACTACTAGGAACTCCGTTACAAGATCAACAGCTCTTTTGGGACATGTCGAGAATATATCATGTAAATCTGTTCCGAATTCAAACCGAGAAATAATGTATCTTGGGACCTTTCGGATGAAGGGAATAGAGTAGAAGAGATGTTTTCACAACCTACGGTAGCCAGCAACCTAACTACTAGGAATTACAACTCTGTGACCAGTAGTCTACTTCTAGAAACTCCGTTAAAAGATCAACAGCTCTTTTGGGACATGTCTAGAAATCTATCATTCAAATCTGATCCGAATTCAAACCGAGAAATCAGGTATCTTGGGACCTTTCGGATGAAAGGAATAGAGTAGAAGAGACGTTTTCACAACCTACGGTAGCCGGCAGCCTAACTACTAGGAATCACAACTCTGTGACCAGTAGTCTACTACTAGGAACTCCGTTACAAGATCAGCAGCTCTTTTGGAAAATGTCTAGAATCTATCATGTAAATCTGATCCGAATTCAAACCGAGAAATAATGTATCTTGGGTGCTTTCGGATGAAGGAAATAGAGTAGAAGAGATGTTTTCACAACCTACGGTAGCCAGCAGCCTAACTACTAGGAATCACAACTCTGTGACCAGTAGTCTACTACTAGGAACTCCGTTAAAAGATCAACAGCTCTTTTGGGACATGTCGAGAATATATCATGTAAATCTGTTCCGAATTCAAACCGAGAAATAATGTATCTTGGGTCCTTTCGGATGAAGGGAATAGAGTAGAAGAGATCTTTTCACAACCTACGGTAGCCAGCAGCCTAACTACTAGGAATCACAACTCTGTGACCAGTAGTCTACTACTAGTAATTCCGTTACAAGATCAACAGCCCTTTTGGGACATGTCTAGAATCTATCATGTAAATATGATCCGAATTCAAACCGAGAAATAATGTATCTTGGGACCTTTCGGATGAAGGGAATAGAGTAGAAGAGATGTTTTCACAACCTACGGTAGCCAGCAGCCTAACTACTAGGAATCACAACTCTGTGACCAGTAGACTACTACTAGGAACTCCGTTAAAAGATCAACAGCTCTTTTGGGACATGTCTTGAATCTATCATTCAAATTTGATCCGAATTCAAACCGAGAAATCATGTATCTTGGGACCTTTCGGATGAAAGGAATAGAGTAGAAGAGACGTTTTCACAACCTACGGTAGCCAGCAGCCTAACTACTAGGAATCACAACTCTGTGACCAGTAGTCTACTACTAGGAACTCCGTTACAAGATCAGCAGCTCTTTTGGGACATGTCTAGAATCTATCATGTAAATCTGATCCGAATTCAAACCGAGAAATAATGTATCTTGGGTCCTTTCGGATGAAGGGAATAGAGTAGAAGAGATGTTTTCACAACCTACGGTAGCCAGCAGCCTAACTACTAGGAATCACAACTCTGTGACCAGTAGTCTACTTCTAGGAACTCCGTTACAAGATCAACAGCCCTTTTGGGACATGTCTAGAATCTATCATGTAAATCTATTCCGAGTCCAAACCAAGAAAATATGTATCTTTGGACCTCTCCGATGAAGGGAATAGAGTAGAAGATATATATACTTTCACACCCTACGGTAGCCAGCAGCCTGACTACTAGGAATCACAACTCTGTGATCAGTAGTCTACTACTAGGAACTCCGTTAAAAGATCAACAGCTCTTTTGGGACATGTCTAGAATTCATCATTCAAATCTGATCCGAATTCAAACCGAGAAATCATGTATCTTGGACCTTTCGGATGAAAGGAATAGAGTAGAAGAGACGTTTTCACAACCTACGGTAGCCAGTAGCCTAACTACTAGGAATCACAACTCTGTGACCAGTAGTCTACTACTAGGAACTCCGTTACAAGATCAGCAGCTCTTTTGGGACATGTCTAGAATCTATCATGTAAATCTGATCCGAATTCAAACCGAGAAATAATGTATCTTGGGTCCTTTCGGATGAAGGGAATAGAGTAGAAGAGATCTTTTCACAACCTACGGTAGCCAGCAGCCTAACTACTAGGAATCACAACTCTGTGACCAGTAGTCTACTACTAGTAATTCCGTTACAAGATCAACAGCCCTTTTGGGACATGTCTAGAATCTATCATGTAAATATGATCCGAATTCAAACCGAGAAATAATGTATCTTGGGACCTTTCGGATGAAGGGAATAGAGTAGAAGAGATGTTTTCACAACCTACGGTAGCCAGCAGCCTAACTACTAGGAATCACAACTCTGTGACCAGTAGACTACTACTAGGAACTCCGTTAAAAGATCAACAGCTCTTTTGGGACATGTCTTGAATCTATCATTCAAATTTGATCCGAATTCAAACCTGTAGACACCCCAATTTGAACTTGTCAAAGTTCCTTAATTTGTGCCCTCGAGGCTCCCCGATGATGAAATAGGGTCAAAACGGGCCTTGGCAAACTTGGACGATACTTCTTGGACTTTTTCAAAATCACAACATTCCTTTTTTCTCGACACCCTGAGGGTAAAATTGGCACACATTTTAGCATATAAAATATATTTGAATGAAACCAATTGGGTTAGAAAGAGGACTTAACGAGCTTTCCAACGCTTCGAAAAACACCCAAAACCGAGTTCGGGAGTGTCCGTGGCGCCCTTCTGAAGTTGGGCTGCCACTCCCAAGCGCTCGGGACCACTCTAGAGCGCTCGGGAGTGACACTCTCAAGCGCTTGGGAGTGCTGACTGACCAATGCATGTCGAGCTTGGCCTTTGACCACCGCTTTTCAGGGTTTTCTGACCCATTCAGCGTTCAACCTGGTCCTGCCTGATTATTCAGATGGGGCAGGAATATAATCATGCCATTTTTCCCCCCAAAGTTATTTTCCATTTCATTTTCATTTTATTTTCAAATTTCAAACACATTTTCTCCTTGCCTATAAATACCCCCCCTTTTCTACCTTCTAAGAGGACCACGAAAATTGCTCCTTCTCTCTCCCCCATTTGCAGAAAACCCTGTTTCAAACACCCTCAAATATTTTCAACTCAAAACATTTTTCAACTTTCATTTTCAAGCAATTTTCAAGAAAAATCCAAACATCACAAAAGCATTTGAAGTCTTAGACTTCATCTTTTCTACTGTTTTTCAGTCCTTACTCAAGCTACCACATCCATCCAAGAAGTATTGTTCAAGCACAAAAGGTATAAAATTTCATTTTTGTACCTAAAGCCACTGTTTTTCCCTGTCTGAGGGAGATCAGTGGCTCATACCAGTTCTTCATACTGGTTGTGAGCCACCTGATCTTGGTTTAACAACAAGAGCAAGAGGCTACAAAGGTTTTTTTCAGTCCACTGGCCTCACTCTCGAGCGCTCGGGACCATTCAGGAGCGCTCGGGAGTGTTTACATGCCATTACAGTTCACTACTTCTTGTGTTTTGCCATTCTTCTGATCTTTCAAATGCAGGGATGTACCCATTTGTTCTCAAAAGTATATATCTGTTGTTGTTAAGGCAGGGATGCATGATCTGGAAGATTGAGGGCCCATCTCAGTCTTTCAAATCCTCCGCTGAGCCAGTAGTACACTTAATAGCATTTCAGTTTACATCTTGGTATTCTATTTTGCTGGCAGTAACGAAATTTGCAGGTTTGGGATTCTAGCACTCCCGAGCGCTCTGGACCATTCCCGAGCGCTCGAGAGTGAGTCCAGTGACAGTGCTTCATTTTGTAATAACTTGTACACCATGCATGGCCATTTCATTACCTCCACTACACATGCACATGAATACACTGCTTATTTGATGTACCTGTGGATAATTGCTAGCTGTTAATGAAACAAAATCCCTTTTAAAAATCCCGCAAACGTGTAGTAGAGACCGATCTCGAATCGGGCGAGGGGGGTGCCGTAAAACCCTTCCCCCCTCGTAACATGGCTTCCGGACCCTCAAAACGATCTCTGGTTTTCAATTTCAAATCAATCAATTGTTTCCAAACAAAACGGTTTCTCGGGTGACATACCACAAATCCGGGTGGCGACTCTTTCAACTCTTCAAACCATATTTTTCTTCAAAACGGGAAAAATAATATTTTTCGGGCAGGTAGCCCACAAAACCGAGAAATCATGTATCTTGGGACCTTTCGGATGAAAGGAATAGAGTAGAAGAGACGTTTTCACAACCTACGGTAGCCAGCAGCCTAACTACTAGGAATCACAACTCTGTGACCAGTAGTCTACTACTAGGAACTCCGTTACAAGATCAGCAGCTCTTTTGGGACATGTATAGAATCTATCATGTAAATCTGATCCGAATTCAAATCGAGAAATAATGTATCTTGGGTCCTTTCGGATGAAGGGAATAGAGTAGAAGAGATGTTTTCACAACCTACGGTAGCCAGCAGCCTAACTACTAGGAATCACAACTCTGTGACCAGTAGTCTACTTCTAGGAACTCCGTTACAAGATCAACAGCCATTTTGGGACTTGTCTAGAATCTATCATGTAAATCTGTTCCGAGTCCAAACCTAGAAAACATGTATCTTTGGACCTCTCCGATGAAGGGAATAGAGTAGAAGAGATGTTTTCACAACCTACGGTAGCCTGCAGCCTAACTACTAGGAATCACAACTCTGTGACCAGTAGTCTACTACTAGGAACTCCGTTACAAGATCAACAGCTATTTTGGGACATGTCGAGAATATATCATGTAAATCTGTTCCGAATTCAAACCGAGAAATAATGTATCTTGGGACCTTTCGGATGAAGGGATTAGAGTAGAAGAGATATTTTCACAACCTACGGTAGCCAGCTACCTAACTACTAGGAATCACAACTCTGTGACCAGTAGTCTACTACTAGGAACTCCGTTAAAAGATCAACAGCTCTTTTGGGAGATGTCTTGAATCTATCATTCAAATCTGATCCGAATTCAAACCGAGAAATCATGTATCTTGGGTCCTTTCGGATGAAGGGAATAGAGTAGAAGAGATGTTTTCACAACCTACGGTAGCCAGCAGCCTAACTACTAGGAATCACAACTCTGTGACCAGTAGTCTACTTCTGGGAACTCCGTTACAAGATCAACAGCCCTTTTGGGACATGTCTAGAATCTATCATGTAAATCTGTTCCGAGTCCAAACCTAGAAAACATGTATCTTTGGACCTCTCCGATGAAGGGAATAGAGTAGAAGATATATACTTTCACACCCTACGGTAGCCAGCAGCCTAACTACTAGGAATCACAACTCTGTGACCAATAGTCTACTACTAGGAACTCCGTTACAAGATCAACAGCCCTTTTGGGAAATGTCTAAAATCTATCATGTAAATCTGATCCGAATTCAAACCGAGAAAATAATGTATCTTGGGACCTTTCAGATGAAGGGAATAGAGTAGAAGAGATGTTTTCACAACCTACGGTAGCCAGCAGCCTAACTACTAGGAATCACAACTCTGTGACCAGTAGTCTACTACTAGGAACTCCGTTACAAGATCAACAGCTCTTTTGGGACATGTATAGAATCTATCATGTAAATCTATTCCGAATTCATACCGAGAAATAATGTATCTTGGGACCTTACGGATGAAGGGAATAGAGTAGAAGAGATGTTTTCACAACCTACGGTAGCCAGCAACCTAACTACTAGGAATCACAACTCTGTGACCAGTAGTCTAATTCTAGAAACTCCGTTAAAAGATCAACAGCTCTTTTGGGACATGTCTAGAATCTATCATTCAAATCTGATCCGAATTCAAACCGAGAAATAATGTATCTTGGGTCCTTTCGGATGAAGGGAATAGAGTAGAAGAGATGTTTTCACAACCTACGGTAGCCAGCAGCCTAACTACTAGGAATCACAACTCTGTGACCAGTTGTCTACTATTAGGAACTCCGTTACAAGATCAACAGCTCTTTTGGGACATGTCGAGAATATATCATGTAAATCTGTTCCGAATTCAAACCGAGAAATAATGTATCTTGGGACCTTTCGGATGAAGGGATTAGAGTAGAAGAGATGTTTTCACAACCTACGGTAGCCGGCAGCCTAACTACTAGGAATCACAACTCTGTGACCAGTAGTCTATTACTAGGAACTCCGTTACAAGATCAGCACCTCTTTTGGAAAATGTCTAGAATCTATCATGTAAATCTGATCCGAATTCAAACCGAGAAATAATGTATCTTGGGTGCTTTCGGATGAAGGAAATAGAGTAGAAGAGATGTTTTCACAACCTACGGTAGCCAGCAGCCTAACTACTAGGAATCACAACTCTGTGACCAGTAGTCTACTACTAGGAACTCCGTTAAAAGATCAACAGCTCTTTTGGGACATGTCGAGAATATATCATGTAAATCTGTTCCGAATTCAAACCGAAAATAATGTATCTTGGGTCCTTTCGGATGAAGGGAATAGAGTAGAAGAGAAGTTTTCACAACCTACGGTAGCCAGCAGCCTAACTACTAGGAATCACAACTCTGTGACCAGTAGTCTACTACTAGGAACTCCGTTACAAGATCAACAGCTCTTTTGGGACATGTATAGAATCTATCATGTAAATCTATTCCGAATTCATACCGAGAAATAATGTATCTTGGGACCTTACGGATGAAGGGAATAGAGTAGAAGAGATGTTTTCACAACCTACGGTAGCCAGCAACCTAACTACTAGGAATCACAACTCTGTGACCAGTAGTCTAATTCTAGAAACTCCGTTAAAAGATCAACAGCTCTTTTGGGACATGTCTAGAATCTATCATTCAAATCTGATCCGAATTCAAACCGAGAAATAATGTATCTTGGGTCCTTTCGGATGAAGGGAATAGAGTAGAAGAGATGTTTTCACAACCTACGGTAGCCAGCAGCCTAACTACTAGGAATCACAACTCTGTGACCAGTTGTCTACTACTAGGAACTCCGTTACAAGATCAACAGCTCTTTTGGAACATGTCGAGAATATATCATGTAAATCTGTTCCGAATTCAAACCGAGAAATAATGTATCTTGGGACCTTTCGGATGAAGGGAATAGAGTAGAAGAGATGTTTTCACAACCTACGGTAGCCGACAGCCTAACTACTAGGAATCACAACTCTGTGACCAGTAGTCTACTACTAGGAACTCCGTTACAAGATCAGCACCTCTTTTGGAAAATGTCTAGAATCTATCATGTAAATCTGATCCGAATTCAAACCGAGAAATAATGTATCTTGGGTGCTTTCGGATGAAGGAAATAGAGTAAAGAGATGTTTTCACAACCTACGGTAGCCAGCAGCCTAACTACTAGGAATCACAACTCTGTGACCAGTAGTCTACTACTTGGAACTCCGTTAAAAGATCAACAGCTCTTTTGGGACATGTCGAGAATATATCATGTAAATCTGTTCCGAATTCAAACCGAGAAATAATGTATCTTGGGTCCTTTCGGATGAAGGGAATAGAGTAGAAGAGATGTTTTCACAACCTACGGTAGCCAGCAGCCTAACTACTAGGAATCACAACTCTGTGACCAGTAGTCTACTACTAGGAATTCCGTTACAAGATCAACAGCCCTTTTGGGACATGTCTAGAATCTATCATGTAAATCTGATCCGAATTCAAACCGAGAAATAATGTATCTTGGGACCTTTCGGATGAAGGGAATAGAGTAGAAGAGATGTTTTCACAACCAACGGTAGCCAGCAGCCTAACTACTAGGAATCACAACTCTGTGACCAGTAGTCTACTACTAGGAACTCCGTTAAAAGAGCAACAGCTCTTTTGGGACATGTCTTGAATCTATCATGTAAATCTGATCCGAATTCAAACCGAGAAAATAATGTATCTTGGGACCTTTCGGATGAAGGGAATAGAGTAGAAGAGACGTTTTCACAACCTACGGTAGCCAGCAGCCTAACTACTAGGAATCACAACTCTGTGACCAGTAGTCTACTACTAGGAACTCCGTTACAAGATAAACAGCTCTTTTGGGACAAGTCTTGAATCTATCATGTAAATCTGATCCGAATTCAAACCGAGAAATAATTTATCTTGGGTCCTTTCGGATGAAGGGAATGGAGTAGAAGAGATGTTTTCACAACCTACGGTAGCCAGCAGCCTAACTACTAGGAATCATAACTCTGTGACCAGTAGTCTACTTCTAGGAACTCCGTTACAAGATCAACAGCCTTTTCGGGACATGTCTAGAATCTATCATGTAAATCTCTTCCGAGTCCAAACCTAGAAAATATGTATTTTTGAACCTCTCCGATGAAGGGAATAGAGTAGAAGATATATACTTTCACACCCTACGGTAGCCAGCAGCCTAACTACTAGGAATCACAACTCTGTGACCAATAGTCTACTACTAGGAACTCCGTTACAAGATCAACAGCCCTTTTGGGAAATGTCTAGAATCTATCATGTAAATCTGATCCGAATTCAAACTAAGAAAATAATGTATCTTGGGACCTTTCGGATGAAGGGAATAGAGTAGAAGAGACGTTTTCACAACTTACGGTAGCCAGCAGCCTAACTACTAGGAATCACAACTCTGTGACCAGTAGTCTACTACTAGGAACTCCGTTAAAAGATCAACAGCTCTTTTGGGACATGTCTAGAACCTATCATGTAAATCTGATCCGAATTCAAACCGAGAAGTCATGTATCTTGGGACATTTCGGATGAATGGAATAGAGTAGAAGAGATGTTTTCACAACCTCCGGTAGCCAGCAGCCTAACTACTAGGAATCACAACTCTGTGACCAGTAGTCTACTACTAGGAACTGCGTTACAAAATCAACAGCTCTTTTGGGACATGTCTAGAATCTATCATGTAAATCTGATCCGAATTCAAACCGAGAAAAAATACTGTATCTTGGGACCTTTCGGATGAAGGGAATAGAGTAGAAGTGATGTTTTCACAACCAACGGTAGCCAGCAACCTAACTACTAGGAATCACAACTCTGTGACCAGTAGTCTACTACTAGGAACTCCGTTACAAGATCAACAGCTCTTTTGGGACATGTCTAGAATCTATCATGTAAATCTGATCCGAATTCAAACCGAGAAATAATGTATCTTGGGTCCTTTCGGATGAAGGGAATAGAGTAGAAGAGATGTTTTCACAACCTACGGTAGCCAGCAGCCTAACTACTAGGAATCTCAACTCTGTGACCAATAGTCTACTACTAGGAACTACGTTACAAGATCAACAGCCCTTTTGGGAAATGTCTAGAATCTATCATGTAAATCTGATCCGAATTCAAACCGAGAAAATAATGTATCTTGGGACCTTTCGGATGAAGGGAATAGAGTAGAAGAGACGTTTTCACAACCTACGGTAGCCAGCAGCCTAACTACTAGGAATCACAACTCTGTGACCAGTAGTCTACTACTAGGAACTCCGTTACAAGATAAACAGCTCTTTTGGGACAAGTCTTGAATCTATCATGTAAATCTGATCCGAATTCAAACCGAGAAATAATGTATCTTGGGTCCTTTCGGATGAAGGGAATAGAGTAGAAGAGATGTTTTCACAACCTACGGTAGCCAGCAGCCTAACTACTAGGAATCACAACTCTGTGACCAGTAGTCTACTTCTAGGAACTCCGTTACAAGATCAACAGCCTTTTTGGGACATGTCTAGAATCTATCATGTAAATCTCTTCCGAGTCCAAACCTAGAAAATATGTATTTTTGAACCTCTCCGATGAAGGGAATAGAGTAGAAGATATATACTTTCACACCCTACGGTAGCCAGCAGCCTAACTACTAGGAATCACAACTCTGTGACCAATAGTCTACTACTAGGAACTCCGTTACAAGATCAACAGCCCTTTTGGGAAATGTCTAGAATCTATCATGTAAATCTTATCCGAATTCAAACTGAGAAAATAATGTATCTTGGGACCTTTCGGATGAAGGGAATAGAGTAGAAGAGACGTTTTCACAACCTACGGTAGCCAGCAGCCTAACTACTAGGAATCACAACTCTGTGACCAGTAGTCTACTACTAGGAACTCCGTTAAAAGATCAACAGCTCTTTTGGGACATGTCTAGAACCTATCATGTAAATCTGATCCGAATTCAAACCGAGAAGTCATGTATCTTGGGACATTTCGGATGAATGGAATAGAGTAGAAGAGATGTTTTCACAACCTCCGGTAGCCAGCAGCCTAACTACTAGGAATCACAACTCTGTGACCAGTAGTCTACTACTAGGAACTGCGTTACAAGATCAACAGCTCTTTTGGGACATGTCTAGAATCTATCATGTAAATCTGATCCGAATTCAAACCGAGAAATAATGTATCTTGGGTCCTTTCGGATGAAGGGAATAGAGTAGAAGAGATGTTTTCACAACCTACGGTAGCCAGCAGCCTAACTACTTGGAATCACAACTCTGTGACCAGTAGTCTACTTCTAGAAACTCCGTTAAAAGATCAACAGCTCTTTTGGGACATGTCTAGAATCTATCATGTAAATCTGATCCGAATTCAAACCGAGAAATAATGTATCTTGGGTCCTTTCGGATGAAGGGAATAGAGTAGAAGAGATGTTTTCACAACCTACGGTAGCCAGCAGCCTAACTACTAGGAATCACAACTCTGTGACCAGTAGTCTACTACTAGGAACTCCGTTACAAGATCAACAGCTCTTTTGGGACATGTCTAGAATCTATCATGTAAATCTGATCCGAATTCAAACCGAGAAAAAATACTGTATCTTGGGACCTTTCGGATGAAGGGAATAGAGTAGAAGAGATGTTTTCACAACCTACGGTAGCCAGCTACCTAACTACTAGGAATCACAACTCTGTGACCAGTAGTCTACTTCTAGGAACTCCGTTACAAGATCAACAGCCTTTTTGGGACATGTCTAGAATCTATCATGTAAATCTCTTCCGAGTCCAAACCTAGAAAATATATATTTTTGAACCTCTCCGATGAAGGGAATAGAGTAGAAGATATATACTTTCACACCCTACGGTAGCCAGCAGCCTAACTACTAGGAATCACAACTCTGTGACCAATAGTCTACTACTAGGAACTCCGTTACAAGATCAACAGCCCTTTTGGGAAATGTCTAGAATCTATCATGTAAATCTGATCCGAATTCAAACTGAGAAAATAATGTATCTTGGGACCTTTCGGATGAAGGGAATAGAGTAGAAGAGACGTTTTCACAACCTACGGTAGCCAGCAGCCTAACTACTAGGAATCACAACTCTGTGACCAGTAGTCTACTACTAGGAACTCCGTTAAAAGATCAACAGCTCTTTTGGGACATGTCTAGAACCTATCATGTAAATCTGATCCGAATTCAAACCGAGAAGTCATGTATCTTGGGACATTTCGGATGAATGGAATAGAGTAGAAGAGATGTTTTCACAACCTCCGGTAGCCAGTAGCCTAACTACTAGGAATCACTCTGTGACCAGTAGTCTACTACTAGGAACTCCGTTACAAGATCAACAGCTCTTTTGGGACATGTCTAGAATCTATCATGTAAATCTGATCCGAATTCAAACCGAGAAAAAATACTGTATCTTGGGACATTTCGGATGAAGGGAATAGAGTAGAAGTGATGTTTTCACAACCAACGGTAGCCAGCAACCTAACTACTAGGAATCACAACTCTGTGACCAGTAGTCTACTACTAGGAACTCCGTTACAAGATCAACAGCTCTTTTGGGACATGTCTAGAATCTATCATGTAAATCTGATCCGAATTCAAACCGAGAAAAAATACTGTATCTTGGGACCTTTCGGATGAAGGGAATAGAGTAGAAGAGATGTTTTCACAACCTACGGTAGCCAGCTACCTAACTACTAGGAATCACAACTCTGTGACCAGTAGTCTACTTCTAGGAACTCCGTTACAAGATCAACAGCCTTTTTGGGACATGTCTAGAATCTATCATGTAAATCTCTTCCGAGTCCAAACCTAGAAAATATATATTTTTGAACCTCTCCGATGAAGGGAATAGAGTAGAAGATATATACTTTCACACCCTACGGTAGCCAGCAGCCTAACTACTAGGAATCACAACTCTGTGACCAATAGTCTACTACTAGGAACTCCGTTACAAGATCAACAGCCCTTTTGGGAAATGTCTAGAATCTATCATGTAAATCTGATCCGAATTCAAACTGAGAAAATAATGTATCTTGGGACCTTTCGGATGAAGGGAATAGAGTAGAAGAGACGTTTTCACAACCTACGGTAGCCAGCAGCCTAACTACTAGGAATCACAACTCTGTGACCAGTAGTCTACTACTAGGAACTCCGTTAAAAGATCAACAGCTCTTTTGGGACATGTCTAGAACCTATCATGTAAATCTGATCCGAATTCAAACCGAGAAGTCATGTATCTTGGGACATTTCGGATGAATGGAATAGAGTAGAAGAGATGTTTTCACAACCTCCGGTAGCCAGTAGCCTAACTACTAGGAATCACAACTCTGTGACCAGTAGTCTACTACTAGGAACTCCGTTACAAGATCAACAGCTCTTTTGGGACATGTCTAGAATCTATCATGTAAATCTGATCCGAATTCAAACCGAGAAAAAATACTGTATCTTGGGACATTTCGGATGAAGGGAATAGAGTAGAAGTGATGTTTTCACAACCAACGGTAGCCAGCAACCTAACTACTAGGAATCACAACTCTGTGACCAGTAGTCTACTACTAGGAACTCCGTTACAAGATCAACAGCTCTTTTGGGACATGTCTAGAATCTATCATGTAAATCTGATCCGAATTCAAACCGAGAAATAACGTATCTTGGGTCCTTTCGGATGAAGGGAATAGAGTAGAAGAGATGTTTTCACAACCTACGGTAGCCAGCAGCCTAACTACTAGGAATCTCAACTCTGTGACCAATAGTCTACTACTAGGAACTCCGTTACAAGATCAACAGCCCTTTTGGGAAATGTCTAGAATCTATCATGTAAATCTGATCCGAATTCAAACCGAGAAAATAATGTATCTTGGGACCTTTCGGATGAAGGGAATAGAGTAGAAGAGACGTTTTCAAAACCTACGGTAGCCAGCAGCCTAACTACTAGGAATCACAACTCTGTGACCAGTAGTCTACTACTAGGAACTCCGTTACAAGATAAACAGCTCTTTTGGGACAAGTCTTGAATCTATCATGTAAATCTGATCCGAATTCAAACCGAGAAATAATGTATCTTGGGTCCTTTCGGATGAAGGGAATAGAGTAGAAGAGATGTTTTCACAACCTACGGTAGCCAGCAGCCTAACTAATAGGAATCACAACTCTGTGACCAGTAGTCTACTTCTAGGAACTCCGTTACAAGATCAACAGCCTTTTTGGGACATGTCTAGAATCTATCATGTAAATCTCTTCCGAGTCCAAACCTAGAAAATATGTATTTTTGAACCTCTCCGATGAAGGGAATAGAGTAGAAGATATATACTTTCACACCCTACGGTAGCCAGCAGCCTAACTACTAGGAATCACAACTCTGTGACCAATAGTCTACTACTAGGAACTCCGTTACAAGATCAACAGCCCTTTTGGAAAATGTCTAGAATCTATCATGTAAATCTGATCCGAATTCAAACTGAGAAAATAATGTATCTTGGGACCTTTCGGATGAAGGGAATAGAGTAGAAGAGACGTTTTCACAACCTACGGTAGCCAGCAGCCTAACTACTAGGAATCACAACTCTGTGACCAGTAGTCTACTACTAGGAACTCCGTTAAAAGATCAACAGCTCTTTTGGGACATGTCTAGAACCTATCATGTAAATCTGATCCAAATTCAAAACGAGAAGTCATGTATCTTGGGACATTTCGGATGAATGGAATAGAGTAGAAGAGATGTTTTCACAACCTCCGGTAGCCAGCAGCCTAACTACTAGGAATCACAACTCTGTGACCAGTAGTCTACTACTAGGAACTGCGTTACAAGATCAACAGCTCTTTTGGGACATGTCTAGAATCTATCATGTAAATCTGATCCGAATTCAAACCGAGAAATAATGTATCTTGGGTCCTTTCGGATGAACGGAATAGAGTAGAAGAGATGTTTTCACAACCTACGGTAGCCAGCAGCCTAACTACTTGGAATCACAACTCTGTGACCAGTAGTCTACTTCTAGAAACTCCGTTAAAAGATCAACAGCTCTTTTGGGACATGTCTAGAATCTATCATGTAAATCTGATCCGAATTCAAACCGAGAAATAATGTATCATGGGTCCTTTCGGATGAAGGGAATAGAGTAGAAGAGATGTTTTCACAACCTACGGTAGCCAGCAGCCTAACTACTAGGAATCACAACTCTGTGACCAGTAGTATACTACTAGGAACTCCGTTACAAGATCAACAGCTCTTTTGGGACATGTCTAGAATCTATCATGTAAATCTGATCCGAATTCAAACCGAGAAAAAATACTGTATCTTGGGACCTTTCGGATGAAGGGAATAGAGTAGAAGTGATGTTTTCACAACCAACGGTAGCCAGCAACCTAACTACTAGGAATCACAACTCTGTGACCAGTAGTCTACTACTAGGAACTCCGTTAAAAGATCAACAGCTCTTTTGGGACATGTCTAGAACCTATCATGTAAATCTGATCCGAATTCAAACCGAGAAATCATGTATCTTGGTACATTTCGGATGAATGGAATAGAGTAGAAGAGATGTTTTCACAACCTCCGGTAGCCAGCAGCCTAACTATTAGGAATCACAACTCTGTGACCAGTAGTCTACTACTAGGAACTCCGTTACAAGATCAACAGCTCTTTTGGGACATGTCTAGAATCTATCATGTAAATCTGATCCGAATTCAAACCGAGAAATAATGTATCTTGGGTCCTTTCGGATGAAGGGAATAGAGTAGAAGAGATGTTTTCACAACCTACGGTAGCCAGCAGCCTAACTACTAGGAATCACAACTCTGTGACCAGTAGTCTACTACTAGGAACTTCGTTACAAGATCAACAGCTCTTTTGGGACATGTCTAGAATCTATCATGTAAATCTGATCCGAATTCAAACCGAGAAATAATGTATCTTGGGTCCTTTCGGATGAAGGGAATAGAGTAGAAGAGATGTTTTCACAACCTACGGTAGCCAGCAGCCTAACTACTAGGAATCACAACTCTATGACCAGTAGTCTACTACTAGGAACTCCGTTACAAGATCAACAGCTCTTTTGGGACATGTCTAGAATCTATCATGTAAATCTGATCCGAATTCAAACCGAGAAATAATGTATCTTGGGTCCTTTCGGATGAAGGGAATAGAGTAGAAGAGATGTTTTCACAACCTACGGTAGCCAGCAACCTAACTACTAGGAATCACAACTCTGTGACCAGTAGTCTACTACTAGGAACTCCGTTACAAGATAAACAGCTCATTTGGGACAAGTCTTGAATCTATCATGTAAATCTGATCCGAATTCAAACCGAGAAATAATGTATCTTGGGTCCTTTCGGATGAAGAGAATAGAGTAGAAGAGATGTTTTCACAACCTACGGTAGCCAGCAGCCTAACTACTAGGAATCACAACTCTGTGACCAGTAGTCTACTACTAGGAACTCCGTTACAAGATCAACAGCCCTTTTGGGAGATGTCTAGAATCTATCATGTAAATCTGTTCCGAGTCCAAACCTAGAAAACATGTATCTTTGGACCTCTCTGATGAAGGGGATAGAGTAGAAGATATATACTTTCAAACCCTATGGTAGCCAGCAGCCTAACTACTAGGAATCACAACTCTGTGACCAGTAGTCTACTACTAGGAACTCCGTTACAAGATGAACAGCCCTTTTGGGAGATGTCTAGAATCTATCATGTAAATCTGTTCCGAGTCCAAACCTAGAAAACATGTATCTTTGGACCTCTCTGATGAAGGGGATAGAGTAGAAGATATATACTTTCAAACCCTACGGTAGCCAGCAGCCTAACTACTAGGAATCACAACTCTGTGACCAGTAGTCTACTACTAGGAACTCCGTTACAAGATAAACAGCTCTTTTGGGACAAGTCTTGAATCTATCATGTAAATCTGATCCGAATTCAAACCGAGAAATAATGTATCTTGGGTCCTTTCGGATGAAGGGAATAGAGTAGAAGAGATGTTTTCACAACCTACGGTAGCCAGCAACCTAACTACTTGGAATCACAACTCTGTGACCAGTAGTCTACTTCTAGAAACTCCGTTAAAATATCAACAGCTCTTTTGGGACATGTCGAGAATATATCATGTAAATCTGTTCCGAATTCAAACCGAGAAATAATGTATCTTGGGACCTTTCGGATGAAGGGAATATAGAGTAGAAGAGATGTTTTCACAACCTACGGTAGCCAGCAGCCTAACTACTAGGAATCACAACTCTGTGACCAGTAGTCTACTACTAGGAACTCCATTACAAGATCAACAGCTCTTTTGGGACATGTCTAGAATCTATCATGTAAATCTGATCCGAATTCAAACCGAGAAATAATGTATCTTGGGTCCTTTCGGATGAAGGGAATAGAGTAGAAGAGATGTTTTCACAACCTACGGTAGCCAGCAGCCTAACTACTAGGAATCACAACTCTGTGACCAGTAGTCTACTACTAGGAACTCCGTTACAAGATCAACAGCTCTTTTGGGACATGTCTAGAATCTATCATGTAAATCTGATCCGAATTCAAATCGAGAAATAATGTATCTTGGGTCCTTTCGGATGAAGGGAATAGAGTAGAAGAGATGTTTTCACAACCTACTGTAGCCAGCAACCTAACTACATGGAATCACAACTCTGTGACCAGTAGTCTACTTCTAGAAACTCCGTTAAAAGATCAACAGCTCTTTTGGGACATGTCTAGAAATCTATCATTCAAATCTGATCCGAATTCAAACCGAGAAATCATGTATCTTGGGACCTTTCGGATGAAACGAATAGAGTAGAAGAGACATTTTCACAACCTACGGTAGCCGGCATCCTAACTACTAGGAATCACAACTCTGTGACCAGTAGTCTACTACTAGGAACTCCGTTAAAAGATCAACAGCTCTTTTGGGATATGTCGAGAATATATCATGTAAATCTGTTCCGAATTCAAACCGAGAAATAATGTATCTTGGGATCTTTCGGATGAAGGGAATAGAGTAGAAGAGATGTTTTCACAACCAACGGTAGCCAGCAGCCTAACTACTAGGAATCACAACTCTGTGACCAGTAGTCTACTACTAGGAACTCCGTTACAAGATCAACAGCTCTTTTGTGACATGTCTAGAATCTATCATGTAAATCTGTTCCGAATTCAAACCGAGAAATAATGTATCTTGGGACCTTTCGGATGAAGGGAAAAGAGTAGAAGAGATGTTTTCACAACCTACGGTAGCCAGCAGCCTAACTACTAAGAATCACAACTCTGTGACCAGTAGTCTACTACTAGGAACTCCGTTACAAGATCAACAGCTCTTTTGGGACATGTCTAGAATCTATCATGTAAATCTGTTCCGAATTCAAACCGAGAAATAATGTATCTTGGGACCTTTCGGATGAAGGGAATAGAGTAGAAGAGATGTTTTCACAACCTACGGTAGCCGGCAACCTAACTACTAGGAATCACAACTCTGTGACCAGTAGTCTACTACTAGGAACTCCGTTACAAGATCAACAGCTCTTTTGGGACATGTCGAGAATATATCATGTAAATCTGTTCCGAATTAAACCGAGAAATAATGTATCTTGGGACCTTTCGGATGAAGGGAATAGAGTAGAAGAGATGTTTTCACAACCTACGGTAGCCAGCAACCTAACTACTAGGAATCACAACTCTGTGACCAGTAGTCTACTTCTAGAAACTCCGTTAAAAGATCAACAGCTCTTTTGGGACATGTCTAGAAATCTATCATTCAAATCTGATCCGAATTCAAACCGAGAAATCATGTATCTTGGGACCTTTCGGATGAAACGAATAGAGTAGAAGAGACGTTTTCACAACCTACGGTAGCCGGCATCCTAACTACTAGGAATCACAACTCTGTGACCAGTAGTCTACTACTAGGAACTCCGTTAAAAGATCAACAGCTCTTTTGGGACATGTCGAGAATATATCATGTAAATCTGTTGCGAATTCAAACCGAGAAATAATGTATCTTGGGACCTTTCGGATGAAGGGAATAGAGTAGAAGAGATGTTTTCACAACCAACGGTAGCCAGCAGCCTAACTACTAGGAACTCCGTTACAAGATCAACAGCTCTTTTGGGAAATGTCTAGAATCTATCATGAAAATCTGATCCGAATTCAAACCGAGAAAATAATGTATCTTTGGACCTTTCGGATGATGGGAATAGAGTAGAAGAGATGTTTTCACAACCAACGGTAGCCAGCAGCCTAACTACTAGGAAATCCGTTACATGATCAACAGCTCTTTTTGGACATGTCGAGAATATATCATGTAAATCTGTTCTGAATTAAAACCGATAAATAAGGTATCTTGGGACCTTACGGATGAAGGAAATAGAGTAGAAGAAATGTTTTCACAACCTACGGTAGCCAACAGCCTAACTACTAGGAATCACAACTCTCTGACCAGTAGTCTACTACTAGGAACTCCGTTACAAGATCAGTAGCTCTTTTGGGACATGTCTTGAATCTATCATGTAAATCTGATCCGAATTCAAACTGAGAAATAATGTATCTTCGGACCTTTCGGATGAAGGGAATAGAGTAGAAGAGATGTTTTCACAACATACGGTAGCCAGCAGCCTAACTACTAGGAATCACAACTATGTGACCAGTAGTCTACTACTAGGAACACCGTTAAAAGATCAACAGTTCTTTTGGGACATGTCTAGAATCTATCAAGTAAATCTGTTCCGAATTCAAACCGAGAAATAATGTATCTTGGGACCTTTCGGATGAAGGGAATAGAGTAGAAGAGATGTTTTCACAACCTACGGTAGCCGGCAACCTAACTACTAGGAATCACAACTCTGTGACCAGTAGTCTACTACTAGGAACTCCGTTACAAGATCAACAGCTCTTTTGGGACATGTCGAGAATATATCATGTAAATCTGTTCCGAATTAAACGGAGAAATAATGTATTTTGGGACCTTTCGGATGAAGGGAATAGAGTAGAAGAGATGTTTACACAACCTACGGTAGCCAGCAACCTAACTACTAGGAATCACAACTCTGTGACCAGTAGTCTACTTCTAGAAACTCCGTTAAAAGATCAACAGCTCTTTTGGGACATGTCTAGAAATCTATCATTCAAATCTGATCCGAATTCAAACCGAGAAATCATGTATCTTGGGACCTTTCGGATGAAACGAATAGAGTAGAAGAGACGTTTTCACAACCTACGGTAGCCGGCATCCTAACTACTAGGAATCACAACTCTGTGACCAGTAGTCTACTACTAGGAACTCCGTTAAAAGATCAACAGCTCTTTTGGGATATGTCGAGAATATATCATGTAAATCTGTTCCGAATTCAAACCGAGAAATAATTTATCTTGGGATCTTTCGGATGAAGGGAATAGAGTAGAAGAGATGTTTTCACAACCAACGGTAGCCAGCAGCCTAACTACTAGGAATCACAACTCTGTGACCAGTAGTCTACTACTAGGAACTCCGTTACAAGATCAACAGCTCTTTTGGGACATGTCTAGAATCTATCATGTAAATCTGTTCCGAATTCAAACCGAGAAATAATGTATCTTGGGACCTTTCGGATGAAGGGAAAAGAGTAGAAGAGATGTTTTCACAACCTACGGTAGCCAGCAGCCTAACTACTAGGAATCACAACTCTGTGACCAGTAGTCTACTACTAGGAACTCCGTTACAAGATCAACAGCTCTTTTGGGACATGTCGAGAATATATCATGTAAATCTGTTCCGAATTAAACGGAGAAATAATGTATTTTGGGACCTTTCGGATGAAGGGAATAGAGTAGAAGAGATGTTTTCACAACCTACGGTAGCCAGCAACCTAACTACTTGGAATCACAACTCTGTGACCAGTAGTCTACTTCTAGAAACTCCGTTAAAAGATCAACAGCTCTTTTGGGACATGTCTAGAAATCTATCATTCAAATCTGATCCGAATTCAAACCGAGAAATCATGTATCTTGGGACCTTTCGGATGAAACGAATAGAGTAGAAGAGACGTTTTCACAACCTACGGTAGCCGGCATCCTAACTACTAGGAATCACAACTCTGTGACCAGTAGTCTACTACTAGGAACTCCGTTAAAAGATCAACAGCTCTTTTGGGATATGTCGAGAATATATCATGTAAATCTGTTCCGAATTCAAACCGAGAAATAATGTATCTTGGGATCTTTCGGATGAAGGGAATAGAGTAGAAGAGATGTTTTCACAACCAACGGTAGCCAGCAGCCTAACTACTAGGAATCACAACTCTGTGACCAGTAGTCTACTACTAGGAACTCCGTTACAAGATCAACAGCTCTTTTGGGACATGTCTAGAATCTATCATGTAAATCTGTTCCGAATTCAAACCGAGAAATAATGTATCTTGGGTGCTTTCGGATGAAGGGAAAAGAGTAGAAGAGATGTTTTCACAACCTACGGTAGCCAGCAGCCTAACTACTAGGAATCACAACTCTGTGACTAGTAGTCTACTACTAGGAACTCCGTTACAAGATCAACAGCTCTTTTGGGACATGTCTAGAATCTATCATGAAAATCTGTTCCGAATTCAAACCGAGAAATAATGTATCTTGGGACCTTTCGGATGAAGGGAATAGAGTAGAAGAGATGTTTTCACAACCTACGGTAGCCGGCAACCTAACTACTAGGAATCACAACTCTGTGACCAGTAGTCTACTACTAGGAACTCCGTTACAAGATCAACAGCTCTTTTGGGACATATCGAGAATATATCATGTAAATCTGTTCCGAATTAAACCGAGAAATAATGTATCTTGGGACCTTTCGGATGAAGGGAATAGAGTAGAAGAGATGTTTTCACAACCTACGGTAGCCAGCAACCTAACTACTAGGAATCACAACTCTGTGACCAGTAGTCTACTTCTAGAAACTCCGTTAAAAGATCAACAGCTCTTTTGGGACATGTCTAGAAATCTATCATTCAAATCTGATCCGAATTCAAACCGAGAAATCATGTATCTTGGGACCTTTCGGATGAAACGAATAGAGTAGAAGAGACGTTTTCACAACCTACGGTAGCCGGCATCCTAACTACTAGGAATCACAACTCTGTGACCAGTAGTCTACTACTAGGAACTCCGTTAAAAGATCAACAGCTCTTTTGGGACATGTCGAGAATATATCATGTAAATCTGTTGCGAATTCAAACCGAGAAATAATGTATCTTGGGACCTTTCGGATGAAGGGAATAGAGTAGAAGAGATGTTTTCACAACCAACGGTAGCCAGCAGCCTAACTACTAGGAACTCCGTTACAAGATCAACAGCTCTTTTGGGAAATGTCTAGAATCTATCATGAAAATCTGATCCGAATTCAAACCGAGAAAATAATGTATCTTGGGACCTTTCGGATGATGGGAATAGAGTAGAAGAGATGTTTTCACAACCAACGGTAGCCAGCAGCCTAACTACTAGGAACTCCGTTACAAGATCAACAGCTCTTTTTGGACATGTCGAGAATATATCATGTAAATCTGTTCTGAATTAAAACCGATAAATAAGGTATCTTGGGACCTTACGGATGAAGGAAATAGAGTAGAAGAAATGTTTTCACAACCTACGGTAGCCAACAGCCTAACTACTAGGAATCACAACTCTGTGACCAGTAGTCTACTACTAGGAACTCCGTTACAAGATCAGTAGCTCTTTTGGGACATGTCTAGAATCTATCATGTAAATCTGATCCGAATTCAAACTGAGAAATAATGTATCTTCGGACCTTTCGGATGAAGGGAATAGAGTAGAAGAGATGTTTTCACAACATACGGTAGCCAGCAGCCTAACTACTAGGAATCACAACTATGTGACCAGTAGTCTACTACTAGGAACACCGTTAAAAGATCAACAGCTCTTTTGGGACATGTCTTGAATCTATCATTCAAATCTGATCCGAATTCAAACCGAGAAATCATGTATCTTGGGACCTTTCAGATGAAAGGAATAGAGTAGAAGAGACGTTTTCACAACCTACGGTAGCCAGCAGCCTAACTACTAGGAATCACAACTCTGTGACCAGTAGTCTAATTCTAGGAACTCCGTTACAAGATCTACAGCCCTTTTGGGACATGTCTAGAATCTATCATGTAAATCTGTTCCGAGTCCAAACCTAGAAAACATGTATCTTGGGACCTCTGCGATGAAGGGGATAGAGTAGAAGATATACTTTCACACCCTACGGTAGCCAGCAGCCAAACTACTAGGAATCACAACTCTGTGACCAGTAGTCTATTACTAGAAACTCCGTTACAAGATCAGCAACTCTTTTGGGACATTTCTAGAATCTATCATGTAAATCTGATCCGAATTCAAACTGAGAAATAATGTATCTTGGGTCCTTTCGGATGAAGGAAATAGAGTAGAAGAGATGTTTTCACAACCTACGGTAGCCAGCAGCCCAACTATTAGGAATCACAACTCTGTGACCAGTAGTCTACTACTAGGAACTCCGTTACAAGATCAACAGCTCTTTTAGGACATGTCTAGAATCTATCATGTAAATCTGTTCCGAATTCAAACCGAGAAATAATGTATATTGGGACCTTTCGGATTAGGAGAATAGAGTAGAAAAGATGTTTTCACAACATACGGTAGCCAGCAGCCTAACTACTAGGAATCACAACTTTGTGACCAGTAGTCTACTACTAGGAACTCCGTTACAAGATCAACAGCTCTTTTGGGACAAGTCTAGAATCTATCATGTAAATCTGATCCGAATTCAAATCGAGAAATAATGTATATTGGGACCTTTCGGATGAAGAGAATAGAGTAGAAGAGATGTTTTCACAACCTACGGTAGCCAGCAGCCTAACTAATAGGAATCACAACTCTGTGACCAGTAGTCTACTACTAGGAACTCCGTTACAAGATCAACAGCCCTTTTGCGACATGTCTAGAATCTATCATGTAAATCTAATCCGAGTTCAAAACGAGAAATCATATATCTTGGGACCTTGCGGATGAAGGAAATAGAGTAGAAGAGATGTTTTCACAACATACGGTAGCCAGCAGCCTAACTACTAGGAATCACAACTCTGTGACCAGTAGTCTACTACTAGGAACTCCATTAAAAGATCAACAGCTCTTTTGGGACATGTCGAGAATATATCATGTAAATCTGTTCCGAATTCAAACCGAGAAATAATGTATCTTGGGACCTTTCGGATGAAGCGAATACAGTAGAAGAGATGTTTTCACAACCAACGGTAGCCAGCAGCCTAACTACTAGGAACTCCGTTACAAGATCAACAGCTCTTTTGGGAAATGTCTAGAATCTATCATGAAAATCTGATACGAATTCAAACCGAGAAATAATGTATCTTGGGACCTTTCGGATGAATGGAATAGAGTAGAAGAGATGTTTTCAAAACCTACGGTAGCCAGCAGCCTAACTACTAGGAATCACAACTCTGTGACCAGTAGTCTACTACTAGGAATTCCGTTACAAGATCAACAGCCCTTTTGGGACATGTCTAGAATCTATCAGTAAATCTGATCCGAATTCAAACCGAGAAATAATGTATCTTGGGACCTTTCGGATGAAGGGAATAGAGTAGAAGAGATGTTTTCACAACCTACGGTAGCCAGCAGCCTAACTACTAGGAATCACAACTCTGTGACCAGTAGTCTACTACTAGGAACTCCGTTAAAAGATCAACAGCTCTTTTGGGACATGTCGAGAATATATCATGTAAATCTGTTCCGAATTCAAACCGAGAAATAATGTATCTTGGGTCCTTTCGGATGAAGGGAATAGAGTAGAAGAGATGTTTTCACAACCTACGGTAGCCAGCAACCTAACTACTAGGAATCACAACTCTGTGACCAGTAGTCTACTTCTAGAAACTCCGTTAAAAGATCAACAGCTCTTTTGGGACTTGTCTAGAAATCTATCATTCAAATCTGATCCGAATTCAAACCGAGAAATCATGTATCTTGGGACCTTTCGGATGAAACGAATAGAGTAGAAGAGACGTTTTCACAACCTACGGTAGCCGGCATCCTAACTACTAGGAATCACAACTCTGTGACCAGTAGTCTACTATTAGGAACTCCGTTAAAAGATCAACAGCTCTTTTGGGATATGTCGAGAATATATCATGTAAATCTGTTCCGAATTCAAACCGAGAAATAATGTATCTTGGGATCTTTCGGATGAAGGGAATAGAGTAGAAGAGATGTTTTCACAACCAACGGTAGCCAGCAGCCTAACTACTAGGAATCACAACTCTGTGACCAGTAGTCTACTACTAGGAACTCCGTTACAAGATCAACAGCTCTTTTGGGACATGTCAAGAATCTATCATGTAAATCTGTTCCGAATTCAAACCGAGAAATAATGTATCTTGGGACCTTTCGGATGAAGGGAAAAGAGTAGAAGAGATGTTTTCACAACCTACGGTAGCCAGCAGCCTAACTACTAGGAATCACAACTCTGTGACCAGTAGTCTACTACTAGGAACTCCGTTACAAGATCAACAGCTCTTTTGGGACATGTCTAGAATCTATCATGTAAATCTGTTCCGAATTCAAACCGAGAAATAATGTATCTTGGGACCTTTCGGATGAAGGGAATAGAGTAGAAGAGATGTTTTCACAACCTACGGTAGCCGGCAACCTAACTACTAGGAATCACAACTCTGTGACCAGTAGTCTACTACTAGGAACTCCGTTACAAGATCAACAGCTCTTTTGGGACATGTCGAGAATATATCATGTAAATCTGTTCCGAATTAAACCGAGAAATAATGTATCTTGGGACCTTTCGGATGAAGGGAATAGAGTAGAAGAGATGTTTTCACAACCTACGGTAGCCAGCAACCTAACTACTAGGAATCACAACTCTGTGACCAGTAGTCAACTTCTAGAAACTCCGTTAAAAGATCAACAGCTCTTTTGGGACATGTCTAGAAATCTATCACTCAAATCTGATCCGAATTCAAACCGAGAAATCATGTATCTTGGGACCTTTCGGATGAAACGAATAGAGTAGAAGAGACGTTTTCACAACCTACGGTAGCCGGCATCCTAACTACTAGGAATCACAACTCTGTGACCAGTAGTCTACTACTAGGAACTCCGTTAAAAGATCAACAGCTCTTTTGGGACATGTCGAGAATATATCATGTAAATCTGTTGCGAATTCAAACCGAGAAATAATGTATCTTGGGACCTTTCGGATGAAGGGAATAGAGTAGAAGAGATGTTTTCACAACCAACGGTAGCCAGCAGCCTAACTACTAGGAACTCCGTTACAAGATCAACAGCTCTTTTGGGAAATGTCTAGAATCTATCATGAAAATCTGATCCGAATTCAAACCGAGAAAATAATGTATCTTGGGACCTTTCGGATGATGGGAATAGAGTAGAAGAGATGTTTTCACAACCAATGGTAGCCAGCAGCCTAACTACTAGGAACTCCGTTACAAGATCAACAGCTCTTTTTGGACATGTCGAGAATATATCATGTAAATCTGTTCTGAATTAAAACCGATAAATAAGGTATCTTGGGGCCTTACGGATGAAGGAAATAGAGTAGAAGAAATGTTTTCACAACCTACGGTAGCCAACAGCCTAACTACTAGGAATCACAACTCTGTGACCAGTAGTCTACTACTAGGAACTCCGTTACAAGATCAGTAGCTCTTTTGGGACATGTCTAGAATCTATCATGTAAATCTGATTCGAATTCAAACTGAGAAATAATGTATCTTCGGACCTTTCGGATGAAGGGAATAGAGTAGAAGAGATGTTTTCACAACATACGGTAGCCAGCAGCCTAACTACTAGGAATCACAACTATGTGACCAGTAGTCTACTACTAGGAACACCGTTAAAAGATCAACAGCTCTTTTGGGACATGTCTTGAATCTATCATTCAAATCTGATCCGAATTCAAACCGAGAAATCATGTATCTTGGGACCTTTCGGATGAAAGGAATAGAGTAGAAGAGACGTTTTCACAACCTACGGTAGCCAGCAGCCTAACTACTAGGAATCACAACTCTGTGACCAGTAGTCTATTTCTAGGAACTCCGTTACAAGATCTACAGCCCTTTTGGGACATGTCTAGAATCTATCATGTAAATCTGTTCCGAGTCCAAACCTAGAAAACATGTATCTTGGGACCTCTGCGATGAAGGGGATAGAGTAGAAGATATACTATCACACCCTACGGTAGCCAGCAGCCAAACTACTAGGAATCACAACTCTGTGACCAGTAGTCTATTACTAGAAACTCCGTTACAAGATCAGCAGCTCTTTTGGGACATTTCTAGAATCTATCATGTAAATCTGATCCGAATTCAAACTGAGAAATAATGTATCTTGGGTCCTTTCGGATGAAGGAAATAGAGTAGAAGAGATGTTTTCACAACCTACGGTAGCCAGCAGCCTAACTATTAGGAATCACAACTCTGTGACCAATAGTCTACTACTAGGAACTCCGTTACAAGATCAACAGCTCTTTTAGGACATGTCTAGAATCTATCATGTAAATCTGTTCCGAATTCAAACCGAGAAATAATGTATATTGGGACCTTTCGGATTAGGAGAATAGAGTAGAAAAGATGTTTTCACAACATACGGTAGCCAGCAGCCTAACTACTAGGAATCACAACTCTGTGACCAGTAGTCTATTACTAGGAACTCCGTTACATGATAAACAGCTCTTTTGGGACAAGTCTAGAATCTATCATGTAAATCTGATCCGAATTCAAATCGAGAAATAATGTATATTGGGACCTTTCGGATGAAGAGAATAGAGTAGAAGAGATGTTTTCACAACCTACGGTAGCCAGCAGCCTAACTACTAGGAATCACAACTCTGTGACCAGTAGTCTACTACTAGGAACTCCGTTACAAGATCAACAGCCCTTTTGCGACATGTCTAGAATCTATCATGTAAATCTAATCCGAGTTCAAAACGAGAAATCATATATCTTGGGACCTTGCGGATGAAGGAAATAGAGTAGAAGAGATGTTTTCACAACATACGGTAGCCAGCAGCCTAACTACTAGGAATCACAACTCTGTGACCAGTAGTCTACTACTAGGAACTCCATTAAAAGATCAACAGCTCTTTTGGGACATGTCGAGAATATATCATGTAAATCTGTTCCGAATTCAAACCGAGAAATAATGTATCTTGGGACCCTTCGGATGAAGCGAATACAGTAGAAGAGATGTTTTCACAACCAACGGTAGCCAGCAGCCTAACTACTAGGAACTCCGTTACAAGATCAACAGCTCTTTTGGGAAATGTCTAGAATCTATCATGAAAATCTGATACGAATTCAAACCGAGAAACAATGTATCTTGGGACCTTTCGGATGAATGGAATAGAGTAGAAGAGATGTTTTCAAAACCTACGGTAGCCAGCAGCCTAACTACTAGGAATCACAACTCTGTGACCAGTAGTCTACTACTAGGAATTCCGTTACAAGATCAACAGCCCTTTTGGGACATGTCTAGAATCTATCAGCAAATCTGATCCGAATTCAAACCGAGAAATAATGTATCTTGGGACCTTTCGGATGAAGGGAATAGAGTAGAAGAGATGTTTTCACAACCTACGGTAGCCAGCAGCCTAACTACTAGGAATCACAACTCTGTGACCAGTAGTCTACTACTAGGAACTCCGTTAAAAGATCAACAGCTCTTTTGGGACATGTCGAGAATATATCATGTAAATCTGTTCCGAATTCAAACCGAGAAATAATGTATCTTGGGTCCTTTCGGATGAATGGAATAGAGTAGAAGAGATGTTTTCACAACCTACGGTAGCCAGCAGCCTAACTACTAGGAATCACAACTCTGTGACCAGTAGTCTACTACTAGGAACTCATTTACAAGATAAACAGCTCTTTTGGGACAAGTCTTGAATCTATCATGTAAATCTGATCCGAATTCAAACTGAGAAATAATGTATCTTGGGTCCTTTCGGATGAAGAGAATAGAGTAGAAGAGATGTTTTCACAACCAACGGTAGCCAGCAGCCTAACTACTAGGAATCACAACTCTGTGACCAGTAGTCTACTACTAGGAACTCCGTTAAAAGATCAACAGCTCTTTTGGGACATGTCGAGAATATATCATGTAAATCTGTTGCGAATTCAAACCGAGAAATAATGTATCTTGGGACCTTTCGGATGAAGGGAATAGAGTAGAAGAGATGTTTTCACAACCAACGGTAGCCAGCAGCCTAACTACTAGGAACTCCGTTACAAGATCAACAGCTCTTTTGGGAAATGTCTAGAATCTATCATGAAAATCTGATCCGAATTCAAACCGAGAAAATAATGTATCTTGGGACCTTTCGGATGATGGGAATAGAGTAGAAGAGATGTTTTCACAACCAACGGTAGCCAGCAGCCTAACTACTAGGAACTCCGTTACAAGATCAACAGCTCTTTTTGGACATGTCGAGAATATATCATGTAAATCTGTTCTGAATTAAAACCGATAAATAAGGTATCTTGGGACCTTACGGATGAAGGAAATAGAGTAGAAGAGATGTTTTCACAACCTACGGTAGCCAACAGCCTAACTACTAGGAATCACACCTCTGTGACCAGTAGTCTACTACTAGGAACTCCGTTACAAGATCAGTAGCTCTTTTGGGACATGTCTAGAATCTATCATGTAAATCTGATCCGAATTCAAACTGAGAAATAATGTATCTTCGGACCTTTCGGATGAAGGGAATAGAGTAGAAGAGATGTTTTCACAACATACGGTAGCCAGCAGCCTAACTACTAGGAATCACAACTATGTGACCAGTAGTCTACTACTAGGAACACCGTTAAAAGATCAACAGCTCTTTTGGGACATGTCTTGAATCTATCATTCAAATCTGATCCGAATTCAAACCGAGAAATCATGTATCTTGGGACCTTTCGGATGAAAGGAATAGAGTAGAAGAGACGTTTTCACAACCTACGGTAGCCAGCAGCCTAACTACTAGGAATCACAACTCTGTGACCAGTAGTCTACTTCTAGGAACTCCGTTACAAGATCTACAGCCCTTTTGGGACATGTCTAGAATCTATCATGTAAATCTGTTCCGAGTCCAAACCTAGAAAACATGTATATTGGGACCTCTGCGATGAAGGGGATAGAGTAGAAGATATACTTTCACACCCTACGGTAGCCTGCAGCCAAACTACTAGGAATCACAACTCTGTGACCAGTAGTCTATTACTAGAAACTCCGTTACAAGATCAGCAGCTCTTTTGGGACATGTCTAGAATCTATCATGTAAATCTGATCTAAATTCAAACTGAGAAATAATGTATCTTGGGTCCTTTCGGATGAAGGAAATAGAGTAGAAGAGATGTTTTCACAACCTACGGTAGCCAGCAGCCTAACTATTAGGAATCACAACTCTGTGACCAGTAGTCTACTACTAGGAACTCCGTTACAAGATCAACAGCTCTTTTAGGACATGTCTAGAATCTATCATGTAAATCTGTTCCGAATTCAAACCGAGAAATAATGTATATTGGGACCTTTCGGATTAGGAGAATAGAGTAGAAAAGATGTTTTCACAACATACGGTAGCCAGCAGCCTAACTACTAGGAATCACAACTCTGTGACCAGTAGTCTATTACTAGGAACTCCGTTACATGATAAACAGCTCTTTTGGGACAAGTCTAGAATCTATCATGTAAATCTGATCCGAATTCAAATCGAGAAATAATGTATATTGGGACCTTTCGGATGAAGAGAATAGAGTAGAAAAGATGTTTTCACAACCTACGGTAGCCAGCAGCCTAACTACTTGGAATCACAACTCTGTGACCAGTAGTCTACTACTAGGAACTCCGTTACAAGATCAACAGCTCTTTTGGGAAATGTCTAGAATATATCATGAAAATCTGATCCGAATTCAAACCGAGAAAATAATGTATCTTGGGACCTTTCGGATGAAGCGAATACAGTAGAAGAGATGTTTTCACAACCAACGGTAGCCAGCAGCCTAACTACTAGGAACTCCGTTACAAGATCAACAGCTCTTTTGGGAAATGTCGAGAATCTATCATGTAAATCTGATACGAATTAAAACCGATAAATAAGGTATCTTGGGACCTTTCGGATGAATGGAATAGAGTAGAAGAGATGTTTTCAAAACCTACGGTAGCCAGCAGCCTAACTACTAGGAATCACAACTTTGTGACCAGTAGTCTACTACTAGGAATTCCGTTACAAGATCAACAGCCCTTTTGGGACATGTCTAGAATCTATCAGTAAATCTGATCCGAATTCAAACTGAGAAATAATGTATCTTCGGACCTTTCGGATGAAGGGAATAGAGTAGAAGAGATGTTTTCACAACATACGGTAGCCAGCAGCCTAACTACTAGGAATCACAACTATGTGACCAGTAGTCTACTACTAGGAACACCGTTAAAAGATCAACAGCTCTTTTGGGACATGTCTTGAATCTATCATTCAAATCTGATCCGAATTCAAACCGAGAAATCATGTATCTTGGGACCTTTCGGATGAAAGGAATAGAGTAGAAGAGACGTTTTCACAACCTACGGTAGCCAGCAGCCTAACTACTAGGAATCACAACTCTGTGACCAGTAGTCTACTTCTAGGAACTCCGTTACAAGATCTACAGCCCTTTTGGGACATGTCTAGAATCTATCATGTAAATCTGTTCCGAGTCCAAACCTAGAAAACATGTATATTGGGACCTCTGCGATGAAGGGGATAGAGTAGAAGATATATTTTCACACCCTACGGTAGCCAGCAGCCAAACTACTAGGAATCACAACTCTGTGACCAGTAGTCTATTACTAGAAACTCCGTTACAAGATCAGCAGCTCTTTTGGGACATGTCTAGAATCTATCATGTAAATCTGATCTAAATTCAAACTGAGAAATAATGTATCTTGGGTCCTTTCGGATGAAGGAAATAGAGTAGAAGAGATGTTTTCACAACCTACGGTAGCCAGCAGCCTAACTATTAGGAATCACAACTCTGTGACCAGTAGTCTACTACTAGGAACTCCGTTACAAGATCAACAGCTCTTTTAGGACATGTCTAGAATCTATCATGTAAATCTGTTCCGAATTCAAACCGAGAAATAATGTATATTGGGACCTTTCGGATTAGGAGAATAGAGTAGAAAAGATGTTTTCACAACATACGGTAGCCAGCAGCCTAACTACTAGGAATCACAACTCTGTGACCAGTAGTCTATTACTAGGAACTCCGTTACATGATAAACAGCTCTTTTGGGACAAGTCTAGAATCTATCATGTAAATCTGATCCGAATTCAAATCGAGAAATAATGTATATTGGGACCTTTCGGATGAAGAGAATAGAGTAGAAGAGATGTTTTCACAACCTACGGTAGCCAGCAGCCTAACTACTTGGAATCACAACTCTGTGACCAGTAGTCTACTACTAGGAACTCCATTAAAAGATCAACAGCTCTTTTGGGACATGTCGAGAATATATCATGTAAATCTGTTCCGAATTCAAACCGAGAAATAATGTATCTTGGGACCTTTCGGATGAAGCGAATACAGTAGAAGAGATGTTTTCACAACCAACGGTAGCCAGCAGCCTAACTACTAGGAACTCCGTTACAAGATCAACAGCTCTTTTGGGAAATGTCTAGAATCTATCATGAAAATCTGATACGAATTCAAACCGAGAAATAATGTATCTTGGGACCTTTCGGATGAATGGAATAGAGTAGAAGAGATGTTTTCAAAACCTACGGTAGCCAGCAGCCTAACTACTAGGAATCACAACTCTGTGACCAGTAGTCTACTACTAGGAATTCCGTTACAAGATCAACAGCCCTTTTGGGACATGTCTAGAATCTATCAGTAAATCTGATCCGAATTCAAACCGAGAAATAATGTATCTTGGGACCTTTCGGATGAAGGGAATAGAGTAGAAGAGATGTTTTCACAACCTACGGTAGCCAGCAGCCTAACTACTAGGAATCACAACTCTGTGACCAGTAGTCTACTACTAGGAACTCCGTTAAAAGATCAACAGCTCTTTTGGGACATGTCGAGAATATATCATGTAAATCTGTTCCGAATTCAAACCGAGAAATAATGTATCTTGGGTCCTTTCGGATGAAGGGAATAGAGTAGAAGAGATGTTTTCACAACCTACGGTAGCCAGCAGCCTAACTACTAGGAATCACAACTCTGTGACCAGTAGTCTACTACTAGGAACTCCGTTACAAGATCAACAGCTCTTTTGGGACATGTCTAGAATCTATCATGTAAATCTGATCCGAATTCAAACCGAGAAATCATGTATCGTGGGACATTTCGGATGAATGGAATAGAGTAGAAGAGATGTTTTCATAACCTACGGTAGCCAGCAGCCTAACTACTAGGAATCACAACTCTGTGACCAGTAGTCTACTACTAGGAACACCGTTACAAGATCAGTAGCTCTTTTGGGACATGTCTAGAATCTATCATGTAAATCTGATCCGAATTCAAACCGAGAAATAATGTATCTTGGGTCCTTTCCGATGAAGGGAATAGAGTAGAAGAGATGTTTTCACAACCTACGGTAGCCAGCAGCCTAACTACTAGGATTCACAACTTTGTGACCTGTAGTCTACTTCTAGGAACTCCGTTACAAGATCAATAGCCCTTTTGGGAGATGTCTAGAATCTATCATGTAAATCTGTTCCGAGTCGAAACCTAGAAAACAGGTATCTTTGGACCTCTCCGATGAAGGGAATAGAGTTGAAGATATATACTTTCAAACCCTACGGTAGCCAGCAGCCTAACTACTAGGAATCACAACTCTGTGACCAGTAGTTTACTACTAGGAACTCCGTTACAAGATAAACAGCTCTTTTGGGACAAGTCTTGAATCTATCATGTAAATCTGATCCGAATTCAAACCGAGAAATAATGTATCTTGGGACCTTTCGGATGAAGAGATTAGAGTAGAATAGATGTTTTCACAACCTACTGTTTCCAGCAGCCAAACTACTAGGAATCACAACTCTGTGACCAGTAGTCTACTACTAGGAACTCCGTTACAAGATAAACGGCTCTTTTGGGACAAGTCTTGAATCTATCATGTAAATCTGATCCGAATTGAAACCGAGAAATAATGTATCTTGGGTCCTTTCGGATGAAGGGAATAGAGCCGAAGAGATGTTTTCACAACCTACGGTAGCCAGCAGCCTAACTGCTTGGAATCACAACTCTGTGACCAGTAGTCTACTACTAGGAATTCCGTTACAAGATCAACAGCCCTTTTGGGACATGTCTAGAATCTATCATGTAAATCTGATCCGAATTCAAACCGAGAAATAATGTATCTTGGGTCCTTTCGGATGAAGGGAATAGAGTAGAAGAGATGTTTTCACAACCTACGGTAGCCAGCAGCCTAACTACTAGGAATCACAACTTTGTGACCAGTATTCTACTTCTAGGAACTCCGTTACAAGATCAACAGCCCTTTTGGGAGATGTCTAGAATCTATCATGTAAATCTGTTCCGAGTCCAAACCTAGAAAACATGTATCTTTGGACCTCTCCGATGAAGGGAATAGAGTTGAAGATATATACTTTCAAACCCTACGGTAGCCAGCAGCCTAACTACTAGGAATCACAACTGTGTGACCAGTAGTCTACTACTAGGAACTCCGTTACAAGATAAACAGTTCTTTTGGGACAAGTCTTGAATCTATCATGTAAATCTGATCCGAATTCAAACCGAGAAATAATGTATCTTGGGTCCTTTCGGATGAAGGGAATAGAGTAGAAGAGATGTTTTCACAACCTACGGTAGCCAGCAGCCTAACTACTAGGAATCACAACTCTGTGACCAGTAGTGTACTACTAGGTACTCCGTTACAAGATCAACAGCTCATTTGGGACATAACTTGAATCTATCATGTAAATCTGATCCGAATTCAAACCAAGAAATAATGTATCTTGGGACCTTTCGGATGAAGGGAATAGTGTAGAAGAGATGTTTTCACAACCTACGGTAGCCAGCAGCCTAACTACTAGGAATCACAACTCTATGACCAGTAGTCTACTACTAGGAATTCCGTTACAAGATCAACAGCCCATTTGGGACATGTCTAGAATCTATCATGTAAATCTGATCCGAATTCAAACCGAGAAATAATGTATCTTGGGACCTTTCGGATGAAGGGAATAGAGTAGAAGAGATGTTTTCACAACCTACGTAGCCAGCAGCCTAAATACTAGGAATCACAACTCTGTGACCAGTAGTCTACTACTAGGAACTCCGTTAAGAGATCAACAGCTCTTTTGGGACATGTCGAGAATATATCATGTAAATCTGTTCCGAATTCAAACCGAGAAATAATGTATCTTGGGTCCTTACGGATGAAGGGAATAGAGTAGAAGAGATATTTTCAAAACCTACGGTAGCCAGCAGCCTAACTACTAGGAATCACAACTCTGTGACCAGTAGTCTACTACTAGGAATTCCGTTACAAGATCAACAGCCCTTTTGGGACATGTCTAGAATCTATAATGTAAATCTGATCCAAATTCAAACCGAAAAATAATGTATCTTGGGACCTTTCGGATGAAGGGAATAGAGTAGAAGAGATGTTTTCACAACCTACGGTAGCCAGCAGCCTAACTACTAGGAATCACAACTCTGTGACCAGTAGTGTACTACTAGGAACTCCGTTACAAGATCAACAGCTCATTTGGGACATGTCTTGAATCTATCATGTAAATCTGATCCGAATTCAAACCGAGAAATAATGTATCTTGGGACCTTTCGGATGAAGGGAATAGAGTAGAAGAGATGTTTTCACAACCTACGGTAGCCAGCAGCCTAACTACTAGGAATCACAACTCTGTGACCAGTAGTCTACTACTAGGAATTCCGTTACAAGATCAACAGCCCTTTTGGGACATGTCTAGAATCTATCATGTAAATCTGATCCGAATTCAAACCGAGAAATAATGTATCTTGGGACCTTTCGGATGAAGGGAATAGAGTAGAAGAGATGTTTTCACAACCTACGGTAGCCAGCAGCCTAAATACTAAGAATCACAACTCTGTGACCAGTAGTCTACTACTAGGAACTCCGTTAAAAGATCAACAGCTCTTTTGGGACATGTCGAGAATATATCATGTAAATCTGTTCCGAATTCAAACCGAGAAATAATGTATCTTGGGTCCTTTCGGATGAAGGGAATAGAGTAGAAGAGACATTTTAACAATCTACGGTAGCCAGCAGCCTAACTACTAGGAATCACAACTCTGTGACCAGTAGTCTACTACTAGGAATTCCGTTACAAGATCAACAGCCCTTTTGGGACATGTCTAAAATCTATCATGTAAATCTGATCCGAATTCAAACCGAAAAATAATGTATCTTGGGACCTTTCGGATGAAGGGAATAGAGTAGAGGAGATGTTTTCACAACCTACGGTAGCCAGCAGCCTAACTACTAGGAATCACAACTCTGTGACCAGTAGTGTACTACTAGGAACTCCGTTACAAGATCAACAGCTCATTTGGGACATGTCTTGAATCTATCATGTAAATCTGATCCGAATTCAAACCGAGAAATAATATATCTTGGGACCTTTCGGATGAAGGGAATAGAGTAGAAGAGAGGTTTTCACAACCTACGGTAGCCAGCAACCTAACTACTAGGAATCACAACTCTGTGACCAGTAGTCTACTACTAGGAATTCCGTTACAAGATCAACAGCCCTTTTGGGACATGTCTAGAATCTATCATGTAAATCTGATCCGAATTCAAACCGAGAAATAATGTATCTTGGGACCTTTCAGATGAAGGGAATAGAGTAGAAGAGATGTTTTCACAACCTACGGTAGCCAGCAGCCTAACTACTAGGAATCACAACTCTGTGACCAGTAGTCTACTTCTAGGAACTCCGTTACAAGATCAACAGCCCTTTTGGGAAATGTCTAGAATCTATCATGCAAATCTGTTCCGAGTCTAAACCTAGAAAACATGTATCTTTGGACCTCTCCGATGAAGGGAATAGAGTAGAAGATATATACTTTCACACCCTACGGTAGCCAGCAGCCTAACTACTAGGAATCACAACTCTGTGACCAAAAGTCTACTACTAGGAACTCCGTTACAAGATCAACAGCCCTTTTGGGAAATGTCTAGAATCTATCATGTAAATCTGATCCGAATTCAAACCGAGAAAATAATGTATCTTGGGACCTTTCGTATGAAGGGAATAGAGTAGAAGAGACGTTTTCACAACCTACGGTAGCCAGCAGCCTAACTACTAGGAATCACAACTCTGTGACCATTAGTCTACTACTAGGAACTCCGTTACATGATATACAGCAATTTTGGGACAAGTCTTGAATCTATCATGTAAATCTGATCCGAATTCAAACCTAGAAATAATGTATCTTAGGACCTTTCGGATGAAGGGAATAGAGTAGAAGAGATATTTTCACAACCTACGGTAGCCAGCAGCCTAACTACTAGGAATCACAACTCTGTGACCAGTAGTCTACTACTAGGAGTTCCGTTAAAAGATCAACAGCTCTTTTGGGACATGTCGAGAATATATCATGTAAATCTGTTCCGAATTCAAACCGAGAAATAATGTATCTTGGGTCCTTTCGGATGAAGGGAATAGAGTAGAAGAGATATTTTCACAACCTACGGTAGCCAGCAGCCTAACTACTAGGAATCACAACTCTGTGACCAGTAGTCTACTACTAGGAATTCCGTTACAAGATCAACAGCCCTTTTGGGACATGTCTAGAATCTATCATGTAAATCTGATCCGAATTCAAACCGAAAAATAATGTATCTTGGGACCTTTCGGATGAAGGGAATAGAGTAGAGGAGATGTTTTCACAACCTACGGTAGCCAGCAGCCTAACTACTAGGAATCACAACTCTGTGACCAGTAGTGTACTACTAGGAACTCCGTTACAAGATCAACAGCTCATTTGGGACATGTCTTGAATCTATCATGTAAATCTGATCCGAATTCAAACCGAGAAATAATATATCTTGGGACTTTTCGGATGAAGGGAATAGAGTAGAAGAGAGGTTTTCACAACCTACGGTAGCCAGCAACCTAACTACTAGGAATCACAACTCTGTGACCAGTAGTCTACTACTAGGAATTCCGTTACAAGATCAACAGCCCTTTTGGGACATGTCTAGAATCTATCATGTAAATCTGATCCGAATTCAAACCGAGAAATAATGTATCTTGGGACCTTTCGGATGAAGGGAATAGAGTAGAAGAGATGTTTTCACAACCTACGGTAGCCAGCAGCCTAACTACTAGGAATCACAACTCTGTGACCAGTAGTCTACTTCTAGGAACTCCGTTACAAGATCAACAGCCCTTTTGGGACATGTCTAGAATCTATCATGCAAATCTGTTCCGAGTCCAAACCTAGAAAACATGTATCTTTGGACCTCTCCGATGAAGGGAATAGAGTAGAAGATATATACTTTCACACCCTACGGTAGCCAGCAGCCTAACTACTAGGAATCACAACTCTGTGACCAATAGTCTACTACTAGGAACTCCGTTACAAGATCAACAGCCCTTTTGGGAAATGTCTAGAATCTATCATGTAAATCTGATCCGAATTCAAACCGAGAAAATAATGTATCTTGGGACCTTTCGTATGAAGGGAATAGAGTAGAAGAGACGTTTTCACAACCTACGGTAGCCAGCAGCCTAACTACTAGGAATCACAACTCTGTGACCATTAGTCTACTACTAGGAACTCCGTTACATGATATACAGCAATTTTGGGACAAGTCTTGAATCTATCATGTAAATCTGATCCGAATTCAAACCTAGAAATAATGTATCTTAGGACCTTTCGGATGAAGGGAATAGAGTAGAAGAGATGTTTTCACAACCTACGGTAGCCAGCAGCCTAACTACTAGGAATCACAACTCTGTGACCAGTAGTCTACTACTAGGAGTTCCGTTAAAAGATCAACAGCTCTTTTGGGACATGTCGAGAATATATCATGTAAATCTGTTCCGAATTCAAACCGAGAAATAATGTATCTTGGGTCCTTTCGGATGAAGGGGAATAGAGTAGAAGAGATATTTTCACAACCTACGGTAGCCAGCAGCCTAACTACTAGGAATCACAACTCTGTGACC
This sequence comes from Rhododendron henanense subsp. lingbaoense, assembly GCA_020567845.1. Taxonomy (NCBI): domain Eukaryota; kingdom Viridiplantae; phylum Streptophyta; class Magnoliopsida; order Ericales; family Ericaceae; genus Rhododendron; species Rhododendron henanense. Next base: position 38,895,512 of record CM036312.1, read on the forward strand.
AGTAGTCTACTACTAGGAATTCCGTTACAAGATCAACAGCCCTTTTGGGACATGTCTAGAATCTATCATGTAAATCTGATCCGAATTCAAACCGAAAAATAATGTATCTTGGGACCTTTCGGATGAAGGGAATAGAGTAGAAGAGATGTTTTCACAACCTACGGTAGCCAGCAGCCTAACTACTAGGAATCACAACTCTGTGACCAGTAGTCTACAACTAGGAACTCCGTTACAAGATAAACAACTCTTTTGGGACAAATCTTGAATCTATCATGTAAATCTGATCCGAATTCAAACAGAGAAATAATGTATCTTGGGTCCTTTCGGATGAAGGGAATATAGTAGAAGAGATGTTTTCACAACCTACGGTAGCCAGCAGCCTAACTACTAGGAATCACAACTCTGTGACCAGTAGTCTACTACTAGGAACTCCGTTACAAGATCAGTAGCTCTTTTGGGACACGTCTAGAATCTATCATGTAAATCTGATCCGAATTCAAACCGAGAAATAATGTATTTTGGGTCCTTTCGGATGAAGGGAATAGAGTAGAAGAGATGTTTTCACAACCTACGGTAGCCAGCAGCCTAACTACTAGGAATCACAACTCTGTGACCAGTAGTCTACTTCTAGGAACTCCGTTACAAGATCAACAGCCCTTTTGGGACATGTCTAGAATCTATCATGTAAATCTGTTCTGAGTCCAAACCTAGAAAACATGTATCTTTGGACCTCTCCGATGAAGGGAATAGAGTAGAAGATATATACTTTCACACCCTACGGTAGCCAGCAGCCTAACTACTAGGAATCACAACTCTGTGACCAATAGTCTACTACTAGGAACTCCGTTACAAGATCAACAGCCCTTTTGGGAAATGTCTAGAATCTATAATGTAAATCTGATCCGAATTCAAACCGAGAAAATAATGTATCTTGGGACCTTTCGGATGAAGGGAATAGAGTAGAAGAGATGTTTTCATAACCTACGGTAGCCAGCAGCCTAACTACTAGGAATCACAACTCTGTGACCAGTAGTGTACTACTAGGAACTCCGTTACAAGATCAACAGCTCATTTGGGACATGTCTTGAATCTATCACGTAAATCTGATCCGAATTCAAACCGAGAAAATAATGTATCTTGGGACCTTTCGGATGAAGGGAATAGAGTAGAAGAGACGTTTTCACAACCTTCGGTAGCCAGCAGCCTAACTACTAGGAATCACAACTCTGTGACCAGTAGTCTACTTCTAGGAACTCCGTTACAAGATCAACAGCCCTTTTGGGAAATGTCTAGAATCTATCATGTAAATCTGATCCGAATCCAAACCTAGAAAACATGTATCTTTTGACCTCTCCGATGAAGGGAATAGAGTAGAAGATATATACTTTCACACCCTACGGTAGCCAGCAGCCTAACTACTAGGAATCACAACTCTGTGACCAATAGTCTACTACTAGGAACTCCGTTACAAGATCAACAGCCCTTTTGGGAAATGTCTAGAATCTATCATGTAAATCTGATCCGAATTCAAACCGAGAAAATAATGTATCTTGGGACCTTTCGTATGAAGGGAATAGAGTAGAGGAGACGTTTTCACAACCTTCGGTAGCCAGCAGCCTAACTACTAGGAATCACAACTCTGTGACCAGTAGTCTACTACTAGGAACTCCGTTACATGATATACAGCAATTTTGGGACAAGTCTTGAATCTATCATGTAAATCTGATCCGAATTCAAACCTAGAAATAATGTATCTTGGGACCTTTCGGATGAAGGGAATAGAGTAGAAGAGATGTTTTCACAACCTACAGTAGCCAGCAGCCTAACTACTAGGAATCACAACTCTGTGACCAGTAGTCTACTACTAGGAGTTCCGTTAAAAGATCAACAGCTCTTTTGGGACATGTCGAGAATATATCATGTAAATCTGTTCCGAATTCAAACCGAGAAATAATGTATCTTGGGTCCTTTCGGATGAAGGGAATAGAGTAGAAGAGATATTTTCACAACCTACGGTAGCCAGCAGCCTAACTACTAGGAATCACAACTCTGTGACCAGTAGTCTACTACTAGGAATTCCGTTACAAGATCAACAGCCCTTTTGGGACATGTCTAGAATCTATCATGTAAATCTGATCCGAATTCAAATCGAAAAATAATGTATCTTGGGACCTTTCGGATGAAGGGAATAGAGTAGAAGAGATGTTTTCACAACCTACGGTAGCCAGCAGCCTAACTACTAGGAATCACAACTCTGTGACCAGTAGTCTACAACTAGGAACTCCGTTACAAGATAAACAGCTCTTTTGGGACAAGTCTTGAATCTATCATGTAAATCTGATCCGAATTCAAATAGAGAAATAATGTATCTTGGGTCCTTTCGGATGAAGGGAATATAGTAGAAGAAATGTTTTCACAACCTACGGTAGCCAGCAGCCTAACAACTAGGAATCACAACTCTGTGACCAGTAGTCTACTACTAGGAACTCCGTTACAAGATCAGTAGCTCTTTTGGGACATGTCTAGAATCTATCATGTAACTCTGATCCGAATTCAAACCGAGAAATAATGTATCTTGGGACCTTTCGGAAGAAGGGAATAGAGTAGAAGAGATGTTTTCACAACCTACGGTAGCCAGCAGCCTAACTACTAGGAATCACAGCTCTGTGACCAGTAGTCTACTACAAGGAACTCCGTTACAAGATCAGTAGCTCTTTTGGGACATGTCTAGAATCTATCATGTAAATCTGATCCGAATTCAAACCGAGAAATAATGTATCTTGGGTCCTTTCGGATGAAGGGAATAGAGTAGAAGAGATGTTTTCACGACCTACAGTAGGCAGCAGCCTAACTACTAGGAATCACAACTCTGTGACCCGTAATCTACTTCTAGGAACTCCGTTACAAGATCAACAGCCCTTTTGGGACATGTCTAGAATCTATCATGTAAATCTGTTCCGAGTCCAAACCTAGAAAACATGTATCTTTGAACCTCTCCGATGAAGGGAATAGAGTAGAAGATATATACTTTCACACCCTACGGTAGCCAGCAGCCTAACTACTAGGAATCACAAATCTGTGACCAATAGTCTACTACTAGGAACTCCGTTACAAGATCAAAAGCCCTTTTGGGACATGTCTAGAATCTATCATGTAAATCTGTTCCGAGTCCAAACCTAGAAAATATGTATCTTTGGACCTCTTCGATGAAGGAAATAGAGTAGAAGAGACGTTTTCACAACCTACGGTAGCCAGCAGCCTAACTACTAGGAATCACAACTCTGTGACCAGTAGTGTACTACTAGGAACTCCGTTACAAGATCAACAGCTCATTTGGGACATGTCTTGAATCTATCATGTAAATCTGATCCGATTTCAAACCGAGAAATTATGTATCTTGGGTCCTTTCGGATGAAGGGAATAGAGTAGAAGAGTTATTTTCACAACCTACGGTAGCCAGCAGCCTAACTACTAGGAATCACAACTCTGTGACCAGTAGTCCACATCTAGGAACTCCGTTACAAGATCAACAGCCCTTTTGGGACATGTCTAGAATCTATCATGTAAATCTGTTCCGAGTCCAAACCTAAAAAACATGTATCTTTGGACCTCTCCGATGAAGGGAATAGAGTAGAAGATATATACTTTCACACCCTACGGTAGCCAGCAGCCTAACTACTAGGAATCACAACTCTGTGACCAATAGTCTACTACTAGGAACTCCGTTACAAGATCAACAGCCCTTTTGGCAAATGTCTAGAATCTATCATGTAAATCTGATCCGAATTCAAACCGAGAAAATAATGTATCTTGGGACCTTTCGGATGAAGGGAATAGAGTAGAAGAGACGTTTTCACAACCTACGGTAGCCAGCAGCCTAACTACTAGGAATCACAACTCTGTGACCAGTAGTCTACTACTAGGAACTCCGTTACATGATAAACAGCAATTTTGGGACAAGTCTTGAATCTATCATGTAAATCTGAACCGAATTCAAACCTAGAAATAATGTATCTTGGGACCTTTCGGATGAAGGGAATAGAGTAGAAGAGATGTTTTCACAACCTACGGTAGCCAGCAGCCTAACTACTAGGAATCACAACTCTGTGACCAGTAGTCTACTACTAGGAGTTCCGTTAAAAGATCAACAGCTCTTTTGGGACATGTCGAGAATATATGATGTAAATCTGTTCCGAATTCAAACCGAGAAATAATGTATCTTGGGTCCTTTCGGATGAAGGGAATAGAGTAGAAGAGATATTTTCACAACCTACGGTAGCCAGCAGCCTAACTACTAGGAATCACAACTCTGTGACCAGTAGTCTACTACTAGGAATTCCGTTACAAGATCAACAGCCCTTTTGGGACATGTCTAGAATCTATCATGTAAATCTGATCCGAATTCAAACCGAAAAATAATGTATCTTGGGACCTTTCGGATGAAGGGAATAGAGTAGAAGAGATGTTTTCACAACCTACGGTAGCCAGCAGCCTAACTACTAGGAATCACAACTCTGTGACCAGTAGTGTACTACTAGGAACTCCGTTACAAGATCAACAGCTCATTTGGGACATGTCTTGAATCTATCATGTAAATCTGATCCGAATTCAAACCGAGAAATAATGTATCTTGGGACCTTTCAGATGAAGGGAATAGAGTAGAAGAGATGTTTTCACAATCTACGGTAGCCAGCAGCCTAACTACTAGGAATCACAACTCTGTGACCAGTAGTCTACTACTAGGAACTCCGTTACAAGATCAGTAGCTCTTTTGGGACATGTCTAGAATCTATCATGTAAATCTGATCCGAATTCAAACCGAGAAATAATGTATCTTGGGACCTTTCGGAGGAAGGGAATAGAGTAGAAGAGATGTTTTCACAACCTACGGTAGCCAGCAGCCTAACTACTAGGAATCACAGCTCTGTGACCAGTAGTCTACTACTAGGAACTCCGTTACAAGATCAGTAGCTCTTTTGGGACATGTCTAGAATCTATCATGTAAATCTGATCCGAATTCAAACCGAGAAATAATGTATCTTGGGTCCTTTCGGATGAAGGGAATAGAGTAGAAGATATATATACTTTCACACCCTACGGTAGCCAGCAGCCTAACTACTAGGAATCACAACTCTGTGACCAATAGTCTACTACTAGGAACTCCGTTACAAGATCAACAGCCCTTTTGGGACATGTCTAGAATCTATCATGTAAATCTGTTCCGAGTCCAAACCTAGAAAACATGTATCTTTGGAACTCTCCGATGAAGGGAATAGAGTAGAAGATATATACTTTCACACCCTACGGTAGCCAGCAGCCTAACGACTAGGAATCACAACTCTGTGACCAATAGTCTACTACTAGGAACTCCGTTACAAGATCAACAGCCCTTTTGGGAAATGTCTAGAATCTATCATGTAAATCTGATCCCAATTCAAACCGAGAAAATAATGTATTTTGGGACCTTTCGGATGAAGGGAATAGAGTAGAAGAGAAGTTTTCACAACCTACGGTAGCCAGCAGCCTAACTACTAGGAATCAGAACTCTGTGACCAGTAGTCTACTACTAGGAACTCCGTTACAAGATAAACAGCTCTTTTGGGACAAGTCTTGAATCTATCATGTAAATCTGATCCGAATTCAAACCGAGAAAATAATGTATCTTGGGACCTTTCGGATGAAGGGAATAGAGTAGAAGAGACGTTTTCACAACCTACGGTAGCCAGCAGCCTAACTACTAGGAATCACAACTCTGTGACCAGTAGTCTACTACTAGGAACTCCGTTACATGATAAACAGCAATTTTGGGACAAGTCTTGAATCTATCATGTAAATCTGATCCGAATTCAAACCTAGAAATAATGTATCTTGGGACCTTTCGGATGAAGGGAATAGAGTAGAAGAGATGTTTTCACAACCTACGGTAGCCAGCAGCCTAACTACTAGGAATCACAACTCTGTGACCAGTAGTCTACTACTAGGAGTTCCGTTAAAAGATCAACAGCTCTTTTGGGACATGTCGAGAATATATCATGTAAATCTGTTCCGAATTCAAACCGAGAAATAATGTATCTTGGGTCCTTTCGGATGAAGGGAATAGAGTAGAAGAGATATTTTCACAACCTACGGTAGCCAGCAGCCTAACTACTAGGAATCACAACTCTGTGACCAGTAGTCTACTACTAGGAATTCCGTTACAAGATCAACAGCCCTTTTGGGACATTTCTAGAATCTATCATGTAAATCTGATCCGAATTCAATCCGAAAAATAATGTATCTTGGGACCTTTCGGATGAAGGGAATAGAGTAGAAGAGATGTTTTCACAACCTACGGTAGCCAGCAGCCTAACTACTAGGAATCACAACTCTGTGACCAGTAGTGAACTACTAGGAACTCCGTTACAAGATCAACAGCTCATTTGGGACATGTCTTGAATCTATCATGTAAATCTGATCCGAATTCAAATCGAGAAATAATGTATCTTGGGACCTTTCAGATGAAGGGAATAGAGTAGAAGAGATGTTTTCACAATCTACGGTAGCCAGCAGCCTAACTACTAGGAATCACAAATCTGTGACCAGTAGTCTACTACTAGGAACTCCGTTACAAGATCAGTAGCTCTTTTGGGACATGTCTAGAATCTATCATGTAAATCTGATCCGAATTCAAACCGAGAAATAATGTATCTTGGGACCTTTCGGAGGAAGGGAATAGAGTAGAAGAGATGTTTTCACAACCTACGGTAGCCAGCAGCCTAACTACTAGGAATCACAGCTCTGTGACCAGTAGTCTACTACTAGGAACTCCGTTACAAGATCAGTAGCTCTTTTGGGACATGTCTAGAATCTATCATGTAAATCTGATCCGAATTCAAACCGAGAAATAATGTATCTTGGGTCCTTTCGGATGAAAGGAATAGAGTAGAAGAGATGTTTTCACAACTTACAATAGCCAGCAGCCTAACTACTAGGAATCACAAATTTGTGACCCGTAGTCTACTTCTAGGAACTCCGTTACAAGATCAACAGCCCTTTTGGGACATGTCTAGAATCTATCATGTAAATCTGTTCCGAATCCAAACCTAGAAAACATGTATCTTTGAACCTCTCCGATGAAGGGAATAGAGTAGAAGATATATACTTTCACACCCTACGGTAGCCAGCATCCTAACTACTAGGAATCACAACTCTGTGACCAATAGTCTACTACTAGGAACTCCGTTACAAGATCAACAGCCCTTTTGGGACATGTCTAGAATCTATCATGTAAATCTGTTCCGAGTCCAAACCTAGAAAACATGTATCTTTGGACCTCTCCGATGAAGGGAATAGAGTAGAAGATATATATACTTTCACACCCTACGGTAGCCAGCAGCCTAACGACTAGGAATCACAACTCTGTGACCAATAGTCTACTACTAGGAACTCCGTTACAAGATCAACAGCCCTTTTGGGAAATGTCTAGAATCTATCATGTAAATCTGATCCGAATTCAAACCGAGAAAATAATGTATCTTGGGACCTTTCGGATGAAGGGAATAGAGTAGAAGAGAAGTTCTTACAACCTACGGTAGCCAGCAGCCTAACTACTAGGAATCACAACTCTGTGACCAGTAATCTACTACTAGGAACTCCGTTACAAGATAAACAGCTCTTTTGGGACAAGTCTTGAATCTATCATGTAAATCTGATCCGAATTCAAACCGAGAAATAATGTATCTTGGGACCTTTCGGATGAAGGGAATAGAGTAGAAGAGATGTTTTCACAACCTACGGTAGCCAGCAGCCTAACTACTAGGAATCACAACTCTGTGACCAGTAGTCTACTACTAGGAACTCCGTTAAAAGATCAACAGCTCTTTAGGGACATGTCGAGAATATATCATGTAAATCTGTTCCGAATTCAAACCGAGAAATAATGTATCTTGGGTCCTATCGGATGAAGGGAATAGAGTAGAAGAGATATTTTCACAACCTACGGTAGCCAGCAGCCTAACTAATAGGAATCACAACTCTGTGACCAGTAGTCTACTACTAGGAATTCCGTTACAAGATCAACAGCCATTTTGGGACATGTCTAGAATCTATCATGTAAATCTGATCCGAATTCAAACCTAGAAATAATGTATTTTGGGACCTTTCGGATAAAGGGAATAGAGTAGAAGAGATGTTTTCACAACCTACGGTAGCCAGCAGCCTAACTACTAGGAATCACAACTCTGTGACCAGTAGTCTACTACTAGGAGTTCCGTTAAAAGATCAACAGCTCTTTTGGGACATGTCGAGAATATATCATGTAAATCTGTTCCGAATTCAAACCGAGAAATAATGTATCTTGGGTCCTTTCGGATGAAGGGAATAGAGTAGAAGAGATATTTTCACAACCTACGGTAGCCGGCAGCCTAACTACTAGGAATCACAACTCTGTGACCAGTAGTCTACTTCTAGGAACTCCGTTACAAGATCAACAGCCCTTTTGGGACATGTCTAGAATCTATCATGTAAATCTGTTCCGAGTCCAAACCTAGAAAACATGTATCTTTGGACCTCTCCGATGAAGGGAATAGAGTAGAAGATATATACTTTCACACCCTATGGTAGCCAGCAGCCTAACTACTAGGAATCACAACTCTGTGACCAATATTCTACTACTAGGAACTCCGTTACAAGATCAACAGCCCTTTTGGGAAATGTCTAGAATCTATCATGTAAATCTGATCCGAATTCAAACCGAGAAAATAATGTATCTTGGGCCTTTCGGATGAAGGGAATAGAGTAGAAGAGACGTTTTCACAACCTACGGTAGCCAGCAGCCTAACTACTAGGAATCACAACTCTGTGACCAGTAGTCTACTACTAGGAACTCCGTTACATGATAAACAACAATTTTGGGACAAGTCTTGAATCTATCATGTAAATCTGATCCGAATTCAATCCGAGAAATAATGTATCTTGGGACCTTTCGGATGAAGGGAATAGAGTAGAAGAGATGTTTTCACAACCTACGGTAGCCAGCAGCCTAACTACTAGGAATCACAACTCTGTGACCAGTAGTCTACTACTAGGAACTCCGTTAAAAGATCAACAGCGCTTTTGGGACATGTCGAGAATATATCATGTAAATCTGTTCCGAATTCAAACCGAGAAATAATGCATCTTGGGTCCTATCGGATGAAGGGAATAGAGTAGAAGAGATATTTTCACAACCTACGGTAGCCAGCAGCCTAACTACTAGGAATCGCAACTCTGCGACCAATAGTGTACAACTAGGAACTCTGTTACAAGATCAACAGCTCATTTGGGACATGTCTTGAATCTATCATGTAAATCTGATACGAATTCAAACCGAGAAATAATGTATCTTGGGTCCTTTCGGATGAAGGGAATAGAGTAGAAGAGATATTTTCACAACCTACGGTAGCCAGCAGCCTAACTACTAGGAATCACAACTCTGTGACCAGTAGTCTACTGCTAGGAACTCCGTTACAAGATCAACAGCCCTTTTGGGACATGTCTAGAATCTATCATGTAAATCTGTTCCGAGTCCAAACCTAGAAAACATGTATCTTTGGACCTCTCCGATGAAGGGAATAGAGTAGAAGACACATATTTTCACACCCTACGGTAGCCAGCAGCCTAACTACTAGGAATCACAACTCTGTGACCAATATTCTACTACTAGGAACTCCGTTACAAGATCAACAGCCCTTTTGGGAAATGTCTAGAATCTATCATGTAAATCTGATCCGAATTCAAACCGAGAAAATAATGTATCTTGGGACCTTTCGGAAGAAGGGAATAGAGTAGAGGAGACGTTTTCACAACCTACGGTAGCCAGCAGCCTAACTACTAGGAATCACAACTCTGTGACCAGTAATCTACTACTAGGAACTCCGTTACAAGATAAACAGCTCTTTTGGGACAAGTCTTGAATCTATCATGTAAATCTGATCCGAATTCAAACCGAGAAATAATGTATCTTGGGACCTTTCGGATGAAGGGAATAGAGTAGAAGAGATGTTTTCACAACCTACGGTAGCCAGCAGCCTAACTACTAGGAATCACAACTCTGTGACCAGTAGTCTACTACTAGGAACTCCGTTAAAAGATCAACAGCTCTTTTGGGACATGTCGAGAATATATCATGTAAATCTGTTCCGAATTCAAACCGAGAAATAATGTATCTTGGGTCCTATCGGATGAAGGGAATAGAGTAGAAGAGATATTTTCACAACCTACGGTAGCCAGCAGCCTAACTACTAGGAATCACAACTCTGTGACCAGTAGTCTACTACTAGGAATTCCGTTACAAGATCAACAGCCATTTTGGGACATTACTAGAATCTATCATGTAAATCTGATCCGAATTCAAACCTAGAAATAATGTATCTTGGGACCTTTCGGATGAAGGGAATAGAGTAGAAGAGATGTTTTCACAACCTACGGTAGCCAGCAGCCTAACTACTAGGAATCACAACTCTGTGACCAGTAGTCTACTACTAGGAGTTCCGTTAAAAGATCAACAGCTCTTTTGGGACATGTCGAGAATATATCATGTAAATCTGTTCCGAATTCAAACCGAGAAATAATGCATCTTGGGTCCTATCGGATGAAGGGAATAGAGTAGAAGAGATATTTTCACAACCTACGGTAGCCAGCAGCCTAACTACTAGGAATCGCAACTCTGCGACCAATAGTGTACAACTAGGAACTCTGTTACAAGATCAACAGCTCATTTGGGACATGTCTTGAATCTATCATGTAAATCTGATCCGATTTGAAACCGAGAAATAATGTATCTTGGGTCCTTTCGGATGAAGGGAATAGAGTAGAAGAGATATTTTCACAACCTACGGTAGCCAGCAGCCTAACTACTAGGAATCACAACTCTGTGACCAGTAGTCTACTTCTAGGAACTCCGTTACAAGATCAACAGCCCTTTTGGGAAATGTCTAGAATCTATCATGTAAATCTGATCCGAATTCAAACCGAGAAAATAATGTATCTTGGGACCTTTCGGAAGAAGGGAATAGAGTAGAGGAGACGTTTTCACAACCTACGGTAGCCAGCAGCCTAACTACTAGGAATCACAACTCTGTGACCAGTAATCTACTACTAGGAACTCCGTTACAAGATAAACAGCTCTTTTGGGACAAGTCTTGAATCTATCATGTAAATCTGATCCGAATTCAAACCGAGAAAATAATGTATCTTGGGACCTTTCGGATGAAGGGAATAGAGTAGAAGAGATGTTTTCACAACCTACGGTAGCCAGCAGCCTAACTACTAGGAATCACAACTCTGTGACCAGTAGTCTACTACTAGGAACTCCGTTAAAAGATCAACAGCTCTTTTGGGACATGTCGAGAATATATCATGTAAATCTGTTCCGAATTCAAACCGAGAAATAATGTATCTTGGGTCCTATCGGATGAAGGGAATAGAGTAGAAGAGATATTTTCACAACCTACGGTAGCCAGCAGCCTAACTACTAGGAATCACAACTCTGTGACCAGTAGTCTACTACTAGGAATTCCGTTACAAGATCAACAGCCATTTTGGGACATGTCTAGAATCTATCATGTAAATCTGATCCGAATTCAAACCTAGAAATAATGTATCTTGGGACCTTTCGGATGAAGGGAATAGAGTAGAAGAGATGTTTTCACAACCTACGGTAGCCAGCAGCCTAACTACTAGGAATCACAACTCTGTGACCAGTAGTCTACTACTAGGAGTTCCGTTAAAAGATCAACAGCTCTTTTGGGACATGTCGAGAATATATCATGTAAATCTGTTCCGAATTCAAACCGAGAAATAATGTATCTTGGGTCCTTTCGGATGAAGGGAATAGAGTAGAAGAGATATTTTCATAACCTACGGTAGCCAGCAGCCTAACTACTAGGAATCACAACTCTGTGACCAGTAGTCTACTTCTAGGAACTCCGTTACAAGATCAACAACCTTTTAGGGACATGTCTAGAATCTATCATGTAAATCTGTTCCGAATCCAAACCTAGAAAACATGTATCTTTGGACCTCTCCGATGAAGGGAATAGAGTAGAAGATATATACTTTCACACCCTACGGTAGCCAGCAGCCTAACTACTAGGAATCACAACTCTGTGACCAGTAGTCTACTACTAGGAACTCCGTTAAAAGATCAATAGCTCTTTTGGGACATGTCGAGAATATATCATGTAAATCTGTTCCGAATTCAAACCGAGAAATAATGCATCTTGGGTCATATCGGATGAAGGGAATAGAGTAGAAGAGATATTTTCACAACCTACGGTAGCCAGCAGCCTAACTAATAGGAATCACAACTCTGCGACCAGTAGTGTACTACTAGGAACTCCGTTACAAGATCAACAGCTCATTTGGGACATGTCTTGAATCTATCATGTAAATCTGATCCGAATTCAAACCGAGAAATAATGTATCTTGGGTCCTTTCGGATGAAGGGAATAGAGTAGAAGAGATATTTTCACAACCTACGGTAGCCAGCAGCCTTACTACTAGGAATCACAACTCTGTGACCAGTAGTCTACTTCTAGGAACTCCGTTACAAGATCAACAGCCCTTTTGGGACATGTCTAGAATCTATCATGTAAATCTGTTCCGAGTCCAAACCTAGAAAACATGTATCTTTGGACCTCTCCGATGAAGGGAATAGAGTAGAAGATACATATTTTCACACCCTACGGTAGCCAGCAGCCTAACTACTAGGAATCACAACTCTGTGACCAATATTCTACTACTAGGAACTCCGTTACAAGATCAACAGCCCTTTTGGGAAATGTCTAGAATCTATCATGTAAATCTGATCCGAATTCAAACCGAGAAAATAATGTATCTTGGGACCTTTCGGAAGAAGGGAATAGAGTAGAGGAGACGTTTTCACAACCTACGGTAGCCAGCAGCCTAACTACTAGGAATCACAACTCTGTGACCAGTAATCTACTACTAGGAACTCCGTTACAAGATAAACAGCTCTTTTGGGACAAGTCTTGAATCTATCATGTAAATCTGATCCGAATTCAAACCGAGAAAATAATGTATCTTGGGACCTTTCGGATGAAGGGAATAGAGTAGAAGAGATGTTTTCACAACCTACGGTAGCCAGCAGCCTAACTACTAGGAATCACAACTCTGTGACCAGTAGTCTACTACTAGGAACTCCGTTAAAAGATCAACAGCTCTTTTGGGACATGTCGAGAATATATCATGTAAATCTGTTCCGAATTCAAACCGAGAAATAATGTATCTTGGGTCCTATCGGATGAAGGGAATAGAGTAGAAGAGATATTTTCACAACCTACGGTAGCCAGCAGCCTAACTACTAGGAATCACAACTCTGTGACCAGTAGTCTACTACTAGGAATTCCGTTACAAGATCAACAGCCATTTTGGGACATGTCTAGAATCTATCATGTAAATCTGATCCGAATTCAAACCTAGAAATAATGTATCTTGGGACCTTTCGGATGAAGGGAATAGAGTAGAAGAGATGTTTTCACAACCTACGGTAGCCAGCAGCCTAACTACTAGGAATCACAACTCTGTGACCAGTAGTCTACTACTAGGAGTTCCGTTAAAAGATCAACAGCTCTTTTGGGACATGTCGAGAATATATCATGTAAATCTGTTCCGAATTCAAACCGAGAAATAATGTATCTTGGGTCCTTTCGGATGAAGGGAATAGAGTAGAAGAGATATTTTCATAACCTACGGTTGCCAGCAGCCTAACTACTAGGAATCACAACTCTGTGACCAGTAGTCTACTTCTAGGAACTCCGTTACAAGATCAACAACCTTTTTGGGACATGTCTAGAATCTATCATGTAAATCTGTTCCGAATCCAAACCTAGAAAACATGTATCTTTGGACCTCTCCGATGAAGGGAATAGAGTAGAAGATATATACTTTCACACCCTACGGTAGCCAGCAGCCTAACTACTAGGAATCACAACTCTGTGACCAGTAGTCTACTACTAGGAACTCCGTTAAAAGATCAATAGCTCTTTTGGGACATGTCGAGAATATATCATGTAAATCTGTTCCGAATTCAAACCGAGAAATAATGCATCTTGGGTCATATCGGATGAAGGGAATAGAGTAGAAGAGATATTTTCACAACCTACGGTAGCCAGCAGCCTAACTAATAGGAATCACAACTCTGCGACCAGTAGTGTACTACTAGGAACTCCGTTACAAGATCAACAGCTCATTTGGGACATGTCTTGAATCTATCATGTAAATCTGATCCGAATTCAAACCGAGAAATAATGTATCTTGGGTCCTTTCGGATGAAGGGAATAGAGTAGAAGAGATATTTTCACAACCTACGGTAGCCAGCAGCCTTACTACTAGGAATCACAACTCTGTGACCAGTAGTCTACTTCTAGGAACTCCGTTACAAGATCAACAGCCCTTTTGGGACATGTCTAGAATCTATCATGTAAATCTGTTCCGAGTCCAAACCTAGAAAACATGTATCTTTGGACCTCTCCGATGAAGGGAATAGAGTAGAAGATACATATTTTCACACCCTACGGTAGCCAGCAGCCTAACTACTAGGAATCACAACTCTGTGACCAATATTCTACTACTAGGAACTCCGTTACAAGATCAACAGCCCTTTTGGGAAATGTCTAGAATCTATCATGTAAATCTGATCCGAATTCAAACCGAGAAAATAATGTATCTTGGGACCTTTCGGAAGAAGGGAATAGAGTAGAGGAGACGTTTTCACAACCTACGGTAGCCAGCCGCCTAACTACTAGGAATCACAACTCTGTGACCAGTAATCTACTACTAGGAACTCCGTTACAAGATAAACAGCTCTTTTGGGACAAGTCTTGAATCTATCATGTAAATCTGATCCGAATTCAAACCGAGAAAATAATGTATCTTGGGACCTTTCGGATGAAGGGAATAGAGTAGAAGAGATGTTTTCACAACCTACGGTAGCCAGCAGCCTAACTACTAGGAATCACAACTCTGTGACCAGTAGTCTACTACTAGGAACTCCGTTAAAAGATCAACAGCTCTTTTGGGACATGTCGAGAATATATCATGTAAATCTGTTCCGAATTCAAACCGAGAAATAATGTATCTTGGGTCCTATCGGATGAAGGGAATAGAGTAGAAGAGATATTTTCACAACCTACGGTAGCCAGCAGCCTAACTACTAGGAATCACAACTCTGTGACCAGTAGTCTACTACTAGGAATTCCGTTACAAGATCAACAGCCATTTTGGGACATGTCTAGAATCTATCATGTAAATCTGATCCGAATTCAAACCTAGAAATAATGTATCTTGGGACCTTTCGGATGAAGGGAATAGAGTAGAAGAGATGTTTTCACAACCTACGGTAGCCAGCAGCCTAACTACTAGGAATCACAACTCTGTGACCAGTAGTCTACTACTAGGAGTTCCGTTAAAAGATCAACAGCTCTTTTGGGACATGTCGAGAATATATCATGTAAATCTGTTCCGAATTCAAACCGAGAAATAATGTATCTTGGGTCCTTTCGGATGAAGGGAATAGAGTAGAAGAGATATTTTCATAACCTACGGTTGCCAGCAGCCTAACTACTAGGAATCACAACTCTGTGACCAGTAGTCTACTTCTAGGAACTCCGTTACAAGATCAACAACCTTTTTGGGACATGTCTAGAATCTATCATGTAAATCTGTTCCGAATCCAAACCTAGAAAACATGTATCTTTGGACCTCTCCGATGAAGGGAATAGAGTAGAAGATATATACTTTCACACCCTACGGTAGCCAGCAGCCTAAATACTAGGAATCACAACTCTGTGACCAGTAGTCTACTACTAGGAACTCCGTTAAAAGATCAATAGCTCTTTTGGGACATGTCGAGAATATATCATGTAAATCTGTTCCGAATTCAAACCGAGAAATAATGCATCTTGAGTCATATCGGATGAAGGGAATAGAGTAGAAGAGATATTTTCACAACCTACGGTAGCCAGCAGCCTAACTAATAGGAATCACAACTCTGCGACCAGTAGTGTACTACTAGGAACTCCGTTACAAGATCAACAGCTCATTTGGGACATGTCTAGAATCTATCATGTAAATCTGTTCCGACTCCAAACCTAGAAAACATGTATCTTTGGACCTCTCCGATGAAAAGAATAGAGTAGAAGATATATATTTTCACACCCTACGGTAGCCAGCAGCCTAACTACTAGAAATCACAACTCTGTGACCAATATTCTACTACTAGGAACTCCGTTACAAGATCAACAGCCCTTTTGGAAAATGTCTAGAATCTATCATGTAAATCTGATCCGAATTTAAACCGAGAAAATAATGTATCTTGGGACCTTTCGGATGAAGGGAATAGAGTAGAGGAGACGTTTTCACAACCTACGGTAGCAAGCAGCCTAACTACTAGGAATCACAACTCTGTGACCAGTAATCTACTACTAGGAACTCCGTTACAAGATAAACAGCTCTTTTGGGACAAGTCTTGAATCTATCATGTAAATCTGATCCGAATTCAAACCGAGAAATAATGTATCTTGGGTCCTTTCGGATGAAGGGAATAGAGTAGAAGAGATGTTTTCACAACCTACGGTAGCCAGCAGCCTAACTACTAGGAATCACAACTCTGTGACCAGTAGTGTACTACTAGGAACTCCGTTACAAGATCAACAGCTCATTTGGGACATGTCTTGAATCTATCATGTAAATCTGATCCGAATTCAAACCGAGAAATAATGTATCTTGGGACCTTTCGGATGAACGGAATAGAGTAGAAGAGATGTTTTCACAACCTACGGTAGCCAGCAGCCTAACTACTAGGAATCACAAATTTGTGACCAGTAGTCTACTTCTAGGAACTCCGTTACAAGATCAACAGCCCTTTTGGGAGATGTCTAGAATCTATCATGTAAATCTGTTCCGAGTCCAAACCTAGAAAACATGTATCTTTGGACCTCTCCGATGAAGGGAATAGAGTTGAAGATATATACTTTCAAACCCTACGGTAGCCAGCAGCCTAACTACTAGGAATCACAACTGTGTGACCAGTAGTCTACTACTAGGAACTCCGTTACAAGATAAACAGCTCTTTTGGGACAAGTCTTGAATCTATCATGTAAATCTGATCCGAATTCAAACCGAGAAATAATGTATCTTGGGACCTTTCGGATGAAGAGAATAGAGTAGAATAGATGTTTTCACAACCTACGGTTGCCAGCAGCCTAACTACTAGGAACTCCGTTACAAGATAAAAAACTCTTTTGGGACAAGTCTTGAATCTATCATGTAAATCTGATCCGAATTCAAACCGAGAAATAATGTATCTTGGGTCCTTTCGGATGAAGGGAATAGAGTAGAAGAGATGTTTTCACAACTTACGGTAGCCAGCAGCCTAACTACTAGGAATCACAACTCTGTGACCAGTAGTCTACTACTAGGAATTCCGTTACAAGATCAACAGCCCTTTTGGGACATGTCTAGAATCTATCATGTAAATCTGATCCGAATTCAAACCGAAAAATAATGTATCTTGGGACCTTTCGGATGAAGGGAATAGAGTAGAAGAGATGTTTTCACAACCTACGGTAGCCAGCAGCCTAACTACTAGGAATCACAACTCTGTGACCAGTAGTGTACTACTAGGAACTCCGTTACAAGATCAACAGCTCATTTGGGACATGTCTTGAATCTATCATGTAAATCTGATCCGAATTCAAACCGAGAAATAATGTATCTTGGGTCCTTTCGGATGAAAGGAATAGAGTAAAAGAGATGTTTTCACAACTTACAGTAGCCAGCAGCCTAACTACTAGGAATCACAACTCTGTGACCCGTAGTCTACTTCTAGGAACTCCGTTACAAGATCAACAGCCCTTTTGGGACATGTCTAGAATCTATCATGTAAATCTGTTCCGAATCCAAACCTAGAAAACATGTATCTTTGAACCTCTCCGATGAAGGGAATAGAGTAGAAGATATATACTTTCACACCCTACGGTAGCCAACAGCCTAACTACTAGGAATCACAACTCTGTGACCAATAGTCTACTACTAGGAACTCCGTTACAAGATCAACAGCCCTTTTGGGACATGTCTAGAATCTATCATGTAAATCTGTTCCGAGTCCAAACCTAGAAAACATGTATCTTTGGACCTCTCCGATGAAGGGAATAGAGTAGAAGATATATATACTTTCACACCCTACGGTAGCCAGCAGCCTAACGACTAGGAATCACAACTCTGTGACCAATAGTCTACTACTAGGAACTCCGTTACAAGATCAACAGCCCTTTTGGGAAATGTCTAGAATCTATCATGTAAATCTGATCCGAATTCAAACCGAGAAAATAATGTATCTTGGGACCTTTCGGATGAAGGGAATAGAGTAGAAGAGAAGTTCTCACAACCTACGGTAGCCAGCAGCCTAACTACTAGGAATCACAACTCTGTGACCAGTAATCTACTACTAGGAACTCCGTTACAAGATAAACAGCTCTTTTGGGACAAGTCTTGAATCTATCATGTAAATCTGATCCGAATTCAAACCGAGAAATAATGTATCTTGGGACCTTTCGGATGAAGGGAATAGAGTAGAAGAGATGTTTTCACAACCTACGGTAGCCAGCAGCCTAACTACTAGGAATCACAACTCTGTGACCAGTAGTCTACTACTAGGAACTCCGTTAAAAGATCAACAGCTCTTTTGGGACATGTCGAGAATATATCATGTAAATCTGTTCCGAATTCAAACCGAGAAATAATGTATCTTGGGTCCTATCGGATGAAGGGAATAGAGTAGAAGAGATATTTTCACAACCTACGGTAGCCAGCAGCCTAACTACTAGGAATCACAACTCTGTGACCAGTAGTCTACTACTAGGAATTCCGTTACAAGATCAACAGCCATTTTGGGACATGTCTAGAATCTATCATGTAAATCTGATCCGAATTCAAACCTAGAAATAATGTATCTTGGGACCTTTCGGATGAAGGGAATAGAGTAGAAGAGATGTTTTCACAACCTACGGTAGCCTGCAGCCTAACTACTAGGAATCACAACTCTGTGACCAGTAGTCTACTACTAGGAGTTCCGTTAAAAGATCAACAGCTCTTTTGGGACATGTCGAGAATATATCATGTAAATCAGTTCCGAATTCAAACCGAGAAATAATGCATCTTGGGTCCTATCGGATGAAGGGAATAGAGTAGAAGAGATATTTTCACAACCTACGGTAGCCAGCATCCTAACTACTAGGAATCGCAACTCTGCGACCAATAGTGTACATCTAGGAACTCTGTTACAAGATCAACAGCTCATTTGGGACATGTCTTGAATCTATCATGTAAATCTGATCCGATTTGAAACCGAGAAATAATGTATCTTGGGTCCTTTCGGATGAAGGGAATAGAGTAGAAGAGATATTTTCACAACCTACGGTAGCCAGCAGCCTAACTACTAGGAATCACAACTCTGTGACCAGTAGTCTACTTCTAGGAACTCCGTTACAAGATCAACAGCCCTTTTGGGACATGTCTAGAATCTATCATGTAAATCTGTTCCGAGTCCAAACCTAGAAAACATGTATCTTTGGACCTCTCCGATGAAGGGAATGGAGTACAAGATACATATTTTCACACCCTACGGTAGCCAGCAGCCTAACTACTAGGAATCACAACTCTGTGACCAATATTCTACTACTAGGAACTCCGTTACAAGATCAACAGCCCTTTTGGGAAATGTCTAGAATCTATCATGTAAATCTGATCCGAATTCAAACCGAGAAAATAATGTATCTTGGGACCTTTCGGAAGAAGGGAATAGAGTAGAGGAGACGTTTTCACAACCTACGGTAGCCAGCAGCCTAACTACTAGGAATCACAACTCTGTGACCAGTAATCTACTACTAGGAACTCCGTTACAAGATAAACAGCTCTTTTGGGACAAGTCTTGAATCTATCATGTAAATCTGATCCGAATTCAAACCGAGAAAATAATGTATCTTGGGACCTTTCGGATGAAGGGAATAGAGTAGAAGAGATGTTTTCACAACCTACGGTAGCCAGCAGCCTAACTACTAGGAATCACAACTCTGTGACCAGTAGTCTACTACTAGGAACTCCGTTAAAAGATCAACAGCTCTTTTGGGACATGTCGAGAATATATCATGTAAATCTGTTCCGAATTCAAACCGAGAAATAATGTATCTTGGGTCCTATCGGATGAAGGGAATAGAGTAGAAGAGATATTTTCACAACCTACGGTAGCCAGCAGCCTAACTACTAGGAATCACAACTCTGTGACCAGTAGTCTACTACTAGGAATTCCGTTACAAGATCAACAGCCATTTTGGGACATGTCTAGAATCTATCATGTAAATCTGATCCGAATTCAAACCTAGAAATAATGTATCTTGGGACCTTTCGGATGAAAGGAATAGAGTAGAAGAGATGTTTTCACAACCTACGGTAGCCAGCAGCCTAACTACTAGGAATCACAACTCTGTGACCAGTAGTCTACTACTAGGAGTTCCGTTAAAAGATCAACAGCTCTTTTGGGACATGTCGAGAATATATCATGTAAATCTGTTCCGAATTCAAACCGAGAAATAATGTATCTTGGGTCCTTTCGGATGAAGGGAATAGAGTAGAAGAGATATTTTCATAACCTACGGTAGCCAGCAGCCTAACTACTAGGAATCACAACTCTGTGACCAGTAGTCTACTTCTAGGAACTCCGTTACAAGATCAACAACCTTTTTGGGACATGTCTAGAATCTATCATGTAAATCTGTTCCGAATCCAAACCTAGAAAACATGTATCTTTGGACCTCTCCGATGAAGGGAATAGAGTAGAAGATATATACTTTCACACCCTACGGTAGCCAGCAGCCTAACTACTAGGAATCACAACTCTGTGACCAGTAGTCTACTACTAGGAACTCCGTTAAAAGATCAATAGCTCTTTTGGGACATGTCGAGAATATATCATGTAAATCTGTTCCGAATTCAAACCGAGAAATAATGCATCTTGGGTCATATCGGATGAAGGAAATAGAGTAGAAGAGATATTTTCACAACCTACGGTAGCCAGCAGCCTAACTAATAGGAATCACAACTCTGCGACCAGTAGTGTACTACTAGGAACTCCGTTACAAGATCAACAGCTCATTTGGGACATGTCTTGAATCTATCATGTAAATCTGATCCGAATTCAAACCGAGAAATAATGTATCTTGGGTCCTTTCGGATGAAGGGAATAGAGTAGAAGAGATATTTTCACAACCTACGGTAGCCAGCAGCCTTACTACTAGGAATCACAACTCTGTGACCAGTAGTCTACTTCTAGGAACTCCGTTACAAGATCAACAGCTCATTTGGGACATGTCTAGAATCTATCATGTAAATCTGTTCCGACTCCAAACCTAGAAAACATGTATCTTTGGACCTCTCCGATGAAAAGAATAGAGTAGAAGATATATATTTTCACACCCTACGGTAGCCAGCAGCCTAACTACTAGAAATCACAACTCTGTGACCAATATTCTACTACTAGGAATTCCGTTACAAGATCAACAGCCCTTTTGGAAAATGTCTAGAATCTATCATGTAAATCTGATCCGAATTTAAACCGAGAAAATAATGTATCTTGGGACCTTTCGGATGAAGGGAATAGAGTAGAGGAGACGTTTTCACAACCTACGGTAGCCAGCAGCCTAACTACTAGGAATCAAAACTCTGTGACCAGTAATCTACTACTAGGAACTCCGTTACAAGATAAACAGCTCTTTTGGGACAAGTCTTGAATCTATCATGTAAATCTGATCCGAATTCAAACCGAGAAATAATGTATCTTGGGTCCTTTCGGATGAAGGGAATAGAGTAGAAGAGATGTTTTCACAACCTACGGTAGCCAGCAGCCTAACTACTAGGAATCACAACTCTGTGACCAGTAGTGTACTACTAGGAACTCCGTTACAAGATCAACAGCTCATTTGGGACATGTCTTGAATCTATCATGTAAATCTGATCCGAATTCAAACCGAGAAATAATGTATCTTGGGACCTTTCGGATGAACGGAATAGAGTAGAAGAGATGTTTTCACAACCTACGGTAGCCAGCAGCCTAACTACTAGGAATCACAAATTTGTGACCAGTAGTCTACTTCTAGGAACTCCGTTACAAGATCAACAGCCCTTTTGGGAGATGTCTAGAATCTATCATGTAAATCTGTTCCGAGTCCAAACCTAGAAAACATGTATCTTTGGACCTCTCCGATGAAGGGAATAGAGTTGAAGATATATACTTTCAAACCCTACGGTAGCCAGCAGCCTAACTACTAGGAATCACAACTGTGTGACCAGTAGTCTACTACTAGGAACTCCGTTACAAGATAAACAGCTCTTTTGGGACAAGTCTTGAATCTATCATGTAAATCTGATCCGAATTCAAACCGAGAAATAATGTATCTTGGGACCTTTCGGATGAAGAGAATAGAGTAGAATAGATGTTATCACAACCTACGGTTGCCAGCAGCCTAACTACTAGGAATCACAACTCTGTGACCAGTAGTCTACTACTAGGAACTCCGTTACAAGATAAAAAACTCTTTTGGGACAAGTCTTGAATCTATCATGTAAATCTGATCCGAATTCAAACCGAGAAATAATGTATCTTGGGTCCTTTCGGATGAAGGGAATAGAGTAGAAGAGATGTTTTCACAACTTACGGTAGCCAGCAGCCTAACTACTAGGAATCACAACTCTGTGACCAGTAGTCTACTACTAGGAATTCCGTTACAAGATCAACAGCCCTTTTGGGACATGTCTAGAATCTATCATGTAAATCTGATCCGAATTCAAACCGAAAAATAATGTATCTTGGGACCTTTCGGATGAAGGGAATAGAGTAGAAGAGATGTTTTCACAACCTACGGTAGCCAGCAGCCTAACTACTAGGAATCACAACTCTGTGACCAGTAGTGTACTACTAGGAACTCCGTTACAAGATCAACAGCTCATTTGGGACATGTCTTGAATCTATCATGTAAATCTGATCCGAATTCAAACCGAGAAATTATGTATCTTGGGTCCTTTCGGATGAAGGGAATAGAGTAGAAGAGATATTTTCACAACCTACGGTAGCCAGCAGCCTAACTACCAGGAATCACAACTCTGTGACCAGTAGTCTACTTCTAGGAACTCCGTTACAAGATCAACAGCCCTTTTGGGACATGTCTAGAATCTATCATGTAAATCTGTTCCGAGTCCAAACCTAGAAAACATGTATCTTTGGACCTCTCCGATGAAGGGAATAGAGTAGAAGATATATACTTTCACACCCTACGGTAGCCAGCAGCCTAACTACTAGGAATCACAACTCTGTGACCAATATTCTACTACTAGGAACTCCGTTACAAGATCAGCAGCCCTTTTGGGAAATGTCTAGAATCTATCATGTAAATCTGATCCGAATTCAAACCGAGAAAATAATGTATCTTGGGACCTTTCGGATGAAGGGAATAGAGTAGAAGAGACGTTTTCACAACCTACGGTAGCCAGCAGCCTAACTACTAGGAATCACAACTCTGTGACCAGTAGTCTACTACTAGGAACTCCGTTACAAGATAAACAGCTCTTTTGGGACTAGTCTTGAATCTATCATGTAAATCTGATCCGAATTCAAACCGAGAAATAATGTATCTTGGGTCCTTTCGGATGAAGGGAATAGAGTAGAAGAGATATTTTCACAACCTACGGTAGCCAGCAGCCTTACTACTAGGAATCACAACTCTGTGACCAGTAGTCTACTTCTAGGAACTCTGTTACAAGATCAACAGCCCTTTTGGGACATGTCTAGAATCTATCATGTAAATCTGTTCCGACTCCAAACCTAGAAAACATGTATCTTTGGACCTCTCCGATGAAAAGAATAGAGTAGAAGATATATATTTTCACACCCTACGGTAGCCAGCAGCCTAACTACTAGAAATCACAACTCTGTGACCAATATTCTACTACTAGGAACTCCGTTACAAGATCAACAGCCCTTTTGGAAAATGTCTAGAATCTATCATGTAAATCTGATCCGAATTTAAACCGAGAAAATAATGTATCTTGGGACCTTTCGGATGAAGGGAATAGAGTAGAGGAGACGTTTTCACAACCTACGGTAGCCAGCAGCCTAACTACTAGGAATCACAACTCTGTGACCAGTAATCTACTACTAGGAACTCCGTTACAAGATAAGCAGCTCTTTTGGGACAAGTCTTGAATCTATCATGTAAATCTGATCCGAATTCAAACCGAGAAATAATGTATCTTGGGTCCTTTCGGATGAAGGGAATAGAGTAGAAGAGATGTTTTCACAACCTACGGTAGCCAGCAGCCTAACTACTAGGAATCACAACTCTGTGACCAGTAGTGTACTACTAGGAACTCCGTTACAAGATCAACAGCTCATTTGGGACATGTCTTGAATCTATCATGTAAATTTGATCCGAATTCAAACCGAGAAATAATGTATCTTGGGACTTTTCGGATGAACGGAATAGAGTAGAAGTGATGTTTTCACAACCTACGGTAGCCAGCAGCCTAACTACTAGGAATCACAAATTTGTGACCAGTAGTCTACTTCTAGGAACTCCGTTACAAGATCAACAGCCCTTTTGGGAGATGTCTAGAATCTATCATGTAAATCTGTTCCGAGTCCAAACCTAGAAAACATGTATCTTTGGACCTCTCCGATGAAGGGAATAGAGTTGAAGATATATACTTTCAAACCCTACGGTAGCCAGCAGCCTAACTACTAGGAATCACAACTGTGTGACCAGTAGTCTACTACTAGGAACTCCGTTACAAGATAAACAGCTCTTTTGGGACAAGTCTTGAATCTATCATGTAAATCTGATCCGAATTCAAACCGAGAAATAATGTATCTTGGGACCTTTCGGATGAAGAGAATAGAGTAGAATAGATGTTTTCACAATCTACGGTTGCCAGCAGCCTAACTACTAGGAATCACAACTCTGTGACCAGTAGTCTACTACTAGGAACTCCGTTACAAGATAAAAAACTCTTTTGGGACAAGTCTTGAATCTATCATGTAAATCTGATCCGAATTCAAACCGAGAAATAATGTATCTTGGGTCCTTTCGGATGAAGGGAATAGAGTAGAAGAGATGTTTTCACAACTTACGGTAGCCAGCAGCCTAACTACTAGGAATCACAACTCTGTGACCAGTAGTCTACTACTAGGAATTCCGTTACAAGATCAACAGCCCTTTTGGGACATGTCTAGAATCTATCATGTAAATCTGATCCGAATTCAAACCGAAAAATAATGTATCTTGGGACCTTTCGAATGAAGGGAATAGAGTAGAAGAGATGTTTTCACAACCTACGGTAGCCAGCAGCCTAACTACTAGGAATCACAACTCTGTGACCAGTAGTGTACTACTAGGAACTCCGTTACAAGATCAACAGCTCATTTGGGACATGTCTTGAATCTATCATGTAAATCTGATCCGAATTCAAACCGAGAAATTATGTATCTTGGGTCCTTTCGGATGAAGGGAATAGAGTAGAAGAGATATTTTCACAACCTACGGTAGCCAGCAGCCTAACTACCAGGAATCACAACTCTGTGACCAGTAGTCTACTTCTAGGAACTCCGTTACAAGATCAACAGCCCTTTTGGGACATGTCTAGAATCTATCATGTAAATCTGTTCCGAGTCCAAACCTAGAAAACATGTATCTTTGGACCTCTCCGATGAAGGGAATAGAGTAGAAGATATATACTTTCACACCCTACGGTAGCCAGCAGCCTAACTACTAGGAATCACAACTCTGTGACCAATATTCTACTACTAGGAACTCCGTTACAAGATCAGCAGCCCTTTTGGGAAATGTCTAGAATCTATCATGTAAATCTGATCCGAATTCAAACCTAGAAAATAATGTATCTTGGGACCTTTCGGATGAAGGGAATAGAGTAGAAGAGATGTTTTCACAACCTACGGTAGCCAGCAGCCTAACTACTAGGAATCACAACTCTGTGACCAGTAGTCTACTACTAGGAACTCCGTTACAAGATAAACAGCTCTTTTGGGACTAGTCTTGAATCTATCATGTAAATCTGATCCGAATTCAAACCGAGAAATAATGTATCTTGGGTCCTTTCGGATGAAGGGAATAGAGTAGAAGAGATGTTTTCACCACCTATGGTAGCCAGCAGCCTAACTACTAGGAATCACAACTCTGTGACCAGTAGTGTACTACTAGGAACTTCGTTACAAGATCAACAGCTCATTTGGGACATGTCTAGAATCTATCATGTAAATCTGATCCGAATTCAAACCGAGAAATAATGTATCTTGGGTCCTTTCGGATGAAGGGAATAGAGTAGAAGAGATGTTTTCACAACCTACGGTAGCCAGCAGCCTAACTACTAGGAATCACAACTTTGTGACCAGTAGTCTACTTCTAGGAACTCCGTTACAAGATCAACAGCCCTTTTGGGAGATATCTAGAATCTATCATGTAAATCTGTTCCGAGTCCAAACCTAGAAAACATGTATCTTTGGACCTCTCCGATGAAGGGAATAGAGTTGAAGATATATACTTTCAAACCCTACGGTAGCCAGCAGCCTAACTACTAGGAATCACAACTGTGTGACCAGTAGTCTACTACTAGGAACTCCGTTACAAGATAAACAGCTCTTTTGGGACAAGTCTTGAATCTATCATGTAAATCTTATCCGAATTCAAACCGAGAAATAAT
The DNA here is from genome assembly GCA_020567845.1 of Rhododendron henanense subsp. lingbaoense. Lineage (NCBI taxonomy): Eukaryota > Viridiplantae > Streptophyta > Magnoliopsida > Ericales > Ericaceae > Rhododendron > Rhododendron henanense. Next base: position 38,922,314 of record CM036312.1, read on the forward strand.
GTATCTTGGGACCTTTCGGATGAGAGAATAGAGTAGAATAGATGTTTTCACAACCTACGGTTGCCAGCAGCCTAACTACTAGGAATCACAACTGTGTGACCAGTAGTCTACTACTAGGAACTCCGTTGCAAGATAAACAGCTCTTTTGGGACAAGTCTTGAATCTATCATTTAAATCAGATCCGAATTCAAACCGAGAAATAATTTATCTTGGGACCTTTCGGATGAAGAGAATAGAGTAGAATAGATGTTTTCACAACCTACGGTTGCCAGCAGCCTAACTACTAGGAATCACAACTCTGTGACCAGTAGTCTACTACTAGGAACTCCGTTACAAGATAAACAGCTCTTTTGGGACAAGTCTTGAATCTATCATGTAAATCTGATCCGAATTCAAACCGAGAAATAATGTATCTTGGGTCCTTTCGGATGAAGGGAATAGAGTAGAAGAGATGTTTTCACAACCTACGGTAGCTAGCAGCCTAACTACTAGGAATCACAACTCTGTGACCAGTAGTCTACTACTAGGAATTCCGTTACAAGATCAACAGCCCTTTTGGGACATGTCTAGAATCTATCATGTAAATCTGATCGGAATTCAAACCGAGAAATAATGTATCTTGGGACCTTTCGGATGAAGGGAATAGAGTAGAAGAGATGTTTTCACAACCTACGGTAGCCAGCAGCCTAACTACTAGGAATCACAACTCTGTGACCAGTAGTCTACTACTAGGAATTCCGTTACAAGATCAACAGCCCTTTTGGGACATGTCTAGAATCTATCATGTAAATCTGATCCGAATTCAAACCGAAAAATAATGTATCTTGGGACCTTTCGGATGAAGGGAATAGAGTAGAAGAGATGTTTTCACAACCTACGGTAGCCAGCAGCCTAAATACTAGGAATCACAACTCTGTGACCAGTAGTGTACTACTAGGAACTCCGTTACAAGATCAACAGCTCATTTGGGACATGTCTTGAATCTATCATGTAAATCTGATCCGAATTCAAACCGAGAAATAATGTATCTTGGGACCTTTCGGATGAAGGGAATAGAGTAGAAGAGATGTTTTCACAACCTACGGTAGCCAGCAGCCTAACTACTAGGAATCACAACTCTGTGACCAGTAGTCTACTACTAGGAATTCCGTTACAAGATCAACAGCCCTTTTGGGACATGTCTAGAATCTATCATGTAAATCTGATCCGAATTCAAACCGAGAAATAATGTATCTTGGAAACTTTCGGATGAAGGGAATAGAGTAGAAGAGATGTTTTCACAACCTACGGTAGCCAGCAGCCTAACTACTAGGAATCACAACTCTGTGACCAGTAGTGTACTACTAGGAACTCCGTTACAAGATCAACAGCTCATTTGGGACATGTCTTGAATCTATCATGTAAATCTGATCCGAATTCAAACCGAGAAATAATGTATCTTGGGATCTTTCGGATGAAGGGAATAGAGTAGAAGAGATGTTTTCACAACCTACGGTAGCCAGCAGCCTAACTACTAGGAATCACAACTCTGTGACCAGTAGTCTACTACTAGGAATTCTGTTACAAGATCAACAGCCCTTTTGGGACATGTCTAGAATCTATCATGTAAATCTGATCCGAATTCAAACCGAGAAATAATGTATCTTGGGACCTTTCGGATGAAGGGAATAGAGTAGAAGAGATGTTTTCACAACCTACGGTAGCCAGCAGCCTAAATACTAGGAATCACAACTCTGTGACCAGTAGTCTTCTACTAGGAACTCCGTTAAAAGATCAACAGCTCTTTTGGGACATGTCGAGAATATATCATGTAAATCTGTTCCGAATTCAAACCGAGAAATAATGTATCTTGGGTCCTTTCGGATGAAGGGAATAGAGTAGAAAAGATATTTTCACAACCTACGGTAGCCAGCAGCCTAACTACTAGGAATCACAACTTTGTGACCAGTAGTCTACTACTAGGAATTCCGTTACAAGATCAACAACCTTTTTGGGACATGTCTAGAATCTATCATGTAAATCTGATCCGAATTCAAACCGAAAAATAATGTATCTTGGGACCTTTCGGATGAAGGGAATAGAGTAGAAGAGATGTTTTCACAACCTACGGTAGCCAGTGTAGACACCCCAATTTGGCCTAACGATTATTTCAAGTCCCACCTTGGGACAATCCCGATGATGAAATGGATACAATGATTGATGATTGCTTCTTTGAGGACCTTAGGACTTTCGGTGAGAACTTTAACCATTTAGAGGACCCAATTCAAAGCCATACAGCCTTTCAGACAGAAATACAGAAGCCTAGGAGAATCCATCTGACGGCCGTAATATCGATCCAACGGCCATAACATCAATCCCTCGCCCGAGCAACCTGTTGCCAGCAAAATCTCCCTGAGAGATCAATCCCTCGGCCGCAAGATCTATCCTTCGGCCGAGACATCCATTCCACGGCCGCGACATCCATTGCTCGGCCGCCAGATCGACCTTTTTCCAGACTCTGGAACGTTTTGTCAGACATTTGGTTTGATTCAACTACACTACCTTCCCGATGTGTTCGGGCTACGTTCGGAGATCACGTCGTAGAGTTAGAGATGCATTACAATTGCAATTACCATCTCGTGATTTGATTGGCCGGAGTGAGTCATCCCTATGCCTATATAAAGGGGCCTTTGGGTTCCGAATTAACACACAGAAATTGAGATACCCACACACTCAATCAAACCTCGAAACTCTGCAGAAATACTCCCTCAACCCCATACTCCAAAAGCCCTAACCTCCCGAAGGCAGCTGTCAATCCGGCGATCAAACCCCGAAGTTCAAACCCTAACTCTAGGGTTCTCGATCAAGCAATCAATCAATCACACCCAATCCGAAGCAATCAACCAACTGAGGGATCAAGGTGGTGAGGCCCAACGGCCTCTGGTTTGTCTATACTTACTGTATTTCTAACTAAACGTAGCATTTCGACTATCTGTTAATCTTTCTGTCTGGTGTGAGGAAGAACACCGACCGGGGCTTCGATCCCTCGGCCGGTACATCAAACCAGGAGGATCTCTCGGCCGTGACATCTATTCACCGGCCGCGAGATCCATCTCCCTGGGACATTATGTTTTCTCTCTGCTTTCTGATGCATGCTTCAATTATCGCACTGGCTCACTTTGCTTACTGTTTAAAGGAATAATTAAACAGACTATGTGTTAGAATTAGACAAAGCATCTATACGTCTTATGTTGAACGATTATGGGCCAGTCTCACGACTGGGCAGAGAGGGGTGCCTAACACCTTCCTCTTACTGTACTTTTGGCTCCCGAATCCAGAATCTCTATCTATTTTCCCAGTTTTAATAAACTGGGTGGCGACTCTATTTGATGATAACCGTTATCATGTGGCGATGTTCCTAGCCATGGGAATGTCCATGATTTTGGTTTATGAAGTGAGCAACCAATCGAGCAAACACAACGTGATCAATCTGTATGGCGATGCCCCGTTTGGGAGGTGTCTACAGTTTTTGGCGACTCTGCTGGGGAATTGAGAGCCATAACCAAAAAGTTCAACATAAGACTAATACATGCCTTGTCTAATTCATTTATCATATGCATCGAGCGGGCAACCCGTTGAGTTCACCTGATATCCCGGCATGACACGGGCTATGTTGGGGGTTCCAGCAAACTCCACAGTCACTCGTACCTAGTGGTATATCAAAAAGGAAATCACCCAATCACCGCCTATGATGGGCTGGTGAGAGGATTGGTGCCCTTTGACAACGGAGCACCCTGAGACTACCAAAACCTTGCATGTTTTAGAAAGCCATAGAACTTATCAAACTAAGACAGGAACCTACAGGCTAGGAACCTACTTACATTCTACTTGCGAAAGTTCTTCCTCACACCCATTGTATATGTGTATGTTGTAAAGTTTCTCTTTTGCAGGTTAAACCTTAGAAGTCTCTCTAAATCAAATAATCAGTAAGTAAGATTAATCAATCTGACTAAAGCAAAAACCTTTTTCTGGAAAAATGACTGCATCATTGTTCACGTCTGATTCGCACTTTCAAGTTGTCACCAAGCTGTCTGGCCCGCTCCACTTTGCTATTGAAGATTTCAACCCCTCTGAACACATCACTCCAGTAAATCAACCAAAGCCTATGGTGGCTATCATTGAAGATGACCATGTCATGTTCGCTGGAACAGTTTATGAGGAAGAGGTAGAAGACCTGATTGAAGAAGAAGGGCTTCGCAGGGTTCCAATCTACTTTTATGACCCTTATGCACCTACCGATGATTATTGGCCAATAGACGAGGTCAACAACCTCGAGACTGAAGAGGCAAAGGAAGAAGAGACTGTCGACAATGACCCACTAGACGAGATATCACTAAACCTGCTCTTTGATGAAGGGGTCACCAACAATGAAATAAGGGTGATCCACCCCATCATAGACAGCTTTGGTAATTGGTGGGGCTTTGTTGGCACACGACGGGTCGACAACAGCGACGAAGCCGAGATTGAAGCTCAATTGGAGGAAATAACAGCAATAGTAAATCAAATGGCCCTCCAAGACTTGCAGGGTGACAACGATGAAAGTGTGAATCAAGGTGACAGTGAAGTACTGGTGATCGACCATGGTGTTGAAAAAGACTGCTCTGAGCTGATTGTAGATGCTGAAAAAGGGGCTTACCCCAACTGGACCGTGGAACACGCTCTAAAATATAAAATGAAAAGCGCTAATTCTGATCTTAGTTCCGATTCCGATTCCGACTCCGAGTCGACTCAGTCCGAGTCAAGCTTTTCATCCTTTGAAACTACTAAGTCTAGTGAGGAAAACCTGGTCAAAGTGCCGAGGCATAGCATTTACTTTGAGTTCGACTCTGAAATGTCTTTTGATAAATTTAGCAATGAGAAGGAAGATTTAGAGTATTTCACTTTGCCTATGATCAATTGTGTGGATTCCGACAAACCAAATTTTGAGGAAGAAATTCCAAAAGAAATTCTAGAATTCATCGAGAGAGAAGAGGAAAGGCACGCTAAACCTTTTTCTGAGGAGATAATCACAGCAAACATAGGCTCTGAAAATGAGCCCAAAATGGTTAAAATTGGTGCCGCACTATCCCCTCAAGAAAGTGAAAAACTAATCTTTTTGCTAAAAGAATACAAAGATGTTTTTGCCTGGTCTTATGAGGACATGCCTGGAATAGACCCTGAAATTGTTCAGCATAAAATACCCCTTCATTCTGATGCAAAACCAGTTAAGCAAAAACTGAGACGTATGCGCCCTGATTGGGTCCTAAAGATAAAAGAAGAAGTCACTAAACAAATCAACGCCGGTTTTCTCATAGTCACCGAATATCCACAATGGGTAGCAAACATCGTTCCCGTGCCGAAGAAAACTGGAGGAATCAGGGTCTGCGTAGATTTCCGAGATCTCAACAAAGCCAGTCCGAAAGATGACTTCACATTACCTCACATAGACGAGCTAATAGATAACACCGCAGGCCATGCATTGCTATCCTTCATGGATGGATTCTCTGGGTATAACCAAATCCTTATGTCCCCTGAGGATAGAGAGAAAACGACCTTCACTACGCCTTGGGGAACTTACTGCTACCGGGTAATGCCGTTTGGGTTGAAGAATGCTGGAGCCACTTACCAGAGGATGGCCACAACACTGCTGCACGACATGATGCACAAAGAAGTCGAGGTGTATGTCGACGATATGATAGTCAAATCTAAGGAGAGGGAAGGACACTATGGAGCACTCCAAAAGTTCTTTGAGAGGATTAGGAATTATAAACTGCGTCTTAACCCTCAAAAATGCACTTTTGGGGTAACAGCTGGAAAGATGTTGGGTTTCCTCATCACTCAAAGAGGAATCGAGGTAGATCCTTCCAAGATACAGGCTATCATGGAGATATCACCGCCTAGGACAGAGAAGGAAGTAAGGAGCTTCTTAGGGAAGGTACAGTTCATCAGCAGGTTCATTTCAAAGCTCACAACCACCTGTGAACCTCTTTTCAAGCTACTGAAGAAAGGTACTGATTTTGAATGGAGCCCAGACTGTCAGCAAGCATTCGAGGCAATCAAGGAATACCTTCAGAATCCACCTGTATTATCGCCACCCATCCCTGGGAAGCCTTTGATTCTGTATCTCTCAGTAACAGACATGTCCATGGGATGCATGCTAGCGCAAGAAAACGACGCCAAGGTAGAGTGCGCCATATACTACCTCAGCAAGAAAATGATGGATTACGAGACAAGGTACACTCCCCTCGAGAAAACCTGTTGGGGGCTAGTATGGGCCACAAAGAAACTGAGGCACTACCTGTTAGCACATCCGGTGGTGCTGGTCTCTCGTTTAGACCCAATCAAGTATCTTTTCGAAAAGCCAGCACTTATCGGAAAGCTAGCTAGGTGGTTATTGCTGCTAGCGGAGTTCGACCTCAAATACATGACACGGAAATCAGTAAAAGGAAGAGCTGTGGCAGAATTCTTGGCGAATCACCCTGTGACAGAGGCCGAGGCAGAGGACTTCATGTTCCCCGACGAGGATATCTTATGTCTCTTAGACGACACCTGGCAACTTTACTTTGATGGAGCATCAAACCAATGTGGATATGGCATAGGGGTATTGCTAGTTTCCCCAAACGACTCTCACATCCCTTTGTCATATAAGCTAAGGTTTGAAGTCACTGACAACCAAGCTGAATATGAGGCTTGTATTGCTGGAATGGAGGCAGCCCTGGAGCTAGGAGCAAAAAGGGTAGAAGTCACTGGGGATTCAAACCTGGTGGTATCTCAAGCAAGAGGAGACTGGAAGGTCAAGGAGGATACACTGAAGCTATATCACTCTGTGTTGGAAAACCTAATTCCACAATTCGATTCTGTTATCTTCACACACACTCCTCGAGTGAGCAATAGATTTGCAGATGCACTGGCGACATTGGCGTCTATGGTCGAAATACCCCTGGGATTCACAATGCGGCCTCTCATGATCGAACAAAAGGTTAAACCAGCATGTGAGTGTACCTTTACCGAGGAAGGTGAAGACGATGGCAAGCCATGGTACGAAGACGTGAAGGAATTCCTGGAAAAAGGAGAATACCCATCCGAGGCCACCTCAAAGGACAAGACGGCTCTGCGGAAGTTTGCTGCTCGATTTATAATCTGTGGAGGAGCATTGTACCGAAGGGCACACTTGGGTCCAAATCAACTTTGCGTCACAACGGAGGACAGCCGCAAGGTAATGGAGGAAATACATGAAGGAATTTGTGGGCCACACATGAACGGGGCAACGATGGCAAAGAAGATCCTGCGTCAGGGATATTACTGGACTACAATGGAAGCCGACTGCGCTGATTATGTCCGCCGATGTTACAAATGCCAAACTCACGCTGATCGTATGCGTATTCCCCCTACAGAACTGTATAGCATGACGTCCCCTTGGCCATTCTCCACTTGGGGAATAGATGTCATTGGAAGCATAAATCCAAAGGGAAAATACAAACATCAGTTCATCCTGGTGGCTATCGACTACTTCACCAAATGGGTAGAGGCAGCCTCTTATGCTACTCTCAAAGCCACTCATGTGGCCAAATTCATTCGCACTAATATCATCTATCGATATGGTGTACCCCACGAGTTTGTCTGTGATAATGGATCGCACTTCAAGGGGGCGACAAAGAAGCTTTTCGCCGAATTTGGGATACAAAATCATCGGTCATCTACTTACCGACCTCAAACTAATGGAGCAGTTGAGGCTGCAAACAAGAATGTCAAGAGGATTCTGCGGAAGACTACCGACACTTACACAGACTGGCCGGAAATGCTACCTCTGGCGCTATGGGGATATCGAACAACCGAAAGGACTTCAACTGGGGCTACTCCCTACTCTCTGGTCTATGGAATGGAAGCTGTCTTGCCCATCGAATTGGAATTACCTTCGTTAAGGGTTTTAGCTGAGACTGGAATGATCGAAGAGGATTGGGTTCAAAACCGCTACGACGAGTTAGCACTGCTAGACGAAAGGAGACTGAGAGCCTTATACCATGTACAAGGGTATCAACGCCGCATTGCACGAGCATTCAACAAAAAGGTGAAACCTAGGGATATCAAGGTAGGAGACATGGTGCTCAAAGCAATTCGTCGCCACGTCTCGGACCCAAGGGGCAAGTTTAGACCAAACTGGGGAGGCCCCTACCTTATCAAACGCATACTTTCTGGAGGAGCAGCATACATTGCAGACTTGGATGGAATGGAATTCGCAACGCCAGTCAACGTGGACAAGCTAAGGAAGTATTACCCATGAGAGATGCTCGTTGGACCGAAAACCACAAGGGTGGGCGGATCCAAGCAAAAATTAGAGCAGCCTGCTAGGTCGAAAACCCGCAAGGGCGGCTTAGGCAAAAACTAAGGCATAAATGAAACGCTCGCTAGACCGAAAACCTGCAAGGGCGGTTTTTAGGCAAAATTTAGAGCACAAAAGGAGAGAAAAATACCCGAGTGAACCCTAACTAAAAACAAAACAAATCCCCTTTGTTGGAACTACGTTTATGGCCTGATTCCCTCCATGGGATACGTAGGCAATCTCTAAGCTTGAGATTCGGCCACTGCTATCATCATCACTTCCGAAATTTCTAGGTCTATCCTAAAGCATGCTCACCATCAAATCATGGCAATAACATCTTCTAATAAAAACGACCAAATGTTTTATTATTTCCAAAGAGAAAGGACAAAGCAAGCCTAAACAATTCTTAATCCATGAAAGCTAGAATCAAACAAACATCTTTTGAAAAACATAAGCAAAGTGTCGATCTCTAGGTCTTCCTTCTCTTTGCACTTCTATCCTTCAAAAGGTTTTTCTTCAACCAGCGTTTGTAAGAACCCGATAGCTTGGCAACAAAGCTCTCAGCAACCTCCTGCATCACTCTGTTTGGCCAGAGGCGCAGCATATTACGACGGAAGTTGGCATCATGGATCTTAGAGGCGATGTACTCAGGGTCACCTAAGATTGCGGCTTGTTCAGCCCCAAACTGCCCTAAGGAAAGCAAAATTCACGGGAATGTGACGAATGGAAAAGAGGAAGTCCATGCCAAAAGACTTAAAGTGCAGACGGTCAAGGCCATTAAAGGAATCCAACCACTGATCAAGGATTGGTTGTGCCATGTGCAAGGAAATTGCTGCTGACAATGCTATCGGGTTCGTAGAATGCGTACTTATAGGACTAGGTCGAGTCTTAGTTCGAATCGGAATCGGATTCTTAATCCTCGGAAATTCAGTCGGTCTCTCGGCCGACATTTCGATTAGGCGGCCGTGGGATCAATCCATCGGCCCGTAGATAATAGGGTTGACCTGCAAGTCAAACCCAGGCAAACAAAACGATCCTTCGACCGCTAGATCGAAGTTTCGGCCGCGTAATCATTTGGTCGGCCGCCAGAACGGCTATTTTACAGACTGTTCCCACGGTTCAGTTCGTTTCATTGGATTAACGGAAATATTACACGCAAACAACTTAAGAACAGCATATACAATCACAAACAGAGCAAGAAGGTTTTTGTTTCATATAACGAAAGCTTTTTACATCACAAAGTGGATCATCCCACATTTCTTAAACAAGCTATACATCGATTTCCTGTCGAACTAACCTATGCAGGAAGAGAAACAAAGAAAGAAATAAAAAGAGGAAGCAGAAGAGGATGTCGAACCCTCTGGTGGTCCGAACAAAAGAGACCAGCTGCAAAAAAGAAGAGGAAACCCCTGGGGCGATGTATACCAAAGGAGTACTACGGTGCAGAAGGGACACCACATGGCCCAGAAAAACCACCACACCGCGTACCACCGCCACGCCAGGAGTTCCACATCGCGGAAGCAAGTCACCCATGCGAGGGCCCCTAATCAAGCATACCCATGCGAGGATCCGTAATCAAGCGTCGAGACAAGACCAAAAGCAAACGCGGTCTCCCTCCGCACACACTAGCCACGACCGCATACCACTCACGGCCCGGAGCTGTCGAAAACGAGGATAGATGGAAGGGAGTCTTCGGCTACGGAGTTCTCGAAATGAGGAGAGGAAGAGGAAAAGAAAGAAAAGAAAATGAGACGAAACGGTCGACGCTGTGGCTTTTTATAGGCCCCTGGAAACAAGCCGATTAACCGGCCGAGTATTCGATATCTCGGCCGAGACATGAATCCTTCGGCCGTTGGATCAATCTCTCGGTCCTCCGATTAAATTCCCTCAGTAACAGCAGATTTTGCTCGGTGCACTGGCTCAAGTCCTCAACCAACCAAGTAGCCTTGGGGGCATCCCCGAGCCAATGCAATATAATCCAAACCAGCCTTGGGGGCATGCCCAAGCATCGAAGCTCTCTCTCCACAAACTGCTAGCCAAAGTAAGTTGAAACACCCAGCGGCTTTACGCCCATATCTATTATCGGTTTACTCAACGGCTCAAGGCCCATTATCGACAGGCTCTACGCCTGTATTTATTTAGCAGCTCTACGCTCGCTATCACAATCTCAGCGGCTCGAAGCCCACTACCTCAACAGGCTCGAAGCCTACATCTACCATCTCAACTGGTTCAAAACCATAAACCCAGCGGCTCGAAGCCATCAACTCAGCGGCTCAAAGCCCATTGCCTCAACACAGCAGGCTCTATGCCCGTTATCTCACCAAAGCGGCTCCAAGCCCGCTATCCCAACTGGCTCGAAGCCATAACCATCATCTCAGTGGCTCCAAGCCCTCGACTCAGCAGCTCTACGCTCGCTATCACAGCAACAGGTTCTACGCCTGTAACTCAGCGGCTCCGAGTCCACCATTTCAAATGGCTCGAAGCCGTAAACAACCAATCTCGGCGGCTCGAAGCCCGTTATCAAAAGGCTCTACGCCTGTTATTACCATCTCAGCGGCTCTACGCCCATTTACCTCAACAGGCTCGAAGCCTACGTCCACTATCACCCAGCGGCTCAAAGCCCCTTATCTCAGCAGCTCTATGCTCGCTATCACGACAACAGGCTCTATGCCTATAATCACCCAACTCAGCGGCTCCAAAGCCCCTTTATCTCAACTGGCTCAAAGCCGTAAACAAGCAATCTCAGCGGCTCGAAGCCCGTTATCAAAAGGCTCTACGCCTGTTATCACAACTCAGCGGCTCAAGGCCCATTATCTCAACTGGCTCGAAGCCGTAAACAAGCAACAGGCTCTAAGCCGTCCCAGCAATCAAGACATTTATTCTCAGGCTCTACGCCTGAATGCTCAAAAATCTAACATTTTTGAATGCTCAAGCTCTATGCTTGGATGCCTAACCACTGTGTACTGGATGCTCAAGTTATACACTTGAATGCTCAAGCTCTATGCTTGGATGCCCAACCACTGCGTACTGGACGCTCAAAGCCTGTACTTTGAATGCTCGGATTCTGCCGTCCGAATGCTCGAGCTCTACGCTCTGAATGCTCAAGTCCGGAACTTGATAGAAGCTCTAAGCTTAAAACAAACACACACGCACGGGCCCGTGCACATTTGCATCAACATTTTCACATCGAGTCTGCATCATATCTGTTCACATCTAACGAACAAGCATTGCACATATACACTCTGCATATCTCTCATGAAACAGGTCAACCCTGCAATCAACCGGCACTATGCCTCGGTTTTATTGATCGGCCCAACGCCTCGATCTTTTGGCTCCACGCCAACACTTATGATGGAAAAGCTCCGTGCGCAGACCATCAGAATGCAACCAGCTCTACGCTTCGGTTCATATCACGTCAAGCTCTAAGCTCCGACAACTTAGGCCCTTGCCTCAAGACTGCATGCAGGCTCCACGCCTCAATCACTTCAGGCTCCACGCCTCAGTTCCCTCACCTCAGGCTCTTGCCTTATACCAGCTCCGCGCTTCGGTTCATCACGTCAAGCTCAAAGCTCTGACATCTCAGGCTCTCGCCTTATGGTCAACACCAGCTCCGCGCTTCGGTCCTAGCAATCACCTCAGGCTCTCGCCTTATGGTCAACACCGGCTCCGCGCTTCGGTCCTAGCAATCACCTCAGGCTCTCGCCTTATGGTCAACACCAGCTCCGCGCTTCGGTCCTAGCAATCACCTCAGGCTCTCGCCTTATGGTCAACACCAGCTCCGCGCTTCGGTCCTATCAATCACTTCAGGCTCTCGCCTTATGATCAACACCAGCTCCGCGCTTCGGTCCTATCAATCACTTCAGGCTCTCGCCTTATGATCAAAACCAGCTCCGCGCTTCGGTCTTATCAATCCCCTCAGGCATTCGCCTCAAGATTGCAGCAGGCTCCACGCCTCGATTCCATCACTCTCCAGGCTCTCGCCTCATGACTACAACCGGCTCCGTGCCTCGGTTCCCTCATCACTAAAGCTCCGTGCTACAGCTACTGGCCATGCGCCCCCCACATCTCAAAAGCAAACCGGCGTCCAACTCATCCCCGGTAGATGATTTGGATTCCACCCTACTACATCAATTCCTTCCAGCTCATTCGCAAGGATAGGCTACTCTACCGAGCTCCTTTCAGTCAAAGTAAGGATGATCAAGAAAAGCAAACGCACCTGCAGTGTACTGATCTACCCCAAAATAACTAAGGAAGCTCTCCGCAAAAAACTCCCCCGGTAGCCCCGCGCTCCTTCAACTACTCTTCGCCAAAACCCTGGCTCAGTCTAGGTACGTCACACTACGGCTTTTTAAGCCCTAAGGTACGTCTTCTGTCTCTGACCCTCCAAACTTTTTACTTTTCTTTTGCCCGAACTACGATTGGTCTGAATTTCCCTTGTGGAATACGTAGGCAGCCTCCCGGCCCGACCATAACAAAACCTTTTTCAAAAAAACCCTTGGAATAGTGGTTGGACCAAATTGAGTTGCTTTTTACAGCTTTGACTCTTACTCAAACATGTCTCGCGATCCGTCTGAGTTCAGTCAAAGAGGGGCATCTGTAGACACCCCAATTTGGCCTAACGATTATTTCAAGTCCCACCTTGGGACAATCCCGATGATGAAATGGATACAATGATTGATGATTGCTTCTTTGAGGACCTTAGGACTTTTGGTGAGAACTTTGACCATTTAGAGGACCCAATTCAAAGCCATACAGCCTTTCAGACAGAAATACAGAAGCCTAGGAGAATCCATCTGACGGCCGTAATATCGATCCAACGGCCATAACATCAATCCCTCGCCCGAGCAACCTGTTGCTAGCAAAATCTCCCTGAGAGATCAATCCCTCGGCCGCAAGATCTATCCTTCGGCCGAGACATCCATTCCACGACCGCGACATCCATTGCTCGGCCGCCAGATCGACCTTTTTCCAGACTCTGGAACGTTCTGTCAGACATTTGGTTTGATCCAACTACACTACCTTCCCGATGCGTTCGGGCTACGTTCGGAGATCACGACGTAGAGTTAGAGATGCATTGCAATTGCAATTACCATCTCGTGATTTGATTGGCCGGAGTGAGTCATCCCTATGCCTATATAAAGGGGCCTTTGGGTTCCGAATTAACACACAGAAATTGAGATACCCACACACTCAATCAAACCTCGAAACTCTGCAGAAATACTCCCTCAACCCCATACTCCAAAAGCCCTAACCTCCCGAAGGCAGCCGTCAATCCGGCGATCAAACCCCGAAGTTCAAACCCTAACTCTAGGGTTCTCGATCAAGCAATCAATCAATCACACCCAATCCGAAGCAATCAAGCAACTGAGGGATAAAGGTGGTGAGGCCCAACGGCCTCTAGTTTGTCTATACTTACTGTATTTCTAACTAAACGTAGCATTTCGACTATCTGTTAATCTTTCTGTCTGGTGTGAGGAAGAACACCGACCGGGGCTTCGATCCCTCGGCCGGTACATCAAACCAGGAGGATCTCTCGGCCGTGACATCTATTCACCGGCCGCGAGATCCATCTCCCTGGGACATTATGTTTTCTCTCTGCTTTCTGATGCATGCTTCAATTATCGCACTGGCTCACTTTGCTTACTGTTTAAAGGAATAATTAAACAGACTATGTGTTAGAATTAGACAAAGCATCTACACGTCTTATGTTGAACGATTATGGGCCAGTCTCACGACTGGGCAGAGAGGGGTGCCTAACACCTTCCCCTTACTGTACTTTTGGCTCCCGAATCCAGAATCTCTATCTATTTTCCCAGTTTTAATAAACTGGGTGGCGACTCTATTTGATGATAACCGTTATCATGTGGCGATGTTCCTAGCCATGGGAATGTCCATGATTTTGGTTTATGAAGTGAGCAACCAATCGAGCAAACACAACGTGATCAATCTGTATAGCGATGCCCCGTTTGGGAGGTGTATACTTTATGACCAGTAGTCTAATTCTAGGAACTCCGTTACAAGATCAACAGCCCTTTTGGGAGATGTCTAGAATCTATCATGTAAATCTGTTACGAGTCCAAACCTAGAAAACATGTATCTTTGGACCTCTCCGATGAAGGGAATAGAGTAGAAGATATATACTTTCAAACCCTACGGTAGCCAGCAGCCTAACTACTAGGAATCACAACTCTGTGACCAGTAGTCTACTACTAGGAACTCCGTTACAAGATCAGTAGCTCTTTTGGGACATGTCTAGAATCTATCATGTAAATCTGATCCGAATTCAAACCGAGAAATAATGTATCTTGGGTCCTTTCGGATGAAGGGAATAGAGTAGAAGAGATGTTTTCACAACCTACGGTAGCCAGCAGCCTAACTACTAGGAATCACAACTCTGTGACCAGTAGTCTACTACTAGGAACTCCGTTACAAGATCAACAGCTCTTTTGGGACATGTCAAGAATCTATCATGTAAATCTGATCCGAATTCAAACCGAGAAATCATGTATCTTGGGACATTTCGGATGAATGGAATAGAGTAGAAGAGATGTTTTCATAATCTACGGTAGCCAGCAGCCTAACTACTAAGAATCACAACTCTGTGACCAGTAGTCTACTACTAGGAACTCCGTTACAAGATCAGTAGCTCTTTTGGGACATGTCTAGAATCTATCATGTAAATCTGATCCGAATTCAAACCGAGAAATAATGTATCTTGGGACCTTTCGGATGAAGGGAATAGAGTAGAAGAGATGTTTTCAAAACCTACGGTAGCCAGCAGCCTAACTACTAGGAATCACAACTCTGTGACCAGTAGTCTACTACTAGGAATTCCGTTACAAGATCAACAGCCCTTTTGGGACATGTCTAGAATCTATCATGTAAATCTGATCCGAATTCAAACCGAGAAATAATGTATCTTGGGAACATTCGGATGAAGGGAATAGAGTAGAAGAGATGTTTTCACAACCTACGGTAGCCAGCAGCCTAACTACTAGGAATCACAACTCTGTGACCAGTAGTCTACTACTAGGAACTCCGTTAAAAGATCAACAGCTCTTTTGGGACATGTCGAGAATATATCATGTAAATCTGTTCCGAATTCAAACCGAGAAATAATGTATCTTGGGTCCTTTCGGATGAAGGGAATAGAGTAGAAGAGATGTTTTCACAACCTACGGTAGCCAGCAGCCTAACTACTAGGAATCACAACTCTGTGACCAGTAGTCTACTACTAGGAACTCCGTTACAAGATCAACAGCTCTTTTGGGACATGTCAAGAATCTATCAGGTAAATCTGATCCGAATTCAAACCGAGAAATCATGTATCTGGGGACATTTCGGATGAATGGAATAGAGTAGAAGAGATGTTTTCATAACCTACGGTAGACAGCAGCCTAACTACTAAGAATCACAACTCTGTGACCAGTAGTCTACTACTAGGAACTCCGTTACAAGATCAGTAGCTCTTTTGGGACATGTCAAGAATCTATCATGTAAATCTGATCCGAATTCAAACCGAGAAATAATGTATCTTGGGTCCTTTCGGATGAAGGGAATAGAGTAGAAGAGATGTTTTCACAACCTACGGTAGCCAGCAGCCTACTTACTAGAAATCACAACTTTATGACCAGTAGTCTACTTCTAGGAACTCCGTTACAAGATCAACAGCCCTTTTGGGAGATGTCTAGAATCTATCATGTAAATCTGTTACGAGTCCAAACCTAGAAAACATGTATCTTTGGACCTTTCCGATGAAGGGAATAGAGTAGAAGATATATACTTTCAAACCCTACGGTAGCCAGCAGCCTAACTACTAGGAATCACAACTCTGTGACCAGTAGTCTACTACTAGGAACTCCGTTACAAGATAAACAGCTCTTTTGGGACAAGTCTTGAATCTATCATGTAAATCTGATCCGAATTCAAACCGAGAAATAATGTATCTTGGGACCTTTCGGATGAAGAGAATAGAGTAGATTTGATGTTTTCACAACCTACGGTAGCCAGCAGCCTAACTACTAGGAATCACAACTCTGTGACCAGTAGTCTACTACTAGGAATTCCGTTACAAGATCAACAGCCCTTTTGGGACATGTCTAGAATCTATCATGTAAATCTGATCCGAATTCAAACCGAGAAATAATGTATCTTGGTACCTTTCGGATGAAGGGAATAGAGTAGAAGAGATGTTTTCACAACCTACGGTAGCCAGCAGCCTAACTACTAGGAATCACAACTCTGTGACCAGTAGTGTACTACTAGGAACTCCGTTACAAGATCAACAGCTCATTTGGGACAAGTCTTGAATCTATCATGTAAATCTGATCCGAATTCAAACCGAGAAATAATGTATCTTGGGACCTTTCGGATGAAGAGAATAGAGTAGAATAGATGTTTTCACAACCTACGGTAGCCAGCAGCCTAACTACTAGGAATCACAACTCTGTGACCAGTAGTCTACTACTAGGAATTCCGTTACAAGATCAACAGCCCTTTTGGGACATGTCGAGAATCTATCATGTAAATCTGATCCGAATTCAAACTGAGAAATAATGTATATTGGGTCCTTTCGGATGAAGGGAATAGAGTAGAAGAGATGTTTTCACAACCTACGGTAGCCAGCAGCCTAACTACTAGGAATCACAACTCTGTGACCAGTAGTCTACTACTAGGAACTCCGTTACAAGATCAACAGCTCTTTTGGGACCTGTCAAGAAATCTATCATGTAAATCTGATCCGAATTCAAACCGAGAAATCATGTATCTTGGGACATTTCGGATGAATGGAATAGAGTAGAAGAGATGTTTTCATAACCTACGGTAGCCAGCAGCCTAACTACTAAGAATCACAACTCTGTGACCAGTAGTCTACTACTAGGAACTCCGTTACAAGATCAGTAGCTCTTTTGGGACATGTCTGGAATCTATCATGTAAATCTGATCCGAATTCAAACCGAGAAATAATGTATCTTGGGTCCTTTCGGATGAAGGGAATAGAGTAGAAGAAATGTTTTCACAACCTACGGTAGCCAGCAGCCTAACTACTAGGAATCACAACTCTGTGACCAGTATTCTACAACTAGGAACTCCGTTACAAGATCAATAGCTCTTTTGGGACATGTCAAGAATCTATCATGTAAATCTGATCCGAATTAAACCCAGAAATAATGTATCTTGGGACCTTTCGGATGAAGGGAATAGAGTAGAAGAGATGTTTTCAAAACCTACGGTAGCCAGCAGCCTAACTACTAGGAATCACAACTCTGTGACCAGTAGTCTACTACTAGGAACTCCGTTACAAGATCAACAGCCCTTTTGGGACATGTCTAGAATCTATCATGTAAATCTGATCCGAATTCAAACCGAGAAATAATGTATCTTGGAAACTTTCGGATGAAGGGAATAGAGTAGAAGAGATGTTTTCACAACCTACGGTAGCCAGCAGCCTAACTACTAGGAATCACAACTCTGTGACCAGTAGTCTACTACTAGGAACTCCGTTACAAGATCAACAGCTCTTTTGGGACATGTCAAGAATCTATCATGTAAATCTGATCCGAATTCAAACCGAGAAATAATGTATCTTGGGTCCTTTCGGATGAAGGGAATAGAGTAGAAGAGATGTTTTCACAACCTACGGTAGCCAGCAGCCTACTTACTAGAAATCACAACTTTATGACCAGTAGTCTACTTCTAGGAACTTCGTTACAAGATCAACAGCCCTTTTGGGAGATGTCTAGAATCTATCATGTAAATCTGTTACGAGTCCAAACCTAGAAAACATGTATCTTTGGACCTTTCCGATGAAGGGAATAGAGTAGAAGATATATACTTTCAAACCCTACGGTAGCCAGCAGCCTAACTACTAGGAATCACAACTCTGTGACCAGTAGTCTACTACTAGGAACTCCGTTACAAGATAAACAGCTCTTTTGGGACAAGTCTTGAATCTATCATTTAAATCTGATCCGAATTCAAACCGAGAAATAATGTATCTTGGAAACTTTCGGATGAAGGGAATAGAGTAGAAGAGATGTTTTCACAACCTACGGTAGCCAGCACCCTAACTACTAGGAATCACAACTCTGTGACCAGTAGTCTACTACTAGGAACTCCGTTACAAGATCAACAGCTCTTTTGGGACATGTCAAGAATCTATCATGTAAATCTGATCCGAATTCAAACCGAGAAATCATGTATCTTGGGACATTTCGGATGAATGGAATAGAGTAGAAGAGATGTTTTCATAACCTACGGTAGCCAGCAGCCTAACTACTAAGAATCACAACTCTGTGACCAGTAGTCTACAACTAGGAACTCCGTTACAAGATCAGTAGCTCTTTTGGGACATGTCTGGAATCTATCATGTAAATCTGATCCGAATTCAAACCGAGAAATAATGTATCTTGGGTCCTTTCGGATGAAGGGAATTGAGTAGAAGAGATGTTTTCACAACCTACGGTAGCCAGCAGCCAAACGACTAGGAATCACAACTCTGTGACCAGTATTCTACAACTAGGAACTCCGTTACAAGATCAACAGCTCTTTTGGGACATGTCAAGAATCTATCATGTAAATCTGATCCGAATTCAAACCCAGAAATAATGTATCTTGGGACCTTTCGGATGAAGGGAATAGAGTAGAAGAGATGTTTTCAAAACCTACGGTAGCCAGCAGCCTAACTACTAGGAATCACAACTCTGTGACCAGTAGTCTACTACAAGGAACTCCGTTACAAGATCAACAGCCCTTTTGGGACATGTCTAGAATCTATTATGTAAATCTGATCCGAATTCAAACCGAGAAATAATGTATCTTGGGAACTTTCGGATGAAGGGAATAGAGTAGAAGAGATGTTTTCACAACCTACGGTAGCCAGCAGCCTAACTACTAGAAATCACAACTCTGTGACCAGTAGTCTACTACTAGGAACTCCGTTAAAAGATCAACAGCTCTTTTGGGACATGTCGAGAAAATATCATGTAAATCTGTTCCGAATTCAAACCGAGAAATAATGTATCTTGGGTCCTTTCGGATGAAGGGAATAGAGTAGAAGAGATGTTTTCACAACCTACGGTAGCCAGCAGCCAAACTACTAGGAATCACAACTCTGTGACCAGTAGTCTACTACTAGGAACTCCGTTACAAGATCAACAGCTCTTTTGGAACATGTCAAGAATCTATCATGTAAATCTGATCCGAATTCAAACCGAGAAATCATGTATCTTGGGACATTTCGGATGAATGGAATAGAGTAGAAGAGATGTTTTCATAACCTACGGTAGCCAGCAGCCTAACTACTAAGAATCACAACTCTGTGACCAGTAGTCTACTACTAGGAACTCCGTTACAAGATCAGT
The DNA here is from genome assembly GCA_020567845.1 of Rhododendron henanense subsp. lingbaoense. Taxonomy (NCBI): domain Eukaryota; kingdom Viridiplantae; phylum Streptophyta; class Magnoliopsida; order Ericales; family Ericaceae; genus Rhododendron; species Rhododendron henanense. Next base: position 38,942,015 of record CM036312.1, read on the forward strand.
AGCTATTTTGGGACATGTCTAGAATCTATCATGTAAATCTGATCCGAATTCAAACCGAGAAATAATGTATCTTGGGTCCTTTCGGATGAATGGAATAGAGTAGAAGAGATGTTTTCACAACCTACGGTACCCAGCAGCCTAACTACTAGGAATCACAACTCTGTGACCAGTAGTCTACTACTAGGAACTCCGTTGCAAGATCAACAACTCTTTTGGGACATGTCAAGAATCTATCATGTAAATCTGATCCGAATTCAAACCGAGAAATAATGTATCTTGGGACCTTTCGGATGAAGGGAATAGAGTAGAAGAGATGTTTTCAAAACCTACGGTAGCCAGCAGCCTAACTACTAGGAATCACAACTCTGTGACCAGTAGTCTACTACTAGGAATTCCGTTACAAGATCAACAGCCCTTTTGGGACATGTCTAGAATCTATCAAGTAAATCTGATCCGAATTCAAACCGAGAAATAATGTATCTTGGGAACTTTCGGATGAAGGGATTAGAGTAGAAGAGATGTTTTCACAACCTACGGTTGCCAGCAGCCTAACTACTAGGAATCACAACTCTGTGACCAGTAGTCTACTACTAGGAACTCCGTTAAAAGATCAACAGCTCTTTTGGGACATGTCGAGAATATATCATGTAAATCTGTTCCGAATTCAAACCGAGAAATAATGTATCTTGGGTCCTTTCGGATGATGGGAATAGAGTAGAAGAGATGTTTTCACAACCTACGGTAGCCAGCAGCCTAACTACTAGGAATAACAACTCTGTGACCAGTAGTCTTCTTCTGGGAACTCCGTTACAAGATCAACAACCTTTTTGGGACATGTCTAGAATCTATCATGTAAATCTGTTCCGAGTCCAAACCTAGAAAACATGTATCTTTGGACCTCTCCGATGAAGGGAATAGAGTAGAAGATATATACTTTTACACCCTACGGTAGCCAGCAGCCTAACTACTAGGAATCACAACTCTGTGACCAGTAGTCTACTACTAGGAATTCCGTTACAAGATCAACAGCCCTTTTGGGACATGTCTAGAATCTATCATGTAAATCTGATCCGAATTCAAACCGAGAAATAATGTATCTTGGGAACTTTCGGATGAAGGGATTAGAGTAGAAGAGATGTTTTCACAACCTACGGTTGCCAGCAGCCTAACTACTAGGAATCACAACTCTGTGACCAGTAGTCTACTACTAGGAACTCCGTTAAAAGATCAACAGCTCTTTTGGGACATGTCGAGAATATATCATGTAAATCTGTTCCGAATTCAAACCGAGAAATAATGTATCTTGGGTCCTTTCGGATGATGGGAATAGAGTAGAAGAGATGTTTTCACAACCTACGGTAGCCAGCAGCCTAACTACTAGGAATCACAACTCTGTGACCAGTAGTCTACTTCTGGGAACTCCGTTACAAGATCAACAACCTTTTTGGGACATGTCTAGAATCTATCATGTAAATCTGTTCCGAGTCCAAACCTAGAAAACATGTATCTTTGGACCTCTCCGATGAAGGGAATAGAGTAGAAGATATATACTTTCACACCCTACGGTAGCCAGCAGCCTAACTATTAGGAATCACAACTCTGTGACCAATAGTCTACTACTAGGAGCTCCGTTACAAGATCAACAGCCCTTTTGGGAAATGTCTAGAATCTATCATGTAAATCTGATCCGAATTCAAACCGAGAAAATAATGTATCTTGGGACCTTTCGGATGAAGGGAATAGAGTAGAAGAGACGTTTTCACAACCTACGGTAGCCAGCAGCCTAACTACTAGGAATCACAACTCTGTGACCAGTAGTCTACTACTAGGAACTCCGTTAAAAGATCAACAGCTCTTTTGGGACATGTCGAGAATATATCATGTAAATCTGTTCCGAATTCAAACCGAGAAATAATGTATCTTGGGTCCTTTCGGATGAAGGGAATAGAGTAGAAGAGATGTTTTCACAACCTACGGTAGCCAGCAGCCAAACTACTAGGAATCACAATTCTGTGACCAGTAGTCTACTACTAGGAACTCCGTTACAAGATCAACAGCTCTTTTGGGACATGTCAAGAATCTATCATGTAAATCTGATTCGAATTCAAACCGAGAAATCATGTATCTTGGGACATTTCGGATGAATGGAATAGAGTAGAAGAGATGTTTTCATAACCTACGGTAGCCAGCAGCCTAACTACTAAGAATCACAACTCTGTGACCAGTAGTCTACTACTAGGAACTCCGTTACAAGATCAGTAGCTATTTTGGGACATGTCTAGAATCTATCATGTAAATCTGATCCGAATTCAAACCGAGAAATAATGTATCTTGGGTCCTTTCGGATGAATGGAATAGAGTAGAAGAGATGTTTTCACAACCTACGGTACCCAGCAGCCTAACTACTAGGAATCACAACTCTGTGACCAGTAGTCTACTACTAGGAACTCCGTTGCAAGATCAACAGCTCTTTTGGGACATGTCAAGAATCTATCATGTAAATCTGATCCGAATTCAAACCGAGAAATAATGTATCTTGGGACCTTTCGGATGAAGGGAATAGAGTAGAAGAGATGTTTTCAAAACCTACGGTAGCCAGCAGCCTAACTACTAGGAATCACAACTCTGTGACCAGTAGTCTACTACTAGGAATTCCGTTACAAGATCAACAGCCCTTTTGGGACATGTCTAGAATCTATCAAGTAAATCTGATCCGAATTCAAACCGAGAAATAATGTATCTTGGGAACTTTCGGATGAAGGGATTAGAGTAGAAGAGATGTTTTCACAACCTACGGTTGCCAGCAGCCTAACTACTAGGAATCACAACTCTGTGACCAGTAGTCTACTACTAGGAACTCCGTTAAAAGATCAACAGCTCTTTTGGGACATGTCGAGAATATATCATGTAAATCTGTTCCGAATTCAAACCGAGAAATAATGTATCTTGGGTCCTTTCGGATGATGGGAATAGAGTAGAAGAGATGTTTTCACAACCTACGGTAGCCAGCAGCCTAACTACTAGGAATAACAACTCTGTGACCAGTAGTCTTCTTCTGGGAACTCCGTTACAAGATCAACAACCTTTTTGGGACATGTCTAGAATCTATCATGTAAATCTGTTCCGAGTCCAAACCTAGAAAACATGTATCTTTGGACCTCTCCGATGAAGGGAATAGAGTAGAAGATATATACTTTTACACCCTACGGTAGCCAGCAGCCTAACTACTAGGAATCACAACTCTGTGACCAGTAGTCTACTACTAGGAATTCCGTTACAAGATCAACAGCCCTTTTGGGACATGTCTAGAATCTATCATGTAAATCTGATCCGAATTCAAACCGAGAAATAATGTATCTTGGGAACTTTCGGATGAAGGGATTAGAGTAGAAGAGATGTTTTCACAACCTACGGTTGCCAGCAGCCTAACTACTAGGAATCACAACTCTGTGACCAGTAGTCTACTACTAGGAACTCCGTTAAAAGATCAACAGCTCTTTTGGGACATGTCGAGAATATATCATGTAAATCTGTTCCGAATTCAAACCGAGAAATAATGTATCTTGGGTCCTTTCGGATGATGGGAATAGAGTAGAAGAGATGTTTTCACAACCTACGGTAGCCAGCAGCCTAACTACTAGGAATCACAATTCTGTGACCAGTAGTCTACTACTAGGAACTCCGTTACAAGATCAACAGCTCTTTTGGGACATGTCAAGAATCTATCATGTAAATCTGATTCGAATTCAAACCGAGAAATCATGTATCTTGGGACATTTCGGATGAATGGAATAGAGTAGAAGAGATGTTTTCATAACCTACGGTAGCCAGCAGCCTAACTACTAAGAATCACAACTCTGTGACCAGTAGTCTACTACTAGGAACTCCGTTACAAGATCAGTAGCTATTTTGGGACATGTCTAGAATCTATCATGTAAATCTGATCCGAATTCAAACCGAGAAATAATGTATCTTGGGTCCTTTCGGATGAATGGAATAGAGTAGAAGAGATGTTTTCACAACCTACGGTACCCAGCAGCCTAACTACTAGGAATCACAACTCTGTGACCAGTAGTCTACTACTAGGAACTCCGTTGCAAGATCAACAGCTCTTTTGGGACATGTCAAGAATCTATCATGTAAATCTGATCCGAATTCAAACCGAGAAATAATGTATCTTGGGACCTTTCGGATGAAGGGAATAGAGTAGAAGAGATGTTTTCAAAACCTACGGTAGCCAGCAGCCTAACTACTAGGAATCACAACTCTGTGACCAGTAGTCTACTACTAGGAATTCCGTTACAAGATCAACAGCCCTTTTGGGACATGTCTAGAATCTATCATGTAAATCTGATCCGAATTCAAACCGAGAAATAATGTATCTTGGGAACTTTCGGATGAAGGGATTAGAGTAGAAGAGATGTTTTCACAACCTACGGTTGCCAGCAGCCTAACTACTAGGAATCACAACTCTGTGACCAGTAGTCTACTACTAGGAACTCCGTTAAAAGATCAACAGCTCTTTTGGGACATGTCGAGAATATATCATGTAAATCTGTTCCGAATTCAAACCGAGAAATAATGTATCTTGGGTCCTTTCGGATGATGGGAATAGAGTAGAAGAGATGTTTTCACAACCTACGGTAGCCAGCAGCCTAACTACTAGGAATCACAACTCTGTGACCAGTAGTCTACTTCTGGGAACTCCGTTACAAGATCAACAACCTTTTTGGGACATGTCTAGAATCTATCATGTAAATCTGTTCCGAGTCCAAACCTAGAAAACATGTATCTTTGGACCTCTCCGATGAAGGGAATAGAGTAGAAGATATATACTTTCACACCCTACGGTAGCCAGCAGCCTAACTATTAGGAATCACAACTCTGTGACCAATAGTCTACTACTAGGAGCTCCGTTACAAGATCAACAGCCCTTTTGGGAAATGTCTAGAATCTATCATGTAAATCTGATCCGAATTCAAACCGAGAAAATAATGTATCTTGGGACCTTTCGGAAGAAGGGAATAGAGTAGAAGAGACGTTTTCACAACCTACGGTAGCCAGCAGCCTAACTACTAGGAATCACAACTCTGTGACCAGTAGTCTACTACTAGGAACTCCGTTAAAAGATCAACAGCTCTTTTGGGACATGTCGAGAATATATCATGTAAATCTGTTCCGAATTCAAACCGAGAAATAATGTATCTTGGGTCCTTTCGGATGAAGGGAATAGAGTAGAAGAGATGTTTTCACAACCTACGGTAGCCAGCAGCCTAACTACTAGGAATCACAACTCTGTGACCAGTATTCTACTTCTGGGAACTCCGTTACAAGATCAACAACCTTTTTGGGACATGTCTAGAATCTATCATGTAAATCTGTTCCGAGTCCAAACCTAGAAAACATGTATCTTTGGACCTCTCCGATGAAGGGAATAGAGTAGAAGATATATACTTTTACACCCTACGGTAGCCAGCAGCCTAACTATTAGGAATCAAAACTCTGTGACCAATAGTCTACTACTAGGAGCTCCGTTACAAGATCAACAGCCCTTTTGGGAAATGTCTAGAATCTATCATGTAAATCTGATCCGAATTCAAACCGAGAAAATAATGTATCTTGGGACCTTTCGGATGAAGGGAATAGAGTAGAAGAGACGTTTTCACAACCTACGGTAGCCAGCAGCCTAACTACTAGGAATCACAACTCTGTGACCAGTAGTCTACTACTAGGAACTCCGTTACAAGATAAACAGCTCTTTTGGGACAAGTCTTGAATCTATCATGTAAATCTGATTCGAATTCAAACCGAGAAATAATGTATCTTGGGTCCTTTCGGATGAAGGGAATAGAGTAGAAGAGATGTTTTCACAACCTACGGTAGCCAGCAGCCTACTTACTAGAAATCACAACTTTATGACCAGTAGTCTACTTCTAGGAACTCCGTTACAAGATCAACAGCCCTTTTGGGAGATGTCTAGAATCTATCATGTAAATCTGTTACGAGTCCAAACCTAGAAAACATGTATCTTTGGACCTCTCCGATGAAGGGAATAGAGTAGAAGATATATACTTTCAAACCCTACGGTAGCCAGCAGCCTAACTACTAGGAATCACAACTCTGTGACCAGTAGTCTACTACTAGGAACTCCGTTACAAGATAAACAGCTCTTTTGGGACAAGTCTTGAATCTATCATGTAAATCTGATCCGAATTCAAACCGAGAAATAATGTATCTTGGGACCTTTCGGATGAAGAGAATAGAATAGAGTAGATTAGATGTTTTCACAACCTACGGTAGCCAGCAGCCTAACTACTAGGAATCACAACTCTGTGACCAGTAGTCTACTACTAGGAATTCCGTTACAAGATCAACAGCCCTTTTGGGACATGTCTAGAATCAATCATGTAAATCGGATCCGAATTCAAACCGAGAAATAATGTATCTTGGGAACTTTCGGATGAAGGGATTAGAGTAGAAGAGATGTTTTCACAACCTACGGTAGCCAGCAGCCTAACTACTAGGAATCACAACTCTGTGACCAGTAGTCTACTACTAGGAACTCCGTTAAAAGATCAACAGCTCTTTTGGGACATGTCGAGAATATATCATGTAAATCTGTTCCGAATTCAAACCGAGAAATAATGTATCTTGGGTCCTTTCGGATGAAGGGAATAGAGTAGAAGAGATGTTTTCACAACCTACGGTAGCCAGCAGCCTAACTACTAGGAATCACAACTCTGTGACCAGTATTCTACTTCTGGGAACTCCGTTACAAGATCAACAACCTTTTTGGGACATGTCTAGAATCTATCATGTAAATCTGTTCCGAGTCCAAACCTAGAAAACATGTATCTTTGGACCTCTCCGATGAAGGGAATAGAGTAGAAGATATATACTTTCACACCCTACGGTAGCCAGCAGCCTAACTATTAGGAATCACAACTCTGTGACCAATAGTCTACTACTAGGAGCTCCTTTACAAGATCAACAGCCCTTTTGGGAAATGTCTAGAATCTATCATGTAAATCTGATCCGAATTCAAACCGAGAAAATAATGTATCTTGGGACCTTTCGGATGAAGGGAATAGAGTAGAAGAGACGTTTTCACAACCTACGGTAGCCAGCAGCCTAACTACAAGGAATCACAACTCTGTGACCAGTAGTCTACTACTAGGAACTCCGTTACAAGATAAACAGCTCTTTTGGGACAAGTCTTGAATCTATCATGTAAATCTGATTCGAATTCAAACCGAGAAATAATGTATCTTGGGTCCTTTCGGATGAAGGGAATAGAGTAGAAGAGATGTTTTCACAACCTACGGTAGCCAGCAGCCTACTTACTAGAAATCACAAATTTATGACTAGTAGTCTACTTCTAGGAACTCCGTTACAAGATCAACAGCCTTTTTGGGAGATGTCTAGAATCTATCATGTAAATCTGTTACGAGTCCAAACCTAGAAAACATGTATCTTTGGACCTCTCCGATGAAGGGAATAGAGTAGAAGATATATACTTTCAAACCCTACGGTAGCCAGCAGCCTAACTACTAGGAATCACAACTCTGTGACCAGTAGTCTACTACTAGGAACTCCGTTACAAGATAAACAGCTCTTTTGGGACAAGTCTTGAATCTATCATGTAAATCTGATCCGAATTCAAACCGAGAAATAATATATCTTGGGACCTTTCGGATGAAGGGAATAGAGCAGAATAGATGTTTTCACAACCTACGGTAGCCAGCAGCCTAACTACTAGGAATAACAACTCTGTGACCAGTAGTCTACTACTAGGAATTCCGTTACAAGATCAACTGCCCTTTTGGGACATGTCGAGAATCTTTCATGTAAATCTGATCCGAATTCAAACCGAGAAATAATGTATCTTGGGACCTTTCGGATGAAGGGAATAGAGTAGAAGAGATGTTTTCACAACCTACGGTAGCCAGCAGCCTAACTACTAGGAATCACAACTCTGTGACCAGTAGTGTACTACTAGGAACTCCGTTATAAGATCAACAGCTCATTTGGGACATGTCTTGAATCTATCATGTAAATCTGATCCGAATTAAAAACGAGAAATAATGTATCTTGGGACCTTTCGGATGAAGGGAATAGAGTAGAAGAGCTGTTTTCACACCCTACGGTAGCCAGCAGCCTAACTACTAGGAATCACAACTCTGTGACCAGTAGTCTACTACTAGGAACTCCGTTAAAAGATCAACAGCTCTTTTGGGACATGTCGAGAATATATCATGTAAATCTGTTCCGAATTCAAACCGAGAAATAATGTATCTTGGGTCCTTTCGGATGAAGGGAATAGAGTAGAAGAGATGTTTTCACAATCTACGGTAGCCAGCAGCCTAACTACTAGGAATCACAACTCTGTGACCAGTAGTCTACTACTAGGAACTCCGTTACAAGATCAACAGCTCTTTTGGGACATGTCAAGAATCTATCATGTAAATCTGATCCGAATTCAAACCGAGAAATCATGTATCTTGGGACATTTTGGATGAATGGAATAGAGTAGAAGAGATGTTTTCATAATCTACGGTAGCCAGCAGCCTAACTACTAAGAATCACAACTCTGTGACCAGTAGTCTACTACTAGGAACTCCGTTACAAGATCAGTAGCTCTTTTGGGACATGTCTAGAATCTATCATGTAAATCTGATCCGAATTCAAACCGAGAAATAATGTATCTTGGGACCTTTCGGATGAAGGGAATAGAGTAGAAGAGATATTTTCAAAACCTACGGTAGCCAGCAGCCTAAATACTAGGAATCACAACTCTGTGACCAGTAGTCTACTACTAGGAATTCCGTTACAAGATCAACAGCCCTTTTGGGACATGTCTAGAATCTATCATGTAAATCTGATCCGAATTCAAACCGAGAAATAATGTATCTTGGGAACTTTCGGATGAAGGGAATAGAGTAGAAGAGATGTTTTCACAACCTACGGTAGCCAGCAGCCTAACTACGAGGAATCACAACTCTGTGACCAGTAGTCTACTACTAGGAACTCCGTTAAAAGATCAACAGCTCTTTTGGGACATGTCGAGAATATATCATGTAAATCTGTTCCGAATTCAAACCGAGAAATAATGTATCTTGGGTCCTTTCGGATGAAGGGAATAGAGTAGAAGAGATGTTTTCACAACCTACGGTAGCCAGCAGCCTAACTACTAGGAATCACAACTCTGTGACCAGTAGTCTACTACTAGGAACTCCGTTACAAGATCAACAGCTCTTTTGGGACATGTCAAGAATCTATCATGTAAATCTGATCCGAATTCAAACCGAGAAATCATGTATCTTGGGACATTTCGGATGAATGGAATAGAGTAGAAGAGATGTTTTCATAACCTACGGTAGCCAGCAGCCTAACTACTAAGAATCACAACTCTGTGACCAGTAGTCTACTACTAGGAACTCCGTTACAAGATCAGTAGCTCTTTTGGGACATGTCTAGAATCTATCATGTAAATCTGATCCGAATTCAAACCGAGAAATAATGTATCTTGGGACCTTTCGGATGAAGGGAATAGAGTAGAAGAGATATTTTCAAAACCTACGGTAGCCAGCAGCCTAACTACTAGGAATCACAACTCTGTGACCAGTAGTCTACTACTAGGAATTCCGTTACAAGATCAACAGCCCTTTTGGGACATGTCTAGAATCTATCATGTAAATCTGATCCGAATTCAAACCGAGAAATAATGTATCTTGGGTCCTTTCGGATGAAGGGAATAGAGTAGAAGAGATGTTTTCACAACCTACGGTAGCCAGCAGCCTAACTACTAGGAATCACAACTCTGTGACCAGTAGTCTACTACTAGGAATTCCGTTACAAGATCAATAGCCATTTTGGGACATGTCTAGAATCCATCATGTAAATCTGATCCGAATTCAAACCGAGAAATAATGTATCTTGGGAACTTTCGGATGAAGGGAATAGAGTAGAAGAGATGTTTTCAAAACCTACGGTAGCCAGCAGCCTAACTACTAGGAATCACAACTCTGTGACCAGTAGTCTACTACTAGGAACTCCGTTAAAAGATCAACAGCTCTTTTGGGACATGTCGAGAATATATCATGTAAATCTGTTCCGAATTCAAACCGAGAAATAATGTATCTTGGGTCCTTTCGGATGAAGGGAATAGAGTAGAAGAGATGTTTTTACAACCTACGATAGCCAGCAGCCTAACTACTAGGAATCACAACTCTGTGACCAGTAGTCTACTACTAGGAACTCCGTTACAAGATCAACAGCTCTTTTGGGACATGTCAAGAATCTATCATGTAAATCTGATCCGAATTCAAACCGAGAAATCATGTATCTTGGGACATTTCGGATGAATGGAATAGAGTAGAAGAGATGTTTTCATAACCTACGGTAGCCAGCAGCCTAACTACTAAGAATCACAACTCTGTGACCAGTAGTCTACTACTAGGAACTCCGTTAAAAGATCAACAGCTCTTTTGGGACATGTCGAGAATACATCATGTAAATCTGTTCCGAATTCAAACCGAGAAATAATGTATCTTGGGTCCTTTCGGATGAAGGGAATAGAGTAGAAGAGATGTTTTCACAACCTACGGTAGCCAGCAGCCTAACTACTAGGAATCACAACTCTGTGACCAGTAGTCTACTACTAGGAACTCCGTTACAAGATCAACAGCTCTTTTGGGACATGTCAAGAATCTATCATGTAAATCTGATCCGAATTCAAACCGAGAAATCATGTATCTTGGGACATTTCGGATGAATGGAATAGAGTAGAAGAGATGTTTTCATAACCTACGGTAGCCAGCAGCCTAACTACTAAGAATCACAACTCTGTGACCAGTAGTCTACTACTAGGAACTCCGTTACAAGATCAGTAGCTCTTTTGGGACATGTCTAGAATCTATCATGTAAATCTGATCCGAATTCAAACCGAGAAATAATGTATCTTGGGACCTTTCGGATGAAGGGAATAGAGTAGAAGAGATATTTTCAAAACCTACGGTAGCCAGCAGCCTAACTACTAGGAATCACAACTCTGTGACCAGTAGTCTACTACTAGGAATTCCGTTACAAGATCAACAGCCCTTTTGGGACATGTCTAGAATCTATCATGTAAATCTGATCCGAATTCAAACCGAGAAATAATGTATCTTGGGTCCTTTCGGATGAAGGGAATAGAGTAGAAGAGATGTTTTCACAACCTACGGAAGCCAGCAGCCTAACTACTAGGAATCACAACTCTGTGACCAGTAGTCTACTACTAGGAATTCCGTTACAAGATCAACAGCCCTTTTGGGACATGTCTAGAATCTATCATGTAAATCTGATCCGAATTCAAACCGAGAAATAATGTATCTTGGGTCCTTTCGGATGAAGGGAATAGAGTAGAAGAGATGTTTTTACAACCTACGGTAGCCAGCAGCCTAACTACTAGGAATCACAACTCTGTGACCAGTAGTCTACTACTAGGAACTCCGTTACAAGATCAACAGCTCTTTTGGGACATGTCAAGAATCTATCATGTAAATCTGATCCGAATTCAAACCGAGAAATCATGTATCTTGGGACATTTCGGATGAATGGAATAGAGTAGAAGAGATGTTTTCATAACCTACGGTAGCCAGCAGCCTAACTACTAAGAATCACAACTCTGTGACCAGTAGTCTACTACTAGGAACTCCGTTAAAAGATCAACAGCTCTTTTGGGACATGTCGAGAATACATCATGTAAATCTGTTCCGAATTCAAACCGAAAAATAATGTATCTTGGGTCCTTTCGGATGAAGGGAATAGAGTAGAAGAGATGTTTTCACAACCTACGGTAGCCAGCAGCCTAACTACTAGGAATCACAACTCTGTGACCAGTAGTCTACTACTAGGAACTCCGTTACAAGATCAACAGCTCTTTTGGGACATGTCAAGAATCTATCATGTAAATCTGATCCGAATTCAAACCGAGAAATCATGTATCTTGGGACATTTCGGATGAATGGAATAGAGTAGAAGAGATGTTTTCATAACCTACGGTAGCCAGCAGCCTAACTACTAAGAATCACAACTCTGTGACCAGTAGTCTACTACTAGGAACTCTGTTACAAGATCAGTAGCTCTTTTGGGACATGTCGAGAATCTATCATGTAAATCTGATCCGAATTCAAACCGAGAAATAATGTATCTTGGGACCTTTCGGATGAAGGGAATAGAGTAGAAGAGATATTTTCAAAACCTACGGTAGCCAGCAGCCTAACTACTAGGAATCACAACTCTGTGACCAGTAGTCTACTACTAGGAATTCCGTTACAAGATCAACAGCCCTTTTGGGACATGTCTAGAATCTATCATGTAAATCTGATCCGAATTCAAACCGAGAAATAATGTATCTTGGGTCCTTTCGGATGAAGGGAATAGAGTAGAAGAGATGTTTTCACAACCTACGGTAGCCAGCAGCCTAACTACTAGGAATCACAACTCTGTGACCAGTAGTCTACTACTAGGAATTCCGTTACAAGATCAATAGCCATTTTGGGACATGTCTAGAATCCATCATGTAAATCTGATCCGAATTCAAACCGAGAAATAATGTATCTTGGGAACTTTCGGATGAAGGGAATAGAGTAGAAGAGATGTTTTCACAACCTACGGTAGCCAGCAGCCTAACTACTAGGAATCACAACTCTGTGACCAGTAGTCTACTACTAGGAACTCCGTTAAAAGATCAACAGCTCTTTTGGGACATGTCGAGAATATATCATGTAAATCTGTTCCGAATTCAAACCGAGAAATAATGTATCTTGGGTCCTTTCGGATGAAGGGAATAGAGTAGAAGAGATGTTTTTACAACCTACGGTAGCCAGCAGCCTAACTACTAGGAATCACAACTCTGTGACCAGTAGTCTACTACTAGGAACTCCGTTACAAGATCAACAGCTCTTTTGGGACATGTCAAGAATCTATCATGTAAATCTGATCCGAATTCAAACCGAGAAATCATGTATCTTGGGACATTTCGGATGAATGGAATAGAGTAGAAGAGATGTTTTCATAACCTACGGTAGCCAGCAGCCTAACTACTAAGAATCACAACTCTGTGACCAGTAGTCTACTACTAGGAACTCCGTTACAAGATCAGTAGCTCTTTTGGGACATATATAGAATCTATCATGTAAATCTGATCCGAATTCAAACCGAGAAATAATGTATCTTGGGTCCTTTCGGATGAAGGGAATAGAGTAGAAGAGATGTTTTCACAACCTACGGTAGCCAGCAGCCTAACTACTAGGAATCACAACTCTGTGACCAGTAGTCTACTACTAGGAACTCCGTTACAAGATAAACAGCTCTTTTGGGACAAGTCTTGAATCTATCATGTAAATCTGATTCGAATTCAAACCGAGAAATAATGTATCTTGGGTCATTTCGGATGAAGGGAATAGAGTAGAAGAGATGTTTTCACAACCTACGGTAGCCAGCAGCCTACTTACTAGAAATCACAACTTTATGACTAGTAGTCTACTTCTAGGAACTCCGTTACAAGATCAACAGCCCTTTTGGGAGATGTCTAGAATCTATCATGTAAATCTGTTACGAGTCCAAACCTAGAAAACATGTATCTTTGGACCTCTCCGATGAAGGGAATAGAGTAGAAGATATATACTTTCAAACCCTACGGTAGCCAGCGGCCTAACTACTAGGAATCACAACTCTGTGACCAGTAGTCTACTACTAGGAACTCCGTTACAGGATAAACAGCTCTTTTGGGACAAGTCTTGAATCTATCATGTAAATCTGATCCGAATTCAAACCGAGAAATAATGTATCTTGGGACCTTTCGGATGAAGGGAATAGAGCAGAATAGATGTTTTCACAACCTACGGTAGCCAGCAGCCTAACTACTAGGAATAACAACTCTGTGACCAGTAGTCTACTACTAGGAATTCCGTTACAAGATCAACAGCCCTTTTGGGACATGTCGAGAATCTATCATGTAAATCTGATCCGAATTCAAACCGAGAAATAATGTATCTTGGGACCTTTCGGATGAAGGGAATAGAGTAGAAGAGATGTTTTCACAACCTACGGTAGCCAGCAGCCTAACTACTAGGAATTACAACTCTGTGACCAGTAGTGTACTACTAGGAACTCCGTTACAAGATCAACAGCTCATTTGGGACATGTCTTGAATCTATCATGTAAATCTGATCCGAATTAAAAACGAGAAATAATGTATCTTGGGACCTTTCGGATGAAGGGAATAGAGTAGAAGAGATGTTTTCACACCCTACGGTAGCCAGCAGCCTAACTACTAGGAATCACAACTCTGTGACCAGTAGTCTACTACTAGGAACTCCGTTAAAAGATCAACAGCTCTTTTGGGACATGTCGAGAATATATCATGTAAATCTGTTCCGAATTCAAACCGAGAAATAATGTATCTTGGGTCCTTTCGGATGAAGGGAATTGAGTAGAAGAGATGTTTTCACAATCTACGGTAGCCAGCAGCCTAACTACTAGGAATCACAACTCTGTGACCAGTAGTCTACTACTAGGAACTCCGTTACAAGATCAACAGCTCTTTTGGGACATGTCAAGAATCTATCATGTAAATCTGATCCGAATTCAAACCGAGAAATCATGTATCTTGGGACATTTTGGATGAATGGAATAGAGTAGAAGAGATGTTTTCATAATCTACGGTAGCCAGCAGCCTAACTACTAAGAATCACAACTCTGTGACCAGTAGTCTACTACTAGGAACTCCGTTACAAGATCAGTAGCTCTTTTGGGACATGTCTAGAATCTATCATGTAAATCTGATCCGAATTCAAACCGAGAAATAATGTATCTTGGGACCTTTCGGATGAAGGGAATAGAGTAGAAGAGATATTTTCAAAACCTACGGTAGCCAGCAGCCTAACTACTAGGAATCACAACTCTGTGACCAGTAGTCTACTACTAGGAATTCCGTTACAAGATCAACAGCCCTTTTGGGACATGTCTAGAATCTATCATGTAAAGCTGATCCGAATTCAAACCGAGAAATAATGTATCTTGGGAACTTTCGGATGAAGGGAATAGAGTAGAAGAGATATTTTCACAACCTACGGTAGCCAGCAGCCTAACTACTAGGAATCAC
Source organism: Rhododendron henanense subsp. lingbaoense (assembly GCA_020567845.1). Classification (NCBI taxonomy): domain Eukaryota; kingdom Viridiplantae; phylum Streptophyta; class Magnoliopsida; order Ericales; family Ericaceae; genus Rhododendron; species Rhododendron henanense. The sequence goes on from CM036312.1 coordinate 38,957,163, forward strand.
AACTCTGTGACCAGTAGTCTACTACTAGGAACTCCGTTAAAAGATCAACAGCTCTTTTGGGACATGTCGAGAATATATCATGTAAATCTGTTCCGAATTCAAACCGAGAAATAATGTATCTTGGGTCCTTTCGGATGAAGGGAATAGAGTAGAAGAGATGTTTTCACAACCTACGGTAGCCAGCAGCCTAACTACTAGGAATCACAACTCTGTGACCAGTAGTCTACTACTAGGAACTCCGTTACAAGATCAACAGCTCTTTTGGGACATGTCAAGAATCTATCATGTAAATCTGATCCGAATTCAAACCGAGAAATCTTGTATCTTGGGACATTTCGGATGAATGGAATAGAGTAGAAGAGATGTTTTCATAACCTACGGTAGCCAGCAGCCTAACTACTAAGAATCACAACTCTGTGACCAGTAGTCTACTACTAGGAACTCCGTTACAAGATCAGTAGCTCTTTTGGGACATGTCTAGAATCTATCATGTAAATCTGATCCGAATTCAAACCGAGAAATAATGTATCTTGGGTCCTTTCGGATGAAGGGAATAAAGTAGAAGAGATGTTTTCACAACCTACGGTAGCCAGCAGCCTAACTACTGGGAATCACAACTCTGTGACCAGTAGTCTACTACTAGGAACTCCGTTACAAGATCAACAGCTCTTTTGGGACATGTCAAGAATCTATCATGTAAATCTGATCCGAATTCAAACCGAGAAATAATGTATCTTGGGACCTTTCGGATGAAGGGAATAGAGTAGAAGAGATGTTTTCAAAACCTACGGTAGCCAGCAGCCTAACTACTAGGAATCACAACTCTGTGACCAGTAGTCTACTACTAGGAACTCCGTTAAAAGATCAACAGCTCTTTTGGGACATGTCGAGAATATATCATGTAAATCTGTTCCGAATTCAAACCGAGAAATAATGTATCTTGGGTCCTTTCGGATGAAGGGAATAGAGTAGAAGAGATGTTTTCACAATCTACGGTAGCCAGCAGCCTAACTACTAGGAATCACAACTCTGTGACCAGTAGTCTACTACTAGGAACTCCGTTACAAGATCAACAGCTCTTTTGGGACATGTCAAGAATATATCATGTAAATCTGATCCGAATTCAAACCGAGAAATAATGTATCTTGGGACCTTTCGGATGAAGGGAATAGAGTACAAGAGATGTTTTCATAATCTACGGTAGCCAGCAGCCTAACTACTAAGAATCACAACTCTGTGACCAGTAGTCTACTACTAGGAACTCCGTTACAAGATCAGTAGCTCTTTTGGGACATGTCTAGAATCTATCATGTAAATCTGATCCGAATTCAAACCGAGAAATAATGTATCTTGGGACCTTTCGGATGAAGGGAATAGAGTAGAAGAGATATTTTCAAAACCTACGGTAGCCAGCAGCCTAACTACTAGGAATCACAACTCTGTGACCAGTAGTCTACTACTAGGAATTCCGTTACAAGATCAACAGCCCTTTTGGGACATGTCTAGAATCTATCATGTAAAGCTGATCCGAATTCAAACCGAGAAATAATGTATCTTGGGAACTTTCGGATGAAGGGAATAGAGTAGAAGAGATATTTTCACAACCTACGGTAGCCAGCAGCCTAACTACTAGGAATCACAACTCTGTGACCAGTAGTCTACTACTAGGAACTCCGTTAAAAGATCAACAGCTCTTTTGGGACATGTCGAGAATATATCATGTAAATCTGTTCCGAATTCAAACCGAGAAATAATGTATCTTGGGTCCTTTCGGATGAAGGGAATAGAGTAGAAGAGATGTTTTCACAACCTACGGTAGCCAGCAGCCTAACTACTAGGAATCACAACTCTGTGACCAGTAGTCTACTACTAGGAACTCCGTTACAAGATCAACAGCTCTTTTGGGACATGTCAAGAATCTATCATGTAAATCTGATCCGAATTCAAACCGAGAAATCTTGTATCTTGGGACATTTCGGATGAATGGAATAGAGTAGAAGAGATGTTTTCATAACCTACGGTAGCCAGCAGCCTAACTACTAAGAATCACAACTCTGTGACCAGTAGTCTACTACTAGGAACTCCGTTACAAGATCAGTAGCTCTTTTGGGACATGTCTAGAATCTATCATGTAAATCTGATCCGAATTCAAACCGAGAAATAATGTATCTTGGGTCCTTTCGGATGAAGGGAATAAAGTAGAAGAGATGTTTTCACAACCTACGGTAGCCAGCAGCCTAACTACTGGGAATCACAACTCTGTGACCAGTAGTCTACTACTAGGAACTCCGTTACAAGATCAACAGCTCTTTTGGGACATGTCAAGAATCTATCATGTAAATCTGATCCGAATTCAAACCGAGAAATCATGTATCTTGGGACATTTTGGATGAATGGAATAGAGTAGAAGAGATGTTTTCATAATCTACGGTAGCCAGCAGCCTAACTACTAAGAATCACAACTCTGTGACCAGTAGTCTACTACTAGGAACTCCGTTAAAAGATCAACAGCTCTTTTGGGACATGTCGAGAATATATCATGTAAATCTGTTCCGAATTCAAACCGAGAAATAATGTATCTTGGGTCCTTTCGGATGAAGGGAATAGAGTAGAAGAGATGTTTTTACAACCTACGGTAGCCAGCATCCTAACTACTAGGAATCACAACTCTGTGACCAGTAGTCTACTACTAGGAACTCCGTTACAAGATCAACAGCTCTTTTGGGACATGTCAAGAATCTATCATGTAAATCTGATCCGAATTCAAACCGAGAAATCATGTATCTTGGGACATTTCGGATGAATGGAATAGAGTAGAAGAGATGTTTTCATAACCTACGGTAGCCAGCAGCCTAACTACTAAGAATCACAACTCTGTGACCAGTAGTCTACTACTAGGAACTCCGTTACAAGATCAGTAGCTCTTTTGGGACATGTCTAGAATCTATCATGTAAATCTGATCCGAATTCAAACCGAGAAATAATGTATCTTGGGTCCTTTCGGATGAAGGGAATAGAGTAGAAGAGATGTTTTCACAACCTACGGTAGCCAGCAGCCTAACTACTGGGAATCACAACTCTGTGACCAGTAGTCTACTACTAGGAACTCCGTTACAAGATCAACAGCTCTTTTGGGACATGTCAAGAATCTATCATGTAAATCTGATCCGAATTCAAACCGAGAAATAATGTATCTTGGGACCTTTCGGATGAAGGGAATAGAGTAGAAGAGATGTTTTCAAAACCTACGGTAGCCAACAGCCTAACTACTAGGAATCACAACTCTGTGACCAGTAGTCTACTACTAGGAATTCCGTTACAAGATCAACAGCCCTTTTGGGACATGTCTAGAATCTATCATGTAAATCTGATCCGAATTCAAACCGAGAAATAATGTATCTTGGGAACTTTTGGATGAAGGGAATAGAGTAGAAGAGATGTTTTCACAACCTACGGTAGCCAGCAGCCTAACTACTAGGAATCACGACCAGTAGTCTACTACTAGGAACTCCGTTAAAAGATCAACAGCTCTTTTGGGACATGTCGAGAATATATCATGTAAATCTGTTCCGAATTCAAATCGAGAAATAATGTATCTTGGTTTCCTTTCGGATGAAGGGAATAGAGTAGAAGAGATGTTTTCACAATCTACGGTAGCCAGCAGCCTAACTACTAGGAATCACAACTCTGTGACCAGTAGTCTACTACTAGGAACTCCGTTACAAGATCAACAGCTCTTTTGGGACATGTCAAGAATATGTCATGTAAATCTGATCCGAATTCAAACCGAGAAATAATGTATCTTGGGACCTTTCGGATGAAGGGAATAGAGTACAAGAGATGTTTTCATAATCTACGGTAGCCAGCAGCCTAACTACTAAGAATCACAACTCTGTGACCAGTAGTCTACTACTAGGAACTCCGTTACAAGATCAGTAGCTCTTTTGGGACATGTCTAGAATCTATCATGTAAATCTGATCCGAATTCAAACCGAGAAATAATGTATCTTGGGACCTTTCGGATGAAGGGAAAATAGAGTAGAAGAGATATTTTCAAAACCTACGGTAGCCAGCAGCCTAACTAATAGGAATCACAACTCTGTGACCAGTAGTCTACTACTAGGAATTCCGTTACAAGATCAATAGCCCTTTTGGGACATGTCTAGAATCTATCATGTAAATCTGATCCGAATTCAAACCGAGAAATAATGTATCTTGGGAACTTTCGGATGAAGGGAATAGAGTAGAAGAGATGTTTTCACAACCTACGGTAGCCAGCAGCCTAACTACTAGGAATCACAACTCTGTGACCAGTAGTCTACTACTAGGAACTCCGTTAAAAGATCAACAGCTCTTTTGGGACATGTCGAGAATATATCATGTAAATCTGTTCCGAATTCAAACCGAGAAATAATGTATCTTGGGTCCTTTCGGATGAAGGGAATAGAGTAGAAGAGATGTTTTTACAACCTACGGTAGCCAGCATCCTAACTACTAGGAATCACAACTCTGTGACCAGTAGTCTACTACTAGGAACTCCGTTACAAGATCAACAGCTCTTTTGGGACATGTCAAGAATCTATCATGTAAATCTGATCCGAATTCAAACCGAGAAATCATGTATCTTGGGACATTTCGGATGAATGGAATAGAGTAGAAGAGATGTTTTCATAACCTACGGTAGCCAGCAGCCTAACTACTAAGAATCACAACTCTGTGACCAGTAGTCTACTACTAGGAACTCCGTTACAAGATCAGTAGCTCTTTTGGGACATGTCTAGAATCTATCATGTAAATCTGATCCGAATTCAAACCGAGAAATAATGTATCTTGGGTCCTTTCGGATGAAGGGAATAGAGTAGAAGAGATGTTTTCACAACCTACGGTAGCCAGCAGCCTAACTACTGGGAATCACAACTCTGTGACCAGTAGTCTACTACTAGGAACTCCGTTACAAGATCAACAGCTCTTTTGGGACATGTCAAGAATCTATCATGTAAATCTGATCCGAATTCAAACCGAGAAATAATGTATCTTGGGACCTTTCGGATGAAGGGAATAGAGTAGAAGAGATGTTTTCAAAACCTACGGTAGCCAACAGCCTAACTACTAGGAATCACAACTCTGTGACCAGTAGTCTACTACTAGGAATTCCGTTACAAGATCAACAGCCCTTTTGGGACATGTCTAGAATCTATCATGTAAATCTGATCCGAATTCAAACCGAGAAATAATGTATCTTGGGAACTTTTGGATGAAGGGAATAGAGTAGAAGAGATGTTTTCACAACCTACGGTAGCCAGCAGCCTAACTACTAGGAATCACGACCAGTAGTCTACTACTAGGAACTCCGTTAAAAGATCAACAGCTCTTTTGGGACATGTCGAGAATATATCATGTAAATCTGTTCCGAATTCAAACCGAGAAATAATGTATCTTGGTTTCCTTTCGGATGAAGGGAATAGAGTAGAAGAGATGTTTTCACAACCTACGGTAGCCAGCAGTCTAACTACTAGGAATCACAACTCTGTGACCAGTAGTCTACTACTAGGAACTCCGTTACAAGATCAACAGCTCTTTTGGGACATGTAAAGAATCTATCATGTAAATCTGATCCGAATTCAAACCGAGAAATCATGTATCTTGGGACATTTCAGATGAAGGGAATAGAGTAGAAGAGATGTTTTCACAACCTACGGTACCCAGCAGCCTAATTACTAGGAATCACAACTCTGTGACCAGTAGTCTACTACTAGGAACTCCGTTACAAGATCAACAGCTCTTTTGGGACATGTCAAGAATCTATCATGTAAATCTGATCCGAATTCAAACCGAGAAATAATGTATCTTGGGACCTTTCGGATGAAGGGAATAGAGTAGAAGAGATGTTTTCAAAACCTACGGTAGCCAGCAGCCTAACTACTAGGAATCACAACTCTGTGACCAGTAGTTTACTACTAGGAATTCCGTTACAAGATCAACAGCCCTTTTGGGACATGTCTAGAATCTATCATGTAAATCTGATCCGAATTCAAACCGAGAAATAATGTATCTTGGGAACTTTCGGATGAAGGGATTAGAGTAGAAGAGATGTTTTCACAACCTACGGTAGCCAGCAGCCTAACTACTAGGAATCACAACTCTGTGACCAGTAGTCTACTACTAGGAACTCCGTTAAAAGATCAACAGCTCTTTTGGGACATGTCGAGAATATATCATGTAAATCTGTTCCGAATTCAAACCGAGAAATAATGTATCTTGGGTCCTTTCGGATGAAGGGAATAGAGTAGAAGAGATGTTTTCACAACCTACGGTAGCCAGCAGCCTAACTACTAGGAATCACAACTCTGTGACCAGTAGTCTACTTCTAGGAACTCCGTTACAAGATCAACAACCTTTTTGGGACATGTCTAGAATCTATCATGTAAATCTGTTCCGAGTCCAAACCTAGAAAACATGTATCTTTGGACCTCTCCGATGAAGGGAATAGAGTAGAAGATATATACTTTCACACCCTACGGTAGCCAGCAGCCTAACTATTAGGAATCACAACTCTGTGACCAATAGTCTACTACTAGGAACTCCGTTACAAGATCAACAGCCCTTTTGGGAAATGTCTAGAATCTATCATGTAAATCTGATCCGAATTCAAACCGAGAAAATAATGTATCTTGGGACCTTTCGGATGAAGGGAATAGAGTAGAAGAGACGTTTTCACAACCTACGGTAGCCAGCAGCCTAACTACTAGGAATCACAACTCTGTGACCAGTAGTCTACTACTAGGAACTCCGTTACAAGATAAACAGCTCTTTTGGGACAAGTCTTGAATCTATCATGTAAATCTGATCCGAATTCAAACCAAGAAATAATGTATCTTGGGTCCTTTCGTATGAAGGGAATAGAGTAGAAGAGATGTTTTCACAACCTACGGTAGCCAGCAGCCTACTTACTAGAAATCACAACTTTATGACCAGTAGTCTACTTCTAGGAACTCCGTTACAAGATCAACAGCTCTTTTGGGACATGTAAAGAATCTATCATGTAAATCTGATCCGAATTCAAACCGAGAAATCATGTATCTTGGGACATTTCAGATGAAGGGAATAGAGTAGAAGAGATGTTTTCACAACCTACGGTACCCAGCAGCCTAACTACTAGGAATCACAACTCTGTGACCAGTAGTCTACTACTAGGAACTCCGTTACAAGATCAACAGCTCTTTTGGGACATGTCAAGAATCTATCATGTAAATCTGATCCGAATTCAAACCGAGAAATAATGTATCTTGGGACCTTTCGGATGAAGGGAATAGAGTAGAAGAGATGTTTTCAAAACCTACGGTAGCCAGCAGCCTAACTACTAGGAATCACAACTCTGTGACCAGTAGTTTACTACTAGGAATTCCGTTACAAGATCAACAGCCCTTTTGGGACATGTCTAGAATCTATCATGTAAATCTGATCCGAATTCAAACCGAGAAATAATGTATCTTGGGAACTTTCGGATGAAGGGATTAGAGTAGAAGAGATGTTTTCACAACCTACGGTAGCCAGCAGCCTAACTACTAGGAATCACAACTCTGTGACCAGTAGTCTACTACTAGGAACTCCGTTAAAAGATCAACAGCTCTTTTGGGACATGTCGAGAATATATCATGTAAATCTGTTCCGAATTCAAACCGAGAAATAATGTATCTTGGGTCCTTTCGGATGAAGGGAATAGAGTAGAAGAGATGTTTTCACAACCTACGGTAGCCAGCAGCCTAACTACTAGGAATCACAACTCTGTGACCAGTAGTCTACTTCTAGGAACTCCGTTACAAGATCAACAACCTTTTTGGGACATGTCTAGAATCTATCATGTAAATCTGTTCCGAGTCCAAACCTAGAAAACATGTATCTTTGGACCTCTCCGATGAAGGGAATAGAGTAGAAGATATATACTTTCACACCCTACGGTAGCCAGCAGCCTAACTATTAGGAATCACAACTCTGTGACCAATAGTCTACTACTAGGAACTCCGTTACAAGATCAACAGCCCTTTTGGGAAATGTCTAGAATCTATCATGTAAATCTGATCCGAATTCAAACCGAGAAAATAATGTATCTTGGGACCTTTCGGATGAAGGGAATAGAGTAGAAGAGACGTTTTCACAACCTACGGTAGCCAGCAGCCTAACTACTAGGAATCACAACTCTGTGACCAGTAGTCTACTACTAGGAACTCCGTTACAAGATAAACAGCTCTTTTGGGACAAGTCTTGAATCTATCATGTAAATCTGATCCGAATTCAAACCAAGAAATAATGTATCTTGGGTCCTTTCGTATGAAGGGAATAGAGTAGAAGAGATGTTTTCACAACCTACGGTAGCCAGCAGCCTACTTACTAGAAATCACAACTTTATGACCAGTAGTCTACTTCTAGGAACTCCGTTACAAGATCAACAGCCCTTTTGGGAGATGTCTAGAATCTATCATGGAAATCTGTTACGAGTCCAAACCTAGAAAACATGTATCTTTGGACCTCTCCGATGAAGGGAATAGAGTAGAAGATATATACTTTCAAACCCTACGGTAGCCAGCAGCCTAACTACTAGGAATCACAACTCTGTGACCAGTAGTCTACTACTAGGAACTCCGTTACAAGATAAACAGCTCTTTTGGGACAAGTCTTGAATCTATCATGTAAATCCGATCCGAATTCAAACCGAGAAATAATGTATCTTGGGACCTTTCGGATGAAGAGAATAGAGTAGATTAGATGTTTTCACAACCTACGGTAGCCAGCAGCCTAACTACTAGGAATCACAACTCTGTGACCAGTAGTCTACTACTAGGAATTCCGTTACAAGATCAACAGCCGTTTTGGGACATGTCTAGAATCTATCATGTAAATCTGATCCGAATTCAAAACGAGAAATAATGTATCTTGGGACCTTTCGGATGAAGGGAATAGAGTAGAAGAGATGTTTTCACAACCTACGGTAGCCAGCAGCCTAACTACTAGGAATCACAACTCTGTGACATGTAGTCTACTACTAGGAACTCCGTTAAAAGATCAACAGCTCTTTTGGGACATGTCGAGAATATATCATGTAAATCTGTTCCGAATTCAAACCGAGAAATAATTTATCTTGGGTCCTTTCGGATGAAGGGAATAGAGTAGAAGAGATGTTTTCACAACCTACGGTAGCCAGCAGCCTAACTACTAGGAATCACAACTCTGTGACCAGTAGTCTACTACTAGGAACTCCGTTAAAAGATCAACAGCTCTTTTGGGACATGTCGAGAATATATCATGTAAATCTGTTCCGAATTCAAACCGAGAAATAATGTATCTTGGGTCCTTTCGGATGAAGGGAATAGAGTAGAAGAGATGTTTTTACAACCTACGGTAGCCAGCAGCCTAACTACTAGGAATCACAACTCTGTGACCAGTAGTCTACTACTAGGAACTCCGTTACAAGATCAACAGCTCTTTTGGGACATGTCAAGAATCTATCATGTAAATCTGATCCGAATTCAAACCGAGAAATCATGTATCTTGGGACATTTCGGATGAATGGAATAGAGTAGAAGAGATGTTTTCATAACCCACGGTAGCCAGCAGCCTAACTACTAAGAATCACAACTCTGTGACCAGTAGTCTACTAGTAGGAACTCCGTTACAAGATCAGTAGCTCTTTTGGGACATGTCTAGAATCTATCATGTAAATCTGATCCGAATTCAAACCGAGAAATAATGTATCTTGGGTCCTTTCGGATGAAGGGAATAGAGTAGAAGAGATGTTTTCAAAACCTACGGTAGCCAGCAGCCTAACTACTAGGAATCACAACTCTGTGACCAGTAGTCTACTACTAGGAACTCCGTTACAAGATCAACAGCTCTTTTGGGACATGTCAAGAATCTATCATGTAAATCTGATCCGAATTCAAACCGAGAAATAATGTATCTTGGGACCTTTCGGATGAAGGGAATAGAGTAGAAGAGATGTTTTCAAAACCTACGGTAGCCAGCAGCCTAACTACTAGGAATCACAACTCTGTGACCAGTAGTCTACTACTAGGAACTCCGTTACAAGATCAACAGCTCTTTTGGGACATGTCAAGAATCTATCATGTAAATCTGATCCGAATTCAAACCGAGAAATAATGTATCTTGGGACCTTTCGGATGAAGGGAATAGAGTAGAAGAGATGTTTTCAAAACCTACGGTAGCCAGCAGCCTAACTACTAGGAATCACAACTCTGTGACCAGTAGTCTACTACTAGGAACTCCGTTACAAGATCAACAGCTCTTTTGGGACATGTCAAGAATCTATCATGTAAATCTGATCCGAATTCAAACCGAGAAATAATGTATCTTGGGACCTTTCGGATGAAGGGAATAGAGTAGAAGAGATGTTTTCAAAACCTACGGTAGCCAGCAGCCTAACTACTAGGAATCACAACTCTGTGACCAGTAGTCTACTACTAGGAACTCCGTTACAAGATCAACAGCTCTTTTGGGACATGTCAAGAATCTATCATGTAAATCTGATCCGAATTCAAACCGAGAAATAATGTATCTTGGGACCTTTCGGATGAAGGGAATAGAGTAGAAGAGATGTTTTCAAAACCTACGGTAGCCAGCAGCCTAACTACTAGGAATCACAACTCTGTGACCAGTAGTCTACTACTAGGAATTCCGTTACAAGATCAACAGCCCTTTTGGGACATGTCTAGAATCTATCATGTAAATCTGATCCGAATTCAAACCGAGAAATAATGTATCTTGGGAACTTTTGGATGAAGGGAATAGAGTAGAAGAGATGTTTTCACAACCTACGGTAGCCAGCAGCCTAACTACTAGGAATCACAATTCTGTGACCAGTAGTCTACTACTAGGAACTCCGTTAAAAGATCAACAGCTCTTTTGGGACATGTCGAGAATATATCATGTAAATCTGTTCCGAATTCAAACCGAGAAATAATGTATCTTGGTTTCCTTTCGGATGAAGGGAATAGATTAGAAGAGATGTTTTCACAACCTACGGTAGCCAGCAGTCTAACTACTAGGAATCACAACTCTGTGACCAGTAGTCTACTACTAGGAACTCCGTTACAAGATCAACAGCTCTTTTGGGACATGTCAAGAATCTATCATGTAAATCTGATCCGAATTCAAACCGAGAAATCATGTATCTTGGGACATTTCAGATGAATGGAATAGAGTAGAAGAGATGTTTTCATAACCTACGGTAGCCAGCAGCCTAACTACTAAGAATCACAACTCTGTGACCAGTAGTCTACTACTAGGAACTCCGTTACAAGATCAGTAGCTCTTTTGGGACATGTCTAGAATCTATCATGTAAATCTGATCCGAATTCAAACCGAGAAATAATGTATCTTGGGTCCTTTCGGATGAAGGGAATAGAGTAGAAGAGATGTTTTCACAACCTACGGTAGCCAACAGCCTAACTACTAGGAATCACAACTCTGTGACCAGTAGTCTACTACTAGGAACTCCGTTACAAGATCAACAGCTCTTTTGGGACATGTCAAGAATCTATCATGTAAATCTGATCCGAATTCAAACCGAGAAATCATGTATCTTGGGACATTTCGGATGAATGGAATAGAGTAGAAGAGATGTTTTCATAACCTACGGTAGCCAGCAGCCTAACTACTAAGAATCACAACTCTGTGACCAGTAGTCTACTACTAGGAACTCCGTTACAAGATCAGTAGCTCTTTTGGGACATGTCTAGAATCTATCATGTAAATCTGATCCGAATTCAAACCGAGAAATAATGTATCTTGGGTCCTTTCGGATGAAGGGAATAGAGTAGAAGAGATGTTTTCACAACCTACGGTAGCCAGCAGCCTAACTACTAGGAATCACAACTCTGTGACCAGTAGTCTACTACTAGGAACTCCGTTAAAAGATCAACAGCTCTTTTGGGACATGTCGAGAATATATCATGTAAATCTGTTCCGAATTCAAACCGAGAAATAATGTATCTTGGGTCCTTTCGGATGAAGGGAATAGAGTAGAAGAGATGTTTTTACAACCTACGGTAGCCAGCAGCCTAACTACTAGGAATCACAACTCTGTGACCAGTAGTCTACTACTAGGAACTCCGTTACAAGATCAACAGCTCTTTTGGGACATGTCAAGAATCTATCATGTAAATCTGATCCGAATTCAAATCGAGAAATCATGTATCTTGGGACATTTCGGATGAATGGAATAGAGTAGAAGAGATGTTTTCATAACCTACGGTAGCCAGCAGCCTAACTACTAAGAATCACAACTCTGTGACCAGTAGTCTACTAATAGGAACTCCGTTACAAGATCAGTAGCTCTTTTGGGACATGTCTAGAATCTATCATGTAAATCTGATCCGAATTCAAACCGAGAAATAATGTATCTTGGGTCTTTTCGGATGAAGGGAATAGAGTAGAAGAGATGTTTTCACAACCTACGGTAGCCAGCAGCCTAACTACTAGGAATCACAACTCTGTGACCAGTAGTCTACTACTAGGAACTCCGTTACAAGATCAACAGCTCTTTTAGGACATGTCAAGAATCTATCAGGTAAATCTGATCCGAATTAAAACCGAGAAATAATGTATCTTGGGACCTTTCGGATGAAGGGAATAGAGTAGAAGAGATGTTTTCAAAACCTACGGTAGCCAGCAGCCTAACTACTAGGAATCACAACTCTGTGACCAGTAGTCTACTACTAGGAACTCCGTTACAAGATAAACAGCTCTTTTGGGACAAGTCTTGAATCTATCATGTAAATCTGATCCGAATTCAAACCAAGAAATAATGTATCTTGGGTCCTTTCGTATGAAGGGAATAGAGTAGAAGAGATGTTTTCACAACCTACGGTAGCCAGCAGCCTACTTACTAGAAATCACAACTTTATGACCAGTAGTCTACTTCTAGGAACTCCGTTACAAGATCAACAGCCCTTTTGGGAGATGTCTAGAATCTATCATGGAAATCTGTTACGAGTCCAAACCTAGAAAACATGTATCTTTGGACCTCTCCGATGAAGGGAATAGAGTAGAAGATATATACTTTCAAACCCTACGGTAGCCAGCAGCCTAACTACTAGGAATCACAACTCTGTGACCAGTAGTCTACTACTAGGAACTCCGTTACAAGATAAACAGCTCTTTTGGGACAAGTCTTGAATCTATCATGTAAATCCGATCCGAATTCAAACCGAGAAATAATGTATCTTGGGACCTTTCGGATGAAGAGAATAGAGTAGATTAGATGTTTTCACAACCTACGGTAGCCAGCAGCCTAACTACTAGGAATCACAACTCTGTGACCAGTAGTCTACTACTAGGAATTCCGTTACAAGATCAACAGCCGTTTTGGGACATGTCTAGAATCTATCATGTAAATCTGATCCGAATTCAAAACGAGAAATAATGTATCTTGGGACCTTTCGGATGAAGGGAATAGAGTAGAAGAGATGTTTTCACAACCTACGGTAGCCAGCAGCCTAACTACTAGGAATCACAACTCTGTGACATGTAGTCTACTACTAGGAACTCCGTTAAAAGATCAACAGCTCTTTTGGGACATGTCGAGAATATATCATGTAAATCTGTTCCGAATTCAAACCGAGAAATAATTTATCTTGGGTCCTTTCGGATGAAGGGAATAGAGTAGAAGAGATGTTTTCACAACCTACGGTAGCCAGCAGCCTAACTACTAGGAATCACAACTCTGTGACCAGTAGTCTACTACTAGGAACTCCGTTAAAAGATCAACAGCTCTTTTGGGACATGTCGAGAATATATCATGTAAATCTGTTCCGAATTCAAACCGAGAAATAATGTATCTTGGGTCCTTTCGGATGAAGGGAATAGAGTAGAAGAGATGTTTTTACAACCTACGGTAGCCAGCAGCCTAACTACTAGGAATCACAACTCTGTGACCAGTAGTCTACTACTAGGAACTCCGTTACAAGATCAACAGCTCTTTTGGGACATGTCAAGAATCTATCATGTAAATCTGATCCGAATTCAAACCGAGAAATCATGTATCTTGGGACATTTCGGATGAATGGAATAGAGTAGAAGAGATGTTTTCATAACCCACGGTAGCCAGCAGCCTAACTACTAAGAATCACAACTCTGTGACCAGTAGTCTACTACTAGGAACTCCGTTACAAGATCAGTAGCTCTTTTGGGACATGTCTAGAATCTATCATGTAAATCTGATCCGAATTCAAACCGAGAAATAATGTATCTTGGGTCCTTTCGGATGAAGGGAATAGAGTAGAAGAGATGTTTTCAAAACCTACGGTAGCCAGCAGCCTAACTACTAGGAATCACAACTCTGTGACCAGTAGTCTACTACTAGGAACTCCGTTACAAGATCAACAGCTCTTTTGGGACATGTCAAGAATCTATCATGTAAATCTGATCCGAATTCAAACCGAGAAATAATGTATCTTGGGACCTTTCGGATGAAGGGAATAGAGTAGAAGAGATGTTTTCAAAACCTACGGTAGCCAGCAGCCTAACTACTAGGAATCACAACTCTGTGACCAGTAGTCTACTACTAGGAATTCCGTTACAAGATCAACAGCCCTTTTGGGACATGTCTAGAATCTATCATGTAAATCTGATCCGAATTCAAACCGAGAAATAATGTATCTTGGGAACTTTTGGATGAAGGGAATAGAGTAGAAGAGATGTTTTCACAACCTACGGTAGCCAGCAGCCTAACTACTAGGAATCACAATTCTGTGACCAGTAGTCTACTACTAGGAACTCCGTTAAAAGATCAACAGCTCTTTTGGGACATGTCGAGAATATATCATGTAAATCTGTTCCGAATTCAAACCGAGAAATAATGTATCTTGGTTTCCTTTCGGATGAAGGGAATAGAGTAGAAGAGATGTTTTCACAACCTACGGTAGCCAGCAGTCTAACTACTAGGAATCACAACTCTGTGACCAGTAGTCTACTACTAGGAACTCCGTTACAAGATCAACAGCTCTTTTGGGACATGTCAAGAATCTATCATGTAAATCTGATCCGAATTCAAACCGAGAAATCATGTATCTTGGGACATTTCAGATGAATGGAATAGAGTAGAAGAGATGTTTTCATAACCTACGGTAGCCAGCAGCCTAACTACTAAGAATCACAACTCTGTGACCAGTAGTCTACTACTAGGAACTCCGTTACAAGATCAGTAGCTCTTTTGGGACATGTCTAGAATCTATCATGTAAATCTGATCCGAATTCAAACCGAGAAATAATGTATCTTGGGTCCTTTCGGATGAAGGGAATAGAGTAGAAGAGATGTTTTCACAACCTACGGTAGCCAGCAGCCTAACTACTAGGAATCACAACTCTGTGACCAGTAGTCTACTACTAGGAACTCCGTTACAAGATCAACAGCTCTTTTGGGACATGTCAAGAATCTATCATGTAAATCTGATCCGAATTCAAACCGAGAAATCATGTATCTTGGGACATTTCGGATGAATGGAATAGAGTAGAAGAGATGTTTTCATAACCTACGGTAGCCAGCAGCCTAACTACTAAGAATCACAACTCTGTGACCAGTAGTCTACTACTAGGAACTCCGTTACAAGATCAGTAGCTCTTTTGGGACATGTCTAGAATCTATCATGTAAATCTGATCCGAATTCAAACCGAGAAATAATGTATCTTGGGTCCTTTCGGATGAAGGGAATAGAGTAGAAGAGATGTTTTCACAACCTACGGTAGCCAGCAGCCTAACTACTAGGAATCACAACTCTGTGACCAGTAGTCTACTACTAGGAACTCCGTTAAAAGATCAACAGCTCTTTTGGGACATGTCGAGAATATATCATGTAAATCTGTTCCGAATTCAAACCGAGAAATAATGTATCTTGGGTCCTTTCGGATGAAGGGAATAGAGTAGAAGAGATGTTTTTACAACCTACGGTAGCCAGCAGCCTAACTACTAGGAATCACAACTCTGTGACCAGTAGTCTACTACTAGGAACTCCGTTACAAGATCAACAGCTCTTTTGGGACATGTCAAGAATCTATCATGTAAATCTGATCCGAATTCAAACCGAGAAATCATGTATCTTGGGACATTTCGGATGAATGGAATAGAGTAGAAGAGATGTTTTCATAACCTACGGTAGCCAGCAGCCTAACTACTAAGAATCACAACTCTGTGACCAGTAGTCTACTAATAGGAACTCCGTTACAAGATCAGTAGCTCTTTTGGGACATGTCTAGAATCTATCATGTAAATCTGATCCGAATTCAAACCGAGAAATAATGTATCTTGGGTCTTTTCGGATGAAGGGAATAGAGTAGAAGAGATGTTTTCACAACCTACGGTAGCCAGCAGCCTAACTACTAGGAATCACAACTCTGTGACCAGTAGTCTACTACTAGGAACTCCGTTACAAGATCAACAGCTCTTTTAGGACATGTCAAGAATCTATCAGGTAAATCTGATCCGAATTCAAACCGAGAAATAATGTATCTTGGGACCTTTCGGATGAAGGGAATAGAGTAGAAGAGATGTTTTCAAAACCTACGGTAGCCAGCAGCCTAACTACTAGGAATCACAACTCTGTGACCAGTAGTCTACTACTAGGAATTCCGTTACAAGATCAACAGCCCTTTTGGGACATGTCTAGAATCTATCATGTAAATCTGATCCGAATTCAAACCGAGAAATAATGTATCTTGGGAACTTTTGGATGAAGGGAATAGAGTAGAAGAGATGTTTTCACAACCTACGGTAGCCAGCAGCCTAACTACTAGGAATCACAACTCTGTGACCAGTAGTCTACTACTAGGAACTCCGTTAAAAGATCAACAGCTCTTTTGGGACATGTCGAGAATATATCATGTAAATCTGTTCCGAATTCAAACCGAGAAATAATGTATCTTGGTTTCCTTTCGGATGAAGGGAATAGAGTAGAAGAGATGTTTTCACAACCTACGGTAGCCAGCAGTCTAACTACTAGGAATCACAACTCTGTGACCAGTAGTCTACTACTAGGAACTCCGTTACAAGATCAACAGCTCTTTTGGGACATGTCAAGAATCTATCATGTAAATCTGATCCGAATTCAAACCGAGAAATCATGTATCTTGGGACATTTCAGATGAATGGAATAGAGTAGAAGAGATGTTTTCATAACCTACGTTAGCCAGCAGCCTAACTACTAAGAATCACAACTCTGTGACCAGTAGTCTACTACTAGGAACTCCGTTACAAGATCAGTAGCTCTTTTGGGACATGTCTAGAATCTATCATGTAAATCTGATCCGAATTCAAACCGAGAAATAATGTATCTTGGGTCCTTTCGGATGAAGGGAATAGAGTAGAAGAGATGTTTTCACAACCTACGGTACCCAGCAGCCTAACTACTAGGAATCACAACTCTGTGACCAGTAGTCTACTACTAGGAACTCCGTTACAAGATCAACAGCTCTTTTGGGAAATGTCAAGAATCTATCATGTAAATCTGATCCGAATTCAAACCGAGAAATAATGTATCTTGGGACCTTTCGGATGAAGGGAATAGAGTAGAAGAGATGTTTTCAAAACCTACGGTAGCCAGCAGCCTAACTACTAGGAATCACAACTCTGTGACCAGTAGTCTACTACTAGGAATTCCGTTACAAGATCAACAGTCCTTTTGGGACATGTCTAGAATCTATCATGTAAATCTGATCCGAATTCAAACCGAGAAATAATGTATCTTGGGAACTTTCGGATGAAGGGATTAGAGTAGAAGAGATGTTTTCACAACCTACGGTAGCCAGCAGCCTAACTACTAGGAATCACAACTCTGTGACCAGTAGTCTACTACTAGGAATTCCGTTACAAGATCAACAGCCCTTTTGGGACATGTCTAGAATCTATCATGTAAATCTGATCCGAATTCAAACCGAGAAATAATGTATCTTGGGAACTTTTGGATGAAGGGAATAGAGTAGAAGAGATGTTTTCACAACCTACGGTAGCCAGCAGCCTAACTACTAGGAATCACAACTCTGTGACCAGTAGTCTACTACTAGGAACTCCGTTAAAAGATCAACAGCTCTTTTGGGACATGTCGAGAATATATCATGTAAATCTGTTCCGAATTCAAACCGAGAAATAATGTATCTTGGTTTCCTTTCGGATGAAGGGAATAGAGTAGAAGAGATGTTTTCACAACCTACGGTAGCCAGCAGTCTAACTACTAGGAATCACAACTCTGTGACCAGTAGTCTACTACTAGGAACTCCGTTACAAGATCAACAGCTCTTTTGGGACATGTCAAGAATCTATCATGTAAATCTGATCCGAATTCAAACCGAGAAATCATGTATCTTGGGACATTTCAGATGAATGGAATAGAGTAGAAGAGATGTTTTCATAACCTACGTTAGCCAGCAGCCTAACTACTAAGAATCACAACTCTGTGACCAGTAGTCTACTACTAGGAACTCCGTTACAAGATCAGTAGCTCTTTTGGGACATGTCTAGAATCTATCATGTAAATCTGATCCGAATTCAAACCGAGAAATAATGTATCTTGGGTCCTTTCGGATGAAGGGAATAGAGTAGAAGAGATGTTTTCACAACCTACGGTACCCAGCAGCCTAACTACTAGGAATCACAACTCTGTGACCAGTAGTCTACTACTAGGAACTCCGTTACAAGATCAACAGCTCTTTTGGGACATGTCAAGAATCTATCATGTAAATCTGATCCGAATTCAAACCGAGAAATAATGTATCTTGGGACCTTTCGGATGAAGGGAATAGAGTAGAAGAGATGTTTTCAAAACCTACGGTAGCCAGCAGCCTAACTACTAGGAATCACAACTCTGTGACCAGTAGTCTACTACTAGGAATTCCGTTACAAGATCAACAGTCCTTTTGGGACATGTCTAGAATCTATCATGTAAATCTGATCCGAATTCAAACCGAGAAATAATGTATCTTGGGAACTTTCGGATGAAGGGATTAGAGTAGAAGAGATGTTTTCACAACCTACGGTAGCCAGCAGCCTAACTACTAGGAATCACAACTCTGTGACCAGTAGTCTACTACTAGGAATTCCGTTACAAGATCAACAGCCCTTTTGGGACATGTCTAGAATCTATCATGTAAATCTGATCCGAATTCAAACCGAGAAATAATGTATCTTGGGAACTTTTGGATGAAGGGAATAGAGTAGAAGAGATGTTTTCACAACCTACGGTAGCCAGCAGCCTAACTACTAGGAATCACAACTCTGTGACCAGTAGTCTACTACTAGGAACTCCGTTAAAAGATCAACAGCTCTTTTGGGACATGTCGAGAATATATCATGTAAATCTGTTCCGAATTCAAACCGAGAAATAATGTATCTTGGTTTCCTTTCGGATGAAGGGAATAGAGTAGAAGAGATGTTTTCACAACCTACGGTAGCCAGCAGTCTAACTACTAGGAATCACAACTCTGTGACCAGTAGTCTACTACTAGGAACTCCGTTACAAGATCAACAGCTCTTTTGGGACATGTCAAGAATCTATCATGTAAATCTGATCCGAATTCAAACCGAGAAATCATGTATCTTGGGACATTTCAGATGAATGGAATAGAGTAGAAGAGATGTTTTCATAACCTACGTTAGCCAGCAGCCTAACTACTAAGAATCACAACTCTGTGACCAGTAGTCTACTACTAGGAACTCCGTTACAAGATCAGTAGCTCTTTTGGGACATGTCTAGAATCTATCATGTAAATCTGATCCGAATTCAAACCGAGAAATAATGTATCTTGGGTCCTTTCGGATGAAGGGAATAGAGTAGAAGAGATGTTTTCACAACCTACGGTACCCAGCAGCCTAACTACTAGGAATCACAACTCTGTGACCAGTAGTCTACTACTAGGAACTCCGTTACAAGATCAACAGCTCTTTTGGGACATGTCAAGAATCTATCATGTAAATCTGATCCGAATTCAAACCGAGAAATAATGTATCTTGGGACCTTTCGGATGAAGGGAATAGAGTAGAAGAGATGTTTTCAAAACCTACGGTAGCCAGCAGCCTAACAACTAGGAATCACAACTCTGTGACCAGTAGTCTACTACTAGGAATTCCGTTACAAGATCAACAGTCCTTTTGGGACATGTCTAGAATCTATCATGTAAATCTGATCCGAATTCAAACCGAGAAATAATGTATCTTGGGAACTTTCGGATGAAGGGATTAGAGTAGAAGAGATGTTTTCACAACCTACGGTAGCCAGCAGCCTAACTACTAGGAATCACAAATCTGTGACCAGTAGTCTACTACTAGGAACTCCGTTAAAAGATCAATAGCTCTTTTGGGACATGTCGAGAATATATCATGTAAATCTGTTCCGAATTCAAACCGAGAAATAATGTATCTTGGGACCTTTCGGATGAAGGGAATAGAGTAGAAGAGATGTTTTCACAACCTACGGTAGCCAGCAGCCTAACTACTAGGAATCACAACTCTGTGACCAGTAGTCTACTTCTAGGAACTACGTTACAAGATCAACAACCTTTTTGGGACATGTCTAGAATCTATCATGTAAATCTGTTCCGAGTCCAAACCTAGAAAACATGTATCTTTGGACCTCTCCGATGAAGGGAATAGAGTAGAAGATATATACTTTCACACCCTACGGTAGCCAGCAGCCTAACTATTAGGAATCACAACTCTGTGACCAATAGTCTACTACTAGGAACTCCATTACAAGATCAACAGCCCTTTTGGGAAATGTCTAGAATCTATCATGTAAATCTGATCCGAATTCAAACCGAGAAAATAATGTATCTTGGGACCTTTCGGATGAAGGGAATAGAGTAGAAGAGACGTTTTCACAACCTACGGTAGCCAGCAGCCTAACTACTAGGAATCACAACTCTGTGACCAGTAGTCTACTACTAGGAACTCCGTTACAAGATAAACAGCTCTTTTGGGACAAGTCTTGAATCTATCATGTAAATCTGATCCGAATTCAAACCGAGAAATAATGTATCTTGGGACCTTTCGGATGAAGAGAATAGAGTAGATTAGATGTTTTCACAACCTACGGTAGCCAGCAGCCTAACTACTAGGAATCACAACTCTGTGACCAGTAGTCTACTACTAGGAATCCGTTACAAGATCAACAGCCCTTTTGGGACATGTCTAGAATCTATCATGTAAATCTGATCCGAATTCAAACCGAGAAATAATGTATCTTGGACCTTTCGGATGAAGGGAATAGAGTAGAAGAGATGTTTTCACAACCTACGGTAGCCAGCAGCCTAACTACTAGGAATCACAACTCTGTGACCAGTAGTCTACTACTAGGAACTCCGTTACAAGATCAACAGCTCTTTTGGGACATGTCTTGAATCTATCATGTAAATCTGATCCGAATTCAAACCGAGAAATAATGTTCTTGGGACCTTTCGGATGAAGGAATAGAGTAGAAGAGATGTTTTCACAACCTACGGTAGCCAGCAGCCTAACTACTAGGAATCACAACTCTGTGACCAGTAGTACTACTAGGAACTCCGTTACAAGATCAACAGCTCTTTTGGGACATCAGAATCTATCATGTAAATCTGATCCGAATTCAAACCGAGAAATAATGTATCTTGGGACCTTTCGGATGAAGGAATAGAGTAGAAGATGTTTTCACAACCTACGGTAGCCAGCAGCCTAACTACTAGAATCACAACTCTGTGACCAGTAGTCTACTACTAGGAACTCCGTTACAAGATCAAGCTCTTTTGGGACATGTCTAGAATCTATCATGTAAATCTGATCCGAATTCAAACCGAGAAATAATGTATCTTGGGACCTTTCGGATGAAGGGAATAGAGTAGAAGAGATGTTTTCAAACCTACGGTAGCCAGCAGCCTAACTACTAGGAATCACAACTCTGTGACCAGTAGTCTACTACTAGGAATCCGTTACAAGATCAACAGCTCTTTTGGGACATGTCTAGAATCTATCATGTAAATCTGATCCGAATTCAAACCGAGAAATAATGTATCTTGGGACCTTTCGGATGAAGGGAATAGAGTAGAAGAGATGTTTTCACAACCTACGGTAGCCAGCAGCCTAACTACTAGGAATCACAACTCTGTGACCAGTAGTCTACTACTAGGAACTCCGTTACAAGATCAACAGCTCTTTTGGGACATGTCGAATATATCATGTAAATTCCGAATTCAAACCGAGAAATAATGTATCTTGGACCTTTCGGATGAAGGGAATAGAGTAGAAGAGATGTTTTCACAACCTACGGTAGCCAGCAGCCTAACTACTAGGAATCACAACTCTGTGACCAGTAGTCTACTACTAGGAACTCCGTTACAAGATCAACAGCCTTTTGGGACATGTCTTGAATCTATCATGTAAATCTGATCCGAATTCAAACCGAGAAATCATCTTGGGACCTTTCGGATGAAGGAATAGAGTAGAGATGTTTTCACAACCTACGGTAGCCAGCAGCCTAACTACTAGGAATCACAACTCTGTGACCAGTCTACTACTAGGAACTCCGTTACAAGATCAACAGCTCTTTTGGGACATGTCTAGAATCTATCATGTAAATCTGATCCGAATTCAAACCGAGAAATAATGTATCTTGGGTCCTTTCGGATGAAGGAATAGAGTAGAAGAGATGTTTTCACAACCTACGGTAGCCAGCAGCCTAACTACTAGGAATCACAACTCTGTGACCAGTAGTCTACTACTAGGAATCCGTTACAAGATCAACAGCTCTTTTGGGACATGTCTTGAATCTATCATGTAAATCTGATCCGAATTCAAACCGAGAAATAATGTATCTTGGGACCTTTCGGATGAAGGAATAGAGTAGAAGAGATGTTTTCACAACCTACGGTAGCCAGCAGCCTAACTACTAGGAATCACAACTCTGTGACCAGTAGTCTACTACTAGGAACTCCGTTACAAGATCAACAGCTCTTTGGGACATGTCTTGAATCTATCATGTAAATCTGATCCGAATTCAAACCGAGAAATCATGTATCTTGGGACCTTTCGATGAAGGAATAGAGTAGAAGAGATGTTTTCACAACCTACGGTAGCCAGCAGCCTAACTACTAGGAATCACAACTCTGTGACCAGTAGTCTACTACTAGGAACTCCGTTACAAGATCAGCTCTTTTGGACATGTCTTGAATCTATCATGTAAATCTGATCCGAATTCAAACCGAGAAATAATGTATCTTGGGACCTTTCGGATGAAGGGAATAGAGTAGAAGAGATGTTTTCACAACCTACGGTAGCCAGCAGCCTAACTACTAGGAATCACAACTCTGTGACCAGTAGTCTACTACTAGGAACTCCGTTACAAGATCAACAGCTCTTTGGGACAAGTCTTGAATCTATCATGTAAATCTGATCCGAATTCAAACCGAGAAAAATGTATCTTGGACCTTTCGGATGAAGGGAATAGAGTAGAAGAATGTTTTCACACCTACGGTAGCCAGCAGCCTAACTACTAGAATCACAACTCTGTGACCAGTAGTCTACTACTAGGAACTCCGTTACAAGATCAACAGCTCTTTTGGGACAAGTCTAGAATCTATCATGTAATCTGATCCGAATTCAAACCGAGAAATAATGTATCTTGGGACCTTTCGGATGAAGGAATAGAGTAGAAGAGATGTTTTCACAACCTACGGTAGCCAGCAGCCTAACTACTAGGAATCACAACTCTGTGACCAGTAGTCTACTACTAGGAACTCCGTTACAAGATCAACAGCCTTTTGGGACAAGTCTTGAATCTATCATGTAAATCTGATCCGAATTCAAACCGAGAAATAATGTATCTGGGACCTTTCGGATGAAGGAATAGAGTAGAAGAGATGTTTTCACAACCTACGGTAGCCAGCAGCCTAACTACTAGGAATCACAACTCTGTGACCAGTAGTCTACTACTAGGAACTCCGTTACAAGATCAACAGCTCTTTGGGACATGTCTAATCTATCATGTAAATCTGATCCGAATTCAAACCGAGAAAAATGTATCTTGGGACCTTTCGGATGAAGGGAATAGAGTAAAGAGATGTTTTCACAACCTACGGTAGCCAGCAGCCTAACTACTAGGAATCACAACTCTGTGACCAGTAGTCTACTACTAGGAACTCCGTTACAAGATCAACAGCTCTTTGGGACATGTCTAATCTATCATGTAAATCTGATCCGAATTCAAACCGAGAAATAATGTATCTTGGACCTTTCGGATGAAGGAATAGAGTAGAAGAGATGTTTTCACAACCTACGGTAGCCAGCAGCCTAACTACTAGAATCACAACTCTGTGACCAGTAGTCTACTACTAGGAACTCCGTTACAAGATCAAGCTCTTTTGGGACATGTCTAGAATCTATCATGTAAATCTGATCCGAATTCAAACCGAGAAATAATGTATCTTGGGACCTTTCGGATGAAGGGAATAGAGTAGAAGAGATGTTTTCACAACCTACGGTAGCCAGCAGCCTAACTACTAGGAATCACAACTCTGTGACCAGTAGTCTACTACTAGGAACTCCGTTACAAGATCAACAGCTCTTTTGGGACATGTCTAGAATCTATCATGTAAATCTGATCCGAATTCAAACCGAGAAATAATGTATCTTGGGTCCTTTCGGATGAAGGGAATAGAGTAGAAGAGATGTTTTCACAACCTACGGTAGCCAGCAGCCTAACTACTAGGAATCACAACTCTGTGACCAGTAGTCTACTACTAGGAACTCCGTTACAAGATCAACAGCTCTTTTGGGACATGTCTAATCTATCATGTAAATCTGTCCGAATCAAACCGAGAAATAATGTATCTTGGGACCTTTCGGATGAAGGGAATAGAGTAGAAGAGATTTTTCACAACCTACGGTAGCCAGCAGCCTAACTACTAGGAATCACAACTCTGTGACCAGTAGTCTACTACTAGGAACTCCGTTACAAGATCAACAGCTCTTTTGGGACATGTCTAAATCTATCATGTAAATCTGATCCGAATTCAAACCGAGAAATAATGTATCTTGGGACCTTTCGGATGAAGGGAATAGAGTAGAAGAGATGTTTTCACAACCTACGGTAGCCAGCACCTAACTACTAGGAATCACAACTCTGTGACCAGTAGTCTACTACTAGGAACTCCGTTACAAGATCAACAGCTCTTTTGGGACATGTCGAGAATCTATCATGTAAATCTGATCCGAATTCAAACCGAGAAATAATGTATCTTGGGACCTTTCGGATGAAGGGAATAGAGTAGAAGATGTTTTCACAACCTACGGTAGCCAGCAGCCTAACTACTAGGAATCACAACTCTGTGACCAGTAGTCTACTACTAGGAACTCCGTTACAAGATCAACAGCTCTTTTGGGACATGTCGAATCTATCATGTAAATCTGATCCGAATTCAAACCGAGAAATAATGTATCTTGGACCTTTCGGATGAAGGAATAGAGTAGAAGAGATGTTTTCACAACCTACGGTAGCCAGCAGCCTAACTACTAGGAATCACAACTCTGTGACCAGTAGTCTACTACTAGGAACTCCGTTACAAGATCAACAGCTCTTTTGGGACATGTCGAGAATCTATCATGTAAATCTGATCCGAATTCAAACCGAGAAATAATGTATCTTGGGACCTTTCGGATGAAGGAATAGAGTAGAAGAGATGTTTTCACAACCTACGGTAGCCAGCAGCCTAACTACTAGGAATCACAACTCTGTGACCAGTAGTCTACTACTAGGAACTCCGTTACAAGATCAACAGCTCCTTTTGGACATGTCTAGAATCTATCATGTAAATCTGATCCGAATTCAAACCGAGAAATAATGTATCTTGGGACCTTTCGGATGAAGGGAATAGAAGAGATGTTTTCACAACCTACGGTAGCCAGCAGCCTAACTACTAGGAATCACAACTCTGTGACCAGTAGTCTACTACTAGGAACTCCGTTACAAGATCAACAGCTCTTTTGGACATGTCTAATCTATCATGTAAATCTGATCCGAATTCAAACCGAGAAATAATGTATCTTGGGACCTTTCGGATGAAGGGAATAGAGTAGAAGAGATGTTTTCACAACCTACGGTAGCCAGCAGCCTAACTACTAGGAATCACAACTCTGTGACCAGTAGTCTACTACTAGGAACTCCGTTACAAGATCAACAGCTCTTTTGGGACATGTCTAGAATCTATCATGTAAATCTGATCCGAATTCAAACCGAGAAATAATGTATCTTGGACCTTTCGGATGAAGGGAATAGAGTAGAAGAGATGTTTTCACAACCTACGGTAGCCAGCAGCCTAACTACTAGGAATCACAACTCTGTGACCAGTAGTCTACTACTAGGAACTCCGTTACAAGATCAACAGCCTTTTGGGACATGTCTAGAATCTATCATGTAAATCTGATCCGAATTCAAACCGAGAAATATGTATCTTGGGACCTTTCGGATGAAGGGAATAGAGTAGAAGAGATGTTTTCACAACCTACGGTAGCCAGCAGCCTAACTACTAGGAATCACAACTCTGTGACCAGTAGTCTACTACTAGGAACTCCGTTACAAGATCAACAGCTCTTTTGGGACAATCTAGAATCTATCATGTAAATCTGATCCGAATTCAAACCGAGAAATAATGTATCTTGGGACCTTTCGGATGAAGGGAATAGAGTAAAGAGATGTTTTCACAACCTACGGTAGCCAGCAGCCTAACTACTAGGAATCACAACTCTGTGACCAGTAGTCTACTACTAGGAACTCGTTACAAGATCAACAGCTCTTTGGGACATGTCTGAATCTATCATGTAAATCTGATCCGAATTCAAACCGAGAAATAATGTATCTTGGGACCTTTCGGATGAAGGGAATAGAGTAGAAGAGATGTTTTCACAACCTACGGTAGCCAGCAGCCTAACTACTAGGAATCACAACTCTGTGACCAGTAGTCTACTACTAGGAACTCCGTTACAAGATCAACAGCTCTTTGGGACATGTCTTGAATCTATCATGTAAATCTGATCCGAATTCAAACCGAGAAATAATGTATCTTGGGACCTTTCGGATGAAGGGAATAGAGTAGAAGAGATTTTTCACAACCTACGGTAGCCAGCAGCCTAACTACTAGGAATCACAACTCTGTGACCAGTAGTCTACTACTAGGAACTCCGTTACAAGATCAACAGCTCTTTTGGGACATGTCTTGAATCTATCATGTAAATCTGATCCGAATTCAAACCGAGAAATAATGTATCTTGGGACCTTTCGGATGAAGGGAATAGAGTAGAAGAGATGTTTTCACACCTACGGTAGCCAGCAGCCTAACTACTAGGAATCACAACTCTGTGACCATAGTCTACTACTAGGAACTCCGTTACAAGATCAACAGCTCTTTTGGGACATGTCAGAATCTATCATGTAAATCTGATCCGAATTCAAACCGAGAAATAATGTATCTTGGGTCCTTTCGGATGAAGGGAATAGAGTAGAAGAGATGTTTTCACAACCTACGGTAGCCAGCAGCCTAACTACTAGGAATCACAACTCTGTGACCAGTAGTCTACTACTAGGAACTCCGTTACAAATCAACAGCTCTTTTGGGACATGTCTAGAATCTATCATGTAAATCTGATCCGAATTCAAACCGAGAAATAATGTATCTTGGGACCTTTCGGATGAAGGAATAGAGTAGAGATGTTTTCACAACCTACGGTAGCCAGCAGCCTAACTACTAGGAATCACAACTCTGTGACCAGTAGTCTACTACTAGGAACTCCGTTACAAGATCAACAGCTTTTGGGACATGTCTAGAATCTATCATGTAAATCTGATCCGAATTCAAACCGAGAAATAATGTATCTTGGGACCTTTCGGATGAAGGAATAGAGTAGAAGATGTTTTCACAACCTACGGTAGCCAGCAGCCTAACTACTAGGAATCACAACTCTGTGACCAGTAGTCTACTACTAGGAACTCGTTAAAAGATCAACAGCTCTTTTGGGACATGTCGAGAATATATCATGTAAATCTGTTCCGAATTCAAACCGAGAAATAATGTATCTTGGGTCCTTTCGGATGAAGGAATAGAGTAGAAGAGATGTTTTCACACCTACGGTAGCCAGCAGCCTAACTACTAGGAATCACAACTCTGTGACCAGTAGTCTACTTCTTGGAACTCCGTTACAAATCAACAGCTCTTTGGGACATGTCGAGAATCTATCATGTAAATCTGATCCGAATTCAAACCGAGAAATAATGTATCTTGGGTCCTTTCGGATGAAGGGAATAGAGTAGAAGAGATGTTTTCACAACCTACGGTAGCCAGCAGCCTAACTACTAGGAATCACAACTCTGTGACCAGTAGTCTACTACTAGGAACTCCGTTACAAGATCAACAGCTCTTTTGGGACATGTCGAATCTATGTAAATCTGATCCGAATTCAAACCGAGAAATAATGTATCTTGGCCTTTCGGATGAAGGGAATAGAGTAGAAGAGATGTTTTCACAACCTACGGTAGCCAGCAGCCTAACTACTAGGAATCACAACTCTGTGACCAGTAGTCTACTACTAGGAACTCCGTTACAAGATCAACAGCCTTTTGGGACATGTCTAGAATCTATCATGTAAATCTGATCCGAATTCAAACCGAGAAATAATGTATCTTGGGACCTTTCGGATGAAGGGAATAGAGTAGAAGAGATGTTTTCACAACCTACGGTAGCCAGCAGCCTAACTACTAGGAATCACAACTCTGTGACCAGTAGTCTACTACTAGGAACTCCGTTACAAGATCAACAGCTCTTTTGGGACATGTCTAGAATCTATCATGTAAATCTGATCCGAATTCAAACCGAGAAATAATGTATCTTGGGTCCTTTCGGATGAAGGGAATAGAGTAGAAGAGATGTTTTCACAACCTACGGTAGCCAGCAGCCTAACTACTAGGAATCACAACTCTGTGACCAGTAGTCTACTACTAGGAACTCCGTTACAAGATCAACAGCTCTTTTGGGACATGTGAATCTATCATGTAAATCTGATCCGAATTCAAACCGAGAAATAATGTATCTTGGGACCTTTCGGATGAAGGGAATAGAGTAGAAGAGATGTTTTTCACAACCGGTAGCCAGCAGCCTAACTACTAGGAATCACAACTCTGTGACCAGTAGTCTACTACTAGGAACTCCGTTACAAGATCAAGCTCTTTTGGGACATGTCTAGAATCTATCATGTAAATCTGATCCGAATTCAAACCGAGAAATAATGTATCTTGGGACCTTTCGGATGAAGGGAATAGAGTAGAAGAGATGTTTTCACAACCTACGGTAGCCAGCAGCCTAACTACTAGGAATCACAACTCTGTGACCAGTAGTCTACTACTAGGAACTCCGTTACAAGATCAACAGCTCTTTTGGGACATGTCTAGAATCTATCATGTAAATCTGATCCGAATTCAAACCGAGAAATAATGTATCTTGGGACCTTTCGGATGAAGGGAATAGAGTAGAAAGATGTTTTCACAACCTACGGTAGCCAGCAGCCTAACTACTAGGAATCACAACTCTGTGACCAGTAGTCTACTACTAGGAACTCCGTTACAAGATCAACAGCTCTTTGGGACATGTCAGAATCTATCATGTAAATCTGATCCGAATTCAAACCGAGAAATAATGTATCTTGGGACTTTCGGATGAAGGGAATAGAGTAGAAGAGATGTTTTCACAACCTACGGTAGCCAGCAGCCTAACTACTAGGAATCACAACTCTGTGACCAGTAGTCTACTACTAGGAACTCCGTTACAAGATCAACAGCCTTTTGGGACATGTCTAGAATCTATCATGTAAATCTGATCCGAATTCAAACCGAGAAATAATGTATCTTGGGACCTTTCGGATGAAGGGAATAGAGTAGAAGAGATGTTTTCACAACCTACGGTAGCCAGCAGCCTAACTACTAGGAATCACAACTCTGTGACCAGTAGTCTACTACTAGGAACTCCGTTACAAGATCAACAGCTCTTTTGGGACATGTCGAGAATCATGTAAATCTGTCCGAATTCAAACCGAGAAATAATGTATCTTGGCCTTTCGGATGAAGGGAATAGAGTAGAAGAGATGTTTTCACAACCTACGGTAGCCAGCAGCCTAACTACTAGGAATCACAACTCTGTGACCAGTAGTCTACTACTAGGAACTCCGTTACAAGATCAACAGCTCTTTTGGGACATGTCAGAATCTATCATGTAAATCTGATCCGAATTCAAACCGAGAAATAATGTATCTTGGCCTTTCGGATGAAGGGAATAGAGTAGAAGAGATGTTTTCACAACCTACGGTAGCCAGCAGCCTAACTACTAGGAATCACAACTCTGTGACCAGTAGTCTACTACTAGGAACTTCCGTTACAAGATCAACAGCTCTTTTGGGACATGTCTAGAATCTATCATGTAAATCTGATCCGAATTCAAACCGAGAAATAATGTATCTTGGGACCTTTCGGATGAAGGGAATAGAGTAGAAGAGATGTTTTCACAACCTACGGTAGCCAGCAGCCTAACTACTAGGAATCACAACTCTGTGACCAGTAGTCTACTACTAGGAACTCCGTTACAAGATCAACAGCTCTTTTGGGACATGTCGAGAATCTATCATGTAAATCTGATCCGAATTCAAACCGAGAAATAATGTATCTTGGGTCCTTTCGGATGAAGGGAATAGAGTAGAAGAGATGTTTTCACAACCTACGGTAGCCAGCAGCCTAACTACTAGGAATCACAACTCTGTGACCAGTAGTCTACTACTAGGAATCCGTTACAAGATCAGCCTTTTGGGACATGTCTAGAATCTATCATGTAAATCTGATCCGAATTCAAACCGAGAAATAATGTATCTTGGGACCTTTCGGATGAAGGGAATAGAGTAGAAGAGATGTTTTCACAACCTACGGTAGCCAGCAGCCTAACTACTAGGAATCACAACTCTGTGACCAGTAGTCTACTACTAGGAACTCCGTTACAAGATCAACAGCTCTTTTGGGACATGTCGAGAATCTATCATGTAAATCTGTCCGAATTCAAACCGAGAAATAATGTATCTTGGGACCTTTCGGATGAAGGGAATAGAGTAGAAGAGATGTTTTCACAACCTACGGTAGCCAGCAGCCTAACTACTAGGAATCACAACTCTGTGACCAGTAGTCTACTACTAGGAACTCCGTTACAAGATCAACAGCTCTTTTGGGACATGTCAGAATCTATCATGTAAATCTGATCCGAATTCAAACCGAGAAATAATGTATCTTGGGTCCTTTCGGATGAAGGAATAGAGTAGAAGAGATGTTTTCACAACCTACGGTAGCCAGCAGCCTAACTACTAGGAATCACAACTCTGTGACCAGTAGTCTACTACTAGGAACTCCGTTACAAGATCAACAGCTCTTTTGGGACATGTCTAGAATCTATCATGTAAATCTGATCCGAATTCAAACCGAGAAATAATGTATCTTGGGACCTTTCGGATGAAGGGAATAGAGTAGAAGAGATGTTTTCACAACCTACGGTAGCCAGCAGCCTAACTACTAGGAATCACAACTCTGTGACCAGTAGTCTACTACTAGGAACTCCGTTACAAGATCAACAGCTCTTTTGGGACAAGTCGAATCTATCATGTAAATCTGATCCGAATTCAAACCGAGAAATAATGTATCTTGGGACTTTCGGATGAAGGGAATAGAGTAGAAGAGATGTTTTCACAACCTACGGTAGCCAGCAGCCTAACTACTAGGAATCACAACTCTGTGACCAGTAGTCTACTACTAGGAACTCCGTTAAAGATCAACAGCTCTTTTGGGACATGTCAGAATCTATCATGTAAATCTGTCCGAATTCAAACCGAGAAATAATGTATCTTGGGACCTTTCGGATGAAGGGAATAGAGTAGAAGAGATGTTTTCACAACCTACGGTAGCCAGCAGCCTAACTACTAGGAATCACAACTCTGTGACCAGTAGTCTACTACTAGGAACTCCGTTACAAGATCAACAGCTCTTTTGGGACATGTCTGAATCTATCATGTAAATCTGATCCGAATTCAAACCGAGAAATAATGTATCTTGGGACCTTTCGGATGAAGGAATAGAGTAGAAGAGATGTTTTCAATACGGTAGCCAGCAGCCTAACTACTAGGAATCACAACTCTGTGACCAGTAGTCTACTACTAGGAACTCCGTTACAAGATCAAGCTCTTTTGGGACATGTCTAGAATCTATCATGTAAATCTGATCCGAATTCAAACCGAGAAATAATGTATCTTGGGACCTTTCGGATGAAGGGAATAGAGTAGAAGAGATGTTTTCACAACCTACGGTAGCCAGCAGCCTAACTACTAGGAATCACAACTCTGTGACCAGTAGTCTACTACTAGGAACTCCGTTACAAGATCAACAGCTCTTTTGGGACATGTCTAGAATCTATCATGTAAATCTGATCCGAATTCAAACCGAGAAATAATGTATCTTGGGACCTTTCGGATGAAGGGAATAGAGTAGAAGAGATGTTTTCACAACCTACGGTAGCCAGCAGCCTAACTACTAGGAATCACAACTCTGTGACCAGTAGTCTACTACTAGGAACTCCGTTACAAGATCAACAGCTTTTGGGACATGTCTAGAATCTATCATGTAAATCTGATCCGAATTCAAACCGAGAAATAATGTATCTTGGGACCTTTCGGATGAAGGGAATAGAGTAGAAGAGATGTTTTCACAACCTACGGTAGCCAGCAGCCTAACTACTAGGAATCACAACTCTGTGACCAGTAGTCTACTACTAGGAACTCCGTTACAAGATCAACAGCTCTTTTGGGACATGTCTAGAATCTATCATGTAAATCTGATCCGAATTCAAACCGAGAAATAATGTATCTTGGGACCTTTCGGATGAAGGGAATAGAGTAGAAGAGATGTTTTCACAACCTACGGTAGCCAGCAGCCTAACTACTAGGAATCACAACTCTGTGACCAGTAGTCTACTACTAGGAACTCCGTTACAAGATCAACAGCTCTTTTGGGACATGTCAGAATCTATCATGTAAATCTGATCCGAATTCAAACCGAGAAATAATGTATCTTGGCCTTTCGGATGAAGGGAATAGAGTAGAAGAGATGTTTTCACAACCTACGGTAGCCAGCAGCCTAACTACTAGGAATCACAACTCTGTGACCAGTAGTCTACTACTAGGAACTCCGTTACAAGATCAACAGCTCTTTTGGGACATGTCTAGAATCTATCATGTAAATCTGATCCGAATTCAAACCGAGAAATAATGTATCTTGGGTCCTTTCGGATGAAGGGAATAGAGTAGAAGATGTTTTCACAACCTACGGTAGCCAGCAGCCTAACTACTAGGAATCACAACTCTGTGA
The DNA here is from genome assembly GCA_020567845.1 of Rhododendron henanense subsp. lingbaoense. Taxonomy (NCBI): domain Eukaryota; kingdom Viridiplantae; phylum Streptophyta; class Magnoliopsida; order Ericales; family Ericaceae; genus Rhododendron; species Rhododendron henanense. The sequence goes on from CM036312.1 coordinate 38,990,621, forward strand.
CCAGTAGTCTACTACTAGGAACTCCGTTACAAGATCAACAGCTCTTTTGGGACATGTCTAGAATCTATCATGTAAATCTGATCCGAATTCAAACCGAGAAATAATGTATCTTGGGACCTTTCGGATGAAGAATAGAGTAGAAGAGATGTTTTCACAACCTACGGTAGCCAGCAGCCTAACTACTAGGAATCACAACTCTGTGACCAGTAGTCTACTACTAGGAACTCCGTTACAAGATCAACAGCTCTTTTGGGACATGTCTTGAATCTATCATGTAAATCTGATCCGAATTCAAACCGAGAAATAATGTATCTTGGGACCTTTCGGATGAAGGGAATAGAGTAGAAGAGATGTTTTCACAACCTACGGTAGCCAGCAGCCTAACTACTAGGAATCACAACTCTGTGACCAGTAGTCTACTACTAGGAACTCCGTTACAAGATCAACAGCTCTTTTGGGACATGTCGAGAATCTATCATGTAAATCTGATCCGAATTCAAACCGAGAAATAATGTATCTTGGGTCCTTTCGGATGAAGGGAATAGAGTAGAAGAGATGTTTTCACAACCTACGGTAGCCAGCAGCCTAACTACTAGGAATCACAACTCTGTGACCAGTAGTCTACTACTAGGAACTCCGTTACAAGATCAACAGCTCTTTTGGGACATGTCGAATCTATCATGTAAATCTGATCCGAATTCAAACCGAGAAATAATGTATCTTGGCCTTTCGGATGAAGGAATAGAGTAGAAGAGATGTTTTCACAACCTACGGTAGCCAGCAGCCTAACTACTAGGAATCACAACTCTGTGACCAGTAGTCTACTACTAGGAACTCCGTTAAAATCAACAGCCTTTTGGGACATGTCAGAATCTATCATGTAAATCTGTCCGAATTCAAACCGAGAAATAATGTATCTTGGGTCCTTTCGGATGAAGGGAATAGAGTAGAAGAGATGTTTTCACAACCTACGGTAGCCAGCAGCCTAACTACTAGGAATCAACTCTGTGACCAGTAGTCTACTACTAGGAACTCCGTTACAATCAACAGCTCTTTTGGGACATGTCTTGAATCTATCATGTAAATCTGATCCGAATTCAAACCGAGAAATAATGTATCTTGGGACCTTTCGGATGAAGGGAATAGAGTAGAAGAGATGTTTTCACAACCTACGGTAGCCAGCAGCCTAACTACTAGGAATCACAACTCTGTGACCAGTAGTCTACTACTAGGAACTCCGTTACAAGATCAACAGCTCTTTTGGGACATGTCTAGAATCTATCATGTAAATCTGATCCGAATTCAAACCGAGAAATAATGTATCTTGGGGATGAAGGGAATAGAGTAGAAGAGATGTTTTCACAACCTACGGTAGCCAGCAGCCTAACTACTAGGAATCACAACTCTGTGACCAGTAGTCTACTACTAGGAACTCCGTTACAAGATCAACAGCTCTTTTGGGACATGTCGAGAATCTATCATGTAAATCTGATTCCGAATTCAAACCGAGAAATAATGTATCTTGGGACCTTTCGGATGAAGGGAATAGAGTAGAAGAGATGTTTTCACAACCTACGGTAGCCAGCAGCCTAACTACTAGGAATCACAACTCTGTGACCAGTAGTCTACTACTAGGAACTCCGTTACAAAGATCAACAGCTTTTGGGACATGTCTAGAATATCATGTAAATCTGTCCGAATTCAAACCGAGAAATAATGTATCTTGGGTCCTTTCGGATGAAGGGAATAGAGTAGAAGAGATGTTTTCACAACCTACGGTAGCCAGCAGCCTAACTACTAGGAATCACAACTCTGTGACCAGTAGTCTACTACTAGGAACTCCGTTACAAGATCAACAGCTCTTTTGGGACATGTCTAGAATCTATCATGTAAATCTGATCCGAATTCAAACCGAGAATGTATCTTGGGACCTTTCGGATGAAGGAATAGAGTAGAAGAGATGTTTTCACAACCTACGGTAGCCAGCAGCCTAACTACTAGGAATCACAACTCTGTGACCAGTAGTCTACTACTAGGAATCCGTTACAAGATCAACAGCCCTTTTGGGACATGTCTAGAATCTATCATGTAAATCTGATCCGAATTCAAACCGAGAAATAATGTATCTTGGGACCTTTCGGATGAAGGGAATAGAGTAGAAGAGATGTTTTCACAACCTACGGTAGCCAGCAGCCTAACTACTAGGAATCACAACTCTGTGACCAGTAGTCTACTACTAGGAACTCCGTTACAAGATCAACAGCTCTTTTGGGACATGTCGAGAATCTATCATGTAAATCTGATCCGAATTCAAACCGAGAAATAATGTATCTTGGGTCCTTTCGGATGAAGGGAATAGAGTAGAAGAGATGTTTTCACAACCTACGGTAGCCAGCAGCCTAACTACTAGGAATCACAACTCTGTGACCAGTAGTCTACTACTAGGAACTCCGTTACAAGATCAACAGCTCTTTTGGGACATGTCAGAATCTATCATGTAAATCTGATCCGAATTCAAACCGAGAAATAATGTATCTTGGGACCTTTCGGATGAAGGAATAGAGTAGAAGAGATGTTTTCACAACCTACGGTAGCCAGCAGCCTAACTACTAGGAATCACAACTCTGTGACCAGTAGTCTACTACTAGGAACTCCGTTACAAGATCAAGCTCTTTGGGACATGTCTAAATCTATCATGTAAATCTGATCCGAATTCAAACCGAGAAATAATGTATCTTGGGACCTTTCGGATGAAGGGAATAGAGTAGAAGATGTTTTCACAACCTACGGTAGCCAGCAGCCTAACTACTAGGAATCACAACTCTGTGACCAGTAGTCTACTACTAGGAATCCGTTACAAGATCAACAGCCTTTTGGGACATGTCTAGAATCTATCATGTAAATCTGATCCGAATTCAAACCGAGAAATAATGTATCTTGGGACCTTTCGGATGAAGGGAATAGAGTAGAAAGATGTTTTCACAACCTACGGTAGCCAGCAGCCTAACTACTAGGAATCACAACTCTGTGACCAGTAGTCTACTACTAGGAACTCCGTTACAAGATCAACAGCTCTTTTGGGACATGTCGAGAATCTATCATGTAAATCTGATCCGAATTCAAACCGAGAAATAATGTATCTTGGGTCCTTTCGGATGAAGGGAATAGAGTAGAAGAGATGTTTTCACAACCTACGGTAGCCAGCAGCCTAACTACTAGGAATCACAACTCTGTGACCAGTAGTCTACTACTAGGAACTCCGTTACAAGATCAACAGCTCTTTTGGGACATGTCTAGAATCTATCATGTAAATCTGATCCGAATTCAAACCGAGAAATATGTATCTTGGGACCTTTCGGATGAAGGGAATAGAGTAGAAGAGATGTTTTCACAACCTACGGTAGCCAGCAGCCTAACTACTAGGAATCACAACTCTGTGACCAGTAGTCTACTACTAGGAACTCCGTTACAAATCAACAGCTCTTTTGGGACATGTCGAGAATATCATGTAAATCTGATCCGAATTCAAACCGAGAAATAATGTATCTTGGCCTTTCGGATGAAGGGAATAGAGTAGAAGAGATGTTTTCACAACCTACGGTAGCCAGCAGCCTAACTACTAGGAATCACAACTCTGTGACCAGTAGTCTACTACTAGGAACTCCGTTACAAGATCAACAGCTCTTTTGGGACATGTCTAGAATCTATCATGTAAATCTGATCCGAATTCAAACCGAGAAATAATGTATCTTGGGACCTTTCGGATGAAGGGAATAGAGTAGAAGAGATGTTTTCACAACCTACGGTAGCCAGCAGCCTAACTACTAGGAATCACAACTCTGTGACCAGTAGTCTACTACTAGGAATCCGTTACAAGATCAACAGCCTTTTGGGACATGTCTAGAATCTATCATGTAAATCTGATCCGAATTCAAACCGAGAAATAATGTATCTTGGGACCTTTCGGATGAAGGGAATAGAGTAGAAGAGATGTTTTCACAACCTACGGTAGCCAGCAGCCTAACTACTAGGAATCACAACTCTGTGACCAGTAGTCTACTACTAGGAACTCCGTTACAAGATCAACAGCTCTTTTGGGACAAGTCTTGAATCTATCATGTAAATCTGATCCGAATTCAAACCGAGAAATAATGTATCTTGGGACTTTCGGATGAAGGGAATAGAGTAGAAGATGTTTTCACAACCTACGGTAGCCAGCAGCCTAACTACTAGGAATCACAACTCTGTGACCAGTAGTACTACTAGGAACTCCGTTACAAGATCAACAGCTCTTTTGGGACATGTCTAGAATCTATCATGTAAATCTGTCCGAATTCAAACCGAGAAATAATGTATCTTGGGACCTTTCGGATGAAGGGAATAGAGTAGAAGAGATGTTTTCACAACCTACGGTAGCCAGCAGCCTAACTACTAGGAATCACAACTCTGTGACCAGTAGTCTACTACTAGGAACTCCGTTACAAGATCAACAGCTCTTTTGGGACATGTCTAGAATCTATCATGTAAATCTGATCCGAATTCAAACCGAGAAATAATGTATCTTGGGACCTTTCGGATGAAGGGAATAGAGTAGAAAGATGTTTTCACAACCTACGGTAGCCAGCAGCCTAACTACTAGGAATCACAACTCTGTGACCAGTAGTCTACTACTAGGAACTCCGTTACAAGATCAACATTTTGGGACATGTCTAGAATCTATCATGTAAATCTGATCCGAATTCAAACCGAGAAATAATGTATCTTGGGACCTTTCGGATGAAGGGAATAGAGTAGAAGAGATGTTTTCACAACCTACGGTAGCCAGCAGCCTAACTACTAGGAATCACAACTCTGTGACCAGTAGTCTACTAGGAACTCCGTTACAAGATCAACAGCTCTTTTGGGACATGTCTAGAATCTATCATGTAAATCTGATCCGAATTCAAACCGAGAAATAATGTATCTTGGGACCTTTCGGATGAAGGAATAGAGTAGAAGAGATGTTTTCACAACCTACGGTAGCCAGCAGCCTAACTACTAGGAATCACAACTCTGTGACCAGTCTACTACTAGGAACTCCGTTACAAGATCAACAGCTCTTTTGGGACATGTCAGAATCTATCATGTAAATCTGATCCGAATTCAAACCGAGAAATGTATCTTGGGACCTTTCGGATGAAGGAATAGAGTAGAAGAGATGTTTTCACAACCTACGGTAGCCAGCAGCCTAACTACTAGGAATCACAACTCTGTGACCAGTAGTCTACTAGGAACTCCGTTACAAGATCAACAGCTCTTTTGGGACATGTCGAGAATCTATCATGTAAATCTGTCCGAATTCAAACCGAGAAATAATGTATCTTGGGTCCTTTCGGATGAAGGGAATAGAGTAGAAGAGATGTTTTCACAACCTACGGTAGCCAGCAGCCTAACTACTAGGAATCACAACTCTGTGACCAGTAGTCTACTACTAGGAACTCCGTTACAAGATCAACAGCTCTTTTGGGACATGTCTAGAATCTATCATGTAAATCTGATCCGAATTCAAACCGAGAAATAATGTATCTTGGCCTTTCGGATGAAGGGAATAGAGTAGAAGAGATGTTTTCACAACCTACGGTAGCCAGCAGCCTAACTACTAGGAATCACAACTCTGTGACCAGTAGTCTACTACTAGGAACTCCGTTACAAGATCAACAGCTCTTTTGGGACATGTCTAGAATCTATCATGTAAATCTGATCCGAATTCAAACCGAGAAATAATGTATCTTGGGACCTTTCGGATGAAGGGAATAGAGTAGAAGAGATGTTTTCACAACCTACGGTAGCCAGCAGCCTAACTACTAGGAATCACAACTCTGTGACCAGTAGTCTACTACTAGGAACTCCGTTACAAGATCAACAGCTCTTTTGGGACAAGTCTTGAATCTATCATGTAAATCTGATCCGAATTCAAACCGAGAAATAATGTATCTTGGACCTTTCGGATGAAGGGAATAGAGTAGAAGAGATGTTTTCACAACCTACGGTAGCCAGCAGCCTAACTACTAGGAATCACAACTCTGTGACCAGTAGTCTACTACTAGGAACTCCGTTACAAGATCAACAGCTCTTTTGGGACATGTCTAATATCATGTAAATCTGTCCGAATTCAAACCGAGAAATAATGTATCTTGGGACCTTTCGGATGAAGGGAATAGAGTAGAAGAGATGTTTTCACAACCTACGGTAGCCAGCAGCCTAACTACTAGGAATCACAACTCTGTGACCAGTAGTCTACTACTAGGAACTCCGTTACAAGATCAACAGCTCTTTTGGGACATGAATCTATCATGTAAATCTGATCCGAATTCAAACCGAGAAATAATGTATCTTGGGACCTTTCGGATGAAGGAATAGAGTAGAAGAGATGTTTTCACAACCTACGGTAGCCAGCAGCCTAACTACTAGGAATCACAACTCTGTGACCAGTAGTCTACTACTAGGAACTCCGTTACAAGATCAACTCTTTTGGGACATGTCTAGAATCTATCATGTAAATCTGATCCGAATTCAAACCGAGAAATAATGTATCTTGGGACCTTTCGGATGAAGGGAATAGAGTAGAAGAGATGTTTTCACAACCTACGGTAGCAGCCTAACTACTAGGAATCACAACTCTGTGACCAGTAGTCTACTACTAGGAACTCCGTTACAAGATCAACAGCTCTTTTGGGACATGTCTTGAATCTATCATGTAAATCTGATCCGAATTCAAACCGAGAAATAATGTATCTTGGGACCTTTCGGATGAAGGGAATAGAGTAGAAGAGATGTTTTCACAACCTACGGTAGCCAGCAGCCTAACTACTAGGAATCACAACTCTGTGACCAGTAGTCTACTACTAGGAACTCCGTTACAAGATCAACAGCTTTTGGGACATGTCGAGAATCTATCATGTAAATCTGATCCGAATTCAAACCGAGAAATAATGTATCTTGGCCTTTCGGATGAAGGGAATAGAGTAGAAGATGTTTTCACAACCTACGGTAGCCAGCAGCCTAACTACTAGGAATCACAACTCTGTGACCAGTAGTCTACTACTAGGAACTCCGTTACAAGATCAACAGCTTTTGGGACATGTCTAGAATCTATCATGTAAATCTGATCCGAATTCAAACCGAGAAATAATGTATCTTGGGACCTTTCGGATGAAGGGAATAGAGTAGAAGAGATGTTTCACAACCTACGGTAGCCAGCAGCCTAACTACTAGGAATCACAACTCTGTGACCAGTAGTCTACTACTAGGAACTCCGTTACAAGATCAACAGCTCTTTTGGGACATGTCTAGAATCTATCATGTAAATCTGTCCGAATTCAAACCGAGAAATAATGTATCTTGGCCTTTCGGATGAAGGGAATAGAGTAGAAGAGAGTTTTCACAACCTACGGTAGCCAGCAGCCTAACTACTAGGAATCACAACTCTGTGACCAGTAGTCTACTACTAGGAACTCCGTTACAAGATCAACAGCTCTTTTGGGACAAGTCGAATCTATCATGTAAATCTGATCCGAATTCAAACCGAGAAATAATGTATCTTGGGACCTTTCGGATGAAGGGAATAGAGTAGAAAGATGTTTTCACAACCTACGGTAGCCAGCAGCCTAACTACTAGGAATCACAACTCTGTGACCAGTAGTCTACTACTAGGAACTCCGTTACAAGATCAACAGCTCTTTTGGGACATGTCTAGAATCTATCATGTAAATCTGATCCGAATTCAAACCGAGAAATAATGTATCTTGGGACCTTTCGGATGAAGGGAATAGAGTAGAAGAGATGTTTTCACAACCTACGGTAGCCAGCAGCCTAACTACTAGGAATCACAACTCTGTGACCAGTCTACTACTAGGAACTCCGTTACAAGATCAACAGCTCTTTGGGACAAGTCTTGAATCTATCATGTAAATCTGATCCGAATTCAAACCGAGAAATAATGTATCTTGGGACCTTTCGGATGAAGGGAATAGAGTAGAAGAGATGTTTTCACAACCTACGGTAGCCAGCAGCCTAACTACTAGGAATCACAACTCTGTGACCAGTAGTCTACTACTAGGAACTCCGTTACAAGATCAACAGCTCTTTTGGGACATGTCGAATCTATCATGTAAATCTGATCCGAATTCAAACCGAGAAATAATGTATCTTGGCCTTTCGGATGAAGGGAATAGAGTAGAAGATGTTTTCACAACCTACGGTAGCCAGCAGCCTAACTACTAGGAATCACAACTCTGTGACCAGTAGTCTACTACTAGGAACTCCGTTACAAAGATCAACAGCCTTTTGGGACATGTCGAGAATCTATCATGTAAATCTGTCCGAATTCAAACCGAGAAATAATGTATCTTGGCCTTTCGGATGAAGGGAATAGAGTAGAAGAGATGTTTTCACAACCTACGTAGCCAGCAGCCTAACTACTAGGAATCACAACTCTGTGACCAGTAGTCTACTACTAGGAACTCCGTTACAAATCAACAGCTCTTTTGGGACATGTCGAGAATCTATCATGTAAATCTGATCCGAATTCAAACCGAGAAATAATGTATCTTGGCCTTTCGGATGAAGGGAATAGAGTAGAAGAGATGTTTTCACAACCTACGGTAGCCAGCAGCCTAACTACTAGGAATCACAACTCTGTGACCAGTAGTCTACTACTAGGAACTCCGTTACAAGATCAACAGCTCTTTGGGACAAGTCTTGAATCTATCATGTAAATCTGATCCGAATTCAAACCGAGAAATAATGTATCTTGGGACCTTTCGGATGAAGGGAATAGAGTAGAAGAGATGTTTTCACAACCTACGGTAGCCAGCAGCCTAACTACTAGGAATCACAACTCTGTGACCAGTAGTCTACTACTAGGAACTCCGTTACAAGATCAACAGCTCTTTTGGGACATGTCGAGAATCTATCATGTAAATCTGATCCGAATTCAAACCGAGAAATAATGTATCTTGGGACCTTTCGGATGAAGGGAATAGAGTAGAAGAGATGTTTTCACAACCTACGGTAGCCAGCAGCCTAACTACTAGGAATCACAACTCTGTGACCAGTAGTCTACTACTAGGAACTCCGTTACAAGATCAACAGCTCTTTTGGGACATGTCTAGAATCTATCATGTAAATCTGATCCGAATTCAAACCGAGAAATAATGTATCTTGGGACCTTTCGGATGAAGGGAATAGAGTAGAAGAGATGTTTTCACAACCTACGGTAGCCAGCAGCCTAACTACTAGGAATCACAACTCTGTGACCAGTAGTCTACTACTAGGAACTCCGTTACAAAGATCAACAGCTTTTTGGGACATGTCGAGAATCTATCATGTAAATCTGATCCGAATTCAAACCGAGAAATAATGTATCTTGGGACCTTTCGGATGAAGGGAATAGAGTAGAAGAGATGTTTTCACAACCTACGGTAGCCAGCAGCCTAACTACTAGGAATCACAACTCTGTGACCAGTAGTCTACTACTAGGAACTCCGTTACAAGATCAACAGCTCTTTTGGGACATGTCTGAATCTATCATGTAAATCTGATCCGAATTCAAACCGAGAAATAATGTATCTTGGCCTTTCGGATGAAGGGAATAGAGTAGAAGAGATGTTTTCACAACCTACGGTAGCCAGCAGCCTAACTACTAGGAATCACAACTCTGTGACCAGTAGTCTACTACTAGGAACTCCGTTACAAGATCAACAGCTCTTTTGGGACATGTCTAGAATCTATCATGTAAATCTGATCCGAATTCAAACCGAGAAATAATGTATCTTGGGATTTCGGATGAAGGGAATAGAGTAGAAGAGATGTTTTCACAACCTACGGTAGCCAGCAGCCTAACTACTAGGAATCACAACTCTGTGACCAGTAGTCTACTACTAGGAACTCCGTTACAAGATCAACAGCTCTTTTGGGACAAGTCTTGAGAATCTATCATGTAAATCTGATCCGAATTCAAACCGAGAAATAATGTATCTTGGCCTTTCGGATGAAGGAATAGAGTAGAAGATGTTTTCACAACCTACGGTAGCCAGCAGCCTAACTACTAGGAATCACAACTCTGTGACCAGTAGTCTACTACTAGGAACTCCGTTACAAGATCAACAGCTCTTTTGGGACATGTCAGAATCTATCATGTAAATCTGATCCGAATTCAAACCGAGAAATAATGTATCTTGGGACCTTTCGGATGAAGGAATAGAGTAGAAGAGATGTTTTCACAACCTACGGTAGCCAGCAGCCTAACTACTAGGAATCACAACTCTGTGACCAGTAGTCTACTAGGAACTCCGTTACAAGATCAACAGCTCTTTTGGGACATGTCTAGAATCTATCATGTAAATCTGATCCGAATTCAAACCGAGAAATAATGTATCTTGGGACCTTTCGGATGAAGGGAATAGAGTAGAAGAGATGTTTTACAACCTACGGTAGCCAGCAGCCTAACTACTAGGAATCACAACTCTGTGACCAGTAGTCTACTACTAGGAACTCCGTTACAAGATCAACAGCTCTTTTGGGACATGTCGAATCTATCATGTAAATCTGATCCGAATTCAAACCGAGAAATAATGTATCTTGGGACCTTTCGGATGAAGGGAATAGAGTAGAAGAGATGTTTTCACAACCTACGGTAGCCAGCAGCCTAACTACTAGGAATCACAACTCTGTGACCAGTAGTCTACTACTAGGAACTCCGTTACAAGATCAACAGCTCTTTTGGGACATGTCAGAATCTATCATGTAAATCTGATCCGAATTCAAACCGAGAAATAATGTATCTTGGCCTTTCGGATGAAGGGAATAGAGTAGAAGAGATGTTTTCACAACCTACGGTAGCCAGCAGCCTAACTACTAGGAATCACAACTCTGTGACCAGTAGTCTACTACTAGGAACTCCGTTACAAGATCAACAGCCTTTTGGGACATGTCTAGAATCTATCATGTAAATCTGATCCGAATTCAAACCGAGAAATAATGTATCTTGGGACCTTTCGGATGAAGGGAATAGAGTAGAAGATGTTTTCACAACCTACGGTAGCCAGCAGCCTAACTACTAGGAATCACAACTCTGTGACCAGTAGTCTACTACTAGGAACTCCGTTACAAGATCAACAGCTCTTTTGGGACATGAGAATCTATCATGTAAATCTGATCCGAATTCAAACCGAGAAATAATGTATCTTGGCCTTTCGGATGAAGGGAATAGAGTAGAAGAGATGTTTTCACAACCTACGGTAGCCAGCAGCCTAACTACTAGGAATCACAACTCTGTGACCAGTAGTCTACTACTAGGAACTCCGTTACAAGATCAACAGCCTTTTGGGACATGTCTAGAATCTATCATGTAAATCTGATCCGAATTCAAACCGAGAAATAATGTATCTTGGCCTTTCGGATGAAGGGAATAGAGTAGAAGAGATGTTTTCACAACCTACGGTAGCCAGCAGCCTAACTACTAGGAATCACAACTCTGTGACCAGTAGTCTACTACTAGGAACTCCGTTACAAGATCAACAGCTTTTGGGACATGTCTAGAATCTATCATGTAAATCTGATCCGAATTCAAACCGAGAAATAATGTATCTTGGGACCTTTCGGATGAAGGAATAGAGTAGAAGAGATGTTTTCACAACCTACGGTAGCCAGCAGCCTAACTACTAGGAATCACAACTCTGTGACCAGTAGTCTACTACTAGGAACTCCGTTACAAGATCAACAGCTCTTTGGGACACTGAATCTATCATGTAAATCTGATCCGAATTCAAACCGAGAAATAATGTATCTTGGGACCTTTCGGATGAAGGGAATAGAGTAGAAGAGATGTTTTCACAACCTACGGTAGCCAGCAGCCTAACTACTAGGAATCACAACTCTGTGACCAGTAGTCTACTACTAGGAACTCCGTTACAAGATCAACAGCTCTTTTGGGACATGTCTAGAATCTATCATGTAAATCTGATCCGAATTCAAACCGAGAAATAATGTATCTTGGGACCTTTCGGATGAAGGGAATAGAGTAGAAGAGATGTTTTCACAACCTACGGTAGCCAGCAGCCTAACTACTAGGAATCACAACTCTGTGACCAGTAGTCTACTACTAGGAACTCCGTTACAAGATCAACAGCTTTTGGGACATGTCGAGAATATATCATGTAAATCTGTCCGAATTCAAACCGAGAAATAATGTATCTTGGCCTTTCGGATGAAGGGAATAGAGTAGAAGAGATGTTTTCACAACCTACGGTAGCCAGCAGCCTAACTACTAGGAATCACAACTCTGTGACCAGTAGTCTACTACTAGGAACTCCGTTACAAAGATCAACAGCCTTTTGGGACATGTCAGAATCTATCATGTAAATCTGATCCGAATTCAAACCGAGAAATAATGTATCTTGGGTCCTTTCGGATGAAGGGAATAGAGTAGAAGAGATGTTTTCACAACCTACGGTAGCCAGCAGCCTAACTACTAGGAATCACAACTCTGTGACCAGTAGTCTACTACTAGGAACTCCGTTACAAAGATCAACAGCTCTTTTGGGACATGTCGAGAATCTATCATGTAAATCTGATCCGAATTCAAACCGAGAAATAATGTATCTTGGGTCCTTTCGGATGAAGGAATAGAGTAGAAGAGATGTTTTCACAACCTACGGTAGCCAGCAGCCTAACTACTAGGAATCACAACTCTGTGACCAGTAGTCTACTACTAGGAACTCCGTTACAAGATCAACAGCTTTTGGGAATAATCTATCATGTAAATCTGATCCGAATTCAAACCGAGAAATATATCTTGGGACCTTTCGGATGAAGGGAATAGAGTAGAAGAGATGTTTTCACAACCTACGGTAGCCAGCAGCCTAACTACTAGGAATCACAACTCTGTGACCAGTAGTCTACTACTAGGAACTCCGTTACAAGATCAACAGCTCTTTTGGGACATGTCGAGAATATCATGTAAATCTGATCCGAATTCAAACCGAGAAATAATGTATCTTGGGACCTTTCGGATGAAGGGAATAGAGTAGAAGAGATGTTTTCACAACCTACGGTAGCCAGCAGCCTAACTACTAGGAATCACAACTCTGTGACCAGTAGTCTACTACTAGGAACTCCGTTACAAGATCAACAGCCTTTTGGGACATGTCTAGAATCTATCATGTAAATCTGATCCGAATTCAAACCGAGAAATAATGTATCTTGGGACCTTTCGGATGAAGGGAATAGAGTAGAAGAGATGTTTTCACAACCTACGGTAGCCAGCAGCCTAACTACTAGGAATCACAACTCTGTGACCAGTAGTCTACTACTAGGAACTCCGTTACAAGATCAACAGCTCTTTTGGGACATGTCTAGAATCTATCATGTAAATCTGATCCGAATTCAAACCGAGAAATAATGTATCTTGGGACCTTTCGGATGAAGGGAATAGAGTAGAAGAGATGTTTTCACAACCTACGGTAGCCAGCAGCCTAACTACTAGGAATCACAACTCTGTGACCAGTAGTCTACTACTAGGAACTCCGTTACAAGATCAACAGCTCTTGGGACAAGTCTAGAATCTATCATGTAAATCTGATCCGAATTCAAACCGAGAAATAATGTATCTTGGGACCTTTCGGATGAAGGGAATAGAGTAGAAGAGATGTTTTCACAACCTACGGTAGCCAGCAGCCTAACTACTAGGAATCACAACTCTGTGACCAGTAGTCTACTACTAGGAACTCCGTTACAAGATCAACAGCTTTTGGGACATGTCTAGAATCTATCATGTAAATCTGATCCGAATTCAAACCGAGAAATAATGTATCTTGGGACCTTTCGGATGAAGGGAATAGAGTAGAAGAGATGTTTTCACAACCTACGGTAGCCAGCAGCCTAACTACTAGGAATCACAACTCTGTGACCAGTAGTCTACTACTAGGAATCCGTTACAAGATCAACAGCCTTTTGGGACATGTCTAGAATCTATCATGTAAATCTGATCCGAATTCAAACCGAGAAATAATGTATCTTGGGACTTTCGGATGAAGGGAATAGTAGAAGAGATGTTTTCACAACCTACGGTAGCCAGCAGCCTAACTACTAGGAATCACAACTCTGTGACCAGTAGTCTACTACTAGGAACTCCGTTACAAGATCAACAGCTCTTTTGGGACATGTCGAATCTATCATGTAAATCTGATCCGAATTCAAACCGAGAAATAATGTATCTTGGGACCTTTCGGATGAAGGGAATAGAGTAGAAGAGATGTTTTCACAACCTACGGTAGCCAGCAGCCTAACTACTAGGAATCACAACTCTGTGACCAGTAGTCTACTACTAGGAACTCCGTTACAAGATCAACAGCTCTTTTGGGACATGAGAATATCATGTAAATCTGATCCGAATTCAAACCGAGAAATAATGTATCTTGGCCTTTCGGATGAAGGAATAGAGTAGAAGAGATGTTTTCACAACCTACGGTAGCCAGCAGCCTAACTACTAGGAATCACAACTCTGTGACCAGTAGTCTACTACTAGGAACTCCGTTACAAGATCAACAGCTCTTTTGGGACATGTCTAGAATCTATCATGTAAATCTGATCCGAATTCAAACCGAGAAATAATGTATCTTGGGTCCTTTCGGATGAAGGGAATAGAGTAGAAGAGATGTTTTCACAACCTACGGTAGCCAGCAGCCTAACTACTAGGAATCACAACTCTGTGACCAGTAGTCTACTACTAGGAACTCCGTTACAAGATCAACAGCTTTTTGGGACATGTCTAGAATCTATCATGTAAATCTGATCCGAATTCAAACCGAGAAATAATGTATCTTGGACCTTTCGGATGAAGGGAATAGAGTAGAAGAGATTTTTCACAACCTACGGTAGCCAGCAGCCTAACTACTAGGAATCACAACTCTGTGACCAGTAGTCTACTACTAGGAACTCCGTTAAGATCAACAGCTCTTTTGGGACATGTCAGAATCTATCATGTAAATCTGATCCGAATTCAAACCGAGAAATAATGTATCTTGCCTTTCGGATGAAGGGAATAGAGTAGAAGAGATGTTTTCACAACCTACGGTAGCCAGCAGCCTAACTACTAGGAATCACAACTCTGTGACCAGTAGTCTACTACTAGGAACTCCGTTACAAGATCAACAGCCTTTTGGGACATGTCTAGAATCTATCATGTAAATCTGATCCGAATTCAAACCGAGAAATAATGTATCTTGGGACTTTCGGATGAAGGGAATAGAGTAGAAGAGATGTTTTCACAACCTACGGTAGCCAGCAGCCTAACTACTAGGAATCACAACTCTGTGACCAGTAGTCTACTACTAGGAACTCCGTTACAAAGATCAACAGCTCTTTTGGGACATGTCGAGAATATCATGTAAATCTGATCCGAATTCAAACCGAGAAATAATGTATCTTGGGTCCTTTCGGATGAAGGGAATAGAGTAGAAGAGATGTTTTCACAACCTACGGTAGCCAGCAGCCTAACTACTAGGAATCACAACTCTGTGACCAGTAGTCTACTACTAGGAACTCCGTTACAAGATCAACAGCTCTTTGGGACATGTCGAGAATATCATGTAAATCTGATCCGAATTCAAACCGAGAAATAATGTATCTTGGCCTTTCGATGAAGGGAATAGAGTAGAAGAGATGTTTTCACAACCTACGGTAGCCAGCAGCCTAACTACTAGGAATCACAACTCTGTGACCAGTAGTCTACTACTAGGAACTCCGTTACAAGATCAACAGCTCTTTTGGGACATGTCGAATCTATCATGTAAATCTGATCCGAATTCAAACCGAGAAATAATGTATCTTGGGACCTTTCGGATGAAGGGAATAGAGTAGAAGAGATGTTTTCACAACCTACGGTAGCCAGCAGCCTAACTACTAGGAATCACAACTCTGTGACCAGTAGTCTACTACTAGGAACTCCGTTACAAGATCAACAGCTCTTTTGGGACATGTCAGAATCTATCATGTAAATCTGATCCGAATTCAAACCGAGAAATAATGTATCTTGGGACCTTTCGGATGAAGGAATAGAGTAGAAGAGATGTTTTCACAACCTACGGTAGCCAGCAGCCTAACTACTAGGAATCACAACTCTGTGACCAGTAGTCTACTACTAGGAACTCCGTTACAAGATCAACAGCTTTTGGACATGTTGAATCTATCATGTAAATCTGATCCGAATTCAAACCGAGAAATAATGTATCTTGGGACCTTTCGGATGAAGGAATAGAGTAGAAGAGATGTTTTCACAACCTACGGTAGCCAGCAGCCTAACTACTAGGAATCACAACTCTGTGACCAGTAGTCTACTACTAGGAACTCCGTTACAAGATCAACAGCTTTTTGGGACATGTCTAATCTATCATGTAAATCTGATCCGAATTCAAACCGAGAAATATGTATCTTGGGACCTTTCGGATGAAGGGAATAGAGTAGAAGAGATGTTTTCACAACCTACGGTAGCCAGCAGCCTAACTACTAGGAATCACAACTCTGTGACCAGTAGTCTACTACTAGGAACTCCGTTACAAGATCAACAGCTCTTTTGGGACATGTCTAGAATCTATCATGTAAATCTGATCCGAATTCAAACCGAGAAATAATGTATCTTGGGACCTTTCGGATGAAGGGAATAGAGTAGAAAGATGTTTTCACAACCTACGGTAGCCAGCAGCCTAACTACTAGGAATCACAACTCTGTGACCAGTAGTCTACTACTAGGAACTCCGTTACAAGATCAACAGCTCTTTTGGGACATGTCTAGAATCTATCATGTAAATCTGATCCGAATTCAAACCGAGAAATAATGTATCTTGGGACCTTTCGGATGAAGGGAATAGAGTAGAAGAGATGTTTTCACAACCTACGGTAGCCAGCAGCCTAACTACTAGGAATCACAACTCTGTGACCAGTAGTCTACTACTAGGAACTCCGTTACAAGATCAACAGCTCTTTGGGACATGTCGAGAATATCATGTAAATCTGATCCGAATTCAAACCGAGAAATAATGTATCTTGGACCTTTCGGATGAAGGGAATAGAGTAGAAGAGATGTTTCACAACCTACGGTAGCCAGCAGCCTAACTACTAGGAATCACAACTCTGTGACCAGTAGTCTACTACTAGGAACTCCGTTACAAGATCAACAGCTCTTTTGGGACATGTCTAGAATCTATCATGTAAATCTGATCCGAATTCAAACCGAGAAATAATGTATCTTGGGACCTTTCGGATGAAGGGAATAGAGTAGAAGATGTTTTCACAACCTACGGTAGCCAGCAGCCTAACTACTAGGAATCACAACTCTGTGACCAGTAGTCTACTACTAGGAACTCCGTTACAAGATCAACAGC